>BSQW01000011.1:18886979-20281302 GCA_030161315.1 Eutrema japonicum
ATGTAATTGTAAGGCACACATATGGGTATCTCGATCAAATAATATTAATAATTTAATAGAATTTAATTTTATAATTAAATTTTAAATTAAAAAAAACAAAATTGGACCAATCAGAAAGTGATGCTCTGATGCATGTGAGGAGAGTGTCTCAACATTGGTGAGACACTCTACACTCTCTCTCTTCTTTTTTTCTTCTTTTTTTAATGGTGGATGTCTCATTGCAGATGCTCTAACCGTTCCGCAGGCTTTTGTAATCCTACGTATAAAAAATATTTCAGACTGCAAAAAATAATATTCCTTTCTTTTACCTAGTTTACTACTTAAAAGTTAATGTATTTTGTTAGACAAGACACATAATAGTCTTGATTTTACACATTTTAAATATATAATGGATTTCACATGTGTATAACTTGTACGTATATGATATTGAATGAAAATTTAAGAAGAAATGAACTAATTTTTTAGTTAAATTAGGAAAAAAATTATTTTTCCTTAAAAACAATATTAGAAAATCAATACAATTAAATATTACTAGAGGTAAATTTTGAAAATTGATTTTATTTTCAAAAAATTGAAAAAATAATAAAAAAGGAAAGTAAGAACTTACATAGAAACAAATAAAAGATTTCCTAATTTATAATTATAAAAGTTGAATACATCATATTTAAAGATAAGAAATTAAGTAATTTCTTTCTTTTTGATGTTTTAACATATGTATTGCGAAATTTCTATATGTGGAAATATTGTCTATATAAGTCGTATATTTTTTATAATTTGATTAACAAATTGCACGTCGTTTACTCTGAAATTATCTTCTCCCTTTTTTATATATCTAAAGTGTTTCTTATTTGGATATTCGACTATGATCGGTTGTTGGGGTTGCTGGTCTAAACTGTCACGAAGAAACAATCCAGACAAGTATAGTAGTGACTTTTATCTCTTACAATGCGACATTTTTGTATTTTTTTTATATATTTTTTGACCATGCGACATTTTTTTCGCTCTTGAATTTTTTTTTCTAGTGTTACTGTGGATGCCGAGTTGAAGATCGAGATGCATTGTAAAGATTGCGCAAAGATAATCAAAGGCATTGTTTACAAGTTGGATGGCAAGAAAAATCAGAAATTTTTATTGACACGATATATTTATTTATTCGATGGTAATATAGTATCTATACGTACGTTGTAATAATTGTTTTTTAATGATATGTTATTATTAGGAGTTGAAGAATGTACACCGGATATGCATAATCAGAAGATTATGGTCGCTGGTAATTTTGATTTGGAGAAGGTGTTGAAGACTCTCAAGAAAAAAACTGGTAAAACGGCAGAAGTTTTGGTGATGACTAAGAAATCTGATGTAGTTCCGAGCGAAGATGATGAATCTGACATGGAATCTGATATACTCGAGAAAGAAGATGATAAACATGAAATAGTTCCAGAGAAGAATGAAGAATCTGATATAGTCCCAAAAAAGGAAACACATCCCGAAATAAATGGGACAAATTAGAAGTATGCTTTCATTTTTTCCATTTTAGTATCTTTTGTTTGGAAAATCGAAAATAATATTTATCTTTTGAAAAGTTCCAATTCTATGTCATTTTATGCATCTCTATATTATTATTTAAAAATTTATTTAGGAAAATAAACTTTGTTTTGTATATTATTATATATTATGTCATTACAAACAAAAAACATAATTGAAATAGGAAAATATATAAGTATTTTTTAAAGTTATTGAAGAGAATATGAAAATAAAATTTCCAACATGTATTTAAGAGTGTTTTATTTAATTTACTTACTTCTCAAGATATTAAAATATATTCTATTATTTTAAATAATAATCAATCCATATATATTAAAACAAAATCTATTCAAAGTTTTGTAATATTTTTTATTTTTTATTTTTTATAATTTATATGTATTCTATTCGAAAATCAAATCATTTTTCTTTTAAAAAAAATAATTAAATCGAAATGTGTTATAAGAATGGTTTTTATTGCTTCTTATATAAGAAACAATGCGTTGAGTCAATAAATAAGAGTGAAAAGGACCACGGTTTGGGCGCCGGGTCCGGAGAGAGTCGGAAAACAGGTTAGAACGACTAAGTGACTTAGGGTCCGAAGAAATAGATGAATCTTCTAAGTATATGGGTTATATTGAGCATTTTGGGGGTGAAGAAAGTTGAAAAGACAAGAGATTTAGGGTAGTTTCGGTCGAAAGATGACCGAAGACAGAGTATTTGGAGGGTTTCGGATAACCGAAAAGGGTTTGTGCTTAGAGAGAAGGGAGAAGGAAGAAGTGAGAAGAGAAAAAAATTAGGTTAAAATAATTTCCCGACAATCTGGTAAGGGGTATCGAGTTCCTCTTACCTTCTCAGGTATTGCTACCCGGTTATCTGAGAGCTTACCTTTCTGGGCATTGTTGCTCGGTTTGCGGTGATGTAGACAAAAAGACAACATGTACATGTCCGGGTTACTTATCTCCCTACAACCGTACTCTCCAGGTAACATGGCACGAGTTAGAAGGTTCAGAAAAGGCAACCCCTTATCATCTCGGGACCACTCATCTCCTTACTTCCCGTTCTCGCTAATCTAGAACGGTTTCGGGAAAAGGTGGTGGTTCGTTATCCATGTCCTATGGTTGGACCACCAAGCCTCGTAACCGCACCCTCTCTAAGTGGTGCGCTTTTAGGTCAAGTGGCCGTCTAAACTATGGTAACACGTCATACAACATATCCTAACATGCCATATGGTTAGACCACCAAGCCTCGTAACCGCACCCCCTCTAAGTGGTGCGCTTTTAGGTCAAGTAGCCGTCTAAACTATGGTGACACGTCATACAAAATTTTCTCGGGGTAAGGTGTCTCAATAAAGCTCTCCTTCCATGTCAGAAGAATTTAGGGTTTCTTCGATCGGGAAAATTAAAGAGAAATTGCAGTAGATGACTATAAAACAGATCAAAATTAGTAATATAACCATATCATGTTCATTGCACTGTTTTAAATTTTTTAATACCAAAACGTCCCTACTACACCTATAACTTTATCTAAACAAACACACTACATATATCGTAGATATTATCTCACACATATCTCTCTCTCTTTCTCTCTCTCTCTGATTTCTCTCCCTTATCTCATCTATTTTTGCTATGAAGGAAATGGCGACGGCGGAGTTACCGGAGGCGACACCCGAATAATTATGAGTTATTGTTCATCTCCAAAAGGGCGATTCTATGAGCTGCATTTCCAATAAATAATCGATTCGTATTTATTTCAACGTTAAAGCTTTTTGTTTGTTCCCTTTTTACACTTATAATTGTGCTCAACACCACCGTAACACTAGCCACGACAGTAGAAGAAAGTTTGGAAAGCTTTGGATCGGGTTGACTCGAACGTACTGAGTTGACTCAGTGAGTTAGGTTCGAGTTTGACCGAGTTGATGTTCGATTCAACACGATCCTATAGCAAAAACAAACACAACGCCTCTAAACAACAATTTTTGACACAATTTTTTTCCTGTTTTGGCAAATGAAGTCATTCTCGGTTAAAAACAATGATAGATTCTCCTGTCGATTTGATTGGAGAAGATGATGCATGTTTTCTTTTCACACACTTAACATGAAAGTTAATAGTCAATAATTGAGTTATCCCGTTAAATAAATAGTTACTGGTTAAAGTTGTTTGTTGTTTTTCTTTTGACAAGAGGATGGCGGTGTACTTGGGTCAGCCTAAATTTTATTTCTGAAGTGCAGTATATTATGATAGAATCACATTGGAACCTCGAACGATGGTTGTGTATAAGCATAGTAAGTATATTGTATTTTAAATTCAAAATTATTCGTCTAAATACATTGTTAGTATGTTAACATATTTAATAGTCGATAACAATTAATCCATCAGTTTGTTTATGAAGTTACCGATGTTAACATTTTTGTTAATTGTTTCATATGATGTTACCGATAGCATAGTTAACCGTTTCATATGATGTTTCAGTTGTACTATCTAATTGATTATGACATTTTTGTATGCTAGACGCAGATGGAATCCCATATATCGTAATCGATGCGGAATCTGGTGTTACTGCAATGTTTTTTATCATGTCACATGGCAGCGCTGGACCGGACGACTGCAAGTGCATCAAGCCTGAAGAGTTGAATAAGGCTCCAATTTTATATTTAACAACTTAACATACCAATTAGCCGATTTCATTTTACTTGTCACTTCCCATTTTTTTCATTATTAGACCGCTAACATGTCTCGTATATATAGAAGTTATGTTAGTAATGACCACTCCATTGAAAATATGCGACCCAACTAGTCTAAATGTTAAACAACGATAATTGGCTAAATGATAAATAACCACTAACTTATTTGAATCTGAAGTAGTCTGCCAAATTTAATGTTAGACTGCTAACATGTCTAATAGCCGATAGCAAACTACTTATCGGTACAAGAATAGCATGGGTTATGTTAGTCGGATACTATGGGTTATGTTAGTCAGATATATAATAAGATATGTGCCCGAGTAATTATTATGGTAGAGTCTCTAATATTTAACTTATCCGGATAGTAAAATATGTACACGAGTAACAAAAGTTGTGTTATTGTTTCATATAATGGTTCATTTGTACTATCTGTTGTTTTGATATTTTTGTATGCTAGAAGCATATGGAATCTCTTATATCGTAATCATTGCGAAATTTGGTGTTACTGCAGTGCTTTTTTTTATGTCACATGCCAGCGTTGGACCGGACGACTGCAAGTGCATCAAGCCTGAAAAGTTGAATTTGGATCCAATGTTAAATTTAGCAACTTAACATACCAATTAGCCGATTTTATTTTACTTGTCACATCCCATTTTTTCATCTCATGACACCCTTATTACAATACATGTAATCCGACGTCACTATTTGATAATGTGTGACGTTAGACATGTACCTTTATACATATATTCGATAAAATAATTGTTAGTCTTATCCAATTTAGCTTACGCTCAGCGATTAACCTATCTAACAAAAATGTTAGACGACTAACCGTCAATGTATCTCCGAAAACAAAATAATTATTCGTATCCAATTTATGTTACCAAACAACTAACACGAAAAACATAACATAGTTCAACACAAAAGCTAAAAGTAGCGATGATGCCATAAAATATTTACAAGCTAACGTTATATGTATCTCCGATAACCTAATTTTTAGTCGGATAATAAAATATGTACACAAGTAATGTAGATGTTAGAGTCTATAATATATTACTTATCCGTCATTCTTTAGTTGGCTCTCTTTGGTAATATATTACTTATCTATCATTCTTTAGTTGCCTCTCTTTGCCATTGGTTTTGTTTTTTTAATAGGTTCTGTGATTCTCAATGGCTTAGTCGAGAGTTTAGTTCGAGTGAAAATTTGAAGATCTTGCTTTCCAATGGCCTACACAAGCTCTTGGAGATATATATTTGGGGATCTCTTGGGTTTTTTCAAGGAGAGAAAATTATGGTCTAATTAACAAGAATTTTAACACACTACAAAAACATGTAACTTGTTATTCAAACTCATAGCTAGCTACCATAATATATACTTCGTGTTTTATGCATTCTATGCACAACTATTTTAACATGTAACAATAAAATACAACTTGTGAACAATTGAGTTACCGTACTAAATATAAAATTACACATGCACATAAATTGTTATCCATATACAACATATTTTATATCGTGTCAACGATAAAGTTAGATGTAAATGTACAAATTTACATATGGTATCAATTTTTAAATATGTAATGATTAGTATATAAAATATAGTTTAACAAGTGCATATTCTAACTATAAGTTTGTTGTATATTTTAACTCTGAATTAGGCTTTTAACTTAACTAGTGGTTGCCCCGGGCTACGCCCGGGTTTTTCTTGTATTTTTTTTTTGAAATTGTTTTTTCTGTTATGATCGATAAAAAATAAAGAAATCAAATTTACAAAATCTCCATCAATTATTAAATTATTGACGTGCGTGTTGTGTCAAAATTAAATTTTGTTACATATATTTTTTTTTATCATACTATTGTTTAAGAGAAAGTTTTTAATATTTTATCCGTTTACTAATATTTATTTTTTATTATTTATTTTTTATTGTAAGATTTTGACGTTTGTGAAATGTTATATTAATCGTTTGAGATTTTTTGTTTTCTCTATGATTATTTCTTAAATGGTCTATCTGGTTTTTAATTGGTATTTATCTGAGTTGTGGTGTGCCAAAAAAATTTTAAAATTTTGGAGTTATTATTTTCAGCATTAGCATTTGTAAAAATTATTCAGAAAAGAGTTAGTAAATTGATATAAAATGCTTTAGATTTTATATTGTTAGCATTTTCTTTTTATGTGTATATGTGGTCTACCATATGTTATGTTCAATTAAAAAATAACATTTAATTATAAAACTATTATATATGTGGAGATCCCTTGCTTGGAGTGTGTTTGTATTTATTTTTGCATGGTAATAAATAATATTAATAAATTTCTATCATTTAGTAGTTGATTCGGTGTTCTCATATTTCTATTTTTTTTATATCGCTTACTTCATTAATTAACAAAAATATTCCATAACCATAGCCGAGAGTTTAGGGTACATCGTAGAGAAATTATAATTTATTGTTGCCAATAGGTCAATACTTTCTTCGTATAGTATTTATGGTCTTGATTGTCTGATGAGGGGATTCCAATTAGATCATATGTGGCATGATCATATTTGGTATGGTAGCAAATTTGTCTTTAAATATATATTTTTCTCGTTTATCAATTTTTCGTAGACTATTTACAGATTGATCGAAGAAAAATCTTGTTGTCGTAGTTGTACGAAGTTCCAGTTTTCATGCAATAATTGAATATTTTGTCAGGTTGTAATTGTTTTTCACAATTGTTTATTTAATTTCATTGTTTATGTACCTTTGTATATTTTTGGGTTGATGCTTGTGACCAGCATAAGTGAGTGTTTTCGTTCTTTGATGCTGTCTGTTCATCCCATATAGATAGTTTGATAAGTTTGTTCCTGCAAGAATTTTGTGACCAACATAAGTTAAGTTTAGGTTTTATTTTTTTTAAACAATTTATGAAATAAATTTTGTTGGGATTACTTGTTTATCAACAAACCTACTGTAATTTTCGCTTTGGACTGTGGGTTTACCATGTATTATGCGTATCTTGGCGATCACATCTGCAATAAATTGTGTATTAATTTGGGAAGTTATATTCTCTAATAATGGATTTGGAATGTAAAATATAATAGGCATACCTGGTAGTTCTTCTTACCTCCTAGACATTGTAGTTGATTGTAACTTTTTACCCAGTACTTGTTGATTAGTATTTTTGGGTAATTTTCAATTTAATGCGGAAATTGTAGTTATGCTTGTCATTCGAATGACATACTAATGTGGTGTGAGTTTGAACTTCTGGTTATTTGTATGAACTATGAAATGTGAAATTTCACATATTTGTCCTTTATTCAAATTTTTTTTTTGTGTTGCTCTGTTAAAGAATGATGCATCGTACTCTCGATAATTTCATCATGTTTTCAACATATTTTGATTAGTTATAGATACTTTAATTTATTTAATTTAAGAGAAATATGTACATACATTTGCGTCTAAAAAGAGGAGAACTGTGCTGATTTTTTTTCTCATTGTTTGTGTGGTTGTGTGTTTCCTACATATACGAACGATGATTGTCAAGTTTGAAGGGCCCATCTTTAATTTTGTTAAATCATAGTATTTTATGTTTGTTGATGTGATTAGCATTTCTGTAGAAAAATTAGAACGGTCGTTGGGTTAATTCTTTGGTATATGAGTAAATATTCTTATGCAATAAACATATTTGATTTTGGTCATTTTTTGGGGTGTAATTGTAATGAAATTTTTTTTTATCTGTTTGTATGTCTTCTTTCTCTACGCGTGGATTGTTTTTATATGTGTGTTTCCATTATATTTATAAGAGGATATTAATTTTCATGAGCAGTTGTTGTAAAGTTTAAAATTTGATCATATTCACATCACAAACAATAACTAATATCACATTTGCTTCACATGTGTATGCATTCATAGAAGAAGAAGAAGATCAATATTCTTGATTTAAAGCTTAGAGGCTCTCGAGGCCTGTAGTATTTGTCCCAACTCTGAAACTATGAACAACTATTGCAGTGAAACTGAAAACAAAAACAAAGTCAGAGTAAATATAAGACCTTATATTCTCAAATCTCAATCCATATTTTAAGTCAATTCCTACAATCATGAACGTTACAAAAATCTAACAAAAGAGGAAGGTAAACCATGTCCAAAGTTTATGTGCTATTGTTGATTGTGCTCCGTCTTCTCAAGGAAAAGATATTCATAAGCTTTTTTGAGTACTTGTAAGACAAAAGGTATTTACTTCTGTTTCCATCTAAGAATCTAGGATCTGAATTAGTAACACCAACTGAATGCTTTAAACCCAAAGCCACAGATTTGATGGTGATTCCATGCAGTGCTGAGCTTGCAGTTTGGTTGGCACATATACCACTCATGCAGACTTTTCTCAACAAAAAAACATATAATGGAAAGAGCATATAAGTAAAGCCTTCCACTTTGATAAATTAGGAATTACATAACAGTCTAAGTTGTCTACTCGTTTTTTTTTCATATATGTAGAGTTCCCTATTTGGTATTGAAAAGTAACACTGCCACATAACTTACTTTCTTGTTTCCCATGGTCATAAGTCACAAGTTTAAGCTGCCTCGGTTTCTTATTTTTAGTACTGTCTCGGTTTCTCTATATACCTCCTTTAAGTTCTCTTCTAACTATGGAAAAACACAATAGTCAATCCGCCAAATAAACACATATCTCTATAATGTGCAGTTATAAATCCATTCGATCCATGCTCGAACTTAAGTTTACGGTGGAGTAAGTTTGGGTATAATGAATGCAAAAAAGAAAATGATTTTGCAAAGCAAATCATGTGTCCCAAGTTAAGTTAGCTAGTAGTTATCATCGAAATTGAAGAAATAGAGAGAAAGAGTATACTTACATGGAACTGAACAGTCAGGGTGGGGCTCCACGGGACACATATTGTAGGAGCATATTATTTGCAGCACTACGGAAACGTAATTGAAACAGAGAAAACATAAACGACGTTAAGGAAAGATAACGAGAGGAGGCGAGTTTATAGAACTCTTTCCTTAACTCTTTGAATCACCCGTAGTGCGACGGGAATCTGAGATCCAAGAGTCCAGGATACAACCAATCACAACCGGTTTCGCTATCACTCGAACACACGGTTCTAAACGAACTAAAACACTACGATACTCTCGATATACTTACTTTTAGAAATTGAGAGAGATTGCTGGATTTTGAGTTTTGAAGTCTGTAATCGATTGGTGAAGAAGACGACTCAATCACGTGAATATATGCTGGTTTTTTGATAGCGTTGAATTTTTTTAGATTCTTCAACCAAATCAAAACGCAAAATCAGGGATATGGGCAACGTGAGAATCAAAAATCTCTCCATGAATCCGATTCTCAAGGAATCGTGAAAAACAAGGAGACCGAGTCTCACGGTAATCAGAAAACGGAGCTTGATTTTCTCCGTTCAATCCCAACCCAGCAACTACCGGAGCTCCGACTTGAGCCCAGCCCATTTCTTATTCACACAGTTTTATTTTACTAAGCCCAATTGGCTTAAGTAAAAAAATCGGTCCAACAATCCCCCACATGAATAGAAATGACTCTAAACATACGAAGACTCGACTGACTCGATAAACTAGACTTGACTGGACTAGACACAATTTGACTAGACTAGACAGACTTTCGAGAGTATGCGAAAATGTAACTGTATCTGAGAGGTAGCATTTTTCAGCTTTGAACCAATCATTTTTAATATCCGTCGGATTTACTTGGCCAGGAGGTGAACATGATGTCTTGAACCACCCGAACTTTTATGTAAACCGAGACAACAGCTATCGCGCAGCGACATTTTCTCGTAGAACTAAGTTCTCTATTGTGTTCATTTTGGCCCTGAACATTCCTGGTTATTCATGAGTGAACTTAGAGAATATAGCCTCACTTTCATTCTCCTAGAAACGGCCCCATTTCACACTCATTAGGTGATCTCTCATTAGCTTTGTTTTTAAGAAGTAACATGTCTTACTCCACGAATATCTCAAAGCTATGAGATCATTAAAAGCCATCGCTTAACCTCAACTCATACAGGTTTCACTGTTTTTCATCTTAGGAACTGGGTAGAGACATAGTCTCACAATGATCTCTACTGAATCAGCTTGATTTCGTTTTCCCTTTGAACCTAGATCTTGGGATCTCCAGTCACATAGGTGGGGTTTCCATTAAGCATCATTTTTATTTATAGGCTTTAAACCCATTCCTTTTGATAATTTAACAACTTGATCTCGCGCCAGACTTTTTGTAAAAGGATCTGCTAAGTTTTCAGCCGACTTGATGTAATCTATCGTGAGTACACCTGTCGAGATCAATTGTCTGATGGTCTTGTGTCGCCTTCTAATATGACGAGATTTACCATTGTATAAATTATTCAGTGCCCGAGATATAGCCGATTGACTATCACAGTGTACACGTAATGCTGGCACTGGTTTTTCCCACATCGGGATATCTTCCAAGAAGTTCCGAAGCCACTCTGCTTCTTCTGCAGCTTTATCTAAAGCTATGAACTCTGACTCCATGGTTGATCTGGCCAAAAGAGTTTGTTTGGAAGATTTCCAGGATACTGCTGCACCACCAAGCGTAAAGACATATCCACTTGTTGATTTCGAGTTCTTAGAATCTGAAATCCAGTTGGCATCACTATAGCCTTCTAAGACTGCTGGTTCTTTACCATAGTGCAACCCATAACGTTTTGTGTATCGAAGGTAGTTCAATACTCTAGTTATGGCCTTCCAATGATTGTGTCCTGGATTACTCGTATAGCGACTTAGTACGTTTACTGAGTGCGCTAAATCGGGTCTAGTACAGTTTGTTAAGTACATTAGACTCCCGATAACTCTGGCATATTCCACCTGTGACACTGGTTCACCTGAATTTTTTGTCAAGTGAAGATGAGGGTCAGCAGGGGTTTTTGCAATCCCATTTGAGTAGTTCTTAAACCGCTCAAGGATCTTTTCAGCATAATGATCTTGGGTTAGGATTATTCCATCAGAATGTCTGATGATTTTTATTCCTAAAATTACGTCGGCTAATCCCATGTCTTTCATGTCGAACTTGCTATTTAGTAAGTTCTTTGTTTGACTGATCATGTCTTTATTGCTACCAATAATGAGCATGTCATCTACGTACAAACAGAGCAAAACGTATCCGTGTGGAGTACTTTTGATGTATATGCACTTGTCACATTCATTTATGCTGAAACCATTTGACATCATTACATTGTCAAATTTTTCATGCCATTGTTTCGGAGCTTGTTTAAGTCCGTACAACGATTTCACAAGTCTACATACTTTGTGTTCTTGTCCTGGGACAACAAACCCTTCGGGTTGTTTCATATAAATTTCCTCTTCTAAATCTCCATTTAGAAAGGCAGTTTTCACATCCATTTGATGGATTTCTAAATTTCTTAATGCTGCGATTCCTATCAGCATTCTGATTGAAGTTATTCTCGTTACTGGAGAATATGTGTCAAAGAAGTCCAAGCCTTCTTTTTGTCGGAAACCTTGCACCACAAGCCTAGCCTTGTACTTATCGATTGAGCCATCGGTTTTCAATTTTGTTTTGAAAATCCATTTACACCCTAGGGCTTTAAACCCTTGAGGTAAATCAGTTATCTCGTAAGTATGGTTTTGCCTGATTGAGTCCATCTCACTATTAACGGCTTCCTTCCAAAGAGGACCGTCTGGGGTAGACATTGCTTCTGTAAATGTTCTAGGCTCATTTTCAGCGAGAAAGACTACTAAAAATTCAGAACCATATGTCTTTTCCTTACGAGACCTTTTACTCCGTCTAAGTTCTTCTTCTTCTTCATCGTCATTAATAGTCGTGCATGAACTACTTGCTTTGTTCCCAGAAGTGCAAGCATCTCGTTGATCACGAGTTCGTTTGTTAATATCTCTATCTTTGCATGGAAACACGTTTTCAAAGAATGAAGCATTTCTTGACTCCATTATAGTGTTTACATGAATATCTGGTACATCTGACTTATGTACCAGAAATCGATAGGCACTACTATTATGAGCATATCCGATGAAAATACAATCTACCGTCTTTGGTCCAATTGTGACCTTTTTCGGAGGTGGAACTGCAACTTTTGCCAGGCACCCCCACACTTTCAGGTATTTATACGAAGGTACATTACCTTTCCAAAGTTCATATGGAGTTTTTCCAGTTACTTTATTCGGTATTTTGTTAAGGATATAATTTGTGGTAAGCAGCGCTTCCCCCCACATGTTCTGGGGTAACCCAGATTCCTGCAACATTGCATTCATCATTTCCTTAAGAGTTCGGTTTTTTCGTTCCGCAACTCCGTTGGATTCTGGTGAGTAGGGAGCGGTAGTTTGATGAATAATTCCGTGTTGTCTACAGAATGCATTAAATGGTTCATCATATTCCCCTCCTCTATCACTACGAACTATTTTAATAGTTCTACCAAGTTGGTTTTCTACTTCCAACTTGTATTCTTTAAACTTTTCCAAAGTTTCGTCTTTACTGCGTAGTAAATATACATAGCAGTATCTTGTACAATCATCTATGAAGGTCACAAAGTACTTTTTCCCTCCTCTAGATTGCACATATTTTAAGTCGCACAAATCAGTGTGTATTAAACCCAGAGGTTCGGTGGTTCGTTCGACACGAGGTGATGGAGTTTTCGTGAGTTTTGCTTGCACGCATGTCTCACATTTATTTTTACTTGTTTTGCATTTCGGAATTAGATTAGAATTCATTAATCTTTGGATAGATTTATAATTCACATGCCCTAGCCGTTCATGCCACATATCAAAAGACTCAACTAAGTAAGAAGATTCATTCTTATTCATTGAACTGGAAGCGGTTACATCATTTTTGACGACTGTCATTACACACATTTTGATCAGATCGTCCTTAACAAAACCCTTCCCAATAAAAACCCCATTTTTCCTTAAAATCAGCTGGTCAGACTTCATGTTGATTTCGAATCCATGCTTGAGAATCTTAGTCCCAGAGATCAGGTTCTTCCTCATGTCTGGCACGTGTTTCACGTTGGTCAGCGTGACTTCCTTGCCTGAAGTCATCTTCAACACCACGTTGCCGATGCCTTCAATCTTGGATTGAGACACATTTCCCATCCGTAGGTGCGTATCAGTCTTGTTCTTTTTGTAGGTGGAGAACTGGCTTCTGTCGATGCAGATGTGCGTGGTTGCCCCAGTGTCATACCACCACGTTTTAGGATTCTCCTCAGCCATGTTGACTTCTGTGACCACCGCACACAGATCATCTTGAGTCAGGTTGGCCTCATTTTTCCTTGGAGCCTTTTTGATGCGACACTCAAAGGACTTATGGCCAGTTTTGCCACAGTTGTGACAAGTTCCAGTGAACTTCTGCGAACTCTCACCACCAAATCTCTTCTTTTTGAACTTCTGAGAGTTCTTTGGTGGAACTTTGCCTTTTCCTTTGTCTTGGCGCCCTTTGTTTTGCCATTTTTCCTTCCTTTGGTTTTGGTGCTCCACCATATTCGCGTTGGGTTCGCGAATTTCCACACCTATTCCAATATTTCTCCGATTCGTTGATTCCATACGGAGCTTCATGGTTAAGTCTTCGAGACTCATCCATTTCTTCTTCAACTTGAGGTAGTTTTTGAAGACCGTCCAGCTAAGCGGGAGCTTCTCAATGACACATGCGACCTGAAAGGTCTCGCATAGTCTCATTCCCTCAGCGTGTATTTCGTGAAGAATTGTCTGCAACTCTCCGACTTGCTCCATTAATGGCCGCGAGTCCACCATTTTGTAGTCTAAGAATTTCGCCACAGCGTATTTCTGAGATCCAGCATCTTCTGTGCGGTACTTCTTGTCTAGAGAATCCCACAGGTCTTTAGACGTTTCGGCATTGCTGTACACGTTGAACAGTGTATCAGCAAGGCGATTCTGGATGTACCCTTTGCACAGAAAATCTCCGTGTTCCCATGCCAGCTTGCTCGCAAGCGCGCGAGGATCAGTATTATCCGCTGGGAGAATTGGCTTCTCTTCACGGGTATACTTTTCCAGCTTCAGCGTGGCCAGATAGAAGAACATCTTCTTCTGCCACATCTTGAAGGCGGTCCCATCGAACTTATCGGGTAGGACGCCTGCTGGATTCGCAGATGGCATTTGCACCGCCTGAAACTGTTCAGTGACCGCAGTTTGAACAGTAGCAGCTATCGGAGCAGGGATGGCGACTGTCACTGTTGGGAAATTCCCAAATTGGATTTGCTCATTACTTGTAGTAATAGTGTTAGCAAATGTCACTCCAGTCACTCCAAGTGTGGTAGTCTCGACGACCGAAGCAGTTACGTTGGAGACGTTGACGTTGTTGTTTTCCATTCTGAAAACAAAAAACAGATGCTAATTAGAAACGATTTGAGTAAAAGATGTGTATTAAGCTGCAATAACACGATCTTGGACTTAACCAATTAACAAAATTTCCAATTATCATCAAACGACCAAACGATTGACCAATTATTCATCATAGGTTTTGACTTTTATCCACAACATGCGCTTCTCCAATTAACGTGCACAAAGTCAGCCTTGGTCAATAATATCAAGTTTAAGACCAAAGCTTGCATCGCTAAGTTCAATCCAGAGAAATGCACGTTTCCAAAAAAAAAAATTGCAGGTTTCTCAAGAAATTGCAGGTTTCTCAAAAAAAAAAAAAATTGGTTTTGTTGCAGCAGATTACGATACAGTAGAATCTCAATTCAAGTCTGATATCGAACCGGAATTTACAGGCTTCGCAAAACCAGAAATCCAAACCAATGTAAATCCAAACCGGAATTTACAAGCGATCAATTGTTAGAATCGCTAAAACACAACATCAATCTTACTGAAAAAAAAATTTCAATAATTAAAGCCAAGAGACAATAAATCTCGTTTCCTAAGTGTTAGATTGGCTAAAACACAACAACAATCTAACCACTTCAAGCGATAGTTAAAAAACTGCAGGTTTTGATTTGCAAAATAATATTGCAGGTTTCTCAAAACCAAAAACCAGAACGGCAGGTTTTGCACGTTCAAACAAAAATTGCAGGTCTCAACTTCTTTTAGATAAGTTCAAAATTAACTTCCAAGAAGCGTATTACGAAACCTGGAACAACTTTTGTTGCTGCTTTGAGAAATTGTAGGCTTTAAAAATTGCAATTGTTAAAAAAAAAAAAACCGTGCAGGTCTCTTAAAAAAACAAATTGCAGGAAACTTGCAGGTCTCGTCTCAGACCACTAATCAATAGAACAATTGCAGTATAAAACGCTGCAGGTTTTCCCAAAAGAACCAAAAAAAACATTGCAGGTTTCTCAATAAAACAATTGTTATTTTGAAGCCAATTGTTAAGAAGAAAACGCTGCAGGTTTTATTCCTCTTAAAATTGCAACTCAACTGAGACTGAAATCAATCATCTTTCTCGATTGAATCAATCACTACACAATTCTGAGACTCGCAAGCTCTCGTCGTAGTGTTTATGAAGTTTTAACCAATCGCAATTGGTAAACTAAATCAGAGACTTGTAATCAATCACAAGCTCTCGTCACGTTTATGAAAACTCAGTTTCAATCCGTTAGATGTTTATATAACAACAACGGATTCAAAGAGTTAAGAATGTAGGAGCATATTATTTGCAGCACTACGGAAACGTAATTGAAACAGAGAAAACATAAACGACGTTAAGGAAAGATAACGAGAGGAGGCGAGTTTATAGAACTCTTTCCTTAACTCTTTGAATCACCCGTAGTGCGACGGGAATCTGAGATCCAAGAGTCCAGGATACAACCAATCACAACCGGTTTCGCTATCACTCGAACACACGGTTCTAAACGAACTAAAACACTACGATACTCTCGATATACTTACTTTTAGAAATTGAGAGAGATTGCTGGATTTTGAGTTTTGAAGTCTGTAATCGATTGGTGAAGAAGACGACTCAATCACGTGAATATATGCTGGTTTTTTTATAGCGTTGAATTTTTTTAGATTCTTCAACCAAATCAAAACGCAAAATCAGGGATATGGGCAACGTGAGAATCAAAAATCTCTCCATGAATCCGATTCTCAAGGAATCGTGAAAAACAAGGAGACCGAGTCTCACGGTAATCAGAAAACGGAGCTTGATTTTCTCCGTTCAATCCCAACCCAGCAACTACCGGAGCTCCGACTTGAGCCCGGCCCATTTCTTATTCACACAGTTTTATTTTACTAAGCCCAATTGGCTTAAGTAAAAAAATCGGTCCAACACATATCACTATGTAAGAGCAGTAGATGATACTGCTGCACATCAGTTTAATATGGTTTTTGTCACATATTACAATACCACTTATTATTAAATAGAATGTAGAGACACAGAGAAAACAAAAGAAGTAAAAGGAAACAAAGATATGCACCATAAGCAATCGGCATGATTAGTATTGATCATATTTATCTTCGTCTCTGTTTGCTTCTCTTTTTCCCCACATGTTGGGCTGAGATAAAGCATTCTGAGTTCGGTTTATACCATACAAGGTTTATGAAAATAATATCGTTTATTCTGTCAATTTTTAAATAGGAAAGGAAGCCTAAAGTAATCGTAACAGAAGAACTGCAGGAAAGTCAATGTTAGCTATTGTTATGTTTATGAGCCATTAGAAAGTGGATGAAAGAAACGATGTCATACCTTTTCATCAATAAGAAGTAACTCGAGGCCACCTTTTGTTGGGTTCCTGCTTCCCAAAAATGGATGACTCTGAAAATCAGTTCCTCCTTGCTTAGACCCGATTCAACATCATTGAATAACATGTGGGGTTGAATTTGTGCAACATTATTTGAGCTTTTGGGAGCCATCGCTATGTTGGGATATGTGGGACGTAAGGTGATAATTGGAGTCCGCCGTAGACTGAGAATCTCCTTTATATAGTTGACGTAAGGTGGGAGGATGAAGGGTCTAAGTGATTTGAAGAGCCATTAACCTGAGCATAGTGGGCATTTACAGTAGAAGAAGGTGGATGAATGAATTGAGGTGTGGGAGTTGCTTTAAGGCAGAGGTTGGTTTGTAAATATAGATTTTTGTTTGTAAATATATATATATATATATATATATATATATTTACAAACAAAAATCTCATATGAGCATTTAATGCTCTTGTATCGAGAAAAAAATATGTGGCTGAGAATTGGATGCACAAGATTTGACTAAGATCATATTACTTACCTATGCTAACATATACCTACATACAGAGTTTGCAAAGGAGACAAGGTTATATTTGTTATTTTCGATAACCACATGCACAATAACTTCTTTTTTTCTGTCGACCTTTGGTTTCTTTGCTAATTTTGACTCCAAAAATGATTTTCTATCCAATTCACTCAAAATTAAACTCTAAAGGAGAAGGCTTTTGTGTGAGATCGATCAGAGAAAACACATTCGGTCTTTGTGATGATGATGTGGCGTGATGTAATTGGATAGAGGATAAAGTCTGAAAGAGAGATTGATTGTGTACGTTATTTACGGTGGGGTGAGAAGTAGGGTACCACTATCCGCTTTTTGCTTATATGAGATATGCTCAAAATTGAAATTGGATGGAGAGGAAGTGGACACGCCGATGGATGCGGATTGTGAATGTTTTTTTTTTCCTGACTCCAAACATCGATCTAGCTTATTTAATACGTTTTACCGAAAACAAAATTTGTTAAGTAGATCATTATCAAACTAATCACATGGTGATATTGTTAATTGCTATGATTCACATTGCATATCGGATTTTAAGGACCCGTTTAAGAGTTAAAACAACGATGTTTCTCTATCTATGTATTATCTAAGCTGCATGGAATCGGAAGCAGGTACGCGGAATCAGAAGCGTTTGGAAGCGCAAAAGTGAATTTTTAAAAAAAATTAGGAAGCGGGTACGTATTAGAAGCGTTTATATATATATATATATATATTTATTTATAATAAACACAAAACATAAAATCATATTAAAAAATAATTTAAAGTTTAAAGTTTAAACAACAAAAATTCAATACATAATAAAAATGTTGTAACTCAACCGAAGATAAATTGTTTTTGTATAATTAGGTTTATTGTTTATGAAATCTTTTTAAACATAATTAGATAATTTTTTAAAAATGGCCAATTGTGTTTATATTTTTCTTATATTTTGCTTATGTTTTGCTTTTATTTTGCTTATGTTTTTGCTTTTATTTTGTTTTTGTTTTGATTAATTTCGCTAATTTTTGTTTTCGTAATTCAATTTTTTTAATAGTTATAACATATTAATAAAATAACAAAAAATGAATTATAGGTATTCATTATGGAACTTAATTTGATGTTTGCAAAAAAATGATGATTCATGGTTCTGGTCTTTAAGTGGTTGCGGCGACACTGATTGTTGCTATGAGTTTCGAAGTAATGGTTAACCCTCCAGGCGGTGTTAGCCAGATTGGCGACGAGCAATCGCCTAAGGTAACTCATAACACCAATGGAATTCGTAATTCCTTTGTCTATCTCTACAATCCTTGTGAACAATATTGGGGAACTTCTTTAATATGGTGTGGCACGAATGTACCGTTCCCCTATGGTTGGATGGTTATCAGCAGTAATGTGGCCTTTGTCGCCTCCATGGGTGTCATCCTTCTCACAGTCAGTGGTTTGAGACTCAGGTATATATGTGTGATGCTGCTTCGTATCGGTCAAATGGTTGACTTAGATAAAAAAAAATTTTTTGAAATAATTAACTTATATTAATTCAAGATTGGTATATAAATATTGACTCGTACGTGGTTGATTGTACTTAAGGATTACTAATATATGACTAATTAACGATTTCTTAAATCTAATTTACGGGAACCGATTCATGATTATGATAATACAAGTCCTTATGATGACGGCCATACTTTGTATCTCGGCGTCCTTTTTCGTGGCTATGTCTTTAGTCCATCCCCGGATTATCAATCGCTCTATTTTGTTTATCCAAATGGCGTATTTAGCATTTTGGGCCTGCTTTGCTGTTGTAATGCTTATAATCCAGCTGCTTAGGCTGATTTGTCCACATCGCCGCCGGTCCACACCACGGTTGGGTCTATCCATGCCTGAGGAGGAACCAGTGCCCTATATAAAATGATATTAGTTAATCGGTAGAATAAGAGTATTGTTCTTTAATGATGATTATGATTATTATTATTAAGTTTATGTAAGCTTTACTGTTGTAACTAGGTTTTGCACCCACGTTACGCGTGGATATTGTTTTTAATATTATTTTGATAAAAATCATATGAGAGCAATTATATTTATTAAGATAATATTTTGTGTATAATGGTGATTGTAATAATATATTTTAAATTTATTGCAGTTTTAATCTCAGAAATTATATATAGTTTGTGAGGTTTCAATGGTCTTGTTTTGAATCTATATATGTCCCGTTTAAAAAATATATTATATGGTCGAACATTTATAATTTAGTATACCAAAGCCAACTAAAAGTGTAACAAAGTATTCAAATGATATGTAATAATCATAGTATTGACACGAAGATAAAAATATTATACATCAATTTTTTAAATCAAGAAAATAAGTTTTTTATCATTTATAGTTTCATCTTCGTTATATATGTTTTCTATGAAAACAACAAAGATTAATAAAGTTAAAATTTATTCTCTTTCCTTTGCTATTTAACCAATACAAATTTCTGATTTAATCTACTAAATTGAAAAAAACTAATAAACACAACTGTTGCTTTCACATTCATGAGAACTTTAATTTTGAAATTAAGACAATAGATGAATATGAAATGAATTTCGAACTTAATTTAAAATCACAAAATATCGACGATTTATGTCAGTTTTATCTTGAAAAGATAAAGATCGAACTTTTGTCTGGTAGCATATTGGTTGTGGTAACTTTTAATTGATTTTTCAATGATTGTACCATACTTCTTCCAATCAGAGTGAATAAATATTTTTCATCATATTCATTTTCATTCTCGTTATACATGTTTTCTATATACAAAAAAACAACAAAATGTCAAAAAATTTATTCTCCTTCCTTAACTACTTTAATCAATACAAAATTTTAATTTAATCTAAAATCGAAAAACAATGTAACAAACACAACTCTTGCTCTCGTATGTATGAAAAAAATCAATTTTGAAACAAAAACAATATATGAATATAGAATGAACTTTGAAACAAATTTATAATAACAAAAAAATCCGAGAATGTTAATATACTTTTTGTAAATTTTACCTTGAAGAGATAAATGCCGGAATTTTGTATGGTGACATATTGGTTGTGGTAACTTTTCAATGGTTCTTCGATGAGATCATAAACCTAAACGATGAGGATTTAATTCTCATACTTGGGAGTCATTGCAAATAATATAGTAGTAACAAACTTTATTTTATATCTGAGAAGATTGATTTACACGTAGTCATTTTTCCTTCATTATAGGCGTCTTTCTCAATCTATGAGTGAATTATTTCTCATGCCGTTCTTTTATTTTTTTTATTCCATCAAAGCATAGTTTACAAAAATCCGATCTTTACCTCTTGAAGATAAAACTGACAAAAATCGTCGATATTTTGTGATTTTAAATTAGTTTCAAGATTCATTTCATATTCATCTATTATTTTAGTTTCAAAATTAAAGTTGTCATGTGAAAGAAAGAGTTGTGTTTATTAGTTTTTAAAAAAAAATTAGTAGATTAAATCCGAAATTTGTATTGGTTAAATTAGCTAAGGAAAGAGAATAACTTATAACTTCATTACTTTTTGTTGTTTTCATAGAAAACATATATAACGAAGATGAAACTATAAATGATAGAAAAAACTTATTTTCTGAATTTAAAAATTGATGTATAATATTTTATATTCGTGCTATGATTATTAAATATCATTTGAATATTTTGTTACACTTTTAGTTGGCTTTGGTATAATAAATTATAAATGTTCGACCATATAATAGATTTTTCAAACGGGACATATATAGATTCAAAACAAAACCGTTGAAACCTCACAAACTATATATAATTACTGAGATTAAAACTGTAATATTTTTAATATATATGTGGACACTCAACCTAAGCTGCTTGATTATCAGCATTACAACAGCAAAGCAGACCCAAAATGCTAAATACGCCATTTGGGTAAACAAAATAGAGCGGTTGATAATTCGGGGATGGACTAACAACACAACCTTAAAAAAGGATGCCGAGATACAAAGTATGGTCATCATCATAATCATGAACTGGTTCTTGTAAATCAGACTTAAGAAATCGTTAATTATTCATATATTAATAATCCTTAAGTACAATCAAACAGCCAGGTATGAGTCAATATTTATATACCAATCTTGAATTAATCTAAGTCAATTCTAATTATAATGAAGGCCCAATTTTATATATCAGTAATTCTCAGTAGAGATCTAAGTCTCAGAGAGAAGGTAGAAGTTTACATATTGAGGTCGTTTTGTTTACGCCCAATTTTATATAATAATCTTGATACACAAAAGGCCCAATACATGCCCAAAGCCCCCTGGATATAGAAGATGGAACTGTAAACCATTACCGGAATTATTTTATTACAATGTTGTGGGTTCGAATTATGTTTTTATCCCACAAGTCAAACTAACCCCTAGGATTTGATAATACTAGCAAACTTAGGAAGCTTACGTCATCTGACCCCACCACAAATGATCCGAAAAATCGCATGTAACAAAATGATTGTGGTTTTGCAAATTATGCCTAAGGTTGTGGTATTTTTGTAAATTCCTATTTAATAAAATAGTTAAATAATTTTTGTAAACTAATTAACTTATGTATCATTAGCTGGTTGGATAATATAGATTTCATTACTTTTGTTGAAATATTATTTTCTGGCTTTTGGAGACACATGTTAACTAGTTTATAAATTAATATAACTTTTGTAAGACAACAATTTTCTAAGAAAATGACATATTATTATTTTCTTTGATAAATTCAAAATCATTTCTCTTTTATGACATTTTTAGTATATACAGAAATATCAAAAGAAACATAAATAAATATAATAATATTCTTAAGTTAAGAAAACAAATTAGAAAATCTAAGAAAGTTAAATGTAAGAAATATTTATATATAAAATAAGAAATGGAATTGAGGAAACTTCAAGGTTTAATTTCCAAATATATTAACTTTTATTTAATTGAGAATTTTTTGTTTTTGTTAATCACATAATTAGAAAATCAAATGTTATTTGAAAAAAAATAAACAGATAAATTTCCTTTTGAAAAAATGTGTATATAAGTGCATATAATATATAAACATATATGACATCATATATTGTATTGATTAATGATTAAATAATATATAATGAACTTCTCTTTTTTTGGTTAAAGTATTGTATCTTTCTTTATGTGTGAATATATGTTAAAAACAAAATATATAGTTTTTCAAGGTGTGGTTAATATGTGTGATCGTGTATATAAGTATTTTAGGCTTCTGAAAAGATTTTGCCTTGAGAATATTTAGTATTTGATTTCTTTGGTAGTTTCAAATTTAAGAAGATGTTTTGTTGCTTTTCACCAACAACTATTCCTAACAGGTAAGCGTGATTTATATTCTTTGAGAAAGTTATCTTGATAACCAACTCAATTCTTCGATATTTTATAGTGTATTGGATGTCGAATTCAAGATACCGAATTGTGACGAAAGCGAGATAATCATGACTGTCGTAATTTCCAATTTCAAAGGTAGAACAATATTTATATTGATCATAGTTGTAAGTATACAGATTTGAAAGTAATATGATGGTATGCAATGCATGTTGTAACCTTTTTTGAATGATGTATATGATTATTAGGAGTCGTATCATGGACGATGGATGCAGAGAAAAAAAAGATTGCGGTCACTGGAAGTTTTAATCTGGAGAAATTGTTGAAAAAACTCATGAAAGAAACAGGTGAAGAAGTAGAGATTGTGACGCAGAATCTGAAATATTTTAATGTATGATTCACTCCATTATTGTATAAATGGGTCAAATTAAATAGAAGTATGCTTTCATTTTTTACCTTTTTTAGGATCTTTTGTTTGGAAAATCGAAAATAATACTTATCTTTTAAAAAGTTCCAATTTTATGTTAAGCATTTTATTATCGATATAGTACCTATTCGAGGAGACGAAAGAGAAAGTTCAAAAAAAAAAATGTTTACTAGTAACCTTATCACGTGTGAAAGAGATAAGGTTAGTTCGAATTGTGTGGAACTCATTCGTGAGAAAGTTCACATATTTACAGCATGATAATCTTCTCTTCTTGGGAATACCCCAGAGCTTCTAAGAATAGAAACGACTTACATGTCATATATCCTGATCCGGAATCACTGACGGGATCATCAACTTTGCTCGAGGGATGTTGCTAACTTATTGTAGGTGTGGGGATTAGCCTACCCCTGTTTTTAGTCAATTCCAAAGCAAAAGGCCCAACACCAAAAGCCCAATATCCACTATGCAGATACGGTACTGTCCCTGACCTGCCCGGTACTATTCCCGACCTGCCAGGTACTGTTCACGACATGCCGGGTATTGTTTACGACCTGCACGGCGCTGTTCACGACATGCCGGGTACTGTTCACGACCTGCCCGGCACTGTTTACGACATGTCGGGTACTGTTCACGAACCGTCACGTCATCCCCAAAAACCGGGTAGTTGTCTGCTCAACTCCCACTATAAATACCCCTTTGGAGTTCATTATCCGACACACCAAAAAACTCTCATTCTCTCTTTCTAAATAACTTTCCCTCTCTAAAAAGAGTTCTCCCAGTTCTCCCCAGCTCGGCGCAGCTCTCCCAGCTCTCCGCAGCTCTCTCGAGCTCCCAGCTCTCACGACCTGACGGCCGACAGACGACCTGTCGACCCGACTTGACGGCCGACCTGGCGACCCGACCTGACGGCCGACCGACGACCCGACCTGACGGCCGACCTAGCTACCCGACCTGACCGCCGACCGACGACCCGACCTGACGGCCGACCTGGCGACCCGACCTGACGGCCGACCTGGCGACCCGACCTGACGGCCGACCGACGACCCGACCTGACGGCCGACCTGGCCACCCTGACGGTCGACCTGTCGGCCGACCTGGCGACCCGACCTGACGGCCGACCTGGCGACCCGACCTGACGGTCGACCTGTCGACCCGACCTGACGGCCGACCTGGCGACCCGACCTGTCGACCCGACCTGACGGCCGACCTGGCGACCCGACCTGACGGCCGACCGACGACCTGACCTGACGGCCGACCTGGCGGCCGACCGACGACCCGACCTGACGGCCGACCTGGCGACCCGACCTGGCGACCCGACCTGACGGCCGACCGACGACCCGACTTGCCGACCGGCGACCGACGACCCGACCTGCCGACCGGCGACCGACGACCCGACCTGATGACCTGACGAGCTCCCATCTCTCCAGCTCTTTTTCCTACCCGCCTCAGCAACGAACTACGAATGGCTTGATCCCCAACCCGGGGTACGTAGACAGCCCTCCGGGCACAGCTATAAATCACTTCTTCCTCCTCATTTGCCGATCGGAACGCAACCGGCTCTATCTTAACAGAAAATCCCCGAACCTCCCCGATACAAATTGATTTG
The DNA here is from genome assembly GCA_030161315.1 of Eutrema japonicum. Lineage (NCBI taxonomy): Eukaryota > Viridiplantae > Streptophyta > Magnoliopsida > Brassicales > Brassicaceae > Eutrema > Eutrema japonicum. The sequence continues at coordinate 18,911,767 of BSQW01000011.1, forward strand.
TAGGAGACGTGCTCAAACACGTTCCAACACTAATGGCGGTCTGACCACTCATCTCAGATAGCCATACATTATCGGATAGCACGGCCACACTACCGAGTGGATCGGGGCCTAAGTATATAACATGTGACCTTATCAATCGAATATGTGTAGGATCGGAAACACATAACCATAGAATCAGCTTAAGGATCAGTAGTTAAGTTAAGAAAATAGCGCTAAAAGATTCGCATAAACTTAAGGGACATTATTTAACCCAAACAAGTATTAGATGCAGATGAAAACATATCACCAAACTGCTTTGCATGCGAACTTACCCGATTTGGACACCATTTAATAAGAAAGAACGCAAGAAACTTCCATGCTACCACAGCTTGTTCGGGGGCCACATTTCCCTTTCGTCCCGAGATTTTATAACAGTGTTGTGGTTTGAGTTATGTTTTTATCCCATAAGTCAAACTAATCCCTCAAATTTGAACATATTAACAACCTTAGGAAGCTCACGTCATCTGACCCCAACCTCAAATGATCCGGAAAATCACATTTGCAAATCATGCCTAAAAGTGTGGTATTTTTGTAAAGGGGTTTTTGCACGGTCATTTTTTGAAAATTTCATAAAAAATTTAACACTTTCTAAACTTAATTGAAAAAATAGCACTTATTTTACTATTAATAACAATTTCACCCCTGCACACTACTGCATGTACGATCGTGTACGTACACAGAACTGTAAAGAGAGGGGGTAAAACGGTCATTTCAAAGCAAAACGAAAAAACAAAAATGTGCTAAAATCGTAAAAGAAGTTAAAATAAGTGTTTCCTGGTGAAAATATCTCTTTTGTAAATCCCTATTTAATAAAATAGTTAAATAAATTTCTAAAACTAATACACTTGTGTAAATTAGGTGGTTGGATAATAGTTTTTCATTACTTTTATTGATATATTTTTCTGGTTGTTATAGACACATGTTTAGTTTAAAATTAATATAAAACTTTGTAAGACAAAAAATTTCAAAAAAATGACATGGCATCATTTTCTTTTATAACTTCAAAAATTTCTCTCTTATGACATTGTCTTTAGTATATATAGATTTATTAAAAGAAAAAACAAATAAACTTAATAATATACTTAAGTTAAGAAAACAAATTAGAAAACCTAAGAAAGTTATATACAAGAAAGATTTATTAATTAAAAAAAAAAAAAGAAATGGAATTGAAAAATTGGAGGTTTAGTTTACAAATATACTAAATTTTAATTAATTAATTGAGAAAGTTTTGTTTTTGCTAATCACATAATTAGAAAATCAAATGTAATTTAAAAATAAAAATAAAAATATTAATTTCCTTTTGAAAAAAATATGTAGTGCATATAATATATAAAACATATATTGTATTGATTAATGATTGGATAATGTAATATCCTTTTTTGGGTTAAAGTATTGTGTCTTTCTTTATGTGTTAATAATATATGTTTTAAAAATTATAGTTTTTCAATGTTTGCTTAATATGTGTGATCGTGTATATAAGTGTTTTAAGGCTTCTGGAAAAAATTTACCTTGAGAATTTTTAGTATTTGATTTCTTTGATAGTTTCAAATTTAAGAAGATGGTGTGCTCCATACCGATTTCACCAACCAATACCCCTAACATGTAAGCTTGATTTATATTCTTATACATCTTTTAAGAAAGTTCTCTTGATAACCAACTCAATTCTTCCATATTTTCTAGTGTATCGGATGTCGAATTCAAGATACCGAATTGTGAGGAATGCGAGTTAATAATGACTGTCGTTATTTCCAAATTCAAAGGTAGAACAATTTTTATTTGGTAAAACGATCTATTTTTCCACGAACTATGACCATATCTCTCTAGATCCCCATCGAATTATGCTTTTTGTATATTTCCTTACGAAAGGAAAGTTAAAGATCTAAATTCTTCCGACAAAAAAAGTTCGAGACTTAAATCCCCACAGAAAAAAATTCGAAACCCCAAACCCCATCGGCCTTGGTTTTAGTTGGTTTATTGTTTTCTAATCAATCGTTAACCACATAAACCGGATTAAGATCCGATTACAACTAATTCCGACCCAAAAAACGGTCCGATCCGAAAAATGATCCGACCCAATTTCTTCTTCTTCTTCTTCTTCCCCTAATCTTCTCCGCCAGTAAGCTAAATCTATAAATATATCTAATTCACAGAGTTTCTCCGTCCATTTCATTATTTTTCTTATTCTTCTTCTTGGTGCTTTCTTCTTCGTGTGCGAGAACGAGAACCTGCAAATTTCACTATTATGCTGCTTGAGGCCTCACATGCAATTTATTGATTAATCAACAAAAAGAAATTAGAATGTAAAAATGAAAATTCAATTAATCCTCTTGAAAAATTTAAGGTATTCAGATTTCTCTATTTTCTAACAAATGTCGCCGATGTCTACGACGGAACCGTCGCCTGAGAATGATCGGGATCCTCAATCGACCACCGTCTCTACGCCGACCTCAACCAACGCGAAACACCTGAAGAAGATCCCTGCGATTCCTTTCCGCCATTCCGCCACGGAGAAGGAAGGAGAAGAAGCAGCGAAGGCCGACGAGGTGTCGCCGGCATTAGCTGCGGAAGGTTCTACGAGCCACGGTTCACCGGAAATTCTTGCTCCTTCTTCCTTAGGTCTCAACCATATCAGGACGAAATCATCTCCGGCGCCGTCTCCTTTAAGATTTTCGTCGGCCACGCCGTTGATTCCACCGATTATGAACGTGCAAATTGTTTCTTAATTAATCAGTGGAGCCAATCAAAATCTCTACGTGTGCCTGCAAATTCCAATCCAATTCTCGCTAGTTATATATAACCATGAAGATCAATTACTCCAATTTCTCCGGCTAAACCTCCGTCAACGGCCCAACCTCTAAAATCTCAAATCTCAATTTCTCCTGCTCTAGTTTATTGTCACTGAGCGTGAGAGGCTGAAAAAAAAAATCGGGTCAAGAAGAAGTCGTGTGGCCGGGTTAATTTTTGTTGGGTCGATTTTAGTTGGAATTGGGTTAGTTCGGTTTAGGATCAGATTTGGTCCGTTTACGTTTGGTTTGTAAATAATAACCGATAAAATCGATTTGGTGTGGATATAAACTTCGCACTTTTTTTCAGGCGGATTTAGGTATTTAACTTTTTTTTGGTGGGAAGATATACAGAGGACATAATTCGGTGGGATATGAAGAGATATGGCATAATTCGTGGAGAAATAGATCGTTTTCTCTTTTTATAGTGATCATAGTTTTAAGTACGTATACAGAATTGATAGTAATATGATGGTATGCAATGCATGTTGTAACTTTCTTTTGAATGATGTATGATTATTAGGAGTCGCATCATGGGTGAAGAGTACAGAGAAACAAACGATTGCGGTCACCGGAAGTTTTGATATGGAGAAGTTGATGAAAAAGCTCATAAAAGAAACAGGGGAAGAAGTGGAGATTGTGACGAAAGAAGAGAAAGACGCAGAATCTGAAATATATCAGAAAAGAGATGAGAAGCTTGAAACTATCCCGGAGAAAAATGAAGAAACCAAAATGGTTCAAGAAGAAAAAGAAAAAGAACTTGAGACAGTTCAAGAAGAAAAAGAGAAAGAACCTGAGACAGTTCAAGAAAACGATGAGAAACCAGAAGAGGATGCAAAACCTGAAATGGTTATTGAACCAAATAGTGATGAAAATCCCAACGCCAAGTGTACTGTAATGTAAGCGTAGTTTGTCAAATAAACATTTCTACAAAGGTTTATGGCATTACGTTTTTCCATTTCATTTTCAATTTTTAAATCATTTAGAATATTCTTAAAAGTCTTTGTGGTGGAGAGATAACTAGTATTGCATTCACATGTCTTCTCATCTTGTAATTCGAATAAAATTATTATGAATTCTCTCTGTTTTTTTATTTTCTTAGTTTGTAGATTTAAACATGAACATCAATTATCGTTGCTTTTATATTTTAAATAAATTATCAAATTCAAAATTTATTAACATAGAGATAATAAATTATATTTGAAATATCAATTTTTAAACGTATTTTAATAGAAACAAAAACTTAATTTAACGAAACCATAGCTTAAAACAAAACACAAGCATGGAAGTTAGGGCTGGGACGGATCGAGGATATTCGAGAAATTTTGGGATATCTGGGACTTCCGGACTTCGGATATCCACCTATATATTAAGATATCCACGGATATCCAGATTCGGATATGTAAAAAATAAAAATAAAATATTAAAAATAATGATAAAATTAAACTTTTATATAATATGTTGTAAAAAATATTTATATTTTATTTATATTATTTATATATATATATATCTCAATAAAATATAAAATGTTAATATATTTAAATGATCCAGATCCGGATATCCGGACCGTATAATTTCACTTTCCGGATATGAATCCAATCTCTTCGGATATCCAAATTTTCAGAGTGGATCGGAACGGATCTCGGATCCCGGATAATAGTTCCACCTCTAATAGAAGTATAACAAATTGATCAAATATAATAAATCAATCACAAAGTAAAGTAGAAAATGGAGAAAAAAAAAATCTAAAACACTGTTTTTATTTATTTATTTTAATCTGGAATCTCAAGTATTCCAACCAAAATAAAAGTTTGAAGTGAGCCACAAAAGTCCCGGTTTTAAGAATATAACGGACCAAATTACACTTTCTAAATCGCCAGTTTACCGGTTCGACCGGCGGTCTAGGTTTTAGAACACTGCTCGTCGGCTCGTCCAAGACATCTCACACAAAGGTTAAAAATGAAGATAGATGAAGAAATGTATTTGATTTTTTACAAGATGTTAGATGGTTGTACTGGTACAGCTCGATCTCAATCACACCCCTAAACAAAAGTTACATTACCAAAAACAAAAACAAAAACATATAACTAATCTTTGCACAGCTCGATTCTAGTCTCAATACAGAGCTTCCCTTGGTGCCCCGATTAAGTTAAGTGCAGTTGCTGCAATGTGAGACGGCATGAGCCCAGCTTCAGCCATTTGATCAGCTGGTGACCCGTGATCGATGTACCGATCAGGCAATACCATTGGTCTCCACTGTAACAAATGATACAATGGCAAATTAGAAAACCATAGATTTCGAAAAGACAGAGCAAATGATTAGGAATATATGTAAAAGTTGTAACCTTGAGCTTCCCGTCGAGAAGACCATCGAGCGCAAGAAACTGAACAACATGCGATCCAAACCCTCCAATCGAACCTTCTTCAACCGTGATCAGTACCTCATGCGACTTAGCTAAGCTGCGAATGAGAGCCACGTCCAATGGCTTGCAAAACCGTGCATCTGCTACGGTTATGTTTAATCCACGTTCTTCGAGCATTACAGCCGCTCCTAAACAGCTCTGAACCGCTGAGCCATAACCCAACAGCGCAACCCTCTCTCCTTCTTTTAAAATCCTACCTTTACCAATCTGAAATGCACCCAAAGAGATTTTTTTTTTGTCAAAATGATAAAAGGAAGAGAGACCGATGTGAGAGGATCAGATTTAGCTATACCTCAATTGGAACACCTTTGTTTCCGGGAGGTAATGGGACGCCAATACCGTTACCTCTAGGATAACGGAAACAAGAAGGACGATCATCAATAGCAGCAGCGGTTGCAACAATGTTAAAGAGCTCTGCTTCATCTGATGGAGCCATTACTATCATGTTAGGAAGACAAGCCATAAACGTCACATCAAAAGCTCCACAATGTGTCGGACCATCAGCTCCCACAAGTCCAGCTCTATCCATCGCAAATCTCACCGGTAATTTTTGCAAATCAACATCATGTACAACCTAGAGAAAAATTCCACCACATACTCTATTAGTTTCTAAAATGTTTCATCTGAAAGTGAAATGATGAAGATGATGAACTTACCTGGTCATAAGCACGCTGCAAGAAAGACGAATAGATAGCACAGAAGGGCTTTACGCCTTCACATGCTAAACCCGCAGCAAAAGTAACTGCGTGTTGTTCCGCTATTCCGACATCGAAACATCTTGTTGGAAAGCGACGTTGGAAGAGATTTAACCCGGTCCCACCTCCCATGGCTGCATGAATCGCAACCACATCTTTGTCTACCTCTGCTTCCGCGACTAATGCCTCCGCAAAGTAAGTTGTGTAAGATTGAGTCTTGTTACTACTTTTGAACTGTTTACCCGTCGCTGGATCGAATTTCACAACTCCTGGAAGAAAGAGAATCAATGTATACAAATTAGTACCGGTACTGTGGTTCTGGCACTCTTAACTTCTTAAGAACTAAAGAAAAACGTTATCCATTTAAGTCCATTTTTACCATGGTATTTGTCATCAGCTCTCTCTGCGTAAGGATAACCGCGACCTTTCTCCGTTATGACATGAATAAGTACGGGTCCTGTGGTTCTGGCACTCTTAACTTCTTTCAGAATGGCTACCAAATCATCTATGTTGTGCCCATCAACTGGACCAATATAATAGAGACCGAGCTCTTCAAACAGTGTCGATCCCGTCCCGCTTATCATTCCTCGAGCATACTCATCTACCTTAGCAGCCAATTGGTGCATTGGCCCGCCTATTTGCTTTGTCACACCCTATACACAACAAAAGCTAAACTCCTTATTCACTCCATAAAGACCAGGATGCTTTACCATTCTAGAAAAGAAGTGGATTATACTTGCCTTTGCGACTTCTCTCAACTCTCTGAGAGCTGGGTTAGACTGTAACCGACTAAGAGCACTGCTCAGTGCTCCAACAGGTGGACTCGGTCCATCCAAAGTAGCAGTAGGTAATGAGACTTGCTTGTTGTCATTAAGAATCACGATCATATCAGAGTCAAGATATCCAGCGTTGTTCATGGCTTCATAAGCCTGCCCTGCCGTCATTGCACCATCACCAATCACCGCAACCACATTGTTGTTCTTCCCCTTCAAATCCCTTCCTACCGCCATTCCTATAAGTAAAGACAAAGTTCTGATTCAGTCTTTTTTCTTCTTGTTTCTGTTTACTGTTTAGACACAACACAAGACAAGGAAACCAAAGTGATTGCTTACCCAAGCCAGCAGATATTGTGGTTGAGCTATGTCCGGTACCAAAGCAATCATGTTCGCTCTCTCCTCGCTTGGTAAAACCCGAGAGACCATTGGTTTGCCTCATCGTCGGCATCTTTCCTCTTCTCCCGGTAAGAATCTTGTGAGGATAAGACTGATGACCAACATCCCAAAGAATCTTATCCTGTGGAGTACTGAAAATGTAATGAAGAGCCACAGTGAGCTCCACAACACCAAGACTTGACCCCAAATGTCCACCGGTTTTCGAAACGTTGAAGATCACATCTGATCTCAGCTCATCAGAAAGTTGTTTCAGTTCCTGCAATGAGATAACCAAATGACATCAATACGAAGCTGAAAAACAGATGGATCACTGCTTTTGGGTGATTCAATTTTTACCTTGATGGAAAGATTTTTCATGTGGATTGGGTAATTGATTGTGTCAAGTAATGGAGTTGGTGGTCTGTTTGAATAATATTCACCCTTCTCTGCAAGTGAAGCACTCACTTTTGCCATTCTGTTTGACTGTACACAAACCCAAATCGACAACAACATAAAGAACAAAAGCTGTCATTTTCTCCAGAAACTAGAACTAAAGAGGCAAATTCTTGGATCTAATTTCACAACAACTGCAATAAATCAACAAAGAAAAAGGGTCGGATTTGTTTGACTTATGTCAAAAATGAAGTAAACCCATTATTTAATTCACGATTTTAGCAAATGGGTTACTACAAAACCTAGAATCCAGCACGGTTCCGAAATCAATTTTCCATCGAGGAACAAGAGACGAGAGAGAAGTGAATCTTACATGGCAACTGTTGGGTCTCGGACATGGCGATGGAAGATCTGTAACCAAAGATCGAGAAGAAGACAGAGAAGTTGATTTAGAAGAATCTGTTAAAACTCCTTTGGTTATTATGTAAGAAGGAAACGCAAATGCAGATAGAGCCATTAAAGGGACTTGAAAAACTTCGGAAAAATGTCAGTAAATCAAACGATTTATAAGAAACAAAGAGAATCTAATTAGGAAAAAAAAAAATTGAGGTTATCAAGAACAGTGAAAAATCAATAACTTGTACTTTAGAATCCACTTAGAAAAAAATGAGAAGTGGTGATTGAATGTGGTGGAGGTGGTGGTTAAATGGTGACAATGGTGGAGAGTAGAAGAAGAAAAGATGGAGACTTTTTAAATGGTGATGAAATAAAACGACAAAAAATCCAACTTCATGGATTACGAATTTTTATGTAACGGTGCTTTCTCTTTATATATTTTGAAGATGGGTTCGTCATCAGCAGAGAATTTGAGATCTTGGTTGGGCCACGTCAACCAAGAAATCCAAGTTTTGGATAGATATTGATATACGCTGAATCTATTTACTACCTATATTGTTTTGTTTTTCTTTATATGTTTTCTGAAATGAAAGGTAAAAATTAAATATAGGGAGATTTGTTACCATAAACTGGAAAAATATCACAAATAGCTAAATTAACATGTCAAAAAATTTGTATTGGTCCATTGGGATCATTTATATAAACAACAACGTGGCTTTATATGTTTATACGTTGTATCTATATTACCTATATTGTTTTATTTTTCTTTATATGTTTTCTGAAATGAAAGATAAAAATTAAAGAGTTAATTGAGTGTATATAGTATGTTGACCAAAAATTAGGTAAGTATTATTAATTTTTTGTAAATTAAGTAAGTAAGAAAGATAAAAAATGATTAAATCTAAAATATTTTTTGTATTTTTTCATATTTACAGAAATGTCATTGATATGAAACTCATTTTTTGAGAGAAGAATCCGGCGATACTGTTCATCAAAAGGCCGGTGGTACTATTTATCAAAACCCGATGACTACTGTTCATTACCAGAAAACACATATTGTTAGCATCGTTAACATTGTCATGTTAAATTAGTTATCATTGTTAGCATCGTTAACATATAGTTAGTATCGTTAACATTGTCATGTTAAACCAGTTATCATTGTTAGCATTGTTAACATATAGTTAGTATCGTTAACATTGTCATGTTAAACTAGTTATCATTGTTAGCATTGTTAACATATAGTTAGTATCGTTAACATTGTCATGTTAAACTAGTTATTATGTTCATTTTTATGAAATTATCATGTTAATCCAGTTATCATATTATAAATTATCGCGTTTATCCAGTTAACATCGTCGATGTTAACGTCGGGCCGCCGGTGTTATCGTCGGCGGTCGGTGTTATCGTTGCCCGCCTGTGTTATCGTCGCCCCGCCGGTGTTATCGCCGTCGGCCTGTGTTATCGCCGCCGGCCTGTGTTATCGCCGCCAGCCTTCTTCTTTTCTTTCTTCTTTCTTCTTCTTCTCTTTCTTCTGGTTCTTCTTTCTTCTCCGACGAGAGTAGTTAATTAGAAGAGAGAAAGGGTCACATGTAATTAGTTAAAAAGTATAAGGATAAGTTGGACATTTTAATGTGAATAATAGATATTGTACAGTGTCAAAAAGAGTGTTAATTTTGATATTATTAAATCATATATGATGCAATTACTCAAAATTAAATATAGGGAGATTCATAAACCGGAAAATATAATAAATAGCTAAAATTAGGAGTGGGCAAAAAAACAAACCGAACCGGACCAAACTATATCAACCGAATTTAAACCGATCCAAATCAAACCATATTTTATATATAACCCAAACGGTTGAAGTTTTTCTTAACCCGAACGGTTCGGTTTCAAACCAAACCGAACTGATAAACCAATGTGTTTTTATTAATTAATAACATTAAAAATATAAACACATGTGATGGGATCTTCGGTTCTTCACCTAAAGCCTTTAGGTTAAAGGTGTTAGAACAAAATTTATAAGAGCTTGTGGGATTTATAAATATGTGTATGTGTGAATTGAAATGAGACATTTGGGCTAGGTGAAAAAGCCTTGTGAATGTTAAAAGGAAAAACCTTTAAAAAAAAAATCTTTAAAAAAGGAAAAGCCTTGTGAATGTAAAAATGAAAAGCTTTAAAAAGGGAAAAGCCTAAAAAAGGAAAACTGAGGGACATATAAAAAGTCTCACATTGCTAGTTGGAAACAATTTTCTCTATGATCTTCTCCTATATATAGGATCGTCTCTCTTGAGAGAAAGGTATCCGATTACGCACCAAAAAACACAGTTTCACAAGCTTTTCTAAAAACAAAGAAAGAAGAAAGTTTCCAGCAATCTCTCGCTTCTTTTCAAGAAAGTGTCTCGAGAGTATATCGTAGTTTTTAGTTCGATAGATCCGTTATCGAGTGTTCGCGATAACGGAATCAATGGTTGTATCCTGGGACTCATGAATCGAATATTATACCGTCGCACTACGGGAGATTCTTTGAGTTAAGGAAAGAGAGTTATCTCGCCTCCATTGTTTCGTTTTAATTTTTTCGTTTTTATATCGTTTTTAAACTCGTCTTTCCTTAACGTTTATTTATATATTCGTGATTAAATCGCTATCCTGTTATTGTGCGAATTTTTGGTCCTACAATCTTAACTCAAAGAAATCCGTTTTCTGTTTTATAAACATCAAACGGATTTTAATCACGAGTAAATAAACGTTTTAAAATGATTTTTTAAAACGATTCTTCTACTGCTTATGATACTCAAACATTATCAAACGCTAATCTAGCGACTCTCAAACGTGTAGTAGAAGCAATTTTTATTTAACGATTTTATAAAAAGACTTTCTACCGCTTGTGACACTCAAACGTTATCAAACGCTAATCTAGCGACTCTCAAACGTGTAGTGGAAGCGGTTTTACTTAAAACGTCTTTAGGTCATTGGGTTTGCGAACGATGTAAGACGTTTTGACAATCGCCAATTGTTTAACGTTTGCGAACGCTTAAACTAGCAAATCGTATTCTCTGAAATGATTATCAAACGAGTTTCCTTAAACGCTTTGACGAACGCTCTGTGGAGGTTTGGATTAGAACGCTCTGAGGAGGTTCTATTCAGAATGCGCTTTTAGCGGTTCTAATTAGTTCGATAGCGGTTTCTAAATTAAGATTTAATTCCATATCGAAACTCTTGTGATTTAATTATTTTCTAATTAAATTAGAGGTTGTGTTTATTTTATTTTCGCGGAATAACAGGCAATACCGAGAACAGCACCAAAGAGATTCTCTGTGCAAATGTTTGATTCTAAGTCGCCTGATAGACCCGTTGTACGATGTTTACAGTACGGTCAACACTTCAAAGGAACTTTGAGTTGCCTTAGAGAAGAAGTATAAGTCTAAAGACGCAAGCTGTGAGAAATTCGCAATTGCTAGACTTTGAAATGGTGGATTCAAAACCCATCATGGAATAAGTGGAAGCGCTGCAATTGCTAACGCATGAGATAGCTGATGAAGACATGTTTATCAGTGATAGTTTCACTGTGAATTGCTTTATTGAGAAGCTTTCCCCAAGTTGGGTGGACTTAAAAAACTATCTCAAGCACAAGCGGAATGTAATTTCCCTTGAAGACTTGATAGTCAGGCTGCGGATTGAGTCTCGAAACCGCAAGGCAGATGGTGTTCAGTGTGAACACACTGCTAATGTTATTGTTCACAAGGACAAAGGAAAAATTCCATGAAAGCCTCTATTAGCTTTATGAAGCGAAATGGTGCAATGAAGTTCTTGGGAAACTGTCACATGCGTGACAAGGTTGGTCATAAAGCTAGCGCAAGTCGTAGCAAGATTGACAACCGCAAAGACAAGGGATATGTTACGGGAGGACTGTCAAAATGAATGTAATGAAAGTCTTAACCAAAAATTTTGTAACAGATGTTTCAATCAATAAGAATGATCTAGTTGCTTATATGGTTGAGTCTTTCAATATTTGGCATGAACGGTTAGGTCATGTGAATTATAAATATGTACAAAGATTGATTAATTTGAACCTAATTCTGAAATGCAAATCAAGTAAAGACAAATGTGAAGTATGCGTACAAGCCGAACTCACAAAAACCCTATCCCCTCATGTAGAAAGAACAACTGAACCTCTCGGTTTAATCCACACAGATTTGTGTAATTTAAAATTTGTTCAAGCTCGAGGCGGTAAAACATATTTTGTAACTTTCATAGATGATAGTACAAAATATTGGTATGTCTATTTGCTAATAAGCAAAGATGAAGCCTTGAAAAAATTCAAGGAGTGTAAAATCGAGGTTGAAAATCAACTCGATAGAACTACAAAGATAGTTCAAAGTGATAGAGGATGCGAATATGATGGACCATTCGATGCGTTCTGTAAAGAACATGACATTATCCATCAAACAACCGCTCCCTATTCATCTGTATCTAATGGAGTTACGGAACGAAAAAACCGAACTCTTAATGTGATGATGATGCGATGTTGTAGGAATCTGGGTTACCCCAGAACATGTGGGGGAAAGCGTTGCTTACCACAAATTATATCCTCAACAAATACCGCATAAAGTTATTGACAAGACGCCGTATGAACTTTTGGAGTGGTAAAGTACATCTGTACAAATACCTGAAAGTGTGGGGGTGCCTGGCAAAATTTGCAGTGCCACCTCCTAAAAATGTCACAATTGGACCTAAGACGGTGAATTGTATTTTCATTGGATATGCACACAATAATAGTGCGTTTTGGTTTATGGTTCATAAATCAAACGTACCGGATATCCATGTTAATATAACCATGGAATCAAGGAATGCTTCTTTCTTTGAGCACGTATTTTCGTGTAAAGATAAAAATATGAAACGAACTCGTGAAGAAAGATATGCAATTACATCTATAAATGAGGCGATCATTTTTGGCACATTTTTAGATGATGCATAAGAGGTTTAAGATGAACCTAGACGTAGCAAAAGATCTCGTAAGGAAAAATCTTATGGTGAAGATTTCTTAATGGTCTTTCTTTTTAGAGAATGAACTGAGAAATTTCATTGAAGCCATGTCAATACCAGACGCTCCTTTTTGGAATGAATCCGTTAATAGTGAGATCGAATCCATTATGCACAACAATACATATGAGATAACCGATCTACCACAAGGGTTCATAGCCCTAGGGTGTAAATGGATTTTCGAAACAAAGTTGAAAACCGATGGCTCAATCGATAAGTACAAGGCTAGGTTTGTGGTGCAAGAATTCCGGCAAAAAGAAGGCATTGATTTCTTTGACACCTATTCTCTGGTAACGACAATAACTTCAATTCAAATGTTGATCGGAATTACAGCATTAATAGACCTAGAAATCCATGAAATGGATGTGAAAACTGGCATTCTAAATTGTGATTTAGAAGAGGAGATTTATATGAAATAACCCGAATGGTTTGTTATCCCATGACAAGAACACAAAGTCTGTCGACTTATGAAGTCATTATATGGACCTAAACAAGCTCCAAAACAATGGCATGAAAAATTTGACAACATAATAATGTCAAATGGTTTCAGCATTAATGAATGTGATAAGTGCATATACATCAAAAGTAATCCGCACGGATACGTTTTGCTCTGTTTGTACGTTGATGACATGCTCATTATTAGTAGCAATAAAAACATGATCAGTCAAACTAAGAACATGCTAAGTAGCAAGTTTCATATGAAAGACATGGGTTTAGCGGATGCCATTCTAGGGATTAAGATCACTAGAACTTCCGAAGGAATAATCTTGTCTCAAGCTCATTATGCTGAAAAGATACTTGATATATTCAAAATCTACTCAAGTGGGATTGCAAAAACTCCCGTAGACCCTAGTCTTCACCTGACGAAAAATTCGGGTGAAGCAGTGTCACAAGTGGAGTATGCACGTGTAATCAGAATTCCGATGTACGTAATGAATTGTACTAGACCCGATTTAGCGTACACAGTTAATGTACTAAGTCGCTACACTAGTAATCCAGGACATAAACACTGGAAAGCCATAACAAGAGTATTAGACTATGTACGTCATACTAAAAGTTATGGGTTGCATTATGGTAAAGAATCATCAGTTTTGGAAGGATACAGTGACGCCAACTGGATTTCAGACTCCAAAAACTCAAAATCCATGAGTGGATATGTCTTTACGCTTGGTGGTGCAGCAGTGTCTTGGAAATCTTCCAAACAAACTCTGTTCGCCAGATCGACCATGGAATCTGAGTTCATAGCTTTAGATAAAGCTGCAGAAGAAGCAGAATGGCTTCGGAAATTTCTGGAAGATGTCCCGATGTAGGAAAAACCAGTGCCAGCTTTGCGTGTACACTGTGCTAGCCAGTCGGCTATCTCTCGGGCACTGAGTAACCTATATAATGGCAAATCTCGTTATATAAGAAGATGACGTAATACCATTAGACAATTGATCTCAACTGGTGTACTTACGATATATTACATCTAGTCGGCTGATAACTTAGCGGATCCGTTCATCAAAAGTTTGCCGCGAGATCAAATTCTAAAATCATCAAAAGGAATGGGTTTAAAGTCTATAGACAAAGATGACGTTTGGCGGAAACCCCACCTATGTGACTGGAGATCCCAAGATCTAGGTTCAAAGGGAAAACAAAGTTGAACTGATTCAAAATTGAGAACTGTGAGACCATGTCTCTGCCCAGTTCCTAGGATGATAAAACAGTGCTACATGTGAATATTGAGGATAAGCGTTGGCTTTTAATGATTCCATAGCTTTACACTAGTGGAGTATGACATGATACTTCTTAAAGAAAGCTGATGGCAGATCACCTTGTGAGTGTGAAATGAGGGCCGTTTCTAGGAGAATGAAAGAGAGGCTATATTCTCCATGTTCACTCATGAAAAACCAGGAATGTTCAAGGCCAAAATGAACACAATAGAGAACTAAGTTCTACGAGAAATGAAGCTGGGTTATAGTTGTTGTCTCGGTTTACATCAAAATCCGGGTGGTTCAAGACATCATGTTCACCTTCTGGCCAAGTAAACCCGACAGTTATTAACAATGAGTGGTTCAAAGCTGAAAAATGCTACCTTCTCAGACACAGTGAATTTTCGTTTATACTCTCAAAAAGTTTGTCTAGTCTAGTGAGTCAAGTCTAGTCTAGTCAAGTCTGTCTAGTAAAGTCTAGTCAAGTATGTTCAGTCGTCATATGTTTAGAGTCATTTCTATTCATGTGGGGGATTGTTGGAACAAAATTTATAAGAGCTTGTGGGATTTATAAATATGTGTATGTGTGAATTGAAATGAGACATTTGGGCTGGATGAAAAAGCCTTGTGAATGTAAAAAAGAAAAGCCTTAAAAAAGGAAAAGCCTAAAAAGGAAAAACATTGTGAATGTAAAAATGAAAAGTTTTAAAAAGGAAAAGCCTAAAAAAGGAAAAGCCTTAAAAAAGGAAAATGATGGACATGTAAAAAGTCCCACATTGCTAGTTGGAAATAATTTCCTCTATGTTCTTCTCCTATATATAGGATCGTCTCTCTTGAGAGAAAGGTATCCGATTACACACCAAAAAACACACTTTCACAAGCCTTTCTAAAAACAAAGAAGGAAGAAAGTTTCCAGCAATCTCTCGCTTCTTTTCAAGTAAGTGTCTCGAGAGTATATCGTAGTTTTTAGTTCGATAGATCCGTTATCGAGTGTTCGCGATAACGGAATCAATGGTTGTATCCTGGGACTCATGAATCGAATATTATACCGTCGCACTACGGGAGATTCATTGAGTTAAGGAAAGAGAGTTATCTCGCCTCCATTGTTTCGTTTTAATTTTGTCGTTTTTATATCGTTTTTAAACTCGTTTTTCCTTAACGTTTATTTATATATTCGTGATTAAATCGCTATCCTGTTATTGTGCGAATTTTTGGTCCTACAAAAGTTTCTACACCCACGTTTTCCTTTTTTTGTTTTCAACTTCACACGTCTCGTTAAACATAAAAAATTAGTTTTGGTAAGGTAAATGATTTTTTTATAATAGTTTTAGATTAATGCTATAAGTCTATAATGGCTCATATAAGAGATGAATAAACATTGACTTGTATAATTAACTTATATTTAAATTATTGACTTGTTGCAAGTTCATTTTAGTGGCATAGAAGAGACGAAGCCATTGATTTTTTTATTTTTATTTTATTTTGATTAAGTGGGATAATTTCAGTTTGGTTTTAGACTTTTAGAGAATGGTTTTTTTATGACTTCGTTTTGTTTACGTTTCGTTAGGATTCTTGTTTTTATAAGTTGATTTTTTAAAAACCAAACCAAATTACAACCGAACCGAACTACACCAAACCAAACACAAACCAAACCAAACTTATTTCAGTTGAGTTCGGCTAGAGTTTTATTCGATCTGAATCAACCGAACCGAATCGAACCCGAAATTAAACCGAAATATCCACCCTAGCTAAAATAACATGTCAAACATTTTAAAGATTTTTATATAAGAATTTCAGTATTACTCTTTGCAGATTTCAAAATCTATTTGGTAGATCTATGTATAGTCTCCCCGCATTTTTGCAGATTTCAAAATTTTATAATGCATACTTGTGTTTACTTTGCAAATATTCAATAGATTTACGTTATATTTATCTTTTCTAACGGATTTCAAAATCTTTCTAGGAGACTTATGTTCAGTCTGTAAAGTTTTTTCAGTAGAATTGTTAAGTTTGCGCATTTTTTTGGCATACTTCAAAAGATATAAACATTTAGCAGATTTGAAAAGTTTGCGCATTTTTAACCGATTGTTGATCCAGGGGATCACTAAGTGTATTTAAAGAGTGATTAAGAGATGAGAGGTGAGATTTTCGTTAATTAGAGCAATTTAACCACTATTAAGGCAGGCCGGGGGAAATATGAGTAGGCCGGGGGCCGTGTTTCTTTTTATTGATGGTGAGAGAAATGAACAATTTAGAGTTACCAACTGGTTCCGAAGGACGTCCAGTTCGGCGTTCTAAACTGTTGCCTTGTTACAAAGAGAGAGAGACCGGGTAATTTTCGCAGGTCTCAAAGTGGCTCAAAATCAAAAGTTCCGAAGTCCTCTTCATTAATGACATCGAGGGGTATATATAGTCGGGGTCGGCTTCCTGCTCCCCGGGATCTCGGGGCCACGTGGCGTCTTCGGCCTCTTTCGCGGGTAAGGTGGCCTAGGAGGCGTGTTCCGGCTTTCGGGGAGAGAGGTCATTATGAGCTCGGCGTGGCGTGTTGCAGAGCAGTGCACTGTTTAACCAACTCTCTTCCACGTGTCTCCCTTTCCTTCGCCAAGTCTGCAAGGTTGGTGAGATGTCGAGGTCGGCCCATACTCCTGCTCAGACAATACACTGTTCGACCAACTCCCACTCGTCCTCTGCTCTTCTGACATTCCTGCCTTGGTGAAGTGTCAGCCCGGACCTTTCTGCGTCACTTTCAGGTCGGCGACCGAGCTGAAGAGGGGCCTTGCGGGCCGGTGATTTCAGGCTGGAGATCGAGCTGAAGAGGGGCCTTGCGGACCGGTGCTTTCAGGCCGGAGACCGAGCTGAAGAGGGGCCTTTCCTAAGATGGGCCTAACTAATTGGGGGTGCTAGGCCCACCTCAAACAATAGGCCCTCCCCCAGTTCGGTATCGCGAGGCGAAGCGAGCATGCCGAAGTTGATCTGACGTTAGTTCGGAACATCTTAGGACGGTCTCTCCGTGCTTGTACGTGTCGTTCGTTCCGGCGATCCGCAGATGGTTGGCGCGTACTCGCCACGCGGGAGGATAAAAGGGGCGCCTCGTTTTTCGCGCGAGCTGTCCACGCGCGGCGTGCGAAAGACGCTTCACGTTTATCGAGGCGTCCTTTGCTTTTTTGGCGTGGGGATAGCGAAGAGGCGTCATCATTAGGTTGCTGGGCGGCCGTGCTTCTTTTGACACGTGTCCAGGCGTCGCTTCACTGTCTCCCTTCTTCTATTTAACCCCCCCCTTCTTCCTCCTGTTAAAACCTTCTGCGCATAACCCTAAGGTAACCTCTTCTCTCCGATTTCCTCCTTTCCCTTCTTGCTTTTTTCTGTAGTTTTCGATTTCCTCCTCTCCGTGCAATGGCGCCGATGTTAGACGGTTCCGTGGTGGCGGTAGCGACTCCCCGAGTTCTTCCTCCGACGGTTCCGGACGTGCCTCCTCTCCGTGTCGAGGCGCAGACAGTGGGGAACAGTCTGCTCCTTCGACTTCGGGGGCCGCCCCGCTGCTCCCGGGGACCCATCTCCGGAAGAAGACGGTGGTCAGATCTTCCTCCGGCGGTCACGGCGTTGGCCAAGCTGGGGGTAGAACCGGTCGTCAGGGCGGTCGCGGAGGCGGAGCTCGAGTGGCCAGGGTGAGGTCTCCCCTGGTGCCTTACGAGCAGGGAGGGTCGCCGACCTGGAGCACAGCGGAGTCGGTGACTCTCCTGAGGGACTTGTGCGACTTTCCTGATGGCGTCGAGCTCAGGCTACCCAGGGCGGAGGAGCGCCCGTGGACTCCTCGGCCGGGCTTCGTCTGCCTGTACGAGTCGTTCTTCCAGAAGTGCGGCCTGCGCCTTCCTCTCCCCGAGCTGTTCGTCAATTATTGCCGGGTGCGGGGCTTGGCCTTCTCGCAGGTCTGCCCGTCCACGGTCCAGGGGATGATCGTGCTGCTGACCTTGGGGCACGAATGTGACGTGGAGGTGACGGTGCCTATGTTCGAGGCGCTCACCCAGCAGAAGGCAAACCCTAGGATTCCTGGGACCTTCTATGCCGCTTTCAAGCCCGCGGCGAACGTCCTAGAGGCACCCAGCTCGGGGTCTAAGGCGAGCAAGCTGTCGAAGGTCGAGGACTGGTCTCGCAGCTACTTCTACATCCGGGCTACTGCCGTGGTTGGGCTCGACCCGTCGGCGAGATACACCCGGGATTGGAACTTTTCCCCGGGTAGGGATTTGCAGGTCGAGCTGACTTCTCTTCTTTGGTTTTGTCTGACTGATGCCTTTTCGTCTTGCTTTTCAGGCCCTCACTCCTCCAGGTTCAGGCTACCGGACTACGCGGGTATCGTTGCCGTGCTCAGGTCAGTGCGTAGAAGAGAGTGGAAGTCCTTCACTGCGGCGAGAATTGGAGCTGCGATGGCCGGAGGTCGGCAATTTTTTTTTTTTTTTTTTTTTTTTTTTTTTGCCGAACTGACGAGTGCTTCTATCGCAGGAAGAGCTAGGTTCGCCAGTCCGCTGTACGCGGATTCCTTTGTGGCGGCGCCGACGCCGGTGCCCGAGATGCCGGTCCGGAGAGACCCGGCGCCAGGGGTCGGGGGGGAGTCCTCAAGGGTGGCTCCCTCGAAGAAGAGGGCAGCAGAGGCTGTTGGTGGCAAGGCCGGCAGGAAAAAGAAGAGGACCGAGGTGGGAGAGTGCTCCGCCGCAGGTCGGGATGAGGTCCGGCCTGAACTGCCCGGGTGCGAGCCCGAGGCGTCTGTCGCCGAGGTGCCTGCAGGGGAGGTCGTGGAGGTTCGGTCCCAGGAGGGCGAAGAGGTCGCAGTAAGGGCGACGGAGGGCGGCGATGAAGCCGTCGTTGTGGAAGAAGGGCGGGAGGCCGCTGGTGACCGGAGCGTTGGGGCTTTGGCGAGTTCGGAGGACGGGCCTCGGGACTACAGCTTCTCCTTTACCCACGAGGATGGAAGCAGCCAGGTCATCGTCGATCCGGACGAGTGCGCCGAGCTGGCGCAGGCCATGATGTTCGGGCAGAGTCCGCACTTTGTCCCGCTGGAGATAGCGGAGGCCGATACCTTCCGCCAGGTGGCGCGATCCGCAGCGCGGGTAAGCCTTTGTTCTGATCTAACTGTTTTTAGCTGGACTTGTTGTGCGTCTTTGCTAACGACTGGTTTGATGCAGACGATGGCCCTTTCTGCCTTTCTGGCGGAGGCCTACGAGAAGCGACTCGCCGAGGAGCACGCGTCGCTTCGATTCCTGCAGGGGCGCCAGGAGGCCAGCGCGCAGATCCAGTCCGCTCTGACTCGCGGGTTGGAGAAGGACCTGAGGGAGGAGAAGGCCCGGTCTGCGGCGCTGGGCGAGGAGGCGGCACGGGTGCGAGCCCGGGCTGGAGAGGCGGGCCGTCTTCAGGCCGAGCTGGAGGCTGAGAGAGGCCGGTCTGCCGGTGAGTGGGCTCGGGCGGCTTTCCTGGAGGAGGAGGTCGGGCTTTTGAAGGGGGAGCGGGAGACACTCCGCTCTAGGGTGAAGGGGCTGGAGTCCGTCATAGACCGGGCGAAGGTGGCCTTGGCTGTGGAGAGTGACCGGGTGACAGCCAGGTGGGACGCGCGGAACCAGGAGTGGTCCGCGAAGATGGCGAAGATCCGCGCCCATCTGGACGGGCGCTGCCGGGCCTTAGAGCCTCACCTGCTGTACAACCAGGTGATCGGCGTCAGGGCGTGCCTCAAGAAGATGGAGGCCGAGGACGGGGTGTCGGTACCGTTCTACCGATATCAGAAGCTGGACGAGGATGAGGCGGCATTTGGCGCCGTGCTGGACGGAATGGATTTTCCGGACTTGACCCCGGGGGATCTGGACACCCCTCTGGACCGTGCTCATGGCGTCCAGCTTGAGCGGATCATGCCCGCCGCTTCTTCGGAGGCGCCCTATGTGGATCTGACTGAGGACGCTCCCTCGGCTGCTGAGACCGTCCAAGTAGATCCGCCAGCGCAGGACTTGGCCCCGTGCGCTGATGAGGCCGGCACCGACGCGCTACCCGGTGAGACCGGAACCGATGCGCCATCTGGTGAGGCCGGTACTGAAGCGCCACCCGGTGAGGCCGCGGTTGGGGAAGAGAGGTCTGAGCAGCCCTTCCTTGGTGAGTACGGCACCAATGCGAGGATGGTGGCCCCGGGTGATGTAGATGGTACCCGTGCTGACGGGGGCGAGGACCGACCGGCCGATGCGGCCTTGTAAATACTTTTTTCCTTTTTGTTTTCTTCTCTCTTTTGTAAAGACCGGGCCGTAGGCCATTTATGCAATGACTAGGCCGTGGGCCCTTTCTCTCTTCTTCCTTTTGTAATGACCAGGCCGTGGGCCCTTCTTATAATATCGAGGCCGTGGGCCCTTTTTTATAATAGTGAGGCCGTTGGCCCTTTTGTGATAATCGAGGCCGTTGGCCCTTTTGTGATAATCGAGGCCGTGGGCCCCCTTTTTTTTTTGTAAGTGCCGTTTCGAGGCTTTTTTTGATTGGTAGAGTAGGTCGTAGACCGTACCCTGTCATGTATGCAGGTCGTGGACCGTGCTCTTGTATTGGGTGCGAGGTACGACTCGGCTTGAGATACTTATTGCTTGTGTATCTTTAATATTTTTAGTGGGTGCGAGGTGATCTCGGCTTAAGGTACTTATTGCTTGTGTACCTTGTTTTTTTGGTGCGGGTAGCGAGCCCGGCTTAGAGACACTTAATGCTTGTGTGTCTAGTAGAGGTGCGAGCCCTGGGGCCCGACTTTAGTACTTATTGCTTGTGTACTATGGGAGTGCGAGCATTGGAGCTCGGCTTTGGCACTTATAACTTGTGTGCCGGGGAGAGCGAGCACCGGAGCTCGGTCCCCTTTTTTTGTAGTGCGAGCGTTTGGAGCTCGGCTTTTTTTTTTTTTTTTTTTTTTTTTTTTTTTGTAGTGCGAGCATTTGGAGCTCGGCTTTCTTTTTTGTAGTGCGAGCGTTTGGAGCTCGGCTTTTTTTTTTTGTAGTGCGAGCGTTTGGAGCTCGGTTTTTTTTTTTTTTTTTTTTTTTTTTTTTTTTGGTAGTGCGAGCATTTGGAGCTCGGCTTTTGTGCTCAGGTCGGGGACCGTATTCTTTTGTCAAAAAGGTTTTATTAGATTAATAGCTGAGCCCTGGTTAGGGGTTGCCTACGTACCGTTTAGTAGAAGGGATCAAGCCAATCGTAGTTCGTTTGTTTACAAAGGCGGAGAGAGGAATGGAGCCCGGGGGCCTAGTAATAGAACCGTTTGAGGTTTATCGAATTCCATGAGCGCGGGATTGCGTCACCGGTCATCGTGACTAGCTCGTAGACGCCGGGCTTCACGACCTTGGAGATAAGGTAAGGGCCCTCCCAATGTGCACCGAGCTTGCCTGCGTTTAGCTCGGCGGTGTTTTCGAAGACTTTGCGGAGGACCAGGTCGCCTTCGGTAAAGAACCTGCCTCGAACCCTCTTGTTGTAGTACTTGGAGGAGGGAAAGGTCCCGTTGTTCCTCAAGAAAATCCAGCTCGCTGAGTAGGATGGTGTCGTTCAGGGCGGGCTGCTGGGTGAGCATAGCGCGGCGAGGAGTGGGGAGCCCGGCCTCGGAGGGGGCCATTGCTTCCATTCCGTGAGAGAGGCTGAACGGTGTGCGTCCTGTCGGTGTCTTCGGCGTTGTGCGATGGGACCAGAGGACTCCATCGAGCTCGTCGGCCCAGGACCCCTTCTTGTCGTCCAGTCGTTTTTTGAGGCCGTCGAGGATGGTTTTGTTGGTGGCCTCGGCCTGCCCATTTCCTTGCGGATATCTCGGGGTGGACTTACTCAGCCTGATTTTCCACTTCGCGCAGAAGTCTTCGAAAAGGGCCGATGTGAACTGGGCACCGTTGTCGGTTACGATCTCGTAGGGCAACCCGTGTCGGCAGATGATGAGCTTCCAGACGAATTTCCGGACGTCCCCTGCCGTGATCTTGGCGTAAGCCTCGGCTTCGACCCATTTGGTGAAGTAGTCGGTCATGACCAGGAGGAAGCGCTTTTGGCGAGATCGGGGAAGAGGCCCGACTATGTCCATGGCCCATCGCATGAAGGGGTAGGGTGCTACCGCAGTGGTGAGGAGCTCGGTAGGGCGATGAATGAGTGGGCCGTGACGCTGGCACTTCTCGCACCGGGCTGCGAATTTTGCACAGTCCTGAAGCATCGTCGGCCAGTAGTGCCCTTGGTTCCGGATTCTCAGGGCGAGAGCCCGGCCGCTTGAGTGGTTTCCGCCGGCACCTTCGTGCATCTCCTTCATCACGTCAATGGTTTCCTGCCCGTGGAGGCAGCCGAGCAGGGTTCCCGAGGTGCTCCACCGGAACAGGTTGCCGTCCAGCATCGTGTATCGGGCACACTTCTTTCTTAGCCGTCGGGCGGCCCACCGGTCTGGGGGATGAATGCCGTCTGCGATGTACAGCAGCAGGTCGACTCGCCAGTCCGGCAGCTCGGGCTCGGCCGGGGGCGGCGGTAGAACTTCGGGAGGTGGCGCGTCTTCGTCATGGTCCGCGGCCTGGGGGTTGATCAAGTAGGCCCCTTTTGGCAGCTCGATGCTAGGGAAGTCGATGCTCTCGACCGGGATCACCCGTCGTTGGGCTGGGGCCGAGGTGGAGGCCAGTGCGGCGAGAGCGTCTGCGAAAGTGTTATCGCCTCGGGGAATCTTCGTCAGGGCGAACTCGGAAAAGTCTGCGGCCAAGCCTTGGGTCACCTTGAGGTAAGCGTCCATGCGATCGCTCTTGGCCTCGTACTCTCCGCTGAATTGATTGGCGACGAGCTGAGAGTCGCAGTAA
Source organism: Eutrema japonicum (assembly GCA_030161315.1). Classification (NCBI taxonomy): domain Eukaryota; kingdom Viridiplantae; phylum Streptophyta; class Magnoliopsida; order Brassicales; family Brassicaceae; genus Eutrema; species Eutrema japonicum. Next base: position 18,935,185 of record BSQW01000011.1, read on the forward strand.
GCTCGGATTTTCTTCGCGCCGACCTCCTTTGCTAGGCGCAGGCCGGCGATCAGAGCTTCGTATTCTGCTTCGTTGTTTGATGCCGGGAAGGCCAGGCGGAAAGACTGCTCGAGGATCTCCTTGGTTGGGGATTCGAGGCGTATGCCAACGCCGGACCCGTGCTTGGAAGCCGATCCGTCGACATGCAGAGTCCACACCGCGGGCACTTCGCTGACTGCCAGCTCGGGTGCCAATTCAACTAGGAAATCGGCCAGGGCCTGAGATTTGATCGCGGTCCGTCCTCGGTACTCGATTTCATACTCGCTCAGCTCAACGGCCCACTTCATTATCCGGCCCGATCGGCTCGGGCTGTGGAGGATGGTTCTGAGGGGGTAGGTGCTTAGGACGGCAATCGCATGGGATTGAAAGTAAGGCCGGAGCTTTCTAGCTGCGACGACCACTGCCAAGGCGAGCTTCTCCAGAGTCGGGTACCTGCTCTCCGCGTCGTCAAGGGATTTGCTGATGTAGGAGATGGGTCTCTGATCGCCTCGGTCTTCCCGTACCAGCACTCCGCTGACCGCTGACGCGGAGATGGCGATATAGAGGTAGAGGGTTTCGCCTTCTTCTGGCTTGGACAGGACGGGAGGAGTGGATATGTACTCCTTCAGCTGTCGGAGGGCATCCTCGCATCTGTCGTCCCACTCGAACCGCTTGTTAGCCCGGAGCAGTTGGTAGAACGGGAGGCATTTGTCGGTAGAGCGGGAGATGAACCGGTTCAGTGCGGCGATTCTCCCGGTGAGTCGTTGTACTTGACGCGTGCTCTCCGGGGATTTGAGCTCGATGATGGCTCGGATCTGCTTGGGGTCGGCCTCGATCCCGCGCCGGGTGATGATGTACCCGAGGAATTCGCCCGATGTGACGCCGAAGGAACCCTTGGCCGGATTCAGCTTCATGTTGTATTCGTTCAACGTCCGGAAGCAGGACTGGAGATGAGTGACGTGGTCGGCCGCCACCAGAGACTTCACCAGCATGTCATCTATGTATACTTCCATAGTGCGGCCTATTTGGTCGGCGAACATCCGGTTGACGAGTCATTGGTAGGTGGCCCCGGCGTTCTTGATTCCGAAGGGCATTACCTTGTAGCAGTAAATGCCTCGGTCCGTGATGAACGCGGTCTTCTCCTGGTCGTCGGGGTGCATGGGGATCTGGTTGTACCCCGAGAAGGCGTCCATGAAGGAGAGCAGCTCGTTCCCCGCGGTGGCTTCGACGACCTGGTCGATTCGGGGGAGGGGAAAGCTGTCTTTCGGGCACGCTTTGTTGAGGTCGGTGAAATCCACGCAGACCCTCCATTTCCCGCTCTTCTTCTTGACCACCACCGGGTTGGCCAACCAGTCTGGGTATTTGACCTCGGTGATCGAACCGGCCGCGGTGAGCCTTTCGACCTCGTCATTGACGGCCTGGGCGCGCTCCGGGCCCAGCTTTCGCCGCTTTTGCTTGATCGGTCTGCAGGTCGGATCCACGTTGAGCTCGTGACTGCACGTGTTCGGGTCAATGCCGGGCATGTCGCCGGTTGACCAGGCGAAGGTAGAGACGTTCCGCCCTAGGAACTCGACCAGCTCTCGCTTGATGCTCTCGTCGAGATCGGCGCCGATGCCGACGCAGCGGGCGGGGTCACGCGGATCGATGCTGACCTGGGCGACAAGGTCCCGCCCTGGGAGATCCTGGGCGTCGGGGTCGCCGGTCTGAAGCGCGTTGATGGCCAAGCAGGCCGGTGCGGCGCGGCGCAGCTTATGCTCGATGGCGAAGCAGGCGCGAGAGACCCTTTGGTTACTCCTAAGAGTATACGTGCCGGCCTGGTTGGGGAACTTGAGGCACTGGTGGTACGTTGACATGACTGCCTTCATCGAGTGCAGCCAAGGGGTTCCAAGGATGATATTGTAGATCGGGGTGGTATCGAAGACCACGAACTTGACGATTCTCGTCACCCGACCTACGTAGACCGACAATTCGATGGTGCCGATTCCGTTGACGGTGTCCCCGGCGAAGCCGGTCAGCGGGATGGAGTGCGGCTTGATTTCGACCCCGTTTAGATTCATCCTGGCCAGGGTGTCCTTGAAGATGAGATCGACCGAGCTGCCCGTATCGACGAGGACTCGGTTAACGTCGCAGTCGGCTACGCGGACTTATACGACGAGGGGGTCGTTGTGGGGCTGGTGGACCCCGGCCGCGTCGGCCTCGGTGAAACATATCCCCCTCTTGCTCGTGTCCTGAGCGTCGATCTCTGGCCCGGAGTGCCATTTCAGGGAGGCGTCGGTCTTCCTCTCGTGACGCTTGATGGACCGCACTGAGTCGTTGCACGAGAGGAGGCCTCCCATGATCATCCCTATCGGAGTCCGGGCCGGGGGAGGCGATCTGCCCGTTTCCCGGTCTCGCGAAGGAGATCGTCGCCGCCGGTCGTCGTTCTAGGCGCGGTTGTAAGGCCTAGCCCGGTTATCCTCGCGACCTCGGTTGTCGCGGGGTTGCACGCGATCGCCGTCCCGGGCATGCGGACGCAGCCGCTCTGGGACGTTGATTTCTCCCCGTTGAAATTGGTTCAACAGGACCTCTTGGAGGGCGCGGCAGTGAGAGGTCGGGTGCCCCTTTCGCCGGTGGAAGTCGCAGAAGGCCGACCTGTCGTACGGCTCATCTGGTCGGGGCTCCCTATCGCTCGGCTCGTCGGGACGCCGATCCTGCTGGTGAGATAGACTAATATTTAGTTTGTACGTTTTGGCAGACTTAACCAGCGCACGTTTTTGGCAGTTTTTAAAAGTTTGTCTCGCAGACTTTATGTATAGTGTCTGAACACTCGACATATTTTCATTAAGTCTACATATTGTTGGCACACTTATGTGAAATTTATGTGTTTTTGGCAGATTTCAAACATCTATCAGATAGATATATGTTTAATATGTGGGGCACTTTACACATTAGTGATAAACTGTGCTTTTACCGGTTTGTAACCTTTGTTTTTATGTTCTTTATTGAGCCAAAGTTTGTTTTTACAGTCTTTTAGTCTTTTATCAAATCTTTTTAGGTTTTAGGTGACTTGGAGAGAAAATGAGCCGTTTTGGGTCCAAATGAGAATATGGAGATGTAGAATCATGTAGAGGCTTCAGAAGTTTTGCATTCGTTGAAGAACTTTACACCAATGGATCGAGCTCAAATTTTGATACAAGATATAGAAATGGATTAGCTTTCATTTGGAAGTGGTTTGAGGCCATTCCAACGGTGCGATCAAAAGTTATACCAGTTTTCGTGAAGACAGTTTAGCCTGCGAGCAGAAAAAGCATGCGCAGAGGTGACCCATCCGCGGGTGCCAATTCGACCGATTCAAGAAACTCAGATCGACCGATTTGGCCCCAGATGATAAAAAGGAAATTCGACTTTTTCTGTTTCGGCTCAGATTCACCTTATTTCGACCCTGAACGACTTGAGACCTATTTATACCTATTTTAGCCACTTTTTAAGTTACGTTTTATTTTCTATTCAGACTTTTGGCTTTTGGCAATTTGTAAGCTTTGGGGGAGGGGGGAGGAGACGAATATCTGACTCTACATCTTTTGAGAAAAATTTCTAAAACCTATTTGATTTTAATCATATCGATTATGAGTTTTTCTTTATCTCCTTACTTGTTCTCTGCCTCCATGTCTGAGTAGTTCTATAGTTAGGTTTATGGTTTCAAAGGGATCTATGAATCATTGAATTAGACATATATAGGGATTTATCTTTTGTGGTCTTCGTTTATCGTTGTGTTCATTGCTTAGGCTAAACTGATCACTTAGTCTCTAATCTAGGGTTTAATCTACTCATCAAATGTGTTGTAGATTGCTTGAAAGAAAATATGCGAGTGAATCGTCCTTAGCCAACAAAAGCTGATGCTAAGGCGATTCGTGAACATATCAAAACCAATTCGTTAATGTTGGTCTAGAATTCTAAGTTCAAACGACAGTTTAGAATATTAGGCTATTAGATTTAGTGATCAATACCACGACAGTGGATTGATTAAACATTTATGTTTGAGTTCGAGACTTTTGCTAAATCATTGTCTGAATAATTTTCTGGTTCATGTTCTTAGATTCCTGCGAAAACCCTTAGCCTAACGTTTTTCCTTATTGATTTTCTCATCGTTATTAGTTATTTAGTTTAATATTGCAAATCAAAACCATACATTCGTCTTAACTCTGTTTCACTTTGTGAGATTTGTAGTGTGACATTGGTCCTTGTGGATTCGTTCTCATCTATATTACTGCGATAGCCTGTTTTCTTACTGTGTTTTATTTTAGTTATTCCTGAAGTGTTTCAACTAGCATCAAATCTATTAATTTTTGCAGACTTCAAAAATCTATTCGGTAGATTTATTTATAATTTTTGGATACTCGATAGACTTGCGAGATCGGCGGATTCTATAGAAACATTTTTTGTTTTGTTGAAAAATTGATGTAGTATTCAAGAAACATTTTTTTTAATTATATAATTTGATGTATATTATTCGTATACTTTACCATAAATTATTTACTTTTACATCAAAAAAAATTACTTTTATACAAATTTCAAAAAACAATTACTTTCAAAGTTAACTCTTTTTTTGTCAACATCCTAAATACATAGAACCGTTCGGAGATCCAAACCGATGGTATCGAATTAATTATATCCACCTACTTCAAGTAAATATATGATAAAGTAATCCCTAATAATGATATTTTAGTACTCATTTAGATATCTTAGTGAGTTTTCTTTTAACAGCTGATTTGGATTTAACCCGCGCTAATTAAAGCGCAGAGTAATTTTTTTTAAAGAAATTGTTTTGAAATTTAAGAAAATTAATTTTATATGAAATTTACAATATAGCTAACTAATGATTATAGATAAAACTGTAAATTTGTAATAATTTATATATTTAAACCGTTTTGCAGTGAACTAAAATATTATTCGAGCTAGCTAACACGCAAATACTTATAATCTTGAAAACATAACTCTAATATGCATTGTTAAATGACTCTAGTTTTTGTGGTTACTCTTTAAAATAATAGTTTTTTGTGTTTAACTTTTTATAAAAATTGTAAAATATTTTTTAAATTTTTGTTTGATATATATTCAAATAAAATATAATAAATTATAGTGAAAAATATAGCAAGATTTTGAATAGATTTTTTTTCTTTGAATATATATGAATTGATTATTATTTTAAAATATATAGTATTAAAAATAATTAAGAAATTAAATATTAAATAACCTCTTTAATGCAAAATATACACTTTCCATATTATAATCAATAATTTTAAAAGATTATTATATCCTTTGCTATTTCAATTATTCTTTTTTATTTGTAATGACATTTCATGTAATAACTTATAAAACAAATTTCATTTTTAAAAATGTTTTCTTAAACAATATTATAGAGATTATATTGCATGTTAAATCTAGAATATTTTTTTTAGAGATTAGAGCTTTATCTTTTTGGCTAAATTTAGAACTTCTAGGATTTGGATAATCAAAACTTTTGTGGCGAATTTGATCTGGGATCCCATGCGGAATAAGATTTTCATCTCAATACACGAGAACTAGACTTAAACAATATATTAAAATTTACAATATTAAACGGTGTTCGGGAAATCAAGTTGGAGTAGTAAGCGTCAAGAATGGTTTTCTGGTTTTGTTGCGGCTGTTTTGCAATGTTCTTTGACATGTATTATCCAATTTTAAGCAAGAAGAAAGAAACACAAAACCGTTGATGGTAGCTCTGTCTTGTGTTCTTGTTTTCTTCTAGTTTGTGTTCATAATTGGTAATGGTTTGTGTGTCGAAAAGAAAAAAAATTGGTAATGGTTTGTGTTCATTATTGGTACTTATTGGGTTTGGTTCCTGATTGCTACGGCTATTTGTTCATATTTAATAATGGTGATTCTCGTTGTTGCTAGTGACATCTAATCAACCAATTAATATTGCAAAATTCTTGATCACTATAGTCGCGGGGAAGCTCACGTCCCGGTTTTAACAGAGTCGTTTATGTTTTAATAGAGTAATAGCCACATACCTCAAAAAATAAAATAAAAATTCAAATCTACATGATAATCAAATTGTAAAACAAAGAGTTGAACAATTATGAAATCCATTACAATATCAAGTTCCATAAAGCTTAAAAACCAAATGACTGCTCCAACATAAACAAACATCGATCTTTAAAGGTACTGCAAAGATGACAAAAACAAAACCAGATGAATTAGTTACTTTTCAAAGGGAATGAGAAAACACAGACAAAGGGAATGATTTGTACTGCAAACAATGATGTAATCAAGTTTCTTTGAGGCTAAAACTCATTGAAAAGAAGAAGAAAAAAAACCACAAGACTACATAAGTTTCTCTTTTCTGTAGGTTACAGGACATTGAGAGGTTTTACTTTGGGCTTGCAGCCTAATTTGTTCCTGAAATAAAGAAGAAGTATTGACTGATCAGAATTATCATACCAAATTCTGTTATTTTTTATTATTTTTTAAATGCTTAACTATAACAATGTTTTATTTGTCGTTTCTTAATCATAGAATGATCTTAAGAGTGGTTCCGATCTTGTTTGGTCAACTATCGAAAGTTTATTTTAGATTTTCGGGATAAGTCTTGAATCTCTTTGCTTGGTATGTCGTTACTATCAAAAGATATGTGAATATATGCTTTCAAGACTAAATTGTACTTAGTAAATTTCTAATTATTGATAACTCAGAGTTTTACCCTATAAACACTACTGCAAGTACACAACAAAATACATTATGTAGTAATATCTAGAAATCGAATTCACAAAGACCAAATGTCATACTACAATTCCCCGAGAATAAATTAAAGTTAAGACGATTATGGTTTGTTGTTGTTTGTTTGCAAATACATAAATAAAATGAAATAAAAATTGGATTAAACTTATGAATTAAAAACATTAGTCCTTAGGAAAATTAGCATGAAATATGAATTATAGATATGAAATTTAGACAAGATAAGCTTAAAGCAACGTTCTCGAACTCAAACCACTAAAATATATAAACCTTTTTTCAAAGTACTAACTTTCGTTGAATTCAAAAGTTCTAAGCATGCATTCTAATCAAGGTTGATAAGTTCACAAAACACTTAACATCAACTCTCGTCGACTAAAGATATTTTGCTCATCCAGGTTCTTTTCAGGCATTTAAACAAACATTTCCGGTGCATTAAATATCCTAAGATCATAAATTATGTGATCAATCAAGCTCAAGCAATAAGATTAACCAGGATGAAGAAGTCAATAGATAATTCCTTATCTAACAAATCATAACTATCGATTCATGAATTCTATTGAAACCCTAAAACCTAACAAGGAGACTACTCGCACATCGTCATAGAGAAACACACAAAAAAATGAAAGAAATTGCATAATTAGATTAAATAAATGAAACATGGATTCAAAAATCTTCTCAATAGATAGTAGAGTAAGAGATTATTATCCCCAAAGCTTATAGAGAAAATCTGCAAAAAAAGTTTTAGAATAAAATAAAGCTTAGTCTAAATAATAACTAAAAATAAGTATAAATAGGTATAAAGTTGGATTGGGTCGGATTAGGCCTGTCAAAATGAGTCTTTACCCGCGGGATGTCAAAATGAGTCTTTACCTGCGGGACCCGCCCGTTAGACCCGCCGCGGGGCCGGTGCGGGTCGATTTTTTTTAAGCGGGGCGGGTGCGGGTCGAGTGTTTAACATGCGGAGCGGGTGCGGGTCGAGGTTTTTGGAGACGCGGGTTTGCGGGGACCCGCATTTAAAAAAAAAAAAACCTAAGATCTACTTTTTTTTTTCATCCCTCTCTCTTCCTCTCGTCTTCTCCGACTCCTTCTTCCTCTCACCTCCCTCTCTCTCCCTCTACCTCGCCTCCCTTTCTCTGTCTCCATCGCCTCCTTCTCTCTCTCCCTCGCCTCATTCTCTCTGTCTCCCTCGCCTCTCTCTCTGTCTCCCTCGCCTTTCTCTCTCCCTCGCCTCCTCTCCCTCACCTCCTCTCCCTCGCCTCCTCTTCCAATTCTCTCTCTCTCCCTCGCCTCCTCTTCCAATTCTCTCTCTCTCTCTCTCTCTCTCTCTCTCTCTCTCGGGATCTTTCTTTTTTTTTTCATAACCCGCGGGTTACCCGACCTACCCGCTTGACTAATGTGGGGCGGGTGCGGGTTAACGATAAGGTGATCCGCGGGTCAAGCGGGTAAAAAAAAAAACTTGATGATTTTAGGGCAAAACATGAAAGTCAAAAATTGGCTTTTCTCCGTCAGAATCGAGCTTGATTGATCTAGAAGGTCGCACAATCGAGCACTTTCTATCGATTTTAGGGTGTTGGCTTGATTGAGCTGCAAGCGGGCTCGATCAAGCTGCGTCTGATTGCACATTCTTCATCTTTACTTTGGTTCCTTGGCTTGATCGAGTTGGCTGCTATTGTCACATCCATAGAGCTTTGTCATAATGATGAGCTCGATCGAGCAGGTCCTTCCTCGTTTCAGAACTTTGTTTGTTGATGCGCTTCCAAAACTCTAAACTTTTGCCTAAGAACCATGGTGAAAACGTGGGTTAGACACCGCTAATAGTACAACACATCAATTATATATCCTTATAAAACTATAAATAAATCCACTCATTAACAATAATTAGAGTAGGACTTCTCCATTGAAAGGTTCTCTAATACAAGTAATAGTATTATACTTGAGATATCCACTCAAAAATATTTTAAAATATCTCAAATGGGATACTTTTGGGTTTGATATTTTGGGTGGGTATTTGACATACACATTAAATATTATACAAGTAATAATATTAATATTATATTGAAAAATTCTCTAATACAAGGAATAACTAAGATTTAACCCGCGCTAATTATAGCGCGGAATAATTTTTTTAAAGAAATTGCTAATTTTTTGTAATAATTTGTCTATTTAATCCGTTTTGCAGTAAACTAAAATATTATTCGGGTTAACCCGCAAAAAACTTATAATCTTGAAAACATAACTTAAATATGCAGCGTTAAATGATTTTAGTTTTTGTGGTTAGTCTACGAACTCTTAAAAAAATATAGTTTTCTTGTGTCTAACTTTTTATGAAATTAGTAAAATATTTTTCAATTTTTGTTTTGATATATATTCAAATAAAATATAATAAATTATAGTGAAAAAAATTAGCAAGATTTTGAATATATTTTTTTTTCTTTGAATTCATTTGTAATAGCAAGATTTTGAATATGAATTTATTATTATTTTAAAATATATAATATTAAAAATAATTAAGAAATTAAATAATAAATAATCTCTTTAATGCAAAATATATACTTTTCATATTCTAATCAATAATTCTAAAAGACTATTATATTCTTTCCTATTTCAATTATTTTTTGTCATTTATAATGGCATTTCATGTAATAACTTACAAAACAAAGTTCATTTTTAAAAATGTCTTCTTAAATAATATTATAGAGATAATATTATATTGAGATACCCACCCAAAAGTTAAGATACACATTCAATATAGTATTTGAGATACACATTCAAATAGTTGAGATATCCATCCAAAAATATTTTAAATTATCTCAAATGAGATATTTTTGGGTGGGTATTTGAAATACACATTCAATATAATATTTTTATTTTGTCAAAGTTGAGATATCACATGAAAACCTTCTTATGGAGATGCTCTTGTATTGATCGGGTTTGTACTTGTGCTATACCGTTATATCATAACCAGAGAAAGGTGAGAGAGAGACATCAGAGCAAGAGACGAGCGAGAGAAGAAGGGGAGAGAGAGAAAAGATTTTTCTTATTATTTCTTCTGCTTACAAAGACAACACGAATTTATAGAAGAAGAGAGGCGGTGACTTACGTAAGAAGATACTAGCAATGGATAATCACTATCCTTTTCTAACACTCCTTCTTAATTATCTATTACCAATGACGTATTACGTACTGTTTCGTTAGAAATTTTATTATAGAAAAACTTAATGAGATAAAAATCATGACAAAGAAAAAATAGTATAGTAATACAATCTCTTCATGAAAAGATGAGTCTTATTCTCTTCATGAATCTTGAGGATGATTCGATTTCCCTTTAGATCTCTAATATTTTGCGTGTTCTTTGTTGTTTCGTTAAAAACCTTATTATGAAAAAACTCGGTGGGACAAAAACCATAGCAAGAGAAAAAGAGTGCAGCTACACACATCATCACACTTCTCCCCCTGAAAGCATCATCTCCAGGAGATGCATTCCAATAATATATCCCATGTTTTTGGGAATCTTTATAAGTAGAGCCTTAATGAACAAACTCATATGATCGTCATATAGTTTCTCGAATCATTAGACTTATGGTCTATAGTATTCGACTTGGTCATGCTCTTTTTATAAAATATACTATTCTGATTTTTCTGCTTATTTTGCTGTAAAACAACACACAACTCGTATCGAGACTTATATAAGGTATTTCATGACCTAATACTTTCTTGTTGTTTTCGTAAGGTCGAAATAGATATTTTTCAATATCGAGTGATCTATTAACTATTGCAGTACTCAAAGGATTGACTTTATCCATTTTAAAACGCTTTTTCATCATTTCCGTGTAATTTGATTGATGCCTGAATATTCCATCTTGGAAATACTCTATCTAGAGACCAAGACAAAATTTTGTCTTTCCAAGATCTTTCATTTCAAACTCTTCTTTCATATGAGTTTTTGCATCATCAATCTCCTTTTGAGTAGCGATCGTTGTAACTTGACCGAACAATTTTCTCAAATGTTTCAGGCATCTATGATCCTTATGGATATATCACTATCAAGTGATCCATATAAATATGCAATCACAACATAATCAATTCCCGTTCTTTGAGAAAAATATTATGCCACAAATCGGGTTTTATATCTCGTGACCTCGTTTTCTCATTGTTTTCGCACAAAGATCTATTTGGACCCGAATGGCATTACATCTTTAGGTGTAATTGCTATAGGTCATAAGACATTTTAGAATAATTCATTTTTCATGGCCATTTGTCATTTGTCATTTCTCCTAGTCATATGCCTTTTATGGCACTCTAACACGGACCTTGGGTATGTGTAATCATTTTCAATGATTGATTTCTACGGATACAGAGTATTCCATTAATTTTTCATTTTTGAAATAGTTAATGAAAATCTCATTCTTTATGTATCATGTTTGTCTTCTGAACGAATCTCTTTATGTGGTCCTCCGAGAATATATTCATATATTAGTTTTTCCAACATTTTCCTTTTATTGATTCTTCTGGAACCTTTTCATTTTGTTCTCTAATTTTCTTTCTCTTCTGGAGAATTTTATTCTTATAGTCCATTATCCTCCCCCTTTTAAACTGAACTTTGGGTTCATTTATTTTGCTCCGATAAATTTTGTTCTCCGGAAACATTAATTCTTGATGGAGTATTGCCAAATTTTCTGAACTTCAAGTTCGTGATATTTGGTATGGAAGATTAAGATATAACAAAGATGGTGTTCACCATGTAATATCTTTTGATACTTATTTAACTTTTCCCCCCAATGCTGGGAATTTATAACATTTTGGCTTTCCTTCTTACTATACGAAAGCACATTGTATACCATAATATTTTTATACCATAAGGTATATTACTCACATAGTATGATACTTCAAGATCAAATAGCACTTCCTTTAGAAATGATTAAATGTGAGTTTTTCTAGATGTTAGATCCTACTGGGATCTTTCGAGATGAGATATTCAATTGGGATGCCTGCAAAACCAACTAGACCAATTTTGGGATTATTAATATAAAATACTCTTAAATCAATCGTACCTTGGAGATAATGAAATATTTGATTTATTCCATTCCAATGTCCGCGTGGCTAGTGAGTTGTTCAATTGAGATGCCTGAAAAGAATTCTCTTTTTCAAAGGATTCTTATCCCAAAATATTTATTTAAATACTATACGGCTTGTGACAACTCTTCAAGAGTTCATATTATGATTAAATCAAAGATCCTTTCCTTTGATCCATAATCTTTTGATAATTATGCATGGGTATATCAGTTAACCTTAATTATTATACCCCATGTAACATATATTCATCAAGTAGAGTGTCCGGGAATATAATTCAATTATCATTAATCCTTCAGGGATTGAATCTTTCATGGATTTTTGTGATATCCATCAAACGCAATTCAAGTCGCTCATGTACTGCCAGACTTACTCAGTGCATCCACCACATTTGAATATTCATTTAATATCGGGTATGACCTTGTGTAACAAACCGGCTTTTTTATATTGTAAGGTCATTTTCTCATTCCTTGTTTTAGGAAGACACATACCCTTTGATGCTTTGACTCCTGGTCCAAAATTTTTTCATTTTTTATATGAGCTTAACATAGACTTGATTAACTTTTTCATCTTTTTCGGCCAATATTTTTCTCTTTCTACACCCATCCACAGAGGTAGATTTATGATCCTCAAATGTATTAATTTATATCTTGCGATATCTTGTTTATACTGTCAACAATTCTTTTTCTTTGGTGCCAACTTTTCCCGTAATGACATGGTTAATCGATATCTCTTTGTCCTTATCAATGATTTCATTCAGGTACCTGGTTTTATTATTAACCATGTCAATGTTTTCTTCAAGAGATTAATCCTCTATTCAATAATTATATATATTTGCTCCTTTCCATTTGAGGATTTCTTTGGAACCAAAGTAATCTATCACGTTTCTTACGTGTCATAGACTTACTATTTATTAGTCGTCCTTCAGGGACATATATTCCTATTGGAGCATTTTCAGCTAGAAATGAGATTTTATTTTATGTAATTATATGTCTGGCAGTTAATTTATATATGAATTATCATTTGAACTTTAGGTTCATATTCATTTATACGAGGATCTATAGTTTTCAATGATAATTCATTTCGAAAAATCTCATCCATTAGATGTTTATAAATGCTTCTGGCATTTGATTTGCATCACATCTTAAATAGTGATCATTTAAACTTTGAACTTTGAACTTCAAGTTCATATTCATTTATTAAAGGATCCAAATTATTCAACCATTCTCCTAGTAATAATGATATGAAGCACAACTTCGACTGATGATTCAATATTCTTTATGGGTCTCACTTTTATGCAGTGTGGTGGATGCATATATTGCATAGCCATAAATTTCTAAACAAGGAATAATTAATCTTTAATTGAATCAATTAGATGAGAGAATTTCACCATATTTGATCTTGTAATCTTCCGGATTTACTTTATAAATGAATCATCATATCCATTTTCAGTATGAACGCAATTTTCTGGATGTTCCACTTACTTTTGATATGGGATTCTTTAATTTTCCCCCTCGAGATGATGACATTTCATGTCCATCCATCTCAAATTAAATCTCACTTTAGGATCAATAACATATACAATTACCCATTTTGGGTCATGTATTATGCATCAAATCTATTGATGTAGAAATTTTAGTACTCCCTCTCAAGATGATGGCTTTTCTTACCTATTCATCTTGAACAAATTTTCGCTTTTTAAACCAGTTATATTCGGGGTATAATGTGGGGATTCTTAAAGAAATCAAATCATCATATCCAATGAATTTGTTCAACGAAAAATGGTGATTCATTTCACATGATAGTTTCATTTTTATTTTATTTTTGCTAAGACATGCTATGTGTGAAAAACATCTGGTTTTTCCACATAAATTCTCAATAATTTTTAATATCATTATTACACCGGGATGACTTAAACCGGTTATGTTATATATTGGTAAACTTCAGGTTTACTTATCTTATACAAGTTTGACAACTTTATGCATGTCTCCATCATATGATTTTCTAAAACGTTCGCTCTGCTGAAACGTTTTATTCTTTTGGAGAGTTTTTGTTTTTCAAGAGTGTTTTGCTCTTCTGGAACGTTTCGCTCATCGGTAGCGTTTCGCTCATCTGGAGCGTTTCGCTCATCGAGAGCGTCTATCTCTTCCTGAGCTCCCCATTATCTATAATAAATATTTTTTATGTAGTTTTTCTGGAACTCACATACATAATTTTTATCAACAACATAAATTAAACAATTAAACATATCAATTCAGGAGGCATAGTCTTCCACATAATTTACGATAATAAACATAAATTAAAAGAAACGGTAATTTAAAACGTATAATATTCGTCTTCTGGACGAAACAGTTTTTTAGGAACGCTTTCATATATGTCTTCTGGACATTTTTGTTTCAAATATGTATTTTGGAAATTATTTTTTGTTATACGATTCATTTCGAACTTTTCATAAATATCTTTGAGATATAATTTTTTTTTTCAATTTTTTTTGTGGACACATTTTTCATTTAGTTCTTCACGAAGTTTTCTTAAATGTCTTCGGGATATTTATTTCATGGAGACATTGATATAATGATATATCTACCATATGATCATAAGTCAACCATATATTTGAGGATATAGAGTCTGTCATATGATCCGTAGAGACATAGTCTACCATATGATCATGATTGTGAAGGTATAGCATATCATAGCGATCGGTTCAGAGAAGACATACCTATCATTCTGAAAAATAATACATAAACGTAAATAGATTTAACATGAATTAAATCTTACATTTTTTGTATTAAAACAGATCGAGAGACGATCGTGATGATAACGTGTTATAAACTATATGTGTATATGATATATTATATCGTTTGATAAATGAGAAATGTGAGAGAGATATCAGGATAAGAGACGAACCAGAGAAGAAGGGGAGAGAGAAGAGGGAAGATTTCTCTTATTATTTCTTCTGCTTGCAAAGACAACACGAATTTATAAAAGAAAGAGGCGGTGACTTACGTAAGAAGATACTAACAATGGATAATCATTATCCTTTTCTAACAAAAACAAATTACTACTTAAAACAAATTCACATATCTTCGCCCATCATTTTCTTTGGTAATAAAAAAGTTGGTTTAACTCTCTTGGTGAAGCCCCTTAAATTCAGCATATTTTTTCTTTGACGAGCCAATTAAAAACTAGTAGACTTGGTGAATATAAATGATTAAGACCCACCTTTAAGACTGTCTCAGTCAATTCGGTCTTTATCTTTTCTGTTCCTGATGTCGAAATTTATCTTATAGAATCCTATTTTTTTCACGTACGTTGAATGTTCTCGTTCGTTTAATATCACTTTACATATCAATATTAATACTTTAATATTGCTGGCCAGTGGCCAAAATGGTCGTATCCACTGAATCCAAAAAAGCCTATCTTTTAATTTTCGTCATCACTAACGTCACAAAATTTAGTTGTCCAATGTAGTATAGTGGGTTCACTATAATCTCTATATAAATCCAAAACTTGTGTCTTTCATTAGTTATACCATCCAAGATTAAAAAGAAAAATGGATAACAACAATAATTCGAAATCACCCACCGGACCACACTTCTTGTTCGTGACATATCCAGCACAAGGCCACATCAACCCATCTCTCCAGCTCGCCAAACGCCTCGCCGGAACCATCGCCGGAGCTCGAGTCACCTTCGCCGCCTCAATCTCCGCCTACAACCGCCGTATGTTCTCCAAAGAAAACGTCCCCCAAACCCTAGTCTTCGCCACTTACTCCGACGGCCACGACGACGGCTTCAAATCCTCTACTTCCTCCGACAAATCTCTCCGAGACACCGCAGGACAATACATGTCCGATGTGAGACGACGTGGCAGAGAAACCCTAACCGAGCTAATCGAAGATAACCGGAGTCAAAACCGGCCTTTTACCTGCGTGGTTTACACGATCCTCCTCACTTGGGTCGCTGAGCTGGCGCGTGAGTTTCACATCCCTTCTGCTCTTCTCTGGGTCCAACCTATAACTGTCTTCTCCATTTTCTACCATTACTTCAACGGCTACGCAGAATCAATATCAGAGATGGTTAACAACAACCCTTCTGGTTCCATTAAATTACCGTCTCTGCCACTGCTCCGTCTCCGTGATCTTCCCACATTCATCGTCCCTACAAACGCCTACGCGTTTTTTCTACCAGCGTTTCGAGAACAGATTGAGTCACTGAAGCAAGAGGAAGACCCTAAGGTCCTCGTCAACAGTTTCCAAGAGCTTGAGCCAGAAGCTCTAAGCTCGGTTCTTGATAATGTCAAGATTGTTCCTGTCGGTCCGTTGATAACTTCTAGGACTGATTCGGGGAACCGAGCTGAATACGTTGAGTGGTTGGATACAAAATCGGATTCGTCTGTGCTTTATATTTCGTTCGGGACGCTTGCCGTGTTGAGCAAGAAACAGCTTGTGGAGATCTGCAAGGCGTTGATACAGAGTCGGAGGCCGTTCTTGTGGGTGATTACGGATAAGTCGTACAGAAGTAAAGAAGATGGGGAAGAGAAAGAAGAAGAGAGCATAAGGAGTTTCAGAGAGGAGCTCGATGCGATAGGAATGGTGGTCTCGTGGTGCGATCAGTTTAGCGTTCTGAAACATAGATCGATCGGTTGTTTCGTGACGCACTGCGGGTGGAACTCGACGCTTGAGAGTTTGGTCGCGGGGGTTCCGGTGGTTGCGTTTCCGCAGTGGGCTGATCAGATGACGAACGCAAAGCTCCTAGAAGAGTGTTGGGGGACAGGTGTGAGGGTGATGGAGAAGAAGGAAGAGGAAGTGGTTTTGGTGGAGAGTAAGGAGATACGGCGGTGCATTGAGGAAGTTATGGAACAAAAGGCGGAGGAGTTTAGAAGAAACGCGGCGAGGTGGAGAGATTTAGCGGCGGAGACGGTGAGAGAAGGAGGATCTTCGTTTAATCATCTCAAAGCTTTTGTTGATGAGCACATGTGAGATTCGGTCTCGGAGAATTCAATCAAATTGCGAGTCAATTTTTGAGTCACTTAGTGCTATTGAGACATTTTTTACACTATTTTTTAAAAAATTCGAAATTGCTCCGCGTGTACACTAGAACGGTGTCTTTATAATCCATGTAAAATTCAGATCGTCCAGTGAAATTCAGATCTTTATCATCAATGTAGCAAAAATAGAATTATCATCCATTGTAACAAAAAATTTAATTTACGTCTTCCATATTATAAGAAAATTAAAAAAAATATATGTTAAAAATAATAATGACCTATTTTTAATTCCATATTACGTCTTCCATATTACGTCTTCCATAAATTCAGATTTTTAATTTCGAACTCATCCACAAAATGACCTATTTTGCAAACCAAACTCAAAAAGGGTGAGTTTCTACGTAATTCACTCGAGTGAGAGATAGATAGGTACACGAAGAGCACAAAATGATACAATGAAATTGTCAGTCTCTCTTGGTCTTACTTGACGGCCAAGAAAACAAAGAAATAGCAAACAAATCTTGAGTTTCCGAGTATATAATTTTTACGTGTAACAGAAGAAACAAACTCTCAGTGAGCGTTGCGTGTGATCAAACCCTCGAATATGACGTAGAGATCTCTGTTATCGCTTCCAAATATATCTTCAGCTTTCCTAAGCGTTTCCTGGAAAACAAACATTGCGGATCGATTCAAAATCCGAGTTTTGAAATCGAAAAAAGGAGAGAGAGAGAGAGAGAGAGATCCCCTTACTTCTCTTGTTTGCTTGTGAGCGTTAAGATCCTTCACGTTTCCAAGAAATGCACCAAACTGCTCGTAAGATAACCGGCTCCTGATCAAGAATCAATAACAAGATGTAGATATGTTATAGACAAATGCTATATAGAGTGTTTGGTAAGAATGTTTCAGATTAGGAGTCTTTTTACCTGACTTGTCGGAAGAACTCTTTTCCGTCAACCCGAGTTCTTCCTGCAAGACAGTAGATAACAAACAAACCGTTAGCAATTGCGTTGTATCAAAACCTCTACATGAAAAAGCCTGGTTTTAAACTTACCGGCGTGGGATCCAGGCTCTGAGATTGAAATAGAAGATCTAGTATCATCAAACATGCCTCTAGTGGTCGCGAATGATACAGAATGGCGACGAGGAGAGAGAGGCCTCGAAGTCGTTTTAGGGGTAGTAGAAGCAGATAGTGTTGGTGGAGAACCAGGAGGAGTAAGCCGAGGAGTAGTAGTTTGAGACACTAATGGGAGACTTTTTGCTAAACTCGGTTTAGGAGCTGCGATGTAAACACAAAATCTTGCGCGTTATTCACACACACAAAAAAAAAAAAGTATAATGGCTTAGAGACTTGAGATTGATTACCTTCGTTTTCGTTGCCCATTGTAGCTGAATCAATAGCTTCAGAAGTTTGAGATTGGATTGATGAATGTCTTGAAGGTTGAAACTGAGAATCTTCATCTGAAATTCTCAAACAAAATCAACACCAAGATTTTTTTTCACAAAATATCTTCACTTTGATACAATTGTGAAATCTAGCAGAAAACAAGAACTATATACCATTTGGTGTTGGTTTAGCAATGATATGCGTTGTTCCAGCCTGTTAAAACCAAATATAATCAATTCAAGATTATGAATAATTTTCACTTCAAAGCAATTCAAGAAAGTGAAGTTTCATACATTTTGGTCGTCATCTTGAAGAGACATCATAAGCGTCTTCCTGAAACCCTCGAGCTGCAACAATTTCGCAAAATGTTCATCTTTCAAGCTCCAAAAACTTTTGCTAATTTCCAAAATAACCCTTAACAAAACTCAGATATGAGTCCAAATTTACCTTTGAGACATCTCTCTGGAGTCTCTTCACAGTACTAGACAACGAAGCATTTTCTCTCAGCAGATTCTCCTGCAAATTTTATCGAAGAAACAATAAAAAAAAAATTGGAAATCGAATCGGGTCGGGTCAGAAGTCAAACTCGGGTCGGACCTTTTCACCGTCGGCGAGAGAAAGCTTATGAAACGCATCGGAGAGAGAGGCGTCGAGAGATTCGACGTGAGAGTGGAGCTCGGCGATCTCCGTGTCCTTCTCGGCGAGAAGCTCGCGGAGATCGGACGACTCTGATTCGAGAACAGAGACACGTGTCGAGAGAGCAATGGATGTGATCTTGCGGGCCACATCTAGCTGCTCGAATGGATCGGACGGTAGGACTTGAAGAACTTCCTGGGGAAGATCGAAACTTCTCGAACCTCTTACCGCACTCGATCTTTCCTCTTCTTGTCCTTCTTCTACCTCTGACATTTTTTCTTCTTTTAATTTCCTCTTTGGTCTTTTTCTTTCCCTTTCAGTTTTTATCGTTTTTTTTTTCTTCTTTTTGTACTATACCATATGAGTTCTTTTTATTCGGTTATGTTACGGTATAGACCGGTTTTCTTATTCCAAACCGAAGCTGTAGATCACTAATTCAAGAATTGCTTTATGGAAAATTGGATTCCGGTTCGTGAAAGGATATGGAGAATGTGGTCATGTATGCTTTGTCTTTTGTGTGTTTGTCATATGACAATAACGTGTGGTATTGAATGTGTGAGCCAAATTTTTGATCTGTGAATGGATAGAATTATTATAACTCATAGGACCCTTCGAAGAGAGACAAAACGTAAAATTGACAAAAGAAATTGAGGGAAAAAAGTCCAAATTGGGAGGAACAAATAATAAAAGAAACTCAACATTTCCTTAGGACACCAACAACTCTTCCACTTAGTCCACAATTTGATCAAGTTCCCCACGAAGCTCCCGATGAATTGCTCATGTTTACAGTCGAATTTTAATTACAAAAACAAAATTCAACAAGATACACCACGATTTAAAATTAATTTTCTATGGTTGAAATCAAAGAATCAAACCACGAATTTAAGAAATGATTACAAGAATCGAATCCACTTACCTTCAATCGATAACAACTCGCCCCATTTCGTTTTTGGAAATCGATTTATGTTAGAGAAATAAATGGAGTAAATGTACTGATTGGGAATCATGATCGTATTCTCGAGCGTACGAATAATTATCTCCTATAATTGTGATTTGTTTTTATGATAAATATATTGTATGAGTTGTAAGTAAAATCATCTTTGTTAGTAAAAAACTTGTAAAAACTCCATTTATCAATACACAGAAATTCTTCGATCTATTTTTTCTTTTTTTCTGATTATTTTAACATGGTATCAGAGTCGGCAAATTTTGAATCAAAAACAAAAAATTATTTGTTTCTATTTCTTAAATTCCTTTGACATGAATCCAATCATGATTGAAACAAACACAACTCCGACCCCGATTCAGATGAACACGAACCCGATTGCAACGAATCTTACAACAATTGAGGTGAAGCATATCAACCCGAACCCGAACTCGAATTCGACTGAAGTGCAGATACAAACGATTGTACTGCTAGAAAATGTTGTTCACGCCAATCATGTTAGCATTGGTGGTGGATCGAGAACAGAGAACGTGAACCGTGTAATTACGGACCATGATCGAAATGGAGTAAGCGGTCTGAACGATGACCAGTGGAGAGCAGTTGTGGTGCTGCTGAATGCGGGAAAGAGCGCTACAAGAGAGCATCCTTATGGTATGTTACCCGAACCATATTGGATTCTTGACACAGGTGCGACACATCATATAACAAGCCGATATGATGTGTTGACGGATATAAGGGAAATTCCACCAGTTTTGATTATATTAGCTGATGGAACAGAACGAGTCACTACAACGGAAGGAACCGTGTGGTTGAGTTCGAAACTGTGCATGCACTCAGTTTTCTATGTTAAGGAGTTCAGTTCAGATTTCATTTCTATGGGACAAATGATGGATGAAAATAGTTGTGTGGTACAATTGGCGGATCATTATCTTGTCGTTCAGGATCATCTTACGAGAACGGTGATTGGAGCGGAAAAGCGAGAAGGAGGGACATATCTTTTTCGTAGCATAGAAACAGTAGCAGCGGTGGTGACTAAGGGTGCAGACTCTTTGGACTTGTGGCACGCAAAGTTGCTGAGCAGTTGTCGGGTTTTGATTTTAGTAGATGTAACAAATCGATGGAGAAAGCGTGTGATATATGTCTCCGTGCTAAGCAGACGCGGTCTTCTTTTTCATCTAGCAACAATAAAACTTCGGCTATCTTTGAGTTAATTCATTGCGATGTTTGGGGACCGTATCGAACACCATCGTATTCTGGTGCACGTTACTTCCTGACGATTGTGGACGATTTTTCAAGAAGTGTATGGATCTATCTTCTGAAAAATAAAACAGGAACATCAAAGTTCTTGAAGAATTTTGTTCATATGGTTGATCGACAATTTCGAGCGAGAATTAAAACTATACGAAACGACAATGGGACGGGGTTTCTATGTTTAAGTGACTATTTTCTCCAACACGGAATTATTCATGAAACCTCATGTGTAAAGACACCACAACAAAACGGAAGAGTAGAAAGAAAACATCGACATATTCTCAATGTGGCGAGAGCGTTACGGTTTCAAGCACATCTACCCATCTCTTTTTAGGGATAATGCATCTTGACAGCTGGGTATTTGATTAATCGAACTCCAAGCCAAATCTTAGAAGGGAAGACGCCATATGAGAAATTGTATAACAAGCCGCCTCCATATGATCATCTCAAAGTATTTGGAAGTCTCTGTTATGCGAAAAATCATGATATTAATGGGGACAAATTTGCATCGCGAAGTCGTCGATGCATATTTGTTGGTTATCCTTATGCGAAAAAGGGTGGAGGTTGTTTGATCTTGAGATACACGACTTCTTTGTCTCACGGGATGTGATTTTTTATGAAGAACAATTTCCTTATATGAATACTATTCAGCAACAGTCTGGACAGTGTCGGCCCTGAGTTTTTAAAGACCGGAAGCGACATCTAAAAAATTGGCCGTTTGATTATATTCATTAAAAATATATATATATATTCCTATGACTCGAATTTCCAGGATACAGAAAACCCTCACACATGTCTGTCTTTATATAGACTAGGACAATTACAAAGTTAAGACGGTTTAAACCTAAACTAAAGCCCAATAGGAAAAACACATTCCTAATTGACTAACCCAAGTCGCAGACCTAGTTAATACTCATGATTTTCATCACCAAAGCCCAACAAACTCCACCTTGATGACAATCATTTCCGAGTATAACTTCTTCATCTTTGCATTCATGTGCCGCTCCAGACAGTCAGTGCTCTTCTAAGTTGAGAAAATTCAAAGCCTTCTCAAACTTATCCACAGGAAGTACCTTTGTTAACATATCAGCCGGATTCCCCTCAGTCGGGATCTTCGACAGCTTCACTTCACCAGAAGCAGCAATATCCCTGATGAAATGCATCCTCCTGTTAATATGCTTTGTCCTCTCATGATGAACGTTGTTCTTGGCTAAACTCAAGGCACTCTGAGAATCACACCAGATCTCTACCGTGTCTTGTTTGAATCCGAATTCCTCAGTCAAACTCCTTAGCCAAATAGCTTATTTTACAGATTCCACCAACGCCATATACTCTGCCTCAGTTGTAGACAGCGCGACGACATGTTTAAGACTCGATTTCCAGCTTATAGCCGTCCTACCAGCAGTGAAGACATAACCTGAAATCGATCTACTTCTGTCCAGATCCGATGCAAAGTCAGAATCATAGAAACCTTCAACCTTAAAATCTTTTGTCTTCCTGAACACAATCTTTCGATCCTGGGCACCTTTCAAGTACCTTAGCACCCACTTCGCAGCAGTCCAATGTATCATGCTTGGTTTACTCATGAACCTACTAACCAAACCAACCGCATACGCGAGATCACACCTAGTTCCTAACATCGCAAACATGATACTCCCAATAGCATTAAAGTATGGAATATCATCCAAAATTGTCTCTGCTTCATCATCTTTCACAGCAGGCAACTTGAAGTGCGAACTGATATGTGTAGAAACTGATCCAGCTTCATTCATATTGAATACCTGCAGAATCTTCTTGATGTAACCAGATTGAGACAAGGTGAGAACTCCACATTCACGATCCCTCGCTATATCCATCCCAAGAATCCTTCTTGCAGCTCCTAGATCTTTAATCTCAAATCTACTGCTCAACAAATCTTTCACAATCTGTATCTCCTTCATATCTTTTGAAGCAATTAGCATGCCATCAACATACAGGAGTAGGTAGATGAAACAATTACCTTTGCTCTCCTTTATGTAAACACAGTGGTCGAACTCACTCCTTTTGAATCCATGACTTAGCAAAAATTGATCAAAGCACTTGTTCCATTGCCTTGGAGCTTGATTAAGTCCATACAATGCATTTTCCAACAAGCAAACATGGTCCTCTTTTCCTTTAACCACAAAACCTTCGGCTGCTTCATATAAATCTCCTCTTCAAGTAAACCATGAAGAAACGCAATCTTGACATCATGCTGTTCTAATTCCAGATCCATATTTGCTGTAACCGATAGAAGAAACTTGATAGAAACATGCTTCACAACTGGAGCAAACACTTCTTGATAGTCAATACCTTTTTTCTGAGAATAACCCTTGGCTACCAATCTAGCTTTATATCTCGGTTCTTCTACCCCTGGGATACCCGGCTTCAACCTATAAACCCATTTGCAACCAATCACTTTTCTACCTTTTGGTCTTTTAACCAACCTCCAAGTCTTGTTCTTATCTAGAGAACTCTTCTCTTCAACCATACCTCCATTCCAAAAAAACTTTATCCTTACTTTCAACAGCTTCCTGATAGTCCTTAGGTTCTCCAGAACTTATCTTGACAGCAGCGATTAAGGCTAAACTCGCTAAATCATAATCACCAAGATATTCAGGTCGCCTTGTTACTCGTTTAGACCTGTTTCGAGCTAACTCCCAATCTTTTACAGGTACATCATATGTTTCCTGATCTCCAACAGCTCCACCTGAAGATCCAACTTGCCCATTATCTTCAGTAACAGAAGTTGTCGCATCTGGTCCTCCTCGGTGTCGATCGATACTCGAGAAGACATCGATCGACACCACCTCAGAAGGTTCACGAGACTTTTCTTTTTTGTGTCTGTGTCGATCGATACTTGAGGTTGTATCGATCGATACACTCTCAGAAGTCGGGCTCCTCTGCACAGATTCTTCCACATGAACTTTATTCCTCAAGTCTTTGAATACTGTATCTTCCACAAAGACCACATTCCTGCTAATCACACATTTTGATTCATCCAGGAGCCATACCTTGTACCCTTTGACTCCTTCCGGATAGCTCATGAAAATTCCATTCATAGCTTTTGGTCTTAACTTCCCTTTATCTACATGAACATAGACCAATGACCAAAATCTCCTCATGTGTCCATAACTCGGCTTTCTTCCCAGCCAAAGTTCCTCAGGAATACTGCCATCTAAGGCCGATGATGGGCTTCTATTAATTTGGTACACAGCTGTGCTAACCGCTTCAGCCCATAATTCTTCACCTAAGCCACTTTCATCCAGTATACAACGCACATTCTCCATTATTGTTCGGTTCATGCGTTCCGCAACTCCATTTTGCTGTGGAGTATATGCACAAGTCATGTGCCTCTCAATCCCATGCTGCTTGTAAAACCCGTCGAAGTCTTAGTTCACAAACTCCAACCCATTATATGTTCTCAAACATTTCACTTTCTTGTTTATCTGATTATCAACCAGGTTCTTCCATTCACAGAAATTTGTGAAAGCTTCACTCTTAACAGACAAGAAGAACACCCACACCTTTCTAGTGTAATCATCAATGATAGACAGAAAATACTGCTTACCAGAGATACTTGGAGTGACCGATGGAGATCCCCAAAGATCTGAGTGAACATATCTCAGCGCTTCTCCTGAATAGTGTTTCCCAATGTTGAAACTCAGTCTTTTGGTCTTCCCCATTACACAATTCTCACAGAAATCCATCTCCCCAATCCTTCTCTTGTCAATGATGCCTCTTTTTACCAAGATCATCAGATTCTTCATGCTCATGTGTCCCAACCTTATATGCCACAAAACCGTCTCGTCTTTGGCTGGTTTCCTGGTAACACTTATGTTTGACTGTCCAACCACAGTCTCTCCATCAAGCAAATACAAAGAACCGCATAGAGTGCCTTGAAGACCCATATTCCCATTCTTATAGAACTTTGTTTTTCCTTTGCCTCCAGCATGATCAAACCCAAGCTTATCCAATGTACTTGTAGATATTAAATTTCTCTTCAGCTTAGGAATATACATGACATTCGTCAATGTCTTCACCGTGCCACCACATACTTTTATATTGATGGAACCTATTCCTTTAACCTCCACAGAATAGTCGTCCTCCAGTAGCACTTGTCCAGAGTTGATATCCTCAAATGTATCAAACCAGTCTCTCCTTGAGGTCATGTGATATGAACAACCCGAATCAATCACCCACCTCTCTAGATGCCAATTTTTCGAGACTGATAACGCATCAACTCCTGCTGATTTTTTGATGACAACCGCTGCCGTAGCATCTTCATCATAGCCGCCCTTCCGCTTCTTCCAAGCATAGCAATCAGCCTTCACATGTCCTTCCTTCTTGCAGAACCAGCATGTGACTTTTGTTCCCGATTTCGACCTGCTTCTGCTTCGATTCCCAGAATTTCGTTGATCCCTATTTTGTTGTCTCCCACGAGCCACATACGCTTCACCAGTGCTTTGTGAAGTCGATATTCCCTTAGCTTTAAGCTCAGTTTCCTTCAATTTCGCTGCATTCACCACATCTTCAATAGAGATGGACTCTCTACCATACTTTAATGTCTCCTTCATGGAGTCATATTGTGGTGGCAAGGAACTGAATAGTAGAATTGCCTGCACTTCATCCGCAAATGTAACCTTTACACTAGCCAACTCCGAAACAGTCTTCAAATAGTCATCGACGTTTTGATCGATTGACTTAGACCCATCCATCTTAAATGTATAGAATTTATACAAAAGATGAATCCGACTCGGTAGAGTCTTGGTGTTGTATAACTTCTCTAGTGCTGCCCAAAGATCCCGTGTTGTTGTGCACTCCTCTGTTTTCCTGAGGACATGATTTCCTAGATGGAGTGTCAAAATATCCATAGCATTCTCTGCTCGCTCCTCTTTCTTGACTTGTTCTGCTTTAAGTCTCTGTTCGAAATTCTCCGCTGATTCATCCTTCTTGATAACCAGCTTATCCGGCTCAGTGGTTGGTGTTATTAGCTCGCCTTTCAATCCCCGAAGATTCATGTGAGCTAACATCCTTCTCTTCCACATAGAGAAATCACCTTGTCCGTCAAAGATGGCTATCTGCACCTTCGGATTATTTTCTGAAGGCATCTCGATCAAACGAACTTCTTAACGCGCTTCTGCTACCGTGTCGATCGATACACGATGGAGTATGGATCGATACCAAACTTTTCTTTGACTTTCTGCGAATACGTAACAGTCGTATCGATCGATACCAGGAAGTGGTGTCGGTCGATACTTGGGCGATCTGCGCAATCTTCGCGCTGCTGAAACCCTTGAATCTGTTGATGCTTTGATCCCAGCTATCAACCTGGATCTAAAACCTAAATCCCTGCAGAACTTCTCTGTCCAATTGCTCCCAAACCTAAAACCTAGGCTCTGATACCAATTTGATGAGATTTGATCATGTCTCGATAATCGCAGAATTTGAGCAATAAATAAAAGACACAGAGAATTAACGAGTTAAGATCACGGTGTGTGATCTTACGTCTCGGCCTGGAGCTTTCCAGTAATCCACTATCACCACGGATTACAAAGAATTAGGGTTCCTCACAATCTCTCTAAGAACAAGAAAAATCTCTCTAGTTTCTCTATAGAATTTCCAGGATACAGAAAACCCTCACACATGCCTGTCTTTATATAGACTAGGGCAATTACAAAGTTAAGACGGTTTAAACCTAAACCAAAGCCCAATAGGAAAAACACATTCCTAATTGACTAACCCAAGTCGTGGGCCTAGTTAATACTCATGATTTTCATCACCGAAGCCCAACACAAAACTTTCGGCGGTGTTGTAATTGAGAGACCGACACCGCATGTGACAACTGTCACTGAGCCATCGACACCACCGACAACCATTTCCGTTGAGCTGTCGACACCACCGAAAATTGTTCGTAATGAATCTCCAATACCTGGAATTGGTGTTGAGTCTTCGTCACCAGACACAGTCATTGAATCACCACCGTCGGCTGAATTACTTGGTAGGGGTCACCGGAAGCGAACCCAACCAGTGACTTTGAAGAATTTTGTTGTTAATACGGCTCTTAGAAAAAATCTCAGAAGTTCAACAACCATGAAATCCACTTACCCGATTGAAGATTTTGTGAACTGTGATCGATTCTCAGCGAATCATCAAGCCTTCTTTGCAGCTATTACAGAAGGTTATGAACCAAAAACCTTCCAGCAAGCGGTGGGTCACAAAGTATGGAGAGATGCAATGGACAATGAAATAGAAGCACTATAAGCTAATCACACATGGGATCTCAAAAATTTGCCACTAGGGAAAAGGCGATTGGTAGCAAATGGGTATATACGATCAAATATCGGTCTGATGGGACGATTGAACGATATAAAGCGAGGCTTGTCGCATTAGAAAACAAGCAGATTGAAGGGGTTGATTACGGAGATACGTTTGCGCCGGTAGCTAAGATGGGAACGATTCGAATATTTCTAAGAACCGCAGCTGGTAAGAATTGGTCGGTACATCAAATGGATGTGCACAACATCTTCTTACATGGCGATCTCACGGAAGAAGTTTACATGAAACTCCCTCCTGGTTTCAATTTTGCGGATGAATCGAAGGTATGTCGTTTGAGAAAATTGCTTTATGGACTAAAACAAGCTCCCATATGTTGGTTTGGAAAGCTTCATTCTGCGCTGCGTGAGTATGGATTTGTACAATCGTTGTCTGATTACTCATTATTCACATATAAGAAGCAAGGCATTCAACTTAATGTTCTAGTTTAAGTTGACGATATGATAATAACGGGAGTACGATTGAGGTAATTACGGCGTTCAAGGAATATTTGTCTACATGCTTCAAGATGAAGGATTTCAGAACGTTAAAAATATTTTTTGGGTATTGAGGTATCACGTAACTCCACGGATTTTTATCTTAGCCAAAGGAAATATGCTCTAGATATAATATATGAGGCAGGAATGCTCGGGTCGAAGCCTGCTACGTTTCCTCTAGAGCAAAATAATAAGTTGGCTCTCTCTGATTCGCCACTTCTTCACGATGCTGGAGCTTATCGACGTCTCGTTGGTCGATTAATATATCTTGCCGTCACCAGACCCGACTTGGCTTATTGTGTTCATGTGCTTGCACAATTTATGCAAACACCACGTCAAGATCATTGGGATGCTGCCCTACGAACAGTCCGATATCTCAAAAACAGTCCCGGACAAGGTATTCTTCTACTCGCAAGTACTAATTTTTGTATTTCAGGCTGGTGCGATAGCGATTGGGCCAGTTGTCCAATTACTCTGCGTTCCGTCACAGGTTACTTCGTACAGATCGGTGACTCTTCCATATCTTGGAAAACCAAAAAGCAAGACACTCTAAGCATGTCTTCTGCCGAGGCAGAATACCGGGCAATGGCGTTCCTCATTAAAGAGCTTATATGGTTAAAGAAATTTCTTCGAGATTTGGGAATCACTCATGATCTACCGATGCGGGTTCTTTGTGATAGTAAGTCTGCTATCTATATTACCACGAATCCGGTATTTCACGAGAGGACGAAACACATAGAAAACGATTGTCACTTTGTCTGCGACGAGAAACAAGATGGAGTCATTGAAACAGTCCATATTGATAGTCAATCCCAGCTCGCAGACATATTTACAAAACCCCTTGGTCGACAAGCATTTGAGTCATTTCGAGTCAAACTTGAGGGAGGGTGTTAGAGAAATAAATGGAGTAAATGTAGTGATTGGGAATCATGATCGTATCCTCCCTAATTGAGCGTACGAATAAGTCTCTTCTATAATTGTCATTTGTCTTTATGATAAATATATTATATGAGTTGTAAGTAGAATCGTTTCTGTTAGTATAAAACTTGTAAAAACTCCACTTATCAATACACAAAAAAATTTCGATCTATTTTCTCTTTTCCCTGATTATTTTAAAAATTTCGAAACTCAAATAGAAAGGGTTCTTTTCGGTTTGAAAATATAATTGAAGGAACCAGAATTCGCACACATCGTAGATTGGCGAATTCAGTTTAGAGTTTAGGAGAATTATTTTTATTAGATTTATAGCTGTGCCGTTGAAGGCTGCCTACGTACCCTTCAAATAGGGATCAAGCCAAAACGTAGTTCTTGTTACAAAGGATGTGATGAGATTTTGAGATGATTAAGAATGAGGCGATGACCTCCTTATTTATAAGTCTTGAAGTCCTTAGCTCTTCCTTTTCCTTCTTGACTTTGTATTGGCAATTATCCTTTTTCCTTGAAGCTGATAAGGATAATCTCCTTTCTTTCCGGGATTTGTCTTTATCCAAATAAAGTAAATCTTCTCTTTATTAATTAAAGGAAATTTCCCTTTAATTACGTAGATCGGTTTCGATGGGCCTTGAAGTTGATTGTTGGGCTGATTTCTATTCAAACCGGGTTAAACCGGGGGAGTGCTAAATCCCCCTCTAACAATTAGTCCCCCCCTCAGTTCGGCGAAGGAGTGTTCGAGTTCGGCGGATTTCTTTAGCCCGATTGGAATTGAAATCAGCATCTGGTCGAATTTCCTTTTAGACGTTGTTCGTCTTTGTTCCTGCAAAAATTACTAAAGACGAGAGATTGAGCTCGAGACTGAGCTCGGCGTTTGTTAGTTAGGTGCGAGGTCGGTCTCGGCTTTTCCAAGTTCGGTTTCGATAGTTCGTGCGGGACTGTGAGGTCGGCGAGCTGTGATTGCGAGCTGCCCAATTGTTTAGATCGGTGAATTACGATTACGAGTTGCCATACTGCGGGGTCAGCGAGCTGTGCGGTCGGAGAACTGCGATCGTGAGTTTGGCGAGCAGGGGGTTGGCGAGCTGTGGCCGTGAGTTAGGTGGGGCTGCGAGATCGGCGAACTGTGACTGCATGATGAGTAAGTTGCGACTGAGCTACCTAACTGTTAGACCGACGAGCTGCGACCGCTAGCTACCTTACTGTCGGATCGTCGAGCTACGACCACGAGCTGCTTTACTGCGAAGTAGGCGATATGTTCGATTGAGAGGTAGGTGAACTGCTTGAGTTTGGCTTGATGATACGAACTGTACGAGTTCGGCGAACTGCTTAAGTTCGGCCTGATGATACGAACTGTACGAGTTCGGCGAACTGCTTAAGTTCGGCTTGATGATACGAACTGTACGAGTTCGGCGAACTGCTTAAGTTCGGCTTGAAGGAACGGATCCTATGATATAATCTGAAAAGAAAATATCTTCGAATAACAAGTAAAAAATTTGATAAAAAATACCTGAATTTTAGGGAGCTCTGTAGACGAGCTATAATCGATAAGTGACGAGCTGGATCTATCAGTGGATGTCCTTTTTTTTTTTTTTTTTTTTTTTTTTTTTTGACTACGTTGGAGCAAGCCCAACAAAAAAGAGAAATCTGATCTTCTTTCATGTCGGCGGTGATGGTGAGTGAGGTCAGCATCGGGTGCTTCCTGGTCGGCATGCAAGTTACATCTTCTCTGGTCATGGTGGTTTTCATGCTCGGCAAGTGAGTTCGTCACGTTGAGTTCGAGATCGGCGGTACGATAAGTTTGCCTCCGCGAGCTCGGCGTGTTCAATGGCTGCGGTCTGATGAGTTCGGTGTGTTTGCCGAGGTCGGCATGTGCGGCGAGGTCGGCGTGTTCCGCAAGGTCGTCTCGTCATGTGCGAACTCGGCGTTTGTAAGCTCGTGGGAGTGAGCTCGGCGTGTCGTGCTCGGCCAGAACCATCTTTGTTGAGCTCGTTCTTCTTCTTCGGCGAGCTCGTTCATGGTGAGTTTGAGATCGGCGGGTTCATCATGGCGAGAAGAGTCGGAGGCTTTGTCGGATTTCTAGGGTTTTAAAATAATTCTCCATAAACACCAGATTTTTCTTGCCCCCTCCCTCTAGCGCCAATTGAAGGAACCAGAATTCGCACACATCGTAGATTGGCGAATTCAGTTTAGAGTTTAGGAGAATTATTTTTATTAGATTTATAGCTGTGCCGTTGAAGGCTGCCTACGTACCCTTCAAATAGGGATCAAGCCAAAACGTAGTTCTTGTTACAAAGGATGTGATGAGATTTTGAGATGATTAAGAATGAGGCGATGACCTCCTTATTTATAAGTCTTGAAGTCCTTAGCTCTTCCTTTTCCTTCTTGACTTTGTATTGGCAATTATCCTTTTTCCTTGAAGCTGATAAGGATAATCTCCTTTCTTTCCGGGATTTGTCTTTATCCAAATAAAGTAAATCTTCTCTTTATTAATTAAAGGAAATTTCCCTTTAATTACGTAGATCGGTTTCGATGGGCCTTGAAGTTGATTGTTGGGCTGATTTCTATTCAAACCGGGTTAAACCGGGGGAGTGCTAAATCCCCCTCTAACAATAATGTTAGTATTTTTTGTTTGTGTCGGATAATGATGTAAGAGGTTAAGGTCGGGTTTCAAATCAGGTAAGGTTTTATGGCTTGGGTTATAGTTTATTGGATGATATTAATTTAGTATCGTGTGTAAATGGTATACGCGTGGTTTGTGAAATGTAACCCATGTTTTCAAAACATGTGAGGAAATAGGGATACAACTTTACAAACCGTGTAGATTTAGCTAGAGACCCAAATTTTGGATGGATATAGTGCTATACGATAGTTTCGAGGGAGAGATGGCTCGTCGACCCTAACAAAATAAAATCTTAATTTTTTTGGGGGGGGGGGTAAAATGTTAAGATAAATCTTCAATTTCAGATCAACTGCTTGGATCTTTAAGCATGATAGTTCGATTCTACCTCCTTACAAAGGATTGAGAAAATGCCTAATAACTTTTTTTTAACACTAATACAAATAATGAAAACTACTACAAAATTGTTTATACCACAAACAACATTATGCTTTCTACATTACGACTTCAGTTACACCACATTAAATATTTTCTTATAAAATTATCTTTATTAATCTGTAAAAATTGCATTTTATGGAAATCGAACCTCAAATTTTTTGGTATATAAACATTAATTAACATTTAAAATTGTAATTGTATGCTTCCACAAATTCTCACACGCGCACCTGCATCTATATCTCTATATTTAAGCTAGTTAAACTGTAAATTGTACACTTTTTTTTTAGCATTTGTATGTTTGTGTTTACTTTTATATTTATATTTTATCAAAAATATTTGACAAATTTACACAGTGGAAGGGAAAAATTGTTTTCGTTTTGCAAATTAAAAAAAAAAATTATGTTTTGAAATATATAAACAAAAAATTTAATGTTGACAAAAAAACCATAAAATTTAATTATGTAAATGCAATCTTGTGTTTGCTACAACTAATATTGTGTTTATGAATTTAATTATGTAAATTTTAAAAACTAACTTTGATGTTCTTCTTTCCTCTGCGCTCCATTAATCATTCCTTCGATTTTCCCACTCAGATCTATATTTGCTTTCGCATCCGTCAGGTTTGTGCCCTTCTCGAATTACTTCGTCGTAGGATCCTTGCGATTGATAAACCCTAATTTGGGAATCCAATTTTGCGTCGAGACCCTAATTTTTGTCGACCGATTGAGCTAAAGTTTTGAATTTTCTTTGCGAAATTTGAATTGTTTCGGCAGAGGACATCAGAGAGTGGGTTTCTTCATCGCCGGTGAGAAAGGGAGGGCAAATGGATTTCGACGAGACAGTGCCACTGAGCGAGCGGCCCGAGTGGTCGGACGTGGTCCCGTTGACTCAGGACGATGGTTCGAATCCGGTGGTTCCGATCGCCTACAAGGAAGAGTTCCGCGCGACCATGGATTACTTCCGTGCGATTTACTTTTCCGGCGAGCGATCTCCTCGCGCACTACGACTCACGGAAGAAACTCTCCGCTTAAACTCCGGGAACTACACAGTAATGATTCTTCTATGCTTTGCAGGGTGCTTGATTACTTGTTCTTCTGAGCCCTTCTGAAGAGGGAAAGCATTTGTAGAATTTCACATTATCATTACCTGTTTAACTCTTGTAGTTCTGAAATTTGATGGATCAACTCTTATTCTTAACAGTCTTGTTCTTAACGATATGTTTTCTGCATTTGAAGGTGTGGCATTTCAGGCGCCTAGTACTCGAGGCGCTTAATCACGACTTGTATGAAGAACTCGAATTCATCGAACGCATTGCTGAAGATAACTCTAAGAACTACCAATTGTGGTAAATTTAATACCTAGTGTCTTTATCTATGAATGATTTTGAACCAAGAACTGTATATGTTTGCTTTATGTGATAGCTTACAATTTAGACTGGATAATGTTTTACTCTATGCTTTTGTGGGAATCATTAAAATGCATGTCCAGTATATTTGAGATCAAAGTTTGCTCTTTTACACATTGTTAAAGTCCATAGTGTCAACATATCTGCTGCTCAAAAAAAGTAATAATCCTTTGGTTGTTTGCTTTGGTTTGTGATGATCGATGGTTCTGCTCTAATTTTTCCTTTGCTCTAGGCATCATCGGCGATGGGTTGCTGAGAAACTGGGTCCTGATGTTGCATGGAGGGAACTTGACTTTACTCGGAGGGTACTTTCACTTGATGCCAAACATTATCATGCTTGGTCACATAGGCAGGTTTGTGATCTCACACCTTGTTACAGCACTCACTTGATTTATATTATCTTTTTGCTTGACGTTGGGAAACAATCTGCAGTGGACACTACAAGCATTAGGAGGATGGGAAAATGAGCTTGATTACTGTCACGAGCTCCTTGAAGCTGACGTCTTTAACAATTCTGCTTGGAATCAGGTAATATGATCCATCGATACAGACGCTAGATTGTGTTTCCCAAATTTATTATTGCCAAGTCAGTCACTTTTTTGAATAACTCCATTCCCTTAAATCTGGCAGAGGCATTACGTTATTACTAGATCTCCTTCGTTGGGCGGCCTAGAAGCCATGATAGAATCTGAAGTAAGCTACACAATCAAAGCCATTTTAGCCAATCCTGCAAATGAGAGCTCGTGGAGATACCTGAAAGCTCTTTACAAAGACGACACAAAGTCCTGGATTAGTGATCCTAGTGTTTCCTCAGTCTGTTTGAGAGTTCTCTCGCGCACGGATTGCTTCCATGGATTCGCTTTGAGCACCCTTTTGGATCTTCTATGCAAAGGATTGAGACCAACCAGCGAGCATAGAGACTCGGTGAAAGCTCTAGCTAGTGAAGAACCAGATACTAACTTGGCCAATTTGCTGTGTACCATTCTCGGTCGTGTAGATCCCATAAGAGCTAACTATTGGGCATGGAGGAAGAGCAAGATTACAGTGGCAGTGACAAACTGAATCACACATTTTGATTTTGTTTTTTTTTTAAATTTCATATCTATCTACTGCTTGTTTATGAATCACATGAACATGTTTTAATTCAAACATCAATACAATCTCGGATTTCTTGATTTCCCAATTCTTTTGATATTCAAAGAAGCTTTCTCAACAATTAGTTTCTTTTGATATCTTGATCGATACGGTGTAGACTGGATTCAAACTGAATTTCGAGTCTAAACCAAACAACTCTTAGGTATAATCACGCAAAATCTAATGCATGTCAACACTAAAAGGTCGAGTGATGATGTTTGGGATGGAACTAATATTACATATAATGGTTTCGGGTCTGGGTGGATTACGGGTTTCGACCCAGAACCTCTTGGTAATTTAAAAAAAGAAAAAGTATTGAGTATTGGAAAATACAAACCCGGTTTCATCAAGGAAAAAAATACAATCATGGTTTGGGGTTATGATTCCGGTTCGGTTATGTAATGTTGATATGATTGATATAGACGTGAAGGATATAGAGAATGTGGTCACGTACGCTTTGTCTTTTGTGTGTTTGTGATATGACATAATGTGTGGTATTAAATGGATAGGATTAAAACTCATAAGACCCTTGAAAAGAGAGAAATATTTCTTGACAAAAGTTAAAGATCATTTTCTTACAATAATCAATAATGTTTTGTGTTTGGTAATTCCTAACTTTTGACATTTTATACAACATTAACGTATTTCGCAGTCCCAGTCCCTTATACCAGCGAAACCGGACTATGAAAACTCGGCCCATGGCGTTTATACACCTCAAAGGAATACTCGAAGAAGTAGTCTCCCGTACCATCACTAATTGAACATAGATGTGACATGACGCGACGAACACATTTTCCAAGGAGAAAGTACCATTGTGCTAACTTACTCACGCACATACTCCATGCATTGTGCTAACTTACTCACGCACATACTCCATGCACCTACTCTACACGTAGTTCCTGCGAAAAAACCGGCATGCGAATAAGGTAAATTCTTATAAATACAAGTTTGAGCAATATTTATCATGATTTCCATCTTCTCTCTAGAGAAAATACCATCTTTTAAAGAAATAAACATTCCTAACTACATACGCATCCGCATAACATCAATTTCCGAATCTGTTCATTGATTATCTCTGATTTGAGTGTCGGAGAGTCTCTTCAGGAAATATCCCTCTCCCCTTTTCTAAGTCACTTCGACCTCGACCTCGACCTCGACCATTTCCTCCTCAGCGCATGTCCATGTATTCTCAATGATCGACTTCCGACAGTTTTGGAGATTACACACATAAAGCATATATAATCTATAAAAAAAAAAAAACAGTATACGTTAATCATATATTACAAAGATCGATTTCATAGTGCAAGTATAAAAATTCTTAGAATACACCTAACATATTTATATGGCCACATACCTCTCCTGGAACCTGGCAAGTCGCATTAACAGTTTCACACCACCACAAATCCACGGGCTCTCGTCCGTCCTGGGTAGCCTGAGCTCGACACCAGCAGGGAAATCGCACAAATCCCTCAGCAGAGTTACCGATTCCGCTGTGCTCCAGGTCGGTGACCCGCCCTGCTCATACGGAACCAAGGGGGACCTCCTCGCCTTGGTCACTCGCTCTCCGCCACCGCGGCCGCCCTGACGACCACCGTGGTCGCCCAGACGTCCGGTTCCTCCCCCAACTTGGCCAACACCGCGGCCACCAGAGGAGGACCTTATCACCGCCTTCTTTCGGAGATGGGTCCCAGGGAGCAGCGGGGCGGCCCTTGAAGTCGAAGGAACAGGCTGTTCCCCACTGTCTGAGCCTCGACACGGAGAGGAGGCGCGCCGGGAACCATCGGAAGAAGAACTCGGAGAATCGCTGCAGCCATCACGGGACGCCGATTCATCGCTCGACTCAACCCTAATTCCGTCTAGCATCGGCGCCATTGCACAGAGAGGAGGGAATCGAAAAACACAGAGAAAGGAAGGGAAGGAGGGAATCAGAGATGAGTTACCTTAGGGTTATGCGCAGAAGGTTCTAACTGAAGGAGGAGGAAGGGTTTAAATTGAGGAAGGGGACAATGAAGCGATGCCTGGACACGTGTCGAAAGAAGCACGGCCGCCCAGAAACCTAATGATGACGACTCCTCGTTCTCCCACGCCAAAAGCAGGAAACGCCTCGATAAACACGAAGCGTCTGTCGCACGCTGCGCGTGGGCAGCTCACGCGAAAAAAAGGTGACCTTTCGTTCTCCCACGTGATGGGTACGCGCCAACCGTCTACGGATTTTCGGAAAGGTCAACACGTACGAGCACGGGCTCAAATCTGGGCCGTAACACCCCGCGCTCCTCCGCCCAAATTTCGAGGAACCGTCCTAAGATGCGCCGAACTAACATCAGATCAACTTCGGGTCACTCACCTCGCCTCGCGACACCGAACTGGGGGAGGGCCTATTGTTGGAGGTGGGCCTAGCACCCCCAATTAGTTAGGCCCATCTTAGGAAAGGCCCCTCTTCAGCTCGGTCGCCGACCTGAAGGCTCCGCGCTCGTATCACCCGAGCTCCCGAGGACGCACCTCGGGTCCGCGCTGACACTTCACCAAAGCAGGATTGTCAGAAGAGCAGAAGGCACGTGGGAGCTGGTAGAACAGTGCCCTACCCGCGTAGAGATACGGCTTCGACTGGACGCCCCACCAACCCTGCGGAGTCGACGAAGGATAAAAGGACACGTGGAGGAGAGTTGGCAGAACAGTACGCTGCTCTGCAAAGGTATGGTGCCGAGCTCATCATGACCTCTCGCCTCGAAAGCCGGAACACGTCTCCTAGAGCACCTCACCCGCGAAACAGGCTGAAGACGCCACGTGGCCCCGAAATCCCGGGGAGCAGGAAGTCAACCCCCACTATATATACCCCTCGATGTCATTAATGAGGGGGACTTTTGATTTCGGGAACTTCACCTACGACAAAATACCTGACCTCTCTCTCTCTTTGTAACAAGACAGCAATTTAGAACGCCGAACTGGACGTCCTTCGGAACCAGTTCGTAACTCTAAATTGCTCACTTCCCTCATCATCAATAAAAAGAACACGGCCCACGGCCTGCCCAAAAATATTCCCGACCTGCCTCAAATTGTGATTGACTCTCTAATTAACGAAAATCTCGTCTCTCTCTCCCTAATCAATCTCTTAATCTTCGTTAGTGATCCCCGGGATCAACAATTGGCGCTAGAAGGAGGGGAGGAGATTCTTCTATACGCAAGGAGCAGTTCAACCACAACCGCAACCGCAGCAACGATGGCAATTCCGCCCCCAAGAGTGTTGTCAGACAAGGAGACCCAGGCCCAGACAACGGCCCCGCCGACGACTCAAACGACAGCGAATGCCCCACCGTCAGCCCAGGAGGCTACCAACCGGCCGATTCCCCGAGAACAGTTCTCCAGGGCTCCGCCCCCGGCTTCGACGCCCACCCCTTCCGACGGCTCCGCCGCCCGCAACGCGCCCCGAGCGCCGGAAGACCAGCCCACGCTTGAAGGAACCAGAATTCGCACACATCGTAGATTGGCGAATTCAGTTTAGAGTTTAGGAGAATTATTTTTATTAGATTTATAGCTGTGCCGTTGAAGGCTGCCTACGTACCCTTCAAATAGGGATCAAGCCAAAACGTAGTTCTTGTTACAAAGGATGTGATGGGATTTTTCGATCATCAAGAATGAGGCGATGGCCTCCTTATTTATAAGTCTTGAAGTCCTTAGCTCTTCCTTTTCCTTCTTGACTTTGTATTGGCAATTATCATTTTTCCTTAAAGCTGATAAGGATAATCTCCTTTCTTTCCGGGATTTGCCTTTATCCAAATAAAGGAAATTTTCTCTTTATTAATTAAAGGAAATTTCCCTTTAATTACGTAGATCGGTTTTGATGGGCCTTGAAGTTGATTGTTGGGCTGATTTCTATTCAAACCGGGTTAAACCGGGGGAGTGCTAAATCCCCCTCTAACAATTAGTCCCCCCCTCAGTTCGGCGAAGGAGTGTTCGAGTTCGGCGGATTTCTTTAGCCCGATTGGAGTTGAAATCAGCATCTGGTCGAATTTCCTTTTAGACGTTGTTCGTCTTTGTTCCTGCAAAAATTACTAAAGACGAGAGATTGAGCTCGAGACTGAGCTCGGCGTTTGTTAGTTAGGTGCGAGGTCGGTCTCGGCTTTTCCAAGTTCGGTTTCGATAGTTCGTGCGGGACTGTGAGGTCGGCGAGCTGTGATTGCGAGCTGTCCAATTGTTTAGATCGGTGAATTACGATTACGAGTTGCCATACTGCGGGGTCAGCGAGCTGTGCGGTCGGAGAACTGCGATCGTGAGTTTGGCGAGCAGGGGGTTGGCGAGCTGTGGCCGTGAGTTAGGTGGGGCTGCGAGATCGGCGAACTGTGACTGCATGATGAGTAAGTTGCGACTGAGCTACCTAACTGTTAGACCGACGAGCTGCGACCGCTAGCTACCTTACTGTCGGATCGTCGAGCTACGACCACGAGCTGCTTTACTGCGAAGTAGGCGATATGTTCGATTGGGAGGTAGGTGAACTGCTTGAGTTTGGCTTGATGATACGAACTGTACGAGTTCGGCGAACTGCTTAAGTTCGGCCTGATGATACGAACTGTACGAGTTCGGCGAACTGCTTAAGTTCGGCTTGATGATACGAACTGTACGAGTTCGGCGAACTGCTTAAGTTCGGCTTGAAGGAACGGATCCTATGATATAATCTGAAAAGAAAATATCTTCGAATAACAAGTAAAAAATTTGATAAAAAATACCTGAATTTTAGGGAGCTCTGTAGACGAGCTATAATCGATAAGTGACGAGCTGGATCTATCAGTGGATGTCCTTTTTTTTTTTTTTTTTTTTTTTTTTTTTTTTTTTTTTTACGCGATCTGTTGCTGCGTAGATTGGAGAATTGTTGATTTAATCGGTAAACATGATGAGATTTTCACGTCGTCTCCGTGTTTCTGATTTCTCGGGTTAAAAAATAATTCTCCATAAACACCAGATTTTTCTTGCCCCCTCCTTCTAGCGCCAATTGAAGGAACCAGAATTCGCACACATCGTAGATTGGCGAATTTAGTTTAGAGTTTAGGAGAATTATTTTTATTAGATTTATAGCTGTGCCGTTGAAGGCTGCCTACGTACCCTTCAAATAGGGATCAAGCCAAAACGTAGTTCTTGTTACAAAGGATGTGATGGGATTTTTCGATCATCAAGAATGAGGCGATGGCCTCCTTATTTATAAGTCTTGAAGTCCTTAGCTCTTCCTTTTCCTTCTTGACTTTGTATTGGCAATTATCATTTTTCCTTAAAGCTGATAAGGATAATCTCCTTTCTTTCCGGGATTTGCCTTTATCCAAATAAAGGAAATCTTCTCTTTATTAATTAAAGGAAATTTCCCTTTAATTACGTAGATCGGTTTTGATGGGCCTTGAAGTTGATTGTTGGGCTGATTTCTATTCAAACCGGGTTAAACCGGGGGAGTGCTAAATCCCCCTCTAACAACGCTGTCCGCCGTAATGCAGACCCTGCTCGCCAGAATAGATGAGCTGACGCGAGCTACTGATCAACGGTTCGCCACGCTAGGAGCCTCCCGTGACCGGTCGGACAACACCGGATCCCCCGACGTCCATCTCAGAGAGCCGGCCTCTCGGGAAGAAACCCCGCGCATCCGGATAAGCCGGCCCGGCGACTCACCGTCAGAATCCGAAGGACCGGGCGGACGTTTCACCTCAGCCGTAGGAAGCCACCCGGGCGACGAAGCCCACCATCTCCGATCCAGCTCGAAGCGCTCCAGAGACGCCGAGTTCGAAGCTATGAAGGAGACAATCCGCGCGATGTCCTCCAAAATCCATCAGGCCACCAGCGCGGCCCCGGAAATAGATCGCGTCCTTAGAGAGACGCAAAACACGCCGTTCACACGCCGGATCGCCTCCGTCCCGCTCCAGCACCTCGGGAAGCTCAAACTCCAGCCCTACGCGGGCACCACCGACCCGGCCCAGTATCTTACGGCGTTCACCATCGCCATGGGCCGTGCCCATTTCTCCCCAGATGAGCGCGAAGCCGCCCACTGCCAGCTCTTCGGAGAGAACCTCACCGGCCCGGCCCTCACATGGTTCTCTCGGCTGAAGACGCACTCTATAGACAGCTTCAGAGACCTGTCGAGTACCTTCCTCGAGCACTACTCCATCTACATCAGGCAGTCCGCATCCAGCGCGGACCTCTGGGCGTTGAACCAAGGAGCGAAGGAGTCGCTCAGGTCCTTCATAGAACGCTTCAAAGCCACGGCCTCACAAAGCAACGTGACGGACGAGTCAGCACTCCCCGCTCTAAGAAAGGGCATCCGGGCTGATTCGGCCTTCAAGGACGACATGAAGCTCAACAAGCCGCGCTCGTTGGAAGACGCCCTACACCGCGCTGTACTCTTCGTCGAGCTCGAGGAGGAAAAGGCGGCTGAGTCAAGAAACAGCGCCTCGCACAGGGCCCCGGTCCCGAAGGAGCGTCCCCAAGAAAGATGTCAGGAGCCTCGTCAACACTACGATGACGAGTATCAGCGCAGCAAAGGAAAGCAGGCCGCCGCATTCCTCGTCAACGGACCGCCCGCCGGCCTCCGTCTGCGCGACCCCGTTTTTTCCCCCAACCCCGCGCCAAGCTGCCCTGGAACAAGTACGTGCGAGATCCCAACCAGCAGGATCGGCGCCCCGACGAGTCAAACGACAGGGACCCCCGACCAGACGAGCAGTATGACAGGTCGACCTTCTGCGACTTCAACCAGAGAAAGGGGCATCCGACCTCACAGTGCCGCGCACTCCAAGAAATCCTGCTGAACCAATTCCAGAGGGGGGAAATCAGCGTTCCAGAACTACTGCGCCCGCGAGCCTGGGACAGCGATCGACCACACCAGACGAACTTTTGGACGTCCTCTGCCGTGATCTTGGCGTAAGCTTCGGCTTCGACCCACTTGGTGAAGAAGTCGGTCATGACCAGGATGAAGAGCTTTTGGCGAGATCGGGGAAGGGGCCCGACTATGTCCATGGCCCATCGCACAACGCCGAAGACGTCGACAGGTCGCACACCATTCAGCCTCTCCCACGGAATGGAAGCAATGGCCCCATCCGAGGTCGGGCTCCCCACTCCTCGCCGCGCTATGCTCACCCAGCAGCCCGCCCTGAACGACACCGTCCTACTAAGCGAGCTGGATTTCCTCGAGGAGCAGCGGGACCATTCCCTCCTCCGAATCCAGAACTACCAGCAGCTCGCCTCCAAGTACTACAACAAGAAGGTTCGAGGCAGGTTCTTTGCCGAGGGCGACCTGGTCCTCCGCAAAGTCTTCGAAAACACTGCCGAGCTAAACGCAGGCAAGCTCGGTGCCAATTGGGAAGGCCCCTACCTTATCTCCAAGATCGTGAAGCCCGGCGTCTACGAGCTAGTCACGATGAACGGCGACGCAATCCCGCGCTCATGGAACTCGATAAACCTCAAACGCTTCTACTACTGATCACCCGGGCTCCGCCCCGCCGTCTACCTTTGTAAGCAAACGAACTACGATTGGCTTGATCCCTTCTACTAAAGGGTACGTAGGCAACCCCTAAACAGGGCTCAGCTATTAATCTAATAAAACATTTTCAAAAAAAAAAAAACAAAAAAAAAAAAGAAGCCAAGCTCCAACGCTCGCACCACAAAAAAAAGGGGGAAGCCGAGCTCCAACGCTCGCACCTCCACAAAATTAAAAAAGAGAAGCCGAGCTCCAACGCTCGCACCTCTACAAAAAAAAAAGAAAGCCGAGCTCCAACGCTCGCACCACCAAAAAAAAAGAAGTGGAAAAGCCGAGCTCCAGCGCTCGCACCTCCGCAAAAAAAAAAAAAAAAAAAAAAAGCCGAGCTCCAATGCTCGCACTACTACAAAAAAAGGGGACCGAGCTCCAATGCCCGCTCTCCCCGGCACACAAGTTATAAGTGCCAAAGCCGAGCTCCAATGCTCGCACTCACATAGTACACAAGCAATAAGTACTAAAGCCGAGCCCAAGGCTCGCACCTCTACTAGACACACAAGCATTAAGTGTCTCAAAGCCGAGCTCGCTATTCGCACCAAAAAAAGGTACACAAGCTTTAAGTACCTTAAGCCGAGAACACCTCACACCCACGAAAAAATAAAGATACACAAGCATTAAGTATCTAAAGCCGAGTCGTACCTCGCACCCTATACGAAGACACAAGGGCCCGGTCTACGACCTGCGCCCACGACATCGATTGACAAAATACGGTTTACGACCTATTCTACCACACATGCGAATTCGGAAACACCATCTTTATTACAAAAGAAAAGAGGCCTCGAAACGGCACTTAC
This sequence comes from Eutrema japonicum, assembly GCA_030161315.1. Taxonomy (NCBI): domain Eukaryota; kingdom Viridiplantae; phylum Streptophyta; class Magnoliopsida; order Brassicales; family Brassicaceae; genus Eutrema; species Eutrema japonicum. The sequence goes on from BSQW01000011.1 coordinate 18,977,884, forward strand.
ATAAACGGCCCACGGCCCGATCGTTACAAAAAAAAAAAAAAAAAGAAAAAAAGAGAGAAAAATGCAACAACAAAATTTTTACAAGGCCACATCGGCCGGTAAATCTTCACCCCCGTCAGCACGGGTACCATCCAGATCAACGGGGTCCCCCGCCTCCACTTCCATGCCGCGCTCACCAAGGACGGGTTGCTCGGCCCGCTCTTCCCCAACAGCGGCCTCAACAGGCGGCTCAGCAGGACCGGCTTCATCAGCACCCGGGGCCGGGTCTTCCACAGGCGCATCCGCTTGAACGGCCTCAGCAGCTGGCGGAGCGTCCGAGGTCAGATCCACCACGGGAGTGGCGGATGGAGCAACCGGCATAAGCCGCTCGAGCTGGACGCCATGAGTGCGGTCCAGAGGAATGTCCAGATCCTCCGGGGTCAGGTCCGGAAAATCCATTCCGTCAAGCTGGGCACCGAATGCCGCTTCGTCCTCATCCAGCTTCTGATACCGGTACCACGGTATCGACACCCCGTCCTTGGCCTCCATCCTCTTGAGGCACGCCCTTACGCCGATCACCTGGTTGTACAGTAGGTGAGGCTCTAAGGCCCGGCTGCGACCGTCGAGATAGGCGCGGATCTTCTCCATCTTCGCGGACCACTTCCGGTTCCGCGCGTCCCACCTGGACGTCACCCGGTTGCTCTCCGCGGCCACGGCCACCTTCGCCCTAGAGCGGAGCGTTTCCCTCTCCCCCTTCAGGAGCCCGACCTCCTCCTCCAAACCGGCCGACCGAGCCCTCTCAGCGGCATATCGGGCCCTCTCGGCCCCCAGCTCGTCCCGAACAGTGTCCGCCTCCACAGCCCGGCCCCGTACCCGCGCGGCTTCCTCCTCCAGCGCCGCTGACCAGGCCTTCTCCTCCCTCAAGTCCTTCTCAAGCCCGCGGAGGAGAAGGGTCTGGGTCTGCGTGCTGGCCTCCTGACGCGTCTTCAAGAAGCTGAACGACGCGTCTTTCTCGGCGAGTCGTTTCTCATAGGCCTCCGCTAGAAAGGCGGTAAGGGCCATCGTCTGCATCCAACCAGCTGTTAGCAAAAAACATGCAACGAACCCCGATAAAAATAACTAGATCAGCAACAAAAGCTCAGCCGAGCTGCGGAACGCGCTGCCGCGCGAAAGGAATCAGACTCCATCATCTCCATCAGCAGGAAGTGCGGGTGCTTCTCCCCGAACATCATCGCCTGCGCCAGCTCGGCGCACTCGTCCTGATCGACGATGATCTGGCTGCTACCGTCCTCAAGGTGGAAGGAGAAGCTGTAGTCCCGAGGCCCAGCGTCGGAACCCTCCGAAGCGCCGCCTCCATCAGCGCTTCGGTCCTCGGCCTCCTGCACAGCAGCAGGATCCTCCACAACGACGACCGCATCGCCGCCCTCCGTCGCGCGAACTGCGACCTCGTTCTCGGCCAGGGTCCGGGCCCCTTCGACTTCACCCCCCGCTGGCACCTCGGCAGCAGGTACCTCGGCCTCCCTGACAGGAGCGCCTCGGGAGCCCTCGGGCTCGCAACCAGCCTTTTCAGGCCGGCCAGATTCCCGACCCGAAGTCGAAGACCCTCCCACCTCGGTCCTCTTCTTCTTCTTGCCAGCCCTAGCGCCGATAGCATCGGCCGCCCTCTTCTTCGAAAGAGCCGCCTCGGACGACCCCCCCCAGCCCGCGGCACCGTGTCTCGCCGGACCGGCACCTCAGCCATTGGCGGCGGCGGCGCCACAAAGGAATCCGCGTACAGCGGACTGGCAAACCTTGCTCGACCTGCATTGGTGGCATCCATCAGTTCGGTAAAAAAAAAAAAAAAAAAAAAAAAAAACCCTCCGACGGCAATTGCTGCTGCTATCCTTCCCGAGGTGAATGACTTCCACTCTCTGTCGCGCACCGTCTTGAATACAGTAAGGATACCCGCGTAGTCCGGCAGCTTGAACCTAGAAGAGTGAGGACCTGAAAGCAAAACAAACAGCATTAGTCAGAAAAAAACCGAAGAAGAGAAGTCAGCTCGACCTGCAAATCCCTACCCGGGGAAAAATTCCAATCCCGGGTGTATCTCGCCGACGGATCGAGTCCAACCACGTCGGTAGCCCGGACGTAGAAGTAGCTGCGAGACCAGTCTTCGACCTTCGTCAGCTTGCTAGCCTTAGACCCCGAGCTGGGGGTCTCCAGGATATTCGCCGCGGGCTTGAAGGCAGCATAGTAAGTTCCCGGGATCCCAGGATTCGCCTTCTGCTGGGTGAGAGCCTCGAACATGGGCACCGTCACCTCCACATCGCATTCGTGCCCCAAGGTCAGCAGCACGATCATCCCCAGGATCGTGGACGGGCAGACCTGCGAGAAGGCCAAACCCCGCGCCCGGAAATACTGGACGAACAGCTCGGGGAGAGGAAGGCGCAGCCCGCACTTCTGGAAGAACGCTTCATACAGGCAGACGAAGCCCGCCCGAAGAGTCCACGGGCGCTCGTCCGCCCTGGGTAGCCTGAGCTCGACACCAGTAGGGAAATCGCAGAAATCCCTCAGCAGAGTTACCGATTCCGCTGTAGTCCAGGTCGGTGACCCGCCCTGCTCATACGGAACCAAGGGGGACCTCCTCGCCTTGGTCACTCGCTCTCCGCCACCGCGGCCGCCCTGACGACCACCGCGGTCGCCCAGACGCCCTGTTCCTCCCCCAACTTGGCCAACACCGCGGCCACCAGAGGAGGACCTTATCACCGCCTTCTTTCGGAGATGGGTCCCAGGGAGCAGCGGGCGGCCCTTGAAGTCGAAGGAACAGGCTGTTCTCCACTGTCTGAGCCTCGACACGGACAGGAGGCGCGCCAGGAACCATCGGAAGAAGAACTCGGAGAATCGCTGCAGCCACCACGGGACGCCGATTCATCGCTCGACTCAACCCTAATTCCGTCTAGCATCGGTGCCATTGCACAGAGAGGAGGAAATCGAAAAACACAGAGAAAGGAAAGGAAGGAGGGAATCAGAGAGGAGTTACCTTAGGGTTATGCGCAGAAGGTTCTAACTGAAGGAGGAGGAAGGGTTTAAATAGAGGAATGGGACAATGAAGCGACGCCTGGACACGTGTCGAAAGAAGCATGGCCGCCCAGAAACCTAATGATGACGACTCCTCGTTCTCCCACGCCAAAAGCAGGAAATGCCTCGATAAACACGAAGCGTCTGTCGCACGCCGCGCGTGGGCAGCTCACGCGAAAAAGAGGTGACCTTTCGTTCTCCCACGTGATGGGTACGCGCCAACCGTCTACGGATTTTCGGAAAGGTCAACACGTACGAGCACATGCTCAAATCTGGGCCGTAACACCCCGCGCTCCTCCGCCCAAATTTCGAGGAACCGTCCTAAGATGCGCCGAACTAACATCAGATCAACTTCGGGTCACTCACCTCGCCTCGCGACACCGAACTGGGGGAGGGCCTATTGTTGGAGGTGGGCCTAGCACCCCCAATTAGTTAGGCCCATCTTAGGAAAGGCCCCTTTTCAGCTCGGTCGCCGACCTGAAGGCTCCGTGCTCGTATCACCCGAGCTCCCGAGGACGCACCTCGGGTCCGCGCTGACACTTCACCAAAGCAGGATTGTCAGAAGAGCAGAAGGCACGTGGGAGCTGGTAGAACAGTGCCCTACCCGCGTAGAGATACGGCTTCGACTGGACGCCCCACCAACCTTGCGGAGTCGACGAAGGATAAAAGGACACGTGGAGGAGAGTTGGCAGAACAGTACGCTGCTCTGCAAAGGTATGGTGCCGAGCTCATCATGACTTCTCGCCTCGAAAGCCGGAACACGTCTCCTAGAGCACCTCACCCGCGAAACAGGCTGAAGACGCCACGTGGCCCCGGAATCCCGGGGAGCAGGAAGTCAACCCCCACTATATATACTCCTCGATGTCATTAATGAGGAGGACTTTTGATTTCGGGCACTTCACTTACGACAAAATACCCGACCTCTCTCTCTTTGTAACAAGACAGCAATTTAGAACGCCGAACTGGACGTCCTTCGGAACGAGTTCGTAACTCTAAATTGCTCACTTCCCTCATCATCAATAAAAAGAACACGGCCCACGGCCTGCCCAAAAATATTCCCGACCTGCCTCAAATTGTGATTGACTCTCTAATTAACGAAAATCTCGTCTCTCTCTCCCTAATCAATCTCTTAATCTTCATTAGTGATCTCCGGGATCAACATGGTCGTTGATAGAAAGCGGAAAAACAAGCATGGAATCGACACATTGGCTAATTATAACCACATCTATATAACATCCACTCACGTCACTCGTCAAACCAAAATCTATAAAACCCCAAAAAAATTTAAATAAAAAAGAGAGATCACATAAAGTCTTATGGATCTAATAAGAACCCCAAAAAATTGGGTCAGAGATATAAATTTATAAAACCTCCGCCATTTCTACTCTAGCTAATAGCTCAACATCAAACACCAATTTATATATTTCATGTAAGCAAAAAAAAAAAAACGTCTTATAAAACTCTTCATCAAGAAATTAAAGATATATTTTATTTATGTATTTTTAGTGATATAAGTTTTATTAAAAGAAAATAAAAAGTATGATCCTGAAGACAACACCAGAGCTATTCAAGGGAGATGGAATGTACCGTACGGATCATCGCGGCGAAAACCGATTGGCGAGTCGATCATACCGGCTAGGTAATGGATCAAGCCGGTTTGCTAAAATCTATTGCCAACGGTTCAGCATAGCAAAGACCGGTTTGCATCGTGGGACAAAAGCTCGAGCCATCCTTAGCCCTGTCTCCGATCCGACCGCTTCCCTAACCAAAAAGGTTAGTATTCCATTTGATCTTTCTTGTGGGTCATATGGTTTTGGACCTACTTTCATTGGCTACTTGGTTTATATCCTCTTGGTTAGAACACAATCCGGTTACGCAATCGTGACATTGGGTTTTGTCTTGTGTGAGGATTGTTGATGTTGATTGGTTCCGTAACTCTTGTTTAAACATTGAACGGTTTAAACTTAAAAACTGATACACGAGATCATAAATTCTTAATTGAAGAGATAATTTTTTTGTATTTTTCGGCTTAGTGAATCAGTTCTGTCTCAATAATCCCCGGTGTAATTTGGTGGCTAAAGACCTAAGTGTTAGAAGTGAACCGTGCACATTTTTTTTATTAATAACATAAGGGCTTGTGCCACTTGGTAGATCCGACAATGCCACGTTTCGTAATTGTACAAAAGATTACGTGAAGAATCTGTCCAAGTGGCAAAAAGAATCAAAACCAAAATGCAAATCAAATTCTTGGCTTAAGAAACAAAATTTCCGATACAAGTTAATTGAAACCCACAATTTACCATAAAAGAATTCATGTGTTGAGCTAGTCGAATTTTATGGGAGTTTTTTTTTTTTTGGGTAAAAGTTTCTTAGTTTAGTTTTTTGGGTTTTGAGTGAAAAAATGTTGTTCAAAAGAATATTCGGAGGAAAGAGTGGTGGTAGTGTGTTTGCGTGATCATATATGGTTGACACATCTATGACGAGTCACCGAACGGAAATTTCTATAGTTTTTGGTCAATAATACTACAAATTTAGCACTTCGAGGTTGGAATTTTGGAATAATATCTTGAGAAGATAATAATGTAGTTTGATGACGTTCCACGCAAAAAAAACAAATTGCTTTATAGTTTCTATCAAAAATATATAAAAGACCTACATGCATCTATTATTAAATGAACCTACGATTGAATATAATTTATTAAATAAAACTTATTGTCTTAAGAAATATATAAATTTACATTAGATAAAAATTTATTAAAATTTTTTTATAATTATTTTTTTATAATTAATTATGTTTTTTTTAAACATTGAACAAATAACTACTATAAACATAATTGTACAACGGACAATGTTACTCGTTCCATAACGATTCACCATCACGATGAACGGTTTCACTTGTACCACATTGAAAATTTCTTTATAAACATGTTTTTGTTAATCTGTAGAAATTACGTTCTGTAAGAATTATAATCCAAATCTCATAATATAGAAATATTAATAAATCATTTGTTCAACCACTAAATTAAAAAGATTTTTATTAATTAATTAGGTTTAGTATTCGGTTTTATTTTATTCTATTTTTATTTTAGTTTAAACTATAAACATTATATATTTAGCTGATAGACAAAATAGTCATGTCCAATTTAAGTTGGATAGAATTGATCAATTTTATCTATTTCATCCAACTTTTTGTTTTTAGTGTATATATATAGACACATATACATGTCTTCTTTGACTTGCACAAACATTTCTGCAATCTAAATTCAATACCACCAAAAAAAAAAAAACACAACATGATGCAGCGAGTGTTCACCTTTGGAAAAGGAAGAAGCGAAGGCAACAAGGGCATGAAGTCCTTGGTATGTATCATCATCATCATACCAAAAATCATATTATACGTTAATCAAGGTTTTCTTTTAAAAATACTTTTCTTTAATCAAAAATGTTTTTGTATATGAAGTTGGGAGGTAAAGGAGCGAACCTGGCGGAGATGGCGAGCATAGGCTTGTCGGTACCGCCCGGACTAACCATATCGACGGAGGCTTGTCGTCAATATCAGATTGCCGGCAAGAAGCTTCCAGAAGGTTTATGGGAAGAGATTTTAGAAGGTCTTAGCTTCATCGAACGTGACATTGGAGCTTCCCTCGCCGATCCCTCCAAGCCACTCCTCCTCTCCGTTCGCTCCGGCGCCGCCGTAAGTAACTTTTTGTTTTCTCTATATATAAACATAATTTTATATGTGTTTTTAGAAAGGAAAATAAAAGAACAAGCCGTAGAAAATTCATTTTTTAACCAGGAAAAAAATAACTAATTTCTGTCAAAAGATGTATAAAATTCTTTGGAGATGAGATCAATATGCGTTTCTTGAACGTTTATGTTTTAAGGATATTTTATACTATAGTTTTTTTTTGGGTAATGGATGTATTAAAAAAGATAAATTATTAACTTGTCTATGATCAATCTTTGTATTGTAGATTTCAATGCCCGGTATGATGGACACTGTACTTAACCTTGGCTTAAACGAGGAAGTTGTCGTCGGTTTGGCCGCCAAAAGCGGTGAGCGTTTCGCATACGATTCATTCCGGCGTTTTCTTGATATGTTTGGTGATGTTGTAAGTCCTCTGTTCTATAACAATTCAAGGTGACTTACATGTCAAGAAAGCTCTCTGACCACCTTCTCAATGCTTTCTTGACCAAAAAAGGTTATGGGGATTCCACACGCCAAGTTTGAAGAGAAGCTAGAGAGTATGAAGGAGAGGAAAGTAGTCAAAAACGACACTGAATTAAGCGCAAACGATCTCAAAGAATTGGTTGAGCAGTACAAGAGTGTTTATTTACAGGTCAAGGGTCAAGAGTTTCCTTCAGGTTTGATTTGATTCCTATATCTTTATCTGAGATTTAAGTAATAACATTCAGTTTTTAAGCTTCATAAGTCTTTTACCGGATAATTTTCAGATCCGAAAAAGCAATTGGAGCTAGCGATTGAAGCGGTATTCGATTCTTGGGACAGTCCGAGAGCGAACAAGTACAGAAGCATTAACCAGATAACCGGATTGAAAGGAACCGCGGTTAACATTCAGTGTATGGTGTTTGGAAACATGGGAGACACTTCAGGTACTGGTGTTCTCTTCACCAGGAACCCTAGTACCGGAGAGAAGAAGCTCTACGGCGAGTTTCTTGTCAATGCTCAGGTTTGGCATCTCAAACTAACCTCTTCAGTTTCCTCTCCATGAATCTCATATCAAGAAGAAATAGGGATATAACCCAATACATATCAACAAATTGTCAATTGGTTTTAAGTTAGAATTACCGTTTCTTTTTCTCACACTAAAATGTTTTGGACAGGGAGAGGATGTGGTTGCAGGGATAAGAACACCAGAAGAGTTGGATACAATGAAGAGATTAATGCCCGAGGCTTACGCCGAACTTGTAGAGAACTGCAACATCCTAGAGAGGCATTACAAAGACATGATGGTTAGTATACATACAATCCTCATAGTAATCATCAAGAAAACAGAGCACATTCATATATCTAGTTTGAACAATGTCTCAAATGTGTATTGCAGGATATCGAATTCACGGTCCAGGAAGAAAGATTGTGGATGCTGCAATGTAGAACGGGCAAGCGAACGGGTAAAGGTGCGGTGAAGATAGCAGTTGATATGGTAAGTGAAGGGCTTGTAGATAAATCTTCTGCTATCAAAATGGTGGAGCCTCAACATCTTGATCAGCTACTTCACCCACAGGTAATTTATATAGACTCATTTTTTTTTTTTAATTTGCAAAAAAGTCACAAACTTTCGAGTTGAAACCAGAATTCGAATATTTACCTCGATCCCATTGACATTTTGGATTGGTAATCTTTGGTTTAGCCATTTAGGGTTTAGAGATCAAAACAGAGATCAATGAAAGTTTCGTTTTTTGTTGTGTGTGTGTAATGGATTAGTTTCATGACCCGTCGGGGTATCGTGAAAAAGTGTTGGCGAAAGGCTTACCGGCGTCTCCAGGAGCGGCGGTTGGTCAGGTTGTGTTCACGGCGGAGGAAGCCGAAGCTTGGCATTCTCAGGGCAAAACCGTGATTCTGGTAAAATCAAAACTCATAAATATCGGAATGTAAAAACCGATAACACTGCGAAATCTGAACGAATCGTGTAATGAGATTTGTTTTAGGTTCGAACGGAGACGAGCCCTGAAGATGTTGGAGGGATGCACGCAGCGGAAGGTATATTGACGGCGAGAGGAGGAATGACGTCACACGCGGCGGTTGTAGCTCGTGGTTGGGGCAAATGTTGCATCACCGGTTGCTCCGAGATCCGCGTCGACGAGAACCATAAGGTTTTTTCCGATTCGAGTGTAAAAACATTTCATGTTTGAAATTTTTGGGGGAAGATTGTTTCTGAAGTTAGGGTTTGAAAATTGGTGGAAAATCAGGTTCTTTTGATTGGAGATTTGGCGATAAATGAAGGCGAATGGATCTCGATGAACGGATCGACCGGTGAGGTTATATTGGGGAAACAAGCATTGGCTCCTCCAGCTTTGAGTGCAGATTTAGAGACTTTCATGTCTTGGGCTGATGGAATCAGACGTCTCAAGGTGTTTATATGAGTTGCTTATAACTTGTTTTGACATTCTTAAGGTTTTTTTTAACTAAAATTGTCTCGATGATCAACAAGGTTATGGCGAATGCGGATACACCTGAAGACGCGATTGCTGCGAGGAAAAACGGAGCTGAAGGGATCGGGCTTTGTAGGACCGAGCATATGGTAACTCCTCCTCTGTTCTTGATCCATGTTTTTTGATGAATCAGATTGTTTTGGGTTCAAATTTTCATGTTTGTCTTTTGTTTGGTATGTTAAGTTCTTTGGCTCAGATAGGATTAAAGCAGTGAGGAAGATGATAATGGCGGTGACAACAGAGCAAAGGAAAGCTTCTTTAGACGTCTTGCTTCCTTACCAACGTTCAGATTTCGAAGGGATCTTTCGCGCAATGGATGGTAAAATGTTTTGAGTCTCACTCTCTCAAATGTAGCACTTAAAACATGCCTAAACCTTTGATCTTGGTTTTTTCCAGGTTTACCAGTTACAATCCGTTTGTTAGACCCTCCGCTTCACGAGTTTCTCCCGGAAGGTGATTTGGACAACATCGTACACGAGGTAGCTGCAGAAACAGGCATGAAAGAAGAAGAAATCTTGTCACGGATAGAGAAACTCTCTGAAGTGAACCCAATGCTTGGTTTCCGCGGTTGCAGGTTTCTTGCCTTCTCTTTGCACCTGAGTTTTTTAATAGACAATGATCACCGAAGAATCATCCGAATGAACGGTTATTTTCTACATTGTAGGCTCGGAATATCGTATCCAGAGCTAACGGAAATGCAAGCGCGTGCAATTTTTGAAGCAGCAGCGTCAATGCAGGACCAAGGCGTTACTGTTCTTCCTGAGATTATGGTTCCACTTGTAGGAACTCCTCAGGTATGTAAAACATATATACTCTTGCAATATAATCAAGAAAAGACAAACATTTACCAGAAAGGATGATGATAATGACAGGAATTGGGTCACCAAGTTGATGTAATCCGGGAAGTTGCAAAGAAAGTATTTGCTGAGATGGGTCATACCGTGAGCTATAAGGTCGGGACAATGATCGAGATCCCTCGAGCCGCGCTCATTGCAGATGAGGTAATTAAATCCACTACACTATATTGTTTGTTTGGTCACTTAAACCATGTTCAAGGGGAATTTGCTAAAGTTGGGAACTTTCTTTGAAACAGATTGCGGAAGAGGCAGAGTTTTTTTCTTTTGGGACAAACGATTTGACGCAGATGACGTTTGGATACAGTAGAGACGATGTTGGGAAGTTTCTACCGATTTACCTCGCCAAAGGAATTTTACAGCATGACCCTTTTGAGGTATACTTAAAGAGAATTTCATTTACTTTCTCCAAAATGTAGAGACTTGATAGCCATTGTTTATGTTTTCGTATCAGGTTCTTGATCAGAAAGGTGTAGGACAATTGATCAAGATGGCAACTGAAAGAGGACGAGCGGCTAGGCCTAACCTCAAGGTAAGTTTTGTCTAATCGAAATCGAAACAAAACTAGAAATGCAAATCTGAGTTTAAAATAAAAACAGGTTGGTGTATGTGGAGAACATGGAGGAGAGCCATCGTCTGTAGCATTCTTTGCTGAAGCAGGACTTGACTATGTTTCTTGTTCTCCTTTCAGGTAATATTCAATCAAATCCTAATTTTCTTTTTGATAAAAAAAAAAACATTCATATTGATGCAAATTTTGTTGTTGTTGCAGAGTTCCCATTGCAAGGCTAGCAGCTGCTCAAGTTGTTGCATGATGAAAACTTGAACAAAGTAAAAGAAATTGGATTTAACTTATTTTTTAAAAAAAGAAAAGAATATTTTGTTGGGATGTTTAACATGTCCATGAGCTTACACTTATATCAATAACAAAGGAAGAACGATAATCATAAGGAAAATGATCACATACCTAGTGGAATTGTTCAGAGAAAGGCTAATGTAAAGACAGAACAATGAGATTCTATCACCTGAAACCCATCTTCAAACATGTGTTCATAAATCAACAAATCAAAGATCAAGTAATCAGCTTTCTCTACTTGCAAAACAAAGATTAGAGGATTTCGTAATTAAGCAATGAACAAGAATCGAGGAGCTGACACAGCTTGATAATATATATATTTAAGGGGATGTTCCTGATCTTCCCCATGATTTGAACTCAAAAATCAAGTCTTTTGTTCTTTTTTTTTCAAAGACACTTATTCGTTAAGGAACAAACCGTTCAAAAGCATGGATGACGAGTTTCCGTTTGCGCTTTCATCGAAAAACCCATTTTCCGCACTTTCTTTCCTCAACTTCCGCTCTTCAACGATGGATTCTTCTGTACCAGCACAGAAATTCCGTCTTCCCTGTCTTACGGGTTTATCAGCCACTATAAACTTGCTTCCATCTCGGACACGTTCAGAAAATCCCGCCCAAACTGTAACATTTTTTATTTTTTTTTAATCAAGCAACACTATCATCATTTCTATAGAGATGACCATAATAAAGTCACACCTCATGATCTCACAGAGTTACTACTCCACATAAGTTTGCTTTCCATTTAAAGTGTTTTTCAGTCTTAAAAACAGGAGAAAAATTACCTCCAAAATGATGCAAAACAATAGAAGCTGCAACAGTAACATTCAAGGAGGCAGTGCCACATCCATACTGAGGAATATATACAAAGAAGTCACATATTTCATATTCCTTAGCAGATAATCCTGTTCCCTACATCAATAAAAGCACAAACTTTGCCATTTAGTAAATGCTTATTACCCAATTTTTGCTAATGTAAGAGACTAAGTACCATTGAAGCCAAGATAATAGACTCGTTCACAGATTCTTGCAATAAGAAAGATGAAGAAGTTAAACTAACTCTTGTAATAACTTCACTCCTAAGAATTGTCTTTGAAATTCCTATTAATCTACTTCTTCCCTCAGATAAAATGGACTAAGGATCATGAAGAGTGATAGCTATTCTAACTTAACAAAATTGCTAAAAAATCAAAACTTTTGTGAAAATTTGATTGATTTTTACCTCATTACCCAGAAGAAACGCTGTGTTTCTTTTGAAAGGATGTTCGTTGATCGCAGCAGCTCCATCTGCAATCTCAACGCCGCATATATCGCAATTTTTCTCTTCCTATAAATCCAAAACAACAAGCAAGATTTCAAATTTACGAATACCCGAATCCGGTAATGATAATATCTATAAAGTTCCTAATTCTGAAATCAAGACCTTGAGGTAGGTGCGAACATCGATGAGGGAGTGAAAATGGCGGAAACGGATGTGAGAAGCGGAACCATGGCTACCGAAGGCGTTGAAGTCACGGCGGCCGACGAGGATCAGCTCCGTAACACCAAACGCCGTCGCGCTTCGAGCTAGTGTTCCGACGTTGTGCCGCTTTGCTATGTTGTGAACAACCACGTAGCTCTCAAATCCCACCATCGTCCTCGTCGTCTTCTTCGTCTTCTCCCTTTTTCCCCAGTGAGGGTTTTTGCGAAAGCCTTAAACCAACCAAAACAAAAAAACAAAGAACCTTCATAGATAACCGGTAATAATATTATCAATTTGGTTATAGATTAACCGGTTTGGGTAAATTCTAATTCATTGATTGATCAATTGACTAACCGATTGAATAGATAGGTTTAAAGAGCATCTATTTGTTTCCTTCATTGGCAGATTTGAAATTTCAACTTACCATCTTGCTCCGACCAAAAACTTAATCTGAATCTCAGATATAAATTACTTATAAATCATGTAAAAACATTACAGCAAATACAACAAGAAGTGTTTTGTTTTTGTTTGTTAAAAATAACCAATGGAGAAATGGTGAAGCTTCTCTAAATCTTCTCGACCCTGAACGAATCCATAACTCTTCTTAGATCTTTTTCCTCTTCCTGGAAGACTTTCTCAGGTGTTTGGAGCCTCAATGAATAGAGTCTATTGTTCTCAACTCCTAGAACCGCAAGGTAGCGTCGGTCCCATTCCAAACGAGCCACTCTATCTTGCGGCATCACAGCGAGCTCGTTGTTGTTTGCATACGACTTTATGTTCACCTGTTCAAATCATCCCCAAAAAACCAAAAAGTAAAAACCAATGTAGCTTAATGAAGCTATGTGATCTATCATACAATATCTCTAACTTCAAGATAAAAGCATTATAATGCATGTTGCAGCTTCGAATGAACCGGAAATAAGACATGTTGCAACACCAAGACATGTTTGATCAAGAAAACAATTCATATGATTGATCAAGACATGTAGTAACACTATGATTGATCAAGAAAACAATCGTTTTCTTATGCAACTCTAAATCAACAAGACAAATGTAATGGCCTGGTTCTGTCCAAATTCACCTAAAGCTTCACACTTTTGTTTCAGCAAATAAGTACAAGAACATCCTCCCTATCATCAACCTCAACTATCAAATGAAGTAAGCCGTCCTATGATGTTGTTGCTCATAATTTAGGATATTTGAATTCATCACAGAATTAGGATGCAATTTTGGCATACCTCGATTTGGTAGTAGAGTTTACCGTCATCTGCAACTCTGGAGGAAGTTGTAAGGATGTTGGACTCGCGCCTGACCCCGAGTCTAGTGGACATAAACTCAGTCAAGTACTGTCTAAGCACTTTCTTCCCCGCTTCTTCAGGGGAGCCCAAGTCCTCAAGTGACTTGTATTTGGAGGAAGAAGGCGAAGAAAACTCGACTGAGAGGTTCTCGTCGAGGACAATAGGGTCTCTAAAGAATATGTCAGCGCCTGCTCCTCGGACTTGGATCCAATTTTGAGGGTACTTGAAAGAGTATCCATCAAATGTATCTATATACTCTCTGAACACAGAAGTCAAGGCAAATGCTGATGTTGGAAGATTGGCTTCTGAAACCATTAAACCAGACATGAGCAAGCCACCCATCATCATGCTCCTCCTCCCAACTGCACAAGCCTTAAGAGACGGTGTCAATATAAACATGATCAAACACCACTATTATCGGAAAAACGAAGCTTTTTTATAAGACTCAACATGAATTCGGATAAAGATTTAGCATTTTTGAAACAATCCAACCAAATCTATTAGGCCTTCTTCTGCATTGGCAAAATAGTACAAAGTTGTTACTAAACGGAACCCCAAACTCATGAAATCGGAACAATTTGTTCAAGAAGAGACACTATGCGCTAAACAAAAAAAGGTGTAGGCTCAATCAAAGTGATGAATTTTTACCTGTTTGGCATCGGTTAACCAGTTTTTGAGGGCTGGAGATTCCGGTTTAGCGAGCTTGGGAGATTGGTAAGAGATGGGTCTGGAGAAAGACGAGGAATTCGAAGTGGGTTTTGTGAGAGGAGGGGAGAGAGAACGTGGAGAGAGAAGGGTCTCCATGTTAGGAGCAGAGGAGAAAGAGTGGTTTTTTTTTTTAGAGATGACAGTTTTCTTGCATTTTTCTTTCTTCTTTCTGGTGTTTCTGTTTGGATTTCAAAGCACAAGCTGAGAGATTTGGTGGTAACGTCTGATTTTTTTTGGATAATGTTTTCCACTTTCCCAAAGGCCAATCTCATCATTCTCTGTCCAACGCAGCGTTTTATTGTAGGAAAAAGCGTCGGATTTGTTTGACTTGTGTCAAAAAAAATGAAGTAAACCCATTTGTTTCATTCAAGATTTTACCAAATGGGAAACTACAACATCAGAGAAGAGAGAAGTTGATTTGCAAGAATCTGTTGAAGCTCCTTTGCTCATTATGTAACAAGGAAAAGCAAATGCAGATGAAGCCATTAGAAGGGAATTTTTTCACACTCAGAAAGTTTGAAGCAAAAAGAGAAATTGAGATTTGGTTTGGGGCCACTTCGTCAACCAAGAAATCCAAGTTTTGGATAGATATTATAAAAGTAAATTAAAACTAGTCACAACGCTACAGCAAAATTTTGGATTTTAACTTTAACCCTTCAATATTACAAACAAAAATAGCCATTAAAAAAAAAAAATCAGACCCAAGCATGACCATGCTGCCCATCCTCTAGTCTCTTCTGTTTCTTCTTTCTTTTTCTCTCTGTTTTCGTATCCAAACGTGCCTCCATGCGTTTAGCTTGCTGCGATCTTATCTCCATCAACTTCGCCTTAGCATCTCTGAAAGGAGCATCAGATCTTGATGCCATCATTTGCTGTTTTAAAAACAAAAACACAGGTCATTATGTTTTCTTCTCAAACTCGGTGTTGCAAATCGCAGTGACGAAACAATCGGATAGTTAAGTTACCTTCACATGATCCATGGCGGCCAAATTGAAACCAATTGTATCTTTGCATTCCTGGTAACAGCGATTCAAATATTACTTAACTATGGGTCACTTACAAACTGTTCTATTATCTATATTGTCAGTCACAGATAACCTTACCTTGACGTTTGCGTGAAGAATATCCCTAAGAACACTTAATACTGGTCGTGCAGCCGGCGTCGTTACCAACTGATTGTGATGTGTCTGCAATACAATGGTTGAAATCCTGCAAACTAGTTCTACCTGCGTAGATTTTACAACAACAGTTTCAGAACCAAAAAGCTTTGACAATTAAGATCGAGTCCAATATTTTACTATATACATATGCTCCACAAGACAACATCTCTATGTACACACTTCGACATACATAAGCGGTTCCATGTGTGAATGGGCATGTAATTTGACGTTAGTTATGACAAGCTTTTATGATTCAAGCACTTCAGAGCTAGATTTATTGATATCTAAGGATACATTGAGAGATGATGTTGATGGAAAAAAGGAGTAGAAAGGGTCACCTTTTCGGGAATCAAACTCCAGTCTTTCATGTAGGAAAGAAGCTTTAAAGCATCTGAGAATGGTAGAGGCTACACAAAACCAGAGAAGGAAAGTGCACTTGATTAGCAAAAAAACCTTAGTTGAAAAAAATTTAGCTGCTGTATATAGTTGGGGGGGGCAACCGAGTAACTAGCTTTTTCTGAACCTTTTGAAACAAGAAATTGTAAAACCCACAGAAAGGCTGATTAGTTTTTGATTTGGGAGACAAGCAACTAACCAGCAAGATCTGTTCAAGATCGTTTGTTTTTTCTTTTGAGATTGTTTTGAGAACAAATTCAGACGGGGAAAGCCCGAGCATCACAGCATTTGGAAGGAAATCAGGAACCTTTCCCTTTGTTTTCTCCTCCTGAAAATCATGATGGCAAAATCAAAATATACAAAACAAGGTTAAAACAGAAGATATTCAATATAATATAGGCAAAGGCTTAGATCAGAATCCATGGCCCCATCGGGAAATGAACCTAGCCCGAGAGTGCTTAGGAACAACTGAAAGATGTACATATATTTATCATATGTAGATATGCGAGCTCACAATTCTCACCTCATATTCAGCAACACGGTTCTTTTCATTTTCTGCTACCTCTAGAGCTTCTATGATTGAATCAGCAGCTGATAGGACATCTACTGTCGTCTTCTTAGCTAAACCTGCACCACCTTCCTCTGGGATTTCCTCCAGGGATCCATGCCTGTTCTCCACTGCGTTATCGATCTCAGACTCAAATAGCTCTTCTAACCTCTTTTCTTTTTCCTCCTGAAAATTTCCAGCAAAATTAAAGTGATGGACCCAAAGTAATCTACAAGTAACTCATCAGAATGCTAAGATCTCTCTGTAGTCCTGCTAGCAAATCACCATTTTACAACTAAAATAGAGAACAAACTTCTTTATATAGTTAAGAACTTGCTTGAATTTCACATTTGATTCCTTTCTGCATCTATCATATTTATGAATCTGACTCTTCATGCAAAATTTACTGGACCAACTTCAAGCAATAGGGCATTACCTCGAGGAAGAAGGGTTCTTCAGTACGATCCCAACGTCGCATGGAGCGGTCATGAGATCCTGTGACAAGAAAATCTCCACGATTGCTGACAGCAAAGCACCAAATCTCTGCATGATGTCCACCAAGCGTTAAAAGCAGCTCAAACTTGTCTGCATCCCAATACTTCACAAGTCGGTCTTTCCCAATGCTGAACAGGTAATGGGTATTGCGAACAAATTTCACCCCCATAACACTATAAAACAAGAGTCACATGTCAGTAGAACAGCACAAATCTTTAGTGATCCCTGGGAATCTTGTAAAGAAAAGCATGTTTCCACTAATAATTCAAAGTCTATTGAGAATCAACTGTTAGAAAGAGTGCTCTATTTTATATCATGCACGTAAATACCATATTGTTTTTTTTAAGTCTAGCTTCTACATTGTACAATGATTCTATCTTAAAATGGACAAAAAAAAAAAGAAGCCAGGTCCACAGATTTATTTTTCAAATATACTACCAGATACAAAAAAATTAAGCAAAAAGACCAAATTAAATATACAGAGTCGAGTAAATTTTGTGCCATTAGACCAAATTAAATATATAGGTTAAAGTTTCTGGAAGTACCTGTCGTCATGAGCAAAGATGGACTTGTGACAATCACCGAAATCCAAACCCCAAATTTTCAAATTTTTGTCCTGAGAACCAGTTACAATCAACTCTCCATCGGATGAAATGTCAATGCACATGACAGGCAACTTGTGGCCATACAAGGAGAGGTAGAATTTGAGGGAATCCACATAGAAAACCTGAAAACAATATGATGGGAGTATGATTATAGCAACATTTTTCGATTATACGGCAATGATTTAACAAACTCAAATCTAGACAGTTTAATTATGCTATTATCAGGAATCAGGATACAAGAAATATGCATACCTTCACGGTGGAATCAAGCAGAGCAACTGCAATATGTTTAGCATCAGGACTGATGGCAACGGCAAGAACGTCATCATTCATCTTCATAGACCTCACATTTGAAACCGTGAGTTGCTTGGACTCCTGCAGGATTATTTAATATTATATGCTTTACAAGAGTCATACAAAATTCAACTGACAGTTAGTGGAATGTATCAGCTCATTTAAACCTTTGTTATTATTATAAAACCGAATAGAAAAGAATAAAAAAAGTCAAATAAACCAGGAGATGAAAAGAAAGGAAAGTTAAGAAGCAGCCAGTGAAACCAAATTGAAGGACAAGAAATAAAACATATCGTAATAATTAAAACGAATGCCTCTGTGAAGCAACTGTGGAAACATTTTCCTCAACAAACAAACAAAATTGCATCACTGACTTCTTCAAATAGAGTGTTAATCAAAAAAAAGAAAGGTGAGAAAGCTGCTCACTTGGCCAGGTTTCTTTTTGACTTGGTATTCCCAGAATTTGACCTCATGATCTGCACTTACAGTGACGAACCCAGTGTCATCTGGAATAGGTGCAATTGACCAAATAGTTCCACCATGTGCTTCAACATCTTCCACTTTGGTAGCACTCCCTATATCAATGATCTCGAGTACACCACTCTTAGTTCCAACAATACCATACTTACTTTTAGGGACAATCAAACTGCAGATTCCATATCCCGAATCGATGGTCCGGAGACAGGAACCTGTACTAGGATTCCAAATTTTCACTTCACTGTGACTGGTTGACATCAGAAGGGTGTTGTCATCATTGAGGGCTACACTCCTCACGTCAGATCGATGTCCTTGGTGTTCAATAGTAGCAGTTTTCTCGTTTTCGCTGCCCTTCAATGTATAGAACTCCAGTGAGTTATTGTTCAAAGATAAAGCCAATGTCGCCAAGGAATCTCTTGGAGTAATCGGACAGAAAGAGAAAGAGCTTATTTTTCTGCCAGCTCTAATGACTTGTAAGAGCTTAAAAACGTCAGGGACAGTAGGAACAGGAACAGTGTCAGCTTCTTCGACTGCATTACTTGCATCTTCATTATCGGTTACTTTTTCAACCTCAATTTTGGGAGATTTCTTCTCTTTCCTGCGAAGCCTACGCTTTGATTTCCGCTTTGCCTCCGCTTCATCCAATACTCGGAATATTTCAATTGTTTTTCCAGCCATTTGACAAGCCAAAAGACTTCCTGAATTATTGTATCTCACACTCGCAACTCTATCCTTGGTTTGTCTCTGGATTTCCCCAAACAGTTTCAAAACTTCCCACTTATCCTCGGCCAAATGATCTCCACTGGCATCAATTCCATTTGATTTCGAATCTGACACCAATGATCCATGCGACATGTTTTGTTTAACAGCATAAAATCTCAGTTCTGGATCAGCAGAACCAGTAACGAGAAATTTTTCCTCTGGATCAGCATCCACAGACCAGACTTCACTATGATGACCACTAACTATTTGCATACAGTGCTGGGTCTCAAGATCCCAGACTCTCAAGAACTTGTCCTTAGATGAAGTAACAAGTTTCTTACCAGAATCCAAGAAAACAAGATCGGTGACCTACAACAAAAGCACACTATTTTTGTCAACATAAAAAAAACAAAGAAATAAGTAACCAACCCTTTTGGGAGCTATGAGAACCAGAAAAGGATGAATCAGCAAAAACTACATGATAGAACTGCATAGCTAGCCCAATACGAACCTGGTCACGATGACCACGGAGACGAAAAAGCCCTGTTTCACCAGCCACATCCCACAGGATAACATCGTTGTCTTTACTTCCAGATGCAATCATAGATCCAAGCTTGTTGAACCGCAGTGCAGTCACAGCGCCCTTATGGCCATTAAGAGTAGTCTCACAGGTTCCTTTTGCACAATCCCATATTCTTATACTCCCATCTGCGTACCCAACTGCAACCTGGTTGATTATACAGAATTCAAGCAACTATGTTTAACCCGCTTGTGACATACAAATTTTGGCGCAGTACGAATATTCGAACTATCTAAGACATTCCAAAAACATTTGCTTGAAAAACCAGGAAGGACATATCAAGAAAGGTTCATGCTTTTAGTCAAGGGCTTATCCATTTCAACAAAGAAATTGATTCGTTTATACCACCAATAATTCCATAGCTATTTTGCCTAATATCTGCATTGATTCGTTCAAATATCTGACTTTCTGAGCTCTATTCTATTCTGCTACCAAATATATCAAATAGCTGAACAAATTCTGAGCTCTGTCAAAATATAGATATTTGAAGGTACCGAAGTAGAAGCAGAGGAGGCGATGGAGGTAACGGCAAGAGAAGGCCCGCTTCGAGAGGAGGAAGGAATTAGGGTTTTGTTGCAGATTCCTTGCCGGACGTGCCAGATTCCGACGTTCTCCAGTGCCGGAGCAAGCACATGCTTCCCCGTCGAATCGTATGCAATGTTCGAATTCAAAGACGTTATCACGCCAAACGAAGAAGCATGCTCATATCTTCGGTAAGCCTTCACCATTGTTGAAAGCTTTTTTCAATATTTTTTTTGTTTTCCGTCTCCGGCTCCTTCTTACGGCATTGAGCTTCGAGGTTTAATTAGGGTTTTTGGAGAAAGGCAAAGCCAAGAAGAATCTAACTTCTAACTCTGAGCAATATGTGTTTACTAAATTGCAATAAACATGTCCAGAGCTTTTTGTTTATTCAATATTTGACCCCCAACTTTTCTAATAACATGTTAAACCTCGTAGTAAGGATGCGTAAGAAAAAAAGTTCAGCCCAAACAGAACTGATATTTGTTCATTGGAAAATTGACAAAAAGTAAAAAAAAATCAACAAATTCAAGGAACATTCATAAAAATTGTCTCATAAGAGGTCACTACACCATGTGATGTGAGTATAACAATGCCACTAGTTTGGTATCACAAAACCTTCTAATCTCATAGTCTTTAAGTTAATTGTATTTTCTAATCCACTAATAGTCATATAAACAATAGATACGATTGTAATTTTTAATTTAATAGGTATCCATTTCTATAACAAAAGATATGTGTGCAACTTTAACTTCGATTCCACTTTCGAATCTTGGATTTAGATTTGGATGATTCGTTTGGAGACGAATTAGAAGAGAGAAGAAAGAAGAAAGAAGAAAGAAGAAAGAAGAAAGAAGAGATAGAGATATAAAAGAGACAACACCGATATTTAATGAGTTTAGTGACAATTTGTCACCTACGTTTCGCCAGAGAACCTCTAAAATCTACTAGAACACTTCACAAACCCTAATATCTCGCGAATGTTCTCGACTAATAAACCTAGACAAATATATGACTTTACATACTTAGTCGTTTACAATGACTTCACACGTGATAGTATACATGTGACTTGGTTTAATTCAATCTAATTAAACCATTCTTCAGCTGGTTCAATAACCGGTTTGATCTCAGAATATAAAGACACTATTCTTCAATTCTCCACCTTGTCCTTTATTCTAACTTTGTTCTGGTCACTTGTGGATTTCATCTCCGGTCATGAGAAAATCCGCCCATCTTCATATATTCCTGAAAGCTTCTCTCAGCCTCCTGCAACACTCTGCATCTTCTTGTCTTCCTGAGTAAACTCACTCAGCTGTTTTGAGCTAAAACCTGCTCAATATGAAGTAACTCTTAGCAGCTCTAATGCGTCTTGAAACTTGCCAACATATAACATCTTTGTAAAAATGTATGTTGGATTGTAGGTTGTTGCAATCTTATGCACTTGGACTAAATCCGTATCAATCAAATCTATGATGAAATGGTACTTGACATCGATGTGTTTTGTTCTCTCATGGTGAACATAATTCTTTGCTAATGCTATTGCACTATGAGAATCACAGTAGATGTTTATTGCACCTTGTTCAAACCCAAACTCATTCATCAGAGCCTTTATCCAAACTACTTCCCTTGCTGCATCTGACAGTGCCATATATTTTGCCTTTGTAGTCGACAAAACCACCACCTTCTGCAAACTTAATCTCCATCTGATTGTGTTGCCACATGTAGTGAAAACCATTCCAAATATAGACTTTCTTTTGTTTAGATCCGCAGCAAAATCTGCATTACAATAACCTCTGGCATGAAGTCTCCTTCCTTTCTGTAGCACAACTTGACCTTTTGTGAACCTCTTATATACTTGAGAAGCCACTTTATAGTATGCCAATGCTCTTTCAAAGGTTTTCTCGTGAATGTACATACCAGACCTATTGCATACGCAAGATCAGGTCTTGTCCCAATCATTGAGTTCATATATAATACTCACAACTGCACTATAATATGGAACCTTCTTCATCACTTCAAACTGATCTTGCAACTCCTTATCAGATCTTGATTTCAACTTGAAGTGAATCCCCATCGGTGTTGACACTGGTTTTGACTGTTCCATCCCAAAATTCCCTAGAACTATTACAAGATAACCTTCCTGCGAGATTGAGAGAGTACTTTTAACTCTGTCTTTGGTAATCTCCATCCCCAATATTTTCCTAGCATCTTTAAGTCCTTCATGTCGAATTAAGAGTTCAATAACAACCTTGAGATTACAAATATGCTTCTTGTCCTTAGAAGCAATAAATATATCATCCGCATATAGAAGTAGATATACATATTCTCCATTGTTCAGCTTCTTAAAGTAAACACAATTATCATATTCACTTCTGCTATACCCATTTGCTATCATGAACTCATCAAATCTGTTATTCCACTGACATGGAGTTTGTTTCAGACCTTATAAGGATTTCTAGAGTAGACATACCTTATTTGAATACTTCTTATCCACATACCCCTCAGACTGTTCCATGTAGATATGTTCCTCTAAGTACCCATGTAGAAAAGCAGTCTTCACGTCCATTTGTTGAAGTTCTAAATCAAAATTCACCACCATTGAAAGAAGTAATTTGATTGAAATGTGTTTTACCACTGGAGATAATATCTCCAGATAGTCAATTCCTTCTTTCTGAAAGTTCCATTTGGCCACCAATCTAGTTTTAAACCTCGGCCCTTCAACCCCAACAATACATGTCGTCCTCTTAAATACACATTTACACCCAATAGGTTTCTGTGTCTTGACTATATCCACTAATACCCGGATCTTGTTCAATGAGTCTATTTCTTCATCTGAAGCACCTAGCCATTTATCACTATATGGATCTTCCAAGGCTTCTTGGAAACTCTACGGCTCATGTCTTCCTCCATCTTCTATCATTAGGTTAGCATACCCATCTATGTCTTCATTCATCATAGACTCTGAAGTCTTCAAGTCTTGATGGCATTCTGGTTTGTCATCTGACCATGTCCCTAGCCAACTGATAATCTGACAGATCTTAAGTCTCCTATGTAACCTCTTTTGTAACCATCTGTTGTTTTATCTTGATTTTGCTCTTCTTGAGTCTCTATCTGAGTAACTCCACCTTGAACTGAATCTTATAGTTCCTAATTTTTACTTGCAAATGTTGGAAATGTGTGAACCAAATGTGGAATTCATGGATTAAGGATTGTCATTTCGGTTTAGTCCAAATAAGGTGTGATCGGTTTTGGTTAAACGATTGGACTTCGGTATTAGATTATGAATTATGAACATGGATGTTATATGCATAGAGACTAATTTGGATGTCATTTATATTCTATGATGGGCTGAATTAAATGACAATAATACATGACCGGTTAAGTGACGATTTTATGGTTTGGTCATGGTCCCTAGCTCATGTATGATTAAAGGTGTATATATTTGGTTTAATATATACCATGAAGTGTGGAAGTATGTAAGGTGGAGAGAAGAGAAATAATGTGAGAATTTTTTTTGGCTCATCTTCTTTAAGGAAAGATAAGGTCTCTCTCTCTCTTTAAGAATACTTCTCTCTATTCTCTACACAAGCTCCCATCTCTTGGTAGAAGAATAATTTGGATACAAATAGCTAGAAGACCATCTACCAATCATCTTCTTGTAAGATGAGTTCAAATAAGTTTTCATAACTTCCTAAAGATGTTGTGCAAGTATATTCACATAGTAATTCTTGGGCCAAAGGAATTATGAGGATCAATTCCTATTCAAGTTCCATCAAATGGTATCAGAGCCACCTACTATGTGATATATTTGCATCAAATTTGTGGATTCAAGTTTTTTTGGAGATTCTTAATTATGCATGAGAATCATGATTTAAACTTAAAAGGTTTGGGTTATCATGAATCATAAGGTTTATTTAGCATAATTTTCGGATTTAAAATTCTCAAGAAAACTTATTTTGATGATAAAAAATGGTCTTTTGGCACAGGTTGAAGACAATGACATTTTGGTAATTAATTTAAAACGAATTTAATCAATTATTTAAATAATTAATTGGTTTGTGCATGGGTGACAAGTGTCATTTGGTTTGGACAATTACTAGAGATGTGTCATTTGGTAAAGACTCATCACTTTATTCTCATCCACTCTAACTAATTAATTAATTGATTATTTTATTTGAGCCATTTGGTTGGGTCTGTTTTAATTAAAAATCATAGTCTTATTCAAGTGGGCTATTTATTTAATTGATTTGGGTCTATCTATTTTAAAGTTTTAATAGATGAAATATTTGAAATAAAAGCCCAAATTCGAGTTTTAGAAATGGAAACATAAAACAGCAAGATGGTGGGTTCGATCCCTGGTTGCTTAGTGTTCTCCCAACACTCGAACCATATGTGCTAGCTCATCTTTCAGTTTAAATATTGCAGAAGTTTATGATAATTAATTCTGGCTCCGAAAATGATAAAAGTTTGTGATTAGAAACACAGTTATTTGTGTTTATTAAAGTGTAATCACAATTAAGGTTAAAGAGTTAAAATTAATTTTGTAAATAAGATTTAATTAAGGAAACTTATTAATCGAATGTTCTCTATTGGTTCAAGTTGTGAGTTATCTCAATATCCTGCCAAAGTGGGCTCTTTTGAGATAATTATTCAATGAATATTGAATCACTTAGAGGTCATGAATTTAGTACATGCGGATTGCGATAAGCCCAAAGGATATTCGTGATTTGGCAGTATTAAATTTATGGGGCAATCATAAATAAATAATGGTTATTAGGTGACATGTCTACAGTGGTAAGCCCAAAGGATAACCCATTGTAGGACATGTTTTATTGTTATTTGTTATGATTGCATTGAGCCATCTATTGCGAGTCATGACTAATGTCCAAAGACTGAGGAAATGATGTCGCGTTGATGTCTTGTCAGGAAATTCAAAATTTCCGCATTCGATTAAGTTACTTTTCAAGTTTAATATAAGGTTTCCTTAATTTTTTCAGGTATACAGACCGCATCTAGTATCTCCCCCAACCTGAGTTCGGTTCCAATGCTGAATAGGTCTAATTATTCAGAGTGGAAAGATAGCTTGATGATAGCCCTTGCGTTAATGGGCCATGACCTTGCGTTAAGGGAGGACTGTCCCACGATGGTTGATTCAAGTACTGATCATGACCACAGTAAACTTGAACGTTGGGTGGCCTCAAATTGTACGTGTCTTATGTTGATCAAGCATTCTATTCCATCAGTCTTTAGGGGCTCTGTGTCCGATGAGGTGATTTTGGCTAAGGATTATCTCCATGTCTTGGAGAAGAGTTTTGCCAAAAATGACAAATCCGAAACAATTACGCTTTTGGCGGAACTTGTCTCCATGAGGTACAAAGACACGAGAAATATACGAGAGTACATCCTAAAAATGTCTAATATTCAATCGAATTTGAAGGCACTTGGACTTCCTTTGGCTGATGATGTTCTAGTGTGCCTGGTCCTCATATCGCTTTCTGGGCATTTCACTCAATTTAAAGTGAGCTATAATTGTCAAAAAGAAAAATGGAGTCTTAATGAGCTAATAGCTCATTGTGTCCAGGAAGAGGATAGATTGATTAAGGAAAAGACAGAAATTGCTCTTGTTACCACCACCTCAAAGGGAAAATCACCTAAGTTTGGAAAGAAGAAAAAGGCCGCTGATTCAGGACCTGGATTAGGTGAAAAGAAGCAGGCATCATGTATCGCCAAAGAACAAAAGTGTTTCTTTTGCCATAAGAAAGGTCATATGAAGAAGGCATTTCCCAAGTATCACACTTGGCGTGCCAATAAGGGCATGACTCTCGTTTTGGTTTGTTCTGAGATCAATTTAGTTTCTGTACCTAAAAATACATAGTGGGTTGATTCAGGTGCTACAACTCACATAAGTGTGTCAATGCAGGGTTGCCTCCATTACCACAAACCTAATGAAGCTGAAAGACTGATTTATGTGGGTGACAGTAAAGAAGTTAAAGTGGAAGCAATAGGAAGTTTTAGGATTTTGTTAAAGACCGGCCGTTTTTTGGATTTGGAAGGGGTTTATGTTGTACCGTCTTTCAGACGTAACTTAATATCGGTAACCATGTTGGACAAGCTTGGGTACTCTTGTCATTTTGAAAACCATAAGTTTACCCTTTCAAATCATACGGATGTAATAGGCATGAGTCATTTGGCTAATATAGATAATCTTTATTTACTAGACTCTATTGCTTCCTACCCTGATAATTTGCATATTGACACACATGGTACAAAACGAAAATTGACATGTGAGACTTCCGTTGCGCTATGGCATAAACGCTTGGGCCATATCTCTGATAAGAGAATTAAGCGTCTCATTTCGGATCAAATTCTGGACACCCTTGATTTTTCAGATATTGGCCAATGTTTCAATTGTATTAAGGGGAAACAGACAAACCAAAAGGGGAAAGATGCACATCGATCTTCAGGAGTCTTAGAATTGATAAATACGGATGTGTGTGGACCATTCCCTACAGCCTCATGGAATGGACAACACTATTTTGTATCATTCATAGATGATTACAGTCGATATGGTTATCTTTACCTGTTGTACGAGAAGTCAGAGGTTCTGGATATTTTCAAAGTGTTTAAAGCTGAAGTTGAGCTTCAACTTGGAAAACACGTTAAGGCCGTTAGATCTGATCGTGGTGGTGAATACTATGGTAGATATGACGGATCAAGTCAACAACGTCCGGGGCCGTTTGCCAAATACCTAGAGGAGTATGGAATCGTTCCCCAATACACCATGCCAGGTACTCCAAGTATGAACGGTGTATTGGAGAGACGAAACCGGACACTTCAGGACATGGTGAGAAGTATGATATCGTTCTCTACTCTCCCAAAATCCCTCTGGGGTGAGGCAATAAAGACATCGGCTTACATTCTAAACAGGGTACCAACTAAAGCAGCAACTAAAACGCCTTTTGAGTTATGGACAGGATAACGTCCAAGCTTGAGGCATTTTCACGTATGGGGTTGTCCAGCGGAAGCGCGACAATATAATCCAAATAAAAGAAAGTTGGATCCCAGAACGGTTAGTTGTTACTTTGTTGGTTATGCAGAGAAATCTAAGGGGTATAAGTTTTATGATCGTGATAGATGGACGCTATTTGAGACAGGAACTGCTTTGTTCTTTAAGGATATGGAACTTGGAGATGGGAACAAAGAAAATACATATCTTTTCTTTGAGGATGAAATAAATCAAAAATCAGGATCCCATGGTGAAATGGTTTTGATTCCTCCCATTGCAGTTGGCTCAACTGCAAATCAGGAATTTATCCCTGAATCTCATGATGAACAAGTTATTCGGTCTCAATAACAACTTCCTGAAGAACCTCAAGAATTAGTGCCATTAAGGAGATCCACTAGAGAGAAGAAAAAGGTCATTTCGGATGATTATATGGTTTTTCTTCAGGAACATGAGGATGGAATTGGGTTGACAGATAATGATCCATTAAGTGTTTGTCAAGCTATCCAAAGTGTAAAACCTCATAAGTGGACCGATGCCATGAAGGAAGAGTATAAATCTATGATGGACAATGGCGTTTGGGATCTTGTCCTGTTGCCTGAAGGTGTTAAACCCATTGGTTGTAAATGGATCTTTAAAACCAAAAGGGATGAAAATGGTAACGTGAAAAGATATAAGGCTCGCCTTGTTGCCAAAGGATTTACTCAGAAGGAAGGCATTGATTATCAAGAGACTTTCTCTCCAGTATCATCGAAAGACTCTTTAAGGATAATAATGGCTCTGACAGCTCATTTGGACTTAGAGTTCCATCAGATGGATGTAAAGACTGCGTTTCTCAATGGTGACATTGAAGAAACTATTTACATGCAACAACCAGAAAACTTTGTGGTTGATAACCCAAAGAAGATTGTATGTGAATTAAAGAAGTCCATCTATGGGTTAAAGCAAGCGTCTCGTCAATGGTATCGCAAGTTTCATCAGGTAGTCACTTCATCTGGTTTTGAAGTGAATCAAGTTGATGATTGCGTATACCAACGTATCAGTGGGAGGAAGTTTATCTTCATGCTCCTGTATGTCGATGATATTCTGATTGCCACCAACGATGTAAGCTTATTGCACGACACTAAGAAATTTCTCTCCGAGCAATTTGAGATGAAAGATCTTGGTGAAGCCTCTTTTGTATTGGGTATAAGAATACATCGAGATCGCTCTCGAGGTATATTAGGTTTATCACAAAAGAGCTACATCAATAAGGTTTTGGAACGGTATGGCATGAAGGATTGTAAATCGATAAACACCCCGATTTCTAAAGGTGATAAATTCAGTTTAGAGCAATGCCCCAAGACTCAATTAGAGATTGAGGAAATGCAAAAAATTCCTTATGCTTCAGCCGTTGGAAGTCTGATGTATGCATAAGTGTGTACGCGTCCAGACTTGGCTTTTATTGTCGGGATGTTGGGGAGATACTTAAGTACCCGGGGATTGACCATTGGAAAGCAGCCAAACGGGTGATGCATTATCTGCAGAAAACTCGGAATCTTATGCTCATTTATAGACGAGGTAACCAGCTCGAGATCACTGGTTATTCTGATTTCGATTATGCTGGATGCCTTGACAGCCGTCGATCCACTTTGGGCTATGTATTCTTGCTTGCTGAGGGAGCAATATCGTGGCGAAGTGCCAAGCAAAAACTTGTGGCTTCGTCCACTATGGAAGCAGAATATGTGGCATGTTATGAGGCATCCAATCATGCTATATGGCTGCGAAACTTTGTCACAGGGCTGCATATAGTTATGGGTGTCGAAAGACCTCTTAAAAGTTTATGTGACAATGGTTCGGCAGTGTTATATGCGAACAACAACAAAAGCACAACAAAGTCAAAGCATATTGACATAAAGTATCGTGTTGTGCGGGAAAGGATCCAAAGTGATATAATTTTGGTTGAGCATATAGGTACAAACTCCATGGTAGCGGATTCGTTGACTAAAGGTGTTTCACCTAAAGTCTTTTGGGAGCATGTTGCTCATATGGATTTAGACGATATATCAGTTTAGTGGGAGTTTGGTATCTATTTTGTAATGCTCTGTTTTTTGTTATATGCATATGTAGATAATGCAATAAAGTTTTAACACTATTTGGTTTAGTGTTTGTGTCATCACTTTGCATTGTTTGTTCATAAGGTTGATCTCGTTAAGGTTGGACTAGTTGGAAATAGGCACGATGATCACATTTTATGTGTAATTTCCATGCTATGCATCCATGTTTGGTCTAATATCATTTTATTGTGTTAGTGTGTGTGATCATTGTAGATCTAATTGCGCTTAATTGCAATTATGTCTCCTTGGTCCTACATTGACATGGTAAATGGACTAGACTGTTTAAATACCGAGATTAATGATAATCATAAAGAGCGCTCATTAGGATAAATCCATAAATTATTTTGGTCACATTTAGATCCACAAGTGGGAGATTGTTGGAAATGTGTGAACCAAATGTGGAATTCATGGATTAAGGATTGTCATTTCGGTTTAGTCCAAATAAGGTGTGATCGGTTTTGGTTAAACGATTGGACTTCGGTATTAGATTATGAATTATGAACATGGAGGTTATATGCATAGAGACTAATTTGAATGTCATTTATATTCTATGATGGGCTGAATTAAATGACAATAATACATGACCGGTTAAGTGATGGTTTTCTGGTTTGGTCATGATCCCTAGCTCATGTATGATTAAAGGTGTATATATTTGGTTTAATAGATACCATGAAGTGTGGATGTATATAAGGTGGAGAGAAGAGAAATAATGTGAGAAGCTTTTTGGCTCATCTTCTTTAAGGAAAGATAAGGTCTCTCTCTCTTTAAGCATACTTCTCTCTATTTTCTACACAAGCTCCCATCTCTTGGTAGAAGAATAATTTGGATACAAAGAGATAGAAAACCATCTACCAATCATCTTCTTGTAAGATGAGTTCAAGTAAGTTTTCATAACTTCCTAAAGATTTTGTGCAAGTATATTCACATAGTAATTCTTGGGCCAAAGGAATTATGAGGCTCAATTCCTATTTAAGTTCCATCAGCAAAATCATATCTCACAAACTTGTTAGATAACACTTGAGTATTAGAATTACCTGAATGTGCCTCTGATTTGATGTCCTTGTTGTACATCACATCTTCTCTGAAAACTACATTACTGCTGATAATGCAACTCTTGTCTTCAACCAGCCATACTCTAAAACCCTTTACTCCATCTGGATAACCAGTAGAAACTCCTTTCTTTGCTCTCGGATCAAGTTTTCCCTCACTTGAGGTGTACATAAGCAATACATATGAATCTTCTTAAACCACTTAGGTTTTGTATTGCAGATGTCCACCTCACAGGGATATCAAATTCAATTGCTGACGATGGTGTTATGTTTATAAAGTAGACTAAAGTTGATGTTGCCTCATCCCAAAACTTTTGATCCAAGACACTTTCACTCAGAATGCTCCTTACTTTATTCATAATAGTCGTGTTGAGTCTTTTTGCAACTCGGTTTTGATGCAGCGTGTACGTACATGTCTTATGCCTAACTATTCCTTCTTATTTGCAGAAATTATCAAACATGTGATTGCAAAACTCTAAGCCATTGTCAGTCCGAAGCTTTATAACATTTCTTTCAGACTGCACCTCCACCATTATTTTCCACTCCATGAACCTATCAAATGCCTCATCTTTAGTTTTCAGAAAATAAACCCATACTTTCCTTAACTAGTCATCCGTGGAGGATATGAAATATCAGCATTTTTCTAAGCTCATGGGCACATTAGGTGACCCCATAAATATGCATGAATGTAGTCTAACTTTTCTTTTGTAACATGTTGAGCTTGTCCAAAGTTGACCTTTATGTTCTTCACCTAACGTAATGATCTTCACCTACACTCTTAGAACTAGGTGAATCTTTGTATTATGTTTCCTTTGATCTAGCTACAGATAATACATCCTCTAATTTTATCGCTTCTCTACTGTATTTTAAAGTTTCATTCAACGAATCATACCTTGAGGGAAGCGAGTTCAAAAGTAGTATCGCATGTACCTCATACGGTATATCTATGCTGAGATTACTCAGATCTGCGACTAACTTCAAGAAATCATCCACGTTTTGATCAATAGATCGAGAGTCTTGCATCATGAATGCATAGACCTTAAACTGGGAATGAACACGGTTTGGTAGCGTCTTTGCCATGTATAACCTGTCGACCATGCTTGAGCAGCCGTAACGCATTTGTCTTGCTTCCTCAGAACATGATCTCAGACTCCCATAAAGATGAGATTCAGCGCTTTCTCATCTCGCTCCAGTCTTGCGGCTTCTTCTTGAGTTTTCTTCTTTGCCGCTTCTGGATCCTTCTCATCTTCAACCTTAGATGTTGAGTCTTGCATCTGCTCCGTAAGTACATCCTTAAGACCTTGAACAGTAATGTTCGCAAGCATCCGCTTCATCCAGATCCCGAAATCGCTGGATCCATCATACCTACTTATCTCAACCCGATGCGTCGTATACATCTTCAATCGAACCGATTCTGCACCAGAACATGGCGCTCTGATACTAATTTGTGCAACTTTGACTTAGATTCGACTTTCGGATCTTGGATGTAGGCTTGGATGATTTTGCTTGGAGACGAATTAGAAGAGAGAAGAGATAGAGATATAAAAGAAATGACACCAAGATTTAACGATTTCAGTGACAATCCGTCATATATGTCTTGCCGGAGAACCTTCAGAATTCACTAGAATAGCTCAAACTCGAGCTCCGATCAAACTCTAATATCTCGGGAATGTTCTCTACTAATGAACCTAGACGAAGATACGACTTTATATACTTAGTCATTTACAATGACTTCTTACGTGAATTTGAGCTATTCTAGTCAGATAGCAAACTTTGCTATCATTTAAGGTTACATAAATCATATAATTATGAATTTTTTCATTAAAATTTAAGTCAAACCTTTACGTTAGTGTTTTGCTCAATATAAATTTCACAAAAATAATGTATAAAAATTATTGCCATGCACACAACGTGTATTAGAATCTAGATTTCGCATATCACAAGTTAGAAATATGGTATAAACAGCAAAACACATATTGCATAACAAATCAACAAAATATTATTCTTTCACTAAAAACTTAAGAATTACAAATAAAACATATTTAAATCAATAATACTTAAATTAAATTTTATTTTTCATTTCATCTTTTATATATTTCAAAATGTAGTCAACTATAAACTTTATCCCGCGCGGATGCGCGAATTAGAATCTAGTAGCAATTAAAACAAAAATGAAAGAAATTCCATTTCATACAAGGGACAAAATATTTTTATGTCCACTATTAAAAACATCTTAGATCCATTTATACTCTAACTTGGGCACTTCTTTACCATATGTGAAGTAAATTCCATTTTTTCTGGCATCCCAAAATTTTGCTTACCATGATCAAAGAAACCACTACCACCTTCATATGCCCTAATATTTGCATGATACCTGTGAGTTCCAAATCCTTGCCATAAGACACAATCAATTTTGTTCTTGAATTTCAAATCACCACGAAAACTAAAATCGGAGGTATGTCCAGGACGCAAATAAATTTTATCTAGTTGTTTTTTGTTGAATTTACAAAAAAAATCGAGATTTTTGTTTAGACCAAGAGAGTTTTTAAAATGGATGGAATTTTCAGCCCACATCACCGCGTTACCCAATCCAACACACAATGCCATGATAAACAAAAAACACGCGCGACGATTCATCGTTTTGGTTAAGGGTGATATATATTTAAAAAAGATAAAATGTGCAGATTTATAGTATGGTGCCGAAAAAAAAATAAAAAATAAAAAAATATATATATATATATTTCAACAAAAACAAAGATATATATATATATATATATATATATATATAAATGCATTATGCTAAATTTAGAAAACCATATGAAAATATTCTACTCGTGGAGAATAATGGTGAATTGGGGTGATCAAAGTGACTTTTTAGTTCGTCCTTTCTATAAATAGGTATTCTAAATATTGTTTACCTTTAATGAGATTTTACACTAAAAATTGTAAGAAAATTAATACAAAATCTCATCTTATTATATATATATATATATATATATTTATTTTTAAAATAAATTATCTTCCTTCCTTGTCTTAAAAATGCTCATCATTATAAAAAAGGCTAAAATTTAAGGGAGAATCGGCAAAAAATATATTTTGACTATATCTTTGTGAATATAAACCTTATGTAATGAACTTTGAGAAACTAAACCTTGTATTAATGTTAATCCTATTATGCCCTTCATAATAATAAAATATGTTAATCACATTTTCTTGACAAAACCTTTTCTTCGAATTTCAACGGTTTGAGTGATTTTGGAGTCCATTTCACTTGATTTTTCGAGCTCTAACCATTCCTTATAACCCCACTCTCAATCAGCGAATGAATATTCATCTTTCTTGATAAAATTTATAGTTTGTTTCAATCTCTTAAATTGAAATTAAATTCATGGTATATATGAGGAAAGAGTTGTCAAATTTTTTAACTGATTATGTTGATTATTTGATATTTTTGATTACTATAGATCCTTGATTCTTTCTTTTGTGATTTTCCTGATAATTTCTCCAATTACAAGAATATGTAAGTGTAGTCAAACTGCATTTTACCTTAGAAATTATGTTTTCTATGTCTTTGTTGAACCCCTAAACCCTTCTTAATATGCATGTGGAGTCGATATTTCTTGACTGTGACACATAGATTTTTCTGTATCACGTTTTGGAGAGGAGAAGAAACTAGGAATGGAATTTCTCGGTTTATCAAAACCTGTCGAGTTTTTGTTGATTTGTAATAATGGATCTGTTGTGATTCCAACCTGTCTAGTTAGCTTGATTGCTATGTTAACGATCTAAATACTAATTCTCTGTTTCCTGTTGTAGTTGTTGATGCAGAGTTAGAGAGAAGAAGAAAAGTACGTCTAAATCACCGACCAAAGTACGTCTTGGAGAGCTAACAGCCAGCTCCCATGACTTATACTAGAAGAATACAAGTGTACAAGAAACCAGAGGCATATCAAGAGCTATGCCTAAGAATTACAAGGGATTGAAGAAGGAAGAAGATAAGTTCTTCTTCAAAACCTATTCAAAACCTATTCTCTTGCTCTGTGATATCTCCTTGCTCTCTGCTTGTCACACCTATTCTTCTAGATCTTCCTGTGACGTTATATTTTACATGTGCAGGTTCAGCTCACTCTCTTGAGCTCACGCAATATCCATGCTGCAACAAACTCTTGTTGACCAGCATTCACACTTGGACATTGTACTAAACGGCACAGCTTTGATCATTCTTGGGTTACCTGTGCTTTTCCAATTTGGGCATCAGCAATGAACATTTGGTCAAGTACCAGCAACAACCCAAAACCCTGAAATGTGAATCGTCACTCACATTCTCCACCTCGATCACTTTTCATACAGAACATGCGAACTCTTCACCTTTCTCTCTCTCTTTATTCCGACACGCCGCCGAAACCCTGGCTCTTCACCGAGCTAGATCCAACTCCTTCTCCGAGCTAGATTCAATCTCTGAGCACCCTCAGACGACTTCTCCCATCTTCAAACTTTGTTACCGACACCGACTTTGTGAGAATATCCGCCGCATTCGTCTTTGTATCGATCTTTGAAACCAAAAGATCTCCTTCTGCAATCACATTCCTGATGAAGTAGTAACGAGTCTGGATGTGCTTCGTCCTCTCGTGGAAGATGCTATTCTTAGCGAGGCAAATCACGCTTTGCGAGTCACATAAGATCTCGACCGTATTCTGAGGAAAACCCAGCTCGCAGGTAATTCTTTTTAACCACAACGATTCCTTAGTTTCTTCGGCTAGAGCCATGTATTCTGCTTCCGTTGTTGACAATGCTACAATCTGTTGTAGGCCAGAACGCCAACTCACTGTGTTACCTCCAACATGAAACGTGATATATCATGGTTTTTACCCCTTTTAGGCCATGATATAAGTCCGTTTTATAGAGTCTTTCTACTATTTCGTAGTGTTTTAGAGTCTTTTACAGGTTTAAGCACTTTTGGAGCATTATTGGAGATATTAGAGTTTTATGGAGCGTTCTGGAGCAAAACTGAAGTCTGGTGACTAAATGTTCGATCGAAGTGTCAAGCATCGATCAATACCTCCTTGGTATCGATCGATACCCATCGCAGCAGACATGACTCGCGACTTTTAATGAAGTTTGAAGAATTGCAGAACTTGCCCTGAAGACTTTAATATTTACAAGAAGACCCCAATTCGTGTTTAGACCATTTAATTAGGTTTTACAGCCACTTTGTTGGCTGTCTTATTTTTGCTTTTGAATTGAGAGAGAGCTTTGGAAGGAGGACAAATCTGAAACTCTGTTCGTCGAGAGAAGATTTCAAACCCTTTTGTTACTCTTTCTTATTTTCTATTGAGTATTTATTCAAACAAGTTTATTGCTTCAATTTCCATGTCTGAGTAGATATCTTGTTAGGTTTAGGGATCCTCATAAGGGATTTCTTTGAATGCTAGGTTGATTAATTGTTTAGGGTTCACAATCTGAATTAGTTCTTCGCCTTAGGTTGTTCTCAAAGCTAATTCTGGATTGATCACCTAGAACTTAGATCTTAAGATAATTGATTAGGCACGATAGTGCGATTAATTACCTGATAGAACTTAGGGTGAGCAAATTAACTATTCGCAAAGAGATTTGGTCTAGTTGATTTGTGAACATATCAAACTCGATATTAAGGCTGATTTATTCTTAGGAATTTGCAAAGAAATTTGGGATTCTGAAGTTTAGATTTATATAATTATCGCAACGACAGTTGGTTAATTATACTTCAGTGATTTGAGTTCGAGAACCGTGCATAACCTGAACCTTGATTAGTTGATTTATTTTGCATTCATTGATTTCCTGAGAAATATCCCTGAACCTATCTCTCTCCTATCGAATTACAACTCGTTTACTGCTTATTGTTTTTTTTGTTTCATCTGAACTGTTTAGCTTGATTCGATACTATACAATCTATTATGTGATTTCTCTGAGTCCTTGTGTTCGACCCCTACTTTACTGCAGCAACTGTTTAGTACTTTTTAGGGTATTAATTTGAGCATAACAAATTTGGCGCCATTGCCGGGGACTCAATTTCGCCATTAGATTTTAGCTGTCGAATTTTGACTAAGCTCGTCGGTATCGATCGATACTACCTAGTATCGGTCGATACTCGTCTACTTCTTTTGTTGATATCGATCGACACCACCCAGTGTGGATCGATACTCATCGTATTTTTGGTTACTTACGTGCTTGATTCTTGTTTTCAGGTGTATGCCTAATCGTGAAACTAGAAGGAGCAAAAGCACTCAGCTAGTTGAACTGTCATTGGAGCAGCTAGCATGTTTGGAACGCACAAACAGAAAGACAAAGCAAACATCAGAGATGAACAACCCAGTGGTATTAAGAGCTGATGAAACTGGAGTCTTGAGAGACCAAGAGGGTCAAGTGTGCAATGAGAGAGGGCAGCGACTTGATGAAGCTGGAAACGTCATTGTCCCTCCTGTTGTTGTTGGTGAGATTGTCGCGCCAGCTGGGCGTGCCAACGTTGGGGATGCTGAGGTTGATCGAGGTAGAACGCTTGGTGAGCATAATAGACCTGATCAATTCTATGCTAATCGAGCTGCGATTCGCATCCCAACTTTCCAGAGGCATGATTTCGAGCTGAAACCTGCCTATTATGCTCTTGTGAGTCAGAATCCTTTCCATGGCCTATCTCATGAACACCGCATGGATCATATCGAAAGGTTCGAGGATTTGGTCACTGGTATGAAGTACAATGGAATGCCCAATGAGTACATTTTCTGCAAACTTTTCCCATACTATCTTAGTGGGGATGCTGCTTATTGGCTGAAGCAGTTGGCTCCTGGTTCACTCACTACATGGGAGGAGACGAAAAATGCATTCCTGAACAATTTCTATGATGATGCGAGATCTGAGGAGCTAAGGAAAACGATATCTCAATTTTCTCAAGGTCCGACAGAGGCACTCAAGGCCGCTTGGATTCGTTTCAAGTCGTATCAGAGAGATTGTCCGCACCATGGTTTCACTCAGGTTCAGCTGCTGGGTACTTTTTACAGAGGGATCGATTGGAGGTACCAGATGGGTTTGGATGCTGCGAGTAATGGGAACTTCAACACCAGGTATCCAGATGATGCGGTTGTGTTAATTGAGAACTTGGCGTCTAGTAATAGCACCAAGAATGCTGATTTCGAGCGGAAGCAGCAACCTGGAGGAGTTGATGGAGCGCAAATTGCTGAAGTTCAGGCCAAGCTGGATTTTTTGATCGGGAAGTCGAAGAAGTCTGTACACTTTGCTGATGGAGTCGAAAATATTGATGAAGATGAAGTGGAGGATGTTAACTACGTTGGTGGTTCTGGTTTTCAGTGTCAGCGATTTGGGTACAACAACAACCGAAACTTCAACAACAACAATGAGGAAGGTGGGTACAAGTTTGAGGGGAACCAAGCCAGTTTCGGAGCAAAAAAAGTTGCCCAGAAACCATCCCAGAGCAGCGATTTCACTCGCAATTATGGGAACTCTTCATATCAACCAATCTCTCCAAAATCCACAGAGAATAAGATGGAATCCTTAATGGAACAACTTCTTCGGGGACAAGAGAAGCTGCAAGGTGATTTCAATGGGAAGTTTGACTCTCTGTACATTTATCTGAATGGGAAAATTGAGGCTATCAATCTGACTCAGAGGAAGATGGAAATTCAGGTTGCTCAGACTGCAGCAGTTGTGCAGAGGCAAGAAGGTTTCCTTCCAGGAAAAACTAAGAATCCAAGGGCTCACATCAATGCCATCACCTTGAGAAGTGGAAAAGAGGTTATTAAAAGAGTGAAGAACAACCCAATTGTAGAGAATCTCGTCGATCTTGCTGAAAAAGATGATTGGGATTCTGAAGACCCACATGTATCGATCGATACCAGCCAGTATCGATCGACACCAGTCCAGACACCTGCACGAGAGGACCCAAAATCCCGTGTGTCGATCGATACTCCAACAGTATCGATCGATGCTGAGACGCAGATCGAGAAGGAGCCCGAGATTGTCAAGGGGAGGGTGTATAAACCCAAGATGCCTTATCCTATGCCTCCTAAGATGACAAAGAAGGAATGGGAGGACGCCAGATGCAAGGCTATGCTGGATAAGTTGGTTGTGGAGCTTCCTTTTGTTGATGCTATTAAGACTTCTCCAGCTTTCCGGAGGTATGTGAAGAAGATGGTGTCTAGCAATGTGAACCTTGAGGAAGGTGTCATGATGATTACAGCTGAGTGCAGTACGATTCTACTCAACATAATTCTCAAAAAGCAACCAGACCTATGGAGCTTTGTTTTAGATTGCACTATCTTCACAGAGAGATTCGAGCGTGCTCTCTGTGATATTGGGTCAAGTGTGAACCTTATGCCACACTCAGTTGCCAAGCGAATGGGGATGACGGATTTCCAGTCTACAAGGATTTCGCTGGTACTTGCTAATCGCTCAGTGCGACTTCTAGAGGGACTACTCGAGGATGTCCGAATTAAGATTGGGAATTGCTTGATCCCAATAGATTTCATCGTCCTGAAGTACGATGCTGAGCCTAAGGATCCTCTTATCCTGGGCATACCATTCCTTGCAACTGCTGGAGCCTTGATTGACTGCAAAAATGGACAGATAGCTCTCAACATCGGTGACTTGGTGATGTAATTTAACATGGAAAAAATGATGAAGAGGCCAACAATCGATGGGCAGACATTCTATGTGGATACCTTCAGTGACATAGCTGAGGACTACTTCCTAGAGATGCACCCTGAGGATCCACTGGAGAGAGCATTGGTCTGTTCGGCCACTTCAGAGATCCATTTGTGTGATGATACTGCTGGATACTCAAAGTTGCTCGATTCAGCATCACCGGTATCGATCGATACCCCTCTAGTATCGGTCGATACCATGCGGCCAGAAGGAAGGTTGGTCGACAGTTCTAAGCAAGCTGCTGGGCTTGGAGATTGGAGTGCAGAGAATGCTCCTAAGGTGGAATTAAAGACACTTCCAGCGAATCTAAGGTATAGTTTTCTTGGTCCTAATTCCACGTACCTTGTAATCGTTAATGCTTCCTTGAACAACACAGAGATTACCTTACTGCTGAGCAAGCTGCGCAAGTATCGCAAAGCTCTTGGCTATTCTCTTGCTGACATTTCAGGTATAGCACCAGAATTGTGCATGCATCGGATTCACCTGGAGGATGAGTCAAAGTCTTCGATTGAGTGTCAGAGGAGGCTGAATCCGAACCTGAAGAAAGTGGTCAGGAAGGAAGTTCCTTTTTCTATTCTCTCAAGCAAATAGAAAGCTAAACCAGAGAAAGAGGTTTGAAAATACAGAGACTCACCTGTTCATGAACCATCGTTAAGATCCTTTTTACAAACACCCAAATGTTACCCAACCAGCTCCTGATCTAACCACCATGTACTTCTCCGTAGACATTCGCAGATTTCCCAGACTCCACACATTATCCCGCAACATTGTTCGAACAAGCCCTCATCGCCAGATTCATCGCTGCAGCTAATGTTCAAAAACCTTCTAGATTCTTTACCATACAATATCATGACAAAAGAATTACCCAATTCACACACTTTTTGGTATTACTTTCTATCCCCCAGACTTGTTTCTCGTTATGTTCTTTCTATCTTTTAAGATCTGCATATACACATTAAGGTCCGAAACGCGAGTATTGATGGTGTTTGCCACCTAATCCCCAGTTCTTCCATCTCTATGTATCAAAGGTGTAGACGAATAATGGCATCATAGGAAAATCCTAGCCTCGCTTTCAACCTTTGTGTGATCATTCCTTCACAAGTAGAATAATGGGATCGCTGGAAATTTTCCTAGCCCTCTACTCAGAAGAAAATCATTTCATCTTTTATGCTCTTATTTATCAACTTATAACAGGAGAGAGAGATACCATTACTTTAAACACATGGGTTCCTATGTCAGATATGAATGATGAATCAAGCTCTATGAACACTAACCACATTGATGAAGTGCAAAAATTTGGCTCAGGCTTTAGAAAAACTCTGCTGGAGACATGGATGTTTTCTAGTCAACTGATAAGTCTTTGGATTTTTCATTATTCGATCTAGAACTGATACTGTAACACTGGTCACTAAAAAAAAATCAGAACAATAGATTCAAGCACATGATCATAATCTCCAACAAGTTCTTGACTCAATAAAACGACATTTTTTTTTCAATAAAATAAAACAAAAACGCTGTCAGCAACTACCTGC
Organism: Eutrema japonicum; assembly: GCA_030161315.1. Taxonomy (NCBI): domain Eukaryota; kingdom Viridiplantae; phylum Streptophyta; class Magnoliopsida; order Brassicales; family Brassicaceae; genus Eutrema; species Eutrema japonicum. The sequence continues at coordinate 19,018,417 of BSQW01000011.1, forward strand.
CCCAGACTTGAACAACACTGTCCCCAGTGTTATCTAGCCTAAGGTTGGTGAAAGAAAGCAAAAGAACAGAGTGGAATTGTGAAGAAAAGGAAGAGTTACCGATTTGGGACAGGTGTATCGACTGAAACACGGCCTGGTATTGATCGATACCAGGCTTAAGTCGATACGACGAACTCTTCTCAATCGCATAGGGTATCGACCAATACACAGAAGGAGTATCGATCGACACTCAGGCGATTTCGTGTCTGCTCCTTGTTTATCCTGACACAAAACACAAAACAAAAAATAAAAAGAAAAAGACTTATATACAAACTCACCAGTGGGTTGCCTCCCACCAAGCGCTCGTTTAACGTCATTAGCTTGACTGTACCGCCGTTCAAGCAGTGGGTGCATCATCCAGAGGCATTATCTGCCCTGCTGGAATCTCGGCTTTCGCCCAATAGTATTTCACCCTCTGTCCATTGACAGTAAATTCCTTTCCTGTAGGACTAATCAGCACAACGGAAACATGTGGTCTGACCTCCTTGATTGTGAAGGGACCTGACCAACGAGAACGCAGTTTACCAGGAAACAATTGCAAACGAGAGTTATACAGAAATACCTGGTCGTTCGGATCGAAATGTCTGGAGATGATCTTTTTATCATGATAGGCCTTAGTTCTCTCCTTGTACAGCTTTGAGTTCTCGTAGGCGTGGTGCATAATCTCATCCAACTCGTTCAGCTAAATCAATCTCCTCTCAGCTGCAGGCTTGATGTCAAAGTTCAACAACTTCGTCACCCATGCTGCCTTGTGCTCGATCTCCACTGGAAGTGAAACGGTGTAGTACCCATCGGTGTTTTGAAAGCAGTTCTGTAAGCCCATATCGCGTCATCTAGCTTCGTAGACCAATCCTTCCTAGAAGTACCCCCTGTATTCTCCAAAATTTCCTTGATTTGCCTGTTGGAGACCTCTACTTGCCCGCTGGTTTGAGGGTGAAATGAAGTAGCCACGCGATGATTGACAACATGATTCTTCAGCAACTTCTCAAAAACTTTGTTAATAAAGTGGCTGCCACCATCACTTATAACAATACGCGGCACTCCAAATCGTGGGAAAATGATGGTCTTAAACAGCTTAAGAACCACCGCAGAGTCATTGGTTTGACTAGCAATCGCTTCCACCCATTTGGAGACATAGTCCACAGTAACCAGGATGTATCTGTTCTTGTGTGATGAGGGAAAGAGACCCATAAAATCGATGCCCCAGCAATCGAAAACTTCAACCTCAAGGATGAAATTATGTGGCATCTCATGCCTCTTGCTGATCTTGCCTCTCCTCTGACAGGTATCACACTGTGAGATATTGGCATGCGCATCTCTGAACATAGTTGGCCACCAGAAGCTTGCTTGCAGAACTTTGGACACTGTCTTGAAAGTAGCAAAGTGTCCAGCATACTCAGACCCATGATAATGAAAAAGAATCGCTGTCACCTCAGACTCTGCAACGCATAATATGTAGATACCATTTGAGCAGTGCTTGTATAGGTAAGGCTCATCCTAGAAGAATCGCCTCATATCGCACATAAACTTCTTCCTCGCATACTTTGTGGGATGCTTTGGCTCAGTCTCTACAGCAAGGTAGTTAGCAATGTCGGCGTACCATGGTCGTGCAGGACTAGATACAGCAGCTAGATCGGCATCATAAGAGTCGAAGTGCGCTACATGAAAAATAGGTCCAAATCGTGTCGGGTATCGACCGATACTTGGTGAGTATCGGTCGATACTGAAGGTCTGCACTCGCGAAAAGTGCAGATTCTTGGAACAAGCATCCTAAAACTGAGCTTCAATGAAGTAGATACCCTCCTCTGGCAAGAAATCATCAATAGGCACGACTTCATCGACTTTTATTCGCGATAGGTGGTCAGCAACACCATTCTCAACTCCCTTCTTGTCCTTGATCTCGATATCGAACCCTTGGAGCAAAAGTACCCATCGGAAAAGACGAGGCTTGAGGTCCTTGTTCTTCAGCAAGTATTTGAGAGCAGCATGGTCTGTGTGAACAGTAACCTTGCTCCCAATCAAGTAGGACCGAAATTTCTTAGAAGAGAAGACAACTGCAAGTAACTCCTTCTCAGTGGTGTTGTAATTTCGTAGGGCATCATCCAACGTCCTGCTGGCATAATAAATAGCATGAAGCATCTTGTATTTCCTCTGACCCAAAACAGCTCCTACAACAAAATCACTTGCATCGCACATAACCTCAAAAGGTAAAATCCAATCAGGTGGTTGGACAATAGGAGCACTCACCAATGCTTTCTTAATCCCCTCGAAGGCTATAAGGCAATCAGTTGTGAAATAAAATTTGACTTCCCTACACAACAGGGCTGTGAGTGGGCGTTCAAGCTTAGAGAAATCCTTGATGAACCTCCTGTAAAACCCAGCATGACCAACGAAGTTTCGAATCTCATATACATATCGTGGAGGTTGCAGGCTTGTCATGACCTGAATCTTAGCTTTGTCAACTTTGATCCCTGCCTTAGAAACCTTGTGCCCAAGAACAATGCCATCTTGTACCATGAAGTGGCACTTCTCCCAATTAAGAACCAAGTGCTTCTCCTCGCATCGTTGAAGTACCTTGCACAAGTTATCCAGACAATCCTTGAATGACGATCCATACACTGAAAAGTCATCCATGAACACCTCCATAAACTCCTCAGTTATGTCTGTGAAAATCAACATCATGCATCTCTGAAAGGTCGCTGGAGCGTTACATAGTCCAAATGGCATTCTTCTGTAGGCGAATGTGCCATAAAGACATGTAAAAGTCATCTTTCCCTTGTCCTCTGGATGTATATGAATCTGGAAAAGCCCGAGTACCCATCGAGAAAACAGTAGTATGGTTGACTTGCTAACCTCTCCAGCATCTGGTCGATGAATGGCAATGGGAAGTGATCCTTCCTTGTAGCCGCACTCAGCTTCCTGTAGTCAATACACATCCTATGACCAGTGATTGTCCTTGTAGGGATCAGCTCATCTTTTTCGTTATTCACCACAGTTATACCTCCTTTCTTAGGCACAACGTAAACTGGACTAACCCAAGAACTATCTGAGATGGCATATATAATCCCTACTTACAATAGCTTCATCACTTCCTTCCTGACCACTTCCTTCAGGTTCGGGTTCAGTCTCCTCTGGCACTCAATCGAAGACTTTGACTCATCTTCCAGGTGAATCCGATGCATGCACAAGTTTGGCGCTATACATGAAATATCAGCAAGAGAATAGCCAAGAGTTTTGCGATACTTGCGCAGCTTGCTCAGCAGTAAGGTAATCTCTGCGTTGTTCAAAAAAGCATTAACAATCACAGGGTATGTGGAATTAGGACCAAGAAAAACATACCTCAATGCGGCTGGGAGTGGCTTGAGTTCCACCTTAGGAGCATGATCCTCGCTCCAATCTCCAAGCCCAGCAGCTTGTTTAGAACTTTCGACCAACTCTCCTTCTAGTCGCAGGGTATCGACCGATACTAGGGTAGTATCGATCGATACTGGCGATGCTGAATCGAGCATCTTTGAGTATCCAGCAGTATCAACGCACAAATGGACCTCTGAAGTGGCTGAACAGACCAATGCTCTCTCCAGTGGATCCTCTGGATGCATCTCCAGGATGTACTCCTCTGCTATGTCACTGAAAGTGTTCACATAGAACGTCTGCCCATCAATGTTTGGTCTCTTCATCATCTTTTCCATGTTAAAAGACATCACCAAATCACCGATGTTGAGAGCTATATGTCCATTCTTGCAATCTATCAAGACTCCAGCAGTTGCAAGGAATGGTCTGCCCAGGATAAGAGGATCCTTAGGCTCAACATCGTACTTCAGGACGATGAAATCTGTTGGGATCAAGCAATTCCCAATCTTGATTGGGACATCTTCGAGTACTCCCTCTGGAAGTCGCACTGAGCGATCAGCAAGCACCAGCGAAATCCTTGTAGAGTGAAAATCTGTCATCCCCATTCGCTTAGCAACAGAGTGTGGCATGAGGTTCACACTCGACCCAATATCGCAGAGAGAACGCTCTAATCTCTCTGTGAAGATAGTGCAATCCAAAACAAAACTCCCTGGGTCTGGTAGCTGCTTGGGAATTTTGTTGAGTAGAATCGCACTGCACTCAGCTGTAATCATCATGACACCTTCCTCAAGGTTCACATTGGTAGACACCATCTTCTTCACATACCTCCTGAAAGCTGGAGAAGTCTTAATAGCATCAACTAAAGGAAGCTCCACAACAAATTTATCCAACATAGCTTTGCATCTGGCGTCCTTCCATTTCTTCTTTGTCATCTTAGGAGGCATAGGACAAGGTATTTTGGGTTTGTACACCCTCTCCTTGACAATCTCTGGTTCTTTCTCGACTTGCGCCTCAGTATCGACCGACACAGAAGGAGTATCGATCGATTCACGGGATTTTGGATCCCTTCGTGCAGGTGTCTGGGCTGGTATCGATCGACACTGGCTGGTATCGATCGATACACGGGGATTTTCAGAATCCCAGTCGTCATCTTCAGCAGGATCGACGAAATTCTCTGAAATTGGGCTGTTCTTCACTCCTGTAATCACCTATTTTCCACTCCTCAAGGTGATGGCATTGATGTGTGCCCTTGGATCCTCAGTTTTCCCTGGAAGAAAACCCTCCTGCCTCCTCACACCTGCTGCTGTCCGAGAAACCTGAGTTTCCAGCTTCCTCTGAGAAACATTGATAGCTTCAATTTTTCCATTCAGATCAGTGTACAGATGGTCAATCTTCCCATTGAAATCTACTTGCAGCTTTTGATGTCCCTGAAGAATCTGTTCAAACATGGATTCCATCTTACTCTCTATAGACTTTGGAGAGATGGGTTGGTACAAAGAGTTTCCATAATTGTGAGTGAAATCGCTGCTCTGGAGTGGTTTCTGAGCAAATTGTTTTGATCCAAAGCCAGATTGGTTTCCCTCAAACGTGTACCCACTTTGCTGAGTGTTATTGTTGAAGTTTCGGTTGTTGTTGTATCCAAATCGCTGACCCTGAAAACAAGAACCACCAACGTAGTTAACATCTTCCACTTCATCTTCATCAATATTATCGACTCCATCAGCAAAGTATACAATCTTCTTCGACTTCCCGTTCAGAAGATCCAGCTTGGCTTGAACTTCAGCAATCTGTGATCCATCCATGTTCCCATTCTGTCTCTTTCGCTCATGGTCTACATTTTTGGTGCTATTGCAACACGCAAAATTCTCAATAAGCACATAAGCATCATCTGGATACATGGTATTGAAATTCCCATTGCTTGAAACATCCAAAACCATCTGATACCTCCAGTCAATCCCTCTGAAGAAGAAACCCATCAGCTGAACATCAGAGTACCCGTGATATGGATAATCTCTCTGGTATGATTTGAATCTCGTCCAAGCAGCCTTGAACGCTTCAGTAGGTCCTTGAGTAAACTGGGAGATCTTGTTCCTCAGATCATCAGATTGTGCATCATCATAGAAGTTGTTCAGGAAAGCGGTCTTAGTCTCTTCCTAAGAAGTCAGTGATCCAGGAGGTAACTGTTTCAGCCAGTAAGTCACATCTCCACCAAGAGAGTATGGGAAGAGTTTGCAAAAGAGGTAATCATTGGACACTCCATTACTCTTGATGCTAGTGACCAACTCCTCAAACCTTTCAATATGGTCCATGGGATGTTCATTGGAAAGACCATTAAAAGGGTGCTGACCCACAAGAGTGTAGTATGCTGGTTTCAGTTCAAAGTCATTCCACTGAAAAGTAAGAGGACGAATCGCTGATTGATTAGCATAAAATTGATCAGGCCTTATGTACTCACCAATCTTTCTACCATGATTAACCACAATTTTCCCTGCGTTCGCGTTCCCAGCGACAACATGAGCAGGTGGAATGATGTTCCCCTCTCCATCCAAACGTTGTCCTCTCTCATTGCACAATTGACCCTCTTGGTCTCTGTAAGCACCAGCATCATCTCGAACCAAAACCACTGGGTTGTTCATGTCTGCTGACTTCTTTGCTTTTCTGTTTGTGCGTTCCAAAAGTGCTAGCTGCTCCAATGACAGTTCAACTAGCTGAGTGTTCTTACTCCTTCTGGTTTCACGAATAGGCATACACCTGAAAACAAAAGTCAAGAACGTAAGTACACGGTAACACGATGAGTATCGACCGAAACTGGGTGGTGTCGATCAATATCAAGAAAAAGAAATCGACGAGTATCGACCGACACTAGATAGTATCGATCGATCCCGACGAACTTACTCGAGATTCTCAGACTAAAATCTAATGAAGAATTGAGTCCCCGGCAACGGCGCCAAATTTGATATGCTCAAATTAATACCCTATAAGTACTAAAGCAGTAGTTGTAGTAAAGTAGGGGTCGAACACAATGACTCACGGAAACACACAATAGATTATATATGAGAATTAAGCTAAGTGATCAATGGTATTGAAAGCAGAAACGTAAATTAAAACGGTTGTAAATTCGATTGGAGAAAGATAGGTTCAGCGTATTTCTAAGGAAATCAATGAATTCAGATAAACTAACTAACATGATTCAGATTTAGCGCGGTTCTTGAACTCAAATCACTAAGGTATAATTAACCAACTCTCGTTGCGAAAACTATCTAAGTCTAAATTCTAGAATTTCAAATATCTTTGCGAATCCTAAAGTCTAAACCAGCTTTTAGTTCAAGTTTGATTTGTTCACAAAACAACTAAACCAAATCTCTTTGCGAATAGTTATTTTGCTCACCCTAGGTTCTGTCAGGTAATTAATCGCACTCTCGTGCCTAATCAATTATCCTAAGATCTAAGTTCTAGGTGATCAATCTAGAATTAGCTTTGAAAACAACCTATGGTGAAGAACTAATTCAGATAGTGAATCCTAATAACTAATCAACCTAGCATTCACAGAAAACCCTTATGAGAACCCTAAACCTAACAAGAGATCTACTCAGACATGGAAATTGAAGCAATAAACATGTTTGAATAAATCATCAAATAGAATAGAAAGAGTAACAAGAGGGTTCAAAATCTTCTCTCGGACGAACATAGTTTCAGACTTGTCTCCCTTCAAAAACTCTGTCACAAAACCAAAGTAAAATAATGCATAGTCATGAAAGTGGTTGTATAATCCTATTAAATAACCTAAATCACGTTTTGGGGCTTCTTGTAAATAATAAACTCTTCTGGGCAATTTTACAATTCTTCAACTCTTCATTAAAGTCGCGATCGTGTCTGCTGTAGTGAGTATCGACCGATACTAGGCAGTATCGATCGACACTGAGGCTTCAAATCGGGTACTCAGCTACACGAACTTCTGCTTTGATCCAAAATGCTCCAGAAAGCTCCAACATCTCTAATTATGCTCCAAACGTGCTAAAACCTATAAAAGACTCTAAACCACTACAAAATAGTAGAAAGACTCTATAAAACGGACTTATATCATGGCTTAAAAGGGGTAAAAAACATGATATATCACTGTTCCAACTCAAGATCCATGTTAACCACCATAGATAGAACTATTCTTATCGTAGTGTGCTTAATAACATGAGAAAACACTTCATGATAATTAATTCCCTCAATTTGAGAAAACCCTTTTGCAACAAGTCTTGCCTTAAACCTTGGTTCTTCCAATCCTGGGATTCCAGGCTTGAGCTTGAAAACCCATTTGCAACCAATAGTTCTCTGTCTTTCTGGTCTATCAATGAGCTTCCATGTGTAATTATTGTCTAAAGAATTCATTTCTTCATCTGTAGCTCCCAACTACTTATCTCTATTAGCTCATTTCATAGCTTCTTGAAATGATTTTGGTTCTTCAACCTCAATTAGTTCTGCTGCAAGTAGAGCATAAGCTGCTACATAAGATTCATCTCCATCATCAAATCTACTCGGAGGTTTAACATTCACTCTTCTTTCCCTATCTCTGGCCAAGAGATAATTATCCATATCAGGTGATGAATCATCTGATTCAAATCCTTCTTCTGAATCTTCAACTACTTCAGATTCTGAGACAGCTCCACCTTCCCCTGAAACTCCACCTTCTCCTGAGCCACCCTTTGAATCATATCACTTCTGTTATGTTCTCTGATCTCAAAAGAAACGTTTTCCTTTCCTTTTCCAGAATGACCAGTAACAACAGCCTTCTTTCCAATATCTTTGAAAAGAGTATCTTCCCTGAAAACCACATCACGGCTAATGACGCATTTCTTTTCATCATAACTCCAAATTCTATAACCCTTAACTCCCTGCGGATCCCATAAAGACACTCTTCTTTGCCCTTGGCTTCAGTTTACCCTGATCAACATGATAATACGCCAAACATCCAAACCTCTTCATGTGAGAGTACTCTTGTTTCACACCAGTCCATACTTGCTTTGGAATTTCTGACCCGAGAGGAACACATGGTGACATGTTAATCATATAAACCACAGTTAATGCAGCTTCTGCCCATAATGCTTCACCCAAACCTGTTTCATTTAGGAGACTCCTCACCTTTTCCAATATAGTTCTATTCAACCTCTCAGCCACACCATTCTGTTGAGGAGTGTATGGACAAGTCTTATGCCTAAGAATTCCATGAGCCTTACAATGATCATCAAACATTCTGTGACAATACTCCAACCCATTGTCTGTTCTTAAAGCTTTAAGTTTCTTTCCACTTTGATTTTCCACAAATGTCTTCCACTCAACAAACTTACTGAATGCTTCATCCTTGGTTTTGAGAAAATAGAGCCACACCTTCCTTGAGAAATCATCCAAAAATAAGATATAGTATTGACATTTTGAAAAACTTGGTGTAACATTTGGAGAACCCCACAGATCAGAATGAACATACTCCAACTTTTCCTTTGAAATATGTTTTCCCCTTTGATAAGACAGCTTATGAGACTTCCCAAGAATACAATATTCACACTGCTTTAGATCTGCAATATCATCAGATTTCAATAATTCCTTATTGACTAAAACCTGTAAACCCTTTGCGCTCATATGTCCCATTCTGCTTTGCCATAGCATTTTCTTATCATCTGCTTTAACTGCTGCATTAACCTGCTCCTTCACTGGTTTACCATCAAGAATATAGAGTATCCTGGTAATTTCCTGCGAGGACTTCCCTTTCTTTGTAGAACACTTGCATCCTAATATTTTTAGACTGAAACCAACAGCCTTGTGACTCCAACTGTCCCCATGAGATTAGGTTCCTCTTAGCTGTAGGAGAATACCTTACCTTATTTAATATAACAGTTAAGTTGTTATTATTAACTATCTTCAAACTTTCTATAACCGTGACAACATAGTGAGTATCATTTCCCATTAAGATCTTACCACCATCAATATTTTCAACATCAAACAAAAGATCTTTTCTATATGTTAAATGAAACGAGCATCCTGAGTCAAGAACCCAGCCATCCCTAGAGTGAACTTCTGATGCAGTTAACAATATAGGTTCATCATCGATAACCTATCCAACAATAGCATGAGAGTTAGATGACTGTCCTCTCTTTGGGCAATCTTTCTTGAAATGTCCTTCAGCTCCACAAATCCAACATGTTATCTTGTTTTTAACCTTTGCTTTTCCTTTGTCATATTGCTTGCTCTTATTGTTGAACTTCTTCTCAGTCCGAGGCTTAAATAAACCCTCATTGCTTGACTTCTGCACATTAATCCCTTTATTCTTCAGCTCAGTTTCCAGAGAGTAGGCTGCTGTAGTTATTTCTTTTAGAGTTATTGTTTGCTGTCCACCTCTATACTTGAGTGTGTGAACCAGCTGAGTAAACTGTGAAGGCAAGCCATTCAATAGAATTACGGCTTGATCTTCATCACTTAGTTCCACATCTAGACTTGCAAGATCTGAAAAAAGCTTGTTAAAGATATCCAGATTCTTGTCTAGATTCTTTCCTTCCTCCATCTTGAAGCTATAGAACCTCTGTTTCAAGTAGAATCTGTTAGGCATAGATTTATCTTGGTACTGTGATTCAAGAGAATCCCACATGGCTTGAGCTGTTTTGTGTTTCAAACCAACCTTACTTAGCACCATATCAGTCAGACTCATACTCAAAATATTTCTAACCCTACGATCCTTCTCCAACCTTTTAGGGTCAGCTTTAACTTCTTCAGTTTGATCAGTTCCTTTACCCTTAGGATCTGGTGTAGACATTGACGTCTCACCATCAGCCTTTAAAACTGAATCAAGTCCAAGAATCTCTAGCTGGGCTAGAACTCTATGCTTCCATATAGCATAATCACCTTCCCCATCAAACTTTTCAACCTCCCACCTTCCCTGTGTAGGCTCAACCATCCTGCTTCACCAGATCTGATACTAAAATCCAGAAAACCAGAAATATCCAAGCACGAATAACCAATACCCAGAGTATACCAACAACACAACACGCAGAGAATATCCAAATGAAGATCAGATGAGAGAAAAAAATACCTGACCCAGAAACCAGGTAATAGATTCGATACCTGCTGGGTCTTTGTCCTCCTGAACCAGAAAGCCAGTAACCACCTTTGATCGCTCCAATCTAGAGCTCTGATACCACTTGTTATGATTCCAACTTGTCTAGTTAGCTTGCTTTCTATGTTAACGATCTAAACACTAATGCTATGTTTCCTGTTGCAGTTGTTGATGCAGAGTTAGAGAGAAGAAGAAGACACAAGAATAACAAGTTCCCAAGGCCTAAATCACCGGCCAAGGTACGTCTTGGAGTGCTAACAGCCAGCTCTTAGGGCTTATACTAGAAGAATATAAGTGTACAAGAAACCAGAGGCAGATCAAGAGCCATGCCTAAGAATTACAAGGGATTGAAGAGGAAGAAGATAAGTTCTTCTTCAAAACCTATTCTCTTGCTCTGTGATCTCTCCTTGCTCTCTGCTTGTCACACCTATTCTTCTAGATCTTCCTGTGACGTTATATTTTACATGTGCAGGTTCAGCTCACTCTCTTGAGCTCACGCAATATCCATGCTGCAACAAACTCTTATTGACCAGCATTCACTGCACTTGGACACTGTACTAAACAGCACAGCTTTGATCATTCTTGGGTTATCTGTGCTTTTCCAATTTGGGCCTCAGTAATAAATCTTTGGCCCAAGTACCAGCAACAACCCAATACCCTGAAATGTGAATCGTCACTCACATTATCATTGAAGGTTATACATGAGGATTGTTATGTTTCATGCTTGTTTACATGATGTTTTTCCTAGAGTTGTTTGATTAAACTTTTCTGAACCTTGATGTCACATAGACCAAATTTTATGTAGTGTTTGTCGTTAATTGAGCTTGAATTTAGCATAAATATGTCCAATTTTTCTCTTTAAATTTTTGGTGTTTTAATATATTATAAACGATAATATTAGGAAAGGCTTGCATAGCTGGAGGAACTGAAAACCAATTGTGCTTATGATAGTGGTTGATTATTAATTTTGCAGCAAAGAAATAGAGATCAATGCAGCAAACCGGATCTAGGTAATTATTCACTTGATTTTCGTTAATTTTCAGATATGTTTCGCGATAGTAGACTTCAAATGAAGTCTGCTGTTCATCGTAGACTTCATTTGAAGTCTCCGAGTCAACCATAGGTTAGTTTTGCAATTGACTATTTTTTCGTTTTTGTAAGGAGAGTTCATGTGAAGTCTGTGAGTTATCATTTGAAAACACAAAAATCACCCGTAGACTTCATATGAAGTCTCCGAAAAAGAGAGGCTACTTTTGTAGTTGACCAAACTTTGACTTTTATATGGCAGACTTCATCTGAAGTCTTCTGGAGAAGTCTTCAAGAGAAGTCTTCTTTTAAGTCAGTTTGGTATTTTACCAAAATTTTAACTTTTTATGAAAGTTAGTTTTGCGTTTGACAAAAATTTCAAACTTAAAAAAAAAAAACTTTTTTAGAGTAGACTTCATATGAAGTCTACAAATTTAGAGTAGACTTTAAAAGAAGTCTATTTTTTTCAAAAACTAAGGTAGTCTTCAAACGAAGTCTGCAATGAATATTTTTTGTCAAACTCAAAACTAACCTTATTTTTCGTAGACTTCAAACGAAGTCTACTTTCAGTATTTGAATTGCAAAAGTGACCCATTTTCATTAGACTTCAGTCTAAAGTCTTCTCTAATGACGTAGACTTCATTAGAAGTCTTATTTAACAGTGTAGACTTCAAATGAAGTATACTTTAAAAGTCAAACACTGATGAGATTTTGGTCAAATGAAAAATTAACCTATTTTTCTGCAGACTTCATGAGAAATCTACTTTTAAAAAGTCAACAGTTTGGTCAAATGCAAAAATAACCTGTTCCACAGTAGACTTCACACGCAGACTTTTAAGAGTTTTTGTAGACTTCAAATGAAGTCTTCTTTGTCAACTTCTCATAGAAGTCTACTATATAACGTTTTTTTTTAAAAACTCATTTAGAGCATATTTATAACGAATTTTTGATTTTTTTATATTCTAATATGTATTTTTACTAGTATTTTTGCTGTTGTATGAGTCTGGTGTGTTTTAAATCGATAATATTGAGTGAATTAATTTTTTTGATTGACTAGACATTAAGCTCATAATAGAAGACTTTCGGTAGAAGTATACTACGTACTATTTCATTGAATTTGTAATCACGAATGCTAATGGGGTTTGTTCTTGTTTTTGGTTACAGCAAATGGTTAACCTACTTGTTGTTTACGGAGAATCGATGTTTAAAGACTCGACGTGGGAGTTTGCGGTTGATAAAGTCAAGGGAGGAAGGATGTTCTTTTCGAGTGATGGTTGTACGCATGAGGAACTCGTTGAGATGGCACAAGGTGATTATGATATGGACAAGTGATATGCTCAAAGTAATACCCTATAAGTACTAAAGCAGTAGTTGTAGTAAAGTAGGGGTCGAACACAAAGACTCACGGAAACACACAATAGATTATATAGATGAGAATTAAGCACAGTGATCAATGATATTGAAAGCAGAAACGTAAATTAAAACGGTTGTAAATTCGATTGGGGAAAGATAGGTTCAGGGTATTTCTCAGGAAATTAATGAATGCAGATAAACTAACTAACAGGATTCAGATTTAGCGCGGTTCTTGAACTCAAATCACTAAGGGTATAATTAACCAACTCTCGTTGCGAAAACTATCTAAGTCTAAATCCTAGAATTCCAAATCTCTTTGCGAATCCTAAAGTCTAAACCAGCTTTTAATTCAAGTTTGATTTGTTCACAAAACAACTAAACCAAATCTCTTTGCGAATAGTTATTTTGCTCACCCTAGGTTATGTCAGGTAATTAATCGCACTCTCGTGCCTAATCAAGTATTTTAAGATCTAAGTTCTAGGTGATCAATCTAGAATTAGCTTTGAAAACAACCTATGGCGAAGAACTAATTCAGATAGTGAATCCTAATAACTAATCAACCTAGCATTCAGAGAAAACCCTTATGAGAACCCTAAACCTAACAAGAGATCTACTCAGACATGGAAATTGAAGCAATAAACATGTTTGAATAAATCATCAAATAGAATAGAAAGAGTAACAAGAGGGTTCAAAATCTTCTCTCGGACGAACAGAGTTTCAAACTTGTCTCCCTTCAAAAGTTCTCTCACAAAACCAAAGTAAATTAAAGCATAGCCATTAAAGTAGCTGTAAAATCCTAGTAAATAACCTAAATCACGTTTTGGGCTTCTTGTAAATAATAAAGTCTTCTGGGCCATTTTGCAATTCTTCAACTCTTCATAAGTTGCGACTCGTGCCTTGCTGTAATGAGTATCGACCGATACTAGTCAGTATCGATCGACACTGATGCTTCAAATCGGGTACTCAGCAACACGAACGTCTGCTTTGATCCAAAATGCTCCAGAAAGCTCCAATATCTCCAATTATGCTCCAAACGTGCTAAAACCTGTAAAAGACTCTAAACCACTACCAAATAGTAGAAAAACTCCATAAATGGGACCTATATCATGGTCTAAAAGGGGTAAAAATCATGATATATCAACTCCCCTAGACTTAGCCTTTGCTTACCCTCAAGCAAATAGAAGACAAAACCAGAGAAAGAGGTTTGAAAACACAAAGACTCACCTGTTCTTGAAACATTGTAATGACCCTTTTCCTTAGTGCTCCACATATCATCTAACCAGTTTTAGATCTAACCACCATGTACTTTTCCGTAGACATTCGCAGTTTTCCAGACTACACACATTATCTCACAGCATTACTCAATAAAGCCCTCATCGCCAGTTTCATTGTTGTGCTTAATACCAAGAACATTCTATATTCTTTCCCATACAATATCATGATATATCATGATAAGGAACCACCATTTTTCACACTTTTGGTATCATTTTCTCTCCCCCAGACTTATTTCTTATTATGTTCTCTTCTTCTTTTTTAGATATGCATATACACATCAAGGTATGAGACGCGAGTATTGATGGTGTTTGCCACCTAATCCCCGGTTCTTCCCTCTCAATGTATCAAAGGGTGTAGACGAATAATGGCATCATAGGAAAATCCTAGCCTCGCTTCCAATCCTTTGTGTGATCATTCCTCACCAAGTAGAATAATGGGATCGCCGGAAACATTCCTAACCCACTACTCAGGAGAAAATCATCTCATCTTTTCATGCACTTATCATTATTATTTTTTTTAACTTATAACAGGGGAGAGAGATACTATTACTTTAAACACACGGGTTCCTTTGTCAGATATAAATGAGGAATCAAGCTCTATGAATACTAACCACATCGATGAAGCACAAAAATTTGGCTCATGCTTTAAAGAGATTTGCTGGAAACATGAGTGTCTTCTAGTTAACTGGTCCGCCTTTGAATTTTTCAATAGTCGATCTGTAACTGATTCTGTAACAATGGTCACTTAGAAGCAAGGTCATATCAATAGATTCAAGAAAAAGATCACAGTCTCCAACAAAGTTTTGACTCAATAAAACAACGAATGACTCAAAAACGACTGACTCTAAGAAAAACAAAAACAATGTCAGCGGCTACCTTCCCCATACTTAAACAACACTGTCCACAGTGTTATCTAGCCTAGAGTCAGTAAAAGAAAACAAAAGAACATAATAGAATTGTGAAAAACAAGAAGTTACCGTACTGGGGTACGAGTGTCGACCGACACCCAACTTGGTATCGATCGATACCAAGTATTGATCGACACAGGTAATTCGTTTTCATTCGCGTAGGGTGTTCACCGATACCAATAGGGTATCGATCGACACACGGGCGGTTCTGAGTTTCTGCTCTTTGGTTATCCTGACACAAACACAAAACGAAAAATAAAAAGAAAAAGACTCAAAAACAAAACTCACCAGTGGGTTGCCTCCCACTAAGCGCTCGTTTAATGTCATTAGCTTGACTGTACCGCCGTTCAGGCAGTGGGTGCATTCTCCAGAGGCATTATGTGTCCTTCTGGAATCTC
Organism: Eutrema japonicum; assembly: GCA_030161315.1. Lineage (NCBI taxonomy): Eukaryota > Viridiplantae > Streptophyta > Magnoliopsida > Brassicales > Brassicaceae > Eutrema > Eutrema japonicum. Next base: position 19,033,859 of record BSQW01000011.1, read on the forward strand.
GGCTTTCGCCCAATATTGTTTCACCCTTTGTCCATTGACAGTGGACTCTTCGCCTGAAGGATTTGTCAGGACAATCGCACCATATGGTCTAACTTCCTTGACTGTGAAAGGGCCTGACCAACGAGAACGCAATTTACCAGGAAACAAATGCAAACGAGAGTTATACAGAAGTACCTGATCATTTGGTTCAAAGTGTCTGGAGATGATCTTCTTATCATGGTATGCCTTAGTCCTCTCCTTGTACAGCTTCGAGTTCTCATAGGAAAAATGCCTAATATCATCGAGCTCATTCAGCTTGATCAATCGCTTCTCAGCGGCAGACTTGATGTCGAAATTCATCAACTTTGTAGCCCATGCTGCCTTGTGCTCGATTTCCACTGGAAGATGGCATGCTTTTCCATACAGCAAGTGAAACGGTGTAGTCCCAAGTGGTGTTTTGAAAGCAGTCCTGTAAGCCCAAAGTGCGTCATCCAGCTTCACAGACCATTCCTTCCTGGTAACATTCACTGTCTTCTCTAGGATCTCTTTGATATGCCTGTTGGAAACCTCAACTTGTCCACTGGTCTGAGGGTGATAAGGAGTAGGAACACGATGGTTCACACCATACTTCTTCAGCAACCTCTCGAAAATCTTGTTGATAAAGTGAGAGCCACCATCACTTATCACAATCCGAGGTACTCCAAATCGGGGGAAAATGATGGTTTTAAACAGCTTAAGGACCACCGAAGAATCATTGGTTCTGCTAGCAATGGCTTCAACCCACTTAGACACATAATCCAGAGCAACCAAGATGTATTTGTGTCCATATGACGAAGGAAAGGGACCCATAAAATCAATGTCCCAACAATCGAAAATCTCAACCTCAAGGATGAAATTCTGTGGCATCTCATGTCTCTTACTGATCTTCCCTCTCCTCTGACAGGCATCACATTGCAAAATGAAAGCATGAGCATCCTTAAACATAGTGTCCAGCATAGTCGGATCCATGGCAATGAAACAACACATTAGGTATCTCTACTTCAGCAATGCATCGCCTGTAAATACCATCAGAAAAGTGCTTGTACATGTAAGGTTCATCCCAAAAGAATCGCCTTATGTCACGCATGAACTTCTTCTTGTTATACTTCTTGAGATGCTTTGGTTCTGCATCTGCAGCGAGGTAGTTGGCAATATCAGCATACCATGGTTGATCAGAATCGGCTGCAGCCACTAGATACTCCTCAGAAACACCAAGGTATTCAACAGTCAAAACCGGTTCGGAAATCACCGGGTATCGACCGACACCATAGGAGTGTCGATCGATACCGAGACCTGCAATTCGTAGGAATTGCTGAGTTTCTGCGAAACCCATCTGAAACTCGGTTTCAATGAAGTAAATGGATTCCTCTGGTAGTTGATCATCAATAGGGACGTCTGCATCGATCCGAATCCTCGAGAGATGGTCAGCGACCTCGTTCTCTACTCCTTTCTTGTCCTTAATCTCGATGTCGAAACCTTGTAGCAAAAGAACCCAACGACAAAGGCAAGGCTTGAGATCCTTGTTCTGCATCAGATATTTAAGAGCAGCATGATCAGTATAAACAATCACTTTAAGATAGAAATTTCTCAAAAGAGAAAACAACTGCAAGTAGTTCCTTCTTTGTGGTGTTGTAGTTCCTCTGAGCATCATCCAATGTCCTGCCGATATAGTAGATGACGTGCAACTTCTTGTCCTTTCGCTGGCCCAGAACATATCCGACAGCAAAATCACTAGCGTCGCACATGATCTCAAAAGGCAAAGTCCAATCAGGAGGTTGCACAATAGGAGCACTCACCAAAGCTTTTTTAATCTCCTCAAAGGCTGCAAGACATTCAGGTGTGAAATCGAATTTGATCTCCTTGCATAATAAAGTAGTGAGTGGTCATGCTATCTTGGAGAAATCCTTGATAAACCTCCTGTAAAACCCAGCATGACAAAGGAAACTTCGAACATCATTCACATAGTTTGGTGGTAGGAGGCTCGTCATAACCTGAATTTTGGCTTTGTCAACTTCGATCCCAGCCTCAGAAACCTTGTGCCCAAGCACGATACCATCCTGAACCATAAAGTGACACTTTTCCCAATTAAGGACCAAGTGTTTCTCTTTACACCTCTGTAGCACCTTGCACAAGTTAGCCAAGAAGTCTTTGAACGATGATCCATATACTGAAATATCATCCATGAACACCTCCATAAAATCCTCAATCATGTCTGTGAATATAGACATCATGCATCTCTGAAAAGTGATTGGAGCGTTACACAATCCAAATGGCATTCTCCTGTATGCGAATGTGCCATATGGACACATCTGGTCAATGAATGGCAATGGGAAATGATCCTTCCGTGTAGCTGCATTCAACTTCCTGTAGTCAATGCACATTCGATTTCCAGTGATAGTTCTAGTAGGAATCATCTCATCCTTTTCATTCTTCACCACGGTTATCCCTCCTTTCTTAGGAACAACGTGCACTAGACTGACCCAAGAGCTATCCGAAATAACATAGATAACGCCACCTTTCAAAAGCTTCATCACTTCCTTTTTGACCACTTCCATCAGATTCGGATTTAGCCTCCTCTGATGCTCAATTGAGGTTTTTGACTCGTCTTCAAGATGAATCCTATGCATGCACAGGTCTGGTGATATACCTGAAATGTCATCAAGAGAATAGCCAAGAGCTTTGCGATATTTGCGCAGCTTGCTCAGCAGTAAGGCAATCTCTGTGTTGTTCAAAGAAGCATTAACAGTTAATGGGTATGTAGAATTAGGACCAAGAAAACTATACCTCAGATTTGGTGGGAGTGGTTTTAGTTCCACCATAGGAGCATTCACCGCATTCATCAGCTTGCTTAGAGCTTTCGGCCAACTCTTCTTCTAGTCGCAGGGTATCGACCGATACTAGGGGGATATCGATCGATACTGGCGATGCTGAATCGAGCATCTTCGAGTATCCAATAGTATCTTCACACGAATGGACCTCTGAAATGGCTGAACAGACCAATGCTCTCTCTAGTGGATCCTCAGGGTGCATCTCAAAGAAGTACTCTTCAGCTATGTCACTGAAAGTGTCTACAAAGAAAGTCTGCCCATCGATGATTGGTCTCTTCATCATCTTATCCATATGGAAAGTCAGGACCAAATCACCGATGTTGAGAGCGATCTTCCCATTCATGCAATCAATAAAAGCACCAACTGTTGCAAGGAATGGTCTGCCTAGGATAAGAGGATCCTTAGGCTCAGCATCATACTCCAGGACGATGAAATCATTTGGGATCAAGCAATTCCCAATCTTAATAGGAACATCCTCGAGTAAACCCTCTGGAAGTCTAACTGAGTGATCAGCAAGTATCAAGGAGATTCTTGTGGCTGTGAAGTCTGTCATCCCCATCCTTTTAGTAACTGAGTATGGCATGAGGTTGACACTTGAGCCAAGGTAAAAAAGAGAGCGCTCAAATCTTTCTGTGAATATCGTACAATCCAACACAAAACTCCTTGGGTCTGGCAGCTTCTTTAGGGTCCTGTTGGTCAGGATTGCACTGCACTCATGAGTAATCATCAAGCATCCTTCTTCAAGGTTCACGTTGTTGGACACCATCCTCTTCACATATCTCTTGAAGGCTGGAGAAGTCTTGATGGCATCGATAAAAGGAAGTTCGACGATCAACTTATCCATAACTGCCTTGCATCTAGAGTCTTCTACCTCCTTCTTAGTCTTCCCAGAAGCCCTGGGATAAGGTATCCTTGGTGTGTAAACTCTTTCTGCAATTACATTAGGTACTTCCTTCGAAATCTTAGGAGTCGATTCGACTACAGGATCAGTATCGACCGACACTGAAGTGGTGTCGATCGATACACGCGGTTTGGATTTGTCCCGTGAAAGTATTTTGATAGGTGTCGATCGATTCTGGCTAATGCCGATCGATACTGGAGCGATTTCGGTATCCTCATCATCAAAATCGACTAACATATCTGCAGTTTGGCCAATTTTTGCTCCTGGAGTGATCTCTTTTCCACTCCTCAAGGTGATTGCATTGATGTGAGCCCTTGGGTTCTCTACTTTTCCTGGAAGAAAACCTTCTTGCCTTTTCACAGCCTCTGAAGTTTGAGCTATCTGAAGTTCCAGCTTCTTCTGCTGAATATTAATAGCGTCGATCCTTCCACTCAGATCATTGTATAGGACATCAATCTTCCCATTGAAATCCACAACGAGCTTTTGCTGTCCTTGAAGAAGCTATTCAAACATAGACTCGATCTTGCTATCTGGGAGCTTAGCAGGTATGGACTGATAAGATGAACCTCCATAGTTCCTGGTATACCCACTGTTCTGAGTTGATTTATGACCAAACTGATTCGAACCTCCTTGCTGAGAGTTGTTGTTGAAGTTTCGGTTGTTGTTGAATTGATTCCTCTGACCTTGAAAACCAGAACCACCAATGTAGTTAACATCCTCTACTTCATCCTCGTTGAATACCTCGACATCTTCAGCAAAGTGAACGGCCTTCGTTTGCTTGTCCATCAGAAGGTTGTGCATAGAATCCAACTTGGCTTGAACTTCAGCAATCTGTAAACCATCCATGTTACCAGCTAGCTTCTTCCGCTCAAAATCAGCATTCTTGGTGCTATTGCTAGATGCCAAGTTCTCGATCAGTACATAGGCATCATCAGGATACCTGGTGTTAAAGTTTCCATTGCTTGAAGCATCCAAAACCATCTGATACCTCCAATCAATTCATCTGAAGAAGAATCCCATTAGCTGAACATCAGAGTATCCGTGATGTGGACAGTCTCTCTGGTATGATCTGAATCTCGTCCAAGCAGCCTTGAACGCCTCAGTAGGTCCTTGAGTAAACTGGGAGATTTTGTTTCTCAGATCCTCGGATCGTGCATCATCATAGAAGTTGTTCAGAAAAGCAGTCTTAGTCTCTTCCCAAGTAGTCAGCGATCCAGGAGGTAACTACTTCAGCCAGTAAGTCGCCTCCCCACCAAGAGAGTATGGGAAGAGCTTGCAGAAGAGGTAATCATAGGACCCTCCATTGCTCTTGATGGTAGTGACCAAATCCTCAAACCTCTCAATATGGTCCATGGGATGTTCATTGGAAAGACCATGAAAATGGTGCTGACCCACAAGAGTGTAGTATGCAGGTTTCAGCTCAAAGTCATTCCTCTGAAAAGCAGGAGGACGAATCGCTGATCGATTTGTACTCACCAATCGTTCTACCACGATTAACCACAGCGTTCCCTGCATTCGCGTTCCCAGCGACATTCCTAGGGACATTCCCAGCGACAACAGGAGCAGGTGGAATGATGTTCCCCTTTCCATCCAGACGTTGTCCTCTCTCATTGCACAACTGACCCTCTTGGTCTCTGTAAGCACCAGCATCATCTTGAACCAAAACCCCTAGGTTGTTCATCTCTACTGGCTTCTTTGCTTTTCTGTTTGTGCGTTCCAAAAGTGCTAGCTGCTCCAATGACAGTTTAACTAGCTGAGTGTTCTTGCTCCTTCTGGTTTCACGAATAGGCATACACCTGAAAACAAAAGTCAAGAACGTAAGTACACGGTAACAAGACGAGTATCAACCGACACTAGGTGGTGTCGATCGATATCAAGAAAAATAAATCGACGAGTATCGGCCGACATTAGATAGTATCGATCGATACAGACGAATTTAGTCGAAATTCTCAGACTAAAATCTAATGGCGAATTGAGTCCCCGGCAACGGCGCCAAATTTGATATGCTCAAATTAATACCCTATAAGTACTAAAGTAGTAGTTGTAGAAAAGTAGGGGTCGAACACAAGGACTCACGGAAACACACAATAGATTATATAGATGAGAATTAAGCTAAGTGATCAATGATATTGAAAGCAGAAACGTAAATTAAAATGGTTGTAAATTCGATTGGGGAAAGATAGGTTCAGGGTATTTTTCAGGAAATCAATGAATGCAGATAAACTAACTAACATGATTCAGATTTAATGCGGTTCTTGAACTCAAATCACTAAGGGTATAATTAACCAACTCTCGTTGCGAAAACTATCTAAGTCTAAATCCTAGAATTCCAAATCTTTTTGCGAATCCTAAAGTCTAAACCAGCTTTTAATTCAAGTTTGATTTGTTCACAAAAACAACTAAACCAAATCTCTTTGCGAATAGTTATTTTGCTCACCCTTGGTTCTGTCAGGTAATTAATCGCACTCTCGTGCCTAATCAATTATCCTAAGATCTAAGTTATAGGTGATCAATCTAGAATTAGCTTTGAAAACAACCTATGGCGAAGAACTAATTCAGATAGTGAATCCTAATAACTAATCAACCTAGCATTCACAAAAAAACCTTATGAGAACCCTAAACCTAACAAGAGATCTACGCAGACATGGAAATTGAAGCAATAAACATGTTTGAATAAATCATCAAATAGAATAGAAAGAGTAACAAGAGGGTTCGAAATCTTCTCTCAGACGAACAGAGTTTCAGACTTGTCTCCCTTCAAAAGCTCTCTCACAAAACCAAAGTAAATTAAAGCATAGTCATTAAAGTGGCTGTAAAATCCTATTAAATAACCTAAATCACGTTTTGGGGCTTCTTGTAAATAATAAAGTCTTCTGGGCCATTTTGTAATTCTTCAACTCTTCATAAGTTGCGACTCGTGCCTTGCTGTAGTGAGTATCGACCGATACTAGTCAGTATCGATCGACACTGATGCTTCAAATCGGGTACTCAGCTACACGAACGTCTGCTTTGATCCAAAATGCTCCATAAAGCTCCAATATCTCCAATTATGCTTCAAACGTGCTAAAACCTGTAAAAGACTCTAAACCACTACAGAATAGTAGAAAGACTCCATAAATGGGACCTATATCATGGTCTAAAAGGGGTAAAAACCATGATATATCAACAAGACTGAATTTGCGGTTTTAACCTATTCTTTACCGGAAAAAATGCAAACAACGTGGTCATATCTGAACGAATTGTGTAAGTTGCATTCTTTTCTATTGTATAGTGTCTGCTATACTCTTGCCTTTTGGTTATAAGCTTTTGTGTTTTCTTTTAGGGATGGCAGGTTGGAGATAAGTAGAGCGTTCTGGTTTAAATGGAGCAGATTCCGAGGACGTCTACTTATGAAGTCTGCTTATGAAGTCTTCTTATGAAGTCTGCTTATGTAGTCTGAATTTGTTATGTTATGCACTGAACTTTGTTGGTTATTCCGAAATGCAATGTCATTGTCTCTGTTTTCCTTAACATTTTCTACTTAATCAGAAGTCTACTTAATAATTATAATATTTAAACGACAAGCTACAATTAGACCATAGGTACGTTACAATTTCTTGTCTACCTAACAGTGATAGGTTACAAAAAATTTAAACCCTATCACTTGTTACACCCAAATATCTCCCAATAGAAGCCATAACATAAATGGCTTTTTCTTACATCCAACAATCATGTAAGAATCCAAAAGTGGGAGAATCTAAAAAAGAAACTTACATAGTTTAAACCCTAAACCCCTTCATAAGGATCTTCCAAGAATGGGTACTCAAATTTATCGGTGCCATTGTAGTTAGTCTCGTCAAAGATCTCCGCCGCTAGCTTATTCCTGATAGCTCTGATGTTGGAATCGCGCAAGTAGGAAGGAAATGCCATTCCTAAGGCATGACATTCAATGTACTTCAGACAATACACTCCACAGTCACCACTTTGCTTGTTTTGAGGTATTGTCGAGTCTTGCATTCGCTCATGAGTGAATGCATCATAAGAGAAATTGTGACTATCTTCCTTGGGAGCACACTCACGAAGAATGTAAGGCACCAAAACGGATATAGGTTTCTCTGCCGCTGCAATATCTGCGTATGTGGCATGCCGAGACTTAACATGACTATCCCAGATGGTTATGTGTGTCTTTGGAATGTCTACCCACATAGCTATCCAATGATCGCCTGTGACGTTCAACATTGAGTACAGATGATCAACATCATATGCCCACGTCTTATCAGTTCGGCAGTAAGCTGGTGCTTCACCGGTGTAGTACTGATATGAACCATTAGGTAGTCTCTTGCCCGAACCATCCTCATTCGGCGGAGAGGATTCAAACTCCGTGAACTTGGACCTCCACACCGTTGAAACCAAGGAATCAAGGAAGCAAATCCGTTCCGACCTAAACCACTCTGGATGCTTCGCCTGTCGAAGCCTCAGAAGGTTAATCACAGCTTCCATGTGCTGCAGTTAAGAGATAATCAATGTTACTTGAATGAATATTTATCTGCTAGTGAAGTCTGCAAGTGAAGTCTGCTAGTGAAGTCTACTAGTGAAGTCTACTAGTGAAGTCTACTAGTGAAGTCTACTAGTGAAGTCTACTAGTGATGTCTACTAGTGAAGTCTACTAGTGAAAATTTTGCTGCTAGTGAAGTCTGCTAGTGAAGACGAAATGACTTACCGAGTCTGCTAACCATTCCTTTGGCGTCCGGAGAATCCAATACCAGCGGCCTGAAGTCCATATTTCCGGGTTCTTGTATTTGCTGGAAAATCGACATTTGTGTTGTCAAACAGGTTTAAAAACACAAATAACACAAATATCTTATAGTGAAATAGTAACTTACGGGTCAAGCTTTCGGAAATCCACTAGCACTTTCAGCTTCTGGCTAGCACTTTTCACATCAAAGGGATCATGTCCACAACCTTGCATTCTCTGGTTTGGAATGATCCCCTTTATGGTGCTATTACCTTGAAACGGAGACTTCTGTGTACCAGCCAGTTTCCTTTGCCTCTCACTCTTCGCACGGGCCACAACCTGAGCTGCGACTCTGCTTTGGTTGTCTTTCTCCTCTTGAATCGCATCAAAATCAATGTCACAGTTGTTTTTGTCTATCAACTCAACAGATAGTACCATGTCACCATTGACACTCTCACTCTGAAACTCATTTTTGCAAATTGTTAATATATGTAATAAATTCAAATGAAAACATATTGCACACCTTCTACACAAATAACATAAACACTTGACTCTGCATTTTTAGGTGCAAATTGTTAATATATGTAATAAATTCAAATTCAAAATCAAACATATTGCACACCTTCTACACAAATAACATAAACACATGACTCTGCATTTTTAGGTGCAAACTGTTAATATATGTAATAAATTCAAATTCAAATTTAAACATATTGTAATAAATTCATATGAAAACAACTTCTACACAAATAACATTAAGGTGAAATCAAAGTTCATTTAGATTTCTTCTTTTTCGATCTTGCCCTTGTATTCATCATAGATTTGGGAGGGGGTTTGGAACTAACCCTCACTTCTGGAATGGTGGCGCCATCTTTAACAATGCTAGGGTTGGCAGGGTTGGAATCTTCGTTGGATTTGACCGGCTGGTCATCTAAAACCTTCAACTTCATGTCACCTTTCACCACATCTATGATTCTCTCAACTGCTTATACCTTCTTGCGTAAGACTTTGATCTCTTTTTGAAGGCCACTGAAGCCAGCAACCATCTTGGTAGAGAGGTCTTCAAAGCATAGGTTGATGTGAGCTTTCATTGTGGCCACCAGAGCCGACCCATCCTCATCCATACAAGAGGTGGACTCTGAACGAGACCTCTTACGGCTTTCTTGTTATGATACTAAGCTCCTTTTGAGGTCCCCTGTATCCTCTGACTTCACGCGGGGTGAGACCTTTATAACGCCCGTTTCAGGCCAATGAACTTTACTCCACCTCCAATTACCAAACTGGCCAAACATGGCTTTCAAAATGTTATCAACTTTTACATCTTCTTCGTCGTCATCCCATTTCGGAAACATCTCCTCAAATGTCTTGACAACGCAATTCTGTACGCGGGTCTATGAAAAATAAAAACTATAGTGTTAGACTAATGTATCACAGAAATGACAATGACAAAAATAAAACGTATAGTGTTAGACTAATTTGACAAAGAATATTACATGTTTTAGCATATTCTCTCTGACATTTTTTCGCCCTCTTGATCCTTTGAAAGCCAGCAGCAGTGGAGTTGGATTATTAGGCAATGGGAAAGCATACTCAGAAGCAAAATCAGGTAGAGCATAGTGATAGTCTTGTTGATATCCACTTTCTCTTTCACAGACTCTATCAGATTCTTAAACGCTACCCTCCCCCAAGGATAGTTTTCAAAAGCTTCTAAATCCATCACTAGTCTAGCCATTTCAACCAGTATAGGTGTACTGCTCCTTACGGCTACAATGAAGCCAGCGTAGATGCCTAGATATCCTAACCTCAACCTATCCTCCCTAGACCATGCCGAATAATTCGAACATGCATCTATTATATTATCAGTGCTTGGACCAACATCTTCAGCCACTCCCATTTTCTCCCAGAATTCATTCATCTCATCAGTAACCTCAACCTTTTGACATGTTAGATCCTCTATGTACTCACAGTTCAGTCCTGTAAGATACTCAAACTCAAGCAATGAAAACCTCAGTGGGTTTTCACGAACTAAACTCCAAATTTCGTACTTCTTCTTGCAGACTAACTGAAAAGAGAGCATATAGTGAACCAAACTCGATGCCCAGCCAAACTCAAGTCTGCTGAACTTTAAAATAACACCCAATTTCGACTCATAGAGCTCATCCCAAACTTCATCTTCTTGCAGTGCTCCGTGGAGTGCAGGAATCAACCGTGTGTTATCAGCGTAGTAGCCTATGCTCTTCAAGGCCATGGGCTCATGGCCTTTAGTGTACCACCGACGTGGGAATTCCGGGGCAACCATTCTCTGATAGGATATAACTTCAAAACAGTAGAGAAACATTAACAAAATGTCCAGAAAATTAAATAGGTCTGAATAAGAAGAGGCTAACTAGTGCATACGAAGAATAAGAAGTTGATATACTCATATATTGCATGTTTTAGCATGCATTTCATTTAGAGTTTTGTGTTTCATGCATGTGTCTCGCATATCTTTTATAGCATTTAGGTCTTTATTAGAGTAATAGGTGTTTGCATTAGGTCTTAGTGAGTTTTGCATGCATTTGGAGTGTTTTTAGGTGTCTTGGAGACAATTGATGATGTTTGGAGTTATGGAGCATAAGAGGAATGCAAAGCCCATCCGAGACGCCCGAAAGATGTAGCTAGACGAAGGCCCTCCGTTATGAATCAGCCTTTAATCTCTTAATAGGCATTGTAGAGGAGTGACTCATATGTCTACAGGAGTTGGAATCATGCTATTTGGACATTTGGTTAAGGAGTTACAGTGGGTTTACTGAAGACCATTCGGATCGGGAGCAAGAGAAGCGGTTGAAGACATTTGGGAGCTTTTCAGCATTTACATCGACCTAAACTCTCCCCACAGATCGATGTTGATGCTGGATGCAACTTCAGGGTCTTAGCATCGATCATGCCCCCCATTCACATCGATCAAACACATCGATGCTCAGCTTCAAGGGAATTACATCGACCCAGATATTCCCACAAATCGATGCAGCCGAAGTGACTCAACGATCAGGCCAAATGAAGACCTTCCCGTACCCAGTTTAATCTTAAGTCTTCATGAAAGATTTAGCCTAGTGCGTTAGCTGACTACAGGCGGTGGTTTCGGGTCATTCGAATACGTAGTTCGTTAGATATGACCACTTTACTGAGAGTATGTCCGTCTGAACGAAGCCACCCGACATGCCTGAAAGACCTGGCTGGACGAATGGTCTCCAATCGGATTTAGCCTCGGTGGTATTCACAATAGTTGTAGCCATGTGTATTAGCTGTCCACAGGAGGTGATTGGAGGCCATTCGGACATGTATCCCAGGAGATATCACGGGTTTAGCGAAGGTTCTACACAAGACCAGATTTGACCTATTTCGACCGGGTCAATACCCGGTTTGTTCCGTGTTGACCCGGTCAAATCCTCATCTATTTAAAAAATGAAAACCCCTAATTTTCTTTTTATGCTTTCTTTGCTCTAAGAAACCCTTTCCCCTTTGAGAGAGTTCTTGGATTTGGAAGAGATGATCTTCTACTTTTAATGCAATTAAGTCTTTGTTTTTATTGATTCCTTCTATCTTATCTTCTTTTCTTGTTGATTATCCAAGATCCATCCATGAATTCTTCTCTTATCAAAATCTATTTAGAGGGGTTCTTTATGGGTCTTGAGTAGTCATTTTAGGATCTTGAGATGGGTTAGATTTAGGTGATTCAAGGCATGATTCAAGATGTTTAGGGTTAAATTATCTATTATCCTTCTTTGTTTAATGCTCTTAATGCTAAATCTAGCTTGAGAGAGTGGATTTAGATCATAGGCATTTCATGCACACCAAGTGTTTGATGAAATGCCTAGATCAATTATTCAAAGGATTTATGTTCTTAGCCTAAGAGATTAGTTGTCTAAGGCATATTTTTGGTTGATCTAGTTTATATTCTCAATAAATGTTGATTGATAATTCACAAATGAGAGTTTGCTAATGAATTTAATAATTAACATAGTGATTAGTGCCTTGAAAGAGGACTAATCAAGATTAGAGATCATTAACCTAGGGATAGCTTGTTTGTGTGAATGAATGCCTTGGATCATGCTTTGGTTACCTAATATCGATTACCCCATCTTAGGATTCGCTTTGCTTATTGCTTTTACATCTTGCTTAGTTGCTTTTGTTTGTTTGTGTTCTTGCTTTTGATTGGAATCATTTAGGTTGTTTAGAAACCAAAACCACCTTTGTTCGTTTAGCTTAAGTCATTTCTTGCATTCCTAGTGTGTTGTTCTTGTGCCTCCTTGGATTGATCCCCAAGTGCTACAACGATATCATTTGGGTAATTGGTTTGGATACACACAATTATCCATTATCAATTTGGCGCCGTTGCCGGGGAGGCTATAGCAATAACCATTAGGATTTAGATTTTGCTTGAGACTAAGCTTTTATTTTCACTATGTTAATGCATATCACTAAGAGTATGCATCTTGTTGAGATGATGAATTTTCTTTTATTTATTGTTACTAACTTGTCTTCCTTAGCTCTTTTGTGCTTTCAAAGGTACCAAGATCAATGGAAGAGACATGGGAAGACAAAATCAATTGAGGTGTTTGAGGCGGTCAATCGAAAAGTCATTCTTGAAGATCTTCAACCTCAAGAGATGGACAACCAAGGTAGCATCTCTCAAGCTCCAAAACCTCAAGAAATGACACAACTTCAAGGAAAGCCACGTCCTCAAGTGTTGGCATCAAGTCCGACCCAAGCTTCAAGGGACAAGCCAACGGTTGGAAGCTTTTACACTCCTTGTTGTCGTGGATTTAGGTATGGTGTCCACTCTCCTCCAATTAAAGCCAAGGCTTATGAGATCAAAGCAATCTTGGTTAGATTGATTCAAGAGTCTAGGTTCTTGGGGACGAAGGAGGAGAATCCTTATGATCATTTGGACTCATTTGAAAGATTGTGTGACACAATTAGGATTAAAGGAGTGCCCCATGAGTGTATAAAGCTCATCTTGTTTCTGTTTTCTCTTGGAGAAAAGGCAAGCCGATGGGAGAGAGAATTACCTTCCCACTTGGTCAAGTCTTGGGATGATTGCAAAGAGATCTTTCTTAACAAGTTCTATCCCATCCAAAGAACGATCCAAACTAGGAAGGACATCTTGAGCTTCAAGCAAGGCACACATGAGAGTTTTGATGATGCGTGGGGAAGACTCAAGGGATACACTCGAGATTGTCCCCATCATGGGTTCAAGAAGGGAGCCATTCTTAGCATCTTCTATTGGGGAGTTAACCAAGAGCACAAATGGATGTTGGATGCCGCTAGCAAAGGGGGTTTTGCAAACGTCACCGTCGAGCAAGGAGAGCTACTTGTTGAGAACTTTGCTAAGAGTCTTGAAAGCTATGTGGAGAGGAATGATACGACCCCTCTAGAAGGATCATGTCAAGACTCTAAATTTAAAGGCTTGCAAGATGAATTGGATACAACGGAAAATCTCATAGGTGTGCAACAAAGAGAGGTGCTCCATCAATTCCTAGAAGATCAACAAATGAATGATATCAAGGTTGGCAAGATGATGGGAACAATGAATGATAAAATAAAGAGATTGCATGATGAGATCACCAATAAGATTGAGCAACTAGTGTTCCATTTGGAGACCTTGGAACCCAAATTGGTCACTCTCTCTTCGCCATCCGAGGAACCAAATGAAGTGAGGGTTTTAGCAAATGTTAATGTTGAGATTGATGAAGAAAGGACTTCCATGGGTTTTAATGAGCGAATTGGAGACTCCAAGCAAGAAGAGGAAGTTAGAGACGTTGACAAAACTCCAAGGTATGTCTTAGCCTCCACCCGATGCACTCATGAAGAAGAGAGTTGTTTTGAGAAAAACAAAGGGGAAACAACTTTTGGAGATGCTATTGACGATGAAATTGCTCTAGATGGAAAATGCCTAAGCTCTTTCTTCTTTTCCTCATTTGAGATTAAGGAAAATGATGAGCAAGAGAGGAATGCTAAGAAAGTAAAAGACATGGGTAGTTGTGAGAAGATAGAAAAAGCTTCACCCCCAAAAGCTCGTATGAAGAAGATAGAATCCCATGACAAGAATGCTTTGGGTTATGGTAATGTTGAAGAAGCTTTAGCATTAGATGGAGCTTGCTTGGAATCTCTTTTCTCTACCACAATGGGGAGAGAGAAAGAAAGTACCAATGATCAAGAGAAGGGTGAAAGCACTAAGTTCAAGAAGAAGAAACCCAATGGCAACCACTCTCCCACACTTGAACCATCTTCTCACACAATGACACTCATACCTTGGATGTATGACGATGTAGCCATTCATTAAGGGAAGATGTAAGCCATTTGCAAAGGTTAAAGCGCTCCTCACCACCGAACTTAAGGAGAAAGGTTCAAAGGGTCTTCAAGAGTTCATGAGCAAGGTGCTCAAGCTCGAGCTCAAAGATTCGCCATGGAGTGCTCACACTCCTCTCTCACCCGCCTAAAAGGGTAACCAAAGTCAAACTTAGTGACTTTAAACAAAGTGCTCTTGGGAGACACCCCAAGCTTATCATTGTACATACTTTCTTTTTATGTTTCTCTATGTTTTCTTGTCCTTTTTGATGGGTTTGCTTAGTGTGAGTAGGTTCTTGATGGTATAATGGTCATGGATTTAAGGACAAAGGTGTGTAGGATTGAGGTGATCCCTCTTGCCCCCCCCCCTCCATCATTTTCTAAGGTAACACTTCAAACTTTGTATATAGCATTTAGAATCATATATTTTTCCTTCTTTCATGCATTGTTTAACTCTTCTTTAAGCTTCTATTACACAAGGGACTGTGTAATTTGAGTTTGGGGGAAGGTTTATGTGTTATCTAACATCGTTTTTGGTGTTCTTATTTTGCCTTTTGCACCTTGAGTCTCATGCATATCATGCATTTTCAATAAATTTGAAAATTTTGAACTTTTAAATTTGTGCATTCCATATAGGATTGAGTCTAGATGCATAACATATAAGGTAGCTTTGCATAAGCATTAGGAACAATGATAGATTTGTCCTTGTAAAGTACCATATTAAGAGCCTAGTCCAATGCCATTGTTGCTAGTTAATTGATGCTTTGATCTCGTGTAGAAATTAAGAACGAACCATGTCTTGATCTCATGTCTTATTGTTTTTGCCTTGATTGAAGCAAACCTTGACTTGAATTCAACCCCATCTAAGTGATAACCTTAATTTTGACTTGTAAATATTGTGTTTATGCATTTTTGAATGAATTCGTGGATCAATTCATACATACTTGGATAATATTTTCCCTTTCACTACTCTTGTTTATCCAAGTAGCCATATCCCATCATTGGAATGGTTTCCCTTACCCTAACCTCAACCTTCTTTCTAGCCATTGATATTCGTGTGTGATTGGTGAGGCCTTCTTTCGAGCAAACTTGGCAAAAAGTGTTAGGTTTAGGGCGATAAGGAGGAATTTCCATGTAAATTTAGCTCCATCATCACAGAGTTAATCTAGGAATAGGTTAGATAGTTTGGCGGTTCTTGGTTTAAGTTTGGGGGAACAGTTTGGAAATTTGGTGAACGGATGTGTTTGGAATAGATTTTGGAATAGGAAAGATGAATAAGGAGAAGGAAAAGGGGATCGAATTTATAGATTGGTTGGTGCAAAATTATAAGACTAGCTCTAAGAATAAAATAGCCTCAAGAGATCCAAAGAAAAAGAAGAAAGCCGAAAAGGCCAAAGCATCAAAGAAAAAAAAGAGGCGTGAACAAAAATGAAGAAAAAAAAGAGCTAAGTCACAACAAAGAAGCACCAAACCATGAGAACAAGGAAGAAGAAGTTGATCCCCGAATGAGAAAAAGGTGAAGTGAAAGGACAAGAAGCATGTGTGGGTTTAAGAAGGCAAATGCCTTAAGATGAAAATGGTAGCTTAGGATGTCGGCACAAACGGGTTAGAAGGTTTTAGGTTAGAGACACTCTAGGCATTTGGGTAGATGAGAATTCTCCCTTGTATGCATAGGTTGCCTTTTACCTTTAGCATTTTGCTAAAGTTTGCTCTTTCCATGAGAGATCCTTATACTTGATTACCCATGAATGATAATGAGGTCATCTTCATCTCATAACCTAACCCTTAGCCAAACGAATTCATTTGATCTTGCATAAACATGATTAACGCTTATTACACTTAATCAATGTCAAAGGGTTGGAGGATTTGAAAGTTTGTGTAGGTTGAGGTTCGAATGTAAGTCATGCAAGGATAAGTATGGCTAGTCACTTTTGAGTAAGTTATTTGATCACATCAAGAAGTTTGCAGCTTGGACATTGGGCTCGGATTCTTTTTATGGCACTTTTGGATTTGAGCTCCCATTTCTAGTCCTCTTCCTTACTTTATTCTTGTTTGCTTCAGGACAAGCAAATGTTTAAGTTTGGGGGAATTGATATACTCATATATTGCATGTTTTAGCATGCATTTCATTTAGAGTTGTATGTCTCATGCATGTGTCTCGCATATATTTTATAGCATTTAGGTCTTTATTAGAGTAATAGGTGTTTTCATTAGGTCTTAATGAGTTTTGCATGCATTTGGAGTGCTTTTAGGTGTCTTGGAGACAATTGATGATGTTTGGAGTTATGGAGCATAAGAGGAATGCAAAGCCCATCCGACACGCCGGAGAGATGTAGCTAGACGAAGTCCCTCCGTAATAAATCAGCCTTGAAGCTCTTCATATTAGTTGTATAGGAGTGAGTCATCTGTCTACAGCAGTTGGAATCAGGCCATTTAGACATTTGGTTAAGGAGTTACCGTGGATTTACTGAAGACCATCCGGATCGAGAGCAAGAGAAGCGGTTGAAGACGTTTGGGAGCTTTTCAGCATTTACATCGACCCAAACTCTCCCCATAGATCGATGTTGATGCTGGATGCAACTTCAGGGTCTTAGCATCGATCATGCCCCCCATTCACATCGATCAAACACATCGATGCTCAGCTTCAAGGGAATTACATCGACCCATATCTTCCCACAAATCGATGCAGCCAAAGTGACTCAACGATCAGGCCAAATGAAGACCTTCCCGTGCCCAGTTTAATCTTAAGTCTTCATACAAGTTGTAGCCTAGTGCGTTAGCTGACTACAGGCGGTGGTTTTAGGTCATTCGAATACGTGGTTCGTTAGATATGGCCACTTTACTGAGAGTATATCCGTCTGAACGAAGCCACCCGACATGCCTGAAAGACCTGGCTGGATGAATGGTCTCCAATCGGATTTAGCCTCGGTGGCCTTCACAACAGTTGTAGCCATGTGTATTAGCTGTCTACAGGAGGTGGTTTGAGGCCATTCGGACATGTATCCCAGGCGATATCACGGTTTTAGCGAAGGTTCTACACAAGACCAGATTTGACTCATTTCGACCGGGTCAATACCCGGTTTGTTCCGGGTTGACCCGGTCAAATCCTCATCTATTTAAAAACTCAAAAACCTTAATTTTCTTTTTATGCTTTCTTTGCTCTAAGAAAGAGAGTTCTTGGATTTGGAAGAGAGGATCTTCTACTTTTAATGCAATTAAGTCTTTGTTTTTATTGATTCCTTCTATCTTATCTTCTTTTCTTGTTGATTATCCAAGATCCATCCATGAATTCTTCTCTTATCAAAATCGATTTAGAGGGTCTTGAGTAGTCATTTTAGGATCTTGAGATGGGTTAGATTTAGGTGATTCAAAGCATGATTCAAGGTGTTTAGGGTTAAATTATCTATTATCCTTATTTGTTTAATGCTCTTAATGCTAAATCTAGCTTGAGAGAGTGGATGTAGATCATAGGCATTTCATTCACACCAAGTGTTTGATGAAATGCCTAAATCAATTATTCAAAGGATTTATGTTCTTAGCCTAAGAGATTAGTTGTCTAAGGCATATTTTTGGTTGATCTAGTTTATATTCTCAATGCATGTTGATTGATAATTCACAAATGAGAGTTTGCTAATCCTACGGCAGAGAGCGTCAACGGCTTAACGGAGGAAGAAGGGGTTACCTTATCGCGGCGAAAGAAACATGAAACTTGGCTGCGACGAAGAAGAAATCGGAGGCCGCAGCAGATCTGAAAGAGTGAACCCAATAAGTGAACGAAATGTTCGGCGATACTCGGTATAGAGGTGAAAGAGAGGGACGAAGGCCTACCGTTTCGCGGAGGAAGTAATCCAGAAGAGGTAAACCGCCGCGGCGACAGATCTGAAAAAAACCCTAATTTTGTAAATGCAATATACGACTAAGAAATAACGACGGGAGGAGTAGGAGAGGAACGACGAAGAGAGGAGAAGGAGACGACGACTTACCAGATTTAGGCAGCGGAAAATACGCCGGCGAGCAAGAGAAAGATGAACGACGAAGAGAGGAGAAGGAGACGACGGCGAGGTTTTTTTCTCTTTTTTTACCGAACTAAATATTTTGTCGGTGAAAAACCAGAATTTATATGTCCGTAAAATTGCAATGGTTAGGTTAAATACTTTGGTTCAATTTTGGTTAGGTAAATTTATTTCAATAGATTTCAGTTTAGCAGACTTCTATATGAAGTCTACTCATAATTCAACTATAACTTATAAATTATTTCATAGGTTAATCTGATCAAATTTTATGAATTTTTGATTTTTAAAACATCATAACTTAGTATAATAAATTTTTAAAGCCTCATAATTTTATAACATAACATTATTTTTTTTATTATTTAAATATAAAATTTAATTACAGAGCAGATTTCATGAGAAGCCTACATGTAGACTTTTATATGAAGTATACCTGCGTTTCAAGGTTATAATCGTAAAAACACGTACTGGGTTTTTGTTTAGTCATTGATGAGGTAATTGTAATTTCACTACCCCTGCAGGTTACTTTTGCTTTAACTCAAATAAGGGGTCTAGTTTTGTTGAAAAACCCAAATTTTAGGTTATTTTCAGCAATTCTCCCACAAATAAATCTCATAAAATTGAAGTTTCTGTAGATCAATAATATATCATATATATTTTACAACAATAAAAAAATATGTACAATATTTTTAATAGTTTTATGAAACTAAGTTTACAAATTAGTGGAATTATTATTAGTATTTTCATGTATTTATCTAAAAGTAAAGGTTTTTCTAAATTCTATAAATATAAAAATAAAATTA
This sequence comes from Eutrema japonicum, assembly GCA_030161315.1. Classification (NCBI taxonomy): domain Eukaryota; kingdom Viridiplantae; phylum Streptophyta; class Magnoliopsida; order Brassicales; family Brassicaceae; genus Eutrema; species Eutrema japonicum. The sequence goes on from BSQW01000011.1 coordinate 19,053,463, forward strand.
ATAAATTGAAGTTTCTTTATATCAATAATATATCATCTATCTTTTACAACAAAATGTCTTTTCAACTATCGTTCTTCAAAGGAGAAGATTACGAGCCACTGGACTCCATAGCCGACGAATCCCATAAACGCCGCCGTGAAAAGCACCATCTGATATGCTCAAATTAATACCCTAAAAGTACTAAGCAGTAGTTGCAGTAAAGTAGGGGTCGAACACAAGGACTCACATAGACATACAATAGATTATAAAGATGAGAATAAAGCTAAGCAATCAATGATATTGAAAACATAATGTAAATTAAAACGGTTGTAAATTCGATTGGAGAAAGATAGGTTCAGGGTATTTCTCAGAAAATCAATGAATGCAGATAAACTAAGTAACATGATTCAGATTTAGCGCGGTTCTTGAACTCAAATCACTAAGGTATAATTAACCAACTCTCGTTGCGAAAACTATCTAAGTCTAAATCCTAGAATTTCAAATCTCTTTGCGAACCCTAAAGTCTAAACCAGCTTTTAGTTCAAGTTTGATTTGTTCACAATACAACTAAACCAAATCTCTTTGCGAATAGTTATTTTTCTCACCTTAGGTTATGTCAGGTAATTAATCGCACTCTCGTGCCTAATCAATTATCCTAAGATCTAAGTTCTAGGTGATCAATCTAGAATTAGCTTTGGAAACAACCTATGGCAAAGAACTAATTCAGATAGTGAATACTAATAACTAATCAACCTAGCATTCAGAGAAACCCCTTATGAGAACCCTAAACCTAACAGGAGATCTACTCAGACATGAAAATGGAAGCAATAAACATGTTTGAATAAATCATCAAATAAAATAGAAAAGAGTAACAAGAGGGTTCGAAATCTTCTCTCGGACGAACAGAGTTTCAGACTTGTCTCCCTTCAAAAGCTCTCTCACAAAACCAGAATAAAATAAAGCATAGCCATGAAAGTGGTTGTAAAATCCTATTAAATAACCTAAATCACGTTTTGGGGCTTCTTGTAAATAATAAAGACTTCTGGGCAATTTTGCAATTCTTCAACTCTTCATTAAACTCGCGGGTCGTGTCTGCTTCGATGAGTATCAACCGATACTAGGCAGTATCGATCGACACTGAGGCTTCAAATCGGGTACTCAGCTACACGACCTTCTGCTTTGATCCAAAATGCTCCAGAAAGCTCCAATATCTCCAATTATGCTCCAAACGTGCTAAAACCTGTAAAAGACTCTAAAACACTACAAAATAGCAGAAAGACTCTATAAAACGAACTTATATCATGGTCTAAAAAGGATAAAAACCATGATATATCAACTCCCCCAGACTTAGCCTTTGTTTGCCCTCAAGCAAATAGAAGACAAAACCAGAGAAAGAGGTTTGAAAACACGGAGGCTCACCTGATCATGAAACATTGCAATGACCATTTTCTTTAGTGCTCCACATATCACATAACCAGCTTTTTGATCTAACCACCATGTACTTCTCCGTAGACATTCGCAGCTTCCCATACTACACACATTATTTCACATCATCGTTCAATCAATCTTTCCTCGCTAGTTTCATCACTGTGGTTAATACCAAGAACCTTCTAGATTCTTTCCCATACAATATCATGACAAGGAACCACCCTTTTCACACTTTTGGTATCATTTTCTCTCCCCCAGACTTATTTCTCATTATGTCTCTTGCATATACATATTAAGGTTCGAGACGCGAGTATTGATGGTGTTTGCCACCAAATCCCCGGTTCTTCCCTCTCAATCTATCAAAGGATGTAGGCGAATAATGGCATCATAGTAAAATCCTAGCCTCGCTTCCAATCATTTGTGTGATCATTCCTCACCAAGTAGAATAATGGGATCGCTGTAAACATTCCTAACCCTCTACTCAGGAGAAAATCATCTCATTTTTTCATGCACTTATTTTTTCAACTTATAACAGGGGAGAGATATACTATTACTTTAAACACATGGGTTCCTTTGTCAGATATGAATGAGGAATCAAGCTCTATGGATACTAACCACATCGATGAAGTGCAAAAATTTGGCTCATGCTTTAAAGAACTTTGTTGGAAACATGAGTGTCTTCTAGTTAACTGGTCAGCCTTTGGATTTTTCATTAGTAGATCTGTAACTGATTCTGTAACAATGGTCACTTAGAAGCAAGGTCAGAACAATAGATTCAAGAAAAAGATCACAGTCTCCAACAGATTTTTGACTCAATAAAACAACGAATGACTCAAAAAAGACTGACTCTAAGAAAAACAAAAACGATGTCAGCGACTACCTCCCCCAGACTTGAACAACACTGTACCCAGTGTTATCTAGCCTAGAGTTAGTGAAAGAAAGCAAAAGAACCAAGTGGAACTGTGAAAAGCAAGAAGTTACCGTACTGGGGTAAGAGTGTCGACCGACACCCAACTTGGTATCGATCGATACCAAGCATAAGTCGACACATATAATTTGTTTTCAAAGTCTAAGGTCAGATGTAACTCCAAAAATGTGTCAAACGATCCAGGTGTTAAATGTAAGCACTGTTAGACCACTCAAACACAAGTTAGGTGCAACAAAATATCATAAAAGCATAAATCCACAGGTCCGAAAGCATAAGAAGGCACAAAAGTTCAAATGAAAATAAAAAAAAAGGGAAAAGAAAACAGCAAACGTGATAATCAGATAGAAAAAAGACTAATCCTCCTCAGTGGCGTCAGAGTCATCGCCGGCAGTACCCGATGGTCCAACGTCAGTGGGCGTGCGCGGTGATCTTGGTGAGACAGGATGCCGAGACGAAGGAGCAGCGTCCGTGTCAGTCATGCAGCGGCAGCGAAATCGCGGTCCAAATCTTCTGCAAACTCGCGACCACGTACCGCTGAAAATGGTCCATCTCCATCTCAGGTGGTGGAGGAAGAGAAAGCGCAGCAGCAATAGGGGAGGGCTCGTGTCGCGGTTGACTCCCAGCAGAGCCATGTGCAGGTGGTTGTGCTCTAGTAGCAGAGCCTCGACGTCTAGTGACCGGTGCAGGCTCCATGTCATCATCAGCTGGTGCGAACATCAGCTGAGTAGGGTCACCGCCTATGTCTGTCAGATCAGTGTTGGGGAGCTGAACTAGATAGTCCCCAACAGAGGTGCTAAAAACCCAACGCCTGTGAGGCTTCAGCCAATGCAGGTTCTCCAAATGCGCTTCATCCATAAGCTCGCGGGAAGTCACGATCGAACAACTGGTGGTGCTGATTCCTAAATGCAAGAAAATGGGAGTGAGAAGACTGCCCACCATCTCTGTCTTCTTACGACCTGCAGTCCTGGAAATCTTGCCGCGTCCCGTAAAAGGCTTAACCTTCAGCGACTCCAAATGGTGTGCGAATACATCACCTAGGTTGACCGCGAGACCCATCTCAGGCCACTCATATGCCTCATCAGAAATGAGATCTCCAATCCCAATAGACAGAACAATCAGCTCAGCAACTCTTATCTTGTTTGGCTCCATCTTACACCACAAAGTGTTGCTCAGGATCCTCACAAGGCAGCGCAGGACGGGATGACGCACATCCATATGTGTAGTGGTCTTACTGTCATAGACCCCATGCCCAAAGTGAGACCAGAATGCCTCAATATCCATGAACTTGCGAGGAAACTCGCACCTCGAGAAATCCCGGTGAAACCCATATATGTTGCAGAGCTCCTGAAAAGATATCCTATATCGCACACCACGAATCAGAAAAGTCAGAACACCCTGATGTGCAGTTACTGGAGGTGCTCCAGTGTAGTAGACGCGGACGGAAGCAAGGAACTGGCGAACCAAGTCAAGGTATAGGTCATATTGCCGCGCAGGCATCGTCCCCAATCCGATCTTGCGGATCAGTCCATCAAGCTCCCTGTCAAAGCCCAAATGACGCATAGTGTGCGTATCGAAAAACCGAGTGGGGCGCACATCAACCTCCTTTCATGCGTTGTAGAAGATCGAGTCATAATCGTCCCACTCCTCGGAAATAGGCATGTGGGTGCAAGCTCTGCTCTCTGTGATCTCCTTATCCGAACCCTCGTAATCATACCTCAGTCGTATCCTGGCTTTCTCACTGATCTTGGGCCATAGAAACCGAACTGTGGTGTGAGAAGACGATGGTGACGAAGGTGTAGGAGTCTCGAGTGGTGCGTCGCGGAGGTTCGTACCGAAAGCCAATGTAATGTCGGCGGAGTTAACGGCCTGAACCTTGTAGCGGTTATGAGTAAGACAGGCGATAACCGATCCTGGAGTCCAAACCCCGTCATGAAAGAACTCAACTCGAGCACCTAACTGGTACTCCTTCTTAGGTGGATTGGAGCTCGATGCGGTGTCAGTGCGTGCTCTCTTCCGAGGTGCCATCTGCATCATTAACAAACACAAGACGCAGCATAAATCCAACATCTTTCTCAAACATAGCAATCTCGGCCAAGTGAAACAGTCAGCATCGACCGATACCAATGTGGTATCGATCGATACTCAAACAGGCGTTGAGCATAACATGAAGAACACAAATCCGAAAATTCAAAAAGTGCAAACCAATGGTAATTAAGTGTAATGCGGAATTCGACTAGGCCTAGAACACATAATTCAAGTGATAATCATCCAGCAAAACAAGTTCTAAAAGCCTAAAAATCGAAAATCAAACATTGGTTCACGGATTGAAAAGATGAGAATTTGTGATTCATACCTTGTAGATCGTGAGAATGGGTGAGAGAATGAGATAGAGGATGAAAATCTGAGCAGAATAGACTCAAAAATCTTCCAAATCCATTGAGAAGCGAAGATTTGTGATTTTGAGAGAGATTCTTGGTAGATGTATCGAGCGATGGAGGCGGTGGGAGAAGAAAGGAAAAACCGTAGGGTTTATAGAGAAACTTACCTGCGCGTGGAGTATCGATCGATACCAGTGGGTGTCGATCGATACAGAGGGTATGGAATGATTTGCTCGCCACACGGAGGTTGGTTCAGAATGTGTACGTTTAACGACGGGTATCGACCGTATCGATCGATACGGGACCTCCGAATCTGATTCACGTGACACACGAAACACAAAACAAAACTTAGAAAAACAAAAAGACTCATATGTACAGACTTACCTGTGGGTTGCCTCCAACTCAGCGCTTGTTTTACGTCACGAGCTTGACTGTACGGACGATCAGTCCAGATAAGAATGAGAGCTTGCAGCAAAACAGGCTCCACAGCTTGACATCTCTAGCTTTAGAGTTATGCTCAACATGTGCTCCACAACTTCTTGTCCTTTCTCTTTAAGCTCTGGAGTAAGAAGAACTCTAGCCTTAGTAAATGGTCTTGAGGCCCCTTTGCATTTCATCTTATATTCGATCGAGTATCCATCGTACTTTTGAGGGATTAAGGTTACATGTGTAGCACTCTCGACTCTTCTGTTCTTCACCTCTTTCTTTGCCTTAGTCTTTTTGATGACTTCCTTGGTGATGATAGGAGGGCTATTCAGAATTTCTATGACAGTTGGCTCATCGTAAGGTTCTTCCAGAAGATCAACCATCAATGTTTCTCCTACACCCACTGGGATGCAAGATATCTGTGTGGGAGCTCTTCTAGAAGGGATGGCCTCGTAGGAAACATGTTCGTTAATGTACGAGAATGGAATTCTCTTACTGGGCGTGTCCATAACTGCACCGACCGTAGCCATGAAAGGTCTTCCAAGAATCAAAGGTGTGCTAGACCTTGCATGCATCTCTACAACTTGAAAATCAGTAGGAACCAGGCAATCTCCTATGTTAGCTAGCAAATCAGGGATTGTACCATATGGAAGTGCGGTGGAACTGTTTGCGAATGTGATAGATCTCTTTGGAGGTCGAATATCAGCTCCCAAACACTCTGCAATTGCCCTTGACATGACAATGATGCTAGCCCCCGAGTCAACGAGAGACTTTTTGAATTCAACGCCAAAGATAAAGCATGGAACGGAGAATATTCTTGGGTCTTCCCTCTTGGTCAACTGCCTCAGCGGTAGTGACGTGTTTCTTGCCTTGATAAAGAGTACATCGATCTCTTCCAGAGTTTCTCTGCAGTCTCGGAAGTGACTCAGCAGAGGGCGGTACTCTAAAGCTTCTTCAAAAGTCAGTGTGAGGGGAATCCTTCGTACCATCTTCTCAAAGCCAAGCAGCTGCTTTGGATAAATGGGGTCTCTGAGGTGTCTAGGTGGTATGGGGTATGGTGCCTTGGGTTTGTAAACCCTTTCTGCACTCAACTCGGGTTTCGTTTCAGCAACTGAACTGGTATCGACCGACACAGGGGTGGTGTCGATCGATGCTTTCGCTCTGGAATCGTCCCTGATAGAACTTTGGACGTGTGTCGATGGATACAAATGTGTATCGGTCGATAGAGAGATGGTGTCCGAAATCTCATCGTCATCCTTGGCAGGATTGACGAAAATCTTTGCAGTTGAGCTCTTCTGCACTCCTGGGTGTACCATCAGTCCCCTGACAGTTTCTGCATTATGGGCTACATGAGTATCCAGAATCTTCTGATGAATAATGAGAGTCTCGATTTTTCCATTCAGATCAGTGTACATGGCATCCAACCTTCCGTTGAAATTCACTGTCATCTTCTCCTGCCCTTGAACCAGCTGTTCAAACATAACCTCAATCTTACTCTCAGAAGTTTGTTGTGGTGTGGGTGGGCATTGATACCTTTGATCTTGAAATCCAACTCCATCAATGTGGTTAACAAATTCCACTTCAGATTTTTCAGCAAGACGAACAGCCTTCTGCTGCTTACCCATCAACAAATTATGCACCGAATCTAACTTAGCATTCACCTCAGCAATCTTACTGCAAACCAAGTTACCAGCTTGCTTCTTGCTCTCCATGTCTGCATTCACTATTGCTAGAAACCAAGTTCTCAATAAGCATATAGACATCGTCGGGATATCTGGTGTTGAAATTTCCATTGCTCGCAGCATCTAGAGCCATCTGATACCTCCAATCAATCCCTCCGAAGAAGATTCCCAACAGCTGAACCTGAGTGAACCCGTGATGTGGACAATCTCTCTGATAAGATCTGAATCGCACCCAAGCAGCCTTGAGTGCTTCTGTCGGTCCTTGAGAAAACTGAGAGATCTTGTTCCTGAGCTCCTCAGATCTCGCATCATCGAAAAAGTTGTTCAGGAATGCCTTCTTCGTCTCTTCCCAGGTATTCAGCGACCCAGTAGGTAACTGCTTCAGCCAGTAACTGCTTCAGCTAGTAACCAAGTCGTCAAACCTCTCTATGTGATCCATCGGGTGTTCATGAGAAAGACCATGAAAAGGATGCTGACCCACAAGAGTGAAGTATGCATGTTTCAGCTCAAAGTCATTCCTCTGAAAAGCAGGAGGGCGAATCGCTCACTACAAGAAATGTGGGTATTAATAGCGGCTGTTAAATGCTATGATTCAACTACCATAGCGTTTCCTAAAACGCTCTGACAGCGCCCGTCATTGTAGGTCGAGCAGTTTAGATAGCAGAATTAGCGTACGCTATAGTAAATTAAAGAACGATAGCGTTCTTTTCTCTGCAATTGTTAATATTTATAATAACGTTTTATAATTGTTATTAAAACTCATTAATAATAAAGTTTGGTATTTTCTTTTCTATAGCATTGGATTTGTATTATAATTGGGTTGTACCTATGGCAGTTTGTTTTACATAGATAACAAATTATTTGTGTTATTAATTTATTTTATAATTACCCAAAAATTAATAAATGAAATTTCTTTTTTTTAATTGTAATATATTATTATAATATTTGTAATAATAAAATAATAAAACAATTAATTCATAATATAAAAAAACCATAAAACTTTTATATAAAACATGATACAAAAGACCTATATTACAAAGTAAAATTACATGATTTCTACTTCAACTTCCTTAGAACCAAACCGAAACCAAAAACAATGAGTCTCAGACCTAAATCAACAAACCGAATAAACCTTTAATCCGTTTGTAAGGGGTTTTGCATTGTGGACAAGCTTGATTGCCTTCTCGTCTTTCGTACTCATAGCAAGGTCTACACACAGGGAATGCACATTCGTTACACGCCACAAATGGTTCTCCATTGACGGTCAATTCGATCTCATCTCTGCAGATTTGACATGTATGTCCACTCAGCTCTTGCACTGATCTTATATGTGCACAAAACGTATTGAAGATAAGTTCAAATATAAGATGATGGGGAACAAAGCGTATTCAAGAACAAATATATGATGATGGGGAACAATCGAAAACTTGCAAACCTGGCTCAGTACCCATCTCGTAACCTGCGAAGTGCTAGAATTATACCAGCAACAAGTAAAACAATTTGAATCCTTCGCCACAACATTATTTAACTTCCAGGACTCATAATTTCAAAACAGTAGCAAGCAAATACCTTATTACGGTTCCTATGGACTTCACTTGCATCTGAACCTAAAGACAACTCCTGAAACAAATCAGCTGTTTCTGGACCGGTTATATACAAGAGCCAGTTAGTAATCCTGATAACAAAACATCAAAATCCAATTGCATAGTCCGAACAACCAAATACTGGTGAAATTCAACCCATAAGCAGAACAAAAAACATAATTTATTATCTATCTTCCGACAAGATTAAACGTAGACTGTGGACACCAATCAATCAAAAATAGACAACCTAGGATAGATGCTGACAATACAATACCCTCGGTTGTTCAAAGTATTGAAGTTCGAAACAGACAACCCAAGGATACAAATCAATAGCTAAGACAAGTTCTACGATTGGACCTCCAATCTTTTACCTACAAAGTAAAAGTACATGATGCCGTACCGTACTCGGACCTGCCGCCGCCGAGGATGAAACAGTGGCACCTACAAATTTTCAGATGCGAAATCTAGGATTAAACAGCGGACAAAAAGAAGAAGAAAATACCTAAAATCATGGGTGGGTAAAATCAAAAGTATTTGGAAGAGAAAGAAGAGAGATATAATACCAGTTCGATTCCGATCTCGTGCCCTGAAAGCGAAAACAGTCATTCACCAGTTAGATCTAAATCGCCCCCAAGGAAGAGAAGACGGGGAAGACTAAGAAAGAAAGAAAAGAAAAGAAAAAACTTATGCCGCGTCACTGATCGATTTTTTTTATTGGAGATAAACAAAAGAAGAGGGAACGAGAAAACAAAGTAAAACAAGGAAAGATCCTAAGGTCTAAGATTGCGCCACTATCTGAATGATCTCTTTTCATTGGCTATTGTTTTCTAAAGACTTAATTATTTTTTTATACCCTAAATAAAAAGTTTTGTAAACTTTTTTATTTACATTATTAATTTAGAAATATTTTAATAGCAATTTTTTATGATAAATTAATTATCTTCATAATAATATATAATTTTGTAGTTTACAAATAAAAAATATACAAAAACTATATAACAAATGTTATGTGATACTAAACTATAGATGAAAGAGTAACTTATCATTAGTTTGTAGGATTTGTAAATTTCTAATCATTTGACTTTCTTTTTCAATCATTTTCATTTGTTAATTGGAAACATAACTTAAACCATAAATCAACATAACCAAAACTATACAATGCCCTAAACCCTAAATCAAGACTTAACTCTAATTTTAATTATTTCTGTAAAACATAATATATTTTAATTATTTATGTATAACATTATATACAAAGAAATTATATCATATACCATAAACCCTAAATCAAAACCAAACCCTTAACCCTATACACTTAAATCAAACAGTATGCCCTAAACCCTAAATCAAAGATTCACTAACTTTTCTTTTTAATTTTGTATTTGTAATAATTTTTTGTATTTTTTAATTAAGAAATAGAAAAAATATCTTACAAGTGTGAATCCCAATACCCTAAATCAAACACTCAATAATCCATAAAAATTATTATATTTTTATTGTTAATAAAACTAAATAAAAAAAATCAAACCATATACCCTAAATTCTAAATTAAAGATTCACTAACATTTCTTTTTTTCAGAGGAGCTCGTTTTATATTTGCTTTATCTCGAAAAGAGGCCCAAAATTAATATTACAAATTAGACCAATGATGATTTTATCCCGCACAAATGGTTGGAGATTTGGCTCTAGTTTTTGTCTCCATTAGGTTTTAAAGGTAATCATAAGTAAAAACTCATTTTCTTCCGAAGAAATTACATACATCTAAACCTTTATTTCCAGTATTAGCTTAGCAAAATCAACAAATCCTAAATTCCTAATTTTGCAAAATTAAAACATGTGCATCAAGATTCCGAGGCATAAACATAATTATTATATAATCATCATTCCTGCAGATAAGTATTTATATGAGGACTTATATAACAGCAGCAAATTACTCGAAGGGACCAACATAAACTTTCTCAAACGACTTTCTCCTGAACACCAGCTTCTTCGATAAGTTTCATGGTGTTTTGATCTTGGGGCGTGTCGGAAGGAACTGTGTTTGTTGAGAGAAACGAGAATCACATAGGATCAGAAGAGGAAAGTTATGAACTCGGAAAGTGGGTTTGGAGTAAAGAACGAAGAAGAGAGTGTTCTTTTCCCTGGTATACAGAAATTAAATAATAAGGATAGATTCCACTATCGAAACGAAGAGACTTGGCAGAGAAAAAGAGTCAAAAGGGGATGCTATAACACGAACCTGCTCAGTTTCCTACAACGATTAGTGACAATTTTTCTGTGATGTGACAATAACCGCAAGGACATTTTGCCCCGTATTGCAAACTAGCCACAAAGTCACGTCTCGCATCAAGATACCTGTAGAAAAAGAAGAAGGTGTCTTTGAACTTCTCCGAACCTATTTTAAAAAAAAACCGATCATATGATGAAGTATAAGAATTGAAAAAGCTAATCAATTAAATTGCCTACCTAGGATCTCTGGTAGCTTTGTACAGCCAATATGTACTCTCGATTAATTATGGCCTCAGTGGATAACTCTTTTGACCATACTGCTATGAAGTTGTAACATCAAAGTGCCATCAGAAAATGAAACCTAATAAACGAAAAGCGATCACAGAGACGCTAAAATCAAAATGGAGTACATGGACACTAAGTGTAGCAAGATTAAAACCCTCCGGAGTGAAACCATATCGCTTCCAGACACTAAAGAAGGCAGTGTGAGTTCTAATTGCCGGATCGACATCTCCAGCTAAAACCTTTTGAGAGAGAAACATAGAGACACAAAAATAGCATAGTTTAATTATATGGGCTGAAAAATATGAACAGTTTTTCTTTTAACATACAATCACTTTTACCTGAAGTCCTGGCCAGAAAGCTTGAAGGCTGTTGAAAACTGGCCAGACAATAGCTCCGGAATCCATATTGACCTCTACATACCTACGACAAAACTAGAAAAAACAATAGTCCAAACAAAGGATTTGCTTTTTCATGTTTCTAATACACAAAAGATATAGAAAGCTTACCAAGGATCCTTGTGAAGGTACTGCATTGCAGACCCGTAAACTTCTTGAAAAATGTATAAATATTCTTCATCCCCAAATAGTATATAAGCCTGTAATTGTCAACTCAAACAAAACAAACAAGCGAGGAAAATCTCAATAATTAAAATTATCTTATCAAGGGCTACACTTACTAACCTTGAGGAGATACTCATAGAAGGAATCAATGCTTGTTCCTATACCAGCATCCTGCCAAGTAGACACTACCATTCAGAATTTGGGTGACAGACAAAATAGAACAATTATTTTGTGGAAGCAAAGTTCCTCAACGTAATGAAGAAGAAGATCCTTAAGTATGCCAAAAAGATGGGTTACCTTCTATGTCCATTCACCTGTAAAGACATTGATGTGAGTACCAACCAAGTCGAGACTTGAACGACGTGCCCACAGTCCCCTCACCGAAAACCTCGTACCGAAGAAGAAAATCCCAAAAAATCAAAACAAAAAAAGAGGAAAAGAACAATTCGATGCTCGAAAGATTCACTCAGGGGAATATAACCAAGAGAACGGGACTTGTTTGGAGACGATGGCTTCGAATTTGAAAGACCTAGGAGAGCACCGGATCCCGATCTCCTTCAATTTCGAGCTTTGGCTCCAGAAACTAACCCAATTTCTCGATTCACCAGAGATTACATCGGGCCCAAATCTAAATCCGAGCTGCATGTACGCTAGTTCTGCTCTGCAGATCCTCGCTTGAGGAGTTCCAATCACTGAAACAAGGAAGAAAGAGAGAGTTTGGGATATTCACTCAAGTTATTTTGACTAAAAGTTTGAGATATTTTAGATGTAAGATAGCGTTGAATTTTGGATCTGCAATGGTATGGCGCCGGCACTTAGTAAATTTACGCGGCTAAAAAATTTATTTTGCCGCGATAACAAATATAGCGTTTTATAATAATAAACGCTATGAAAAAACATGTGTCCGTATACAATAGCAGAACTGTAATAAACGTTATCTCCGATGCTATTAATACCCACATTTTTTTGTAGTGGCTGATCGATTGGCATAAAACTGATCAGGCCTGTTATACTCACCAATCGTCCTACCGCGATTAATCACAGCGTTCCCTGCATTCACAGCAATTGCAGGGGCAACGATATTTCCAGCTTCATCAAGTCGATGTCCTCTCTCATTGCACAATTGACCCTCTTGGTCTCTCAAAGCTCCAGCAGCATCCTGAATCAAAATCATTGTATTGTTCATCTCTGTTGGCTTCTTTTCTTTCATGTTTGCACGTTCCAAATTTGCTAGCTTCTCGTTTGAAAGATCAACTAGCTGAGTGCTCTTGTTCCTCCGGGTTTCGCGAGTGTCGTACACCTGAAACACACTAGGCAAAGCACGTAAGTAAAAAAAAATACACGTTGAGTATCGATCGACACTGGGTGGTATCGATCGATATCAACAAAAAGAGAACGACGAGTATCGACCGACACTAGATAGTATCGATCGATACCGACGAACTTAGTCGAAATTCTCAGACTAAAATCTAATGGCGAATTGAATCCCCGTCAACGGCGCCAAATTTGATATGCTCAAATTAATACCCTAAAAGTACTAAGCAGTAGTTGCAGTAAAGTAGGGGTCGAACACAAGGACTCACAGAGACACACAATAGATTATAAAGATTAGAATAAAGCTAAGCAATTAATAATATTGAAAACAGAATGTAAATTAAAACGGTTGTAAATTCGATTGGAGAAAGATAGGTTCATGGTATTTCTCAGAAAATCAATGAATGCAGATAAACTAACTAACAGGATTCAGATTTAGCGCGGTTCTTGAACTCAAATCAATAAGGTATAATTAACATACTCTCGTTGCGAAAACTATCTAAGTCTAAATCCTAGAATTTTAAATCTCTTTGCGAATCCTAAAGTCTAAACCAGCTTTTAGTTCAAGTTTGATTTGTTCACAAAATAACTAAACCAAATCTCTTTGCGAATAGTTATTTTGATCACATTAGGTTCTGTCAGGTAATTAATCGCATTCTCGTGCCTAATCAATTATCCTAAGATCTAAGTTCTAGGTGATCAATCTATAATTAGCTTTGGAAACAACCTATGGCGAAGAACTAATTCAGATAGTGAATCCTAATAACTAATCAACCTAGCATTCAGAGAAAACCCTTATGAGAACCCTAAACCTAACAGGAGATCTATTCAGACATGGAAATTGAAGCAATAAACATGTTTGAATAAATCATCAAATAAAATAGAAAGAGTAACAAGAGGGTTCGAAATCTTCTCTCGGACGAACAGAGTTTCAGACTTGTCTCCCTTCAAAAGCTCTCTCACAAAACCAGAATAAAATAAAGCATAGCCATGAAAGTGGTTGTAAAATCCTATTAAATAGCATAAATCACGTTTTGGGGCTTCTTGTAAATAATAAAGACTTCTGGGCAATTTTGCAATTCTTCAACTCTTCATTAAACTCGCGGGTCGTGTCTGCTTCGATTAGTATCGACCGATACTAGGCAGTATCGATCGACACCGAGGCTTCAAATCTGGTACTCAGCTACACGACCTTCTGCTTTGATCCAAAATGCTCAAGAAAGCTCCAATATCTCCAATTATGCTCCAAACGTGCTAAAACCTGTAAAAGACCCTAAAACACTACAAAATAGTAAAAAGACTCTCTAAACGGACTTATATCATGGTCTAAAAAGGATAAAAACCATGATATATCACCATCCAAAGCGGGAAGTACATGAGCGCGAGCCCCGTAGACCTTTCCGAGATCAGAAGTGACGGTGAGGTAGTTAAGCTTCACCTGTGAATGAGTAAGCCGAGAAACTCTGACGACGGCGGAGACTATCGGCGGCGCTAGGGTTCGGCTCGGGTAAAAGAAGAAGAACTCTATTTATTTTTTAATTTGGAGATTTTTGTTAAACAATATAAGCATATGTGTTTGTGTGTTTACCAATAATACGATTTATTTCAATTGATAATGTGTCCGTTGATTTGTTCTAAAGGTAAGGGGTTCGAGTTTCTAGATTTACGTTTAAAAAAACAAAACAAACGACGTCGTTTTAGGGTTTAACGAAAATTATGAACAGAGACTTAACGACGCGTCTGATTTGGCCTGGTCAGCAAAAATATGGGATTAAAAGTGGAAGTCAAGTAAAGTTTACGGTTTATTTTGTCTATCTGATAGTTGGAACTTTTTTTGGCTGAAAATGGTAAAGTGAGGGTTTTTTGGCATTTTTCCCATATAGATTGTGGATAGATGGAACTTTCCAAATGAAGTGCTATTTTTGTCTATAAAATTTGTTTTCATCGCTGGACAACTTTAAGATAAAAAGCCCAGTGGTCATCTAGAGAAATTTCAAGAAAACCCACAACCATTTTTCAAATTTCCCTTATAATTTTGTCATTTTTTTTTAATCTTCTTCTATGATTAATGACGATTTTGCCCATACTTCCTATTGGTCTGCGTACTGTACACGGTTGATTCATGCAATACTATACAGAATTACGACTGGAAAGTGAACCCGTGTACAATACAAAAAGTTTTAGTTTTCCAATTAAGTTAAAAAGTGCTAAAAACTTTATAAAAATTTCAAAAAGTGACTAAATAGCCAAGAATCCCCAAAAATAAAGAAATAGTTGTTATTTTGTCGGAAATCATAGAGCAATGATTATCGCAAGAATAAGACAACTATTGAATGTGGTTCTCAATTAAGTTAAATAAATAACAATTAGGGGATCAAAATCATATTTTATTGAGCATCTCGGCGAAGTACAAGGAAAATTAGGTCGTCAGAGGTCGACGAGCTAATCGGAAAACAAGAGAGAACTAAGAAACTAAAGCCGGTAAATTCGGAGCTAAAAATCTTTTAGGTCTCGTGAATGAGTTGTAGGATTTGATTGAATGAATAAGCTCCCCCCTTATTTATACATGTTTAAATCGGTCCATAAGGGTAAATTTCATTTTTCTTATCAGGTTTGATAAGGGCAAGTTTCCTTTTTCTTTGGCGAGATTTTCTTCTTTACTCGGAAATAACAAGATATATTCCCATTATTTCAGAGCTCGGTGTCGACTTAGTGAAATCGGGCTTAATGGACCCTAAGGCCGGTAACAGAGCCGACGTGGGCTGGTTTTTCGGCGGTTATAAACTTTCGTCAACCGGAATCAATTGGGCTGATCTCGGTTTAAACCGTGGGTGCGGAGCTTACCACCAACAATAAGTCCCCCCCCCCCCCCCCCTCCCCCATTTCGGTGAAGTTATACTTGTAAGAGTTTGGTGAAGTTCATGAAGAAATCTTTTAGCTCAGTATAAATTGAGATCGGTAACATTGATAAAAAGCTTTAGCAAAATTTGAGTTGTTCACGTGGAGCGATCGGAGTTCGGGGAATCTTTTATCGAAAAGACGTGTCGTTTCGATATCTCCAACCGTCACGGAAATAGAGTCGGCATAATTGCTTCTCTCTCTATATATTCTCTTTGACTCTTCTCATTTTCACTTAAATTCTACTATAAAAAGGTATTGCTCACGCTTCTCTCTCTAGCGCTCTCGTGTTCTCTCTCTAAATAATTATGTTGTTTATATTTTTTTGAATTTTCTGATAAGTCATCGATGCGATCTTCATTTTTCTTTTCGTGATATCCTCGATCTGCCTAGAGATCTAAGAAGTTTCTTATCCATCTTCATCGTGTTCTTCGATTTTTTCTCGTATTTCTTCAGCATGGATCAGATGGATTCGAATCAATCTTCTGAATATGTTAACGATCGAGTTGATCCTCCCAGAAATTCGACTACCCCCCTCGGGCTTCTTCTCAGCTCACCGGATTCCTCGGGTTCGTCCGATGGAAGTACTCCGGTGGTCGAGCAATTAATCCGACATAATTCTCGTCATGTTGAGGCCATGCCGAGTATGCGCCAAACTCCGGTTAATGTCCACGAATTAGTATATACAGATATTCAAGAGACCGAGAATCAAGTTCGGTTCAAGGAAGAGATGGCTTCTTAGGTCGGCAATGAAGGAGTAATTGCTCGGGTCGGCAATGAAGAAGTGGCTCAGGTCAATGATGAAGGAGTGCAGTATATGAATGTTGAGGGTGGACCTCGGGAAGCATTGAAGGTGAGCATCATCCATCCTGGTTCCATTGGCCCAACTCGTTCCACTAGAGAAACGATTGAAGAAATGCTTAATAAGTAAAGATATCTATATGAGTTGGTATGTATAAAGTCTGGGAAGGATAAACGTATGTGGGATGCACCCGAAGGTTATATATGTTTATATGAGGATTACTTTAGGTCGTCCGGCCTTCGATTTCCTCTTCCGGATCTTTTGATCAAATTCTGTAATAACCATAAAGTGGCGATCTCACAACTCATGTCGGCTTCGCTGATCAACATGACTGGGCTTTTATCAATGGGGGCCGAACTTATCTCCTCAGGCATTCGAGGAGTTGACTTCAGTTAATATTTTGGAAGCAAAACTTTGGTTTTTTCGGCTAATATGAAACCGGGATACGATATCATCACCGGGCCGAGACCAAGCAAAGTGCAAGATTGGGAAACGAAATATTTTTACGTTAATGTTAACTCGGCCTCTGTTTCCCCTCCTAGTGAATGTTACATGGAACTCGAATCTTGGTAGATATCAGCTTGTCCTTGTATGTAACATAATTTTTTCTTCACATTTCCTAAATGCCTTCCTTTTTAATTGTTAGTTCGGAATCTGACCTACCATAACCTTTCGGAGCATTAGCTTAAGGATTCTAAAAGGCTTAGTGCACTTGGACAGGCTCGGTGGCCTGAAGTTTATCAAGAGAAGATCAATAAGAATTAAAGTTATGTCAAGTTGCCTAAGGTTAGTCCGATTTTTCTAATCTTTATTGCGCCGTCAAGTGAAGTTCCTGATTCTTGGCATTTTTTTAGCTAAGGTTCCTCATCAAAAAACAAAGTTAACTGTGTTTGATATTGTAAACTACACCTCCAACGAGAGGAGGTTCGTGAATCCACTGGGAGAATCATGACGAGGGCCACAAAGTTATCAAGGAATAGGTTGTTGCCGAAGACCAAACTGCCACAGGGGAGCAAGTGGCTACAGAAGCCGAGCTCGAGTCTACGAATCAGAAGAAGAAGAAGGGGAAGTCTACTGCAAAGAGGTCGTCTAAGGGTAATGCTTAGAAAAAGCATCTCGGAGGAACCAGAGAGGAAGAGATTCCTACCGATGATGTGGGGGATTCCGCCGAGCCGAGAGATAATGCCTTGGTAATTTATAACGGGGATAATGCTGCTGGGGTTACTGCCTCAAGGAAGAGGTCATTGAGAGACTCTTAGCTCGGTGATGCTATGCATGCCGCCGGGACTAACGCCCCCGAAAGGCGAAGGGCCAAAGAATCTTCAGGTCATTCTATTAAGTTCGACTACGACAAAGACAAGCCTTTTATCAATAATGAGGATGCATGTGTCGATCTTTATCGACAAATCATGGTTGGGGATCGAGATCTTCCACCAACCAACTGCTGACGTAAGTTCAAGTTATTTTCATAATGTTTTAGCGTTTCATCTCAATGTTGATTTTGATGTTCCTTGTCATTCGGATGTGGAGATGGTAAGTCAGACGAATAAGATCATCATATCACGAGCTCAACCTTGTGTGGCGTGAGGCGCATGAACTCGGCGTGGTTAAAAAGGATCAGGACGCCGAGAAAGAGAAGTCTGAGATGACTGTAGTAGCCATAGCTGAGCTTAACATGGAGATTGCTGACCTCAAAGCCGCATATGTCATCCTTGAAGCCGAAAAAGATGCGGCTGTCAAAACGTTGAAATTTGAGACGACTAGGTTGAGGGAATCTCGTACTAAGGAGAAAATGGCTCGGAAGGAAGTAATTTCTAAATGCGATGTCTGGTTCAAGAAGGTGAAGATGCATCTTGACGATGTCGAGAAGATGAAGAAAAACCTTCCCGACTCTTAACCAGATTATCGGGATTCTCGGGTTTTGTGATATCTTGAAGAGAGACGGTGTCATCATCCCCCAAGCTCGGATAGAAAAATTGGCGGGGGACCAATCAAAGAAAAAAGCCGAGATCGAAGCGATAGAGATTGGCGATCTTGAGGAAGATTATACAAGGGTGTCCCCGTTCCTTAAGATCGTTCATTCGGAAATTTCTCTGGCAATCGGCTAAGAAGTCCCGTCTGGAGTCGATATGTTTGGGTCGAATGCTCTGACGATGTCTAGTGAGCGCGCTGTCGAGCTAAGGAACCAGGCTTCCTGTTGATTTTATTATGTATGTTTTTACCTTTTTGTTTTTGTTGAACCATTTCCCAATGGGGATTTTGTACTCGTAGCTCAGAAAAGCCTCTATCAATATAAGTTGGTATTTATAGTGAAATTGATTTTTTTTTTTTTAGTTCGGTTGAGTTTTAGATATGGACTTAGTCGAATTTGACTAGAGTGCGAATCTAGATTTGGCTTGAATGCGCGAGATGGGACCAGTTTATGAATATGCGAGGTGGATTCGGCTTTAGAAGTTATTTATTTCCTAGATCGGATATGAGTATGCGAGATGAGTTTCGGCTTATGTTACTCAAAACAATATAGAATTCTAGAGCGGGACTGGCCCTAGGTTTTAGATATCCTAGTTAAGTTTCTGAGGCTTAAACATCAGAGAGGTGGATCGTTTTCCACCGCATTCATGGGGAATGAATGCGAGACGAATCTCGGCTTTTGAGCCTCCGAACTAAGTTTGTGAGGCTTAGACATCAAAGATGTGTATTATTTCACCACATCATTCATGTGGAACGCATGCGAGACTGATCTCGGTTTTTGAGTATGCGAGCTAAGTTTTTGAAGCATAGATATCGAAGATGTGGATTATTTCACCATGGCATTCATGTGGAACGCATGCGAGACGGATCTCGGTTTTTGATGGTGGATTGTTTCCACCGCATTCATGGGGAACACGCTTGGGAATCGAACACTTGGCCAAAGTGTCGATGTTAGTAAAGTTGAGAGAGAAATTTGGTAAAGGATGAACTGTTGAACTACGGGAATTCGGTGAACATCGAACTACGTGAGTTCGGTAAATGTTGAACTATGGGAGTTCGGTGAACATCAAACTATGGGAGTTCGATAAATGTTGAACTATGGGAGTTTGGTGAACATCGAACTATGGGAGTTCAGTAAATATTGAACTATGGGAGTTTAGTAGCGAGGGAGACGAGAAAATTATCAATAAAATTTTATTGATTTTATAGCTGAATCTTGTGATATGCTGCCTACGTACCCTTGGAGTTAGGATCAAACCATTCGTAGTTCATATTACATAAGGAGTAACTCAACCATGGAGGCTTAGTTGTGATACACCATTGCAGTAAGTGGCAGAGCCATGTTAGTTGGGGTGGGGGCAGCTGCCCCATACAAAAAAAATAATTAGTGTAAATTCTTAGAGATAATAATTACTGCCCCTATATCAAATGATATATCAAATGATATATTTGTCCTCATTAATTTTTTTCCTTTGTTCAGTTACTTTATTTGATCATTTTTTAAATATAATTGAAATGTATCCATCCAAATTTGATGGCCAAATGGATTTACTTACTTTTTCTCTTAAAATCATTTATATTAATTTATGAATTTTAGACGTTTCGTCAATAAGTATGTACACAAACCAACCATAATATTAGCATATGTAAAAAGACTTAACCTTACTAACACTTTTTCTTCCTTACACTTTTATGCAAAACTTACAAAATTTTAATTCTAAATATTTAAAACGAAATGACACATATAAATTTATGAAATCATGTTCTCTGTAAGACTAATTATTTTTATAAACTACATGATAATAACTTTCTACAAAAATAATTGAAAATGCTTTGAAACTATTCATCATATATATACAGTAATATATTAGCTTGATTGATAAATATGGCAACTAACTAACCAAAATACAACAAATAACGATCAAAATTTTGATATTTTTTGTTGGGTAAAATTTTGTTTTTGGTAATTCTCTAGAAAAATTTTAAAAGCAAGGTTTAAAAAATATATAATGCATTTGTAATTTTTTTATTTTATCAATGTTTTAAGATTATATTATTTAAAGTTTTTTTGATAATGTCTTAATTTAAATATTTTTACCCCCAGTTAAAATTATTTCTAGCTCTGCCAACTGATTGCAGTTGGATATCACAAAGGTCTACGACTACAAGGTTAGAGTGTAAACTTGGAGGGAATCTAACTCAAGACTGGATGGGCTAGAGAGAGTCCATGTTGATGTCTTTCTTAAAGTCAATGTAGAAAAGAGTGGTAGATTTGAATAGTTGTGCTTGAAATCGTTTGTTTTCTGGTTCTAGTGAATTTTTAATAGACAAGGTCTCGGGAATATAGGTTGGAGAATTCAAACTCGTTAACAGACTCTTTGTCATCTCTTACTTTATGCACTTGTTTGTTTGTTTATAATTTCTCCTCGCTTGAACAAGAAGCGGAGGCTGCAGTGGAATATGGTCGATCACTGATGATAAAATCTTCAAAGAATTTGTGGATAAGGTGGTTGCTATAATAGACAATAACGAACACTGATAATGTCTCGTAAATTGGTTGCTCCACGGTCATTTTCATATGCCCTAATATTTGCATGAAACTTGTGAGTTCCAAGTCCTTGCTGATATAAGACACAATCAATTTTGTTCTTGAAACTAATTTATCATGAAAAAATCGGAGGTTTGTATGTGACTCAAATAAACGACGTCTAGTTACTCTGAGATTGTTGTTTGGACCAAAATAATTTTTAAAATGGATGGAGTTTTCAGTCCAAAGCTTCGCGTATCCAAACGAACACACAATACCATTACCATGACAAACAAAAAGCATGAGAGGTGATTCATCGTTTTGATTAATCGTTGATTGTATATTTTGTTAGGGGTAAAGTAAAAGATAAAATGTGCAGATTTATAGAATATAAAAGAACATTTCTAAATCTCCACCAAAAGTAAAATAAATACGATTGCAATCTTTTATTCAATAGGTATCCATTACAATAAAAAAAATATATGAAATTGCAGTTAAAACTAAGATCAAATATTGTAAACATGTTCACCCCCAAGTATATTCTTTTTTAGGCGCTTCTTTATTATCATGTGTGAAATAAATTCCATCTTCTCTAATATCCCAAAAATTCTGTTTACCATGATCAAAAACGCCACTGCCAGATTCGAATGCCCTAATCTGTGCAACCCTCAAAGCTCCAAGATTTTTCCTTAAGTTACAATCAATTATGTTCTTGAGAACAGCTTTACCATGAAACATATAATCGTCGCTTTGTCCAGGGGTCAAAAAACTGTCGAAAATTTGATCTCCGTTGAGTTTACAAAAAATATCGACATCGTCATTTGGACCAAGAGAACTCTTGAAATGTAAGCCGTTTTTAGCAAACAGCTCCGCGTTACCTAACCCAACACACAATGCCATGACAAACAAAAAGCACGAGAGGTGATTCATCGCTTTGATTAATCGATTTGGTAAATTTTGTTAGGAGTGAAATGTATTTTTTTTTTTTTGGTCGGAAATGAGTGAAATGTATCTAAATAACAAAATGTGCATATTTATACAAAAAAATCATGAGGTCATGTTCATGCATTCAATTTTCCGTAACGTTTTTTTTTTTGGTTAAAGACTAAAGGAGTAACGTTTCTCTAAAAATTAAATAGTTTGGTAAGTTTTGTAAAAAAAACAGTCAAGGTTTAACTTTTGTATTTATGATATGCATTGACGTGTTTGTATCTAATTTATTAAAACATAATCATTTTTTGTGTCCAAACAGGAAAAAATGCATATAAATCTATTCCAATTCTGGATAACTTTTAAACTTTAAATTTTTGTGGATAAATAACTCTGTTTCCAAACAGAATAATTTTGTTCAATTAAAAATTTATTTTTTGGAGATAAACATTTCTTAGCTTGAACCGTATAATTTTGTTAAATTAAATTAAAGGTTACGAAATTATATATATTAAATTGAAACAATTATTATACAGATTAAAACAATTCTCTAAGAAGATTACAATTATCAAATTATCGATTACATGAGAAATCAATTTTTTTCTCAAACTGTGAAATCTTCTCGAGCATGTGCTCATCTGCTTTCCTTTCATGCCTCCGTTGAATGCATTGTTATGGAAGCATGGATCAAAAAGATTATCCAGTTCTATTGTCTCTATCAAATCAGAGTTCATGTACTCATATAGGATAGTAATTTGATCAAGAGCTTTATGAATCTATTCAGGTGGTTAAAAGACGACCCACACGCATCATTAAACCAAAACGATCAATGTCAAAGTTAACCAAAAGAAATTACTTTGTACCAACTACAATTTACGGTTAACCATATATAATTTACAGTTTCTTTTAAGCATCTAAAATATCTAGCAACAAAATCTTATTATACAATTACAAAGAAATCTTACCAAATCTCTTTGAAAATATTTGAGATTAATATGCTTCAAAATATTCATGCTCCGAAAATCCATGAATCACATAATCTAAAAATCTAAAATTTGATTAATAATGAATTTTAATAGATTATATTATTAGATATACTACTAGATCTCCTGAAATCCGATTAACATATTTACTAATACATATTCAATATTTTTTATTTACATATATATAATGATTAATATTTTAGGAATCACACAATTTTAGGAATTATTAATTTAGAATTAAATTCAAAATGCAAATCTAATTAATTTTGATAAGATTGTCCATATTATGTTAATATTCATTTATATTAATAAAGATTTATTAAAAAAATATTATTATTAAATCTAAACCAGAAATGATTATTCTATTCAAATTTAAAATTAAAAATTTTACCACAAGCTTCCAACGATAAAAAAAAGAAACATTAATATCGTCTTTTGATCGAGAGACAAGAGAATAATTAACCATCCTAGGGGTAAATGAGTAGCCTTTCAAGCAAAAAATTACTTCTCATTTAGTATATATGATATTCTAATTCGGTAGAATAATGGTGAATTGGTGGTGATCAAAGTGACTTTTAGTTCGTCATTTTACAGTATAGGGAGGTATTCTAAATTATTTTTACCTTTTAATTAGATTTACACTAAAAATTGTAAGAAATTAATACAAAATCCCATCTTCTTATTTGTTTTTATAAACTTTTCTAGTTTTTTCTTGTCTTAAAAATAATTTATTATTATTGCAAGTCTCGTCAGTCCAATAGTTGACAAAGGATTCATTAATACTTCTATACCATGAAGTATGAAATTTGATTCCCAGAAAATACAAATTAAGGTGACACATATTACATGAAATTAAGTTCCAGCATAGTGAAACTAAAGTCGTTCGTCATGGTCCAGTATGTCAAGGTAAAATTATCCGTCACGAGCATAGTGCAACTAAAGTCGTTCGTCATGGTCCAATGTGTCAAGGTAAGACTATATGTCACGAGCATAGTGCAAGTTGAATCATCTGTCGTGAATTTTTTTAGGCGGGTAGAATTGTCCGTTGTAAAATCACCAATATAATTTTTCTCATGATTTGTAATAGATAATCATCCAGACGACAAAATTGCTTTATCTATTATATAATAGTTGGCTAATTCTCTCCAAATGCTTGCCACGTCAACAGTGGAGAAAGCGCCACGTGACATTGACAATTTTAACACCCTCTCTCTCAGCTAGGGTTGACCGTCTCATCTATTACTAATAAAAGTTGATGCTATATAGGCCTCTAAAGGCATCTATTATATAATAGTTGGCTAACTCTTTCCAGATGCTTGCATCTTTTTAGATGCTTTCCACGTCAGCTGATGAGGTCATCAGACCAGTAGCTGAACTGGAGCTCAATCAAACCGAATGCACAAGGCCTATCGAACCCGACAAGGACTTGATCGTGAACCACCTATCAAATCGAAGGTTCAAAAACTTGCTATTTTCGGAACTTTCCATAAATGGAACCTTGAAAACGTACCTCTGGCATCCAGGGGAGCTTATACTACATCTAGAGGATCCTAAAGATGTTCTTATATGCACCAGAAAGTATTGGATCAAGTGGATCCTTCCTTGCTTCATCATTCCTAAATTAGATGCTTTAACACTTGGACCATTTATGTACAACGACTACTTTTTTTTTGAGCTGAGTGTGGAACACGAATTGAAGATCTTCCAGTCAAGACAAAGACTTTCAACACATGGGATCATAAAGAAGATATCAAGATATAAAGAGGTGTCCAAAACCTTTCCTATTCTGGCCCAAAGCAATCACACTCCAACGGCCTCATTCCTTTTACAAATTCTGCCTCTTTACTTCATGTTTTTAATTTAAATCTTTTTGTTTCCTTTTCTATTGTTTTGGAACGTTAGTCCTATATAAGCTCATAATCTCCATCATTGTAACTTGTAAGCACACCTTTTTATTGAATAAAAATCTGAGTTCATCTCTTTGAAGCTTTTAAGCTTGTCTTTTGTTTCTCTAGGCTTTTAGGTGGATTGCTTAAGCTAGGAAACGTTTTGAGTCATTGTCTTTGTGTGGATTCACTCTGACCTTGACTTGTGTTCTTATCACAAAGTCATTCCACAACTTTGTGTGGCGAACTTCGACCCATCAAGCTCGTAGGCCTTTAAACCATGTGAATTAAGAAAGGTGGATTCCGATCTTATATCAAAAAGATCTAAAGTAACAAAAGAAAAAAAAATTTATAAGAAAAAAATTTGATATCTATGATAACTCTATGGAAAATCAACATAAAATCTTAACAAACAAAAAAAGAAAATTATATGCCAAAAAACCGAGTCTCTTAAAATAGAAATAAATATCAAACGAGTTAAATTAACAAAACAACTAATAAATATTGAAATAAATATCAAAAGAGCTAAATTGACAAACTAAAAAATCATTTAAAAGGAAATTAACTTGATATTTATGCTAACTCTATGGAAAATCAACATAAAATGCTTAACAAACAAAAAAGAAAAAAGAAATTATCTGTCAAAATAAAATGTATAACTAATAAAAGTTGATGTTATATGCCTCTAATGGTATTGATTTTGCGTACTTAATTGTATTCTTGATCAAAGTTATGCTCTGATGGAATAAACAAAAAAAAGAACGGCATGAGAAAGAATTCACCCATGGATTGAGAAATACGACTATAATGAAGGAAAAATGGCTATGTGTAAACCAATCTTTTCAGATATAAAATAATGTTTGTCACTTCAATATTATTTGCAATGACCCCTAAGTATGAGAATTAAATCATCATCGCTTAGGTTTATGATCTCATCGAAGAACCATCAAAAAATTACCACAACCAATATGTCATCAGACAAAATTTTTGCTTCTATCTCTCCAATGTAAAATTTACAAAAAGTATATTTATTTTGTCGGTTTTTTGTTATTATAAATTTGTTTCAAAATTCATATCATATTCATATTTTGTTTTGGTTTCAAAATTGATTTTTTTCATAGATATGAGAGCAACATTTGTGTTTATTACATTGCTTTTCGATTTATAGATTAAATTGGATTTTTGTATTGATTAAAATAGTGAAGGAAGGAAAATAATTTTTGACTTTTTGGCTTTTTTTGTTGTTGTTTTTATAGAAAACAAATATAACGAGAATGAAAATTAATATGATGAAAAAACTTATTCACTCTGATTGGAAGAAGTAATGTACAATCATTGAAAAATCATTTAAAAGTTACCACAACCAATATGCTACCAGACAAAAGTCCAGTCTTTACATCTTCAAGATAAAACTGACAAAAAAGGACGATCTTTGTGATTTTAAATTAGTTTCAAAATTTATTTCATATTCATCTATTGTCTTAGTTTCAAAATTAAAGTTGTCATGAATGTGAAAGCAAGAGTTGTGTTTATTAGTTTATTTTTCAATTTAGTAGATTAAATCAAAAATTTGTATTAGTTAAATTAGCTAAGGAAAGAGAATAATTTTATAATTTTTTATTGTTTGCATAGAAAATATATATAACGAAGATGAAACTGAAAATGATTAAAAAAACTTATTTTCTTGATTTAAAGAAGTGATGTATAATATTTTATCTTCGTGACAATACTATGGTTATTAAATAGCATTTGATTACTTTATTACATTTTTATTTGGATTTGATATACTAACTTATCAATGTTCGACCATATAATACGTTTTCAACGAGAGAAACAGCCTCAGTCGTTTACATCTCCTTTGGGACTATAGCCCACTTGAAGCAAGAGCAGATCGAGGAGATCGCTCATGGCGTTTTGAGCTCGGGCTTGTCGGTCTTATGGGTGGTTCGGCCTCCCATGGAAGGATCACCCGTAAAACCACATGATTTGCCTCGAGAGCTCGAAGAGAGAGGGAAAATCGTGGAATGGTGTCCACAAGAGCGAGTGTTGGCTCATTCTGCGATTGCTTGCTTCTTAAGTCACTGCGGATGGAACTCGACAATGGAGGCTTTGTCTTCTGGAGTTCCCGTGGTTTGTTTTCCACAGTGGGGAGATCAGGTTACTGATGCGGTTTACTTGGTTGATATTTCAAGACAGGAGTGAGACTCGGGCGAGGAGCGGCTGAGGAGAAGATTGTTCCGAGGGAGGTTGTGGCGGAGAAGCTGCTTGAGGCGACGGTTGGGGAGAAGGCGGTGGAACTTAGAGAAAACGCTCGGAGGTGGAAGGAGAAGGCGGAGGCCACCGTGGTGTACGGTGGATCATCTGATAGGAACTTTCAAGAGTTTGTGGAGAAGTTAGTTACGAAGCCTGTGGTGAGAAAAGACGACGGAAAAAACTAATGATAATGTCTCGTAAGACTCCAAAGTGTTGATGTACCTCCAAATTACCACAACATCTTCTACAGATATTATCATATTGTCATCTCCTACCAATGATTTCGTATTGTCACCTTTCTTCTTCTTTTTGACAGCTTTCGTATTGTCTCCTTATCAAAATATCACCGTCGATTTCAACACTTCCGTAGCGCAAGAAATGTAACTCCCTTCGTATAATATTTATATATGACAACGGATTTAGAGAACTAACATTATATGTATTAAATGAATTAATAAATTGACGAGAGTAAAAACACGACAATTTTAAACTCTCATAACAATGATGTGTAAAGCTATATACAGTTATATAAAATATATGATATAATGTTTAACCTTAATTATGTGCATCATTTATTGATTTATATGTGGAAAGGCAATATCTGGCTTTAAATATAAAGGAGCGAGTGTGCCATGAAAAACAAAAAATCACTAAACCGAAAGAGAAACGAATTTGGAATCAGATATGCTAACTCGTTTCACGAGATTGCTATTTTGAGACTCTTACTTGAATATTTTCTTCACTCTAAGTCTTAAGTTTTCTTTGGAATGCAAGGGTTACTCATAGCAGATTACAAATAAAAACTTTTGTGGGATTTGAATCAGAATGGTGCATACCCTGATTGGCTTTTGATGTCCTACATCATGTACGTAATTGACTGTTGGGAGATGAAAACGAGTGTTATTGGACGGTGGCTAAAAACAGTAGAACACTGTTGGAGGTAAGCTATGCACCATCTTAAAAACCATTTTCAAATCGAATTCACCCTGGTTTATCCCGATACGTTGATCCATGATAACTCCATTATTACTTACCGGAAGTCGGCCCAGTTCGGCCCGTTACAATTCAATTAACTAAACTTATCTCAACTCAATTTGGCCCACCACGAGTCTCGAATCCGACCAGCTCACTTTGGCCCATGAATCGGCCATTAAGTCGGACCAAACAACGTCGGCGCCGACCTCCGAAAAAGAAGAAAGATCCCAAAGAAAAAAAGAAATCTTCCATGTGGCTCTGGCTAAAATGGAAGATATCCTTATCAAGACCCGAGAAAAATAAGGAAAATCACGAAGATTAGACCGACACAAGATCTTATAAATAGGGAAGATTACCTCATTCGCAAGGCATCAGCAATTTTCCCGCAAGACCTGAGAGAGAGAGAGCTCTGAATTTCCCAGCTTATTTTTTCAGTCTTGTTTTCTTTTCCGCAAGACCTAATTCTTGTAACTCGCCGAGTTTTGCTAGTAAAACTAGATTTCCCAATCCCTTTTGTTATTTAATTAACCTAGTTGAAACTCACGTTCAACAAACACCTACAAGACTTCAAAACTAAAGCATTCCATTCGAGTTCCTAAACCGTAGGCGAACTTGTTTTCATCTGTCTAGATTAAGCATGGGACATATGTAATCCGATCTCTTTCCCGTCGAACAACTAAGGATCGGTTAAAGATTTGAAGTTTTTGATTAAGTTTACAGTTTAAAAATAAATAATATTATTAATTTTTTTTTTGGATTTAGACAGCATTTCAATAATAATTAATAATTAGAGTTAGACAATGCAAATTTGAGGGTCGGTGGTTTCAGTCATGGAGGATGTGAGCATTCGTGGCTAGTTTCGTGGATTTGGAAGCTTTGCTCTCCTTCCTCCTCGTTTCTTCATCGGTAGAGGTCTTCGTGTGTAGGCCTGAGGTTCCATGCACTCGTTTGATCTGCTCTATACATGGTTGGGCTCGCCAGTAGTGTAATCGGCGTTGACCAGAATTGTTATGTCCCGATATCAAGCCTTTTTCCTCCTTTCCGTTGTTCGTGTGTGGTCTTGATTGGGCCATGATTCTTCTTGCTGCTCTGTGACGGGCCCAGTTCAAAGTGTTTGTGTCCGCAGAGCTCTTGTCATCATCAGTTCGTCTCTTTCTTTTTCAGGTCTTTGCCGATCTGCTTGTAGTTAAGTTTCTTGGGTTTCTTGTTGTGATCATCTTGCTTTAGCGATGGCTTCCCGACGCGTAAGTAGTTGAAGTTTTGATATAAGATTGGAATCACACCAAATCTTATTGATCACAAGATGTCAAGAGTTGGCAAACTTTGATGGCGGAAGGCGAATGACACCATACGGTTTGTGGTTTAACCGTGATAAATTCGAGATGAGATTTGGCTTTCCTGGGAGAATCAACACACTAAAAAGACAAGACTCGATCGATCTTAAGCAAGCACAATACTTAAAGAAATCGACAAAGATAAGTAACCGAATTCAAGACAAGACTTGAAAACAAAACAAATGTGTTTATTAATATGAGAAAGCGTGAATATTACAATGGGGATACTGAGATATATATAGGCATCAGCTAGTACAATAAACAAAAAAACAATTAAAAGAAAATTAAATCAAAAAATCAATCAAAGAGATTGATCGATATGATCTTTATTGCTGAATTCTAATGTTTGGCCAAATGAGGAAAACATGAGGTTCTTTGTATCTAGAAAATTTGGGCATGAAGTAGTGACGTCTTGAAATATTCTGGACCATGTAAACACTACAATAAAACATGTGTATTTCCGACGGCAATTCCGACGGCAATAATTCCGTCGGAAATTTCCGACGACTTTCCGACGGATTTCCGACTAACTTCTCATCCGTCGGAAATCCGTCGGAATTCCGACTAACTTCTCATCCGTCGGAAATCCGTCGGAATTCCGTCGGAAATCCGTCGGAATTCCGTCGGAAATCCGTCGGAAATCCGTCGGAAATATTAACCCGTCAGACACTTTTCGACAGATTTCCGACGACTTTTTGACGAATTCTGATATTGCCGACATACTGCCGACGGATTTCCGACGACGTTCATCCGTCAGAAATTTCCGACGGATTTCCGACAGATGCCGACATGGTTGCCGACATCGATAATATCTACTTTATATCCGTCGGAAATCCGTCGGAAAATGCACAAAATTTTCTTTCTAAAAACATTTCCACGCTTCATTTATAATCACAACAAAAAAAAATCTCTGTTATCTAATTCCTTACGAAAATGTCTTCCTCAAATCCTTATAATTATTTTCGATCATGGATGGACAAGCCTCATCAAATTCCGGACACAGGCCTAGTTACGGAGGAATTCAAAAAAGGTCTACAGGAATTCATGGCATTTGCGGGTATGCAGAAGAAAGCAAAAAAAAACCGGTAAAATCTATTGCCCTTGTACCAATTGTGGGAATCGTAGATTTATCGTGATAGATGAAGTATGGTCACACTTGTATTGTCATGGGTTTATGTCGGGTTACAAGATTTGGTATTATCATGGAGAAAATGATACAATGGTGGATAATTATGCTAGTACTAGTGAACATTATATTGGGGATAACACTAGCTTAGAAGAACCCGCAATGGAAGAATAAAGTACTGTAGGTCATGTTCAGATGGTGAACAATGCATTTCGTGAAAGTATACCATCGGTTGCTGAGTATGGAGATAGGGGAGAAGAACCTAATTTAGAAGCTCGGAGATTCTTTGATATGTTAGACGCTGCTAAACATCCGTTATATGATGGGTGTAGAGGTGAACATTCCCCTTTATCAACTGCAACAAGGATGATGGGTATAAAGACGGATTTCAATTTGAGTGAGGAGTGCGTGGATGCAATCGCTGATTTTGTGAAAGAAATTTTGCCAGAAGATAATCTTGCACCGGCATCATACTATGAGATACAGAAACTTGTTCAAGGTCTAGGATTGCCGTATCAGATGATAGATGTATGCATAGACAACTGTATGCTCTACTGGAGAGAGGACGCATATCGTACGACATGTCGTTTTTGTCGCAAACCTCGGTATAAGGAAACAGGTGGAAGAGTGCCAGTGCCATATAAACGGATGTGGTATTTACCGTTAATAGAGAGATTGAAGAGGTTATATCAGTCAGAGCGCACAGCAGGAGCAATGAGATGGCATGCAGAGCATACAACAGATGGATAAATCTCCCATCCGTCAGATGCAGGAGCATGGAAACATTTTCAATCCATTTATCCCAGCTTTGCGTTTGAGGCAAGGAACGTATACCTTGGATTATGTACCGATGGTTTCAGCCCTTTTGGGAAGCACGGCAGAAAATATTCTTTGTGGCCAGTAATTGTAACACCTTACAATTTGCCGCCATCTTTGTGCATGCAAAGGGAGTTCTTGTTCCTTAGCATTCTCGTTCCTGGACCAGAGCATCCGAAGAGATCACTTGATGTGTTTTTGCAACCATTGATTTATGAGCTGCGAATGTTATGGGACCAAGGTATTGAAGCGTTTGATGTTTCTTGTCACCAAAATTTCATCATGCGGTCGGTACTTTTGTGGACTATTTGCGATTTTCCAGCATATGGCATGTTATCAGGATGGACAACGCACGGAAGGTTATCGTGCCCGTACTGTCAAGATAACACTGATGCGTTCCAATTGAAGCACGGACGGAAAACGTCTTGGTTTGATTGTCATAGGCGATACCTACCTAGCGATCATCCTTATCGTCGGAGCACCACATTGTTTAGGAAGAACCAGAAAGTATTTGACGGTCCTCCTCCTGAGTTAGATGGTGAGTATTTGTTGACTCAGTTTAGAGATTTTGGTGCAGAGAGGACCGTTGATTGTGGTGGTAACGGACATCATCCTGTTGATGGTTATGGCAACGTTCATAATTGGCACAAGAGGAGCATTTTCTGGGATTTGCCTTATTGGAAGAACCATCTTTTGAGGCATAATCTGGATGTCATGCACATTGAGAAGAATTTTTTCGACAACATTATGAACACCGTTCTCAATGTCAAAGGGAAGACGAAGGACAATCTGAAGTCTAGATTGGACTTGCAAGACATTTGTTCTCGTAGAGCACTACATGTGACAGGGAACGCGAAGCCTCCGGTCCCGGCTTTTCGTTTCGATGAACCTTCAAAGGCCGAGTTTTTTGACTGGATTACCGAAAGTGTTAGATTCCCGGACGGATACGCATCTAACCTTCGGAACTGCGTTGATCATGGAGAAGGGAAGTTTACTGGGATGAAGAGTCATGATTGTCATGTGGTGATGCAGCGCCTCCTTCCATTTGCCTTTGCATGTCTTCTACCACGTAATGTCCACGAAGCAATTGTAGGTACAATCATGAAATTATTTATTTACTACTTTATACAATATATACTTCATTATTTAATTATTCATTTGTTATCCATATATTTCAGGGATTGGTGCCTTTTTCCGAGATATATGTTCTCGCTCTCTTACATCAGACGGTATCCGCAATCTTGGGGCTAATATACCTGTAATCCTTTGCAATTTGGAGAAGATATTTCCTCCTTCATTCTTTGATGTTATGGAACATTTAACAATTCATCTCCCTCGAGAAGCAGAGCTTGGGGGCCCGGTTCAGTACCGTTGGATGTATCCTTTCGAACGGTATATGTTACATCTAAAGAAGAAGGTGAAAAATTTGAGTAGAGTGGAGGGTTCTATCGTCGCACAGACCATCAATGAAGAAACCTCACATTTTGCCGAGTCCTACTTTCCATCACAAGTCAAAACAAAGAGTCGTATAGCAGCTCGACATGATGACGGAGGCGTCCTACCTTTCTATCCGGTCGATGTACCTCATATATTTTTACAAATTGGACGACTTAGTGTGATACGAATCGACTAAGGACCGGCTTGATTGTCTAAAGGTGATGATCGGATAATCCTTGACTTCGAAGGATCCAAGTCGAAAGATGCTAAGGCGTGGATTTTACTCCGAAATTCCTTAGGCCCAATCGATCGAGAATGCTAGGAAACGAGGCGGTGGCAACGCCGATGGGAGAATTCTGGAAAGCGGATGATAAGGCGTGACGGTTAAGTCGAAGATCCTTATGCCCCAGCTTTGCGCGAAGAATGCTCACGATCAACGGATCGAAGATCACGTCGTAAAGTCGCGGAACACTTCACGGTTTGATCGATTTTGTTTCGAAGAATACACCTTCTAAGAAACGAAAATAAAGAGAAGAATTCTCGACAAGAGAAAGTGAAAAGAGTTTATAAAAAATTGCTTAATGATTTCGATTACAAGGGGGGAGTTTATATAGAGAAGAGAAGAAGGGGAAGGGGTGAGTCAAAGTGTATTAAACACTTGCCTCGAAAAAGAAGAAAACAAATTACAAGGAAAATTGACTAAGACTGAAATAAATGAAGTTTGACTCGCCGAAATGACTCATGGAATTCCCACCGAGAATTCCACCGAAAATTCCCACCGAGAATTTCCCCGGGAAAGTCCGCGGAGTTTTCTTGCGGAAACGAACCGTTAGCGGAGTAAGCCGGTTGCCTCGTTAAAACCTCTTACGGAAAACCCATTGGGATAAAACCGTAACAGGAAAAAGAGTACAACACAACTTACTCAACGGGACGAACCTCAAGAAGAACTCGTTGATACGGAGTTAAGGATCGGTTGCGTAAGTTGATCCTCCTTGATCCGGATTTCGCCAAGTAAGCTCCGAACTGCTTCCTCCAATTTATGTGCCTTTGCGCGGGTGATTGCTCCTTCCGGTACATGCAATGCTTCGGGTTGAACCTTCGTGTCCGGAATCATATCATAGTGGAAAAGGCAAGAAGAGGAGACTTTCACCACAAGAGCGAGACCATTTGCATATGTATATTCTCACAAACTGCGACGGAGTTGATGAATATGAGATGTATTATATATTGAACTTAATTTTTAATTACTTATTGGGTTTTTGATTATATATATATGTACTAACGTGATAATTGTTTCAATCTCACAGGATGTATATGGCTTATCAACGTTTTGCATTTCCTGACAAAACAGAGGACGAGCTAATCGAGCTCAAACAGGAAGAGTTCGGACGTTGGTTAAGAGATTATGTAAGTCTTTTAATTGCCTTGTTTTTAGTAATCATCATATGTAATGAAAGATTTAATTATTTGAAGTATTTTTATTTAAATTGTGCAGGTAACGATAGAGAAGGCTAACGGACAAACATTTCCCACGTGGTTAGAAGAAATTGTGAGATTTCCACTAGCAACCGTGCAGTCACATGTGATGTATAGCACACGGGGGTACGCTTTTAAGATTCTTCGGGATGATAGGAGTGCGACAACTTCAGATTACGGTGTATCAACTCAGTCAGGTGATCTTGTATACTATGGTGTCGTACGTGAGATTTTCGATGTTCAGTACCCGGGAATGCTCGGTCTAAGATGTGTTGCATTTTTATGCGACTGGAACGACCCATTAGTAGGAAGCGGTGTGCGACACGACCAATTTGGTGTTACATCATTACATAGCAGAAGAAAACTCCAGAGATACGAGCCATTTGTACTTGCATCACAAGCAGACCAGGTTTGTATTTCTTTTACGTTAATTTTTAATTTAGTTTTGTTGCATTCCCGTGGTTAAATTTGTACATGGTGTAGGTATGCTACATTCCCTATCCGCGGGTGACAAACAAGCAAGACCCGTGGGTTACAGTCACATCGATAAACCCGAGAGGTAGAGTTCATGGGATGTCTGATCATGAACCCCTCCAACAAAGCTCCGTAGGTTTGGGTTCAATCGAGCATTCCCTTGAGGTCGACCTTGTCGTTGATTTCACCATACAGTCAGACGATCGAGTATTTGAGGATTCAGAAGAAGAATTTGACGAATTTGGGGAACCTTCCGATTCAGGAGAATCAGATTACTCATCATCGGATTGACAGTAGTTTTAATTATAAAATTTGCACCGTAAAATATGTACATATATTTGAACTAGAATTCTAATGTGTAATATATCAGTTACGTCGAAGTTTTATAAAGTTAGACATTTGATTAAGTGTAACAAAATCAGAATTTTGCCACAAAAAAAATTTTGGTTACAAGGTTAACCTATATTATAACTTCTATATAAATTCTATATAACACATTTTCTTGATGTATATACAAGGTTAACATATTTTATATACATCATACAAGTGTTTGTAAACTTTTGCCACAAAAAAACCTATACCCTATACCCTAAACAAGATTTTTGAATATCCGTCGGAAATCCGTCGGAAAATTCCGACGGATTAAGCTGCCTCGGATAAAACCTGGGTTATATCCGAGGGATTGATTTTTTAGCCGAGGCAGCTGAATCCGTCGGAAATTTCCGACGGATTTCCGACGGATTCAGCTGCCTCTGCTAAAAAATCAATCCCTCGGATATAACCCAGATTCAACTCAAACCGTCGGAAATCCGTCGGAAAGTTCCGACGGATTTCCGACGGATATTTAAAAATCTTGTTTAGGGTATAGGGTATAGGTTTTTTTTTGTGGCAAAAGTTTACAAACACTTGTATGATGTATATAAAATAGGTTAACCTTGTATATACATCAAGAAAATGTGTTATATATAATTTATAAATTTTGATGGAAGTGTTTGTATAAGTTATAGTATAAGATATAGTTGATTTATGTGAAATGATATGTTTTGATGTTGTATAATTTTTAAACTAATGCAAAGCCTTTAATATTGATGAACTTAATATATATATTGAATGAAACATGTAAATAACATGTCCCTAAATCATATAAAGAAACCCTAAACCCTAAACCCCAAATATACCCTAATTCCGTCGGAAATCCGTCGGAAATTTCCGACGGATCTGAAAAATTAGACACGTGCTTGTTGACTGACCAATCGACAAACATGCAAGGAATATACCTTATCCGTCGGAAATCCGTCGGAAATTTCTGACGGATTTCTGACGGATATGGAAAATTAGACACGTGCTTGTTGACTGACTAATCGACAAACATGCAAGGAATATACCTTATCTTCTCCAATCCGTCGGAAATTTCTGACGGATTTCCGACGGACTTTGATATTTTCGAGACCGCGGGAATATCAACCGCGTAAATGAAATTATTTTTCGAAATCCGACGGAGTTCCGACGGATTTCCGACGGAGTTCTGACGGACATCGAATTATATCGACGAAACGTAAGTTTTTTCCTTATTTCTCTCTTCTTCCTTTCTCTCTTCCGTCGCTTCTTCTTCCTCTTCTCTCTTCTTCTTCCTTACCGAAAATCTCTTCTTCTCCCTCTTCTCTTCTTCTTCTTCACAATTTCAGTTTTAATCTTCAATTCATCAACTCCTCTTCTTCAATTCCTCAATTCTTCTCCAACAAAACCATGTAAGTTTAATCAATTCCTTTAATTTTTTTTTATATCATTTTAGTTTTAGGGAATATATTAGTTAGGTTGTTAGAATTCTATTTATGTGAATTGTTAAGTGGTTATAATAGAATTTGTTATTTAGAATAATATTAATGTTAGGGTTTATGTGTTTAGATTGTTGATTTAGAATTGTTAGATCTAGATATTGTTTGAATTTTTAAAAATATTTGTATATATTAAAATCGTTTTAAAAATATTGTTTAAGTAATAAAAACGTTTAGACAATATTTGTATATATTAAAAACGTTTTTAATATATTTGTTAAGTAATAAAAACGTTTTCATAATATTTGTATATATTAAAATTGTTTTTAAAATTTTTTATAGTAATAAAAACGTTTTTATAATATGTATATATATTAAAATCGTTTATAATATTTTTTAACTAATAAAAACGTTTTAAAAATATTTCTATATATTTAAGTTGATGTTAAAATATTTTTTTAATTATAAAAACGTTTTTATAATATGTGTATATATTAAAATCCTTTATAATATTTTTTAACTAATAAAAACGTTTTTAAAATATTTCTATATATTTAATTTGATGTTAAAATATTTTTTTAATTATAAAAACGTTTTTATAATATGTGTATATATTAAAATCCTTTATAATATTTTTTTACTAATAAAAACATTTTTAAAATATTCCTATATATTTAAGTTGATGTTAAAATATTTTTTTAATAATAAAAACCTTTTTCAAATATTATTTTAGAAATAAAATCGTTTTAAATATTTTTTATAGTAATAAAACGTTTTCTAAATATTTTTATATATTAAAACTGATTTTAAAATATTTTAGCAAATTTTGAAAATTTTTGAAATATTTGAATTTTTAGTAAACTTTGAATTTTTCGGAAAATTTGAGTTTTTTGGAAAATTTGAATTTTCTGAAAAATTTGAATTTTTCCTAAATTTGTTTCCGGAAATTTCAAAAAATTTTGTAACTTTTGAATTTTTTGTTAATTTACTAACAATTTTACCGTTTTCCGCAGGGATCACGACGAAGTTCTTCAGTTGGGAGGCGGCAACCAAGGACGCCGTTCTCGGGGTTCTCGGTGTACGCCTCCTCCGGGACCAACGAGCTCGGGAACTCACATCCCAGATTCCCAGCAATCCGCTGCTCGGAGCCACATTGAGATCGAGGAGCTAGTCCGGCAGCCTAACCGGGGCCACTGCATTCGACTCGACCCGAAGTTTGAGGACGGCACTTGGCAAGAAATTTTTTGTACATTATTTCAATTTATTTAGATTTTTAAACTTAACATATTTATATCTTTTCATAATGTGTTCAGGTTTAAGCTGTCGACTCAGATCACCAAGGCGATATTACGGATGCTCCACAACATGTTGGACAAACCGTACGAGAAGTATTCGGACATGCCTACCGAGGAGAAAGACGTGTGGCACCGGACTTTCGCGGTAAGTTATTTATTGATATATTATTTATTTTGAATTTCATTTTGACAATTTTTCTTTTTGATATGTAACATATTTTTTTTAAAAATTGTAACAAGAGTTCACGTGGGACTCTCATCATACGCGCAAAGTCATTGACACATTCGACAAGTATGCCGCAAACTCGTACTCGAAGCACATGTACGAGTGGAAGCAGAAGTGGAAGCACAACAAAGACAAGCCGAAGGACCTTGACGACGACGTCTGGAAGGGCTTCTGTGAGTACTGGAGTAGGCCTGCGACGAAAAAGACCTCCGAGCAACAGTCGAAGAACCGAAATAGCCAACGAGGCGGGAAAGGGGTCTACATCCACAACGCGGGCGCAAAGACCATCGAACGGGAAGCGATGGAAATGGTAAGTTTAATTTAAATTTTTTATTGTTAATTCTGTTTTTTATATTTATTTAACTTAACAAATTTTCGCAGGCGAGAGAATCTGGTTCCGAACCCGATTATCTTCAACTCATCGAGAATAGACACACCAACAAGAAAACCGGTCAGATACAGGACTTGGGGATGCGGGATGTTGTCGAGAAGAGCAAGAAGACGAAGCTGGACCGTGAACTATTATCGCAGCTCACTATCGAAGGATCGACGTCCTCGAACTCTTTGTCCCGGGAAGAGATAAACCAGATTGTACTTGAGGTAAGTTTTAATTTCATTTCGTTTTTTTTTATTTTCGTTATTTATTTATTATCGGTTATAATTATTCGCAGCAAACCCGGCAAGTGAAAGGTCGATTCGCTGGGTTAGTGATGAGGACATCGGCTCTAGAACCGACCCAACTGTGATGCCCATCGTACCAGAAGGTCCCATGACCCGTTCCAAGGCCAAACAGCTCAGAAGAAGATTCGGAACGGCCATACAGGCGTTCGTCAACTCACCCGGACCAGGCGACCCGTTTGGAGGTTTAGCCGAGAGAAGAAATCACTTGCAGAATGACCAACCGAACGACGTGATCTCCACTGAGGGATGTAAGTTCTCACACCCAAGTGACTATGTTAAGACTAACCGGTCGAGTGGTTTTAGTCATACAGGCCCGGAATCAATTTTAGCCGAAGGACCTTACCCGGAAACGGTTTTAGCCGAAGCAAAGGAGGCAAGCTCATACGACCGTCCAAACGATCCAATCAGCACTGAGGGAGGTAAGTTCTCTCGACAAAGTGGATATTCTAAAGCTAACAGGTCGAGTAGTTTCCCTATTAGCGATGCAGAACAATCAGCTGCTTCACACACAAGCCACCTAGCCGGTAAGGACCAACAACGGGCCAAAGAAGACGTTGAAGTTAAGGAATTGCCGGGACTTGAAGAGGATGACTTCTATGATCAAGAAGACCTCCTAGAAGACTTCACCAAGCTGCTGCACACACGGGACTCACCCAAGCCCGACTCACCTTCAAAGGCGCATCACACGCCACATCCGGCCACTTCGCACCAAGGTAAGATGTTCACATTATACACTGTCTTTGCAGGTACTTCAAGCTTCAAAGAACAATCCAAAACGACATCAAACGATCAGTTTTAAAGGCCGCGGCCATACTTTCCTTTTTCTACCTTTAATGAAACGCTACACTTTGTTTAGTTAGGGGAT
Organism: Eutrema japonicum; assembly: GCA_030161315.1. Lineage (NCBI taxonomy): Eukaryota > Viridiplantae > Streptophyta > Magnoliopsida > Brassicales > Brassicaceae > Eutrema > Eutrema japonicum. Next base: position 19,092,982 of record BSQW01000011.1, read on the forward strand.
GCGGAATTTCCTTATTTGTTCTTTGTTTTGTTTGGTTTTTATGTCTTTTTGCATTTTGATTTGACCTAAGGGTCACCTAGCTGTTGATATGCTCAATTTAATACCCTAAGATACTAAAGCAGTTGTTGTAGTAAGTGTAGGGGTCGAACCACAAAGAACTCAAAAATCACTCAATAGATTCTATAGATCAGAAACAAGCTAAACCAGATGATGTAATTGAAAAACAGGGTTGCAAGTAAAACGTTTGTAAATTCAATTTGGGGGAATGTAGGCTTAGGGTATTTCTCAGGAAATCAATGAATGCAGCTAAGCTACCTAACAGGATCCAGATTAAGCACTGTTCTAGAACTCAAATCACTAAAATATAATTAACCAACTCTCGTTGCGAAAACTATCTAAATCTAAATCCTAGAAATTCCAAATCTCTTTGCGAATCCTAAAGTCTAAATCAGCTTTAAAATCAGGTTTGATATGTTCACAAATCAATTAAACCAAATCTCTTTGCGAATAATCAATTTGCTCACCTAAGGTTCTATCAGGTAATTAATCGCACTCTCGTGCCTAATTAATTATCCTAAGATCTAAGTTCCAGATTCGTCAACCTAGAATTAGCTTTGAGAACAACCTAAGGCGAAGAACTAATTTAGATAGTGAATCCTAACAGATAATCAACCTAGCATTCAAAGAAATCCCTATGAGAAAACCCTAAACCTAACAGGTGATCTACTCAGACATGGATATTAAATTAATAAACATGTTGACTAAATACTCTTATATTAAATCAGAAAGAGAAACAAGGTTTTGAGATCTGATCTCGGACGAAGGGAAACCAGACTTGTCTCTCACCAAAATCCCTCTTAAACCTAAACAATAATAAAGCATAGCCTAAACAATGGCTGTAAAATCCTATTTATAACCTAAATCACGATTTGGGGCCTTTTTGTAATTATCAAAGTTTTCTGGGTGCTTTTGCAATTCTCCAAGGCTTCATAACTAGTCGCGGCCCATGAAATCTCGATGAGTGTCGATCGATACTCGGGGGTATCGATCGATGCTCGGTGCTCAGATCGGGCTCTTAGTCATCAGACTTCAGTCTCGCTCCAGAATGCTCCAGAAAAGCTCCAATAATTCCAATTAAGCTCCAAATGTGCTATAACCTGTGAAAGACTCTAAAAGACTCCAAAACACAAGAAAAGACTCTATAAAAGGACTTATATCATGGCTTAAACAGGGTAAAAACCATGATATATCAACTCCCCCAGACTTAGCCTTTTGCTTGTCCTCAAGCAAATAGAAGACTAAATCAGAAAAAGAGGTTTGAAAACGTAGAGACTCACCTGTTCCTGAACCATCGAAATGACCTTCTTTCCAAGCACCCAAATGTTACCTGATCAGCTTTTGATCTGACCACCATGTACTTCTCCGTAGACATTTGCAGCTTTTCCAGACTCCACACAAAATCCCACAGCATTGTTCAAGTAAAACCTTCATCGCCAGTTTCATCGCTGCAGTTAATGTTCAAGAACCTTCTAGATTCTTTACCAGACAATATCATGACAAAGGAACCACCCTTTTTAACACTTTTTGTATCAATTTCTCTCCCCCAGACTTATTTCTTATTATGTTCTATTTATATATTTTTTATTTTCAGCTTAGCATATACACATCAAGGTATGAGACGCGAGTATTGATGGTGTTTGCCACCGAATCCCCGGTTCTTCCCTCTCTATGTATCAAAGGATGTCGGCGAATAATGGCATCATAGGAAAATCCTAGCCTCGCTTCCAATCCTTTGTGTGATCATCCCCTCTCAAGTAGAATAATGGGATCGCTGGAAATTTTCCTAACCCTCTACTCAGAAGAAAATCATTTCAATCTTTTATGCTCTTATCTATCAACTTATTTCAGGGGAGAGAGATACCATAATTCTAAACACACGGGTTCCTTTATCAGATATGAATGATGAATCAAGCTCTATGAACACTAACCATATTGATGAAGTGCAAAAATTTGGCTCAGGTTTCAGAAGAACTCTGCTGGAGACATGGATGTTTTCTAGTCAACTGGTCAGCCTTTGGATTTTTCATTAGTCGATCTAGAACTGATCCTGTAACACTGTGCACTCAAAAACAAAATCAAATCAATAGGTTCAAGCACAGGATCATCATCTCCAACAAATTTTTGACTCAATAAAACAGTTTTGACTCGATAAAACGACTGACTCTAAGAAAAACGAAAACAATGTCAGCAGACACCTCCCCCAGACTTGAACAACACTGTCCTCAGTGTTATCTAGCCTAGAGTCAGTGAAAGAAACAAAAGAAAAGGATAGAATGAAGAGAAACAAGAAATTACCTTCCTGGAACAGCGAGTGTCGATCGACACACAGCACGGTATCGATCGATACCACGCTTAGATCGACTTGGTGAACTTTCATCCGCGATTGGTGTCGATCGATACCAATGGGGTATCGATCGATACTTAGGCGATTGCGAGTTGCTCCTTGTTCATCCTGACACAGACTCAAAACAAATGAAAAATCAAAAGGAAAAACGACTCAATGACAGACTCACCAGTGGGTTGCCTCCCACCAAGCGCTCGTTTTACGTCGCGAGCTTGACTGTATTGGCGATCAGTCAGGAGAAAGGTGAGAACTTGCGTCGAAACAAGCGCCACAATTCGATATCGCCAATGTCAGAGTTCTGCTCAGCATGTGTTCCACGAATTCCGGTCCTTTTTCTTTCAGCTCTGAGGTGAGAAGTACTCTTGCCTTAGAGAATGGCTTCAAGGCTCCTTTGCATTTGACCTTGTACTCAATCGAATCTCCATTACACTTCTGAGGTATCAAAGTGACATGGGGATTCTCAACTTTGTTGCTCTTGGCCTTCTTCTTTGTTGCCTTAGTTTTCTTGGCAACTTCTTTGGGGGTGCTGGGCGGTTTACTTGGAACATCTGCGACAGTAGGCTCATCAGGAGGCTCTTCCAAAATATCAATCGCTAGCGACTCTCCTGTGACAACTTCGATGCTAGACACATGTGTGGGAGCACTCCTAGGGGGAATGACACCATAATAGACCCCTCTGTCAATGTAAGAGAAAGAGATTCTCTTATTAGGTGTGTCTATGATCGCGCCTGCAGTAGCCATGAACGGTCGTCCCAAAAGGATAGGCATACGAGATATTGCACCCATCTCTACAACCTGAAAATTAGTAGGAACTAGACAGTCTCCTACTTTGACCAGCAAACCATGGATAGTACCGTGTGGAAGCGAGGTGGAGTTGTTCGCGAATGTGATAGATGTCTCTGGTGATCGAATATCAGCTCCTAACCGCTCCGCAATTGCCCTTGAGATGACATTGACACTAGCCCCTGAGTCGACAAGAGACTCTTTGAACTCAACTCCAGAGATAGAGCATGGAACTACAAATTTCCCTGGGTCCTCCCTTGGGGTCAACTGTCTCAGTGGAGGTGGACCTCTAGCCTTAATGAAGAGTGCCTTAATCTCTTCCTCAGTTTCTCTGCAATCCTTGAAGTGACTTAGCAGAGGACGGCACTCTAGGGCTTCTTCAAAGGTTGAATCAGGGGAAATCCTTCTTACCATCTTCTCAAAGCCACGCAGCTGCTTTGGAGAGATGGGATCTCTGAGGTGTTTAGGTACAGGATTCTCCTTCTTGGGCTTGCGAGCTCTTTTCTCAGCTCGTTCCTTAGCTATCGCTGCCTGACACTTCGTTTCATAGTCTTCCCGAAATTGGGCGATACTGAACCGTGCTGCTGCTACTTGAGGCTCCTTGGTCGAAATATCATGTGTCTCCTCAGAAATTGCCTTGGTATCGACCGATACCAGTGGGGTATCGATCGATACACGGGTTTTGGAAGTGTCCCGTTTCAGAATTGTAACCGGCATCGATCGACACCTGGGGGTATCGATCGATGCTCTGGCGATTTCAGAATCCTCTTCGTAATTCTCTGCACTTGAGGAGATCGCATTGACGTGTGCATGAACCGATTTTCCCTTGGAATTTGCTGCAGTCTGAGCTACTTGAGTTTCCAGCATCCTGTGACTCGTATTTAGTGCCTCGATCCTTCCACTCAAATCGGTGTACATGGTGTACATCTTACCATTGAAGGTCACTGTAATCTGCTGCTGTCCTTGAACGAGTGTTTCAAGCATGGCTTCAATCTTGTTCTCTGATGTCTTAGCAGTCACAGGCTCGTAGGAAGGACCTCCGTAGTTCCTGGTGTAACCACTGGTCTGGGCAGGTTTCTGGTTGAATCCTCCTTGCTGGAAGTTGTTGTTGAAGCCCCGATTGTTGTTGAACTGGTTCCTTTGTCCCTGAAAGCCAGAACCACCAATGTAGTTCACGTCTCCTGCTTCATTCTCATTGAAAACCTCAACATCCTCAGCAAAATGGACAGCTTTTGTTGTCTTTCCCAGCAGAAGACTGTGCATAGAATCTAGTTGAGCCTTAAACTCAGCGATCTGCGATCCATCTTGATTACCAGCCAGCTTCTTGCGCTCGAAATCTGCACTCTTTGTGCTGCTGCTAGATGCAAAATTCTCAATCAACACATAGGCGTCCTCAGGATAGTTGGTGTTGAAGTTCCCATTACTTGAAGAGTCCAGAGCCATCTGATACCTCCAATCTATTCCTCTGAAGAAGATACCTAGCAGCTGCACATCAGAGTATCCATGGTGTGGACAGTCTCTTTGGTATGATCTGAATCTTGTCCAAGCAGCCTTGAACGCCTCAGTAGGTCCTTGAGAAAAAGTGGAGATTTTATTCCTCAGATCTTCAGATCGTCCATCATCATAGAAGTTAATTAGGAAGGCTCTCTTGGTGTCTTCCCAATTAGTCAGTGATCCAGGAGGTAGCTGCCTCAGCCAGTAAGTAGCCTCTCCACCTAGAGAGTAGGGGAAAAGCTTGCAGAAAAGATAATCGTAGGACACTCCATTGCTCTTGATGCTAGTGACCAAGTCCTCGAATTTCTCTACATGATCCATTGGATGCTCATGAGGCAAACCATGGAAGAGATGCTGTCCTACTAGAGTGTAGTAAGCAGGCTTCAGCTCAAAGTCATTCCGCTCATACGCAGGGGGACGAATCGCAGAGCGATTGGCGAAAAATTGCTCTGGCCTGTTGTGTTCACCAATCGTTCTACCACGATTAACCACAGCATCCCTTGCGTTCCTAGCGGCATTCTCAGCGACAACCGGAGCAGGTTGAATGACAATCCCCTCTCCATCCAGACGTTGTCCTTGCTCATTGCACAACCGACCCTGTTGGTCCCTGTAAGCTCCAGCAGCATCACGAACCAACCCAACTTGATTGTTGTTCATCTTAGCTGACTTCTTTGCTTTCCTGTTTGTGCGTTCCACTTGTGCTAGCTGTTCCAGTGATAGATCAACTAGCGGAGTACTCTTTTTGCTTCTGGTTTCAAGATTATGCATGCACCTGAAATCACAAGTAAAGAGCGTAAGTAACTGAAATTTACGACGGGTATCGACCGATACTCAAGGGTATCGATCGATACTCGGGCGATTTAGACGAATTTCCTAGCTAAAATCTAACGGCGAATTGAGTCCCCGGCAACGGCGCCAAAATTGATATGCTCAATTTAATACCCTAAGATACTAAAGCAGTTGTTGTAGTAAGTGTAGGGGTCGAACCACAAAGAACTCAAAAATCACTCAATAGATTCTATAGATCAGAAACAAGCTAAACCAGATGATGTAATTGAAAAACAGGGTTGCAAGTAAAACGTTTGTAAATTCAATTTGGGGGAATGTAGGCTTAGGGTATTTCTCAGGAAATCAATGAATGCAGCTAAGCTACCTAACAGGATCCAGATTAAGCACTGTTCTAGAACTCAAATCACTAAAATATAATTAACCAACTCTCGTTGCGAAAACTATCTAAATCTAAATCCTAGAAATTCCAAATCTCTTTGCGAATCCTAAAGTCTAAATCAGCTTTAAAATCAGGTTTGATATGTTCACAAATCAATTAAACCAAATCTCTTTGCGAATAATCAATTTGCTCACCTAAGGTTCTATCAGGTAATTAATCGCACTCTCGTGCCTAATTAATTATCCTAAGATCTAAGTTCCAGATTCGTCAACCTAGAATTAGCTTTGAGAACAACCTAAGGCGAAGAACTAATTTAGATAGTGAATCCTAACAGATAATCAACCTAGCATTCAAAGAAATCCCTATGAGAAAACCCTAAACCTAACAGGTGATCTACTCAGACATGGATATTAAATTAATAAACATGTTGAATAAATACTCTTATATTAAATCAGAAAGAGAAACAAGGTTTTGAGATCTGATCTCGGACGAAGGGAAACCAGACTTGTCTCTCACCAAAATCCCTCTTAAACCTAAACAATAATAAAGCATAGCCTAAACAATGGCTGTAAAATCCTATTTATAACCTAAATCACGATTTGGGGCCTTTTTGTAATTATCAAAGTTTTCTGGGTGCTTTTGCAATTCTCCAAGGCTTCATAACTAGTCGCGGCCCATGAAATCTCGATGAGTGTCGATCGATACTCGGGGGTATCGATCGATGCTCGGTGCTCAGATCGGGCTCTTAGTCATCAGACTTCAGTCTCGCTCCAGAATGCTCCAGAAAAGCTCCAATAATTCCAATTAAGCTCCAAATGTGCTATAACCTGTGAAAGACTCTAAAAGACTCCAAAACACAAGAAAAGACTCTATAAAAGGACTTATATCATGGCTTAAACAGGGTAAAAACCATGATATATCAGCTGTCGAGCCCCTTTATAAGGTTCCCCTGCAGCCTTGTAATTTGTCACCTTTTGATTTATTAATAAAGCGCCGCATTTACCCTAGAGAAGCGATTTCTCTTTTTCTTCTTGTTCTTGCTCGTGAGACTCGGCCAAGATCAAGTCAGCACCGTATCAGGGATCTTACCACCATCTCTGTGTCGTGTTATCATTCCACCAACAGCCCATCTATCGACTCCACACGAGAGAAGCGATCGCCATCGTGTCAAGTCAATCCCACCATCGACCATCAACCGGCTAAAGGAGAGGGCGACCGCCTGTCTTTAGTCCCACGACTATCCCGGTTAAGACCTCACCACCGAGGCTTACACCATCTGGTATCAGAGCCAAAGGTTCCACCTTTGGTTTTTCTATCTCTTGTTTCGGTTTATTTTTCATAGCTCTATCGCTAGGATTTTTGTTTTTGTTTCGAGAATTCAAAAAAAAAAAAAAATATTGCTAGGGTTTTTGTTAGATCGAGTTCTTTCTGTTTAGTTTAAGAAAAGCAAAAAAAAAATATATATATATATAGAGTCTAAGTTTATTTAGTAGAATATTTTGTTTCCGAGAATTTCAAAAAAAAAAAAAAAAAATCTTACCGTGTCAAATTTGGGGAGTTTAGGAAATTTCCCCGGGGGAATTTTAGGAAGTTTTCCCCGCGTGTTAAGACTTACCGACCGTCCAGAATATTTGCTCGATCATTTAGGAAATTTTTTTCCCGAGTATTAGACTTGCCGATTAATTGGAAATTTACCGTATCGAATAGGGGAGTTTAGGAAATTCCCGGGGAATTTTTAGGAAAATTTTTCCGCGATTTTTAACCATTGCCGACTGATTAGTATCCTTGCTAGGACCTCTAGAAAATTTGGCAAAGTTTTTTTTAAATCGTTTAAGTAAATTTTCTGAATTTCTCTTGCATACCACTCGGTATTTTGACGAATCTGTTTTTGAGTGTTGACGAGGTCTACAGGAACCGTTATGGACGACGAAGCTGATCACGTTCCACAAGACGCCATGATGCAGATGCTGACGGCCATGAGAGACGAGCTAAGAGGACTTGGCCAAAGAATCGGCCAACTTGAGCAGCCACAACCGGGACGTGCCGACGATGCGCAACTACCGGCAAGAGTGAATGCTCCCGTGAATGACCGGCAAGATGCGATGCACGAAGACCGTGACAGCATGCCGGAGATGGAAGACGAGTTTCCCCCGGATCCCCGACGTCACCTGAACCAAAGAAGACGTGACCCCATTAGAGGTCCCCGAGCGATAGAACGTGAGCCCAATCATGACATGAAATTGTCACCGCCTACTTTTGCAGGAAAATCTAATCCGGAAGTGTACTTGGATTGGGAGAGACGCATGGAATACATTTATGAGTGCTATGGCTATGGAGAAGGCAAGAAGATAGCCTTGGCAGCCGCACAACTCACCGAGAATTCACTTGCATGGTGGGACAGGACTGTGGCCGAACGGAGAAGGCAACTTTTTGGGCCAATCCAAACATGGCATGACATGAAATACCTCCTACGACTAAGGTACGTGCCTGATCATTATCACCGTGACTTGCAAAAACGTTTCAGGAAACTAGCACAAGGCAACCGGTCCATAGATGAGTATTTTGAAGAGTTTGAGAAACTTATGAACTCATTGGAGTTGGAGGAGTCCGAAGAAGCCTTGATGGCCCAATTCATCGATGGGCTTCAAGAACGTATAGCTAGGAAGGTGGAGAGAGCAAGGTACAGTGGACTCCATGAGCTACTACACCTCTCGGTGCAAGTAGAGCAACAAGTCAAGAGAAAGACTTCACTTGCCAATAGAACCAGAACCAACCCACCGTGGCAAGCAAGTGGCAGCAAGCCGGTCGACAAAGGCAAAGCTGCCGAGATCGATTCCCGGATCAAAAGCCGACCCACCGATTCCCCGAAAGCTTCCCGGCCCGACCAAGGTAAGTTCCCTAGTACCAATCAAGCTAGAACTCGTGATATTACCTGTTTTAAATGTCAGGGAAGAGGACACTATGCCCGAGAATGCCCAAACCAAAGAGTTATGATCATCACGGCAAGCGGTGGATATGAATCTCAAGACGAGATCGAAGAAGAAGTAAATGGAGCCGAGGACGACGTTGAGTATCCGGATACTGGTGAACTACTAGTAACTAGACGAGTCCTTAGCATGCTGGTCCAACCCGAAGAAAAAGTTCAACGGGAAAACTTGTTCCACACACGATGCACCATTAACGGGAAGGTATGTAATCTTGTAATAGATGGAGGATCTTGTGCTAATGTGGCTAGCAAGTTTATGGTGGACAGGTTAGGCTTGGAAAAGACTAAGCATCCTAGGCCCTACAAGCTACAATGGCTTAATGACACCACGGAGCTCAAAGTGACCGAGCAAGTGAGTGTTCCATTTAGCGTCGGCAAATACCAAGACCAAGTACTTTGCGACGTAGTGCCAATGCAAGCTGGCCATCTCCTGCTGGGGAGACCGTGGCAATTTGACCGTGCAACACTTCACAATGGCCGGACCAATTACTACTCATTCGTACACAAGGAGCGCAAATACAATTTGGCCCCTCTAAGTCCGACAGAAGTGCAAGAACTTCAAGCCAGGATGAGCAAGGAGACCAAGGTAAGTGTTTCTAACTTATACATCAATGCTGGTGGTTTAAACCGTGCTATGAGTGCCGAGGGCACTATATTACTAATGCTGTTTAAAGAGTGTCTAAGTACAGAAAACAGGGACATAGCATTGCCGCCGGAAGTGGATGCTTTGCTAAGCAAATTTAGAGACCTCTTCCCGGAAGAAAACCCACCAGGCCTGCCCCCTCTACGTGGAATAGAACACCAAATAGACCTTGTTCCCGGTGCGGCATTGCCAAATAAAGCCGCCTACCGAATGAATCCCGAGGAGACTAAAGAATTGGAAAAACAAGTCCGGGACTTATTGGACAAAGGCTACATACGGGAAAGCCTTAGCCCATGTGCTGTTCCTGTGTTGCTAGTGCCAAAGAAAGATGGCACTTGGAGGATGTGTGTAGATTGCCGAGCTATCAACAATATCACTATCAAGTACCGGCATCCTATACCGCGCCTAGACGACATGCTTGACGAGCTAAGTGGTTCCACCATCTTCTCAAAAGTAGACTTGAAAAGTGGGTACCACCAAGTCAGGATGCGTGAAGGAGATGAATGGAAAACGGCCTTCAAGACCAAGCAAGGCCTATACGAGTGGCTAGTCATGCCTTTCGGCTTGACCAATGCACCGAGCACATTCATGCGACTAATGAACCAGGTTCTTCATTCCTATATAAGTAAATTTGTAGTGGTCTATTTTGATGACATACTTAAATATAGTAAGAACCTACAAGATCATCTCAAACATCTAGAACTAGTGCTTAAATCACTTCGCAAGGAAGGCCTTTATGCTAACCTTAAGAAGTGCACATTTTGTACTAATGAACTTGTTTTCTTAGGCTTTGTAGTGAGTGAACAGGGCCTACGAGTGGACGAGGAGAAGATCAAGGCCATAAGAGATTGGCCCACACCGACATCTATCGGACATGTTCGGAGCTTCCATGGCTTAGCAAGCTTTTACCGACGGTTTGTGAGGGATTTCAGTACTGTTGCTGCCCCACTCACAGCTGTGATCAAAAAGAACGTGCCATTCACATGGGGAGCAGCTCAAGAAGCTGCCTTCAACGAGCTCAAGGACCGGCTTACCCAAGCACCGGTTCTTGCTTTGCCCGATTTCGATGAAATGTTCGAAGTGGAATGTGATGCATCCGGCTTAGGAATTGGAGCTGTGCTGCATCAAAGGAAAAGACCCGTGGCCTTCTTTAGTGAGAAACTAAGTGGAGCCACGCTGAATTATCCGACTTATGACAAGGAGCTCTACGCTCTTGTCCGGGCATTGGAGACTTGGCAACACTACTTGCTGTCCAAGGAGTTCATCATTCATACGGACCATGAGACTCTTAAGCACTTGCGAGGTCAGACCGCACTCAAAAGAAGACATGCCAAGTGGCTTGAATTTGTGGAGACGTTTCCCTACGTCATCAAGTACAAAAAGGGCAAAGAAAATGTGGTAGCCGATGCCTTATCAAGAAGGCATGCTCTCATTTCAACAATGGAGGCCAAGGTGCTAGGATTTGAGCACATCAAGGACCTATACAAAGACGACCCTGATTTCAAAGAAAGCTACGCTAATCACGGCAAAGGAATATACGGTCGATTCTATCTCCAAAATGATTTTCTTTTTAGAGGTAAACGTTTGTGTATTCCGCAGGGATCAATGAGGGAGTTAGTGCTTAGTGAAGCACATGGAGGAGGATTAATGGGACACTTCGGTGTAGACAAGACCTTGGCCATAGTCAAAGACCATTTCTATTGGCCGCACCTCAAGAAAGACGTGAAGAAATACTGTGCTAGATGCGTCCGATGCCTCAAAGACAAATCCAGATCACATCCTCACGGTCTTTATCTCCCTTTACCTATTCCTAACGCCCCATGGGTAGATCTCTCTATGGATTTTGTTTTAGGACTTCCCAAGATACGACATCAAGATTGCATCTTTGTTGTTGTGGACCGGTTCTCTAAGATGGCACACTTCATCCCGTGTGACAAGACAAATGACGCGACCAACATTGCTAATTTGTTCTTCAAGGAGGTGGTGCGCCTACATGGAATTTCTAGGACTATAGTGTCCGACCGAGACACAAAATTTTTGAGTCATTTTTGGAGGACTTTGTGGAAGAAGCTAGGGACCAAGCTCGTATTCTCCACTACATGTCACCCACAAACAGATGGACAAACGGAAGTGGTAAACCGTACACTTGGCTCTTTACTTAGAGCCACTCTTGGTAACAACATGAAAACATGGCTTGATTGCATTCCATTCATAGAATTTGCATATAATAGGGCTGTTCACTCGGCCACTAAGCTATCTCCTTTTGAAGTCGTTTATGGAATTAATCCTCTATCTCCAGTAGATCTTGTGCCAATTCCCCAAGTAGAACAGGTTAACCAAGACGGGCTTAGACGTGCCGAGCTCATCAAGGAGTTGCATGAGAAAGCCAAAGCCAATATTGAGAAGAAAACCGAAGGGTACAAGAAGAGCCATGACAAAGGCAGGAAGGAGATCACATTCGAACCAGGAGATTGGGTCTGGCTACATATGACCAAAGAAAGATTCGCGGACAAGCGCGCATCCAAGCTCGCTCCAAGAGGCGACGGCCCATTCAAAATTCTAGCCAAAATCAACGACAATGCTTACCAACTAGAGCTACCAGGTGAGTTGAACATCTCACATACGTTCAATGTTGCTGATTTATCTTCTTTTGATACAGGAGATCCAGTTTTGTGGACAAAACCTCTTGAAGAGGGAGGGAATGATGAGGACATCGGCTCTAGAACCGACCCAACTGTGATGCCCATCGTACCAGAAGGTCCCATGACCCGTTCCAAGGCCAAACAGCTCAGAAGAAGATTCGGAACGGCCATACAGGCGTTCGTCAACTCACCCGGACCAGGCGACCCGTTTGGAGGTTTAGCCGAGAGAAGAAATCACTTGCAGAATGACCAACCGAACGACGTGATCTCCACTGAGGGATGTAAGTTCTCACACCCAAGTGACTATGTTAAGACTAACCGGTCGAGTGGTTTTAGTCATACAGGCCCGGAATCAATTTTAGCCGAAGGACCTTACCCGGAAACGGTTTTAGCCGAAGCAAAGGAGGCAAGCTCATACGACCGTCCAAACGATCCAATCAGCACTGAGGGACGTAAGTTCTCTCGACAAAGTGGATATTCTAAAGCTAACAGGTCGAGTAGTTTCCCTATTAGCGATGCAGAACAATCAGCTGCTTCACACACAAGCCACCAGGCCGGTAAGGACCAACAACGGGCCAAAGAAGACGTTGAAGTTAAGGAATTGCCGGGACTTGAAGAGGATGACTTCTATGATCAAGAAGACCTCCTAGAAGACTTCACCAAGCTGCTGCACACACGGGACTCACCCAAGCCCGACTCACCTTCAAAGGCGCATCACACGCCACATCCGGCCACTTCGCACCAAGGTAAGATGTTCACATTATACACTGTCTTTGCAGGTACTTCAAGCTTCAAAGAACAATCCAAAACGACATCAAACGATCAGTTTTAAAGGCCGCGGCCATACTTTCCTTTTTCTACCTTTAATGAAACGCTACACTTTGTTTAGTTAGGGGATGCGGAATTTCCTTATTTGTTCTTTGTTTTGTTTGGTTTTTATGTCTTTTTGCATTTTGATTTGACCTAAGGGTCACCTAGCTGTCGAGCCCCTTTATAAGGTTCCCCTGCAGCCTTGTAATTTGTCACCTTTTGATTTATTAATAAAGCGCCGCATTTACCCTAGAGAAGCGATTTCTCTTTTTCTTCTTGTTCTTGCTCGTGAGACTCGGCCAAGATCAAGTCAGCACCGTATCAGGGATCTTACCACCATCTCTGTGTCGTGTTATCATTCCACCAACAGCCCATCTATCGACTCCACACGAGAGAAGCGATCGCCATCGTGTCAAGTCAATCCCACCATCGACCATCAACCGGCTAAAGGAGAGGGCGACCGCCTGTCTTTAGTCCCACGACTATCCCGGTTAAGACCTCACCACCGAGGCTTACACCAGTTAGGCACCCTTCCGACCCAGGAATCTTCTTCCTCGCTTCCTCGTTATCCTTCGGAGTACCAGGTAGAAATCGAGAGGCTCACCCAAACGGTGAAAGACCGTGACCAGCAGGTTGAAGAGCTACGGACGGAGCAACAGACTACCAACAAGAAGCTCTCCTGCTTGGAGAAGATGATGGAAAAATGCTTCCCGCATATGTTTCGGGATAATAATCCCGACGACGGAGATTCTCCAACCGTTTAAATATTTGCTTTTAATGCTTTTTTTTTAACAATTTATTTTAATGTGTAATGAATTTTTTAATTTTGTTTAATGAATTTATATATTTATTATTTCTATTTTTAATTTATATTTCAAATTTATATAATTTTAATATATAAATTTCAAAAAATAAATAATTAAATAAAATTCAAAATACCAATTCCGTCGGAAAACCGTCGGAATAAGTTACTGTAACATCCCGATTTCTTGTATATGCGGAGAGGCTTATAAGAATTGATTTGGCTACCTATGACACCAAAGTGCACTTACCTTTTCCGATCACTTGCCCGAAAGAACTCCAGAGTTAAGCGTGCTTGAGCTGGAGTAGTCTAAGGATGGGTGACCTTCCGGGAAGTGATTCGCGGTATCGTGTGAGTGAGGACAAAACACGGGGAAAGATCACGTGGTGATTGCAGGGTCAGTAAACAAGTATTACAAGCCTCCCGGACTAACGCACCGGCCGTCGGACAAGGGTGGGGCCCACGGGCCGAGAGAAGGGATGGGGCCCACAGGTAGGGGTGGTCGGGGCGTTATAGTTACCGTCGTAAATCCGTCGGAACCTATTTCCGACGAAGAACCGACGGACTTCCGAGACAACTTCCGATCAAATTATCCGTCGTAACTCCGTCGAAAATAGTTACCGTCGGAAATCCATCAGAAATATCTTCCAACGGATTTACGACGGACTTCCGACAAATTCATTCGATCACCATCCGTCGGAAATTCCGTCGGTAATATATCCGTCGGAAGTCCGTCGGAAATTACCGACGGATTTCCGACGGTATTTCCGACGGCATTTCCGGCTGAATATCCGTCGGAGTATCCGTCGGAACGTACGCGGTCGGAAATCCGTCGGAAATGTCTGACGGCTTTCCGACGGCACAAATCCGTCGGAAATTTCCGACGGATTCCGACGGAAACCATATTTCCGTCGAACTGTAACCGACAACTTAAATCCGTCGGAAATCCGTCGGAAAAGACCATTTCCGACGGATTTCCGACGGATTTGACCGTCGGAAATATCCCTGTTTTCTTGTAGTGAAATGGTCTCCAAATAGGCTGGATCGAATAAATCAAAGAGATATATATATGTTGGACCATATTTGACTTAATTGGCTCCGGATAAGAAAAGTTGAGGTGTGTAGATATCCACTTGATCCCATGGGTGCTGGTGCACACAAAGACACTCTTTGAAACTTTAAGATCAAGTTTAGACTCTCTTGGACGCCATACATAGTTTTGGGATGAACCAAATAAGGAAAGTTGCTATTTTGGTCCTTTTATGCTCATCCAGGTTTGGATGTGGGTCGTGGTCTTCTCCAAGATGGTCCAGGTCGGGTCATGGTTCATCAAGGGTCCTTGGTGGGTCAAGAATGTGAAACAATTTGGGTCTTGACTTAAATTCTTATGGTTGGGTCATAATCATTCGAGTGGATCCAGTGGTTTCTCTTTGATATTGTTGATCTTCTCATGGTTTGTGATGGTTCTTTGATGTGTGTTTGGCATGTCCAGCAGGTAGGAGGCTCGTGTCACATTCTCCATCTCCTCATGGGTGGGTTTGGATCTGATGTCCACGTCAATTTTGGTTGATCCTTTTTTGGTGAATAAAGTGTTCTCGAGTCAGGTTTTTCCTCGCTTAGCCTTTCATGGTTTTCGTCTTATGGCTCGAATTTTCAGATCCTCTCCTTGTTTGGAGATTGTTTCTCTCCGTCGTATTTCTTATGTGGATTTTCGGATCTCCGAGGAAGAACCATGGCTTTGTATTACGATCTCGATTAGAAATCTCCTTGATTTTAATGTAGAAAAATTGTATTGGTTGGTCTTAGTTGTTGGTCTTGGGTGTAGGTTGTTTTTGTTGGCTATGCTTCTTTTTTTTTTGGTTAAGTTTTTTTTTGTAGGGCCTCTAACTCCGAGAATGTTTAGCTTTTGGGAATATTAAGTATTTCCGTTGGGTTTGTATGTATAGAAATATATCTTTCAAAGTTCAATAAAAAATTCTAGTGAAAACAAAAAACAAGGCAAACTTGTATTTTTAAATTAAATGAAGAAATTAAACATTTAAGTGATTTGGTCTCCGATTGTAAATTTGGTTGGTTTGTAGAATGTTAATGTGCTATATATATCTTCTCCCAAAATTCGTATGTTTTACAAAATATCACCACCTCACACGGTTTATGTGTTAGACATTCGATAGCGTGTCTAAAATTTATTGGTTATTGAATAGAGTGGGTAACGTACTTACACGTCCACAACGTACGTATACTATGTATGTGTTAGACATTCGAGAGCGTGTCTTTTTGGCAGTTGACCTTTTTTTTTGGCAAATTAGAGGCCTAACCACTTGTAAGCAAGTGTTTCAAGTTGTAACTTTTTTTGGGCTTTAATATCTGCATTTTGACCATTTTATCCCATGTCTATAATTATTTTTCAAAATTTTATCAATGATGAAAAAAAAACAATTCCTTTGAATAATAAAATAGAAGCATAAACGAATGATTCAATAATTGCTTTTTAATATATTAACGATTTTTTTTGTAGTTACATTTTTAACATATCCAAAATATATAGCATACTCACTTTTCAAAAATATGAAACGAACAAATATTAATGAATGTTTTTGATAGTAAGAAATAGCAGAATTACGTTCTCAAAACGTGAAAAATATCATTTATCAACTATATCTATTTTTTTATCCATTAATATTTTCATAATTTTAATTTAATTTTTAATTTTTTATAATTTAAGTAAATCCTACATAAATTGAACCAAACAATTATCCACTAATTTGGAAGGTGTGTAAGTTTGTTGGAGACAAAGACACCATATTCCAAATCACTTATGAATCCTGTTTGATCTCGTTGAACAAAAAAATTTTTATTTATTGCTCGATAGTCTCTTGGTTCTATTTTCTTAAAGATAAACCAAATTTTTCCGTTTATTCATATTTACAAATTTTAACCGTTGTAATTTCAAATACAACAGTGACCAAAAGAATATGGGCTTTCCGAGTTTAAATCAATCAATACAAAAATCAGCGATTTTTTGGTTTAGATGTCCAATAAAATTTGTTTAGACAGTCGATTAATGTAATTTAACTTATTATTTATTCTTATTAAAAATATACTAAAAATATATTTAACAATAAATATTTTTAATTTTTACACTAATCAAACATAAAAAAACATATGATAATATGAAAAAAAAATCTGATTAATCTCTAACTAATTAATTAGGTATTAGGCCCTCTTCAAACATCCGATTAGCGACGTTTTTGGAACATTGAAAAATACACACAACTACAATAGTTTACTAGTACTATATGATCAAAGTATGGGCAAGAAAAAAACACGTCAATTTGCAAAAAGAATAAAATCTCACATAATGCAGGGTTGAGAGGAGACGAGGGTAGTAAGTAAGATGTGTGGTAGAGAGAGTGAGTGAGTAGGTTTGAATAAGTGCGTTGAGTCTTTTATAAATAAACAATCTTTGTATATGAATTTTATGTACTTAAACTCATCATACGAATCTTCTTAGCTTTAATATTATTTGTTTATCATCCAAAAGATGGGATCCATTTCGGCAGTGGAGTTCGAAACTTCTTCACCTCCGAACCCAATTCATGTAATGCTCGTGTCGTTTCAAGGACAAGGCCACGTCAATCCTCTTCTTCGTCTCGGCAAGCTTATTGCTTCAAAGGGAACACTCGTTACCTTCGTCACAACAGAGCTTTGGGGGAAGAAAATGAGACAAGCCAACAAGATCGTCGACGGTGAGCTTAAACCGGTTGGATCCGGTTCAATCCGGTTTGAGTTCTTCGACGAAGAATGGGCAGAAGAAGATGACCGGAGAGCTGATTTCTCTTTATACATCTCACACCTCGAGCAAATCGGGAAACGAGAAGTGTCGAAACTCGTGAGGAGATACGAGGAAGAGAACGAGCCCGTCTCGTGTCTGATCAATAACCCGTTTATCCCATGGGTATGCCACGTGGCGGAAGATTTCAACATTCCTTCTGCGGTTCTCTGGGTCCAGTCTTGTGCTTGTTTCTCTGCTTATTATCATTACCAGAACGGCTCTGTTTCTTTCCCGACAGAGGCAGAGCCTGAGCTCGATGTTAATCTTCCTTGCGTTCCACTCTTGAAACACGACGAAATACCTAGCTTTCTCCATCCGTCTTCTCGATTCGCCGGATTCCGACAAGCGATTCTTGGACAATTCAAGAACCTGAGCAAGCCCGTCTGCGTCCTGATCGATTCCTTCGACGCCTTGGAACAAGAAGTGATAGATTACATGTCGAATCTCTGTCCGATCAAAACCGTTGGACCGCTTTTCAAAGTGGCTAGGACGGTGACCTCTGAGGTAAGCGGCGACATCTGCAAACCGGCGGATCAATGCCTAGAGTGGCTAGACTCGAGGCCGAAATTGTCCGTTGTCTACATCTCGTTCGGGACAGTCGCGTATTTGAAGCAAGAACAGATCGAGGAGATCGCTCACGGGGTTTTGAAATCGGGTTTATCGTTCTTATGGGTGATTAGACCTCCACCGCATGATCTAAAGGTAGAGACTCATGTCTTGCCACAAGAACTGAAAGAAGAGAGTGGCAAAGGTAAAGGGAAGATTGTGGATTGGTGTCCACAAGAGCAAGTCTTAGCTCATCCTTCAGTGGCGTGTTTCGTCACTCATTGTGGATGGAATTCGACGATGGAGGCTTTGTCTTTGGGAGTTCCGGTGGTTTGTTGTCCGCAATGGGGAGATCAAGTGACCGACGCGGTTTATCTGATTGATGTTTTCAAGACGGGAGTGAGGCTTGGACGTGGAGCGACGGAGGAGAGGGTTGTGCCGAGGGAGGAAGTGGCGGAGAAGCTTTTGGAAGCGACGGTTGGGGAGAAAGCGGAGGAGTTGAGGAAGAACGCTTTGAAATGGAAGGCGGAGGCAGAAGCCGCGGTGGCTCCGGGAGGATCGTCGGATAAGAATTTCCGGGAGTTTGTGGAGAAGTTAGGTGTGGGAGTATCCAAGTATACGGAGAACGGACATTAGTGTTTTCATCTCAGTCGTGCTATGTTTTCAAGTTTATTTGTTTTTGTATATTTTATTTTTTTTTGAGATAACGAGGTATCTTTTATCAAGAATATTGATTTTGTAATTGTTTTTCATCGTATTTTTAATTAAGTCAATCTTCCAAACAGTTTCGTTTCTAATTTAAAATTTTCGTATGTATTCTTATTTTCTTACTTATGTGATTGTTCCAATATCGCAAAAACACAATTCCTGCTTGCAAAACGTAGAGTATTTGCACTCTATAGCAAAAGAAAGCAGAAGATTTAAAAAATATAGTAAAAGGGTTTTTGACAAGACTTGATTTTAGTTATTTTGGATGATTTTGTGACATATTTTTATGACATGACCGATACAATTTTGTTAAAATCGGTAGAATAAATCAAGTCAATTTTCAGGCGGTCTAATTCGGCTAAAGTCGGACAAATCGGCTCAATTTTCGGTTTAATGTTTGGTTTAGAATTTTATATTATTTTATCATTAAATAACTGAAATGATAAAAAAAATAAAAAATAATTAAAAAGAAAAAGAAATAAAACTTGGG
Organism: Eutrema japonicum; assembly: GCA_030161315.1. NCBI lineage: Eukaryota > Viridiplantae > Streptophyta > Magnoliopsida > Brassicales > Brassicaceae > Eutrema > Eutrema japonicum. The sequence goes on from BSQW01000011.1 coordinate 19,112,293, forward strand.
ATAGTCTCCACATATTCAATCATCTTTCATTCTTCCACATTCACGACTTCAAGTTCACGAGTCATTCTTCCTTGCCTCTTTGATTCTTCTCACAAGCAGCGATTGACTAGTCACCAATTCCACAACAGGTTTACATTTGATAGTGTAATGCTAACTGAGTTTAGAACTGTGTCAGAACAGAACGTGACGCCGCAGCTGGAACAAGATGTGACTCATCTACTGAAGCAGGACGTGGTACAACTTCTGAAACAACCGCACCCATTTTTTTTTTTTTTTTTTTTTGCAATTAATTATTAAAATTCCCATAAATAATAATATCTGAACCTCACCAAATAATTTCCGGTTCAAGATTAAAAATCCGAATAATCAAGATCATAAATTATTAAATAAAATAATCAAATAAACGACAAGTCTAGATCACCCCCTCTTCCTCGCCCTGATCCCACGGGCACACTTTCTCTTTTCCTGCATCAATTAAAATATAAGAGATGCATAAGTATTTCGAAAAATACTTAGTGAGACAATCCTCCCATCTACAGGCTAACAAATAATTAAAATAATTAATATAGACTATCACGAAAATACCGAATAAATCAAACATTTCATGAAACACTCGATCTAGACCCTCCGAGGTCGTAAACGGCCTATAATCACGAAATCACATCAATTATCAAAATTATTTAATTACGCCTATGGTCCTGCACTCACCTTATTCCCGCACAGAAAGTTTCACGAGAAAATTCAGCAATTTTCTAGAACTCCCCGGGATGAATAACCTTCTATTAAACCACCTAAAAATAAAAATAATAAAATAATCAATATACAAACATGTTCGATAATCGATTATTAAACCGGTCTAAACCGGTAATCAACTTCCCGTCTTCACCATCACCGGTACGACTACCGGAATGTCACAAACGGCAGCCAAAACACCGGGAAGAAGAGGAGGAGAGGAATGCGCCGATCTACCACCGCCGGCGCCGGAGATCTGTCCTCAAGGACCCCATAGACCCGCCGTCTCGGAGATCCGGCCGAGGAACCTCTCCACACATAGAACCACCGCCTAAGACCGCCAAACCAATGAAACCTAGGCCCGAGATTGATCTGCGAAACCCAACAGAGAGAGAAGCCGACGCCACACACTCCCTCTGAACGGGCCACCGCGAGACTTGTCGGAATTCAACCCGCCGAAAGCACCACAACCTCGACTCCAACACCACATGAATCAACTAAGGAGAGAGAGGAGTTTTCTTACCGTGGCGAAGAGGACTTGACGGCTAGGTTAATCGGGTCGCTCGGAGAGGGAGATGCTTACGCGCATATATACATATGTGGGACCAATTTTTCGAATTCACCAATGGCCCCAAACTTCCAAAGTTATCAATTAAACCCACCCGGAAAAAATTGATTTACGCGAAATTAACCCCCAACTTCTAATTATTCAATTTCAACCTCAAAATTGAATTAGGGATGTTACAATTCTCCCCCACTAACATAGATTCGTCCTCGAATCTAACATCCAGCTAACATCCACAACATAGCACAACCGCTATTCCAACTCAGCGTTGCACGACCGCTCTTCCAACTCCACCAACAACGGTATCACGGCTCAACACCATAGTGCCATAGTTCCCTACTTGGTTTGGCCAACCACTCCAACGTCCGGGAGTATAACGACTTCACGACCCAACACCATGGATCGATCCGTCTAACGCATAGAGAGCCAGACAACGGCAATCTCTCTAGTGACCTGTCTCACCAATCAGGAATCACGTCGAAACCCAACCGGCCAGGTACACTCGGCAGTGACTCACCAGTGCACTCCGATGCCGCTATATGGGTCACCACCCTGTGCCAAACCAATCCGGATCTATCAGCCCTATGCAGCTACTAAACACCTAGTATCCGCACCCCCGCTATCGGACCACTACCACTAGTAGCCCGCCAACCTGTCTACTAATCCTCTAGTAAACCCACCGCTCAACCTATTCAATGAAAACACCTTTTTATTGAGTAATCAAAAGCTCCAAAGTACATCGATTAATTATAACACCATAAAATAGACGAGTACAACAACGCAATAACTCCCAAAATCCCAACACCATGGTTACAACGATATGGAAAACACCCGGCTAACTCTCCAGTTTGCCGAACCACTTGGGAAATTTGCGCTTCAACTTCGCTTCCGGCTCCCAAGTCACCTCCTCGGCTCCATTGCAGTCCCACAGCACCTGCATCTCAGGAACCTTCTTCCTCCTGATCACTCTCACCCGACGGTCTAGGACTCTCAGAGGCCTCGCCTCCACCACCATGCTCGGTGTCAAATCTGATGGCACCCCCGTGACCACCTGATCATCCTTGTGCAGACATTTCTTCAGCATCGACACGTGGAACACCTTGTGAAATGCCTGCATAGACTCCGGCAACTCTAACCGATAAGCCACCGGTCCGACCCGCTCCAGCACCCTGACGGGACCCATATATCGCGGACTCAACTTAGTCTCGGAAATGGACCTGTTCGGACCCCTCAACATGGCCATCTTCAGATAGACCAAATCGCCAACTGCGAACTCCAGCTCCTTCCTACGCCGATCTGCGTAGCTTTTTTGACGATCTTGAGCTTCCTTCATGTTCAACTTCACAATCCGGACCTTCTCAGTCGTCTCCTGCACAAAGTCAGCCCCCAACAGGCTCCTCTCCCCCACTTGTGTCCAACATAACGGGGTCCTGCAAGGCCTACCATACAACGCCTCAAATGGTGCCATGCCGATACTAGCCTGATAGCTGTTATTGTACGCAAACTCCACTAGATTCAAATGATCCGCCCAATGTCCACCCCAATCCAACACACACATCCTCAACAGATCCTCCAACGTCTGGATAGTCCTCTCCGACTGCCCATCGGTCTGGGGATGATAAGCTGTACTCATGTGTACCTTAGTGCCCATCTCCTTCTGGAAAGCGCCCCAGAATAGCGAGGAGAACTTCGGATCTCGATCTGACACTATACTCATCGGTACCCCATGCAGCTTCACAATCTCCCTGACGTACCTCTTGGCCAACACTTCCGCACCGTCGGTCTTTTTTATGGCCAAGAAGTGCGCAGACTTGGTCAACCTATCGACGATGACCCAAATAGCGTCCTTGGTTCGCGAAACCGGCAAACCCACCACGAAATCCATGGTGATCATGTCCCACTTCCACTCCGGAATGGGTAAACTCCTCAACAACCCGCTCGGAACCTGATGCTCAGCCTTCACCAACTGACAGGTATCGCACCCCGCAACCCAGTTGGCAACATCCTTCTTCATCCCTACCCACTGGTAATACCGTTTGAGGTCACGGTACATCTTGGTAGCTCCTGGATGAATAGAGAAACGGCTCTGATGTGCTTCCCTCAGGATTTCCTGCCTCAGCACTTCGTCCTTCGGTACACACACCCTGCCCCTCAAAAGGATAGTTCCATTGCTGGATATCTCATACTCAGACCGCTCTGCCCTGCCAGCCTGCATTAATTCCGCATCCAACTGCTGTGCTACCCGCACCCTAGTCAGAATGTCCGCCTGATCCACCGCCTCTAATCCCAACGGCTCAGGTTCCTCAGACACAGCACACAGTCTCAGGGCACTCACCATGCCTACCAACTCCTCTGTATCTCGCTCAGTGTCTAAAATAACCCGCTTCCTGCTCAAAGCATCGGCTACAAGATTCGCTTTACCGGGATGGTAAGCTATCTCCAGGTCATAATCCGCAACAAGCTCCATCCACCGCCTCTGTCGCAGATTCAGCTCGGGCTGGGTAAAGATGTACTTCAGACTTTTGTGGTCTGTGAACACCTGAACCTTACCGCCATACAGATAAGACCTCCAGATCTTCAACGCAAACACCACGGCAGCCATCTCAAGATCGTGAGTAGGATAATTGCATTCATGTTTCCTCAGCTGCCTGGAAGCATATGCGATTACCTTACCCTGCTGCATCAATACACAACCGAGCCCCAGCCTGGACGCGTCTGTGAACACAACATATGGCTCATCTTGCTTAGGCAAGGCTAACACCAGAGTACTCACCAGCATCTCCTTGAGCTTCACAAAGCTCTCCTCACACTGGTCCGACCACACAAAAGGAACGTCCTTCCCGGTCAACTTGGTCATGGCCTGCGCCATACTAGCAAACCCCTTGACGAACCTCCTGTAATAACCCGCCAGACCCAGAAAACTGCGAATCTCCGAGGCATTCTTCGGTCTCGGCCACTCCTCAATCGAGCGAATCTTCTCCGGATCCACTGAAACACCGCGATCAGATACGACGTGCCCCAGAAATCCGATCTCCCGCTGCCAGAAACTACACTTGCTCAGCTTAGCGAACAACTTCTGCTCCCGTAGCTTCTCCAGAACTTTCCTCAGGTGAACCATGTGCTCCTCAGGACTCTTCGAATACACTAGAATGTCGTCGATAAAAATGATGACGAACTCATCCAGATACTCCTGGAACACGCCGTTCATCAACCTCATAAACGCAGCCGGTGCATTCGTCAACCCAAACGGCATCACCACAAACTCGTAGTGCCCGTATCTCGTCCTGAAAGCCGTCTTCCTGATGTCCGACTCCGCTATCGGGATCTGATGATAACCCGATGCCAAATCAATCTTAGAGAACCACGAAGCACCCTGCAACTGATCTAACAACTCATCGATCCTCGGTAATGGGTACTTGTTCTTCACAGTAACCCGGTTCAGCCCCCGATAATCAATGCACAACCGGAAGCTCCCATCCTTCTTCTTGACGAACAGTACCGGTGCACCCCACGGAGAACTGCTCGGTCTAATGAAACCCTTTTCCAACAACTCCTCAAGCTGCTTCTTAAGCTCAGCCATCTCCGCTGGAGCCATCCTGTAAGGAGCCTTAGACAACGGGGTCGTCCCCGGCTCTAACTCAATGGTAAAAGGATCCGACCTGGATGGTGGTAACCCGCTCAACTGCTGGAACACATCCTCGAACTCCCAGACCACCTCAATATCCCGCACCGCTGACTCCCCAACCTCACCAGGTATCGAAATGGTAGCCAAATAGGCCTCACAACCCTGCTCGATCAAACGCTCCGCTTGAACCGCGGAAACGACGATGCCTCCCGGCACCAGTTTCACTCCCTGATAAACCAGTCTTCTGTTAGCATGCTCGAAAACCACACGACCCCGGTGACAATCCAAATGAGCCTTGAACTTTCCCAGCCAGTCCATACCCAAAATGATGTCATAGAGTTCCACTGGGCACACTATCAAATCCGCTGGCATCAGCTCTCCGGCGATAAGAATGTCGACACTCTCCACACAGCCCTGAGTCCTCAACAAACGACCCCCAGCAACCCTCACCACACCCGAGTGGTCCCCAAACACCTCTTGGATACCGCTCCCCGACACCCAATCCGGTGTGGCAAAACTGTGGGACGCTCCGGAGTCAAACAACACATGTGACTCTACCCCAGCCACATTAAGGGTCCCTAAGCACGAAAAGGATTCACGGCAAATAGCAAACACCAATTACAGAGCGAGTAACTGAAATTACAATCAAACAAGAACATAATTAAGGTAACTAACCAGTAATCGGTCTGCTGCCGCTCGCCTCGCCTGACTCCGCGCCTATGGTGAACACCCTCGGTGCCACTGCAGCCCGTTTCGGAGGCGGTGCCTCGATCCTAACAAATGGCTGAGCCAACTTCGGACAATCCTTCTTGATGTGACCGGGTTCCTTGCAATGGAAGCACACCGGACCCCCTCGAGAACAATCCGCCACGCGATGTCCAAAGGCTCCGCACCCGAAACAACGTGGTCCAGAACCCGCTGCCTTGGAAGTATCCTCCCACTTCCTCTTCTGTCCCTGCTGCTGACCAGACTTACCGCCCTTGCTCGGAGCAACACCCTGACTTTGAGGCCGCCGCGGAACCTCTGGTACTGCAGCCTTTAAACTGGCCTTCTGCCTCATCCCCTCCTCAAGCTGCGCTGCACACTCCACCAGTTCGGACACCGACTCGAACTTGCGGACTATGCATCGGTTCCTGAGATCGATACGCATACCTCGCATGAAAGCACAAATCAGCTCATCTTCGGTATCCGCACCCCGCCCAGCAAACCGCTTCAGCCGGTTAAACTCGGCCTCGTACTCCCGAACCGAACGAGTCCCCTGTGACAAGTACAGAAACTCCCCCTGTAACCTGTCGCGAGCCTCCCGCGGAAAATACTTGAGATCGAACTCCCTCCGGAACTCGTCCCAAGACCACACTACTCCCGCCCTCCTCGCAGCAACACTCTGCCACCACTCATGTGCATCTCCCTCCAGATAATGCACCGCCAAGTCAACCCTATACTCCTCAGGGCATCTGATCGACTGGAAGTTCCTCTCCAACCTGGACCTCCACTCATCAGACTCAATCGGTCGAGCACCACCACTGAAAAACTTGGTGCCCAACCTCTGCATATGCTCCATCACCCTCAGGTACGACGGAACCACTGGCTCGGCCTCAGCAACCACTCCCGGAACTCCCGGAGCAACAACACCCGGCATCGCGGCAACCCCCTGTGGCGCCACTGGAGCTGGAGCCGGTACCACACCAGGTAACCTCTCCAAGAGCTGGGCCAACATGCCCAAAACAGCCGCCATCGGGTTCGGGCCCGCACCCGCCTGAGCACCACCCGGCGCCGGCATCGCACCATACACGGCCGCTGGCTCCGACTGACCCTCCCCCTCGGCGTGATCATACGCCCCTTGCTCCACCGTGACACTCTGCGTCACATTCGCAGCTGCTCTGCCACCTCTACCACCTCTGCCGCCACGGCCTGTTCTGCCGCCCCGACCACGGCCGCCACGACCACCCCGACCTCTGAGACCTTGCCCAACGCTATCAGAATCAACCATCTGCAATAACCACTTGTTACTACTTAACAACAGCAATAGTAAAACAAACACGAGTCTTACCGTGGAATCTCATTGAAGGCTCGAAGAGGATGATCTAGAACTTCAAGCTCAACAATTGACTAACTCACATAGACAGTTCTAATAGCGGAAATTTTTTTTTAAAACCGTCCTAGAACCGTAAATGCTCTGATACCAAATTGAAACAACCGCACCCATTTTTTTTTTTTTTTTTTTTGCAATTAATTATTAAAATTCCCATAAATAATAATAACTGAACCTCACCAAATAATTTCCGGTTCAAGATTAAAAATCCGAATAATCAAGATCATAAATTATTAAATAAAATAATCAAATAAACGACAAGTCTAGATCACCCCCTCTTCCTCGCCCTGATCCCACGGGCACACTTTCTCTTTTCCTGCATCAATTAAAATATAAGAGATGCATAAGTATTTCGAAAAATACTTAGTGAGACAATCCTCCCATCTACAGGCTAACAAATAATTAAAATAATTAATATAGACTATCACGAAAATACCGAATAAATCAAACATTTCATGAAACACTCGATCTAGACCCTCCGAGGTCGTAAACGGCCTATAATCACGAAATCACATCAATTATCAAAATTATTTAATTACGCCTATGGTCCTGCACTCACCTTATTCCCGCACAGAAAGTTTCACGAGAAAATTCAGCAATTTTCTAGAACTCCCCGGGATGAATAACCTTCTATTAAACCACCTAAAAATAAAAATAATAAAATAATCAATATACAAACACGTTCGATAATCGATTATTAAACCGGTCTAAACCGGTAATCAACTTCCCGTCTTCACCATCACCGGTACGACTACCGGAATGTCACAAACGGCAGCCAAAACACCGGGAAGAAGAGGAGGAGAGGAATGCGCCGATCTACCACCGCCGGCGCCGGAGATCTGTCCTCAAGGACCCCATAGACCCGCCGTCTCGGAGATCCGGCCGAGGAACCTCTCCACACATAGAACCACCGCCTAAGACCGCCAAACCAATGAAACCTAGGCCCGAGATTGATCTGCGAAACCCAACAGAGAGAGAAGCCGACGCCACACACTCCCTCTGAACGGGCCACCGCGAGACTTGTCGGAATTCAACCCGCCGAAAGCACCACAACCTCGACTCCAACACCACATGAATCAACTAAGGAGAGAGAGGAGTTTTCTTACCGTGGCGAAGAGGACTTGACGGCTAGGTTAATCGGGTCGCTCGGAGAGGGAGATGCTTACGCGCATATATACATATGTGGGACCAATTTTTCGAATTCACCAATGGCCCCAAACTTCCAAAGTTATCAATTAAACCCACCCGGAAAAAATTGATTTACGCGAAATTAACCCCCAACTTCTAATTATTCAATTTCAACCTCAAAATTGAATTAGGGATGTTACAACTTCTATGATAGATGAGACAAAAGCACAAAGATCAAACTGATGCAGACACTGATCAGAGGGAGATTGTGCTACTGAGGCTGAATAGATTCGACACACATGGTATGACAGGTCAGACAGAGACATTGGACAGAACTGACACAGTTGCTGAAGCAGTACTTGATACATGTAATAGTAGAGCAGATACGAAGGCATCGCTTCAGCCAAGTAATGATCAGTGATCGACACATGATGGAAATACATAGTGGCGATCAAGAAGATTGCAGTTGGATACATCAGAGGATGTATCAGACGATGAGTCAGAACGTGGTACATCAGAGGATATATCAGACGTTGTATCAGGAGGCAAAGACTTGGCGTGGCGCAGAAGCTGACGTGGCAAGTAGCTTGCTGAGCTGATAAAATCGTTGGAACGTATATTCGGCGTAACATATTTGGTAAGTAGATAAACTTGGAGCAAGTTGTATCTATATGAATCACTTGAAGATCCTAGGGTTTAGGGTCGATATAAATACCAAGACGGCGTCTCATAAAGGCCGCACGCGTCTAGGGTTTATCATGTGATGCACACAGGTCTGTGTGGCGTCGCCCCATCATACAAGATTTGTAGATCCGTTGGTGATGGTTGATGGAGTACAAGCACATCTGTAAGATGGTGTTTGTATCGGTTGTAGCCGAGCGGTAAACTTTGTATAGATACCATGTTCGTAGTTCGTCCATCTAAAAAAGAATGATATAGGCATCGTAATGCTGTATATCATAGCAATTGTAATTGCAATCTTGTTCTAGTGGATTTGTTCTAGACTAGGTCCCGGAGATGTAGGGAAACCGAACCCCGTAAACAAAATCTATGTGTTTTTTACTTTATGCGCTTACATATATATAGTCGATGATATATTATTGTTTAGAACACATAGATCTAGTCACAAATGCTTTTTCAACATCCACTCATTTCTTATATAGTTTGTTTACTCCTTTTTAATCTATTTATCCAATTTTCGTTTTTCTTTTTTCTTTTCGTGTAATTTGTTTGTGTTTACTCTGTTTTAGTCATGTTTTTATCTCTGTTTTTTTTTAGATTCTCGTCAATTTGTCTGCTGTATCTTGTCAATTGCTTTTATATTTTCGATCCCTTCATCTCACATAGTTTTTTTTTAATTTCTTCTATGACTTTTGTATAAAAACATATTAAATAAATAAAAATATATAATAAATAAATATATAATGCGTTAACGTTTAGACCTTTATTAATCTGCCTAGGCACTAGTTCCTACCAAACACCTAGCTATTTTTGAACATTGATTTTATCCGTCACATTTAACTGTTACTGTATATCTCTATATTATTATTTAAGGAGTCATATAAGAAAATAAACTTTATTTTGTAAATTATTACATGAAATGTCATTACAAATAAGAAAAAAAATTGAAATATAAAAGAATATAAGTGTCTTTCAAAGTTATTGAAAAAGAATATGTAAATTTATGTTTTCCTTAAATATCCATTCGAAATTGTATTTAGTTTCTTTGCTTATTAAGATATTTAAATACATCATATTCTTTTAAATAATATATTTAAATAAAAATATATCTTCGCGATTTTTGCAATATTTTTTATTTGTATTTTTATAATTAATTTGTATTCTATTCAAAAATCAATTCAATTATTTTTTTGAAAAAATAATAATTAACTCAAAATGTGCTTTAAAAGTATTTTTATGGCTTCTATTATAATGTTGATCAATATATTATATTATTTATTTCCAAAAACAAATTACTAAGTAAATCTATTCAATATTTTGTAATATTTCCATTTATTTTTTTATAACTAAATTGTATTATATAATTAAGAGTATCAATTCGGATTAATGACATGTGGATTGGACAAACTATTTTGACATAGAACGGATTCGGACTCTAATTTTTAAATGCTCACAAAAGCGAATCTTACAGGCTAAAATATTAGTTTTTAATTTTAAAGATAATTGTTATAGTCCATTTACTAAATAATATGAAACTTTCTGATATTTTACTACTTTGAGTTACACAAAAAAAAATTGATTTTTCAAGAGTTTGTGGATCAACCACAAAACTCACAGTCATTAAATAGTGGCTAGTGCATATTAGAGTTGATGATTTCAAGATTCAAGATTGTTGTTCTTTGCGGGTTAGTCCAAAAAGTATTTTAGTCCACTACGGAATAGATTAAGTAGGCGGGTTAGTCCGATTTGATAACTCTATCTATAATCATTAGTAAATCATATTATAAAATTCATTAACCGAATGTGATAATTTGATCTCAAAACAAAAAAAAATCACAACTAAATTCCTATTTTACGAATTTACATATCTAGGTTATAATTCATTTTGGTATATATTAACATCACATTAGTATATATTAACATCACATTACTTTTACAACTGAAATTTACTTATATATTAATACGCACAACAAAACTAATTATAATTCCTATTCGATGGATATTATATACGTAAATTTTGGTTGTGTGATGTTAATATGTACATATTTATCTACGTGGTAACCAATTTTAACTTAACTAAAATTTTAAAATTAAATTTCAAAACGTTTTTTTTAAATTACACTGCGCACTGCGTGGATTAATTTCTAATGTAATAATATAAGAATTCTCATTCATACTTCAGTAAAAATGTACTGATACAAAGGGATGAAACTATTATCCGGGATCCGAGATCCACTCCGAAAATTCAGATATCCGAGGGGGTTGGACCCGGATCCGGATAGTTAAATTATAAGATCTGTATCCTTTAAATATATATCTAAATTATATTTTATTTAGATATATATATATATATAATTTAAATATTATTTAATAATAACAGATTTTTTTTACAAAATATTATATACATATCCGGATATCCGCGGATATCTTAATATCTAGGCAGATATCTAATCCGTCCCACCCCTACTGGTACATATACGACATACATACAAGACTGATTTAATGTTATTTACATATTTTTCTATAATTCTATATATAGGCATATAATATATCAAATAGATATTTTTCAAAAAAAAAAAATATATATATATATCAAATAGATCTATATATTTTTCATATATGTATGTGATCTATTATTTTAAACATTTATATGATGTTTTATTTAATAGATGTGAGGTAGAGAGAGTCATTGAGTAGATTTATACAGTTTTTTAAATTATGGGGTGATATGGTTACTATTTGAGATGAATGTAGTCGTCGAGAATTCTTTGTTTTTAAGAACAGCTTCATCGGTGGTATCTAGAATGGTATCTCACTATTAAAAAAATAGAAAATAATGAAAAGAATAGAGAGAAAGTGAGAACCGCTTCTCATTTGAGAGATCCATCAGATACTTATGAGACACTTGTTTTTTTATTAGTGGATTACTCTTTTTATAAAAACCACCCAAAAACATTATTCTATAATTCAATTTTATTAAAATAATAATATTAAAGTTTTGAGAACCCTTTTTTGAGTATCTAACCGATAGGATTTATCTAATGGATCTAAAGTATAACACTATTTAAAATGACCAAATAAAAATAGGTTTCAATAATTAGGTAACTAGTAACTACACGATGTAAATTTGTAATTTGTGTAGCTAAACAAATAGCTCAAATGTTTGGGTGGTTTGGTCCCAAATGTTTGGGTGGTTTGGTACAGAAATGAAGATATATATTCATTGAAGAGATGTGTCCAAAAGTTAGTGGTTATTGCACACTGCGTCCACGTCAAGTATCTTTCAGCAGTTGGCTCTTCTGGGTCAATAAATGTAAAAAGAAGACTTATATTGCTCATGTTTTTGGGGTTAATTTCAGAATTTTTTACCATTGACCATTTTATCGCATTTATTTATTTATTTATTTTTTAAAAGTAACCATTAATGAGCAAAAACAAGTTGTTCTATATCTTATCTTTTTATATAATATTAGGGTGTGATCCGTGTTACGCGCGGACGTTGTAAATAATTTTTCTAAACAGTTTTTATTGTCTATTATTTTATTTTTTTAATCTGATTGTTAATTGAATTGTCTTTATCAGCTTAAAATATATGTATTTTTTACTTTTTGGTTTATTTTCTTAAAATTTTGTTTTTATATGTATTTGTTTAGTGGATAGTACACATTTTCACTTATTTTTTTTCTTCCTTTGTTAGTCAATTTCATGCAATTAGTTGGGTTTTTGTAAGAGAAGATCTTCACAATTTAAAGTTTTCTTTGCATAATTTTTGTTTTTTCTTTTGTTTCATCTAAAACATATTTGTTGAAGCTCTTGTAGAATACGTTTCCCTTTAATATTAAAGATTAAGGAATTTGGGCTATTTTAAAAATTTTAGTTTGAAGATATTTTTCTGTTTTTTTTAAAAATATGTTGGATGTATAGATACTATGCGTGGACGTGGTCCACTTTTTTTTTAAAAAAGAGATCCGGATCCGTTCAACATGCGTGATAAGTTGAGGTAATGTAGACTTGTTCCTTAGAAATCCGGAGGAAGAGATCTGTGTAGATGATTTGAGGAAAGATCCAGAACCGTTAGATTCTTGAGAAGTGAGAGATTTTGAGGGATTTTGCCGGTGAAGGCGTTAACGGAGAGATTCAAGAGCTCGAGAGTAGCCATGTTGCTGATTTGAGGAAATATCCAGAACCGTCAGAGGTATCAATATGTTTAGGTGTGCGAGATTTTGAGGGATTTTGCCGGTGAAGGCGTTAGCGGGGAGATTGAAGAGCTGGAGAGTAACGATGTTGCTGAGACGATCAGACAATTCACCGGAGACGTTGTTGTTTCCAGGGGATAGAACACGAAGCTGAGTAGCGTTGGAGACTGAATTCGACAGTGACCCATGGAAGAATTGTTGGAGAGATCCAAGATTCTTAGATGTGTGATTGAAAACCAGCTCGGAGAAACAGAACGAAGAAACTGTTTGTTTGGAAGAACCAAGCTTGTAACTCTAAACATGTCTGGAGAGTTTGGAATCCCGAATTCTGTACAGGTGATAGGTAAAGGATATTTTGCTATTGATCTAAAGAAACTTCTTTTTTTTTTTGGATAAGAAGTAATTTTTGTTTTTCATTTTTTTTAATGGTGTATAGGTGGATGTTGAGGTGTCATCATGAGAAGAGAAAAAATGTTTCTTTATATATATAGATTAATTAACATTTTCCTAACTTTAATTCTACTTTTTTAGTCTACGTATTATTCAACCATACACCATTAGAATGTTACTATAAAATATACCGTCACTTTTTACCAACTATAATGGCTTTTTTTAGAAAGTCAACAAATATATAATTATATAAAACTAGGAAAAATAATAATTCAAAATCAGCATTATATAAAAAATAGACTTGATTAGTTGTACAGTCACTTATTCTAACTTTTATTTATAAATAAAATGTGAATTTATTATTAAAAAAAAAAAGTTCGGTTACAAAGATTTTATAAAAAAAACGTAAAAGTTCAGATGCCCAAAAAAATTAACAGCCAGAAAAAACTAAGCGAGAAACATGAGTTGCATCCTTGAAATCTAAGAGCATCATCAACGATGAGACACTCTCAAGAGTATTTGAGAAATAAAATATTAATATTTTTTTATAATTTAGTTAGATAATTAATTTTTAAATTAAAAAAAAAATTAGACCAATAAAAAGTGATAAGTGTGAGAAGAGTGTGTCTCATAATTTTTTGTTGAGTCTCTCGTTTGAGAACCGTTTTTTGTCTCTCTTTTGCTTTTTCAATTTTTTTTTATTTTTTTTTAATGTTTAGACACCCACTAAAACTCTACCAATGCGGGTGCTCTAAGCGTTGGTGAATCATTGGGAGAACAAACCTTGGCAGCCCTTTTTGGAGAGCCTTGTGAGGAGTGTGTCCCTGATAGATCGATCGATTTGTTTGAAAAGACCTTCCACAAGAGTGGAGGAGACTAAGTCGAGGCGGTTGTTCCGTTCCTTCTATAAGAAGTAAACAGTGGCTTGAACTGCAATACTTTTCAGAGTTTTAGAGAGATGGCGAGAGGAAGACATCATCCAAGCAATCAAACAATCCCAATTCACAAGAAAAACAGTTTGTGAGAAAAGTCGAAGGAAGACGATATTCCAAACCTGGTTGGAGAAGTTGCAATAAATGAAAATATGATCTCAAGTTTCATGCATGGAATTGCAAAGGCAGCAGGTGACTGGAATAGCTATTCCCTAAGAGACCATCCTAGCCTTCGTAGGAAGATGGTCCAGATTTGTTGTCCAGAAGTGAAAGGCATGCCACGGAACCGAGGGTCTAAACCAAATAGCTTTGAACCATGTTACCAACTGACCTGTAGGTCTTAGCAATTCCCAAGTGGTCTTTGTTGAGAAGAAGAGACGTCTCGATCCTTCTAGGTCCCAGGTGAAAACATCTGAACCGCTCTGAAAACATGGGGGAACATTATAGATCAGAGGATTCTTAAGCACACAAATCTCCGTGTTTCTAGATCTGATTGGCAGAACTCTCCAACCTAACCCCTCCATAGCAGCTTGAGACACTGTCGATTCAAGAGGAAGGCATATTCTTCTTGGTCCATTAGGACCGATGAAATCAATTAGACGACCCAACGGCAACCAGTTATCGAACCAGAAACTAGGTGAAAGTGTAGTAGAAAGTAGCACTTTTTGAAAGTGTATTAGAAACTTATTCTAACTTTCATTAGCACATTAGTACTTTTTGAAATTGTAGTAGAAAGTAGCCCTTTTTAAAAAATTCGTATACCGTCCATTATCGTACATGCCTCATATTGCTACATCGTGTACCGTCCATTATCGTACACGTCGTACTGTTCAAGGGTACTTTTGGATTGAACCGTAATAAAAAGTGCTACGATTCCAGTTGGAGAGCCAGATGGGTCCGGATGGAAAAAGTTTCATTCTAGATCGACTCCAACTTAAATCATAAACTTTCGTTGACTCGGCTAAAAAAAGCATGACGTTAAATCCGTAAACGGAACAAGGTTACAGAGTTAAAAAAACCGTTAAAACTCCGGGTTAAGTCGTCGTTTTTCTCTTAGATTAAAAAAATCATAAACTTTTAAATTTTGGTCTCTCCGAGATGAAGATCCCTCTGGGATCCCTCCGGCGTCGTTCTTCTTCGCGGCGTCGATTGCGTTCATCGACCTATGTTGCGTGTCGAGATCGAGGAAGTACCGTAACTCCAAGTGCAAGGGATTGAAGAAGGCTATGGAGTTTGATTTGCAGCTGTAGACGGAGGAATGCAATCGGGATCAGCTAAGGAGATTGATCGGTTGCCGTGGAAAGGGGACCCTTCCTGCAATAAGATGGTGACACGTGGATTTTTTGTGATTTTAGATCTAAAGAATAAACGATATCGTTTTATTAAACTGTGGGTTAAAACGGAGTTGTAACATCATTTATGAGTTCCGTTTACGGACTTAAAGTCATGCTCTTTTTGACCGCGTCAACGAAAATTCGGAATTTAATTTCGAAATCAACCGAACATGATAATTTAAACTATCAACCCGATAGCTCGTACTTTTAATAGCCAAAATTTGAAAATTCATGTTTTGTTAGACAATTTTCCCGTTTTGCATTCAATGTTTTTGGTTTCATTTGCATCGATAGATTACAACTCGTTGGTTTTGCGTCTGCTCTTTATTAGGTATGAACCGCATATAACTATACTGTTCATGTGGCCGAATGGTTGGCTCATTTTTGACGGAACAGCGTTATTTCAGCTCAATTCCAAATCTTGTCTTGCTGCATTTTCCATTAATAATAAGATGTGTGTTTTTGTCCACAAAATAATAATATTTGTGGTAGGTTTGAACAAATGCGTTGAGGCTTCTATAAATCAAGAATCTTTGTATGTCAACATACGAATCTACTTATAGAAATCTTAGCTCTAATATTAATTTATTTGGGTGATATTATTCAAAAATAAAAATCATTTCGAAAAAGATATTTAATTGAAGAAACCCGAAATTTACTATCTCATAGTAATTTAATTATAATATATGCCGTAAATTAGATTATAACATAAATAACTTTTCATATTTTATTTTAAAAAAAAAATCAGCAACACATTTAAAAATTATATTGCATAAACAAAATAATCTGGGGAAAATACTAATACTTAATACAAACTCGTATGTAAATGTAATAATAAATTTACATACTAAAAAATACATATATATAATTGGACAATTTTCCAAAATAGCACATTTTTAAACTTGTGTTCCAAACTTAGTATAACGCCCCGACCACCCCTACCTGTGGGCCCCACGTCCTCTCTCGGTCCGTGGGCCCACCCTCGTCCGACGGCCGGTGCGCTAGTCCGGGAGGCTTGTAATACTTGTTTACTGACCCTGCAATCACCACGTGATCTTTCCCCGTGTTTTGTCCTCACTTACACGATACCGCGAATCACTTCCCGGTAGGTCACCCATCCTTAAATTGCTCCAGCTCAAGCACGCTTAACTCTGGAGTTCTCTCTGGACAAGTTCCCGAAAAGATAAGTGCACTTTGGTGACATAGGTAGCCAAATCAATTCTTATAAGCCTCTCCGCATATACAAGAAATCGGGATGTTACAATCACCCCCACTCATAGAGCGCAACGTCCTCGTTGCGCACTAGGATCGTCACCCTAGACGGTGTGGGCCCACCTGACTCCACACACGTGTTTGGGTTCGGCTCTGATACCACTTATAACGCCCCGACCGCCCCTACCTGTGGGCCCCACGCCCTCTCTCGGTCTGTGGGCCCACCCTCGTCCGACGGCCGGTGCGCTAGTCCGGGAGGCTTGTAATACTTGTTTACTGACCCTGCAATCACCACGTGATCTTTCCCCTTGTTTTGTCCTCACTCACACGATACCGCGAATCACTTCCCGGTAGGTCACCCATCCTTAAATTGCTCCAGCTCAAGCACGCTTAACTCTGGAGTTCTCTCTGGACAAGTTCCCGAAAAGATAAGTGCACTTTGGTGACATAGGTAGCCAAATCAATTCTTATAAGCCTCTCCGCATATACAAGAAATCGGGATGTTACACTTAGCATCACTATTTAAAATTGAAAATAATAGCACACAATTAATATTAAAATGACCTAAAATCATTTTTAATGGAGAAAAATTAAACCCTAAATAGGAAATAGTGAGCCCAAACATAATATTTTAATTTTATTTTGAATTTATTTTGGGTAAATATGTATTTTTACATAATTATTTGGGCTATTTTGGAATTTTAAATTTGATGTGCTAGATTTGGAACAAAAAATAATTTTTGTGTTATTTTTGGGTATTTCTATATATTATAATTTTCGTAAATGTTTTGTAATTATAATCATAAATTTGTGTGGTATACTATTTATCAATGTGTTAATGTTAAAATTACAACAAACTATTATGTAAAAGTAATGATAAGTTTTGCATAATAATGCATTGAATTGATATGTAAAAAAATATATATCATAGCTAATAATTTGGAGATAGAATTTTGTTTTTATAGTTTGTGATTTTTGTAAGAGGAAATATAATGATTGGGTATATTAGTTGAGAAAGAATTATATAATATATATGCTCAATGTATTGACACTTTACACATTGTACTATCCTTCCTTAATAGAAACAAATATTTACAGTCATATTTTGTAAAGCTCCATTTTTGAACTATCATTTTGTATTACTTTTGTGATTGGTTACAACAAAATATGTAAGTCTTGTGATCTTATTGTATGTCTTAATGAATACTGCAGATTGATAAAGAAGAGAGTGGTAAGTATGATGTGTGGTACTGAAAAACATAAAAACAAAAAAAGTAAGTAAGATGTGTGGTAGAGAGTAGAGAGAGTGAGTGAGTAGGTTTGAATAAATGCGTTAACGCTTCTATAAATCAAGAAACTTTGCATATGAGATTCAGCAAAAAACAAAGTAAAAGCAAAAGAGTTTGTTATCGTAGTTGAGAAGATGGAGCTCGAAACTTCTTCATCTCCGAACCCAATTCATGTAATGCTCGTGTCGTTTCAAGGACAAGGCAGCGTCAGTCCTCTTCTTCGTCTCGGCAAGCTTATTGCTTCAAAGGGACCAGTCGTCACCTTCGTCACTACGGAGTTTTGGGGCAAGAAAATGAGACAAGCCAACAAGATCGTCGACGGTGAGCTTAAACCGGTTGGTTCCGGTTATATCCGGTTTGAGTTTTTCGACGACGGATGGGCAGAGGATGACGCACGGAGAGGTGATTTCGATTTGTACCTCTCACAGCTCGAACAAGCCGGGAAACGACAAGTGTCGAAAATCGTGAGGAGATACGAGGAAAAGAACGATCCCGTCTCGTGTCTGATCAATAACCCGTTTATCCCATGGGTCGGCCACGTGGCGGAAGAGTTCAACATTCTCTACGCTGTTCTCTGGATCCAGTCTTGTGCTTGTTTCTCTACTTATTACCATTACCAAAACGGCTCTGTTTCTTTCCCGACAGAAACAGAGCCTAAGCTCGATGTTAAGCTCCCTTGCGCTCCTGTCTTGAAGCACGACGAGATCCCCACCTTTCTCCATCCTTCTTCTTCGCACTTCACCGCAATGCGACAAGCGGCCCTTGGAATATTCGAGAATCTGAGTAAGCCCTTCTGTGTTCTAATCAGTTCCTTCGACGCCTTGGAACAAGAAGTGATCGATTATATGTCGAAACTCTGTCCGATCAAAACCGTTGGACCGCTTTTCAAAGTCGCTAAGACGGTGATCTCTGATGTCAGCGGTGACTTCTGCAAACCGTCGGATCAATGCCTCGAGTGGTTAGACTCGAGGCCGAGATCGTCCGTTGTCTACATTTCTTTCGGGACGGTTGCGTATTTGAAGCAAGAACAGATGGAAGAGATCGCTCGAGGGGTTTTGCAATCGGGTTTATCGTTCTTGTGGGTGATTAGACCTCCACTAGAGGATCTAAGGCTCGAGGCTCATGTCGTGCCTCGAGAACTGAAAGAAGCCAGTGATAAAGGTATAGGGAAGATTGTGGATTGGTGTCCACAAGACCAAGTCTTGGCTCATCCTTCATTGGCGTGTTTCGTCACTCATTGTGGGTGGAATTCGACGACGGAGGCTTTGTCTTCGGGAGTTCCGGTGGTTTGTTTTCCGCAATGGGGAGATCAAGTGACCAACGCGGTTTATATGGTTGATGTTTTCAAGACGGCAGTGAGGCTTGGCCGGGGAGCGGCCGAGGGGAGGGTTGTGCCGGGGGAGGAAGTGGCGGAGAAGCTTTTGGAAGCGACGGTTGGGGAGAAAGCGGAGGAGCTGAGAAAGAATGCATTGAAATGGAAAGCGGAGTCGGAAGCGGCTGTGGCTCCCGGGGGTTCGTCGGAAAAGAATTTCCGGGAGTTTATGGAGAAGTTAGGGGTCAAGGAGAACGGACACTAGACATGCAAAAGTGTTATTTAATAAACTTTCTTTTGCTTTGTAGACACCAAGAGCTATAACATTTGTTCGCTTCTGGTTATGATCTATGATTTATCCTATTTTTATCATGCTTTGTTTTGCATTTCGAGCTTTCGAGAAGCAGACTCTTTGGCAAAAAGTTCTCGGTTTCCTCGTGTTGTAATCGTCCGCTAAGATTAAAACTTGCGTAATTGTCCTAATATAGTAAGGATCAAGAGTTCTGAGCATTGGTGATAGTAGAGATTCAGGATCACACTGTTTTCGCTGAGCGTATTCTCTGTTTCTTTTCTTCTTGTTCTTCTCCTCAATTTGGATTGGACTTGCAAGAAGTTACAGAATCCCACTAGTGACGTAAAATCTTACCTACTTGGATCCCAACCAAACTTATGTCTCAACATAAAATAACAACGACTATGTCTCAAAAACATAAGTTTGGACTAAGTACGTATGACTTTATTAAGAAAACACAAACACAAATTCTTCTAGAAAATTACGATCTAGAGATCCATACATAGATAAGAGATAACCGATCCAGCTCTCCTTATCGTCCTCTCGCTCACTTTCCATTTCTCTATCAACACCTTTTTGATGTGTGGACAGCTCGAGACGACAGTAGCCACTCCAGCCGAAGTGATCCCTGTACAGTAAACCATGTGACAAGTCTCCAGCAGTTTGCACCTCTGTATAAGATGGTTCAGACCATTGTCTGTTATATGGTGGCAATGGGACAAGACCAAGTCTTTGAGCATTGGACATCCTTCTCCAAGCTCAGCCAAGGACATGTCTCCAATGTTCTGAATTTGTGATCAAACATACCCGAGCTTGAGACCTCAATAAAACGCTTCTTTAAAGAAAAGTTAGGGAAAACGAAGAGGTTTCGTTTGGTTTTACTTACCTGAAGTACACTAATGTCGAGGTGAGTGAGTTGAGGACTGCCTCTGGCTATTGCTGAGATTCCAGCATCTCCAATTTGATGACAACCACTTACGTTTAGTTGTTGTAAGGAGCAACCTTCTCCAATGGCGATTAATGCTACATCTCCAACTCTGGATAAATCAAATGATTAGCTTTTGTCCTGGTACTGATAAGAGACAAAGATTCAAAAGAGTTGCAGGAGTTACTTATCGCAAAACCGGAGACTAAGTTCGGTTAGTGATTTGCAATGCTTTCCAACAGCTATAACTCCTTTGTTTCCAATCTAAGCAAAAAACAAAACAAAAAAAAAACGCAAATAAAAGTTTCTATGTCAATAAATTAGGAGAACACTTTATTTCAAATGGAGGAGAGATGTGAGATTATGCCTCATAGCATCTGCGGATATGGAGTTTCTTGAGGTTGCGACAACCTTTAGCAATACTGCACATAGCGATGTCTCCAATGCCCGAGCAGTCTACTAAGTGAAGTATTTCTAAGGATTTACAACCCTTTCCAATTTCTTGAAGAGCAGAATTACCAATCCTTTGGCAATACAATAAAGCTAACTCAGTGAGGCGCCTGCATACATCCGAAAAAGAACGGTTTTAGTCAATGATCCAGCCATAGTGATTTCAGATGCTGTCAACAAGTAAAAGAAAGCGAGAAAGAAAAGGTACGGGCAAGATCTTCCAATTGCCTCTAGTCCAAGAGTACCAATGTTGTGGCATCCATTAATTTCTACACGCGTAAGTTCCTTGCAACCATGAGCGATAGCTTCTAAACCTTTGCAACTCACAAAGTAGCAATCACTCAGAGTGAGATTTTTCAGCTTCTTACATCCTTTACTGATGGCCCGCATGCCCCTGAAATACAAAATAAAATCAAGTAAAATATCATACTACACAAGGCCATCACAAAGATACACAAAGGACAATCAAGAGCACAGAGGCAAATGTCCTTCAAATGCTTGAACCAACGCTGAGCGCGTCTTGATTTTACGTGTCATATACACTCGAACAATAATTTCACAAGACAACATCTAATAGAAGCACATAATGCAAGCACCAGAAAAAATCGATTGTGCTCATCAAAAAGCCAAAGGTGCTTCAAAAGGAAGAAGATCACTAACTTATCAGTAAATTGCTGGAAGCTATACAAAGCCAATCGCTCCAACGAAGAACACAAGTCTCCCACTGCGGAAAATGCCTCATCTGTCACGTTAACACATTGAAGCTTCAGATTTTTCAAACGGTTGCATCCCTGAGCTACCGCCACCACTCCTTTATCATGGATGTATTCCGAATCCAAAAACAATATTTCTAGAAGTTTACAGTGAGAACCAACTGCTTCCATAGATAAATCTGTTATTTTTGCTGAGGCAGCAACACCGATGGACTTTAAGGACTTGGCACAACCAACAACAAGATCAATAACTCCAGCATCAGTTAAGCCTTCACAAAAACGCAGGTTTAATTCTTCGAGCTGCTTACAAAACTTTCCAACAGCTGCTAAGCCTTGATCTCCAACAAAGCAACCCTAAAGACCACATCCTAAGCATATGAGATGATATTTTTCTCTCATCAAGAGGATATTGGAAAAGAATTGTAACAGTTCCAAATACGCCAGAAAGTATATTTAACAGATCAAACAAAAGCTTCTTTATACAATTTCAACCACAAAAACCACAAGTGTAGACAATATCTACCTTAAACCTAAGAGAATGAAATTACCTGTAAATCCAGAGATTTAAGAGAAGTGCACCTCTGAGCAAGGGAATGAAAACCAAAACTTGAAACATTAGGACACCAAATAAGGCTCAAGTTTTCAATGAGTGGAAATCCATTGGCAAGAGCAGCCAAGCCTGCATCAGTCAAGCTGCAAGACTCGGCGTTCTCAGCTTCAGAATTCGTCTTATCAGTCAGATCCTTACGTTTACTGGACGAAGGCGATGACTTGTTACTCCCACGCTTCCTTTTCTGCACATAGAGTTTTCTTAAGTCCTCTCGATTTAAAATACCAAACAACATAGCAATGATTTTGTCTAATCCCGTATACTTACGTAGCAATTATAGGTTCTCCTAAAGAAAGTGATCAATTTTCAGATCAATGTAGAGCCAGCAAATACTTGAAATCAGAAATTGAGTCTGTGTCCAGATGCCACCAAACCAAAATCAAATAAAGCCTAATTTCAACTAAACCCAAAAACCAATTCAAATTAAGATCCTTACAAAGTTGACTAAAATTTCGGAAATGGGATCAATGTAGAGCAACAATCTAATTGCGAAATACGTAATCCGATCTCAAATCAACAGATCTCCAAAAAAGAGAAAACATACGGGAGGAGGAGAGAGGGGAGGAAGGGAGACGGAGAGACGCTCGTCGACATGAATGGAGGTAATATGGAGGAAGCGGCGAGAGAGGAGGTTAACGAAAAAGTCGGGAGAAAAAGAGGCGCCGATACGAAGGGTGGTCCGGCTGAAGCGCTCGAGAGAGAGCCATCGCTTGCAGACGAGAGAGCAAGAGTCGCGGCTGGGTTTTGATTCAAGTCGCCGGAATATCTCAATTATCAGTTCCTCCGGCAAATAATTGTTAATCCGATCATGCCCTCTCATGCCGACGATCCACAGAATAGAGTTGCGGTCGTTCTTTGGTAACAAGTAACAGTTTTTTTTTGGCGTTATGCCTTTTGTTGTACTCAAAGAGTACAGAATTGCAATAAGACAATCTCGGTAAGGTAAATAAATCTTGTGTGATAATATTCCCTCCGTGCATACCTGAAATACTTAAATACTATGATATTTTAAAAGTATTTGAAGTATTAAGTAATTTAATTGGTTTTATATGTATGTTAATAATATTATGAATAACAACATGATTTGTGTTAGTAATGCAATTGCAAACATACAAACTAATTATAAGATTTTTTTAAAATGCTTTTCAAATAATATATAGAGGATATTATATATCTAGAATATTAGTTATATTTAAATATAAAATAACCAAAATATCTAAAATTACAATTATAAGTCCAACAATAGTGGAAACTCTATGGTCAAAATATTTAAAAGTTTCTACATAAGGTTTGGAGTGTAATAAATGCAGGTTTTGCAGATTCATGAATGCAAAACTTATCGGATTTTTCGGAGTGCTGCAGGTATAGCCGTTTGTTGTGATATCGTGTGTTGCGAGGTAAAATCATCCATTGTGGATCCATGTGTTGTAGAAAGATCTGCATCATAGAGTCGTTATTTGTACAATTCTTTATTGCAAATAGGAAAAATTCCATCAAAATACTTTAACTTTATTCCGATAATCTTTTTAATACTTGAACTATTTTTGTACTCACTAAAATACTTAAACTATTTGCTTTGCCCATTTTAAATATCCAACTATGAACCGTGTGCTCATTTTACAACTCCACGTTAACAGATTTATATGGATTTATACACGGTTTGAAACAGAGTTTATATTTAATAATAAAATATTATTAAATAAATAAATTACATTCAATTTTTAAAAAATCCCAAAAAAATAGAAAAAATCCTAAAAATCGAAAACAATTCCAAAAAAATATATAGTTAAGAAACAATAGGTTTGGATATATTATTTGAACTTTTGCAGTTTTTTTCTTTGTTATATATTTTTTCTTTGTTAGTTCGGATTGTTTAGTTGATGTTTTCACGTAGTTTAGGATAGTTTGGATAAAAAAAATAACCAAACCGAACCGAATTTAAAAATATTTTGATTCTAAGTTGGTTCTCATTTAAAATACCTAAACCAAACCGAATTCAAGAATATAATTGTTCCTATATGAATCCTAAAAATCCTACATCCCATTTATCCAATATCCGAAAGAACCAACCCAAACCGAATTGATTATTCGAATGCCTAGCTAGACCTAGAGTATCAAATATGGATACAACAAGACAGGTAACGAAAATTCCACCAAAATTACCAAATTTATTTTTCAAGTTGAAAAATCGACTTTGCTTGATTTTGATTTACCAAACATTTAACCACAGCATCATATACTAAAATCTCAATACAGAAGTCAGATTATACACACAAATGTAAATCACATAAAGCCATTGTTGGGTTCTGTTTATAGTTATAAAATCCCATCACTGACGTATAATCCATCATCGTCTGCTTTCTTCAGTTGTCACCTTGCCTCAATACACGCAATATGGTCAAGAAGAGATTGAGAATGTCCAAGTAGAGGGCCACTGATGCGAGAATGTATTCGTCATACGTGAAACGCTTGATGAGATTGTCGGTATCATAGACTATGTATCCGCAGAATACCAATGCGCTGATTCCTCCATATATGGCAACAGAGGTCGGGCCAAGCGGGAAGAACATCTGCAAATTTCATGTTAACAAAACAAACTTTCAGGCTTTTTTATTTATGTATGTGTGCAATTTGGGTTGTGTTTTATTGGTAAGGAGGGAGGAGTCTAAGAGACAGACCTGGATGAAGCTGGTCACTATAAGAATGATGAGGCTGGTGAAGAGAATGGGTCCAAGGAAGCTGAAGTCTTTTCCCTTCTTTGCTGCCCAGAAAGTGTATGCGGTTAGAGACCCGACCACAGATAGTGTCAATATCAAGGCTTCAAGGACGATTCTTCCTGATAGTAGATGAAAAAAAGAGATTGGTACTAGACTATATGACGATTAACACTTTGCTATTTCAAGTTTTAGGAAAAAAATGTGTTCTTTGAGAAGAATATGGTGAGTAGAGAAGCAAGCGGCTAGAACTGCGACGAAATCACAGATTGTTGAGAAGAAACAGATGATGATATTAAAAGGGAAGAGATACCAACCTTCTGTCATAGCACAACTGACACCAACAGTAAAGCTCAATGAGATAGTGAAGAGGGCAAGGAGGATCAGGTTAATAGGATGCTTCTGGTGGTAAACGTGCAGAGGCCAGATCACTGCAAGTATTGTCAATCAAATGAACGATAAACCTTCTCAACACATTGAAAAATAAAATGAATAGCTGATGTACTAATGTGCATATACAGCTCATCTCCAGAAAGTGTGCTAGACAAAATCTTCCAGCACATAATAACACAACATAAAGGTGAAGTATGATGCCACCAAGAGAACCCTCGAGACAGAAACTAAACTTGTTCAGACTACTGAAGCAAGCCTAACAACACCAAATGAGAGGCAAACATAGGAAACCTCATAGAGAACAGGCTAACTGAAAAGTCTTCATAAGGAGACAGAAGATTTCAGCTGTTACATTCAGTTACCAAGATAAAACATGTTCAATCAAATCTATAAACACAGCAAAAGACAAAAATCTAGTAAAGAGAAACTCGATTCATGAAGAGAAATTGATAAGACGTGCATAAACATAAAGGCCATTAGTGCAAGAATCAGGATAACCAAACAGAAAATAAGCAATCAAGACTAAAGAGTTATCTACAAAGAAAAGGTGAAGAACGAATCAGCTCGACAACATCATATAATCCCTAAATTCAGGCACATTTGGATCATACAAACAGGCAGATGCAACGAACAATCAAACCGTGAGAATTATAATCAACACATCGAATCTAAAATATAAAACAAAAAAACGAGGAAGACGAAATGGAAATCTGATGCAACGAACGAACGAGATCTATAAGAAAACAGCAGGAAAAAAACAACGTACAGACGAAGGGGACGATGCAGAGGAAAAGAAGAAGGCCGGGGGATCCGGTTAAGAGATCGTTGACAGGAGGATTAAGGACAACGACGGCGGAGATAAGCGTGGTGAGGAGGAGCTGGGCTGAGAGAATCCCATAGACCTTGCGTATGAATCCCCATCGGAGTTGATTCTCGCCGTAGCTTAGCCCTGGGTAAAGCGTCGCCTCTCCGACTCCCATCTCAAGGTCAATATCCTTCCCGCCGGCGCGATCTACGCCGCTCATGCTCACGCTCGCGTATCCGTACGGTTTCTCCATGGCTGGGGCAGATTCCGTAAACGGTCTTCGAAGCAGATCTGGTGTTTGAAGAAGATCGAGTTACAGATTTTTGTGAATTATATATCCCCTCGTTGGCCCCGGATCAATTTCTATTATACTCATCCAAGTGAAAAGTATTTCTATTATACTCTTCCCCTATTTTTCAATTTCTTTTGAATTTTTTTTTAACTCGAAAATACTTAAAAGACATCACTATCCATACCCTTTTAATTTTATTACGATCCATACCAAGGATCCATGCTGTAAAAAAACAAATCCGGGTTACCCATCGGGTCAGGGCCCCACCTCTCCTTCTTCTTCCTCCAGCTTTCGATTTGTTTCTCCACGCTTTGAAACTGAAAGCAATCCGAAATTTCTCCCGTCACTAAACCTTAAAATCGAAATCTCTCTCTCTCTTTCTTAAATCTCATATTTCTCCCAATTTCAGAAATCCCCAAACTGAAACCCTAGACCCTAAGCAATGCCTATAACTCGCGGCGGCGGAAGCTCGAAGAAGACTGGCCGTAGGACGAGGAGCACGGCGAGAGAAGCAACGCCTCCTCCGGCGAGAGAACCGACGCCTCCTCCGGTGAGAGAAGCAAATCCTCCTCCGGCGGCAGAAGCAAGCTCGAAGAAGACTGGCCGTAGGACGAGGAGCACGGCGAGAGAAGCAACGCCTCCTCCGGCGAGAGAACCGACGCCTCCTCCGGTGAGAGAAGCAAATCCTCCTCCGGCGGCAGAAGCAACTCCTCCTCCGGCGAGAGAAGCGACGCCTCCTCCGGCGAGAGAAGCAAATCCTCCTCCGGCGGCAGAAG
This sequence comes from Eutrema japonicum, assembly GCA_030161315.1. NCBI lineage: Eukaryota > Viridiplantae > Streptophyta > Magnoliopsida > Brassicales > Brassicaceae > Eutrema > Eutrema japonicum. Next base: position 19,139,751 of record BSQW01000011.1, read on the forward strand.
CAACGCCCCCTCCTCTTCCGCCACCAATAACACAAACACAGGTTAGAATCCGCCAGCAGAAAAGACAGAAGAAGACTCAAGTTGCAGCGGCGATCCCGTCTCCTCCTTCGGCCCGAGAACAGAGCCATCCTCCTTCACCTCAAGAACAGATCCCTCTTCCACGAAGAACAGAGGCCGGATCCTCATCTGATCCACAAGTAATTTTCATCCGCTTTTGTTATCCCATTTGAATTGTAAATGTATGCGGTTATGTACAACTGGGTATCACTAGACAAGTAGTATCAGTACAACTAGATATCTATAGATACAACTATTCTGTTCTTGTTCAACTGGGTTTGATTGCTACAACTATTACTTACATATATGTTTGGATTGCAGGATGTTTGGGAGGGCACGGAGGCACTTCCACCTGCGGAGTTATTCTTCAAACACACCGAGTATGGTAAGAGCTGCAAGATAGCATCAAAGTGTGAAGATTTCAATACGATAGAGCATATAAAAGCTCTTAAGGGAGGAGAAGAAAAGGATTGGTTTAGGAACCACCCTCAGTTCCAGCACTTGTGGCACATGCAGAGACACAAAAACCACAAAGTAATGGGTATGTGGATGCTCCTATTACGCACGGTCTCTATGGAAAATGCATCCAGCTGAACAAGGAGAAGCGAAAGAGAAAGAAGGAGACGTACAGAACCATCCATCTCCTCCAGCTAAACCGAAGAGGAGAGGACAACCTTCAAAGTTCAAGAAGTACCCATATGTTTGAAAAATGGTTTTTTAGATTTTCCATATCTTTCTGTTTTATGTGGCTATTTTCAGAACATTTTCATCTTTCAGTTGTTGGGTTTTTGAACTTTGGGAACTCTTTCTGTTTAGGATGTATTTGCATATTATTCCTGCCAAGTATTACTAGGTACAACTACGTATTACTATGTAGTTGGATTATTAGGATAAACTGAATTAAAAAAAAAATTAAAATATTATTAAATATATGCGTTCACACTTGTTCACACTACAAATTTTTTTATTAAATATATGCGTTCACACCTAGTTGTATTTAGTTATACAGTAGTATTCAACTTATACATAGTTGTACAATTGTTGTTTTAAGGTTTAACTAGTAGTATCAATATCTTTATGTACTTTTTCTAGTTGTATAAATTACAATACGTAAATAAATTAATTTTAGTAAACTTTCATAGAAAAACTTTTGTCAAATTATAATGTTCTATGACTCACATCATAATGGTCTAAGTATCTAGGAAATACCCATACATGTCTAAGATATTTTAAGATATTTTAAGATCACAACAAAACATTTTCTAATTTTTTTGTAATAAATTAGATATGATAATTACATTGACAATAGTGGTTTCAGTAACCCAATATATCAGTATGAGTGTAATATACCTTTAAAAATAACCATATGAGTGCAATATACCCAATACATAGTTGTACTAGTAATACTTAGTTGTATACTAACACATAGTTGTACTAGTAATATCTAGTTGTATACTAATACATAGTTGTACTAGTAATATCTAGTTATAGCAGTAATACCTTAGACAGATAATCCATAATACAGAGTTTTCAAAACGAAAGACAAACAGATTTAACATACACATAAAATTTCACTCTCTTTGGCTACTACTACTACACTCAAACCACGAATACAAACCTCCCGTGGAAGACTTGCTTCTCCTTCGCCCATGTTCTCCAGCTGATGGAAACCTTGTTACTTGGGGTCTTCCTCTTTTGCTGACATAAGAAGGAGGAAAGGCAACCATATTGCGTACATGGTCAGGAATTATCCACTGAGACATATGAGGAACAAGATATATCGTCCTGTAATAGGCCAGGGCCCAATGCGAGATCCAATAATACTTGGAACACAAATCATGTATTTGCATTTCTGTGTATCCGCATTTCCTTGCTTCCATAAGGGCCGCTATTGCATGGATACACGGATACTTGTCAATATCAAAGCGCTTGCATGAGCAAATTTTCATTTTCAGATCAACCAAATAAATATTTCCATCGCGTCCCAGCACGTTGAAAACAAGGAAGAAATTGTTTAACACTATCACCTTCAAACGCTGCGCATCGGGGCACAAAGGGTCCAACAATTTCTCAATAAAAGGCACCAAAATCTCCCCATTAGTAGAATCCTGCCGACGCGTGTTAAACCACTCTGCTAGCTTCGCAACAATCACATCGATCATCGGTAAAAGAGAGTATTTCCTTGCTTCTCTGAAAACGTTGTTAATAGATTCACATGCATTACTGGTGTAGATGTGGAATGTAACTAATTTTCATCACAGACCTAGCTTCATCGACATCCATCTTTTTGCATATACCTTCAACCAATAACATATAAGTGACCTCCTCACTCAATTTTTTCATCATAAGAGCGTGATGAACATCTTCTCTTGAAATCCATACAACTTCAGTTCCCTTCCTTAGATAATGTCCCCCATAATCAAAATGTATGAGAGTCCGCTGCTTTTTATTCATTATACCCTGAAAGGAATAAAATTCAGCGTTACTCAGTTGTACATAATGTCTTAGTAATATCAGTTGTATCAGTAGTACCTATTTTCATAGTAATACTAGTTGTATCAGTTGTACACAATATCTTAGTAATATCAGTTGTATCCGTAGTACCTCTTTTCTGAGTAATACACAATACCGAGCAACGATTCACCAATCCCGTCACTAACCCATTACAATATACCCATATTGATGATGCACATTACCTGAAACGAGCTTCAATCAAGATCCGAATCCAACCCGACCTCAAATCGTTCTCTCCCTCTTCAAACGTAGCAACCACCTTCAAAATGCAGCTTCAATGGCGAAAACTGAGCTCCTTCTGCTAGCTCCAATGGCGGACAACAGACAGAGGATGAGAGCGGACGAGAGAAGCTCGAAATCTCTTGTTTTTGGTTTTGTCCGTACGAGATCGTTTAATGAAGAAGAATAGATTTCGATTGTTTAATGGTTGGTTGGGGAGTTGGTTGGGGTGTGGGTCCCATTTGTTGTGTTTCATTTAAGGATCAATTTCTATTATAGAAGAAGAAGTCGGGCGCGTGGGAGAGAAGAAGGGATAGTGTTTGAGTTTTTGTTTTAAAATTTGATGTGGGGTCCACAGATGAGTAATTTAGAAATGGGAGGAGTATTTTAGAAATGGGTTTCACTTGGATGAGTATAATAGAAATTGATCCCGTTGGCCCCGAAGGACCCGAGTCATTTCCGACGATGTACACGTGGCATGATGAGCGGTCGAGATTTGTTACGATAACGCGTCGTATATTTGCATCAGATGTCAGTTGTTTCAATTTTTCTAACACTTATTAATATTTTCATATTGTACTTAATCTCAGTTATGCTAATAATCTATAGGAAGTTTAGAATCTTATTATATAAAGCTGGATTCCTCGACTTGAGTGTGACACATAGGATAATTTTTAATCACGAGATTGTAACATTTATCACGTTTATTAATTTAGATCTTGATATGTGTTACTACAATTAAAAAAGTAAAAAATAAATTAAAGTAAATATTAAAAAAGGTTAAACTAAAAAAAGATAATCTTAGTAACAATGAATTAAATTTAATATTAAAAAGCTGTAAAATAAAAAGGCAATTTTACAAAAAAAAACAATTATAACTAAAGAAAACTTAAAAGTTTATAGTTTACAACCACGATCAAATTTAAAAAACAAAAATTATAAATATACTCTAAAATTAAAAAGAAAACTATTAATATACGATTTAAAATCGATTCCTAATCCTAAAAAATAAATAGAAAAAGTAGTTATGTTTAGATTAAGAAAAATTAAACAAAAATTATAAATAAAAGCCAAAGTTAAAAAAACCATATTCTAGTTTAGAATAAAGAAATTAAACAATAGATTACAATCCTAAAAAAAAGGAATAAAAGCCAAATTTTATTTAAAAAAACATATTTCAGTTTAGAATAAGAAAATTAAACAATAGATTACAACCCTAAAAAGCTAAAGCTTTTAAAAAGGAAAGAACAATTAGTAATTCTTAAAAAAAATCACAAACTCAAAATGGAATACAATCCTATAAAGAAAATGAATTTTTAAAAAGGAAAGAACAATTAGTAACTTCTCAATTTCACATTCATAATTCTAAAATATAAAGTTACTAAAATATATATATATATATATATATATATATCTTATTATATAAAGCTGGATCTTTCAATGTGAGTGTGACACGTAAGATAATTCTCACTCACGAGATCGTGACATTTGTCACGGTTAATTTAGATCTTTATATGTGTCAATTTAATTTTAAAAAAGAAATGAATTAAAGTAAATATTAAAAAAGTTTAAACTAAAAAAGGCCATCTTAAAAAAAAACAAGAATAAGTAAGAAAAACTTTCACTAAAGGAAAGTGACAAAAGGAAACTTAAAAGTTTATAATCTACAACCACGACCAAACTTAAAAAAAGAAAAACTATTAGGATAATTCTCACTCACGAGATCGTGACATTTGTCACAGTTAATTTATATCTTGACATTTGTCAATTTAATTAAAAAGTAAACATAAATTACAGTAAATATTAATAAACTAAAAAAAAATTAATCTAAAAAAATAAAATGAATTAAAGTAAATATTAAAAAAGATTATACTAAAAAAAGACAATCTTTAAAAAAGAAAAAAGAAAAATAAATAAGGAAAACTTATAATAAAAGAAAGTGATAAAATAAAACTTACAAGTTTATAATTTAAAACCACGACCAAACTTTTAAAAAGAAAATTATAAATATACTCTAAACTTAAAAAGAAAATTATTAATATACGACCAAACTTAAAAGTTTATAATCCATTCCATTATGACTAAAAGAAACTTTAAAAAGGAAAATTATTAATATACAACCACGACCAAACTCTATATAATAATCTACACATTTCTAAAGTTTTAAAAAAGGAATAAAAAAAAAAATTAAAAAAAAAAAAAAAAATTCAGTATAGAATTAGTAAATTTTTTATCATATAAAACTCAATGTTTCAAAGTTGCTAATTCACTTGATCGCGACATGTGTCAAGTCAAAGTTGTAAATATTTAAAATCGATTAATAAAAAACCTTAAAAATTATTATTCATAATCTTAAAAGATAAAGTTAATAAAAATAAACTTAAAAAGTTAAAGAATTAAATTTATCTTAAAAGGCAAAATTAATCTAGAAAGAAAAAATTATTACTTAGTTTTTCATTTAGATTAAGGAAATTAATCATAAAAGAAAAAAAGATTCTAATTTCTCATCTTTATATAAAACACAATTTGGTAGTATATCAATTACACCAAAAAAATTAAAAGTCCAATAATCGTATCCAAAGCTATTTTCTGCATCTATTCACTAAATTATTTTTTCAAGGTATATATTTATTTCATCTTTAACTTTGTTTCTAAATATATGTATAAGATATTTTCATGGGTGATCTAATTTTGTTTTCTATTTTATCGTCTTTAAGTTTTTTCACGGGTTATAAAATATTAAATTACAAACCCGCATATATGCGGGTACTTATCTAGTAAATTGATAAAAGTAAATGTCGATATAGTAATAAGTGTTGGACCGATTATTTACTTAAATTAATTGGGCTTAGTAAAATCAAATTGTGTGAATGAGAAATGAACCATAATGGATTGGTTGAGCTCAAGTCGGAGCTCCGGTGGTTGTCGGGTCGGGTTGAACGGAGAAAACAAGAGTCAAAATCAAGCTATGTTTTGTGCTTCCATGAGACTCGGTCTCTTTCGTTTCACGATTCCTTAAGAATCAGTTTCATGGAGAGATCATTGCCTCATCACGTTGCCCACCTCCCTGGATTTGCATTTGACTTAGTAGAACGATTTCAAAATCAACGCTATAAAAAAAACCTCTATATAAACACACGAGTTTGGTCGTCTTCTTCACTTAGTTGATTACAGACTTTAACAACTACAAACTCCAGCAATCTCTCTCTATTTTTAAAGTAAATATTTTGAGAGTATCGTAGTGATTAAGTTCATTTAGAGTCGGGTGTTCGAGTGATAGTGAAACCGGCTATGAGTGGTTGTATCATGGGACTCTTGGATATCAGATTCCCGTCGCACTGCGGGTGATTCAAAGAGTTAAGAAAAAGCTCTATAAACTCGCCTCCACTCGTTACTCTTCTCTTAAAAAGTTTATGTTCTCTGTTTCAATTGCATTTCTGTAGTATTGCGATTTTCTGCTCTTACATTCTTAACGCTTTGACTTTGTTGTTATTATATAAACATCTAACGGATTGAAACTGAGTTTTCATGAACGTGTGACGAGAGCTTGTGAGTGATTACAAGTCTCGGATTTAGTTTACCAGTTGCGATTGGTTAAACTTCAAACACATTACGACGAGAGCTTCCAAGTCTCGGAATTGTGTAGTGATTGATTCAATCGAACTCTCATTAGAGTAAATACTGCTTAGTGGTTCGATCTCAAACCTGAAAATTGTAATTTAGAAGTATGAGACGAGACCTGCAAATTTACTGCAATTTTTCTATTCTATTGCAAATAGGAAAAAATGATCGATTCTAAGAAACTTGATACAAAATTAGAATTGGTTTTGATTTATGGTTTTGCGAAAGCTGCAACATATGGTTCGATATTAGACTTGAATTGAGATTCTACTATATCGTAACCTGCATCTTTATATTTGATCTCCTTGCTATTGAGAATTCCGATTCTAAAAGCTGCAATGAAACCAATTGTTTTGTTATTTAATCTGAAACCTTCAAACAAATTTTGGTTTGGACTTCGCTGCAAGTTTTGGTTCTTAATCTTAATTATTATTGACCAAGGCTTGGCTTTGTTTTGGGCACGTTCTCTCCCAATTATTGGGAAGTGCATTTTGTTAATGAAAGTCAAGACATGTGATTTATATATGTTTAATCGTTTGGTCCTTTGATGATAATTGGAAATCTTGTTAGTTGCTTAAGTCCATGATTGTGATAAATAGAATTCGTTTCTAATTCGTGTATGGAAAACAAAAACGCTAACAATGTCTCGAACGTTGCTGAGGTCAACGAGACCACCAATGGGACAAGAGTTGCATATGCTAATGCTACTCAACAAATCCAGTTCAGGACACTCCCACATGTGACTGTGGCGATCCCTGCTACTGTGCAAACCGTAGTCCCTGATCAGCTTCAAACGGTGCAAATTCCAGCCCCAAATCCAGCTGGTCTCCTCGACAAGTTCGATGGGAGCGCCTTCAAGATGTGGCAGGAGAAGATGTTTTTCTATCTGGCCACACTCAAGCTGGAAAAGTACACCCGTGAAGAGAGACCCTCTCTCCCAGCGAGTAACACTGATCCCCGTGCGCTTGCGAGCGTCCATGCTTGGGAACATGGCGATTTTCTTTGCAAAATATACATCAAAAATCACCTTTCAGACGCATTGTTCAACGTGTACAGCAATGTCGAGACATCTAAAGAATTGTGGGATTCTCTAGACAAGAAGTATCGCACCGAAAATGTTATATCTCTAGAAAAATGTTGTGGCAAAATTTCAAGATTACAAAATGGTGGACTCGCGGCCATTAATGGAGCAAGTCGAAGAGCTGAAAAATATCCTTCATGAGATACATGATGAGGGAATGAGGCTATGCGAGACATATCAGGTCGCATGTGTCATTGAAAAACTTCCGCCTAGTTGGACGGACTTAAAAAATTACCTCAAGCTGAAGAGGAAGTGGATGGGCCTCAGAAACTTGATTGTGCGGCTCTGTATATAGTCAATAAACATGATACAAATTAGATTAGGTGTAAAAATTTGTGAACTAACGCGAATATGGCGGAGCACCAAGACAATAAGCAAGGAAAATGGCAAAACCAAGGGCGCCAAGACAAAGAGAAAGGAAAGGTTCTACCACAGAACTCGTAGAAGTTCAAAAAGAAGAAGTTTGGTGGTGAGAACTCGCAAAAGTTCATAGGAACTTGTCACAATTGTGGCAAGACGGGCCAAAAATTCTTTGAATACCGCAACAAAAAGGTTCCAAAGAAAAATGAAAGCAGAAATTAAGCGAATCTCGCATAACCAGACATGTGCGCGGTTGTCACTGAGGCCAACATGGCAGAAAGCCATCCGAAGACTTGGTGGTTCAATACTGGTGCAATCATGCACATTTACTTGGATAAGTCGATGTTTTCGGCCTACACGAAGAACAAGAGTGACGAAAAACTCTTTATGGGGAATTCTGCCACCTCAAAGATCGAAGGTTATGGGAAAGTTGTTCTGAAACTTACCTATGGACGTGAGCTCATCCTGACGAATGTGGTCCACGTGCCAGACATGCGCACGTGCCAGACATGCGCAAGAATCTGATCTCGGGATCTCTTCTAAGCAAGCATGGGTTCACTGTTAAGTTAGATGCGGATAAGTTGGTGCTAACCAAACATGGGATGTATTTGGGTAAGGGGTTTGTTTGTGATGGGTTGTTCAAAATGTCTCTCGAGGTTGTTATTCGTAACAATTATGTAACTGAGGTTTCCACCTCAAAGAAGAATAATAATAAGAAACAGTTGCTTATTTTGCCGAGTCTTTTAATATACAGCACAAACGCTTAGGACATGTTAACTTCAAGTATATAAGTAGATTGATGAACATGAATTTGATTCCAAAACACAAAATAAGCAAAGATAACTGTGAGGTTTGCGTTCAAGCTAAACTCACTAAAACACCATCACCAAACGTGGAAAGAACAACTGAACCTCTAGCTTTGATTCATACAGACTTGTGTGACTTAAAATGTGTGCAACCTAGAGGTGGGAAAAAATATTTTGTGACCTTCATAGATGATTGCACAAGATACTACTACTTATATTTACTACGCAGTAAGGATGAAGTTTTGGAGCAATTTAAAGAATACAAGTTGGAAGTAGAAAACCAACTTGATAAAACTATCAAGATAGTTCGCAGTGATAGAGGAGGGAAATATAATGAACCTTTTAATGCGTTATGCAGGGAAAACGATATTATTCATCAAAATATCACTCTCTACTCACCGGAATCCAACGGAATTACGGAACGAAAGAACTGTACTCTTAAGGAAATGATGAACGCAATGTTGCACAAATCTGGGTTAGGCCAGAACATGTGGGGGGGGGGGGGAAGCTATGCTTACCACAAATTACATCATGAACAAAATACCGCACAAAGTTACTGGGAAAATGCCATATGAACTTTGGGAAGATATTGTACCTTCGTACAAATACCAGTAAATGTTAGGATGCTTGGAAAAAGTCGAAGTACCACCTCCGAAAAAAGTCACAATCGGACCTAAAACGGTAGATTGCATTATCATCGTACAAATACCTGAAAGTGTTGCTGATTGGTATCACATCATTAAGAGACCTAGAGATTCATCAAATGGATGTAAAAACTGCCTTTCTAAACGGTGATTTAGAAGAGGAGATTTATATGAAACAACCTGAAGGTTTTGTTGCCCCAGGACAAGAACACAAAGTTTGCCGACTTGTGAAATCATTGTATGGACTTAAACAAGCTCTGAAACAATGGCACAAAAAATTTGACAATGTAATGATGTCAAATGGTTTCATCATTAATGAATGTGATAAGTGCATATATATCAAAAGTACTCCGCACAAATACGTTTTGCTCAGCTTGTACGTTGACGACATGCTCATTATTGGAAGAAATAAAGACATGATCAGTCAAACAAAAAAACTTGTTAAGTAGAAAGTTTGATATGAAAGACATATGATTAGCCGATGTAATCTTAGGGATTAAAATTATCAGACACTCTGATGGACTAATCTTATCTCAAGATCATTATGCTGAAAAGATCCTTAAGCGGTTTAAGAACTACTCAAACGGGACTGCAAAAACTCCTTCTGACTATCATCTTCACTTGACGAAAAACTCAGGTGAACCAGTGTCACAAGTGGAATATGCAAGAGTGATCAGAAGTCTTATGTATTTGACAAAATGTACTAGACCTGATCTAATGCACTCAACAAATGTACTAAGTCGTTATACGAGCAATCCGGTTCATACTCATTGGAAGACCATATCTAGAGTATTGAACTATCTTCGATACACCAAAAGTTATGGCTAAACTATGGTAAAGAACATGCAGTCTTGGAAGGCGATAATGATGCCAACTGGATTTCTGACATGAATCTCCCTAGATCGCCACTCTAAGGCTGGAAACGTGAAGGATAATCCTTGCAAGCAGATGAGCTTCAAGGCGTGTGGAGGTGAAGTGGTCGCACAGAGGGGATGGTGAACCTCTGATATACCTTTGTTCTCTTAAGATATGACACACTTAAAAAGAACAAGAAGCCTGGATATCACACCCCAAGCAAGATCGAAGAGAAGAAGAAGATGAACTCGTCTCTCTTCAAAGAAAAGCGGATGCGCCGTTAAGATTAAATTCAAAGGTAGGGTATTCTTTTTGGTCGACAATACAAGTACTTATAAAGCCAATATGTCGACCAAATAAAGAAAAAAATTAAAAGAAATGTAAAAATAAAAGAAAAGGGAAAAACACTTAAAACAGAAAAAGGATAAAACAGAAAAAAGGAAAAACGGCCATGATGGTCGAATTGGTGCATCTGGGCCTTGGCGTGGCTAGTGAGCTAAGGTGTGGTGATCTATCTTTGCCTCATTAAAAACCTATCTTTGCAAAACCCAAGTGGGACAAAAACAAAAATAGGGAAAAAGAGTACAAAGACAGACCACAAGCTCACTAGCCATCTTGTACTTGAATTAGGACGAGTATTGGAGTTGATTCGTTGCTTTCTTGGTTCAGGTAGCTTGATTGCTTTTGAATGTGGTTAAGAATGCCAGCAACCGGTTCCTTGAGCTCCTTATCCCTTGCTCGTGTCATTGGACCAGTTGGGATGGTCTTAGGCTCCTCGGCTACAAGCTCCTCAGCTACAAGCTCTTCTTGTGTTGATTCAAGTTCTTCAGCTACGAGCTCTTCCTGTATTGGTCCAATGTTGTCCATGATCACACCATCCCCCCCCCCCTTCTTGAAAAGGATTTGACCTCAAATCTGGATCATCTGCACGAAAAGGAGCTAAGTCAGAACGTTGAAGCTATGACTTACCTTGAATATCCAGCTGGTAGGCATTGTCATTGATCCTCCTTGTGATCTTGAATGGACCATCGACTCTAGGCATGAGTTTGGACTTCCTCTGATTCTGAAATCGATCCTTCCTCAAGTGCACCCACATGAGGTCTCCTTCCTCAAAGAGCATCTGGCGTCTGCCCTTGTTCTAGTATTCAGCATACTTCTTCGTTTTCGCTTCTATGTTGGCTCGAGCTTCTTCATGAATCTGCTTAACCAACTCAGCTTTCTGTTTTCCATCTAAGCTTACTATTTCACTCAAAGGCAGAGGGGTTAAATCCAAAGGAGATAGATGACAAAAACCATAAACAATATGAAATGGAGAATACTTAGAAGCAGAATGCACAGCGTGATTGTATGCAAACTCTATATGCGGTAGACAATCTTCCCAAGTCCTAATGTTCTTTTTAATTAGTGCATGCAGAAGAGTCCCTAGAGTCCTATTGATAACTTATGTTTGACCATCAGTTTGTGGGTGACATGTAGTAAAGAATAATAGTTTAGTACCTAGCTTAGACCATAATGTTTTCCAGAAAAAACTAAGAAACTTAGTGTCTCTATCAGATACAATAGTCCTAGACATTCCATGAAGACGCACAATTTCCCTAAAGAACAGACTCGCTACATGAGATGCATCATCTGTTTTGTGACAAGCAATGAAATATGACATTTTAGAGAATCGATCTACTACTACAAAGAGTCCTTCCCTGTTCTAGTCCTAGGCAGTCCTAATACGAAATCCATGGATATGTCAGTCCAAGGATGAGTAGGTACAGGGAGAGGGGTATACAAACCGTGTGGCATCACTTTAGACTTAGCATGTTTGCACGTTGTGCACCTGTCATATATTCTCTCAACGCCCTTCTTCATGTGAGGCCAATGGAAGTGATCTTGCATCACCTTCAGGGTCTTAGCAATCCCGAAATATCCCATCAAACATCCTTCATGTGCTTCCCTAATAAGCAAATCTCGAACATAACATTTAGGTACACACAAACGATTATCATAGAAGAGGAATCCCTCACTTCTATAATAACGGCCAGCATCAAACTTTTCACAAGATTTAAACACTTCTTGAAAATCAGAATCCGAAGAATATAAGTGCTTAAGCTGCTCAAAACCAAGCAGTTTTGCATCTAGAGTAGATAGTAACACGTACCTTCGGGACAATGCATCAGCGACTATATTATCCTTACCTTTTAGGTGCTTGATGACATATGGGAATGTCTCATTGAACTCGACCCACCTTGCGTGTCTCTTATTGAGCTTGTGTTGTCCTTTTAGATACTTTAGAGACTCGTGGTCAGTGTGTATCATAAACTCTTTAGGCCACAGATAGTGCTGCCACGTTTGCAAAGCTCTCATTAATGCATACATCACCTTGTCGTAAGTGGGATAGTTCAAGGTGGCTCCTCCAAGCTTCTCACTAAAGAAGGCGATGGGCTTCTTATCCTGCAGTAATACAGCTCCAATTCCTACACTAGAAGCATCGCACTCAATTTCAAAAGTCTTAAGAAAATCAGGAAGAGCTAAGAGAGGGGCGTGAGTAAGCTTTTCTTTCAAGGCCTGGAAGGCCTCTTCTTGTGCTGCTTCCCATCTAAAGCCAACGTCTTTCTTGATCACTTCAGTGAGAGGTGCAGCAAGAGTGCTGAAGTCTCGAACAAACCGCCTATAGAACCCAGCGAGGCTGTGGAAGCTCCGCACGTCACCTACTGTCTTTGGGCTAGGCCAGTCTCTAATGGCCTTAACCTTCTCCTCATCGACCTTAATCCCATCTGCACTTACAACAAAACCTAAAAAGACAAGGTTATCCGTACAAAAAGTGCATTTCTTGAGGTTGGCATAAAGCTTCTCCTCTCTAAGCACGTTCAAGACAGATTGCACATGACTAATATTATCTTCTAGGTTCTTGCTGTATATAAGAATGTCATCAAAGTATACTACAACAAAGTGACCTATGAATGCTCTCAAGACGTGATTCATTAACCTCATGAACGTACTAGGTGCATTTGTCAGCCCAAATGGCATCACTAACCATTCATATAAGCCATGTTTCGTTTTGAATGCAGTATTCCACTCATCTCCTTCTTTCATCCTAATCTGATGATAGCCACTTTTTAAATCTATCTTAGAGAAAATGCAAGAACCATGCAACTCATCTAACATATCATCTAGCCTAGGAATGGATGTCGATACTTCACCGTAATGTTGTTGATTGCTCTACAATCAACATGCATACGCCAGCTGCCATCTTTCTTTGGCACGAGCAGAATCGATACATCACAAGGACTCATGCTCTCTCTGATATGGCCTTTCTCCATGAGCTCATCGACTTGTTTTTGAAGTTCCTTCGTCTCCACATGATTGTTCCGATATGCTGGACGGTTTGGTAGGGAAGCACCAGGCACGAAGTCGATCTGGTGCTCAATGCCTCTAAGCGGTGGCAGTCCCGTTGGGTTATCTCCTAGGAATACGTCTTCATAGTCCTGCAAAAGAGTTTTCATTTCACTCGGTAGCACCGTTGCAAGATTAGTCAAGCTCGTAAGAGATCCTCTAAACATAAGTAAGATTAAAGGTTGCTTAGATGAGATAGCTAGCTTGATATCACCTGACTTGGCAATGAAGTGAGACTGCTTAGCAAATGATCGATCGGTCTTGGGGAGGATCGATCGGTCGTTGCCTTTTCTTTCTGGTCGAGGGTGAAGGATCGATCGATCTTGGGGAGGATCGATCGATCGAAATGTCTCCTGCCCACCCGTGGCTTTTCGATCGATCGATCTTGAAGGGGATCTATCGGTCCTTTTGTCTGGGCGTGGCTCAAGAGCTGCTTCGCCCTTCTTCTTGAGCTGCAGCTGATCTTGGAGAACTTCCTTGGGTGTCATGGGAATCAGGACGGTTTTCCGGCCGTTAAACTCAAAGGAGTGACGGTTAGTTAACCCATCATGAGTTACCTTCCGATCGTATTGCCATGGCCTTCCAAGAAGGATGTGTCCAGCCTCCATTGGCAACACATCACACAGAACTTCATCTTCATACTTTTCAATGGCCAGGGGAACGATCACCTGATAGTTCACGGCCATCTCGCCTTCTTGGTTCAGCCATTGAAGTTTATGATGTCTTGGATGCTTCTTTACGTTCAACCCAAGCTTCTTAACCATCGTCTCACTTGCTACGTTGGCGCAGCTTCCTCCATCTATGATGAGGCTACAAACCTTTCCTTGGACCAAGCATCTTGTGTGGAACAGGTTCTCTCTCTGTTCTTGCTCAGGAGTAGTAGCTTGCACACTTAAGATCTTCTAGTGACCAATAACTGGCCTTGTGCAGCTTGTTCTTCATACTCGGATAAGTAGTCAAGGCCAGTCTCTCCTTCATCTTCTGTTTCTATCTCTCCATTGTCTAACAGAACCATTACTCTCTTGTTAATGCACTCATTGGCGTAGTGGCCTCTCCCTTGGCACTTAAAACACTTAACATCTCGGTTTCTGGCTGTTGCAGCTTCTGCTTTGCCCTTGCCTTTGTTGTCTTGGTTGATTAAGTACGGTCTCATCTCTGGTCTAGGCGTCACTACCTGCTTGCCTTCACGGTGAGAAGTATTTGCTCTCTCCTCTTTGTGATAGTTAGGTCTAGTGACATTATGTCCACTCCCATAGTTAGGTTGTGAAGGACCCCTCCTTTTGAGCTGCTGCTCTATCAGAATGGCTTTATGTAACATCTCTTCTAGCTCCACATAGTGTTGCATCTCCAATCTGTCTTGGACGTCTCTGTTCAATCCACCTAAGAAATGCGACATAGTGGCTTCTCTATCTTCTGATATGTCAGCACGAATCATAAGCGTCTCCATATCTTGATAATATTCTTCTACGCTACTGCTTCCTTGGGTAAGTTTTTCTGAGCTTGATGTGTAGTTCACGATGGTGATGACTTGGAACAAACCTCTTCCTCAAGACTCTCTTCATCTCTGCCCAAGTACTCACTGGATCTTCCCCATTGCGTCTCCTAGAAGTAACTAGTTGATCCCACCAGCTTAGAGCATAGTCACTGAATTCAGTTGCTGCGATCCTTACTTTGTTGTGTTCTGTATAGTGTTGGCAGTTGAAGACTAGTTCTATCTTCTTCTCCCATTCCAAGTATGCATCAGGATCATTTTTTCCATTGAAAGGTGGGATTCTGAGTTTGAGACCACAGAAACTGTCTCCGCCTCCTCTATCACGCCTATCCCTTCTCTGGCTTCCTCGAGTTGATTCACTCTCTTCGCTGTAGTAGCTTTCTGCGTCATCATCACCATGCTGTCTTGGTTGATTTCTGACTCTATGACCTCTCCTTGGTTGATTACCAGCTTGCTCTTGCTGCTGCTCTTGTTGATAGGCTTCGAACTTGTCATTTACAGCCGTGTTTAGCATATGTTGCATTCGTGCCATCATTGCATCCACCAACAGCTTATTGTTCCTCATGGTAATAGTCTCTTCCTCATCATGCGACATCTTGACCTCAAAAAACAGAAACAAAACTCACCAGTAACAAGTTCTTTTGCAACGATGAATCACAAAACAAAGGGCACAAGTAAAAAGGAAAGAACATGTTATGTGATGAAGGTAAGAACTACTATGGTGAAGCTAAACTCGTTTTCTGGCTTTAGCAAGGAGTAATAACTAAGTCTCTTGGCTTAAACAATTCACTAGAAGTAATCCTAGCACAAAAAATTTCGACAGACCTAAGATCACAAAAAGGAAAGTTTGTTCTTTCTCCTCTAAGAAACCCTAAGCGCCGCGCACAGGTCTTCTTTCTCTAGCCATTAATTTTTGTTTTTTTTTTATTTCTGAATGAGACTAACTACTAAAACAGGTTACTAATGGCGAACTATAACACATAAACTACAAGAAACAAGACTTCCTAAACACAGAAAATCAGAGAAAACAAGGCTGCAAAAATCGACAGGGTTGGAAAAGTTTAAGAACGAAAGTACCAGCTTGCTTAGAGCGTATCTTTGATACCACGTGACATGAATCTCCCTAGATTGCCACTCTAAGGCTGGAAACGTGAAGGATAATCCTTGCAAGCAGATGAGCTTCAAGGCGTGTGGAGGTGAACTGGTCGCACAGAGGGGATGGTGAACCTCTGATATACCTTTGTTCTCTTACGATATGACACACTTAAGAAGAACAAGAAGTCTAGATATCACACACCAAGCAAGATCGAAGAGAAGAAGAAGATGAACTCGTCTCTCTTCAAAGAAAAGTGGATGCGCCGTTAAGATTAAATTCAAAGGTAGGGTATTCTTTTTGGTCGACAATACAAGTGCTTATAAAGCCAATATGTCGACCAAATAAAGTAAAAAATTAAAAGAAAAGTAAAAATAAATGAAAAGGGAAAAACACTTAAAACAGAAAAAGGATAAAACAGAAAAAATGAAAAACGGCCATGCTGGTCGAATTGGTGCATCTGGGCCTTTGCGTGGCTAGTGAGCTAAGGTGTGGTGATCTATCCTTGCCTCATTAAAAACCTATCTTTGCAAAACCCAAGTGGGACAAAAACAAAGATAGGAAAAAAGAGTACAAAGACAGACCATAAGCTCACTAGCCATATTGTACTTGGATGAGGACTAGTATTGGAGTTGATTCGTTGCTTTCTTGGTTCATGTAGCTTGGTTGCTTCTGAATGTGGTTAAGAATGCCAGCAACCGCTTACTTGAGCTCCTTAGCCCTTGCTCGTGTCATTGGACCAGTTGGGATGGTCTTAGGCTCCTCGGCTACAAGCTCCTCAGCTGCAAGCTCTTCTTGTGTTGATTCAAGTTCTTCGGCTACGAGCTCTTCCTGTGTTGTTCCAATGTTGTCCATGATCACATCAATTTCAGATTCCAAAAACTCGAAATCAACAAGTGGATATGCCTTTACGCTTGGTGGTGCAACAATATCCTGCAAATATTTCAAACAAACTCTCCTGGATAGATCAACCATGAAGTCAGAGTTCAAAGCTTTAGATAAAGCTGGAGAAGAAGCTTAGTGGCTTCAAAACTTCTTGGAAGATATCCCAATGTGGGAAAACCCAGTGCCAATATTACGTATACATTGTGATAGTCAATCGGCTATATCTTGGGCACTGAATAAATTGTATAATGGTAAATCTCGTCATATTAGAAGGCAACACAAGAGCATTAGACAATTGATCTCGATAGGTGTACTCACGATAGAATACATCAAGTCAGATGAAAACTTAGCAGATCCTTTTACTAAAAGTCTGCCGCGAGATCAAGTTGTTAAATTATCAAGAGGAATGGGTTTAAAGCCTATAACCAAAGATGACGCATTATAGACACCCACCTAAGTGATTGGAGATCCCCAAGACGAAATCAAGTTGATTCATAACTAAGAACTGTGAGACTATGTCTCTACCCATTTCATAAGATGATAAAGAGTGTTACATGTGTGTGGTAAGGTTAAGCATAGGCTTTTAATGATTCCATAGTTTTGAGAGATTCGTAAAGTACTACATGATGCTTCTAAAACCAAAACTTATGGCATATCACCTAGTGAGTGTGAAATGGGGTCGTTAAAAGAGAATGAAAGTGAGGTTATATTCTCTAAGTTCACTCATGAATAACAAGGAATGTTCAAAGCCAAAATGAACACAATAGAGAATTTAGTTCTACGAGAAAATGTCGTTGCACGATACATGTTGTCTTGGTTTACATCAAAATCTAGGTGGTTCAAGATATCATGTTCACCTCCCGGCCAAGTAAACCCGACAGATATTAAAAATGATTGGTTCAAAACTGAAAAATGCAACCTCTCAGATACAGTTACATTTTTGCATACTCTCGAAAGTCTGTCTAGCCTAGTCAAGTCGCATGTAGTCTAGTCAAGTCTAGTTTATCGAGTCAGCCGAGTCTTCGTATGTTTAGAGTCATTTCTATTCATGTGAGGGATTATTGGACAGATTATTTACTTAAGCTAATTGGGCTTAGTAAAATTAAATTCTGTGAATGAGAAATGGGCCATAATGGATTAGTTGAGCTCAAGTCGGAGCTCCGGTGGTTGTCGGGTTGGGTTGAACGGAGAAAACAAGAGTCAAAATCAAGCTCTGTTTTGTTCTTCCGTGAGACTCTGTCTCCTTCGTTTCACGATTCCTTGAGAATCGGTTTCATGGAGAGATCGTTGCCTCATCATGTTGCCCACCTCCCTGGATTTGCGTTTGACTTAGTTGAACGATTTCAAAATCAATGTTATCCAAAAAACCTCTATATAAACACACGAGTTTGGTCGTCTTCTTCACTTGGTTGATTACAGACTTTAATAACTAAAAACTCTAGCAATCTCTCTCTATTTTTAAAGTAAGTATTTTGAGAGTATCGTAGTGATTAAGTTCGTTTAGAGTTGTGTGTTCGAGTGATAGCGAAACCGGTTTTGAGTGGTTATATCCTGGGACTATTGGATCTCAGATTCTCATCGCACTGCGGGTGATTCAAAGAGTTAAGGAAAGAGTTCTATAAACTCGCCTCCACTCGTTACTCTTCCCTTAAAAACGTTTATGTTCTCTGTTTCAATTGTATTTCCATAGTGTTGTGATTTTTTCTGTGTTTTTTGCTGTGTGAAAGCGTTAGAAATGAATGATACGGATGATTTGTTTGAATAGCTGAGCGTGTGCGGAATTGATCCGCAAAAGGAGGCATGTGCGGAGTGGTTGCCTCGAAAATTAATCGAAAGTGGGTTAGATTTGGGCCAAAAACCTTAACCAAAATTTGTCCCAAAAAGAAAATCTTTGAGCCTACGTCCATTCACCAAGACCTAATACCCAAGACCTAAGTTAAAGCGCGCACACATGTGTAGTTGGATCTATCCTCTTTTGCATCATGCGCGCGTATGGTTGGGTCTATCCTTTCTTGCATCATGGTGTAGCATTTTGAACTTAGACATAAGTTCTCTCCTTATATATACTAGAGAGTATTTCTCCAAACTTCCAACATGCAATAAATTACACAAATTGTAATTTTAGTCAATTTAAGTTAATTTTCCAAACTCTTAAGCTACCCACTTTGGACCCTCATTTTTCATTTAATTTAAATTCGATTTTGGCATACACTACAAGAAAACACCCTTTTTGCAACGAACGATATCGTTGTAAAATCGTTGCAAAAGAGGGTTTGAATTGAATTTGCGACGAAAAAGAGATCGTCGTTAATTTATCGTCGCAAACAACAAATCGTCGTAAATTCGTCGGGAAAGTACGAGGGACCAAAATTCGTCGCTAAATCGTCGGTAGATTTTCGTAGTAAAATCGCCGTAAATATTACATTGAAATTACGACGTATATAATAACGTCGTAAAAACGATGGAAATTCGAAGGGAAATATTTCATTGTTAATTCGATGGTAAAAAAATTTCGTCATTAATTCGTTGCTAATTAATCGTCATAAACTCGTTGCTAAATAATCGTCGTACAATCGTTGTAAATTAGCCACGATTTTATGACGATTAATTAGCAACGAATCAACGAGGAGTAATAAATCGTCGTACAATCGTTGTAAATTAGCCACGATTTTATGACGATTAATTTAGCAACGAATCAACGAGGATTATTGTTTACCATCGAATTAACGACGATTCTATATATGATTTTTATTATTATTTTTGAAATTTTATTAATTTCGAAATTATAAAATGAAAATTTTAAAAATAATATATAATAATATTTTATTAGAAAAATAAAATATTATAATCTGTTACAAAAAAAAATCCTAAATCTAAATAACTATATCGTAATCGTCGAGATTCACATCGTCTTCAGGACGTCTCGACGAACCGGATGTGCCTGCCGCTACCTCTACCGCTGCCTCTACCGCTGCCGCTGCCGCTGCATCTGCCTCTGCTCGGAGTCTTCGCTTTTCCCGTAGCATGGCCTGCATTGTCGGGTTCCCTGTTGCCAAGATGTCGAAGAGTTCGTCATTCGGCGTAGCATCCAGTTCAACCCGCTGCTGAAGACTCGCAATTTTCGCATGATATGCCGTAGACCGAGTAGCCTCGGTCTCAACCCGCTCCTGAAGACTCGTAATCGTGGCACGTAACACGACTGGATCATCTTCTGGCGATCGTCGTCGCGGAGCATATGAAGAAGCAGCCGAGACATCTCGAATAGATCCCATCCCGATAACCTTCCCCTTTCTCTTAGGGGCAACCTATATTTAAATTTACAATTAGAAATTTTTAAAAAATCAAAAACTAAAAATTAATAAGTACTAACTATTCTATATACCTGCTCGAAGATCCGGTCAATATCGGGTGTGGTCAACCCTCCAGACATGACCGACGAACCACCTGGAGATAGCTGTTGAGAGAGCTGTGTCTCTCGTTCGGTGACCTTGGAAGTCACCTAATTGAAGATGTGCTCGGCAATCTCGGAAACAAAGGAACCATCCTTCTTTCGGTGCGTCCGCTCAAAAACCTTGGTCATCGGAGGGAGTACACCTCCGTCTTCGGCGGCCTAAAGAATAAAACTATGTTGTTGACGAAGTAAATTAAATAAATTTAATTAGTTTAAATAAATTTAATTACCATCTGTAGACGAACACCCGCAAAAGGTGTTTGCCCAGCTGTATGAGGCAAAGCCTTGAATTTCCCGTCCGAATCAACGGTGTTGCGGGAAGCCGAACACTTCTCAGCAGTTATGATGGACTTCGGATCCATCCAATACCGCACCAAGCCGTCCCAAACGGCTTTATCCATGTGCAGGGGCTTTGCTTCATCGCCATCCTTCTTCCATGCTTTCTTCCATTCACCAACCACGCCTTGGATACGAAACTTCACCCTCTCGAGAAATAAAGCTTCAACCTCGCCATGAATCGAAAGATCCCAGTGATATTTTTGCTGCATGAGAAACAAAAATAATTACATATTTTATAAAATTAAATTAAATATATATTTAAATATAATTAAAATAATTATGGGAGAAAAAAATATTTTTTCATACGTAACGCAAACATCTTGAACCATGTCTGCTTGACGTGTGGAGGGAGCTGGGTAAAATTGGTATGAGGCTCGATAAAAAAGGATTTGATGATGTCAGAAACGGTGCGTCCAACTTTGGATTCAACTCCAAACCTGAAACAAAAAATTGTAAAATTATGAATTGTTAGAAATAAATATAAATATGTAATAATAAATGTAAAAAACAATAAATATATATATATTAACATTCCGACCCGTCAATATGATCCGGATCTAATCTCGTAAGCCTATGACGGCC
Source organism: Eutrema japonicum (assembly GCA_030161315.1). Lineage (NCBI taxonomy): Eukaryota > Viridiplantae > Streptophyta > Magnoliopsida > Brassicales > Brassicaceae > Eutrema > Eutrema japonicum. The sequence goes on from BSQW01000011.1 coordinate 19,161,134, forward strand.
CGCCTGTGCAAGCAAATCAAGAACAGTCATGTGTGCATATGGGGCCGGGGCACGGCCTCCAGGTTGCGGAATTTGAGGTGGTTGTGGCGACGGAGCACTCTGTGTTTGCGTCACCGGGACGAAATCCGCCTCTGTAGCCTCAGAAGACACGGGCAACCCGGTACCCGAAGCATCACCAATCTCTCTCAAAAACTGAGCGTAATGTGAACGACGCTGGCCCATCTGCATAAAAATGAAAAAAATTACTATCTATAAACATCCGGGCAGTCTGCTATTTTTCCTAATTTGATTCCGTTTCTACTGACCTAAATTGTTTCATTCCTATCTATACTAATTAATTAAAAACATTATAAAAAAAATTTACCGTTTTTCGCAAGGAATTCGCAAGGAAGTTAGGAGGATTTGTTTGTGATTTGTTTGTAACTGAATGAAGAAATTCTGAGCGTGTAATATATAGGATTAGTTGTCGTCGCTAAATCGATCATAATTAGCGTCGATTTAGCGACGAATCGTCACTACATCGAGGCAATCAAACCGTGGCTAATTCGTCGCTAACTTTGCAACGATTTTGTGACATTCATACACGCGGGAGTTTAATTGACCGACTCGCGGTAAATTAAATTCGTAATTTATGACAATTCGTTGCTAAATCGTCGCACATTTGCATCGATTTTGTGACATTCATAGTTTGCTACGATTTAGCCACGATTAGTCTCAATGCGTTGCTAAATCGTCGCAACTTTGCATCGATTTTGTGACATTTATAGTTTGCGACGATTTAGCCACGATTAGTCTTAATTCGTTGCCAAATCGTCGCTAATGTTGCAACGAATTAGTGAGGAAATTTGTAAAATCTGTTTTAGGGTTTAGGGTATAGGTACAAAATTGTAACGTCGATTGCAACATTCCAGAAACAACTTTACATGTTTACCGTAAATCCAAATTCATGAAATTATCAATAAGTTCATCAAGATTGAAAAATAAGTAAAACATATAGTTTGCGTATATGTTAGATTATTAATACAATGATTCAGTTTGTGGATATTACTGTGATTGACCGAGTTTTCATTTTCGGACAATTCTCTAAAAGTCACGATCAATTTCATTGAAAGATGCATAATACAATGAGATGGTAATATGTTAGGGTTTAGGGTTTAGGGCAAAGGGTTTAGGGTTTATGGTTTAGGGTTTATGACAATTCGTTGCTAAATCGTCGCAAATTTGCATCGATTTTGTAACATTTATAGTTTGCGACGATTTAGCCACGATTAATCTTAATTCGTTGCCAAATCGTCGCTAATGTTGCAACGAATCAGTGAGGAAATTTGTAAAATATGTTTTAGGGTTTAGGGTATAGGTACAAAATTGTAACGTCGATTGCAACATTCCAGAAACAACTTTACATGTTTACCGTAAATCCAAATTCATGAAATTATCAATAAGTTCATCGAGATTGAAAAATAAGTAAAACATATAGTTTGCGTATATGTTAGATTATTAATACAATGATTCAGTTTGTGGATATTACTGTGATTGACCGAGTTTTCATTTTCGGACAATTCTCTAAAGTCACGATCAATTTCATTGAAAGATGCATAATACAATGAGATGGTAAAATGTTAGGGTTTAGGGTTTAGGGCAAAGGGTTTAGGGTTTATGACAATTCATTGCTAAATCGTCGCAATGTTGCATCGATTTTGTAACATTTATAGTTTGCGAAGATTTAGCCACGATTAGTCTTAATTCGTTGCCAAATCGTCGCTAATGTTGCAACGAATTAGTGAGGAAATTTGTAAAATCTGTTTTAGGGTTTAGGGTATAGGTACTAAATTGTAACGTCGATTTCAACATTCCAGAAACAACTTTACATCTTTACCGTAAATCCAAATTCATGAAATTATCAATAAGTTCATCGAGATTGAAAAATAAGTAAAAACAAATAGTTTGCCTATATGTTAGATTATTAATACAATGATTCAGTTTGTGGATATTACTGTGATTGACCGAGTTTTCATTTTCGGACAATTCTCTAAAGTCACGATCAATTTCATTGACACAATGAGATGGTAATATGTTAGGGTTTAGGGTTTAGGGCAAAGGATTTAGGGTTTAGGGTTTATGACAATTCGTTGCTAAATCGTTGCAATGTTGCATCGATTTTGTAACATTTATAGTTTGCGACGATTTAGCCACGATTAGTCTTAATTCGTTGCCAAATCGTCGCTAATGTTGCAACGAATTAGTGAGGAAATTTGTAAAATATGTTTTAGGGTTTAGGGTATAGGTACAAAATTGTAACGTCGATTGCAACATTCCAGAAACAACTTTACATGTTTACCGTAAATCCAAATTCATGAAATTATCAATAAGTTCATCGAGATTGAAAAATAAGTAAAAACATATAGTTTGCGTATATGTTAGATTATTAATACAATGATTCAGTTTGTGGATATTACTGTGATTGACCGAGTTTTCATTTTCGGACAATTCTCTAAAGTCACGATCAATTTCATTGAAAGATGCATAATACAATGAGATGGTAATATGTTAGGGTTTAGGGTTTATGGCAAAGGGTTTAGGGTTTAGGGTTTATGACAATTCGTTGCTAAATCGTCGCAACTTTGCATCGATTTTGTGATATTTATAATTTGCGACGATTTAGCCACGATTAGTCAATATTCGTTGCCAAATCGTCGTAAATATTGCAACGACTTTGTGACAATCACAATTAGCGATGATTTAGCGACGATTCCTTTGAAATCCCCTAAACCCCAAACTAAATCCCATTTCCGATCACCACTCATTTCCCGCCGTTGTTGAGGCAATTAATAAATTACATGACACATAGACACATATGTCTCGTAATTTATTAATCGCCGCACCTACGGCGGAAAATGAATGGAGATCGGAGATGGAATTTAGTTTGGGGTTTAGGGGATTTCATAGAAATCATATCACTTAAATTTCACAATAATTACTCGATCACAATATTATATTAATACATTAAATTCACAATAATTACTAGCTAGCGCGGTCACTCTGATTAATTTTCGGACGAAGAGTAGTACACATCCGTTTCTTGATCATCTGGTTCATCACTTTCTTCGAACTCATCTTCCTCATCTTCTTCCTCTGTATCGTCTGGGAGATATTCAACTTGCCTGTTTTGAGGATCTATCAAAAGGATGTCTTCATTGCTCTCATTTAGTTCTGGCATATCAGAGCAATGATCTTGCTGCATTGGTAGTTCCTCATCATCCCCACAATTCGACCCCTCGGAGAAAATTTTATAACTGATAACCATGAGATACGGGTGGTGCGAACTCGCGGATATGGAACAAAGCTGACTTGTTATGCTTGTGATGCTAGGATAAATGGCTCATACTTATTGTAACGTCGTGAATGGTTGACATCTACTGCCCCAAATTTGTTTTTACGGACGCCTCGATCAACTGTTGGATCGAACCAGTCGCATTTGAACAGAACGCATTTCAAACCTAAGAAACCAGGGTACTCAACTTCAATTATGTCTTGCAACACTCCATAAAAATCTATTTCGCCCCGCACACATACCCCGTAGTTGGCAGTAGCTCTTTGATTTCCGTATTTGAATGTATGAAATATATATCCGCGTGTGCAATACATGGGTGCACTCGTTATCTTCGATATGGGGCCTTTTATTAACTCATGGAACCAGAGTGGATATGCGGTATCCCCATACTCGACCTATATCATTAATTAATTTAATTAAAAAAGTAATCAAAATATGTATTAGGTTAATTGTCCAAGTTAGTAATTAATCAGATCACTTAAAATTTTACGTACTTGCGTCTTCAACCACTGGGCAAAATGTTGATCTTTACGCTTGTTGATTTCATCGTCTGAGATTCTTTCAATGACTTCTCGGACTTGTCTAACAAATTCACTGCATACAAAAGTATTTGTAATTGGTATAAAGCTAGCATATATATAATTTAGCCATATATATAAGACGTATGTTTATACACTTACGTCTCAAATTGACTAACTTCTTCGCAGTTTAAGAGGATATACGTTTGTGCACTATGATGGTCTTTTTCATTGGCAAACCAAACTGACTTCACTCTTCCACATAATCGACCGATTGAAGAAAAGATATCTGGGACACCTTCATTAGCATATGTTCGGCCTACATCTCCATCATCATATCGCCGTGCTGCCCTTTTCCGTGTGCGAACATTCGAGCCAAAATAGTTACCCGTGAAGTGAGAAGTTTCTTCTCTTAAACTTCCTGCTACTATTGAGTCTTCAACTTTGGCTAGATTTTTAGCCTTCCGCTTCAAATGTCCCATGAATTGCTCGAATGGGTACATCCATCGATACTGCACAGGTCCCCCAAGTTCTGCTTCGTGAGGTAGATGAATAGGTAGATGTTCCATAACATCAAAAAAGGCTGGGGGAAATATTTTCTCCATGTTGCACAACAAAATAGGAATACTAGCATCAAGTTGTGCAATAACATCTTCTGACAAAGTACGGGTACAAAGATCCCGAAAAAACCCTCCAATGCCTACAATAACAATCACATGATATATAAGGTAATAATGTTAATTTTCCATTTCATATATATATATATATATATATATATATATATATATATATATATATATATATATATATTAATTATATAAAATCTTAAATTCGCAATTAATATGTGATTAGTTTAAATTTATATACCTGCAATTGCTTCGTGTACATTTCCTGGTAGAAGTTCAGCAAATGAAAAAGGAAGTAGTCGTTGCATAAAGACGTGACAGTCATGACTCTTCATCCCGGAAAACTTTTGGCCATTCTCAACACATTTAGCTAAATTAGATACGTACCCGTCCGGGAACTTCACATCAGATGTCGCCCATTTGAACAAAACTGACTTTACTTCCGCACCCACTCGAAATATGGGGACAGGTGCTTTCCCATTGCTTGTAATATGTAACTCATTCCGACAACAAAGATCAGGCAAGTCTAACCTTGACTTACCGCTGTCTTTAGTCCTTCCACGCACGTTTAACAATGTATGCATGATGTTATCAAAAAAGTTTTTCTCAATGTGCATGACATCCAAATTGTGTCTAAGCAAATGATCCTTCCAATACGGAAGCTTCCAGAATATGCTTTTCTTATGCCAATTGTGATGCTCCCCATATCCATCCGGCATATTAGCTTGAGTGTGCCAATTTCCACCACGATTGACTGTTTCCAATGCACCATAATGATCAATTTCTGCTTCTAGATCTTCCCCGGAAATATAAACAAGAGGAGGAACACGAACAGTTTTGTTCTTTCTAAACAACCACTTATTTCTTCGATATGCATGATGAATCGGTAGAAATCGGCGGTGACAATCAAACCAACTTGTTTTCCGACCATGTTTCAATTGAAACGCATATGTCCGATTGATACAATATGGACAAGACAATCGCCCATGCGTAGTCCAACATGATAACATCCCGTAAGCAGGGAAGTCGCTTATTGTCCACATAAGCACCGCACGCATTGTAAATTTTGTTTTCCTTGCAAAATCATATGTCCGAACCCCGGTATACCACAACTGCTCCAATTCCTCTATCAGAGGCTGCAAAAACACATCAAGGGAACGCTTCGGATGCTTCGGACCTGGTACTAAAATACTCAAGAATAAAAATTTCCTTTGCATGCACATATCTGGGGGAAGGTTGTAAGGCGTTAGGATTACTGGCCATAAAGAATATTGCCTACCAGACATACCAAATGGACTAAATCCATATGTGCAAAGACCAAGATACACATTACGTTTCTCTCTAGCAAAGTCTGGATGTACCGTCTTAAAGTGTTTCCACGCTTTTGCATCTGAAGGATGAGTAACCTCCTCATCTGTTTGCAAATGATCTGCATGCCATCTCATCGATGCATCTGTCCTCTCAGACTGATACATTCTTTTTAATCTATCAGTTATAGGAAGGTACCACATCCGCTGGAACGGTACCTTACTCCGACCAGTACCTTGCGGCTTATATCTTGGCTTATGGCAAAATCGACATTCCTGCAACTTATCATCATCTTTCCAAAAAAGCATGCAATTGTCAACACAGACATCTATCATCTCAGAAGGCAACCTAAGACTATAAACCAGCTTCTGTATCTCATAGTAAGTTTCAGCAGCTAAATTGTCCTCTGGCAAATACTCTTTAATCAAATCAGCCCAATCATCCATGCAAACCTTAGCTAAGTTATGATCAGTTTTAATAGTCATCATCCTAGCCGCCAACGACAATTTAGAATGTCCTTCTCTACATCCATCGTAGAGTAGCTAATTTGCAGCATCTAGCATATCATAAAAAAATTTTGCATCTAGATTGGGTTCCTCATCATGATGATCATGTGCAAATGTACTTACGGTTTCATGAAATGCATCCGTAACCATGTCATGAATCCTATCATTATCTTCACCATGCTGCTCCGCATGATCTTCAAATTGATTAAAATTATTTGACTCATCAAAATTCGATGCTTGATAATTGCTACTACTACTAGATGCATTTCCCCCATGACCCTCTCCATGATAATACCATATATAGTAATGCTACATAAACCCTCTATTTAATATATGCGACCACACCTTCGAGATAATGATAAATTTCCTATTCAATCATCTGGCACAAGGACAGTACATCTTACCACTGATAATCGTATTATGTATACTTCCTGCATGATGCATGAATCCCTCCACCCCATCACTGAACTCATTTGTTAGCGATCCCTCTGAATCAAGACGATTATACATCCATCTTCTAATTTCGTATATTGACATTTTTTGTTGGTCAGAAAGAAGTAAATGTTTTTGAATATGAAATTTTTATTATGAAGTTGGCCACTATATATAGATTTTTATTTTCATTACCATCGAATTACCTACGATTTTACATCGATTTCACATCGATTTTACAACGAATCTAAAAATGTTTACATCTACTTTACAACGACATTAAACATGTTTACCTAACCGAACACCGTGAACTTAAAACGTGCTCACCTAACTGATTAATCGTTGGGAAATCGATGTAAATTTCAACTTATAATAATCATTGCTAATCCGTGGGTAATTTTACGACGATATTATAACGTTTTATATAAACCTCGGTAAATCGTCGCTAAGTTACAACGATTTTACGACGATTTTGATAATCGTCGTAATGTCGTCGGTAATCGTTGTAAAATCGTCGCTAATTAGCGACGATTTTACAACGAAAATTTTCGTCTCAATTTTGCGATGATTTTACGACGTCTTTAAGAATCGTCGTAAAGTCGTCGCAAAAACGATTGCAATTTGCAACGAAATAAAATCGTCGCAAAAATACGTTGCAAAATGCCTGTTTTCTTGTAGTGATATGAATATATCATATTATAGAACTCATTATGAAGTTTCCAACGCATCCATAATACAGTCATTCCGGTAAACGACTTCACCGGAAAACTTGCCGGAAATTTGGCTAAAGCCATATTGTCAAATTAATGTTAATCACAATTTACTCGCACAAGCAATAAATTAATAACCATAAAACGAATCATACAAGTACGATGAATGAAATATTGTGTCGATCAGTTTTAAGATCTCCAAGATCTAGATAATCATAACAAGCTGCATATATATTTTCCTAGAAACAATATTTGCCTAATCTGAAGATTAACGGCAGAGATTTCTCGCTTTCAATTGTTTTTTGTTTAACTGAAAATTCTCATGAAACTGATTCATATGTAATATTCTTTTGCTGGTGGTTCTGCAACGGTTTTAATGTTCATCGTTCTTCTATTTAACTAGAGCTTAATCGTCTTTGATATTAAAGAAATCTCATGATTTTATTTTGGTAGGTAAGTTGTTTAATCATAGTTTCAAGAAGATTCGTCTTTGACTCTTTGTGTTGTTTAGACACATGACGGACAATTGGTAAATGAAGAAGGTTTCCTTTTAGTTGGCAAATTTTGGTTTCTAATCTCTGCCCACAAATCAATCAAACACACAAAAACATACATAACACTGATCAAATGTAACTCGGCGATGAGAGTACCGAACAAAGATCACTTTCGTGAAGCGTTTTTTAGGATGCCGGATGTGAGTGAAGAGGAAGGATAGAAAGCTTTGCGGATTTTGAGCACATTCCAGGCAGTGCCGGCTGCGTGGCCCACCGTGCCTAGCACATCTCTCGTGGTTTCCCCGCGCTCTCGCCCAACCTGTCCATGTCATATAATCCTCACTTAATGCGAGACATTTCAATTGTGTTGTTTGCAACTTGCAAGTGAAAACTTACCTCTCACTAACTATTCTGGTAGTAGCTTTGGATGTAGCAGAAAGAGTTTGTCTCTCTGCAGCTTCGCAGCGTCTAGTATTTTATCTAATTTCGAAATCATCGAATCAAACTGTTTTTAGTATTTATCACCATAAAGATATCTGGAGCCAATAATTATTAATCTTAACTTACTAAGAGCATCAAGTGAAGCCAAGAGAACCTCCCCTGGAACCATTGAGAAAAAAGCTTTCCCCGGTTTCGACTTTACAATGGGAGCCATCACCGAACCACTCACCAATCCCACACCATTCAACATCGTCTTGCTCAATTTCTCGGTTGCTCTCGAAAGTTTCCTCACTCTATATACATATATATATATATATATATATATATATATATATATATATATATATATATGGTTCCATAAGAGAAAAAAGAATCACTCTAAATTATGGGAAATAAAATTATTAATACCGTTGAAGATTCTTGTTGATTTGATTCTTGTTTGTGGTTGCATTTCTTTGTGACGACGCACCACTCTTCTTCTCAGCCTTTGTAATCATAGTTTCACCTCCTTTGTGAACCTGTTCTCTCGTAAAACAAAACCCAAGATTCAGAATTTGTTTATAATAAAATTTCTCAAAATGATCTAAAATCATCCCAAATACAGGAGTCTAAAGCCGGCTATAATGAACCATACCGTATCAGATATGTCAAATTTGGAAGAAACTTAAAAGTACAATGGCATAATTTGACTAGCATCAGAGCAAAGATACCCGAATTATCCGACCCGTTACCCGGTAATTAACTTGTAAAAGCCTTAATTCGGTGATTATAAAATAAACCTGATTAGTGTAAGCATGACTGCATTTGAACATTCCTCTAATGATATGCCCTGTCCCTCCAGCAATGGATCATCACCTCATATACCATTATGAGGAAAAAAAAATCCAACACTACCCTAACTTAATCTCCATACCACTCTCCTTTTTAATGAGTAAGTAAAATTACAAATTTGCCATATCCAAACCCAACCAAATACCCTACCCAGTATGATCCAAACCCAAGGAAACCAGCCAAATTCAAATTCGGTTAGATCAAAAGAAAAAAAAATAATAATAAATAAACAGAAAACTCGACGTGGGAGGAATCCAGCTCCGACGTCGGCGCCGTCGCATCTCCGGCCAGCAGTCATTGCCTCCGTCGCGAGTCCGTCGATCTCCAGCGAGGTTTGTGCTTCTCTCTCGATCTCCATTGAGCTCCATTGAACTCCCATTGATCTCCATTGCATTGGAGATTTGAGATTCAATTGATGAGTTTGCACATTGTTGTTTAGCAATGGTTCTGGGTCGATTGGGACTTTAAGTTGAGTAGAAATGCATTTTAGAGGTAGAGTCGTTGTGGATTGTATGCATATTGGAACCCTAAATCGAATAAATTTGTGTTCCTGCGCCAGGAGAACTAGGGACAACTAGGTATCACTGTGAATAATCATATATTAATTAAAAATGGTGGTATAACTGTGGACAACTGCGTAACACTATGGACAACTTCGTAATACTGTGGACAACTAGTGTAAAACTGGGTAAAACTATAAGTATATATTGAGTTGTTTGGTGTTGTTTTCGCAGGATAGAATGAGCAACAGCGTCTGCATCTATTATAAATGTCAGGGGCGCATTTATAGTGTAGTGTTGAAAGAGGAGATAACTTTGGAGAAGGTAGAAGGTAGGCTATACAAGAAGCATGCGTTAGATGAAAGTAAGGTTAGATTGGAATTGAGTTACGTTCCTATGGTGGTTGGATGTGAAGAACATTTGAGTATTGATGATGATGAAGATCTTGCTGGTTATGTAATGACCGTTGATAAAGAGAACCGTAGACCTGTTTTGAATGTGGAGGTCATGACTAGACCGGAGTTGCCCTCGCAACAGTCGATAGCGGGGAAAAGCTCGTATGGTATGAACTATGACGATGATGAAATAGGACCTAATGCCTTGACGTTGTACGTAGACAACAGACAAGCAAATGAAGAAGAGGAGGTGATAGAGGATGATGATGATGTATTAGAGGATAACAGTATGGATACATCGGGTATGCGTGATGAATATTATGAGGAAGCACCCGTTGTTGAAGGTATCCAGTTTGTAGCTCCATGGGAAGACGGTTTTGGTGTGAGTGTGCGGCAAGAATTCCGAGATAAGAAGGCGGTTATAGAGTTGGTCGAAAAATTGTCTAACTCTTTTGATTATGTTATAAAACATTCTGATAGAACGCGGTGGGTGGTTAAATGTTCTATACAAAGATGTAGTTGGGGTCTACGAGCAGCAAGGATCGATAACACGGATATGTTCTCTATTAGAACGTATACGAAGATGCACACATGCAACCGGGCTGATCAGAGTGCAAGCGTTGATAAGAGGAGAGGCTCATCACAGCTAGTTTCATCTTATTTGAGTGAGAAATATCCCGGAAACTCGAAACTCCAAGGCCTAATGTCATCAGGGAACTAGTTAGGCAAGAATATGGTGTAGAAATATCATACTCGACGGCGTTGAGAGGGAAAAATCAAGCGGTTTGTGATATGCGTGGTAGTCCAGAAGATGGGTATAAGATGTTGTATAGTTATTTGTACGTCTTAGAGGAGGTCAATCCTGGAACGATAACTAGTGTGGAACTGGATGAGGCGGAAAAATTTAAGTATCTATTTGTAGCTTTGGGAGCTAGCATTGAAGGGTTTTCATGCATGAGGAAAGTGGTAATTGTGGATGCAACTTTCTTGAAGAACGGATATGGTGGAGTACTAGTTTTCGCCGTTGCTCAAGATCCTAATCGTCACATTTATCCCATAGCGTTCGGTGTACTCGACGGTGAGAACAATGCGAGTTGGACATGGTTTTTCGAGATGTTGAAAAACGTTTTAGGCAACCTAGGGGACTCCTCTTAATTGGTATTTGTGAGTGATAGAAATCCAAGCCTCATCAATGCAATAGCAAACGTGTTCCCAGAAGCTCGGCATGGGTATTTTTTTATGGCATTTGGCCCAAAACGTGAAAGGTAATGCTTCTAATGCAAACAAATCCGTAGTGGCTTTCAGATTCTAGGAGTGCGGTTGGGCTCACACAGAGGCTGGGTTCTACAGTCGTTATAACATGTTTAAGAGGAGATTTCCTTCTGCGGCGAAGTATGTGGAGGAAAGCACCGTGAAGGAAAAATGGTCAAGATGTTTTTTTCCCGGTGCCCGATACAACCTAGACACGAGCAATTCTGCGGAATCTCTGAACAACACTTTTAACAACGCGAGGAAGTGCTCCTTAATACCCATGCTGGATACTATCATTGCAAAGTTTTCTGATTGGTTTAACGAGCATAGGAAAGAGGTCGTGTCAGGACATGTTGATAACAAACTGGTGCCTTTGGTTGAGAACTTCTTGCATGATAACTGGGCTACTGCTAAGAAATTAACCGTGAGGGAGGTAAACAGTTACGAGCTCGAATACGAAGTCGTTGATATTGATACTAAGGTTTATTTGGTGAACTTGGAAAAGAAGAGTTGCTCTTGTAGGTTCTTCGATATTCAGAAGTATACTTGTCTCCACGCACTAGCATCATACATCTCATTCAGGAAAAATGGTGGTGGAGTTAGTTGTCGTGATACCCAAATAGAAGTCCATGAGTTGTGTTCAAAATATTATTGGACGGAGTTGTGGGCATTGGCTTATCACAGGTCCATTTATGTTGTCCCGGATATGTCTGCATGGATTGTCCCCGATTACATCAAAGAGAAGCAAATCCGACCTCCGGATCGTAAGATAAACAAGGGTAGGAAGAGAGTGACGAGGTTTCCATCAGCAGGAGAAAGGCGTCATCGAAGGACACCGAATAAAAGGCGTCGAAGAACACTACCCTGGATTTTATTTGGAGATAAGAACTTGTGATCTTTGTTAGCTTTTGTTCTGTAAAACAACTCAGTACAACTGGTATTTCATTATGTAAAACTATTTATGTCCTCGAAACAACTAGGCATAACTCGGTATCACTATACTTTATCTTCAGAGATTATGTTCTGGTAGAAACAACTAGGTATAATTTGGTATCACTATACTTTATCTTCAGAGATTATGTTCTGGTAGAAACAATTAGGTATAACTCGGTATCACTATACTTTATCTTCAAGGTGGATAATTTATGTATGCATAAAATATTTGAAATGATATTTGGTGTCGAATAAAATGTTATAGCATCAAGAGAGTAGCATTAAAGATGGAAAATATTAAATTCCCATCTTTTTATGAGTTGTTGTGGAAACAGTTACACAACATTGTCCTTGTAGTTTTAAAAGCATTTACGTAGTCTTATTCAGTTTAGGAAGACCTACTAACCTAAATAATGATTTGACGCAAATGACTGCATAAAACAATCAGAACTATATGTCTAAGCACTTATCTATTCGGTAAAACTACTAAAACATATCTTAAGGGCAAGTAATACTAGATAAACATAAAACCCGCAAAAGTACAACTATGACCCAAACTCGTAATACTAGTATCCTCTGGACAACTATGACCAAATATTTAGAGGTAAATTCGAAATTTGAAATTTCAAAAATAAAAAATCTAATTTTTCAAATTTTTTTGCCAATAAAAAATCCAATAAAAAGATACAAATTAACATAATACTTTCTCTCTCTCTCTCTCTTCTCTCGCTTCTCTCTCGGATACTTTCTCTCTCTTTCTTCTCTCTCTCTCCTTTTCTCTTCCTTCCTTCACGATATCTGAAATCGGAATGGGAAGTAGCTATCACCACACGGACAAATCTGAAATCTGCGATGAACCATACGAGGAGGAGAGGAGGCGCAGTAAGGAGATGAAGCGGATGAAGGAGCATTTCGACATGCTTGGCTTCATCGCCGACGCCCAATATGGGATTCCAACGAAATGCCCCTGTGGTGGACAAATCAAGCAAGATGTCTCCACACATCCAAAGTTTTGGAATGATTTCGACACTTTACCGGGCAGTAGGTTCTTCACCTGCAATGTATTTAAGGTAAAAGTTCATTTCTAGGTTTTTTCTGGGGAATACTAGTTAAACTAGGTAAAACTATTTGAATGTTCTTCGACGGATAACTAGTAAAACTAGGTAAAACTATTTGAATGTTCATTACTAGGATGATGGACTCCACTTTCGCCAGCCGTGGGTTTTTGGTGTCGAGGAAGAGATTTCGAAGCTAATCCGGAAGGTTGAAGAGCAGAGCGAGAAGATTGAAGAAATGCAAAAGAAGATTGAAGAAATGCAAAATGAGATTTAACACCTATTATCTAAAATGTTGTATAAGACATATTATGTAATCCCAAAACTTCCTTTCTATTTTGTATAAGACATATTATGTTTGCTCAGCTAATCTTATCAATGGCTTTGTTTATGAGAATCTTGTTTTACCAACATAGTATTACCAAACATTACGAACATAGTATTACCAAGCATTACGAACAGAGTATTACCAAACATTACCAACATAGTATTACCAAGTATTACCAACATAGTATTACCAAGCATTACCACAAAAGTTTAAACCAACATAGTTTTACGAATATCAACATAAGATCTATCTACAAACCACCACAAAAGTTTAAACGAACACCAAGTTCTACTCTTCCATAGATGCTTCCACCACAGCCAATCTTGCATCAAATCCATTCACCTTCTCCTGTATCTCTTTTATGGTCTTCAAGATCTCGGCCAATTCGGTTGGAGGTGTTTGCACCGGTGGGGCCTCTAATCGTTCCATCTCCTTATCCTTTTTGGCACGCGCAGCAACGTCTTGATCAAACAGGTCTTCAAAGAAGATAGTGTAACCTCCGGCCAGGCGATTGATCCAAATATCAACCACGAGATCATCTTCATCACGATCCTCGTCTTCCTCTAAGATTTGATCCAATAGCATCTTTTCCTCTCTCATACTGATTAAAACGAGGCTGTCAATGTCCTGCTGTGAAAGAATCAAATAAATGTTTCCAACTCAAATAAATGTTTCCAACTTAAATAAATGTTTAGATGCAAGGTACAACTTACCTTAGTAGTACCAAGTTCTTAATTGATTGCCTCAATCGGAAAGCCTTTCATATCTCCTTTCTTGAACTTCGACTTGCACATCCTCGGACACATCGAGTCTGCTTCTGGGACACTCTCCCTAAATCGCTTTCCCAATTGAGGAATCGCCTCAAACTCTAGTAGCTACAAAACAATTATGAGTTGTAAGACTTACTATGAATTAAAGAAACATCAACATCAACATTCTCATAATCATTGTACTTACCTCCAAAGGAATACAAAATCCAGGAATGGGCCATTGTGTCCCTGCCTTCACCCCCACTTTGGTTTGAAAATGTTCCACCGTGTGCATGATCTCATTCACCATGAAGTCGTAAGAAAATCTCCCCCAAGGAAATGTCCTACAATAGTCAAGATCTTCCACAGCCCTTTTAAACACTTCCAAAACGTCGGGTGCACCATCTCCATTCTTCGTTTGTGCACAAACTATACTCGAAAGGAAGAACAACACAGCCATCTTCAATCTGTCATTACCACCTCCCATTTCTTGAAGCTTTGCTTTCACATCTTCCTGTCTCACCGTTCCCGTACCGAAATGACGCGTGATGAAATTCATATTACCCCTTTCCTTATATCCAAGAGGATAGTTTCGGCAGTTCAAACCCGAGATCAACGCGTGTTCCCTGAGGCCATAACGCACAGGAACTCCTTTTACAACGAACCAAACTTCCTTCGTCTTCAGGATCTCGGCTGTTCGCAACACAAGCATCCACATGCCCTGAACCTTGTGGTTATGGTCCTTAGGCATGTGGAATAGGTGTTTGAACTGAGGATGCGAGACAAACCATTCCCTCTCTCTTTTGGTCAGGGGCGGGTTCAGACCGTCAAGCGTTTTGAACACGTCTTTGAGATAGCACCGTGTCCCTACCTTCACAGGATGCTGATAGCTGCTAGTAGGGAGGTACAAACTCTTTGGTTTTAGTGCCATAAACCTCTGTTCAATCTGCAAAATAACAATCAACTTCACTCAGTTATACAAGAATTATGCCATACAGTTTTACCAAGTTTTCCTAGAGTTACTACTATAGTTTTACCAAGTTCTACAGCTACATTTTTACCAAGTTTTCCAAAGTTATACTAATATAGTTTTACTAAGAATTAACCAGTTATCCTATTTCTCACAAGTATCACGAATATACCAAGTAGAGTTACCAAGTATTCCCTAGTTGTTCTATTGCTCCAAGTATTACTAGTTTTCCCTACACATTATTCCCTATTTCTACTAGTTTTCCCTATTGCTTCTTACCTCACTCTCCCTCTCCGATCCATATTCGGTTGCTTCACTTGATTCTCCACTCGAGTCATTGGCTATCTCCTTGCCCTTGGTTGCTGCCTCCTCTCCTTCTTCTTCGTCTTCTTCACCGCTCTCTTCTTCTTCTTCTTCTTCTTCTTCTTCAGACTCCTTCTCTTCTTCATCATCCCGATTCGTCGTACAACCACTCATAACGGCCACCAGAGGAAGCAAAGATGAAGCATTCACCACCGGAGGAACCGAAGGAACCACCGGAGTAGAAGTTTCGACCACCGAAGGAACCACCGGAGTAGAAGTTTCGACCACCAGAGGAACCACCAGATTCTTCTTCTTCTTCGCATAAACCCTCATTTTCGAAGTAGAAGCTTCGACCACCGTCTCCGGAACCGTAGATGAACCTTCCACCGCCGTCGGAACCACCGTCTCCGCCGCATGCAAATCCCCTACTTCTTTTGGGCCGATCTTCATCTTCTTCGCCGCTCTCTTTTCTGGATTCTTCTTCTTCACCTCCTTCGCTTTCGCCGCCCTCTTCTTCGCCGGATTCTCCATCACTTTCGCCTCCTTTGAGCCGCTATTAGAGTTTCGCAAACTTCTCTTTGACCGTCGGGTTTCCACCATTGTCTGAGTGAAGGAGGTGAATGCGGAGAGGGGAAGGGATTTGGGGAGAATTCCTCAGTTTTTCCGAGTTCTGCGGTGGGTCTGCGGTTTTCGGAATTAATGGGGGAAAATTTACACTCGATTTATGAATTTTGAAGAGAAAAAAAAACGAATCGGATGTAATCGGGTCAAACCCGCGTCTCTACTATCCGATCGGATGTAATCGGGTAGAAAATCGGATCAAACCAGGTAAAAACTGTAAATATCATGATTTTGTTCTGGTTTTTTAGTAACTTACTTGTTTTTGTATTTAAAAAGAAAAAAAAATATACTTACTTATATTAGGAGGAGATTTGAGAAGAAACTGTCACGATAGTGGTATATGAGACGATGTTCCTCCAGCAATGGCTTTAGCCACAACGTTGTTATAATCTTCGATTTTAGGCGCAAACTCTTTCCAGTCGATTCCATTACTAACACGCGAAGAAGAAGAAGCAGAAGCAGAAGAAGACGAGAAACAAGAGTTCTCTCTCAAGAAATCGTCTAGCAACTCGATGCTGTTCACGAAAACGACGTCGTTTTCGTCTATGGGGAAGAACGTGACGCCGTAGCTGAGTGGGTCTCCGTCTTTCACCGGGAGCGTGAAGAGGTAGTCACGAGAGTCGAGTTTCACCACTGGCTCGTCTTTAATCACCGGCCATTGTAGGTCATTTCCGATCCTCACGACCATAGCCAAAGCTACGCCGTTGTCTGAGACCTGTACGAGCTCGAAGTCTCCGGCGGCGAGCTCCACCGCTTCAGATCCGTCGATGAGATGGGCTCTGCATCCTTGAATCTGCAACAGCACTTCTTCTCTCGCGGTTTGGTGAAATGAGAAAACGGCTTCTTGTTGTCCGTACGAAGGTGGTGTTTCGGTTCTTGGAGTCTTTGATCTGAAACATCTCATCGTGTTTTTTTTCTTACTCTGAGCTCAGAGGTTTCTGATATCTGAAGATTGGCCTTCTTTTTTTTTTTTTTTTTTTTTTTTAGGGCTTTATCGGATTCTTTCATTTGTGTCTTTTTCTATTGAATTATTAAAAAACAAGCAGAAATTATTGATTACGCATATTTTCACTTTCGGTGCTAATCGAGGCACGATATTTTATCTGTCACCAATGCTAAAGATTCAGGCTTCGAATGGTAACAGCGATTTAAGTGGTGCGAGACAAATGGTTTATGAGATGCGGTGCGGTTTTAGTGCGGTGCGGTTGAAAAAAACGCATTATGCGGGACAAGTGCAATTAGTGTGTAACAAACGGTGCGGGACAATATATGAATGGTAAAAAAATAACATGCGGTGCGGTACAAATGTTTGAATTGTGAAAATATAAAAAGCGGTGCGTAAATTATATTTTAGATAAATATTTTACAAATAAAAATGGATTAATAGTACTAATAAAATTATAAATTAAAATTACTATCGATTACTTTGATTTTCCCATAACATATTTGCAATATTATCCCTTATTTGCGTCATATGTTCTCCATCAGCTATCTCTGCTGCTTCCATGTCACTTAAATCAGGCTCACAATCTGTGTTCTTCATTCTGGTCTCTGTCATTACTTCCGCAAAATCTGCATTTGAAAATTTTGAAATTTTGATAAAATTATGTAATCCCATTGTAGCCATTACCACTCTCTTTTGTATGTGAATATTATATCTTGGGAATTCACAAACAATCCTCCACTTCTTTTTCCATACTCCAAAAGTTCTCTCGATAACAAAACGTAAAGACGCATGACATCGATTAAATAATTCTTCTTTATTCCTCGGAGGAAGGCCAGAGTAGAACTGCGACATATGATACCTCACAACTCTGTCTCGTGATGATCTATAAGGAGCCAAAAAACTTTGTTTGTTAGGATAGCCAGAATCAACGACATAATACTTCTCTGACGGAGGTAAATGGAACTCAGAATCACTTTGTTGTGCCATTGTGAGAACGGCTGTGTCGTGACATGATCCTGGTGCTCCATTCCAAATATATGTGAATAACATATTCAAATCACATATTGCCATGATGTTCAAATATGCATTATCGTGTCGATTCCAATACATTCCCTGTAACTCGGGCTTCACTTTTACGCATACATGAGTACCATCCATAGCTCCAACGAATCCAAAATATGGCCAATATCTTCGATCTACTTGAAGTCTTTCAGGAATTCGGTGTAGTTCTTGTCTTGTTGGAGTTCTAATATAATCACATACAAGTAATTCAGTCGCCCCAAGAACTTCGCTAAATTTTCTCTTCACAATTTCCTGATTTCGTCCAAATCTCAAACCAACATCTCTTTGAACTTCATTATGTCCACATATCCGTAGAAACATAGCCACACTTTCTTCAATGCTTATATTTAATGTTGGTTGTAGACCGTAATTCGTTTGTAGCATATTACACAATGTTGTGAAACATGGAAGTGACATTCGTAATAACTGAAGACAAGCAGCATCATCTTGTTGTAATCGATGCCAAATATTCCTCCACCCCAACCCACCATCAGTTTGGACTGGTGCTCTTTGAAAATATTGGTCATAGTAACTCAAAGTTGGTTGAATTATTAACTCCTCGAATTGTTCATTTTCCAAATTCCACAATTCAATTCTCTCCTCATAACTTAGATTGCGGATGTCCTGTGATCGCAACTGACATATACGAAAAGCCTGAAAATTAATAAAAAAATAAAATAAGTTATTAGCTAGATATAAACTTACATTAACCAATTACACAAAAATACAGAAATAGGCTAGTAAAAACATAAATATTTCATAATACAATGATAAAACACAGGCTAATAAAAACATAAATATTTCATAACACAATGATAAAACACGACCATCACAAACTAATATTCTTCTCCAGAGTCACTTTGTTGTCCTTGCAAGGGTCCCCATATATTGAATAGACCTCCTCGTCTGCTCGTTTGTGAACTATGTCCGAGACCGGGTGATGATGCTTGTTGAACGTTCGGTGAAGTTCCTACGGCTGCACCATCTGAATCTTCTTGTTGAGTATTCCTCATACTTTCCACTTGATCTCCAAGTGAAAACCCATATTGAACATTTGTTGGAGTCGTTCCCGATGAGCCACCTTGTTGAAAATTTGGTGGTGTGCCCCATAATGGACCAGTTGGTGAAAGGCCACATTGTTGAGCAGTTGGTGGTGTGCCCCATTGTTGAGCAGTTGGTGGTGTGCCCCATTGTTGAGCAGCTGGTTGTGTGCCCCATTGTTGAGCAGTTGGTTGTGTGCCCCATTGTTGAGCAGTTGGTGGTGTGCCCCATTGGTGAGCAGTTGGTGGTGTGCCCCATTGTTGAGCAGTTGGTTGTGTGCCCAATTGTTGAGCAGTTGGTTGTGTGCCCCATTGTTGAGCAGTTGGTGGTGTTCCACGTTGTTGAGCAGTTGGTGGTGTACCCCATTGTTGAGTAGTTGGTTGTGTGCCCCATTGTTGACTTATTGGTGGTGTGCCCCATTGTTGAGCAGTTGGTGGCGTGCCCCATTGTTGAGCAGTTGGTGGTGTGCCCCATCGTGAATTGTTACTCACGGAAGATGAACTACCAGATGATAGACCTGCTGAATGTGGACTCCCGAATGATTGGATTGAGCCCAACTGTTTTGGCACATCTTGGTTGTTCCTTGAAACACCAGTCATTGCTTCTAGCAGTTGTAGCTTATCTTCATCGGTGCCTCCAGCTATATCCATAAAATACTTACGTCAAAATACTAGCTTTTTAAGTGAATTAAGGCATGTCCAATAAAATTTAGTGTGCTTTGGAACGTTCAGAGCAAGGAATATCGCTTCAGCCTTCTTGAATTCATCGTAATCATCTTGGTCAAAACTACCTAGACGAAGTTGTTGCAAACTCTGTCGTTGAAACTCTTGAAAGCCGGTGATGGTGTCTTGTATGGTTGTCTCAAATGATTGTCTTCTACGACTTCCTCTTGAACCACTTCCAACATTGGCTCCTGAGCTTCCGCCAGATATATGTGAACTACTCCCACGTCTGACACTAGAGTGCGAACTACTCCCACGTCTGCCACGAGAATGCAAACTACCCCTACGTCTGCCACGCTGATCACCTCTGCCACTATCATGGGTGAACTCATTCGAAGGGTGTGTGTCATTGTCAATGTTAACACGATACACTTCTTCATTTTCTTCGACCTCGGGTACATGATTTTGAGGCATATCACTACCATCGATGTCTGAGTAACCATGCATATCATCATACGCATGTCCCTCATTCATCATCTCTTCTCTTCTTTGTCGGGAGGACTGTTGATGTTGCGAATAAACATCGTGTAATGCAAGACATCGTACCATCACATCCCAAAATTGTGGCGTTTGTCGGTTAAACGATTTTGTTATTTTGCATCCCTATAAAACACACACACACACACATATATATATATAATTTTTTTTTAAAAAAAAATTTCAAAATTATATATATATATATATATATATATATATATATATATATATAACTAGAAAGGTTATGATTTATTACCGACTCATGACCATCCCACCACTCATCTGATGCATAAATCATGGATGTCTCAGGATCAACGGAGACACCGATAGAATTCATCAGAAACTTCCACCTCTTGTACGATTTTTTGAAGTCATCGAGTTTGTTTTTGAAAAACCCATAAGTTATATTCATATTAAATGCAAGGTTGAACTTTTCAACCATGTACTCTCTTCCAAGGGCAGTAGGATCTTTAAGAGTGTAATTATTCATGGAAATTGCATGATCGTACAATTCAATCAATGTTTTTTCTTGTTTGTTAGTCCATCTAAACCTTGCAGTGCTCTACAAATTTTTAAAATTTGTAGAGTTAGTTTTATCTTCTTCTATAAAATCTAACTACTATGAAATTTTCTATAAAACCGAAAAAAATACTTACTCTTACTGTTGTCTCATTGGGAGCATTTGTGTCTCTTTGCCCAGAAGAATTTGCGTTCGACCTACGCCTAGACGACATATCTGCATTTATTAACACGATAAACCATTAAAAAATTACAATATATTTTTGATAAAATATTTTATTTACTACCACACTTTTCGGATTACTAGTAAAAAATATTAAAGCGTTAAATTTATGAGTATACAAAATATTTGTATTGCAAAAATCTGGTAAAAACATTTTAGTGCAAAAATATCATTATAACACATAAATAACAAATGCTATTTGATCAATACATGTTTGATAAAATTATAACGTTAAACAAAAAAAATATAGATCAAATATTTTTTTATTTATGATCCTAGTTTATACAATAAACAATAATTAATTATAATAGTTTTATATAATTAAAATTATTTCAATTTTTTTGCCCAATTTAAAAATTTATAAAATTAACAATATTAAGCAACTATTAATATTGCTACTAAATAATCAATCTAGATATTCATATATATATATATATATATATATATATATATATATATATATTAGCGATGAATTAAAAATATTTACTTCAATAAAAAAAATTAATAAATTAAAAAATTGAATTTCATATGTATTTGAAAAATGTATTGAAAGGGGAAAATTGGTAATCTTTTAAAAATAAATACATATTTACCTCATTAAATAAAATTAGTAATATAAAAATATCTATTTACTTAATTAAACAAAAATTGTGATACCTCAACGTTTGTGAACGAAAGGCAACAAAAAAGGAATTGTTTGTTCGCAGAGAGTTGTTGAAAAATATTGAGGTATAAAATGATGTTGGAAGAAGAGAAAAAGAAACAAGTGATAAATTGTGATGTTGGAAGAAAATGTTAGGGGTTTATAAAGAAGAGATAAAGAAACACGTGATGTTGGAAGAAAAAAAAAATAATTACAATGGTCAACTAGTTACAGTACCTAACACCACTGCTTGTGGGTCAGAAATACCAAATGTGCGGTCTAAGACAAAAAGCTGTCCCGCGCACTTGTTTTTTTTTTTTCCAAAAAAAATATAAACTGTCGTGCCAACTTCCTGCTGAATGGGGACCATTTTTTGTCCCGCCTATGACGTTTCTTTTTCCCGTGCTCTCCATTCAATGCCTCAATAGAGATGTCAATTAGGGCCTAAAGTCCGGCCCCATCCGGCTCTTAAAATTATTAGATTCGGATGTAGAAATATAAGTAGGTCTGGGCGTTCGGGTATCCGTTCGGGTTCGGATCGGGTTTTAGGGTTCTCGGGTTTAGAGATACTAGACCCATTCGGGTATTTAAAAATTTCGGATCGGATTCGGTTCGGATCCTTTCGGGTTCGGTTTTCGTAGTTCGCGTTTGGTTTTTCGTATTTAATCGGATTTTTCCGGGTTTTTTGGGTTTTCTCGGGTTTTTCGGATTAATACCCGAAAATGGACATAAATTACCTGAAGCTGAAATGTCTTCTCCTACCCAGTTTATGAATAATTCACATGATTTAGTTTGTCTCTTGAAATTGATTTCCTGCTTTCTAACATTTGTGGTGATTAACAACTTCTGTTCTAAAGGAAAAGCTTTCATTGATGGGTTATTCTGAAAAATAATAAAATTGGTGAAAGACCAAATACAAATATTGAAACATAGAGTCATAGATAAAACAACAGAGTATCAAATTTAACAAAATCAGTTCCATAGTATAAAGTAGAAAGAAGAATAGAAAATCAGATAGCAAGAATCTTCGGTTCCAGAACATCTTTTAGTCTTCTAACCTGGTACAACAACACATATTACACAAAGCATTGACAAGTGACAACAATGAAGTTTTAGACAGAGATAAAGAGACCAATTTACCTTATAGCAGAGACAACAATGGAGTTTTAGACAAAGATAAAGAGTTAGTCTTCTTGAGTTCTTGGATTCTCAAACTCTGAAAAAGATAAATAGAGACATATATACATAATGTTGAACTTAATTTCTGATAAAGAAAAAAAAAGACAAATGAGTTACCTTTCTCAATCTGGTCTTGCATTTCAACATCAGCAAACAATTGTTGAGTCATGACCATTCTTGTTTCACTAAACTTAATTTCTTGTTTCATCCATTGTTCTGTACACATCAAAACCTCAATCATGTAGTGAGTTAGACAACTCCTATGTGGATCTATGATCCTCCCACTAGTGCTAAAATCACTTTCTGATTCAACAGATGATACTTGCATGGCAAGAACATCCCGAACAATCTCTGCCAAAACAGGATACTTGGCACTATTGAGTTTCCAATAAGATAGAACATCATACTCAGTCCCTATTATGACTTTGGGATTCTCAACTGGTTCCTTCAGATAACTTTCCAATTCATCTCTCGGATCCTCAACTCCTATTTATGCAACCATCTCTTTATACATGAAGTCCATCCTTTCATACCCAAAGTCATCATCCCCCAAATCCATTTTGTCAAATACTTGATCTTGACAACTAAAAGATGATGTTTGAGTAGACTAAGATGATAGAACTGTTGACCCTTTACTGTATCTGCTACTATACTCCGTAAACAAGCTCCCAAGAAGAGTAAAAACATAATCATACACCTCCTTCCCTTCAAAACTGTCTTTCCCATACAATATATTAAAACACAACTTCGCAAAATGTAGTTTTTTCGTAGGATCAAAGACAGTAGCCACAATCAACATCTTATTGATGTTCTTTATTCCTTCCCAATATTTATTTAACTTAGCCAACATATATTCAGCCTTTGACTTCAAAGCTAAATCTATACTATGACTCAAAGATAGTATATTATTTTCTATGGTGACTATCTCACCATAACACTTATGCGAATTCAAAGAAGTAGAAGCAGAAACAACCAATGTAGAATTGTAGAAGATGACGAGGAATTTTGCTAACCTCTCAACAACATTCCAATCACTCCGAGTAGGAGGTCCAATCCTATTGGCTTTCTTCTTAGTGTCAATTTCAAAGAAGTAATCATTGTATAATTTATCCGCTGCCTCCATCTTATCAAATGCTAACCTATACTTAATTGCCTTTTGCAACAGCAAATATGTTGAATTCTAGCGTGTTTTCACATCAAGTGGCAAATTGCCCCTTGTCAACTTTCCCGAGTAAACTCTTAATTCAAACGATTTTAGCCTATTTGTAGAAGATCTAACATATATCACTGCATTTTTTATGGCACACACATTATCATCTATCTCAGCCAATCCTTCTTTAGCAATCAAATTTATTATATGAGCTGAGCATCTCATATGCATAAAATTTCCTTCTAAAACCAAAGCATCATTACACCCTAATGAGAATTCACTCTGAAACCTTCTGAGAGCTGATGTATTTGCAGTAGGATTGTCAACACTTACACAAAACACCTTCTGTATACCCCACTCAGCTAAACAATCTAGAAGAACATATGAAATGGTCTGACCTTTGTAATCTGAGACATACTTAAACTCTATTATCAGCTTCTTTAACCGCCAAAGTGCATCAATGTAATGCGCAGTAACAACCATATAACTTGCACCTACGAATAACAAGTAGTATTCAAAAAGAGAATCAAGTTTACTATAATTATTTACTTAACTACTACTACTAACAAATAAACTAATAACAAATTACAAATTACATGTAGCTTGAGCTACCCATATTATTTACTTAACTACTAACAAATAACTTAACTACTAACAAATAAACTAATAACAAATAAACTAATTACATGTTTACTTTTATTATTTACTTAACTACTAACAAATAAACTAATAACAAATTACATGTAGCTTGAGCTACCCATATGTCTGTTGTTAGAGAAACTCTATGTTTGCTAGATAAAAACCAGCTCTTCAACTCTGCTTTCCTGTTGACATACATCTCAACGATGTCTATTGTGGATGTTCTTCTTGAGTGTGGTTTGTACAAGTTCACCTATTTGCAGTCACATAGACAAATGTGTTCAGATTCCTAAAGAAATTTTAGGTTGAAAAAAATATTCATATTCCAAAAAAAATCCAGATTGGAAAAAAATGATTACCTTGCTACAGAAGTGTTTCTAAGCCATGCCTTCAATGAAATCAAGTGGTAATTCTCCTATCACTAGCATCTCATTCGATGCTTCCCTGAAAATACTCTCAGATACTTTGGCAGCCTTTAATTTTCCATCTTCATTGATAATAGTCTGACCTTTGTCTTTACCATCTTGCCATGTCTTATACTCCTTGCAGATAAGAAGATGATTCAAGAGGTGTGAAGTTCCTGATGTTTTTTTACATCCAAAATGCTTCTGACAGTAGTTACAACAACATTTGTCACGATTGTCCTTCAATCTTTTGAAATGTTCCCAGGCTCGAGACCTTTTCCGGTGGATTAGGCCGAGAAGTAGCTCCAGTTTCTGCAGGTGCGTCCTTCCTTTTGCCGCGGCTTTCGGGAGTCAAAGTATCTTCTTCGATATTATCTGCATTTTTGTCTGTCTCATTGTTCTTGGGATCCTGAGGTGATGAAGAATCCATCTGTAAACAAGAAAATAACAAAGAGTAAGAAAAAAGTCATGGCCTTGGTTGAAACAAATGTGTATGCGTTTGGAGCTCTAATGCTCGAATTAGTCTCGAGAAAGAAACCGAGTTATGTCTTGGTCAAGGAGAACCAGAGCAATTACAACCAGTAAAGAACAAAGAGTATAAATCAGTTTCTGAAATCAAACTCAATATTGTAGAAATCAGTTTCTGAAATCAAACTCAAAATCAAAATCAAGAGTCAAGACTAATAATGAAAACATAATAAGAACAGTTTGTTTAATGATTACCTTCGCCTAGCAAAACATCTTAACAAAATCGGGACAACGTTAGCTAAAAATCAAAATTGGAACAAACCCATAATTGATTACCTTCGACTGGTATTGACGCCTCTGAAGGAGGAGACGGCGAGCTCCGATTATGGTGGGTTTCGATTTCCAGATTGTTTAATGTTGTTTTATGTATGACTTTAGGAATTAGGGATTCTTAGCGATGATCGGGAAGTGGAACCGACAAAAGAAGTTTAGGGTAACTAGTTTTAATTCTGAAACCCGATTTCTCTGACATATATGTAAATCAGATTGTTCGAATATCAGGTTTAACCCGATCCGATCCGAAACCTGACTTGCAATTACAATTTATCCGTTCGGGTAATTAGGCATATCCAAACCCGATCCGATCCGGCTTGTTCGGTTCGGGTTAGGGTTCGGGTTCGGGTTCGGGTTTCAGATTCCGGGAATATGCCCAGGCCTAAATATAAGTTCAAAAAATATCGGGTATTTTAGGTTGAACCGTTCGGGTTAGTGGTTTTTCAGGTTTAGCCCGACCAGGCTCGGGTCAATCCGGAAAGTCCGTAAATAAACATTTTAACTGAGTAAGAGGTTTTATTTTAGAATTTAACCTTTTAAAATATGGAGTATTTCCTATATATTTTTCATTGATCAAACATCCTAATTTTTTAGTGATAACTTACTATAAATCTCAAAGTATACGTTTATTATTGGTTCGCATATATTGAACAAATATAAAAATCGTTTTCTACCAAGACACGTTGAAGCATTGATTTGTACATGCACTTGGTTGGATGAGTTTACATTTCGTGATCCATGTAACATTATCATTCATATCTACTTCATACTTTTAAAATCATTATCTATAGATTTTTGATATTTTTATACGATTTATACATATCAAAGAAAATTCTAAAATAGCCATATAGTCATGTTCGGGTCGGGCTACACTTTAGAATATAAGTTCGATTTGTTTTCATACAGGGCCGAATCGGACTCAAATATATGCGGATTTTACGGGTTTCGGACCAACCCGATTGACATTCCTAAGACTCAACCTGACCGCATTCGTTTTTGGCAATTTTAAAAATTGGGTTAATTAGATGGGCAGCATAAGTTAACTAAAATTGTGTGATTTTATAAAATAGCTTGTTATATAGCATAAGCGGATGCGACATAGATTCTTGATGGGTCATAAAAGGCCCATTAAAAGGAAACGATGGGCCGAAACCAATTTATCACCACGCCGGAGTAGGGATGCCAATTAGGGGGGGACTCCGGCCTGATCCGGCCCAGCCCTGCAAATTACCGGATTCGGACTTAAAAATAGAAACCCAAAAAATATTGGATCTTTCGGGTTAGAAGAGTTTATGGGTTTAGCCCGAACAGGTTCGAGCCGACCTAGAAAACCCGGAAATAAACATTAAGAATGAGTTAGAGGTTTTGTTTAAGAATATAACTGTTTAAAATATGAAATATTTTCAATATAATTTTTATTAATCGAAAATCCTAATTTTTTATTGTGTTTTACTATAAATCTCAAAGTTTACATTTAGTATGTGTGCTCATGTCTTTAAAAAATAGAGAAATCGTCTTCTACCTAGACACGTTGAAGCATTTATTTGTACACGCACTTTGTTGGATGCGCTTACGTTTTGTGATCTAGGTAACATTATCATTCATTCATATTTTCAAAATAATTATCTATAGAATTTCAGTGATATTTTTATACGATTTATACATGTTAAATAAAAACCTGAAATAGTCCGGAATAGCCATATTGTCATGTTCGAACTAGGTCGGGCTTTAGAATATAAGCTCAATTATTTTTCGGACCGGGCCGGACTCAAATATATTCAGGTATCGGGTCGGACCAGCCCGATTGACATCCTTATGCCGGAGACATCTTTGGCATAACATATAGTGGGGATGATGGGAAGAAACCAGGCAGACAGACTAAAGACATGTCGTACATAGTGGTGATAATGACTACCTTGAGTGAAGTGCTACAACGGAAGTGTCGAAGATGTCCTTAAAGAAGGTGAGGAGCCTCTCACCTGGAGCATAATAGAAGTTAGACCATGACTGACTCGCCAAATTGGAGGAGCAAGCGAAGAGGACTGCAGAGCAAGCGAAGAGGGAGACATATTAGCCCTAGCCTTTAGCCAAGGGGGCGGGATCTGAGAACGGGACAGCGGTCCACAGAGGTCTACACACTACAAGAAAACAGCTTCATTCCAACATAATTTTACGACGGAAATAATCCGATGCAAAGAACCAACGAATTTGCATCGACTTTACAGCGAAAAATATTTTCGATGTAAAGTCGTCGTAATTTTTGTTGTCGTAATATTAGGACGGTTTTGCATCGATATTACGACGATGTCAAAACTCGTTGTAAATTCGATGCAAAATTACATCAAAATTACGACGAATCTCATTTTTTAGTATTTTATTGTAAATTCGATGTAAAATTACATCAAAATTACGACGAATGTCATTTTTTTAGTATTTCGATGTAAATTTTACATCGAATTTACAACGATCAATAATCCATACTAATTTAGGGTATATGGTTTAGGGCTTACGATGATTATATGGTTGATTATATGTTCTATTGGATTGGGTTTTCATTGTATATCTTGTTTTAACTAAGTTATATTCATTGTATACAAAAATTTGAGTTTTCACAAAAACCAATAATATTATATTCTTCATGCATCTTATGGATATACATATAAGAACAAAGCTTATACATCATTATGTAAGATAATGAAGTTTTCCAGAAATTAGATTCAATCATCGTTATTGAATTTGTTGTTTACAATGAGAAGTCTTGGATGCACAAATATACTTCATTGATACATTTAAATGTTGTACATTGTAATTTAGGGTATAAGGTATAAAAAATTTTGATTGCGATGATCTTACGACGGATTCGTTGTAAATTTGATGCAAAATTACATCGAAATTCCGACGAATATCATTTTTCATTATATCGTTGTGAAGTCGATGTAAAATTACATCGAATTTACAACGAATGCCAGTTTTTTAGTATTTCGTTGTAAATTCGATGTAAAATTTAGAGAAACACATGAAACTTTAAATTTGAAGTTTAGCAAACTTCAAATATACGTATCTTTTGGAAATGCTAATTGATCTTTGTAAAAGTGTTGATAGAGATGTAGAAACAAAGTATCGCTGCAGCTATATCCGCCAACAAACCTTTTGGCCTCGTATATATATTCTTTTGTTGTTTGTTTGTTTGTTTGTTTGTTAAGGTTGAATCTGGTTACATGTGTATAGCATTTAACTTATTCAAACATCAATTATAACAACATACATCAAAAGATTCTTGTTAATTTAAAGAACGTTCGATCTAAGTAGACCGAAGAAACCAAACACATGCATGTCGTTATAAAATAAACCAAGAAGATAAGCCACAGGCTTAAACATTTTCCAAAGTCTTCAAAGACGGATCTGATCGACAAGCATCAAAGTTATATACTCCTTGATTTTTCCTTCGGGATGGGTGAATCCTTCATATCCATTGTAGCAGATGGTGCTCATTTTTGCAAAACGCATTGCAGCGTTGAGAAACAAACGTGACACATCAACTGTCGTCAACAGCTCCTCATTTATTGCCTTATCGGCATCTGCAACCATTTTATGAAGCTCCCTAACAGCTTCTTGTTTGGTAACTCCATATTGCTCCATATAACAGTTGACTGCGTTCATGACATATCCCCTACCTATGTCATCCTAATAAATGTTTGTGTAATTTTGTAAGATAGAACAAAGCATGCACTACAAGAAAACACGCTAGAACCGACGGCAAAATCCGTCGGAAACCCGTCGGAAATGGCCATTTCCAAAGGATTTTGCCCGTCGGTTCTATCTCGTCGGAAAAGAAAATCCGTCGGAAATCCGTCGGAATTTCCCACGGCCTAATTGACCGACGGATTTCCGACGAGTTATCCGTCGGGAAATAATTCCGACGATAATCCGAGGGATTTCCGACGGATTTCCGACGGTTTGAGAATCCACTCCGACGGATTATTTATCGACGGATTTCCGACGGATTATTTACCGACGGATTTCCAACGGATAATTTCCTACGGGTTTCCGACGACAAGTCCGTCGGGAATAATTCCGACGACAAGTCCGTCGGGAATAATTCCGACAATAATCCGAGGGAAATTCCGTCGGTGAATTTCGGACGGATTTCGGACGGATTGGGTTATGTAGTCATCGGAAATCCATCGGAATTTTCCGACGAATTTCCGACGGTAATGTTTGTAATTTGTTTTAATATTTATTATATATATATAATTAATATTTATTAAAATTATATATTAATTAAATTTAAAAAAAATAAATGATTTTAAAAACGAAAGTTAATTATATAAATAAAATCTTACAAAACATAAATATTTAAAAGTTTTAGAAAAAGTTGAAATTACATAAAAAAAACATAATCAAAATAGATCCGGCGGCATGTCCGGGAACTTCGTCTTGAAGAAATCCGCCCACTTCGTTTGTTTGTTCTCCAATACCGTGACCTTCGCCATGAGCTCTTTGTTTGCTTAATCGAAAATCCTAATTTTTTATTGTGTTTTACTATAAATCTCAAAGTTTACATTTAGTATGTGTGCTCATGTCTTTAAAAAATAGAGAAATCGTCTTATACCTAGACACGTTGAAGCATTGATTTGTACACGCACTTTGTTGGATGAGCTTACGTTTTGTGATCTAGGTAACATTATCATTCATTCATATTTTCAAAATCATTATCTATAGACTTTCAGTGATATTTTTATACGATTTATACATGTTAAAGAAAAACCTGAAATAGTCCGGAATAGCCATATTGTCATGTTCGGACTAGGTCGGGCTTTAGAATATAAGCTCGATTATTTTTCGGACCGGGCCGGACTCAAATATATTCAGGTATCGGGTCGGACCAGCCCGATTGACATCCTTATGTCGGAGACATCTTCGGCATAACATATAGTGGGGATGATGGGAAGAAACCAGGCAGACACACTAAAGACTTGTCGTACATAGTGGTGATAATGACTACCTTGAGTGAAATGCTACAACGGAAGTGTCGAAGATGTCCTTAAAGAAGGTGAGGAGCCTCTTACCTGGAGCATAATAGAAGTTAGACCATGACTGACTCGCCAAAGGAGGAGCAAGCGAAGAGGACGGCAGAGCAAGCGAAGAGGGAGACATATTAGCCCTAGCCTTTAGCCAAGGGGGCGGGATCTGAGAGCGGGACAGTGGTCCACAGAGGTCTAGACACTACAAGAAAACAGCTTCATTCCAACATAATTTTACGACGGAAATAATCCGATGTAAAGAACCAACGAATTTGCATCGACTTTGCAGCGAAAAATATTTTCGATGCAAAGTCGTCGTAAATTTTTTTTGTCGTAATATTAGGACGGTTTTGCATCGATATTACGACGATGTCAAAATTCGTTGTAAATTCGATGCAAAATTACATCAAAATTACGACGAATCTCATTTTTTAGTATTTTATTGTAAATTCGATGTAAAATTACATCAAAATTACGACGCATATCATTTTTTAGTATTTCGATGTAAAAATACATCGAATTTACAACGATCAATAATCCATACTAATTTAGGGTATATGGTTTAGGGCTTACGATGATTATATGGTTGATTATATGTTCTATTGGATTGGGTTTTCATCGTATATCTTGTTTTAACTAAGTTATATTCATTGTATACAAAAATTTGAGTTTTCAAAAAAACCAATAACATTATATTCTTCATGCATCTTATGGATATACATATAAGAACAAAGCTTATACATCATTATGTAAGATAATGAAGTTTTCCAGAAATTAGATTCAATCATCGTTATTGAATTTGTTGTTTACTATGAGAAGTCTTGGATGCACAAATATACTTCATTGATACATTTAAATGCTGTACATTGTAATTTAGGGTATAAGGTATAAAAAATTTTGATTGCGACGATCTTACGACGGATTCGTTGTAAATTCGATGCAAAATTACATCAAAATTACGACGAATATCATTTTTAGTATATCGTTGTAAATTCGATGTAAAATTACATCGAATTTACAACGAATCCCATTTTTTAGTATTTCGTTGTAAATTCGATGTAAAATTTAGGGTATATGGTTTAGGGCTTACGATGATTATATGGTTGATTATATGTTCTATTGGATTTGTTTTTCATTGTTTATCTTGTTTTAACTAAGTTCTACTCATTGTATACAAAAATTTGAGTTTTCACAAAAACCAATAACATTATATTCTTCATGCATCTTATGGATATACATATAAGAACAAAGCTTATACATCATTATGTAAGATAATGAAGTTTTCCAGAAATTAGATTCAATCATCGTTATTGAATTTGTTGTTTACTATGAGAAGTCTTGGATGCACAAATATACTTCATTGATACATTTACGACGGATTCATTGTAAATTCGTTGTAATTTTTTTGTTGTTTACTATGAGAAGTCTTGGATTCACAAATATAGGATATAGGGTATATAATTTTTTGATTGCGACGATATTACGACGGATTCGTTGTAAATTCGATGCAAAATTGCATCGAAATTACGACGAATATCATTTTTTAGTATTTCGTTGTAAATTCGATGTAATTTTAAAATTACATCGAATATCATTTTTTAGTAATCCGTTGCAAATTCGATGTAAATTTACATCGAATTTACATCGGATTCGACGTAATGTTGATGTAAATTTACATCGAATTTATATCGGATTCGTCGTAATTTCGATGTAATAAAAAAAAATCAATTTACCGCGTATGGGAAAAATCGATTGGTTAAATTTTGGTTAAAACATTACGACCGATTTACATCGGATTCGTCGTAATTTCGATGGAAAATTACATCGGAATTACAACAACAACAAATTCTATATATACGACCCCAGATTTCTTCCTTCCATCTTTCATTATCTCTCTCTCTCTCTCTCTCTCTCTCTCTCTCCCTCTCTCTCTCTCTCTCTCTCTCTCTCTCTCTTTCTCTCTCTCTCTCTCTCAAACCTGCATCATCTCTCTAAACAAGGTAATTTTTTGTCAATTTAATTAGATAGGATTGAAAATTAGGATTAGAATATTAGATATTATTGAACATTATTGTTTAGGATGATTGGAATGAAAATTTTAGGATTGTAATTAAATTCATATTTTTTAATTCAATAATTTTGTTATTAATTTCAGATATTTTTTTTTAGATATGGCGTCAGACGTGTGCATCGACATCTTGCCCGATGGATGAGCAGCCGGATACAGATCAGCGAGAGGAATTGGAGCGGAGAACCGCGGCGGCTACGGACGCAGAGCTTTTCAAGAACTTCGTTATTAACCTAGGAGATCATTAGCATTTTGAATTGTAGCTTTATTATTTGTATTTCAAATTTTATATATTCAATATTTTGAATTTATTTATAAAATTTTAATTTAAAATTATAAATTTATTAATTATAATTTAATTTATTATTAATTATGTAATATGTAATTATAATTTTATTAATTATATAATTTATACACTACATCAAAATTACATCGACCTAGGACTTACATCGATTTTACATCGATCTAGGATTTACGACGGATTTACATCGAATTGATTTTACAACGATTTATCATCGAATATATTACAACGATTTAACAACAAATTTTAGGATACAAATATTCTATTATTCGATGTAAAATCGATGTAAATTTACATCGATTTTACGACGGTTCATATTCGACCTAAATTTTTTGATGATTCTCGAATAACGACGATCCGATTACGACGATTTGTCAATCGTCGCTATCCATCCCAAACCCCATTTTACATTGATTATACACATATTTTCTTGTAATGAGATTATCAAAAACACATGTTTTCTTGTAGTGGGAAGATCAAAAATATTTGGCAGATTTGAAGGGTTAGTATTTAGAAATCATAATATGAATAACTTAAGATTTGGATAAGTATTTTAAAATCAGTAATCCAAAAACACGTGACTTTTTAGATTTTTAAATCCATTAAAATTCATTAACCAATAACCCCACCAAATTTGTGCTTTAAACTATATAGCATGTTATTGTTGAAATTAATCAAGTGCAAGACACTTACTAATTTGTGGATTAAATGGTAAATTAACAAAATCCCCTATATATTAATTGAGAAAAATTGTTAAAAAATAACAATTGTGTCATATTGACATGTCATCACCATAAAGCTTTTCAAGATATTTATGAAACAAGTTTAATTTACTAGAATAATTACATTCATATCATTCACATTAAACTAATGCATAATCATATAAATTTTATTATGAGATTTTATATACACTGTTAAATTAATATTAGTTTCTAAGTTATTTCATTTTCTAAAATAAATTTTTTTTCTTCGACTTTTTTATATTCGAACTATATTGCTTCGTTTCATAGGGTTATAAATTTTATTTTTTATATTTCTTTTTTTATTGTGACAAATATTATTCTTACAAGTTTCATGTTTACTTGCTCAAAATTTTTTTTTTGCAAAATCTCTTAGTTATATTTTATTTCATACAATTTTTTACATATTCAAATTCAAATTATAATATGAAATCTAGCATTCATATTATTGTTATGATTATTGAGATATAAAACATATATTATAGTTCACACACACGTACTAATGATTATTGAGATATAAAACGTATAATATAGTTCACACAGACGTACTAATGATTATTGAGATATAAATTATATAATATAGTTCGAAGAGACATTTGATTTTGAATTCTCATTCACATCTTCTTAGTAAGTGAGAAACTCTTAATTTGAACACTATATAATACTATATGGCAAAATTATTTCATTCATCAATTATACAACATCATTAACACACAAATTCTATCAAATTTAAACTAGGTCTACGTAGTTGTTGTTTATTTTTAATAATAGGGTGAAAGTCATTTACTAAATTTACTAGGTAGGTAACCCGCGCCTTGGGCGGGCAGATAGATTTTATAAACTAATTACATCATTAAGTTACTAACTTTGTTACCAATAAAAAACAAAACACAAATATAACAACATTGTTAGATTTACGATCAATCCAAAAAAAAATTAAAAAAATTACAACTAATATTATTCATAAAAAAATATGAAATAAAGCAATGACTATCATAGAGCTCAATAACATATTGAATAATGTTTCATTCACCCACACATTGTATGTAAAACAATTATTTTTTATCTCTCCATCGCTAGAACTCTCTTTCCATTTTGTCGTAAATGTCTCTCGCTCTAATCGGTTATCGTCTTTGATTTATTTTTCTTCTTCTTCTTCCTAATCGTTTTTGATTTCTACTTCTTTTTATTTATCATCTTTGTCTTCTCCAACAATTCTTCTTCTTCTTTCTCTTTCGGTTTGTTTTCGTCTATCTCTTCCAGTTTTCCTTCTTCATCGTCTTCATTCTCTGGCTTATTATTCTTTTGGTTTTTCTTCGTCCCGTCTTCATCCTCAAATTCTTCTGCTTCGCCTTCTTCTTCTTATTCTTTATATTTCGGTTTATCTTCTCCCGCGTATTTTCCTTTTCTCTTTTTCATTGTCTTTGGCTTCTTCTTCTTCTTCTTCTTCTTCACCTTCGTCTTCTTCTACCCCTTCTTCCCCTTCTTCTTCTCCAAATCCTTAACTTTCTTCTTCTTCTTCTTCTTCTTCTTCTTAACTTCTATGGCTTCTTCTTCCTCTTTTTTCTTAAGGTTTGTCTTCATTTTCTTCTTCCGGTTTTTCTTCGTCCTCTTCTTGTTCCAGCTTTTTCTTTGTCCGATTTTTCTTCGCCCTCTTCTTCATCATCTTCATGTTCTCCGACTTCTTATTCTTCCGTGTTTCTTCGTCTTCCTCCTCGCCATATTCAACTTTTAATCAAAATCTTCCATTTCCGGTTTCCATTACTCTCTCTCTCTATCCCTCTATATTCCTAACTTAGATCTCTCTTGGTTCTTCCTCGATAATCTCAAGCATGCTCTTCTTCCTCTTCTTCTCCACCATGAAAGATAAATTCCACAATAGATGGGTTTAGTCTTGTCTCCTTCTACTTCTCTTTCTCTCTTTTGTTCTCTTAATTTACCTTCAAACATCTTCCCTATCTCTTCATTCTCCTTCTTCATAACAATCACACATTTCTTCGACGCCAAAACATCTTCATTGCTTCAACCATTGAGTCCTTGTAGCTTCTATAATTTTCCTCAAGCATTTCAAACAGGGTTTGGAACCGGTTCAATATTGTCGAATTCAATATCTCTAAAATCTTTGTTCATACATAGATATGGTTAATATCGAGTCTATCAATTATGGCTGATTAAGAGGCTTACATTAGAATTAAAAAAGAAATAGAATATATACAAAAAAGAAGTAAAATTACCATTACCAAAAAAACTACACTTACATGTTCTCTCTCTCTCTCTCTCTCTCTCTCTCTCTCTCTCTCTCTCTCTCTCTCTCTCTCTCTCTCTCTCTCTCTCTCTCTCTCTCTCTCTCTCTCTCCCCCCCTCCCTCTCTCTCTCTCTCCATATCAATCACACATTTTTTCGCCGTTAAAACAATTTCATCATTTCAACCACTATTTCCTTGTATCTTCCGTGCATGAAACCATTTATTTAAATTGTATATCTAAATTTAAAAACAAAATTACAGCAAAAATATAATTATTATATCAACTACATTATAGTATCATATATAAATAAAATGTTATCCTATTTGTGTTACCTCCGATTAATAATATTTATAAAAAACAAAATCCTAAAATAGTTTTTTTCTCCTCTTTTCTTTATTCTTCTTCAACATCTTAGTATTCTTAGTTCTCTTTTACATCGTTTTCATCTTCTCCAACTTGTTTTAATTTCATCGTCTCCATCTTCTCCGACTTCTTTTTCTTTTTTCTTTCTTTCTTTCAGTTTTTCTTCATCTTCTTCTTTCTTATCATTTTTCATCATTTTCGCCTTCTTGACATCTTATTATTCAGGTTTTTCGTCGTCTTTTACTTCTTCTGCTTTATCTTCTTCTTCCTCTTCTTCATTTTCTTTATCTTTCGGTTTTTTTCTTCTTCATTTCCTTATTTTTTTGAAAAATTGATTCCCAGCTACACGAACTATACGATAATGCATGGCTACACATCCGAAGTAAAACAATTTTCTAAAAACTACATCAACAATTGATATAGTATAGCCAGCTACACGAAATATACGATAATGCATAGTTACACATCCAAAGTAAAACAATGTTCTAAAAAATACATCAACAATTGATATAGCATAGCCAGCTACACGATAACCATCCGAACAAACATAAGTCATACGTGTAACACCATAACCATATATTTCCGATAAACCATTCATCGAGCTCCGGCGTTGACTCAAAATTTAAACAATAAAACCACCCAAATTTAACCCGACCCGACTTAATCCGACCCGAATATTACTATCCGTGCTACGCACGGACACAAATATATATATATATATATATATATATATACATTTTATAAAATTAAAAAAAACTATTAATTGAAATTCCTTGATTTATTAAATCAAATTTAGTTAAATTGATTTGACAATTTAAAACCAGCACAATAGAACTGAAAACACAACATAAAAAAACTAACGATTAGACACATATTCTATACACTACATAATGAAGAAAAATTATTTTTTCAATCATCTCTCGCTATGTATACTTCATTTTCTTTCTCGTACTATTGTTAGTTTTTTTCAAGTTATACTTGTTTCCACAAATTTGTTTCTGAGAGAATTTACAAATTTGGTAAAACTGTTTAAAAACAACAAAATCAATATATATATTGATCTGAAACCAAAGAAAAATAATATCTAGACATGGTATTGATCTAGACATGGCATCATTCACCCATTTCCCTACTAACCGCCCTTCTTAGGCCCATGTTCGTTGTCTTCAAGGAAGATGAGAAAATGTGATTGGCCTACTTTATTTACTTTTATAATTGTTCCTGGTAAATTTTTTAAAATTTTTATAAAATGATATATATATATATATATATATATATATATATATTTGTGTCCGTGCGTAGCACAAGTGGTAATATTCGGGTCAGATTAAGTCGGTCGGGTTAAATTTGGGTCGGTTTTATTGTTTAAAATTCGAGTCAACGCCGGAGTTCGATGAATGGTTTACCGGAAATATATGGTTATGGTGTTACACATATGACTCATGTTTGTTCGGATGGTTATCGTGTAGTTGGCTATGCTATATCAATTGTTGATGTAGTTTTTAGAACATTGTTTTACTTTGGATGTGTAGCCATGCATTATCATATACTTCGTGTATGTGGCTATACTATATCAATTGTTGATGTAGTTTTTAGAATATTGTTTTACTTTGGATGTGTAACCATGCATTATCGTATAGTTCGTGTAGCTAGGAATCAATTTTCCTATTTTTTTCATCGTCTTGGGCTTCTTCTTTTTCATAATCTTCGTCTTCTTCGACTTCGTCTTCTTTTTTTTCTTCCGGTTTTTATTCGTCAATCTTCTTCTTCTTGTTCTTTGACGTCTACTAATTCATTGCATTTGTCTTCTTTGTCTTCTGGTTTTTCTTAGCTTCCTTCTGCATCTTCACCTTCTTAGACTTTGTCATCTTTATCTTCCGGTCTCTTTCCTCATCTTTAACATCTAGGTCCTCGTATTTTCCAAATTCTTCTTCATCAGTTTCTTCTTCTTCTTCTTCCCCATCATCCTTTTAACATCTTCCTCGTCTTTTCTTTCTTCCTCTTCATCGTCTTCTTCTTCTTTATCATCTTGTCTTCTTCGACTTCTTGTTTTTCTTTCAGTTTTTTCTCATCTTCTTTCTATTATTCTTACTTATCTCGTCTTCGCCTTTGTCCTCCTTCTTCTTCTTCATATTAATCACATATTTCTTCGTCGTAAAAAAATCTACATCGTTTCATCGTAACTTCCATACATTTCCTCTAACATTTCATGCAGGGTTTGGAACCAGTTCAGTATTTTCAAATTCAATATATATTAATTTTCTTTAATCATACATCGATATGTTTCGTGGGTCGTTGCCATTTTCTTGTCGTCTTTCTCTTCTGGTTTCCTTCTTTATCATCTTCGTCTTCTCTGGCTTATTATTGTTTCGGTTTTTCTTCGCCTCGTCTTCGACTTCTTCTTCTTCTTTATTGTCTTCGTCTTCTTTTTTTTTTCCTTCAGGTTTGTCTTCATTTTCTTCTTCTGGTTTTTATTCGTCCTCTTCTTGTTCACTCTCATTCTTCATCATCTTCATATTCTTCAGATATCTTATTCTTCCTATGTGTTTTTGTCTTATCTTTGTCTTCCTCCTCGCCGTATTCAAGTACGTTTCTTCATTACAATTGTTTGTAGCAAGTATAGGCCACAACCGTTTAAGCAATAATGCAGACAACATCAAGATCGGCATATATATGTATCTTATCGCCCAATCTATCTTACCATGTTGGTATTTTGCATACCTTAAGTGTCACTATTTATTCTAAAGAAAGTCTTTTCCGCTATTTATCTTCATGGTGTAAGTTTTGTAATGTTGTTCTCACTTTCAAGTTGATTATCTTCTGAGGTCTCCAAAGATAATATCTAATTAAATTGTGAGTTGGGACCGACACCATAAGATTGTCATTTGACTTCTTCTCAAAGATTCTATATGGTTTTTCTTTTCCAAATTCATCATCCTCTTCCCCTTCATATTCTTCAACATCTTCATCTTGTCCTAATTTTTCTTATTCTGATTTTTCTTATGATTTTCTTCGGTCTTCTTCCTCGTTTTTTCCTTCTTCTTCTTTATCGACTTCGTCCTCCTCTTCTCCTCTTATTCAACTTTCGGATTTTCTTCTTCATCGTCCTTTCCTTCTTCTTTTTCATCTTTTTCGGCTTCTTCTTCCTCTTATTTGTCTTTCGATTTTCTTATTCATCATCTTCATCGTCTTCGGCTTCTATTTATTCTTCCTCTTCTGGTTTGTCTTCTTCTTCCTCATCTTATGATTTTTTCTACTCTCCATCCTATTCTTTATCTTTCGTTTGTTTCTTCTTCGTATTTTCCATATTCCTTTTCCAGTTTTTATTTGTCTTCTTCTTCATTTTTCCCATTTTAACGCCTTTGTCTTCTTTTTCTTCCCCAAATTCTTGATCTTCTTCTCCTTCTTATCCTTTAATGTCTTGGTAGAATTCGAAGATGGTGATGAAGATGAAAGAAAAGGGTGAGGAATAAGAAAATCGAAAGATATATAAGAGGAAGAAGAAGAAGTATAAGTCAAAGACGATGAAGTAGAAGAAGGAAAAAATGAGGAAGAAGAAAATCCGAAAAATGAATAAGAGGTAGAAGAGAAAGACGAATTCGATCTTCGGTTGTGTCTTCTTGTCTTTATCTTTTTTTTTTCTTCATTGTATTTTCCTACTTCTTTTGCTATTCTTTGACATCTTCTTCATCATCTTTGTATTCTCTCAGTCCTTCTGATTCTTCTTTTTTGGTTTTTATCAGCCTTCTTCAACATCTTACTAACTGTCACAATGTTTTAACATATGGACTTGAAGAATTGATAATAAACCGAACAAAACAAATTATTTTAATACAAATAAGTTATGTTCTATGTCATGTCTTGTTTCGTATACCAAATGATAGAAGACCCCTTGATTCTATTCTTGCCTTTGCTCAACAAAAGTTGCAATCAACATAACTCATCATATGTGTTTTTGATGAAAAAACTATGTGTTAAAATTAGATGAAAACATATAAATGTTGTTTTTGGTAAATGAGTATTTGTGTATATTCTTGCGCGGGCAGATAGGATTTTGTTTCTGAAGGGTTTGTTTTGATTTTGTTTGAAGTTCGATTGGGAAGCGGCATTCAAAGAGATTGACGACAAAACATTTTTTTGTGATGCGGTAAGTGTTCCTCTTCGCAATTTTTTTGCCTCCTGTAATTTGGTCGAAAGAAGTCAATAGCTTCTTAGTTTGATTATGTTCTAAAACAATTTTGCATATGGGCGTGATGATCAAAGCCCAAACTCCTATTTATCGGATTTGCCTTTTGCTAATTAGAAATCTAGCTGAACTTTTGAAATTGAGTGAATATATAAGTGTTCTTACTTTTTGTTGAGATCATTTGTTCATTGACAGTATACAAAAATACTCTTTAACTTTTCCGACTTCTAATTCCTCTTCTTTCTGTTTTATTCTTCTACATCATCTTCTGGTTTTCTTCTTCTTCTTCTACTTCGCTTTCTTCATATCTTCTGGTTTTCTTCTTATTCCTCTTCTTCCGATTTTCTTCTTCTTCTCTAACTTCCTCTCTTGTCTTCTTCTTCTCTAACTTCGCTTTCTTCATATCTTCAGTTTTTTTTTAAATTCTTCTACTTTGTCTACATCATCTTTAACAAATTTATGTTCCTTGTCACCCATACAATTTTCTTCCCGCTATTTTCACTTCAACATTCCCATGAGATTTAATTATCAAGTCCCCCCGAAAAAGTTATCATTTGACACTATATATATCAAACTTGTCAAGAGGATTTGTAAAAACAAATATTTTAAGAAAATTACAAGAGAATTTATCCTTAAATGCCTACATAAAAGTTTGTGTCGGATCTTGAATGATGAGACGTTAAGATTATCTCATAGCGTGAGTTTGGATAAAAAAAACTAAAGAATAAAAAAATTAAAGCTAGAAAATACACATAATCTCTGCGTCTTTTATGAACAACAATGAGAGGTGTCAAATCTTTCTTCTTTGCGTATTTTACAATCCCCATAAACATACCAAATAGGTTTTATAGTTTCAAAAGAGACGAACTTTTTAAGAAAATATAGTCTTTGAAACTAATAACAACACCTTTTGTGATAATGAGAGTTTGGTATCACAACAAAAATTGTCATATATGCAGGTCCGCTCTGCAATCCATCAACATTACTTTGTATAAAAAAGGTGTCACAACAAAAATTTAAAATTACTTATGGGATGATAGTATACAAAAGTTTTACAGTGGAATGGAAACGACATGTTGTGATCAAGATCTAGGTGTAAGTATTCTCACATCTCAGGACTGGATTAAGTTAATAAGCATCGATATCAGCACAAAATTGAAGTGAGATGAACAAACCTTAAACATGAAGATCCAAACAAAATAGGAACATACTACCTCGCCATCAGGTCTGCAAACGTATTCATGAGATGTATTAAAGCATATCCAACTGCAGAAACTTCTTTTCTGGGAATCTCAAGTCCAAAGCAAACCATAATTTTTGGGATAAACTATACACTACCAAACCAGAAACCAAATCGAGATCGGAGCAGCTTAAACAATTCGAGATCCGATCGATAAGAAAACCAAGATTACACATAAACCTCACTTGCAAATCTCGGTCATAAACAAACAAATAACAAAAAAAAAAACCAAGATATGAATAGAGGAAAATATGATGGATTCATAACATAACAGAAAGCTGATGTTGCGTACCTGGGAAGTGCCTCTTGCTGATGCTGCTTCTCTCACAGCCATGCTTCTGCTTCCACACAGTCATTCAAAACCTTCACATCATTGCACAACAATGGTATTAGGTTTTGAATAGAGAGACAGGAAACTCACTTGGTACCGTTGCCATGGCAACCATCCCCGCATCAGAAATATTAATGTATAAGCCAATGATTCCATATCATCCCCCCGACTTCCAGTACGGCCAAGATGTGCAAGACAACTTGCATACCTTAACGCTCCCCTGCATATGAAATATATATATATATACACCAATAACAAAATAAAAGTAGGAAAGATAACATACACCAATAAAAAAATAAAATCGTTACCAATATCTCACAAAACTTTCAGAGAAAAAAGAGCTGAAAAATACAACGTGTCAGGTTGTTTGTAAACATATTATAAAAACTCACCCAACCCAAGATCGATAAGGTAAAATTTCTTCTCGTCTGCTGTTCCAGGTTGACCAAGTAATAAGTTTCTAGTTTCACATCTGCACAAACCTTGTTTGATGTAGGAAACATGCAAGTCTTACCCTTACACTTGCCACTCGTAAACGTGGTCCAAAAATTCAGCCTCTACTATTTCGGTGTTCAAGTTTAAGAGCGACCTGAAAAGGAAAATAATTTTAAAAAATTCACGTTTTTTGGTCTCACCCCCACGATTTTCACCAGGCTTTTACCTCAATTGCTTCTGCTTCAATTATATCATTGCCACAATATGATAGCCAAATACACGGAATCGCGGATTTTTTTTGCAGAGGATTCCCAGAAACTCTCAAAACCGGATTACTCAAGTTTTGAAATCGATTAACCAGAATAATACGGAGAAGGAGAAAAAGAACATAAGTTCCCAAAGATGTTTCTCAATTCCTACATATTCTTTAACCGGTGGTTTAAGAGATCGGTGGTTACATTAATCCTCTACAATAAAGCTAGCATCTCAGTGAAGGACTAAGGTTAATTACTCCGAGTATCTTAGGTTTACCGTTTCAATTGGGTATCGTTGCCCGAGAATCGAAGGAGCTCAATCTCAATCTCTCCACTTTCTTCGATCTAGGCCTTCTCTCAAGGTCGATTACCGTCCAAAACACTCGTGGAACTCTTTCTTTGTCTTTGTCAAAACTGGAGCGGGTTATTTCGGCTCGCCGATATCAAGCTCCATGAGATGTATTAAAGCATCTCCAGTAGCAGAAACTTACTTTCCGTGAATCTCAAGTCTGAAGCAAATTTATTTGTGAATAAACCACACGTTCTGAAACCAGAAACGAAGTCGAGATGGAAGAGCAACGATTTGAGATCCGATCGATAAGTCATAGAGTAATATTCGATGGCAATCAATCGCATAGCTTAGATACTCAATCCTCCTCATTCATCATGAACACAAATCCAAAGCCTAGAAATAAAAATCAAAACCATAATTCGGAAATCCAGAAAACCAATCAACTCAAACGTCATAACAAAGAACCCATCGGTTGAAGAAGAAGCTCTAACTAATAGGCGATTAGGGCTAAAGAGAGAGAGTATCGCGCGGCTACCAATTTTATAAAACATGCTTTCATATTTAGAGAGGTACTAAGTCATTGGGTGATTAGGTTTCACACCAAAACGAAACACACATTTACGCAAACAACGTGAATCCTAGGATTTTCGAGAAAATGGATCCAAAAGCTAAAACATTAAAAGCCCAAAATTTGACAATCGGTAGGTAAATAAATTAAGAATTCTAAACAAAACTTAATTTAAACCGAAATTCTAATCGAATTTTACGGTTTAGGATGAATGAGAGAACTCTAGTGTATATTTCTTTTAATAAATAAATAATAATCCCTCTTTACATAGCAATTTGTGTTTCAATTTGGATTATTTTAGTTTATAATCTTGATTATACACTCCGAACAAATGAAGCCGTTGAAGATTATTAATTACATAATAATCCACTAATGAATCATACTTATTTAGCCTTTTCAACGGCCGTGATATTGGAGATGTCGCCGGTAACTTTATCGTACCGGAGAAACAAATCGGCAATGATCAAGCCAGCCGTGAGCGTGACCATGTCTTTGGCTGCACACTGCTTGTTCGACGGGCTAGGCGTACCGGTTTGTGGACCATTAGACCAGAAGAGATAGTTAAGCAGCTCGGATCCGGTCTGACCAACATACCGGTCCGGTTTAAATTCCTCCGGATCGTCGAAGATGTTAGCGTCTCTCATCACCAGCGGTTGGTAGCCGCAGAGAAGCTCACCTTTCTTGACCTCAAAAACGGCG
Organism: Eutrema japonicum; assembly: GCA_030161315.1. NCBI lineage: Eukaryota > Viridiplantae > Streptophyta > Magnoliopsida > Brassicales > Brassicaceae > Eutrema > Eutrema japonicum. The sequence continues at coordinate 19,205,989 of BSQW01000011.1, forward strand.
TCGTGCGAGCTTATCTTGAAATCTTTCCTCGCACGTGCGTACTGCAAAGGAACGGGAGGGTTCAAACGCAGCGTTTCATAAACCACGGATTTCACCAGCTCCATTTCGTTAACCGTCCGGAAATTCAAACCCGAACCGGACCCGGACCGGCAGACTTTCCTGACCTCGGATCTCAGCCTCTCCTGGAGGCCGGTATTGTCGCCGGCGATTTTCCCGATCAAAGATGGTAAAAAGATGGAAAAGCCCCCGTAAGCGTTGAAACCCAATACGAAGAGGAGATTATGGACCGTCTCGTCTCGGGTCAACCCGAATTCCTCTTCACCGAAACGGAGAACATCTCCGGCGTTTTCGTTGATGAAATTGTAGAGCTTTTTGTAATCTCCGGCGACGAGGAAGGAAGGGTAAGCCCAGGAATGGAGGAAGATCTCCTCGAGCGGCTGAAGAAGGCCGATTTTGGTCGTGGGGATGACCTGAATCGCGAGCCATTTATCCATCATCTGCCAACCGTTCTCGGCGATCTCCGGCGATACGGACGGGTTTACGCCGGTGAGAGAGGTGGTGAGGAAATTGAACATGCAGCGTTGGAGAGTGAAGATATACGAAGCGGCGTCGTTTTTGGAAATGTCGGATTCGACTGTTTCCCAGAACTTGTCGAGGTTTGAGAGAAGCTCTCGTAGCCACACTTCCGAGCTTCGTTTTAGTATTTCCATGGCGAAACTTTTAACCTGATTTAAAAATGTAAACACTTTATAAAAAATTAAAAATTAAAAGACTTTTAACTTTGTTAAGAGAAATACCCTATTTGAACCCAAAAAAAAAGATCAAAACAAAAGTACCATAAAGTACGCCAAATTTAAAATTCTTAAAATAACACAAACAAATAATAACCAAGCTGCTGATATATTAGCTAAATCGATAATGCAAAATCAGGTCTTTGTACTCTATAATTATGTTCCATCATCTATTGTATCGAACCTCCATGAAGATTACTTGTTTTAGGCTAATGAAAGTTGATTGATGTTAAAAAAAAAAAAACACTAACAAATAATTATATGAAAATACTTGTTTACCCAAAATAAATTCAAAATAAAATTAAAATAATATGTTTAGTTTTTTTCCATTAAAAAATAATTTTAGGTCATCTAATCTATTAAAACAGAGTGCTATTTTATGATCAAACAGAAAAAAATACATATAACTCTTTTTTTTATAGATAATTTTTATTCTTTTCCTGGATAACTACTATTCCTATTGCCAAAAAGATATTTTTGGTTAAATTAAAAAATTAATTATTAATTATATTTAGTTCAATTAAAGAGTAGTTTAATTAATTAATACGATATATTAATTTTAATTCGTAATTAGAAAATTCATATTATGCAAACAAATATATTAAATATTTAAAATTATAAATAAAATCGATTATTATAAATTACATATTACGAAATAATTTAAATTTTTAATATTATTTTGTTACGAAAATAATATTACTTATTTTAAATTTTTGAATTTAGATTATTCCAAATTTTTTAATAATTTTTTTTTAAATGATACATATTCAAAATTAACAATTTTCATTGAAAGATAATCTTAAATTTTGAATTTAATACAGATTTTCTTAGATTTTATCAACATTTACAAAAACAATATTCGGAATTAATAAAAAAATATTTTCATTTTTAAATTTAAATCTTATTAATAAACTTGAATTTATAATTGAATATTTTTTAAAACTGAAAAAGGATAATTTATGTATTAAAATATATTTAAAGTAAAATATAGAACTGAAAATATATATATAACAAAATGGGTCAGAAAATTTATCTAATCTATTAAAACAAAGTGCTATTTTGTGACAAAACACGAAAAAATGTATATAACTTTTTTCTTTTTATGGATAACTTTTATTTTTTTCCTGAATAACTACCATTCCTATTGACAAACAGATATTTTGATTAAATTAAAAAAATAATTATTAATTATTAATTATATTTGGTTCAATTAAAGAATAGTTTAATTAATTAATCTGATTATATATATATATATATATTAATTTTAATTCGTAATTAGAAAATTCAGATTATGCAAAAAATTAAATTAAATATTTAAAATTATAAATAAAATCAATTATTATAAATTACATATTACAAAATAATATAAATTTTCAATATTGTTTTTTTACGAAAATAATAGTACTTATTTTGAATTTTTAATAATTTTAAATGATACAAATTTAAAATTAACAATTTTCAATGAAAGATAATATTAAAATTTTAATTTAATGTAGATTTTCTGAGATTTCATCAACAGTTACAAACAAAATATTCGGAATTAATAACAAAATATGCTTACTTCTAAATTTAAATCTTATTAATACACTCGAATTTATAATTCAATATTTTTCAAACTGAAAAATAAATATATTATTAATTAAATTTGCACAACCATAAATTTATAACATTCAGTTACCAATACTAAAAAAGATAATTTACATAAATAAAATAATGATTATATTTTAAATACAAAATATTTATGCTGATCTGTAGGTGTAAATGATATGATATTTATGTTGATTATAGAAAATATTTATGATTATGCCTTATTCGCAAATTAATAACAAAACAATGGGTAAAAGTCCGAATGGATAATTTATTTATTAAAAATATATTTAAAATAAAATATAGAACTGAAAATATATATAACAAAACGGGTCAGAAAATTTAGATAGCTAAAATCACTAATTTTGAATCATACATGTCCTACCAAAAATATATTTTTGTTACAAAATAGGAAACATAAAAACAAAAACAAATAAAAAATTGTTGAATACCCTCATTGTGGATTAAAGTTTTAGAAAACTATATAATATATTTTATACCAAAAATAAAATTGTTAACAAATCTCAAACTTTTACATCCACAAATATATTTTGTCGAAAAAATAAAACTAAACATCAGAAAATAAAATTTAAAAATTACCCCCGTTCTATGGCAGATTAGAAAAAGATTATGTCAACATAATGAACTCCCGTTACTTTTCGTATTGAACTCTTGGTTTAAGACAGATTAGAAAAAATAAATTATATCTAAACACCAAAATAATTATGTGTCTCATGTGATAAAAATTAAATATACAAAAAATATACTGAAATACAAAAAACAATACACATTATATTACAAAATTTGATAAACATAAAAAATTCTCGTGCGGATGCACGGGTGTAAAATCTAGTTTTTATATTAAATGTGTGTTATTCTTGTCAAGTTCAACTAGTGATGATAAGTTTGGAACAAAAGTTTTAAAATGTGATATTTTAAACAATTGACCCTTTTAAAATTATATATCAATAACTGCAAAAAACAAAAAAAATATCACTACTCTCGTACGTACCATAGTAATTACGTTACATTACATGATATTATAACGTAATTAGCAAGCAACGTATGTACGGACCTTGGCGTGCTTTGGCTCGGTGGTGTCGAGATAAACACCGACACGAACGCCGCCGTAGAAATCGAGGCTAGGCCGGAAATCGCCGATGAGAACATCTCTTTTATCAACTAGATCCATGTCGAAGAGATAGCTAAAAGATTTGACGTCGAGGACGGCGACGATGTTAGGATTAACGTCGCCGAAGAAAGGAAACGCCGGAGGGATATTTGTACGGAACACAGTGCTCTTGTACTTCTCTGCTCTTGTCTTGAAAAACTTCTCCGGTCCTTGGAACCAGAAGTAATCCAAACGGTCCGATAACGGTCCCACCAACGGCAAACCGTACGATCCCGGCATCGTACGGAAGGGAAGCTGAGACGGCGGTGGTGACGGTTGTTGGGATGTTACGGATGTTGACGGTGGTGGCGGTGAAGCAGACGCCATTGTTCTGGAGAACATCTTTTTGAGCTTTGAACTTTTTGGGAAATTATCTTGGAGATGTCTTTTATTGTCTCTAGGGAGAGTAATAAATAAACAAAGAGAACATAAATATTTTTACACACCAACAAAAACATACTAATATATACGGATATTCCCCTGAATTGTTTGTTTGCATTTACATTAAATATATATATATATATATATATTATTTATTTATTTAAAAAACCCCATAAAAGCATTTTAAGTAATTTTTTATTTATCAATTGTAATGTAAATGCTTTATTGTTAATGTTTGCAGACATAAGGCAAATTTCTTGTTATGTTTCGGAAGAGATGATTTTCGCAAAAGTTTGATAAGAATATTTATGGGTAAAAAATTTACAGGAAAGACAAAGATAAGTGCGTGTGTACCACTATGCTCTAGCTACCGCATGTTTAAAATTCACAGGAAAGACAGATAAATGAAGATCTTTCTTAAAACTTTTTTATTTTTTATTTTGCTAAAAGATATTTCTTAAAACTATTTGTGTGAACGGAAATAAAAATCGAGAAACACATGTGTCTATCTTACTCTTAACTAAATTTTTTGGGTTTTCAACATGCAGTGACAAAAAAAAAAAATATATGCACAGTCACGACTGACGCTACACACTAGTATAAAACAAATTTTTTTTTTATAGAACATTATATAGAAAAGAACGGAGAGAACAATTCATATCAAATTGTCAAAGATTTTGTTTTTATAAGTTTTTTGTAAAGCTTAAATATTATCTTTTTTTGGATGATTAAAAAATTCGGGGCCAAAGTCTGTAGATCTCTCTTATGCCCGACTAGACTAGAACATGTTTCTTAAGTATTATTCGATTTTGTGATCTCTATTTTCTAATCGAGTTAGTGACAACTGATAAATTTTTTTTATTTAATTGAAAATCGCAAACACGTTTGAATAATGTTTAGTAAATTAGTGGAGTATAAAATATTATATACTAGGATTCAATCCGTGTTACCTATATAGCGCGGAGTAATTTTTGTTTTAAAATTTAAGAAAATTTGTTTTTATCTATATTTTAAAATATGTTTAACTAATGATTATAGATAGAACTATCAACCCCGACTAACTTATCTACTTAACCCGTTTTGCAATAAACTAAAATATTATTCGGGATAATCCGCAAAAACCCTATAATCTTGAAAACATAACTATAATATGCACCGTTTAATGATTATGATTTTTGTGGTCAATTCACAAACTCTTAGAAATAATAATTTTCTCGTGTCTAACTCTTTATAAAATTAGTAAAATATTTTATAATAATTATAGTGAAAAATATTACAAGATTTTGAATATATTTTTCTTTGAATATGTATGGATTGATTATTATTTAATAATATCATAATAATTAAGAAACTAAATAGTAAATAGCCTCTTTAATGAGAAATAAATACTTTTCATATTCTCATCAATAATTTTATAAGACAATTATATCATTTCCTATTTCAATTATTATTTCTTATTTGTAATGGCAGTTCATGTAATAACTTACAAAACAACGTTCATTTTCAAAAATATCTTCTTAAATAATATTATAGAGACTAAGACTTAACCCGCGCTATAATTAGCGTGATGTCATTTTTTAAAAAGAAATTGTTTTAAAATTTAAGAAAAATTGATTTTATTTAAATTTTATAATATATCTAACTCATGATTATAGATAGAGTTGTCAAACATAATAATTTGTCTATTTAACCCGTTTTGCAGTGGACTAAAATATTATTCGGGCTAACCCATAAAACCTATAATCTTGAAAACATAACTCTATTATGCACCGTTTAATGACTCTAGTTTTGTGGTTAGTTCACGAACTCTTAAAAAAAAAAATTTGTGTTTAACTTTTTTATAAAATTAGTAAAGTATTTTTCAACTTTTATTTTGATTCGATTTTTGTTCTTTGAATATATATGAATTGATTATCATTTAAAATTATATAGTATATAACATCTTTAATGCAAAATAAATACTTTTCATATTTTTATCAATAATTATAAAAGACAATTATATCATTTCATATTTCAATTATTCTTTGTTATTTGTAATGGTATTTCATATAATAACTTACAAATTTCATTTTAAAAAATGTCTTCTTAAATAATATTATAGAGATGTTATTAGTTTCTGCTCAAAAATTTGGATAACTGTAATTCTACAAACAAAACAAATACAAAATCTGCCCGGATTACCATAAATTAATTGCAGTTTTCATCCTAAAATTTAACCTGAAGTAATACCCATATCAACATATTTACCTTGAACTAAAACACTTTGTTTCGGTAATTCGGCTTTCAAGACTCAGAGGACATGACTTTACGAGTTTGAATATGAGCACATCGAGATTTCAAGAAGCTTTTCCTGAGAGAATACTAAGAAAGTTTCTACTGATGAAAGGTACCATGAGGTAATTCAAGAGTTACCGGAGATCGATAACTCGATCAGAACCTTCTGGTTATCCCAAAAAAAAAAAGAGAATACTAAGAAAGTTTCTACAGATGAAAACAAAACGTATGGTCCCAAGTCAGGAATTGACTTCACTGTAAACTGACACATTTGTACTCACACCAAGATGGTCACGAGATTTTCTATCTTTTAAAATAGGTCCAAAAACAATAGTAGGCCATATCATGGCAACTTTCTAACAGCAATCAAGGCACCTTGCATTATTGAGCACAACAATGGTTTAACAGTGGGTAATGGATGGTCCAGAAGAAACTCGCAAACAATTTGATTCATGCACCTGAATTAGTAACGCATAAGTAATCCAACTATAGGATTCAAGAAACATAGAAAAGGGAATAAGAAGTTGTGTGGCTTTACTCAGCCTTACGACCATCATGAAGCTTCACTCCAGAGGCATCAACATACCGTATGGGTTATATAGACTAGATGATTTTACCCATTTTAACATCCCTAATCATACATTTACATGTAACAATCCATTAAGAAGCATAAATAAAATAATTTTCTTTAAAGGTAAGAATGTGTGATTTTGATATGGAATAAAAGTGTATATGTCCATAACCAAAACACAAAACTTCTGACTTCCTAAACCTAAAAACCAAGACTAAGAATTTTCCTATCTAAAACTCTAAACGCAAAGCCCAAAAGGTTAAGTCTAACTTGATCTATAAAGTTCTAAATCTAAGATTAACCTAAACTTTAATATAAACCTAAAGCTAGTGGCGAGAGAAAGAGAAAAAGAGAGAGATAGAGCCGGGAGATTTTCCGAGGAAAAGAGAGGAGACATCCCAAGAGAGAGAGAGAGAGAGAGAGAAGTAGATCACACGCGAGGAGGAGGGAGAAGAAAAAGAAGATAAGAAGAAAGAAGAAAGAAGAAAGAAGAAAGAAGAAAGAAGAAAGAAGAAAGAAGAGGAATATGTACTCGAAAATAGAGAAGAAGACGGGGGAGGCGTGGAGGAGGAGATTGGAGGTGTTGGTGGCGTCAGGAAGTCGCGGCAGAGGCAAGGTGGCCTCCGGTGGTGTTGTGGTGTCAAAGCTGAGACCTGAGGTGGAATGGATCGAGGTACATTACCAAACCGAGGTGAGTCTGTTGACTTCCTGTGGAAGGTAAGCTTAATGGCGGCTTCATGTGGAATGTAAGTTCAATATGAAGATGTATGTGTTGAAGTTTTATTGTACTAGTCACGAAGTAGTACATGAAGTGACACAGGACGTGGAGATGTGTGATTGTTGAGATATGAACGAATCTGGGTGATAAGATTCGAACCAAGAGTTGTTTGCTAAGCTGGATGAGGATATTGCAGCTTTGGGGTGTTTCCATATTCTTAGGATAAGATATATGAAAATAGAATTCCAAAAGGATTTGGAGATATCTTTAAATAAAAGAAATATGCTCTATGGATATTTTGAAAACTTGATGGGCAAGTTTAATAGAATATAAGAGTGGTTGTGGCCTTTTGGCATAAGCAGAGCTTGAGAGAAAAAGAAAAGCAAAAGGGTTTTTGGGTGTGACATCGTGTGTGTCACTGAAGAATCAAAGTTTAGGCTTGGGGGAGTTTAGCTCATGGTTAGGTTATCCTGAAGAGTTCATGTTATAGGATAGGGCAGTATTTCAAGAGGGTTATGATTGATATGCGTGTTTGCAATTTGGTTTTAATTGCTTTCTGATTCTAGTGAATTCGAATACTGGACGTGGTCCCGGGGAGTAGGAAATGAACCTCGTTAAAAAACTTTGTGTCTCTTTATTTTCTGCACTTTATATTTGTCTCACCTACACTTACAATTGGTATTAGAGAGGGTTATCGATATAGATTTAGTCTTGTTTCGGGTAGATCAAAGGTGAGGATCAAAAGTAGTACATGAAGTAGGACAGAGTTCGAAATCGGGTTTGATGGATTCCTATCATGAAGGTACGTCTATGACAAGACCACCACGACTTGATTCTTCAAATTATGGGTATTGGAAGGTTCGTATGCAAGCTTTCATTAGTGGTCTTGATGAAGATTGTTGGAATTTGATTGAGATTGGTTGGAATCCTCCTATGATGACTGATGATAAGGGAGTTGAAGTTCTTAAGCCGAGAGATAAATGGAATGTTACAGAGAAGAAGGCATCAAGTTATATTTCTAAAGCCAAGACTGCAATTTATAATGCAATTGATGCAAACTACTTCAAGCTGATTTCTCAATGTGCATAAGCTCAAAAGGCATGGAAGACATTGGAGAACATGTTTGAAGGTACTACAAGTGTCAAGAGAACTAAGTTGGATATGTTAGCATCTAATTTTGAGAATCTAAGGATGGATGAAGGGGAAACCGTGGCTCAATTTAGTGCTAAGTTGTATGACATATCTAATGAGTCATTCGCTCTTGGAAATTAGTACAAGGACAAAAAGTTTGTGAAGAAACTGAAGAGATCGCTTCCATCAAAGTTTGAGTCAAAAATTTCTGTAGTTGAAGAAGCTTATAATCTGGATGAGATGGTTTTTGATGAGTTTGTTGGGATACTTTAAGCTTTTGAATTGAGCAAATCGTATGAAGACAAAGGTCAGAAGAAGGATGTTGATGTTGGAGTTGATCTAAGGGTTTCATCTTCTGAAGATCCTATGGCGATGCTGTCAAAACAATTTGCTAAGTATTTGAAGCAGAAGGGAAACATCAAGGAGAAAGAAAAAGAGTTTGGCAAGTCATCATCGAATATACAATGCTTTGAGTGCCAAGGATTTGGACATATTCGCTCTGATTGTGCGAACTTGCAGCAGCAAAAGAAGAAGAAAATCAATGATTCTGGAACTGATTCAGATGATGGTGAAGAGCTAAGGAATTTTGTGGCATTTACAACCTTTGAATCTGATTCTACAACAAAACTTGCAGCAGGGTCTGCTTCAGTGTCTGCAACAGGTTCTGTGCCAGCGTCTGCAGCAGGGTCTGAAATTGGAAGTGACAATGTTGAAAGTGATGACGATGATGGAAGTGTCGATGATAAAGAGTTTGCTGAGAGTTACAAAGCGTTGTATGAGCATTACTGTAAACTGGTTGAGGAGAATTTGGTGTTGACTAAGGAGAAAGTCAAGTTAGAAGCTCAAGTGGCTGAGGTACAAAAGTATGCAACATAGAAAGAAGAAGAAGCACATCAAGCTAGAGTTCAACTTGAAGAAACACAAAAATATTTGAGGATGTTGAATAATGGCACGAATCAATTGGATCATCGTCTTAGCATTGGTAAAAGTGATCGATATGGTCTTGGATTTAAAGAGAAATCTTCAAAAGTTGATTGTGGTTTTGTGTCTGGTGGAAAAATGGAGGTTGCAACGACATCTGCTACAGAGCAAGCGACTAGAGTTTCTGCAGAGACTGAAACTGGTGCAGAGACTGAAACTGGTACAGAGACTGCAACTGGTACAGAGAAGGCAACTGGTACAAGAACTGATACAACGCCTGCAACAACAAAAATCCCATAAGTGCAGAGTGCACCTCGACGAATTTTTTGACATGTGTGCATTCATTGTGGAATTGTTGGGCATATTAGGACAAGATGTTTCTGGTTATTGAGGGAGAACAATCAAATGGAGCAAGCTAATGGTGTGAGATTTCAAGGTCCAACATGTTATTCTTGTGGGGTTCAAGGACATGTTCAACGTAATTGTTTCAAGTCTGTTCGAGGGGCTTTTTGGACTAGGAGAATTAATCACTACGGAGATGGTGCAGTGGGGGGTTTATCCTTAATTTGGAGGGAGACGGTTCCTTCATTAGTTTTTGACCATGATGTAACTCAAGCAGGGGGAGAATGGGTGTTGCTGGTGTGGATATGTGTTACTAGTGACGAAGTCTTTGAAGTTAGGGTTGCTTGAATTCACATACATAGTCAAAAGGAGGAGAATGAAGATGTATGTGTTGAAGTGTTAATTTTGTACCAGTCCAAAGTAGTACAGGAGGTAGTACATGAAGTGACACAGGACATGGAGATGTGTGATTGCTGAGATATGAACGAATCTGGGTGATAAGATTCGAACCAAGAGTTAGTTGCTGAGCTGGATGAGGATATTGCACCTTTGGGGTGCTTCCATATTCTTAGGAGAAGATATAGGAAAATAGAATATTTCCAAAAGGATTTGGAGATATCTTTAAATAAAAGAAATATGCTTTATGGATAATTGAAAAAACTTGATGGGCAAGTTTAATAGAATATAAGAGTGGTCGTGGCCTTTTGGCATAGGCAGGGCTTGAGAGAAAAAGAAAAGCAAAAGGATTTTTGGGTGTGACATCGTGTGTGTCAGTGAAGAATCAAAGTCTAGGCTTGGGGGAGTTTAGCTCAGGGTTATGTTATCCTGAAGAGTTCATGTTATAGAATAAAACAGTATTTCAAGAGGGTTGTGCTTGATATACGTGTTTGCAATTTGGTCCCGGGGAGTAGGAAATGAACCTCATTAAAAAAATCTGTGTCTCTTTATTTTTGTCTCACCTATACTTACACAATAATCCTAGATGTAACGTAAGTTGCTTCATGCACAAGAATTCCTGGAAACCCTTGATTTAGAATGTAGCTTCATGCATAAGTTATTCTTGTAGAAACACTAATACCTTCCTTCATAATGCAGCCAGACTTCCTGAACAAGACAGCAACTCTAATTCCAGAAATCTAATTCCATCAATCCTAATTTCTTGCACAAGGCAAATCTGAAAACCATGGTTCTACTAACTGCAGTCGTTATTTCTTGAAAGCAGTTTTTCAATTGCCAACCGCATCAAACATTAAACGCATTGCAAAGAATATCAGATCGAGAGCAGCTGCATGAGAGGACATGTTCTGTGGATCTATATATCTCAATACCTGATTTAGTTTATCAATATTCATATTGTGGTTAGTTGATGAATAAATGTGATGTTGATGGATGCATGTTGTTGATGCTTGATGCATGATAAGTCTGGCATGTGCATGTTTGATAAATGATGATGATGATTTAGGGTAGACCATGATTGCAAAGAACAATGGCTAAGGATCGGGTTATGGCATGACGAGTTGTAATCGACGCATATGTTAGATTCAAAAGTTAGTATGTTTGCTTAGGATTGTGTGCGGTCTTATTAGCCATTTTCTTGATTAAACTACAAGTCTACAACATGAATCAGTTTGAGGTTGTAGTTTAAGAACAACACTACAAGAAAACATGGTGTTTTCCGATGGAGGTAATTCTGTCGGTAATTTCCGACATAGGTAATTTCGTCGGTAATTTCCGACGGAATTCGGACGAAATTAACATCCGTTGGAATTCCGTCGGAAAATAATACCCGTCGGAAATTTTCCACGGATTTCTCACGGATTAGTGTAATTTCGCAAATCCGTGAAAAATTTCCGACGGATGTTATCACACTTTCGAAAAACCAAAAAAAAAAAATTGTTAAGTAACATCCGTGGAAAATTTTCCGATGGATGACCAAAAATGTGGTTTAGGGTATAGGGTTTAGGTTTTTTTTTGTAGAAATTGTAGAGAAACAATTGTATGATGTATATACAATAGTTTCAACTTGTCAAATTTCAAAATAAATGTGTGTTATAGATTTTATAAAATTTGATGGAAGTGTTAGTATAAGTTAGAGTATAAGGTATAGAAGATGTTATGTGAAATGTTTAAGTTTTATGTTGTAAAAATAATAAACTCATAGAAAGTCTTTAACATTGATGAACTAACAATTTTTTTGAATGAAACATGTAGATTAAGGATAGTTAAATCATATCATGTAACCCTAAACCCCAAATATACCCTAAATCCGTCGAAAATCCATTGAAAAATTTTCACGGATTTCCGACAGATTTGGATCCTTCGATATGTGTCGGTTGACGGCCCAATAGAAACACATGCAGGGTATATTCCCATATTCGTCGGAAATTTCCCACATATTTTAGTTTTTTCGAGACCGCGAGAAGATTGACTGCCTAAATGAAATTTTTTGAAATCCGACGGATTTCCGAGGGATCCATCCGTCGGAAATCGATATAAATCTGAGATGGTTCTTCTCATTTCTCTCTTATATATATATATATATCTCTTCCAATGGATACTCTCATCAACTCTCTCTCTCTCTCCATCTACTTCCGATTTCTTCTCAACTCCCTCTCATCTATCTCTAATAAACATAAATCCAAACCCAAATCTTCATTTCTAATGGATTCAAACATGTAAGTCATTCAAATCCCTTTTGTATATTAAATTTCATTGTTATGTATTGTTGTTTGTTGAGTATAGGATGATATTTAGTGTAAATTTAGGTTTTAGGTGATTAGAAAATAGGATTGGAATGAGATTGGTTGTTGTTAGGTTTGTTAAATGTGTTTTTTAGATGAAAAACGGTTTAACAATTTTTCGATTTTTAAAAAACGTTTTTGTAATTTTCGAACTTCTAAAGCGTTTAACTAAATATTTAAAATTTAGAAACGTTATTTTGGGAATTATCTACCAATTCAAAACTTTTTTCTTATTTTTTAAAAATTATAAACATTTTTTAAAATTATCTAGCTATTAAAAACATTTTAATAAATTTAAAAATTATGAAAGGTTTAGAATTTTAAAAACTTTTTTGAAAATTTTAGAATTTTAATGAAATTTTTGAATATTTTAAAACATTTGAAAATTTTGAAAATTTATAATTTTCTATGATTTTTTTTTTTTGAAATTTTTGAAATTTTTATGAATTTTTTGAGTTTTTGGATATTTGGAAATTTTTGGATTTTTGGAAATTTTTGAATTTTCGGAAGTTATAAAAAAAAATCAATTTTGTTTTGAAAATTTTGGAATTTTACAATTTAATATATTAACGTTATTATGTTTTTCTCTTAGGAATAATGAGAACTCTCTCCGTTTGGGCTCCAATGGACACAATCGTTCTCCGGGTACGTCTAGTAACGATATGCTTCGTAGTACAATGACGAAATCGAAAGACCAATACGCGAAGGTCGAGGAGTTGGAGTACGCACACAACTCAACTCGGAAAGAGCTCACGGATATGAAGAAGATTATGAAGAACGTGTTCCCATCTCTTTCCAAACTAAATTTTTTTTGTTTTTTGATATTATGATCAAATTTGTGATGTGATATTAGTAGCAGTTTGTTGGACATGTTAACATGTCTATATATTCGGATAAATATTTGCAGTAGGTTGGTAGAAGAAAATCAGGATTAATTCTTGATTTAAAGCATAGAGACTCTCGAGGCTTGTACTATTTGTCTCAACTCTGAAGCTATGAACAACCATTGCCATGAAACTGAAAATAAAAACAAACTCAAAGCAATTATAAGACTTTATATTCTGAAATCTCAATTCATATTTTAAGTTAATTCTTACAATCATGAACGTAGCAAAAACCTAACAAAAGAGGAAGGTAAACCATGTCCAAAATTTATGTGTTATTGTTAACTGAGCTTCGTCTGCTCAAGGAAAAGTTATCTTAAGTTTTTTTTAGTCCTCGTAAGAAAAAAGGTATCTACTTCTGTGTCCATCTTAGAATCTAGGATCCGAATCAGTAACATCAACTGAATGCTCTAAATCCAAAGCCACAAATTTGCTGGTGGTTCTATGCAGTGCTGAGTTTGCAGTTTGGTTGGCTCATATACCATCATGCATTTGTCAAACAAAAAAAAAATGAGAAGAACATATAAGTAAAGCCAATATCCACTTTGATAAATTAGGAATTACATAACAATCTAAGTTGTCCACTCATTTTCTTTTCATATATGTAGAGTTTCCTATTTGGTAATGAAAAGAAAAAGAGCGAATCTTCTTTATATAATTTCTACCGAAATGAAGTTATCTACTAAACCAAATTTCAGAACTGGAAACTTGAAAAATATTCTGAGTATAATCGTTCTTAGGATTTTGAATCTCCCCTGAGACGTCAATATTTTAATAATTTGGATGATTATTTCTCCTCCAAATAAAAAAAGTAACACTTACTTTCTTGTTTTCTATGCCCCACGTTGGACACCTTATTCTTCCATGACTCGACTTCATGAAAATGACAATGATCTTCATGTTCATTTTTTTTTGCTCCAATGTTTTTCCTTCTCATGCCTCGTTTTGTTTCTTATTTTCCTAAATTGGTTACCTCCCCAGCACATGCTGCACATTCATCACCTTCTTCTTTCTTCGACGTCCATTTGCAAAAAAGGTTAAATTGTCATTACTTTTTCAGACATTATGTTTGTTATTTTGTATATATAACATGTATGTTTAGAGATTCCAGACAACATGAGAAGGGGAAAACAAATTGAAAAATCTAAAAAGAGGGAGGGAATGCATTGAAAAGGCTGGATAAATAACTTAGTCAGATAAGAACTAATGTACTAACCTAAGAGAGAAGCCATGAACACACCCTTTTCAACATCTTTAGTACTGTCTCGGTTTCTCTATAGTATCTCCTTTTAGTTCTCTTCTGACTATGGGAAAACATAATAGTCAATGTGTCAATCCAACGGATAAACACATATAATGTGCACTAAAATGATGTCTAAACAAAGAATACAACATACTTTAAGTATCATATTTTATTTTTCATAACCTAGTTGAAGCAAATTCTGAACTACTGATTTTAACCAGAAACCAAAAAAAAATAACATATCAAGTAAATGATAGAATATACCTGCAGCGTTAAGGAAGTAGAGTCATAACTCACAGAGCATTATGAGATCGAAGTACTTTGATTAAGGAGAGAGAGAGTATAACGCCCCGACCGCCCCTACCTGTGGGCCCCAACGACATCTCCCGGCCCGTGGGCCCCACCCTCGTCCGACGGCCGGTGCGTTAGTCCGGGAGGCTTGTAATACTTGTTTACTGACCCTGCAATCACCACGTGATCTTTCCCCGTGTTTTGTCCTCACTCACACGATACCGCGAATCACTTCCCGGAAGGTCACCCATCCTTAAATTGCTCCAGCTCAAGCACCCTTAACTCTGGAGTTCTCTCTGGACAAGTTCCCGAAAAGATAAGTGCACTTTGGTGACATAGGTAGCCAAATCAATTCTTATAAGCCTCTCCGCATATACAAGAAACCGGGATGTTACAATCACCCCCACTCACAGAGCGCAACGTCCTCGTTGCGCACCAGGATCGTCACCCTAGACGGTGTGAGCCCACCTGACTTCACACACGTGTTTGGGTTCGGCTCTGATACCACTTATAACGCCCCGACCGCCCCTACCTGTGGGCCCCAACGACATCTCCCGGCCTGTGGGCCCCACCCTCGTCCGACGGCCGGTGCGTTAGTCCGGGAGGCTTGTAATACTTGTTTACTGACCCTGCAATCACCACGTGATCTTTCCCCGTGTTTTGTCCTCACTCACACGATACCGCGAATCATTTCCCGGAAGGTCACCCATCCTTAAATTGCTCCAGCTCAAGCACCCTTAACTCTGGAGTTCTCTCTGGACAAGTTCCCGAAAAGATAAGTGTACTTTGGTGACATAGGTAGCCAAATCAATTCTTATAAGCCTCTCCGCATATACAAGAAACCGGGATGTTACAGAGAGCGTCAGTTTGGACTTCGGGAAAGTGAGTCTATATACAGAGGGCGGAGTGGCGGTTGCGATTTGAAACGGCTGATTCTTAGAAGTGTCAGGAAGTGGAACCGATTCCCATTTTAGAAGACTTGGCTTTTTCATAATGAGGATGATGTGGAATGTTCTAATGTTTTGATTGGAGGATTATTTTTGAGATTATTTATGCCTACATGGAGGCCTTTAGAAGCCAAGAATTGAATCCCTTTCATATAAAGGAGATTGGTTTGAAATGCAAGTCAAGCTAATTGGTGTGGTTATCTCATTTCTGAGGGGAGGTTTACACAACTTCTTTTCAATGTATGACAATGTGATAAGAACATATTTTTTCCATGCCCTTATCAGTTATTTTTTTTGTCCACAACCCATACTTAATGTTGTAGTTGTTAATCTCTCCTCAACAACCAAACCTAAGAAGAGAGAAAAAGAATGGTCTAATTATAGTTTCAGTGTTAATTAACCCTATGCACAACACCCATTTATGTTCATAATTATTAATTGGTCTCAACAGATTTTCTATTTGGCTATATAAAACCCTGAAACTCTCAACACAATGAGTATGCTCCAAAAACTACTTATATAAAATTATAGAAAGAGAGAAGAAAAAAACTCTCTCAAATCTCTCCACAACAATTTGAATTATGGAGGAAAACACTCCATCAGATCCCCAGAACCAGGACTCATTGGGTTTGTTCGCTAGCTATCTAAACGGCAGGCAACTTAGTGGTTGCGGCCAGTGGCGAAGCTACTGTATAAGTAGAGGGGGATCACTTGACCCCTATGAAATTTTAAAATTTTTAGTTGCAAGCTTAAACTCATAATGATAAATAGATGTTCTGGTTAAAACTTAATGATCCTTATGTCATGTGATTGACTCCAGAGCTTGCCCCCCCCCCCCCCCCCCCCCCATATATTCATTTCAAATTAATTTTATTCTCCTTTCCATTTTAGTTATTTTCTTCTAAATTTCTAACATATTCCTGGATGCTATTTTTGTTATTGGCTCTTTCTTACATATTACATTTTGTTCTAGTCTCTTTTGACATATCTGCGTTTTAAAAACATTTTCCTTTACTTTCTATTTTAAATAGTTTTTACCATTTTTTCTTTAAAATATCAGAAATCAAGATAAATACAACAACTAATTATATCCACCCATACTACACTAAACATTTAAATAAAAAATTATTTTAAAATTAAAAATATGTCAAACAAATTATTAAAAAAAGTATGAACTACTCGTTGAAAAGTTAATCATTTTAAAACTATATATATATATATATATTTTTTTTTTTTGTTAACAAATAATTTTTGTTATTGTTTTTTTTTAATGTTTTGAAATCTATTTAACTAACAATATTATACTCCAAACATTTTACATAATCTAATATTAATATATAGTTAAATATATTTGCACCCAGTAAAAAATATTTCTATCTCCGCCACTGGTTGCGGCAACAGTAATTGGTGCTATGAGTTTCGAAGTAATGATTAACCCTTCCGGCGGTGTTAGCCAGATTGGCGACGAACAGTCACCTAAGGTAACTAATAACACCAATGGAACTCATAAAACATTTGTCTTTCTACCTTTGTGACCAATATTCGGGAACTTTGGTAATAGGGTATTGTGGCCTTTGCCGTCTCCATGGATTTCATCATTCTCGCGGTCAATGGTTTGAGACTCATGTATATATGTGTGGTGTAGCTTCATATCGGTCAAATGGTTAATTTAGATTTTTTTTTTTTTTGTTGAAAAAATTGACTTAGATTAATTCAAGATTGGTATATAAATATTGACTCATACGTGGTTGTTTGATTGTACTTAAGGATTACTAATATATGACTAATTAACGATTTTCAAATATGATTTACAAGAATGATTATGATAATGCAAGTTTGAAAAATCGTTAATTAGTCATGATTATGATAATGCAAGTTTTTATGATGACGACCATGATGACGACCATTCTTTGTATCTCGGCATCCTTTTTCATGGTTGTGATGTTAGTCCATCTCCGGGCTATCATCCACTCTATTTTATTTACCCAACTGGCATATTTAGGATTTTGGGTCTGATTTGCTGTTGTAATGCTGATAATCCAGCTGTTTAGGCTGATTTGTCCACATCGCCGTCGGTCCACACCAATTTTTGAATACATATTCTACATTTTTCTATATATTCTATTTTTTGCAGAATAAAACTTTTACCGTTTTATCTTTGTTATGGAATGTGGAATACGTATTCTGCAAAACGGTTAACAAAATCTGAAAAAATATAGGATCAAGTGTTAACCACCAAAATTGAATATCTTTAAAAATCCTTTTTCCCCCCTTTTTCCTTTTTTTTTCCTTTTTTTGCACTTTTTTCCTCTTTACTTCTCCTTTCTTGTAATCTTATTTTCCTCTTTTTTTTTTTGCACGATTTCTCTTATTCTTTGTTTTTCACGATTTCTCTTCGTCTTTGTTTTTCTATTCTTTTTCTTCAAATATACTGCATATCTATGTAACATGTGGTGTATGGAGATTGAGTATCAATAAGGAGTAGATTTTTATTATTGATGAAGAAAAACGAGGTAGATTACTAACTTTGGAATCAAGTACTACTCTTGCGGAGTTAAAACGATGGTTTTAGAGGACTATGGAGTAGTCGAACAGAATATCGAGTTCAATTATCTACCGAACGATTTGATCAATAACTTAGGATCTCTCTCAGTTATCATCACAACTGATCATCAAGTGAATTTTTTTGTTGTGTATGCAAAGAAAAATGCGTTGATACATTCGTTTGTGACATTTACAGTTACAATTAATTTGAATAAAGAGCCATGAGATTCAAGTAGTTAACGCTGTTAGAGGTATTCCGGAGAAAAGTTTTGGTAAATTCCAAAATTTGCACATGTTAATATGCTAATTTCTCCATAATTTTGTAGGTAATCTTGTAGAACTCGCTTTTAAATTTGAGAATCATTTTTGCTAATTTCTCCATAATTTTCTGAGCAATATGTTTTGAATAAATTTCAAAAACTAGAACCAAAAGACAAAACATGATCTCAGTTAATTCTCTGGAATCAGAATCAAAAGCTATTATGCCACAGCAATGGCGATTTTGCTTTTTAACTTACAAACACATGAGAGTATCTCTATAATATTATTTAAGAAGATATTTTTGAAAATAAACTTTTTTTGTAAGTTATTACATAAAATGTCATTACAAATAATAAAAAATAATTAAAATAGAAAATGATATAATTGTCTTTTACAATTAGTGATAAGAATATGAAAAATATTTATTTTGCATTAAAGATGTTATATCTTATTATATAAAGTTGGATCCCTCGACGTGAGTGTGACACATAGGATAATTTTCAATCACGAGATTATTACATTTGTCACTATTGTTAATTTAGATCTTGACATGTGTTAATTTAATTTAAAAAGTAAAAATGAATTAAAGTAAATATTAAAAAATGTTAAACAAAAAAAAAGGCAATCTTAGTAAAAATAAATTAAATTAAATATTAAAAAGGTTAAACTAAAAAAAAAACAATCTATATAAAAAGAAAACTTAAAATAATAATAAAAGAATAATAGAAAATGTAAATTGATCCTAAAAACTAAAGTTAATAAAAAGAGGGAAAATCAAAATTTTATAATGAAATTTTTTAAATCGATTAATAACCAATTAATAAAAAAACATTAAAATTTGGAAAGATTAATAATCGATCCATAATCAAATGGTAAAGTTACTTAACAAAAAGAAAAATATAAAAAGGAAAACATAAAATTTGAAAACATTAATAATCGATTCATAATCCTAAAATCTAAATTTATTTAAAAAAAGAAAAAAAATACAAAATCTACATTTATCCTAAAAGAGAAAGTTAATAAGAAAAAGAAAAAAAAATTAGTTTTTCTTAGATTAAGAAAATAAAACAATGGATTACTAATCTTAAAAGAAAAAAAAAACTCTAATTTCTCACCTCTACATAAATAATTTGGTAATATATGTCAATTACATACCAAAAATAAAAAGTCCAATAATCGTTTCCTAAGGTATTTAAATGTATCTGCTCCACCATATTCTTCTTTCATAGTATATATTTATTTCATCGAAAAATTTGATACTAAATATTTATGTTATTTATTTTTATGGGAGATTTAATTTTGTTTTTTATTTTTAGTTTTTTACGGGTTATAAAACATCTTATTATATAAAACAAAATGTTTCAAAGTTAGTAACCCGCATGATCGCGACACGTGTTAAATTAATTGATTAGACTTCGACATGTGTTTAATAAATTTTCAATTATATTTTAACACATGATATTTACAATAAAATTAATATGTTTAATCGATTCAGATTAGAATAAGAAAATTAAATAATAAATAATAATCATAAAAAAGAAAAGGAATAAAAGCAGAAAAAAAAAACTCATATTTCAGTTTAGAATAAAGAAATCTTCTTATTATATAAAACTGGATTTTTCAAATGTTTTAATTCACCTGATCGCGACATGTGTCATGTCAAAGTTGGAAAAAATTTAAATCGATTAATAAAAAAACTTATAAATTCTAAAAATTTAATTACCGATTCATAATATTAAAAGATAAAGTTACTAAAAATAAAAATAAAATTTACCCTAAAAGGAAAAATTAATATAAGAAAAGAAAAAAAACATTCATTAGTTTTTCCATTTAGATTAAGGAAATTAATCATAAAAGGAACAAAATTTTAATTTTTCACCTCTATATAAACCACAATTTGGTAATATGTCAATTATACACCAAAAAAATTAAAAATCCAATAATCGTATCCAAAACTATTTACTGCATCTTTTCACCAAATTTTTCTTTCAATGTATATATTTATTTCATTTTAAATTTTGTTTCTAAATTTATGTATTATATATTTTCACGGGTGATCTAATTTTGTTTTCTATTTTTCCGTGTTGAATTTTTGTTTCACGGGTTATAAAATATTAAATTACAAATCCGCATATATGCGGGTACTTATCTAGTACTATATATTTTTAAATAATAATCAATCCATATATATTCAAAGAAAAAATTTCTATTTAAAATCTTGATATATTTTTCACTATAATTTATTATATTTTATTTAAATTTATATCAAAATAAAAGTTACAAAATATTTTAGTAATTTTATAAAAAAGTTAGACACAAGAAAATTGATTTTTGTAAGAGTTTGTGAACTAACCACAAAACTAGAGTCATTAAACGTTGCATAATAGAGTTATATTTTCAAGATTATAGGTTTTACGGGTTAGCCGAATAATATTTTAGTCCACTGCAAAACGAGTTAAATAGACAAATTATTCTGTTTGACAACTCTATCTATAATCATGATTTAGACATATTATAAAATTCAAATAAAAACAATTTTTCTTAAATTTCAAAACAATTTCTTTAAAAAAAATTACTCCGCACTAATTATAGCGCGGATTAAGTCCTAGTTCTCTATTATAAAAAAATACTAAATCATAGTCGTCCACCTCCCCATCTCTGCTCTAATCCAAGCATCAAAGGTTTCTTGCTTCTTATCAGATTAAATCATCAGTTCCTCTAAGTTTTTCGTAATCATCTTCTGTAATCAACCCTTTCCTCAGCTTTTTATCTAACCGATATGCTCGAGCCATCTCTTCTTCATCTTACAACATGAAGGAAGATACAAGAGGCCATAACACCCATGGCTAACTTTCCGATTTCAAGGCTTTTCCATCTGTATAGTTAGGGGAAAAAATAGAAACTTGTGAATTACAAAAGTTAAAGACCGAGAGAATATTTGGAAAAAAATGATTGACCCGAACCTCAAAGTGTGAGAGCAGCGAATGCTCCTTATCGTTCCTCCCTTGTCTTCCCAATCTTGCAGTTCTGCCAACCCTATGGATAAATACAACTGGGTTTTGTGGGGGATCATACTGCATGAACATCACCAGTTGCAACCTTTGAATCCTAAATTTTGCAACAAAGATGGCAAAACAATGGAAATAAACCTTACTGAATCTACCTGAACTACGTAATCAATCCCTGGAATATCAAGTCCACGTGCAGCGACATCTGTGCACATAAGGACACCGCTTGATGCTTCAGTAAACGAAGCTAATGCACTGTCTCTTGCATTCTGATGTATAAAGTATATTTCATTAAAACCTGTAATAACAACACAGTGAGATGACTAAGTGTCGCCAGCTCGACTGGTAAAGGTATCTTGAGCGAAACCTTGAGGTCACATGATCGAGTGACGCTTGGGACGGGACCATTTAAAATGTTCTGGTCCCAGACCTGGAGATGTACGGGTCTCGGCACAGAACCTCCTGGTAATTCAAAAAAAAAAAAAAAAAACATAGTGAGATGATATGGAAAATTGAAATATATCAAGGTCGTTTAGCTGCTTCATATCCCCATGGATAGGAATTAAAGATATGGACTTCAGGGCAGGAATTTTTGAAAGTACGAGTCTCCATTAACCAACAAAAGCACATGTCATGACGGCGGTTGCTTATTTATCTCCGGGTGCACCAAAACAAAAACAAAATCAATTTGGTGAGATTATAAAACCATATAACCAAAATTAACTGAAAAGACTGGTAAGGGGGAGAAGGAGGAGGGACGGTAGATAATTCCCACTAGACGGAGATCCGACGGAGATGATAATATCGGCGAGGAGGAGGATTTTTTTTTATGGGGAAAGAATACTTTTTTTGTCTATGCTTAAGTTTTATTTAGATTAGGTGAATCCCCGCGCTAACGCACATGTATTTTTATTTAGAAGTTTTTTGGTGTTTTTAAAAAAAAAATTATTCGTAACAAATGCAGATTTACAAAGACATCATGACAGTTGATATTCCGATTACTACCACAAAGTCGTAACCCATTATATCTATCCATTAAGCCAAATACCTACGCTCCTACTATGAACCATGCAACATATGCTTATCCAAAGACATTTAAACCACAATATGAGCACATGCGTTGCTATAAAACACAAGAGGTTACAGCGAGAGCGTACCATGAATAGTTTGAGTAGCCATGAAACGAGCCGTCAGCATCCGAATCTTTACCATTCCCTCTTTTTCCGGTATCCGAATCAGGATAAGCATTAGGCGGGCTCTGATCTCTAAAGTAAGATCCCATAACTGATAAACCATCACCAACGCCTGGCTCACCAATACCACCCATCTGGCTCGACTGCAACAAATCATGGCTCAACCCACTATGGGTTAGAGCACTCGCCAACATCAGATACATGTAACCTCCTCCGACTGTTGCTGCTAAAGCTGGATTCTCCAACATTCCGGTTACATAAACCGGATGGTATTGGTTCCCTAGCATAAACGGTGATGCAGCTATTCCACCACCGGTAAATACATGTTACCTTTGCGTTTGCTGTTGCTGGGACTGACTCTGATTAGCCATCAAACCTAAACTCATCTTCACCGGACCCGCCTGGTGATGCCCATTTCCCGACGCTGCATGCCCCATTGAAGCAAGTTGGCATGTCGTCGTTCGATAAAGAATCCTCTTCTTCGGCTCCTTAAGCGCATCTCTTGCTCATTTCCTCGTCCGAAACCTTTAGCCTTGCCCCTTGTAATTCAGGAGATTGAATCCGCGATCATTACTATTCCAAAACGAATCATCGCTGGAAGAGGCTGAGCTCTCGTCTTCGTTAGGTTGATGAATCACCATACTCCCAGCTCGCATCATCCTCGGAGACAGAGATTGAGGAGGTTGCATCTACGGCGGGGGCGATCATGGCCTCTTCCTGGACTGGTTGCCACCATAGCAGATCGATTATTAATACCTCTTCTTCGACGACACTACTCGAGGAATCGATGATTAGGTTTTTAGAGAGGTTGTAGCGATTTTAGAGTTATGGTTTCGTGTGTGTTTCGGGTTGTGGGCATGATAGGGTTGATAAAATTTGTCTGTGTGATGAATTAGAGGTTGGAGGAAGGGATTTGTGGTAGGGTAAGGTTCTTAAGAAAGATTTGTGCGTAGTTTGGTCTGAAGAATTATATTCTCTCCTAGTATAACTAAAACTTAAACATTTTTCTTACTATTGCGTAAAAAAAAATAAATCATGAAATAAAACACATATGAGGTTGATTATATTAACTTGAATCTTTTGTTTAAACAATTTTTAAAACTTCAAATAATTGAGTTTATTTCTAGAATTAGCTTAACATTTGTTTTTTGTTTGTTTGTTTGTGTGAGATTCTCTCTAAATAAAATAAATAAAAGTTGGATATTTATGTATAGTAATTAGTAATTACCTACCATTTATCGTCAACGTATTGAAAAGTAGACAGGAAACGAATATGATCCAAATCATAAATAAAATCATATAACTAAAAATTTATAAAAAGATCAATAATGGGGGCTGACGTGCCGATGCTCGAGAGCCCCTTCTCTCTTTATATAGTAGATTTACTAAAGTAATTTTAAAATATTTTTATAATATTATTTAAGAAGACATTTTTGAAAATGAACTTTATTTTTTAAGTTATTACATGAAATGTCATTACAAATAACAAATAATAATTAAAATAGGAAGGAATATCATTGTCTTTTACAATTAGTGATAAGAATATGGAAAATATTTATTTTGCATTAAAGATGTTATCTACTATATATTTTTAAATAATAATCAATTCATATATATTCGAAGAAAAAAATATATTCAAAATCTTGATATATTTTCATTATAGTTTATTATATTTTATTTGAATTTATATCAAAATAAAAATTGAAAAATATTTTACTAATTTTATAAAAAGTTAGACACAAGAAAATTGATTTTTTAAAAAGTTCGTGAACTAACCAAAAAACTAGAGTCATTAAACGGTGCATAATAGAGTTATGTTTTCAAGATTATATATTTTACTGGTTAACCCGAATAATATTTTAGTCAATTAGAAAACAGGTTAAATATCTCTATAATCTCTATAATATTATTTAAGAAGACATTTATGAAAATAAACTTTGTTTTATAAGTTATTACATGAAATATCACTACAAATAACAAAGAAGAATTGAAATAGGAAATGATATAATTGTCTTTTACAATTAGTGATAAGAATATGGAAAGTATTTATTTTGCATTAAAGATGTTATCTACTATATATTTTTAAAATAATAATCAATCCATATATATTCAAAGAAAAAAAAATATTCGAAATCTTGATATATTTTTCACTATATACTTTATTTGAATTTATATCAAATTAAAAATTAAAAAATATTTTACTAATTTAAAAAAAAGTTAGACACAAGAAAATTAATTTTTTTAAGAGTTCGTGAACTTAACACAAAACTAGGGAAAAACGGTCAATTCTTGCCTCAACACTTTCGAATGGTACTGATTAGGTCCCGAACTAGAGTCATTAAACGGTGCATAATAGATTTATGTTTTCAAGATTATAGGTTTTACGGGTTAGCCCAAATAATATTTTAATCCACTGCAAAACGGTTTAAATAGACAAATTATTCCGTTTAACAACTCTATCTAAAATCATGACTTGGACATATTATAAAATTCAAATAAAAACAAATTTTATTAAATTTCAAAACAATTTCCTATAAAAAATTTACTTCGCGCTAATTATAGTGCGGGTTAAGTTTTAGTTTTTACAATATTTAATCAAAGTAAACACTAAAAAGACAATATTAAGTGATTAAGTATTAAAAGGATAATAGTATTGATTTTTTTGTCTTAAATTTATAATTATCCCTAGTTTATTTCCCTATTTTTAAGATGTTTAAAATTTAGGAGAAAGTTACTTTCTTTTTGTTAATTTCATATATAAAAAAAATGGGTACATTTCAATGAAAAGCTTTATAACTTAAAAGTAAAAGTTTTGATCTTCTTCGAGTATCGCCGGAAGTCGGAGGTCGGCTCATATTAACTTGAATTCGAAGGAACGAAAAAAACAGATGTCGCCAGAAGAAATCACTTCAAATTAGCAATCAAACAGGTGAAAACAAAAAAATGCTCTTCCGCTTCTATCTTCCGATGTTGGCAACGAAGGTCGGAGCCAAACCTTGTTGTCGCGCGCTCTCGTCACTCTCCTCGCTTTTTCAGCCGAAGACCCAAAATAACGTACATAGAAACACGGGTCAGATTCAAAGCGAGCTTGAAGTTAAGGTGCGCCGAGAATGCAAGACCGGTAAATTAAAGCTTGAAGATGCTCTGATTTACTTCGACAAACTTGTAGAGACGAGACCCATGCCTTTGATTGACTCTTTTAACCACTTGTTCGGTTCGGTCGTGAAGCATGAAGGATCTACGGAAGTGTTTTCGATGTATATGAGGATGAAACGCGAAGGCATTGATCCTGATTTGTGTACTTCCAATATTTTGATTAATGCGTTTCGCCGTTTGGAGAAAATCGATTATGGGTTTTGTGTTTTGAGTGATATCATGAAGAGAGGTATGGGACCTGACTTGGTAACAGCTGATAGTTTGGTAAAGTGTTTGTGTTCCCAAGGGAGAGTGATAGATGCACTTCAAGTGTTTGATAAAATGTCTGAGAGAGGGATTGAGAGAGATGTTACTCTCTATGGGACTCTTATCCGTAAGCTCTGCGCGATTGGCGAAACTGGCATCGCTCTAGATTTGCATAGAAGGATGGTTGCTACCGGTTGCAAGGGTGATGTGCTCACTTACGGTTGTATAATCAGCTCCTTTGTCAGAGACAGGTCTATCGACGAAGCAATGGCAGTATTTGGGGAGATGACCGCGAATGGAATTTCCCCTAACACCTATGCTTTTGGAGTGATTATTCATTGACTGAGTAGCTCGGGGCGATTGAAGGAGGCGCGCGGATATTTTGATGACATGATTGCTCAAGGGATCTCTCCTGATCTGTTTGTTTATAACTATTTCATTCATGGGTTATGCAAAGCAGACTTGTGGGATGATGATGCAGAGATGATCAAGGAAATGGTGAGCAAAGGGATATCACCGGATGTTTGCACTTATAACACTTTGATAGATCGTCTTTGCAAAGTCAATAAGCTGAATGAAGCGGTTGATGTGTATGACTCAATGATCAATCGAGGTCCGGAGCCCAACTTACAAACATACAACTCGCTGTTGGATGGTCTATTAACAGGGTGTAGGCTTACAGACGCAACTAAATTGCTCAAATTGATGAGGCATGGTGATATTCAGCTTAATGTCATTACTTACAACATAATGATCAGTGGCTATTGCAAGTATGGAAAACTTGAGGAAGCCATCCAGCTTATAAGAGAGATGAATTGTAAAGGGTTGAAACCAGATAGTTATACATACACAGCTTTAATCCGCGTTATTAACCAAGCTGGAGATTCAGAAGTTGCCAAAGAAGTCATCGATGTAATAAGAAAGTCTGATTGCTCTCCAACCATACATCATTACAATGCTCTCATTGATGGTCTGATTCAAAAAGAAAATTTAGAAGAAGCAAGAAGACTATTTGATGAAATCCCGGACAAGGGCTTGATGCCAGATGTTTTATCATACAGCATTATGGTCAGTGGCTATTTCAAGTATGGTAAAATGAAGGTAGCCATGGAGCTCATAAGACAAATGGGACGCGAGGGGATGAGACTGAGCAGTGCTACATACACGACACTAATACATGGTTTAATCCAGGCCGGAAATGTGGTCCTTGCCCAAGAAATCTTTGATGCAACTGGTCATGCTTCAAACATAATCCAATTCAATGCTCTCATCGATGGTCTGATGAAAAGTGGAAAATCGTGTGATGCAAAGAGACTTTTTGATGAAATCTCGGACAAGGGTTTGGTGCCTGATACCATTACGTACAATATAATGATCCGTGGCTATAGCAAGCATGGAAAACTAGAGGAAGCCATTGAGCTTATAAGACGCATGAAATGTGAGGGGCTGAAACCAGACAGTTATACCTACACTTCACTAATACACGCTTCTTGCCAAGCTGGGGATTCAGATGCCGCGCAAGAAATCTTCAATGCAATATGCAAGTCTGGTCAATCTCCCGACATATTTCAGTTCAATGCTCTCATCAATGGTCTGATAAAAAATGGGAAACTGGATGACGCAAAGAGACTCTTTGATGAAATCCAAAACATGGGATTGGTGGCAGATGTCGTAACATACAACATAATTATCGATGCCCTCTGCAAACATAAGATGCTATCAGAAGCCAGAGCATTGTTCTATGAATTAGAGCCAAATGGTTGTTCACCTGATACTGTTTTGTTCAACACTATTATATCCGGCTTCCTTCAACTGAGCAAGGTTGAAGATGCAGTCCCACTTCTTGAGAGCATGCTCGATAGGAAATTCACCCCAGGCGATGGGGTTAAATGCAGACTGCGTCGAGTTCTTGCTCGTGCTGATGGTCGTAAAGCCCTTCAGCCACTTTTAGACACGTACGGGGAGAGCATTTTCGAGTGAAATCAATGTAATCATAGATGTCATTGACCTGAGGATTTATAGCAATCATGCCATCTCCATGTATGTAAGATTCCAGTAATTTTTTTCGCCTTTTTTAATCCTATGACACAATATTAACAGTAACTTCTCGTGTGCTTTTTCAATGATTTTTTTTTTCTTTTTGCATATTTACAATCTTTCATATGTGCATTTTTCCAATGAGGGGAAAACTTCTTTCAGAACATAAAAGAATCACCTTTAAATGTAGAACAGAGAAAGCATCAGGCTGAATTAGGGCAGCTATGTTTACTAGGCAAAGGAGTGCTCCTCCATGAGCCACGCTTAGTGACCACTAGCTCTGGTGTCGTGTGAGGCTTCTCCGCGGCCATCTCTTGGTCTAGATTTTCTCCAACCCTGAACTCCGGGTGGGCGTACGCATTTCGAAAGAAAGCCTTGAGGTTTAGGTTTGGCTCACGTGTGCGTTCCAGTATATCTTTGACCATGGCTTCCTGATAAGACATAGGTAAAAGAGGTCGCTAAGATGTTACTGCTTTCGCTCGAAACATCGAAAAGGTAAGCTTACACGTTTCACTCAAAGCTACTAGAGGTCTTCATTTTTGTTTTAACTAACCTGTAAAGAGTATGTGACAAAAGCAGGTTGGTAACGGCCTTTACAGTGCATGTGGAACCCGATGGTCAACACCGGAAGCACAAGAAGCAAAGGAGTGGACTTAGAAGCTTGTTTGGTGCTTAATAGACCCATCAAGAGCAGCTGCGAAACGATCAGTGCGGTCAGGACACGCCTGTGAACGTCAGGCCAGAACTTCCCTGCGCTCTCATACTTTTGGTTGTACACATTTATAACCTGCAAATGAAGCCTTCATTGTTACTTAACAATGCTCGAACTCTGGAGGAATAAGGAAGCAGAGGATCAGTTATCTCACCTGATGACGGTACACTACGTAAGCCAGGCCGAAGAAGACGATGATAAAGGGAAGAAGGATGGGGCTAACTGCTGCGTAAACGAGACCAAGAAGGAAGTATAGTTGTATTTGAGGCTCACCAGTGTTAAATCCTATGGTTCCAGGATCAGTTGCTTCTTCCCTATCATTCTCGGTTCTCACAAGGAAAGTGTTCTTTAGATGATAGATTATGAGCGGCTTCAACCTCAGTATCTCCCCAGCAACACCTGCCCATCCATCCACCATTATATATGTTATAAAGAAGGTCGCTTTCATTGGAATCGAGACACCAATTGTCTTTGGAATACTGCAGAAAAAGCAAGTCAGAAAGATATGAGATTTCCCGGTGAAACATAGACAAGGGGAATTCTAAAGAACATACTCGTTTGCAGACTGGTTAAGGAAGCTGTTGAGCTGTTGAAACGCAGTCCCTGTGACTATACTTCCGAGGAAAACATTGATGAACTGGAACATGTAGAATCTACTTGCGGATCTTCTTTCTAATGAGGATGTGCTGACAAAACCTTCGAATTTGGACATTTGCATCAATATTCTTGGGAGGAAAAGGAGAAAGATCTTCAAGGCAATCCCAGGAAGGAAGCCTTGGATGATCGACTTTAACAATTTCCTGTCCAGAAAGACCCGAAAAACGTAAGAGATTCTATCAACGGGACAGAACAAATTGACATATTCATGGAGATAGACAGAGACATACACTTCTATAAGGGGCTTCAAGAAAGGAAAAGCCTTCTCTATCCCTTCGATGTTGGCGAGTGACTGTACAAATGCTATTGGGATCATGAAGAAGAAGGTGAGGAAGAAGTATGCGACGGCGACTATGATCCTCCTAATCTTAAGGTCGACATATGGCAATGCCAGATTGTCATAGTAGATGTCACGTGGCTCTGCAGCCCACTCGGTTAGCCACTCTGTTGGGTCTCTTGTCTGTTGAGTTTTAGCACAAACCGCTGCTCCCCAACGGCTCTTGAAAGATACAAAAGCTGCAGGCACTATGGACTTTGTGCCAGTCCTTAACCTCTCTTTCTCCTCAGATATCTGAAACATCCAAAGTAAGTTTGATTAAATGTTTCAAAATGAGGATGGAGAGTAGAAGCAATAGTATAGAGTAGTTGAGATGAACACTTTACTTCTCTCGTTAGACTCTCGACCATGGATGTGTAGTACTTGATTCCATCAGCTTCTTCACCGCAACAACCAAGAAATCCCATCTGCTTGCAGACATTGAAATGAGTCTTAAAGAGAAACAACAAAGGATAAACTTAAGCTTCTGCAGATGTGAGTTTACCTTTATTACTGGCCTTTTAGATAGCATTCTCATGTGTTTGTTATTATTGTAATCGAGCAGATTCTGCATTTGTTTCCTCGTCTGAACCAATTCTGAGAGTTTGGATGCATCATGGACTGCCTGAGTTAAAGCAGATGGAGAATCGTCAACCCAGAAATCAAGTCAGAGATGGAGATATCAGAAAATCCAAAGATGATTTTACCTGGAAAGTGAGGTACTGATCTGGATGGTTGACCTTAAAGAAATGTTCAACAAGTTCACAGATTGATTCATGAGGATCTGTAGGAATGTTTCTTACCAGCACCTAACATTGATGGAAAAAAAAACAGGTTTTCAGCTATGAAGGGAGTGATTCTATCAGAAAGCAAACTCAAGAGGATCAAAAGATTCAAAGTTTCATTACAGTGAACTGGTTAGGTCTCATTTGGTCATTTGCAAGAAACTGTAGCCTCATTAAAGCTATATTCTGGTACTCTCTTTTCAGCATGAAGCATGTCCAGAAGGTAATGGCATAAGCCATACACAGATGCACCCAAAATCTACTGGAACACGAAGACCAATAAATTATCATATTTAACATTACACTATTGGATTGGAACAAAGAAAAAGAAAAGCCACCAAACTTGGAAAAGTATCTCTCACCTGGCTGATCCATTTGGTATATTTGATAAAGACAGTTTATCAATATCACTGTAAGTTATATTAGAGTGCTTTAACCGATCCAATCCCTTGTTTGTCCAATTAACAGGCACCATTGCTGTAAAAGCAACACATGCTATGGGGAAAAAGATCTTGAGCCTGCAAATTTCCATCAAAAACAATGTCGTCAAGGAAAAGGGCTTTGAAGAAGAAAAAAAAGGGCTTTGAAAATATATGTACCCGAGTAAGTAGATCCTCAAGTAGACAACAGAATCGAGCCCTGCGTGATCGACGAGCTCGGGTTCTGGCATTTTAAGTGCCTCAGGCATCCAATTGAGGAATCGAACATAGGACCTGAAGTCCAAATTGATGAACTTGCTTCCAAAGCCACCGGTTTGTATAGAGCTACTTCTTAAGCCCTTGAGATACCATTTGGGGAAATAGACTCTGTCATTTACTGGTTGAATCCTGAGTATTGCAAAAGCTATTAAGAAAGCAATTGCTGTGACTATATTGATTGCTGCTGCTATTCCAATATCGTTTATTGTAGCCATGAGAGTGAGAAGATAATACTGTCTTTATCTTCCTGTAAAAGAAAGATTCAAAGAAAGAAACTTAGATTCAGACAAAACTGGGGAATTATAGATTTTGAAAGTTGATGTTAAAAAAAAAACTAAAACTAAAACTTTCTCTGTTTTGGTTTTACCAATACAAACAGACATGAGAACCATCGGTCACAGTCACTAAGAACACTGAAGAAACCAAGATTTGCTTAAAAGTAAACCAGCTTTTGTTAGAGGGGGGATTAGCACCCCCTTGGTTTAACTCGGTTCGAACCGAGATCGGTTCAATCAAGACCGGTTTACGATGGTTCGGATCGAGGGTAAGCCGGCCCAAAAACACTGGGCCGAGCTCGGAATCTCGTTGAAAGCCCATCTCGGCTACCGATCTAGACCCATCACAGGCCCGGTCCGTTACAACAGATGAAGCCGGAATATTTCCCTTTTCCACCGATCTCGGAAAAGGAAATATTCTCTTTGGTCGATTCCTCGCGATATTAGGAACTTATCCTTATCTCGGCGAGAAAACCGGAAGATTTCCTTTTCCTAATCGGACTCGGAAAAGGAGAAATCCTCCAATCGACCGCCTCAGAAACACTATAAATAAGGGAGCCATCACCTCTTTCAAAGGATCCACAACTTCCGCAGAGACAGAGAATACTAGAGAGAGCTCATTACCGATCTCAAGTCTTTTGTCTTTGCCTTCATACTTAAAATCTGTTGTAACCGCGACCTTTGATCAATAAACGAGATTCCGACCAAAGTACTGTTTTACCCTTTTTGTGTGATTTACGGATCAACAATTGGCGCCGTCTGTGGGGACAGATAGAACAGTACTTTCGGATATCGTTTGATTGAAGTTCGACAATGGTTCTTCCAGCTGATACCACCGCAGCCCTCATCGACAGCTCGGACAACAACGGTCGAAACCCGCCCATTGACGAACCCAATCCAGTCAATACCGAACTACCAACAGACGAAGGAGGGCTTCCTCCGAACTCACTTATTGAAGGGGATAATCGAACCAACCTCCCGACAACCCTTCCGCCGCCTCCGGCTGCTTCGATATTCACGGATCCGACCGCCTTCATGGAAGCCATGGCGACGCAGTTCGCCGAGATCAATAAAAGGAACGAAGAACGGATCGCCTCACTGATAGCATCCCACTTCGAACGCCGAAATCAGATCGGTATCCTCGAACCAAACCCGATCACCCCCACCAACGAAAACACATTGCGCCGAAATCTCTTATCCGACTTAACCGACGCTCGACCCCCGGGCACAGTTGACCTGCCGACAAGAAGATCCGCGTCCGGTTCGGAAATTAACATCGCAGATCAAGCTGCCGTAAATCTGGAATTCGCCAAGGCATGGCCCAATGATACACCTTCCTACCGAGCTGCTAACCACTTCGACAGCTCCGTATCCATTCATGCGATGGGGGATGGACATCATCGGTCCTTTCAGACGATCCACTTCGCAGAAAAAATTCATCCTCGTCATGACGGATTACTTTACCAAATGGGTAGAAGCCGAGGCATATCCCGTCATCCTCGCCTCTGACGTCCAGAAATTCGTCTGGAAATTCATTATCTGCCGACACGGAATTCCGTACGAGATTATCACCGATAACGGTCCCCAATTCATATCAACACTATTCAACGACTTCTGCGCCAAGTGGAAAATTCGACTAAGCTTTTCCACACCAAGATACCCGCCGAGCAACGGTCAGGCCGAGGCAACGAACAAAACGATCATAGCCGGCCTCAAGAAACGATTGGATACTCGTAAGGGGACATGGTCAGATAAACTCGACGGCGTCTTATGGTCTTACCGAACGACCCCAAGGTCGTCAACGGGGCAATCCCCCTTCTACATGGCCTATGGCGTGGAAGCCCTATGCCCCGCCGAACTCACCATCCCGACTATCCGTCGGACGATGCTCGTACAAAATCCCGATCTTAACGACGAAATCATGCTCGATAACCTCGACAATCTCGAGGAACAACGCGATCAAGCATTACTTCGGATTCAGAATTATCAGAACTTGGCAGCACGCTACTACAACAAAAAGGTCCGCGGACGTCACTTCACCGACGGCGACCTCGTCTTAAGAAAAGTCTTCGAAGGCACCGAAGAAAAGAATGCCGGCAAGCTCGGCACAAATTGGGAAGGACCGTATCAGGTCATGAGGGTAGTCAAACCTGGCGTCTACGAACTCATGAAGCTAGACGGAACCCCCATTCCCCGTTCGTGGAATTCCGTGAACCTCAAGCGGTATTACATCTAGGCCAACCTTCAAGCGCCAAAAAAAAAAAAAAAAAAAAAAAAAAAAAAAAAAAAAAAAAAAAAAAAAAAAAAAAAAAAAAAAGGATCACCGAGCTACTACACATGTGCTCGATTCCAAAATGTAACATGAACTACGAATGGCTTGATCCTTCTTTCGAAGGTACGTAGGCAGCCCTCACAAGGCGCAGCTATAACATTTATAAAATTTTACCAAGGCATTCTACCGAGCTCGAATAGTTCGTACCTCAAAGCCAAACTTTATGTTTGCCGAACTCCAACAGTTCGTATTTTCTTAAGCCAAACTTTACGTTTGCCGAACTCCAACAGTTCATATTTTCTTAAGCCAAACTTTACGTTTGCCGAACTCCAACAGTTCGTATTTTCTTAAGCCAAACCATACGTTTGCCGAACTCCAACAGTTCGTATTTTCTTAAGCCAAACTTTACGTTTGCCGAACTCCAACAGTTCGTATTTTCTTAAGCCAAACTTTACGTTTGCCGAACTCCAACAGTTCGTATTTTCTTAAGCCAAACTTTACGTTTGCCGAACTCCAACAGTTCGTATTTTCTTAAGCCAAACTATATGTTTGCCGAACTCCAACAGTTCGTGTTTTCCTAAGACAAACTTTACGTTTGCCGAACTCCAACAGTTCGTATTTTGGACCACCAACGGTTCCCATATCAACGTCCTGGCCAGACGATCAGATAAAGCCGAGCCTAGCTCGCACGCATCCTCATGGTGCAATGGATAATACACTTTCCACATTTAAGCCGAGATCAGTCTCGCACCAACTTCTCAGATTATCCGAGCCAAATAAGCCGAGCCCGTCTCGCACACTCGGATTCAATGTGAGAAAACCTAGAGCATATTAAGATGAGCTGTTCACGTACTCTTAAACTAAACTCTAGGGTCAAGCCGAACGTCCTTCTCGCAAATCTAAGCCGACTTCTCAACAGTCGCAAAAACTAGTAAGCCGATTTCTCAACAATCGCAAAAACAAGTAAGCCGATTTCTCAACAATCGCAAATATAGTAAGCCGATCTACGATAGGGATTGCCGACCTCGAACAGGTTCAGTCGAACTTGTCCTCTTCACCCGGCTAAAACCGTACTATTTACGGCACCACTGTGTACGACAAGTTTGAGAAGTTCGTATTAAATACGACTTCAAATATATCAAAGTTCGGCATAAGAATAACTCAAAAAATAATAATGCTTGAACATTCAAAGTAAAAAGAAGATCGATAAAATCAGATTCGTTCGGAAAGCCCCTCGGGCAAAATTACAAGACGGATACCGGACTTTAAAAACCCTCCGGTCCAAGAGGTCTAGTTATAAGCCCATTCGGGCAAAAGAAAACTAAAGACAAAATACATAAAAAGATCTAAACGCCTTGCCTCCGCATCGCTTCAGCCTGGTCCGCCGACATCGAAGCCCGATTAGTACCGAACTCATCAAGCCCCGGCGGTACTTCGTTACCCATCGAGGGTGAAATTCCCGGGTGAATCGGGTCGGTAAAAGGCGAGACGACTAGGTCCTCATCTCCCAGCTCGCGGAGGTCGATCGCCTCGTACTCCGCCAACTTCTCAGCCTTAAGCTTCTCAAGCTTTTCAATACGGGATGGCGGGACGATGATACCGTGCTTCGTCTGTAGACTCTGGCAAAAGCTGAGGATCCCATGAATCTGATTAACGGCCAGAAACGGTTTCTTTGCCTTATCGGCCGCCGCCAGATGGTCTTTGACCTTTTGAAGGCGAACCTGGCATTTCTCAGTTACCGTTTTCCTTTTTAAAATTTGATGAGAGCGCCCAGCCCGCAACCTCGAAGTCTCCGTGAATAGCTTCGTCGTAAGGGCATCTTTTTCCAACTCCAGCTCGGCGTTGGACCTTTTCAGTGCGGCTATTTCACGGGTCAGCTCGGCTACTGCACGATCGCCGGCTTCCACCCTATCCTCAGAAACTTGGAGCTCTTTGCGGAGTTCCACAGCTTGAACCCTCGATTCAAAAGCCTGACGACGGGAGGCTCCGAGCTCACGATCATAAGACCCGACGATCTCATTCGTCTGGGCAACCATCTGTCAAAATAACGAACCTTAGCAAAAGAAAAGGGACAGAAAGCGACGAACTCAAGAATAAAGAAAAAAAAAAAAAAGGGGTTTACCTCAGCAGTAGTCTGGGCCAGTTTTTTATAGGCCTCAGATTGACGAAGGCAATCGGCCGGCGGAAGGAAGTCCGGGCCAAAGCTCAAACGCCGATACGATTCGACGTAATCCCAACAGTTGGCCTCGGGATCGGACGCCCGACGCCTCTTCGGCACGGGAGAGTCATCCGATAAGACGACTGTTTCTTCTTCAGCAACTTGGGGTTCGGTGCTCCCCTCGCCGCCTTCACCACCAGTGGTATGCTCGGTACCGACCCCAACAGTTGGATCGGCCGCCTGCCGAGACCCCTTCTTTGACTTCTTTCTCTTCTTCTTTCCGGCCGGAAAAGAAGTTTGTTCCCCAGTAGGAACCCCTCCCAGGCCAGTCTCTTCGACTGGAGCGTTAGGTTCGGCCGGTACGGGAATCTCGTCCTGACCGGTCTCCTCAGCCTCAGGGTTTGCTTGATCGGCCGCCAGAGGAACGTCCGCGTCCACTTCATCACCATCCATCTCGGCAGAGAGATCAGGGATATCATCGAGCTTCATTTTTCGGCGACGAGATGGTTTTGCTGGAAAAAGAAAGAACATAAATAAAGAGAAGATCGGTATCAACGAACTGCGAAGAAAAGTCTGCCAACCTACCTTTAAGGGCTCTTTTCGCTTTCAGGTCGAGCTTCTCTTGATAGGCTTATGGCCACCGAGCTTTCCCTGCCGCACTTAATTCCTTGGCGTGGATAAAGGTGAATCCCGGTGTAGTGATGAGGAAGCCCGGTATGTGACGATCTGAAAAAAAACGAAGAAATATAACTTAGGCAAAATAAGGCTGTAGAAGAAATCAGGAACGAAGATCTACCAATCGGCGTCCTCCACTGAGTTCGGTAACTCCCGTTGGGATTCTCGACAGAAGACTCATCGATCTTCACGTAGAAATACCGAGCATTCCAGTTGTTGACTTTGCTCGGTTTGTTCCCGGTGACGAGGTCACACTCTGGCTTCGCAATGGCTGACAAATACCAGGGTTTCGCCTTCGACAAATTTACCCGGAACAGTTTTTCGAAGATCTTCGCCGAGATGGGTATGCCGCACTCCTCTCCAAGAGAAAGAAGACCCATGAGGTTTATTACCGTGGCCGGCATCAACTGGGAGATCGCGATATGCCGCCTCTTGCAATACTTGTAAAAGAGCTCCGGGATGGGGAACTTGAGACCACAGCTCCTAAGATACTCTTCGTAAATGCAAAGATAACCGTCAGGAGCATCCCACGGGCGGTCGGACTCTTTCGGGATCTTGAAAAGAACACCCTCCGGAGCGTTGCATCTTTCCAAAGTGACTTGGACCGTCTCGGCATTGGAACGAGACGGCCCAATGTTCGCGGGCTTTTCAACTACCCGTCCGGTAGCCGACCTGAAGGCATCCTCCCGACGAGTCGCTGGCGATTCAGCACGATCGTCTAACTCAGCAGCATCATCGTCCTCCGCGAGCCGAACTGCAAATTCTCGATCTGCCCGAATCTGTTCTTCAACGATTTCCTCAAGTTCGCCCTCATCAATAAATTGAGGAACCTCGATCGTGGCCCTGGAACTGCTCGCTTCACCGCGACGCGAGTTATGTCTGAGTAGATCTTGCATGTCCGAGCTCGAAACGGAATCGTCCATAAAACGTCGGAGGTCTGGGAAGTCTTGATTCGGAGATCGGTCGTTAACAGATATCGAGCCACCTTCAGAAGACATTTCGATCCGGGGAAAGAGTTGATGAAGAACAGCTTGAATATTGACGAAGAACAGTTTGAAGGTCGCCCGGAAAGTTTGAAGATCTTCAAGCAGGTCGGAGAAATCACGGCGGAGAAGTGATCGGAGGACGGAAAGAAAAATAAAATCTAGAGAGAAGGGAGAGCGTTTAGAGAGAGAAAGTACCTTTTTGAAGAAAGTAAGCAGAAGTGAAAAACCGAAGGAGATCTAAGCGATATTTATAAGAGGAAAAGCAATGATAACAGTTCCTCGAAACGCGCAACCAGAGGAGACGAATCGACATGCGACTCTTCGAATTCCACAAACGAAAGAAGATCAATCGACACGCGCCTCTTCGAATTCTGCAACAAGAGAAGACGAAACGATGCCCCCTTCCCAAGGAAAACTACTGAACTCAAATGTTCAGGATCGATATCAAGAACTCGTCGAATTCGAAAGTTCGTTAAAACGATTCAACCGTAAGAAACCCCAATCTAAAGAGGATCCGTCCTTTCAAGCCGAACTTAAACAGTTCGCCGAACTCGTACAGTTCGTATCATCAAGCCGAACTTAAACAGTTCGCCGAACTCGTACAGTTCGTATCATCAAGCCGAACTTAAACAGTTCGCCGAACTCGTACAGTTCGTATCATCAAGCCGAACTTAAACAGTTCGCCGAACTCGTACAGTTCGTATCATCAAGCCGAACTTAAACAGTTCGCCGAACTCGTACAGTTCGTATCATCAAGCCGAACTTAAACAGTTCGCCGAACTCGTACAGTTCGTATCATCAAGCCGAACTCAAACAGTTCGCCGAACTCGTACAGTTCGTATCATCAAGCCGAACTCAGTCAGTTCGCCGAACTCATACAGTTCGTATCATTAAACCGAACTCGAAACAGAATCTGATCAGATCATACCGATCTCAGTTTTAACCGAGCTAAAGAATACTCCCTAAAAATTCGCCGAACTCATAAACTCCCTCGCCGAACTGAGGGGGGGACCAATTGTTAGAGGGGGGATTAGCACCCCCTTGGTTTAACTCGGTTCGAACCGAGATCGGTTCAATCAAGACCGGTTTACGATGGTTCGGATCGAGGGTAAGCCGGCCCAAAAACACTGGGCCGAGCTCGGAATCTCGTTGAAAGCCCATCTCGGCTACCGATCTAGACCCATCACAGGCCCGGTCCGTTACAACAGATGAAGCCGGAATATTTCCCTTTTCCACCGATCTCGGAAAAGGAAATATTCTCTTTGGTCGATTCCTCGCGATATTAGGAACTTATCCTTATCTCGGCGAGAAAACCGGAAGATTTCCTTTTCCTAATCGGACTCGGAAAAGGAGAAATCCTCCAATCGACCGCCTCAGAAACACTATAAATAAGGGAGCCATCACCTCTTTCAAAGGATCCACAACTTCCGCAGAGACAGAGAATACTAGAGAGAGCTCATTACCGATCTCAAGTCTTTTGTCTTTGCCTTCATACTTAAAATCTGTTGTAACCGCGACCTTTGATCAATAAACGAGATTCCGACCAAAGTACTGTTTTACCCTTTTTGTGTGATTTACGGATCAACAGCTTTCGTGTTCTTGTAAATAAGATTTCAGCCCAAAACGGCGAAGACAGAACAGAAGAAGAAGGAGGAGGTTTCTGTGTATATCTGGAGATTTACTAAGAAAAATCAGATTTTTTCTTGCCGGATTTTTAGGAAATATGTCCGAAGAGGGGAAACATCTAATATACTTTTTTTATAAATTGAATCAACTTGCCCTTTCCCTAATCAACTTGTCCCTTTTTCATTTTTTTTCATTTACCCAAATAAAATTTTACTATTTTGTTCTCACATTAAAATAACATAAAATTAAAAACAAAACAAAACAAAACGTGAAAAAAAACAAATGAATTGATACAACTAGTTAATATGTACAACTGGTATAAATGATACAATTAGTCAATTTTTCTGAATTGGATATAACTGGTACAACTGGTATAACTAGTTAACTTTCCGAATTAGGTACAACTAGTACAACTTCGTTGTAATATATTAATATTGTTAAATTTTTTTATTTTTCAGAGGACAATAAATAGTATTTAGTTCATAGTCATAGATTTTGATTATGGAAGATATTATTCAGGGAACGGAGTTAACGTACAATGGATTCCAAGTGAAGATCCGAACTATACTTTATTGATGAAAGAATTGTTGGATGAATTAACTTATTTTAGGTTGGTTAGTAGAATATGCAGGAAGATCATAGTAGATGAAGCTACGACGAAACTGAAGTTAACTTACATTCCAATTAAAACAGATCATAAGAAGGCAAGTGTAATCTTGGATGATGAAGATGTTATAACATATGTAATGCAATACAAAGATGACCATGCTACATATTTGATTCGAATAAACAACAATGGTTACCACATCATCTTACTTTTAGGTAAGATAAATTCATTTTTTGAGAATTGGTTACAACATCATCTTATATTTACATCATATACCTTACACTTTTAGGGTTAGTTTGTTAATCTTAACCCATACTTATGAAAAAACTTACAAATTATTACTTTTTACACATATTATTGCATGAACACATATTAAATATAATTTAATTACCTAATTTCATTGGTACAACTATATAAATATAATTTAAATTAAGATCTAACTACTTATAAGGTTTTGACCATGAAGTACAACTATAAACAAATCTGTACAACTGAAATCTTAGTGTACAACTATGTACAAATTTGACGACACACGTGTTATTTTGAAGGCGTATGGGTCCCTTTTTGTCGGCGCACGTGTCCGGTTTTTTTTTTAATTTTAGTTTATACAATTATTCTAGTTATACTATTGTATCAATTTTAATTTAGTTTTATGTAGTTGTTCAAAGTTTTACCAGTTGTACCAGTTATTTCAATTGTACTAGTTATCTCAGTTGTCCTAATTGTTCCAAATATCCCAATTGTTCTAGGTCTGCAAATCGTTCATTGCAAATCACAGTTCTAATTTCGGATTTTCCAAAAATTCAACCAATACAACTTTCAAATATTGTGATTGTTCACTGCAAATCGTTCACTACAAATCTCAGTTCTAATTTTGCAAATCGTTTTCAAAAACAACAAATTTCAAATATCGAAAAAATCGAAAACGAAGAAGATCAATTCAAAAAAAAAAAAAAAAAAAAGAAGTTACGGTGGAGAAGAAGAAGAAGATCCAAAATCAAAAGGAGGATCCGTTCTAATCGGATATGGGTCATATATGGTTGGTTGGGTTAGTAAATACTGAAACATTTTAAGGGTAATTACGTATTTGATCAGCTTTTTAATTAAAAGAAAAAAAAAAAGAAGAAAAAGTTACATCAATTCAAAAAAAAAAAAAAAGTTACGGTGGAGAAGAAGAAGAAGATCCAAAATCAAAAGGAAGATCCGTTCTAATCGGATATAGGTCAGATATGGTTGGTTGGGTTAGTAAATACTGAAACATTTTAAGGATAATTACGTATTTGATCAGCTTTTTAATTAAAAGAAAAAGAAAAAGAAATTTTTTTTTATAACAGGGACAAATCTGATTTTCGTTCGATCATTTGGGGCATTGCTGATTTTTGCTCGTTTTGGATTTGTCTCCCAACGTTTCTTTTTATGAAAATTGATTGAAATTGGAAATTTTTCGTTTTTATAAAACTAGTGGCTATGATCATTTATTGGCTTTCTTGATTTAAAATCTAATGTTAAAAATACAAAGTTTATGGACCCGCCATAATAAAAAA
The DNA here is from genome assembly GCA_030161315.1 of Eutrema japonicum. Taxonomy (NCBI): domain Eukaryota; kingdom Viridiplantae; phylum Streptophyta; class Magnoliopsida; order Brassicales; family Brassicaceae; genus Eutrema; species Eutrema japonicum. The sequence continues at coordinate 19,247,738 of BSQW01000011.1, forward strand.
AGACGGTTAGTTTTTTACTTTTTTAGCGAGTGTGAACAAGTTTTACAAAATATCACAACACTATTTATATTGATGATATTTTCTAATAGTTTTTTTTTCGGTGGATAATTCAATATTATAAAAGTTGGGGTCCAATTATATTTTTTTGCCAATATAAAGATTTGGATTTCCACCAGGAATAAATTGTGACACACAATGTTCTAGGTGTGGTGTGGAGGGGGAAACGATCAATCATGTATTGTTTGAATGCCCACCAGCATTACAAACATGGGCACTCTCTCATATTCCATCGGCCCCGGGAGCTTTCCCGATGACATCGGTTTTCGCAAATTTTGACCATCTATTTTGGAGACTTCCAGATGAGGAAAAGAATATAATGTTTCCGTGGATTGTGTGGAACATTTGGAAAGCAAGGAACGACAAGGTGTTCTCAAATGTAGATAGAAACCCACAAGAGATTCTGAGGATAGCGGAAACAGAAATAGCAACTTGGGAAGCGGCACAAAATAGTGAACCTGATATATATCCCCAACTACCGGGTCTCAATAAGGGAATAAATGAACAAAATGAATATAATGGGTTCACATGCTATATTGATGGATCATGGAAGGAAGGGGATCAATTTTCTGGTTTAGGATGGTTTTGCTTTCAGGAGGGAATTGAAGGAAAGATTTTGGGGGCCCGTAATCTACGAAGAAGCCTATCCCCGCTACACGTGGAATTGGAAGCGCTCATCTGGGCGATGCATTGCATGATTGCAAACCACAAGACGGCGATAGCTTTTGCTACAGACTGCTCAGAGTTGGTGAAGATGGTGTCTACACCGAAGGAGTGGCCGGCATTTACGTTACAGTTGGAGGAGTTCAAGAGGAGCAAGGAGGTTTTCACCTTTTTCTCTATCACACAAATCCCGCGCACAAACAACACAGTGGCAGACAAGTTAGCACGAGGTGCTCGAGTCTACCCATCAGTTTTCACCTATGTAAACTCGATACCCCCGATTTGGTTCACCGAATAGGGTTAGGTATCAAGGCTGTTGACAAAAAAAAAAAAAAAAAAAAAAGATTTGGATTTCCAAACATAGAGTGGTGGATTTTGCCAAAATATATATTTTAGAATTCAGAATTATCGTGCTAAGATAACGATTATTTATATATATATTTTTTGTACGTATTCTCTTGGTCCTATTCTCTAAGAAAAACTTTGAAGTTAACTTGCCGTATTAGTGTGTTAACTTTTTTTTAACTATTAAGTGTGTTAACTTCTTTTTTTTTTTGCTAAAAGAACAAAAAAAAGATGTTAACTTGCCGTCAAGAATAATAAACTTTTTTTTGAAAAAAAAAACACTTTTTTTTGCTAAAAGAGAACAAATTTAACTTTCTGTATGTTTTTTTGTTTTAATCGTCTGAAAGATTACCGGTTACAAATTATGAGAACAAATACATATACAATTCGATAACGGATAATTCTACCAACTTATAAGAATCTACGATCAACGGTTTACATGCATTATGTTCATAATGGAACATTTTATCTTTAACACGCTGGAGCACGACGAGCGGCTTATGCTTGTACTGCACTAGAAATTTCTTGAAAATTTCCCTCTTTAATTTGTATATTATAGGAATCGAACTCCTTACTACTTGGTGTAGAATTATTAATGAACCTTTGATCATTGTATCGAAGGAGCTTCCACAATTAACTTTCCGTTTTAGTATGTTTCCTTTTTCTTGCTGTTTTAATTCTTAATGCAAGTATAAAGAGAACGTTGTTAAATTTTGTTCATAAACTACTAGACCAAAACATATTTAGTAGTTTGAATATCTAAATGTTGCCGCTATGTTACCACTCATACTCAAATTTGGTAAAATACATGTTGTTGATAACAATAAGACAATAATGTTTTTTACTACTATCAATGTACTACTACCATCAACTCTATTACCATCTCTGGGCTCTACTCCTTATTCAAAAAACTAATCATTTAATTATTTACATGTAATATTGGAATATATTTTTATATTAAAAAGAAATATATGCGTGACAACATAAGTTAAAATGATATATTTTTTTAAAAGGGAAAGAGAATTATTTTATTTCAAACTTCCTTTTGGTAACTTGCAAAATACAAAAGCTCTTCCGCGTTGCTCAATTCTCAACCACAGAAAAAAGTGGACTGAGAAAGATGAGAGATATCAAGAAACTCTCACCAAGCAAGTTGGTCTCTCAATGGAATTTATTTTAATTTAGTAAACAATCACTATCAATCATTGACACACTGTGATATACTTGCATACTAAGGCATCATTCTCTTTTTTATTTTGGGTTGTCGTATAAATTTTCGACATATTTGGTAAGTCAAAAAATGGACATTTGAGATCTCTGGGCTCTACTCATCCATAAGTGAAAGATACTTTTTTTTTGTTTCGGATTTTGACTTTCCAAGAATCATAAATAATACAAACTGCTAGGGGTGGGCATTTTAACCGAACCGAACCGAACCAACCGAACCAAACCGAACTCAAACCGACCCAAACCAAACCATAGTTAATACCCAACTATTTGGTTGAAGTTTTTCTCAATCCGAACGGTTCGGTTTGGTTGGGTTTAAAACCGAACCGAACCGATAAACCAATGTGTTTTTGTTAATTAGTTAATTAATAATATTAAAAATAATAAAACATATGGTGATAGTTTTATATTAATGATATAAGCCTATAATAACTCATATAAGAGATGAATAAACATTAACTTGTATAATTAACTTATATTTAAGTTATTGACTTGTATATTCATTTTAGTGACATGGAAAAACGAAACCATAAATTTTTTAATTTTGATTAAGTGAAATACTTTCAGTTTGGTTTTAAAATTTTAGGGAATGGTTTTTTTTATGACTTCGTTTTGTTTACGTTTCGTTATGATTCTTGTTTTTATAAGTTGATTTTTTTAAAACCGAACTAAAACCAAACCAAAGTACAACCGAACCGAACTAAACCAAACCGAACTAAACCCAAACCGAACCAAACTTATTTCGGTTGAGTTCGGCTAGAGTTTTATTCAACCCGAATTAACCGAACCGAATTACAAGTGCTTACAAATGGATTTGCTTCTCTGTTCAAACAACTAACAATTTTCAACATTACAAGTATTTTTTTTCCATATCAATGGCGGAAACCGGAAACCGGAAACCGAATTAGCTACTCTTGCCATGAACAGCGATCTGGTGAATGTCCATATCCTTAAGCATCACAGATCGACCACAAGAGTCACAAGGTGCGGTTCTTGAACCACAATTACTCTCATGTTCAGACATTCCTCTCATCCTGTCTCTAGCATCAACTGCAGAGTTACCCGCTTCCACCATATCTCCACAGAACCTGCACGCGATTAAGCGAAGAGGACAATCTCTTGCTTGATGTTGAACCTGCAACAAAATCGCAAATCTCAGGCTAGAACCAATTCGAAGAAAAGAAAGAAAAAAAAACACAACAAAAGGTAATGTTAACTAAATGTATATATGACCATTTCGTATACGCACCATCTGTTCTTTCTCCAGCACTATCCCGCAGCCACAGCTGAGTGGTTCATGGAAGACTTTCAAATGTTTCTCCATCTCTGTTGGCTGCAAAGCTTGCCCACATTTTTCGCAGTGCAAATGGTTTTTCGCCTCCTCAACTCTGAGAACGATTCCGCATCCGTGATGATTACAAACAACATTGTGTCTGCTACAGTACACCTCGTGCAACGCGATACTCCTGCTTGGAATTGAATGCTTACAGTTCCTACACTCTACTGTATCGACATCTGATGAAGATGATAAAGCCCGTCCCCCAACCTTAACTCCATCGCTGCTTTCTTGAACTAGTACTGAAACCTGGTACTTGACAGTTCCCTTAAAGCCATAGACACCTATACTGTAAGTTCCTGAGCTCAGAGCCCTCTCCTTTGAACCCAAGATCAAGGTCTTTGAACCCACGTCATGTGAAGACCACTCGTGTTGATTAAGAGATGGGAATAGAATTGGGTGCTTTGATACATAGAGATCAGTATCCGCTCCATTTTTGTCCACATCTATCTTTACAATAACTTTGACGTTTCCTGCCATTACTTTCTCTACAGTAGCCTCGTCAATCGCAAACTTATAGTAATCATATTGTCCTTCCTCAACTGTTCCGGATTCGGATTTCCCAAATTGAAGCGGCCTTAACACATGCTGATTCGGTTGATCTGAAACTATATATGGGCTAACTATATCAACCTCAATGTCAGTCTCCAGAACCGAAATGCTCGAGGCGGGTTTTAACTCAAGAACCTGTAGCTTGTAAGAGACCTGCCCATAACTTACAGAGAGAACATCATCTAAAGAAAGTGTAGCATGTTGACGAAGAATAGTTTCGAGGATGGCTTTGTGGTTGGGCAAATCTGAGAAACCAAGGTTGTCCGGTTGAAGCTTCGCGTAACTGCCTTTGAGAAGCCGGATATAACGAATTTGCACCAAAGGAACATCCGTTGGTTCATGTGTTGAGAATAAGTTGCTCCAAACGTGTGGTGGAAGCCCAACGGTACAATCTTCAGCAGTAAACTCAAGAACACCAGAGTGTGTTGTCTTTTTGTTATCAGTGTGGTCAGCTACAGAGAGCTCAAAGTACAAAGGACCTTTATCGAAAGCTCCTTGATCAGACAACTCCGTAAAACACGACGGAGGCAGTTTAATCTTATCACCAATGCCTTGGAAAGGAACAGCTTGGAAGACTCGTTCAAACACTATACCTCCTCCAGCAACTAAACTTTCTTGCATATGTTGATCAGCCTGAAGACAGGATCAATCCAATCATCAGAGAGAACACAAAAGCGTACAAAAGCCATTCTCAAGTTTCGCATCAAGCTACCAAAACTTTAAGCTAACACTTACAAAAAGATTGTCAATTTAGATCTTACGAGCTTCAAAGAAAGATGGGTCAATGTCAAAAATTAGTTATATGCATTCGAAATCTACTATGTTCCCAAAGGAGTGATACGAATACGAATCAGGTTCTCGATTACCGAATCTACAAAATCCCAATTTTACCAGGAATCCAGAAACCTAGGAGACTCGAAATCGCGACTTCCAAAACCAACGATAAGAGGAGCGAGAGACTAGAAACAGACCTTAATCTGGGCTTCAATGGCTTCAAGCCTTCTGGCTCTCTGAGAAGCTTCAATGGCTTCGCGTTGCCTATTCGCAGCATCCTTGGCTTTCTTCTCTCGTTCCAGCTTCAGTTTCGCCCTTTCTTTCCTCTCTCTCTGCTCCCTCTCAAGCTTCTCCCTCGCCGATCTAAGCTCGAAATCCATCTTTGACAATTCGAAAGGATGGTGAAAACACAAAGATCAAAAAAAAAAAAAAAAATTTGATGAAAAAAGGGAACTTTGTTTTTTTGTTCTCTCTTGTTCTTCAAGAAATACTACCTGAGACGAAACGAGACGAGACGTCGTCGTCTTGTGATATTTATTTAACAATTTATAATAGTCAATAATAATGTTTTTTTTTGGGTTTGTGTGTTCGGGAAAGATCTGGGCCTCTCTTGAAATCCTTTTACGGCCCAGTTAGAATCTTTGAAACCCAACCAGCCAAGTCACAAATGCACAAATATAAATATGCGTAATCCACACATTGAATGTGATTTATACTACTAATAATAATTAATCACACTCACAGATAAAAACTAACATGCTACTTTAATTTTGTTTATGCGATATCCTCATGTGTGATTTTGTTTTCAAAATCCGATTCGTTAGTTTCTAGTTTATATCAAAACACAGTATGAGTTAAAGATAAATTTTTAAAAATTAACAAATTAAACACACAAATATTTAAATAAACGATTTATTCTTGAGTAGTCTTATGTGTATAATATTTTCAACACTGCTAGGTTCAAGCAAAGCATTCATAAATGAAGGTTATTTTTATTCAATTTTATTCAAATACAAAAACAATAATATAATTTATTCCGGATAACTGAATTATATATATATATATATGATATTAATTAATTAGATCTCTGAAAAAAATGGAAAAATTATTAATAGCATTTTTGGCAGCGCAATTTTTAGCACTATTTTTCTTGATAAGATGATGTCCAAGTCCAACCAGCTCATCCTCAATAAAGACACGAACATTTTTATCAACTTCCCAAGTACTATCGTCAAACCTCAGTTTCAAGTTCTTTTTCTGACACATCTCATTAAGTTCTGTCATTGGATGGTTCTCAAGTTTATCTAAAGTTATTATTGACTCCAACACTGGTTTTACCACCTATATATGTTATAATTTCAACCAAGAAAATTAATCGATTAGTAGATCATATACATAATTTAATCACTCTCATTAAAGAATATTTGTAAGAGATATAATGCGTAAAGCATAATGCAATTACCTCCCAGACGGTATCGATGGAGTTGCAGTCAATTAAGAGAGGTAGAGTCTACTATATCTGCTATAAATTTAGGAACTTTCAAGAGACCACGCGAATGTAATGGATATTTTTCTATTGCTTTTGCAAATTCCAATATCCGCATATATATATATTTTTTTTTCACATCTCATTAATCAAAAGAGGCTACATAAAATATATATATATATATATATTGCTTTTATTTTTAACAATAAAACATCATTGCTAAAAACAATTCAACCAATAAACATACACTTGGAACATCAATTAAAACTAAATTTTTGTATGAATTGAAAACTGTAAAAAAATCAATTAAAGTGAAACGAAAGCAAGATTCTATAAAGAAAAATTATACTAAATAGTACGAAATGGAATATACTTTTAAACATGCAAACCCAATATTAAGAAGGAAAAAAAACAGACATACACACTCAATTTTTTATATAAAAATATTGTTCATATATATATCTTTTGTATTTTAGACTCATAAACAAAAATAACAATTGAGACGAAGTCAATGAATGATATAATATGGAAGACTAAAAATGTCGTGCCTAGAAAGTAATTAATGTCACTTCAAATGTTCAAGTAAAAATCTAATCATTCAATCAACCAATAGTAATTAAATATGATGAGACGTTGACCCATAAAATAAAAATAAAAAAACGTGATAAGATGATAATAAATGGAAAATAAAGAGCAAATCTTTTTTTTTTTTAAAGAAAGTATTGAGGAAATTTTTACAAAAAAAATGTAAGTAAAAAGGAAATCTTTATAAAAAAAATGTAAGTAAAGAGCAAATAAGAAAAATCAACGAAGAATAGGTTTTCAACAAAGTGACTTACTTCGTCATCAAGCAAGGGTTTCTTATGACGGAGGCAGCGATGGAAATTGTGTTTTACAGCGACTCTGGCCAATTTTTCGGTATCAAAATTAACCGCTCGGAGATTGGTCAACAAACCGGGCGCAGAATCTGGATACTGAAAATATAAATATTTGGTCATAACCATATTTAAAACCGTATCTCTAAAGTATTCAAGTCGTTCGTAGGAAACACAGTTTTCGTCGAACGTAGCGTCTGTGAAGACTTGCTGCAGCAAACCCTTGTTTTTGAACTTATAGTTCAAGATCTTCTCTACGAATTCGATGTCCAAAGGGGGCTGGTCTAGATTGGTGGAGTTTGTCGGTCCTGATCCGTTTATTTTGGTGTTGTCTTTAGCTCCAAAGCTTAAATTCAGTAGTCGCTGGAATGATTCAACGTCAGAATTTGGGAGTTGTGTTCCCATTGAGAGAGAGAGAGAGAGGTCTCTTTATGATTTTGGTGTTTGTTTCTTGTTCTTCTTCTTCTTCTTCTTCGGTTATAATATCTATTTATACAAGTCTCTCTTTTATTTATTTTTTATGATTTCTTCAATATTTTCATGGCTGATCATTATTTATTGTGTTAGGAGTGACGAAAATCATTAATCTATTAAATATTATTTATTATGCATATCAGATTCTTAGTTTAAAAAAAAAATTTATTTATGATTTGCTTACACATAAAAAAAAGAATAGTGTCATTATCACAGCAGATATTATTGACTAGTAATATTTTTTTTTTGTTTAAAATAAATATAGTTTGACATCCATAAAATAAATATCATTTTTTAGGTTTTTGTTTTTGTTTCATATAGAATTATGTTATTAATGAAATTTTTTTAAAGTAATCCAATTTTATTAATAACTTAATGTTCATTTCTCTTTTATTAATTTGAATTAAGTTTATTTAAATAGATAGAAAATAGTGTTAAATTTTATGTGATAACTAGATTTTGTACGCGTGAATATTCTGTTTAATATTATTTTGATAAAACTCATATGCGATCAATTATATATATTTTTTTTTAATTCGGGACATGTTCAACCTTGTAATATTTTATACCAAGAAAAAGGAATTGTAGTATTTGCAAATTGGGTTAATCTAGAAGTCGTTTTAGGAATAAAGGAATCTTTGAATAAACGACAAGGAAGTTACAACTTATAAATTTGGGATTGAAAAAAAGAAAAAAAAGTTGACTTGACATTGTAAAATTAAGTACATTGGGTTGTTTGAATTGTCCTTGACAATGACATTGAACATCATCATCAACTCATTGACAAAAAACAAAGAAAAAAAAATGAAGTCATTAATTTGAGCAATTTGATCTAACAAAACTTGAAGCGCATGAAAGAAAAACGAGACAGTTCATAGATCAATTTCGTTCAACAATACAATACGAATAATTTAATTATTTAGTCAAGAACTATATCTATAGACCATTTTTCTTACACCACATATTGTTTTTTCAACTCCTCTTAAGAGCTGAGAAATAAAAATAAGAAAGACTATGAATCCAGAAACCAGAAGGAATGTTAAGAAAACGTATTCACTGATGATACTGCCTTTCTTCGATCATCGCGCTTTGGTTTCTCCCTTCAAGGACCGATACTGATGCTCGAATGGATCTATCCAACTCTTCTGGATCCGTTTTGAGAGTATTGTTGTTGATAGTAAAGAGCAGAAAGCGTTCAGCTACCAGAAGGTTTCCCCGCGGCAAGAGTAACCGAAGATGAGAATCTTGGGACAAGCACTGCCTCGTTGCTTACGGATTTGGAAGCGGCCAAATCTTCCAAGAGCTTCCATGTTGCTTCTCGTTTGGCTACAACCTCGGTTTTGTTCGCTTCGTCCTCTTGGAACTTTGCTAAGCATTCATCAAACAGAACTTGGTCTGTGTCTGCCAATACTTTTCTCACATTCAAAGTCAGACTCTGAACCGCTTGGTTCCAATGGCCCCGTGTGTTTCTCTCCATAGCCGGGATCACAATTGGCATTATCACTTTATGGTTTTGAGTAATCAGGTTTCGTATGTGGTCGTTGTTCCACAGAAATAGAGCTCTCTCGGCCACCTAACAAAGAAGCAACATTGTATCCTCAAACTTGCAAAATTGTGATGATTTATGAACATATTAGCAGTATTATACACATTAACAAACCGAGAGTCGCACCTGAAAATGTGAACTGTTGAGGCATCGGGCGATTTGACGGAATAGAGGAACCATACATCGCTGAAACTCAGCTGCTTGAGTTGCCTCCAAAACTTCTTCCAACTCCCCAAGGAACATTACTTCCTTCGAACTGTTAGTCACTGGCCAATACTTTAGAAGGCCTCTGATGACGGTATCAGCAAGCTTGAAGTCTTTCTCTACAAACTGAACAATGCAATAAGAAAGTTGTTGAAGATAGGCTGAAGCACATTTAGGCCTGTGGAGTGGAATCAAAGCCCGGACTAGGAAGAGCTTGTGCTCTTCTTTCAATGGTAAAGCGAAACCGTTGATTATACTTCCGAGAATCTCAAGCAACTCTGCGATGCCATTATGCTTTTCGGTTTCAAAAATGAATCTGTAGAAGATATTGTTTATGGCCTTTCTGATGAAAGGTCGGTGCACCATGAATTTCCCATAAACCCTATGCAGAATGGTCTTTAGATACTCCCTCTCTCTTTGGTCTTCAGAGTCAAACAAATCCAAGAGCTTCAAGACGAACGAATGGTCGATATACCGCTTTGCAAGCTTCGCATCAGTCATAGACGAGGCCACGAATCTGAGGAGAAGCTCGTAGACAACTTGAAGATGAGGCCAAGCCGGCTCTAGCGCAGGCTCCTCATCATCCGCATCAAGCGTTTCTAGGATTTTGCTCTCGTGATTCGCGGAAGGAAACGTCCGGAACAGATTAACCACCGCCATCTTTGCGATCTCTTGCATCGCAGCCTCGCTAAACTTTGTGGAAACGGTTGCGATATAGTCTACAAGCTCAAGCAAAGTCTGCCTCTTTATCTCTTTCTCCCTGAGATTCTTCGACGGGTCGCTAAAGTCGAACACAACGCAACACATGCTCAGTTTCTTGATAAACAGATTCGGTTTCTCCGAGCTAGGAACGTCCCTAAAGCTTGGCAAAGCTTCATAAACCCCAGAGACCGGAAACGCACCAGCTCCCAATGGTTTATTGACTTGATTGGTTCTGTTAACTAAGGGTGAAAAAGCAGAGACAGTCCCATTTGCTCCATGTGAATTCGATTCCGAAGGAGGAGGGACGTGATACACATTATCTCTACCTTCTCCGTTTGGATTCGGGTCGTTGTGCGATGATTTCGAAGGTTTTCTGGGCAATTTCCCAAATATCTGCTTGATCATATTTTCAAAAGGGCCAAAACCCCCCCCCCCCCTTTTTTTATCCACTTCGCCACGAGAAATCAAAGGGCCTAAATTAGCAGAGTTTTCAGCACTTTTGTCAACTAAACCAATTAAACCCCAAGTTTCTTGCTTCTTAAATGAAAACCCTAATCATTGAACAGCCCTGCATGCAAACGAATCCAAAATTTCAAAATCGGAAGCAAAAACTCGCAAATTGAATTTGAAGACGAAGTCAGAAAGATCCAGAAGAACAACAATAAAAATGTAAACTTGGGAGATATAAGAGATGAAGAGCAGCTTACAAATTGGGAGATGAGTAGTGAAAGAGAAAGAGAGATCTGGGCACTCGAGATGAAATCAAAGAAACCCTAAAAACATAAAAAATACGAGCTTCCAGCAAAGAAGGGATCTTGTGATAAAACCCTGTAAAAAAAAAGCTTTCTTTTTTTCTCACCCAAACTGAATCGAGCAAGAGAGAGAGAACGCAGGGAAGAGGTAAAAGAAGAAAAGGCAACGAAGCACACAGAGAAAGAGGAAAATCTGGGAAGATACAGAACAGAATAGGGAAGATTAAGGTTGTAATGAAACAAAAATAGGAAAAATTAATAATAATTGTCTCTCTCTCCTTGTGTAGATTTTCACTGTAAATCTCTGGCTTCCTTCGGATTCCGAATAACAGACATAGAGAAACTACAAATTAAATCACAAAAAAAAGTTCTCGAAGAAGGAAAATGAGAACAAGCGAATCGACAGATGGGCAGGTAGGTCAAATTACTTTTATGTCCTTGATTTAATGTGTGTGGGAGTTTAAGCAGTAGCTGGTCAATTCCTAAATTCAAACTCATATAACTAATTTGATTTGCACAAAAAAGGGATGAATCTGAAAGAAAAGAGATTTGATGAACCTCAAAAAAATATCCAAATCCTACAGAGACATATCATTGGAGCGTTGACCATATAGTTGAGTCAGCGAAACAGTTGAAGAAGATTTAAGAAAAAAAACATGAATTGAAGGGATCTTAATAAAACTAGGCTTTCTGGAGGACGACCGAGTTAGCGATACCAGCCTGCTCGATGGTTTGGTCCAAGTCTGTTAACTGTTTGGGAGGAAACCCCATGGTTAGTAACTGGTACTCCTTGGAGCCACCGGGTCTTGAAGCGTCGATGAACCCACGAATGTCTCTGATCGTGTGGTGGTTATTGAACCTGGATACAAGGCGTGTGCCGTCTGCCAATCTTAGCTGGATTGAGGTAGTCGGTGCTGCTGGGTCTACAACTAGCCCTCTTGATGGCGCGGGTGCTGTGTTCATTTGGACGGGTGAAGCTTGTGGTTCTGCAGCTGCAGAGCTTGATCCGGATCCGCTGGCTCCTAGAGTTCTTCCTAAACCTTGAAACGGATTTTTGGGCTTTGGCGGTTCCTGTGTGTCAAGAGATACAGACTAAGAATCCTTGACAATATGGAAGTAGCGTAATCCAGGGAGGGAGCAGGTGAACTAGAGTATTACTGAGAGAAGGGAATGAGACTTACTGTGTAATTGTCTTCACGCCTGACGAGATCAACATGAACACGGATCTTCCTATCTACTGGCTCAAGTTCACGGGGGCACTCTGACCTCGCAATGCTCTGCAAAGACAGCGTGTATAATAATTATTCCTAGAATATCCAAGTAAATCGAGATAGGAGCAAGAAACCGAAAGTATTAGGTGCCTATCATCAGTGAAACAATAATGATTTATAGGAGCAGTCTATTTCAGTCTTGCAGAATACACCGATCAATTTGAGTTCTACGGTATCGTAATTAATATGCATTGAATGGGAGAAGGTACGGATATTACCTCCATAAAGGTTGCGTTTCCGGGGTCATCAAACCTCCTTAAAGGACCATCATCAATGGTGAAACCGTTCCTCCAGAAAGTGATGGTGTGCATAACCACTTGAGGCTGGTCTTGCTGTTGCTGTTGCTGCTGAGGAGAAGAGGAAACAGGTTCACCAGACAACAATCGCGCAGCTCCAGTGAAGCTTCTAGAAGCTTGTCTTGATGATTCAACAGGTCTGTCAACAGCTGACAGCCTAGCTTGCTCAAAAAGTGCATTGACGTCTTTAGCTTTCTTAGGATCTTGAACCATCATCCCACTAAACAGATGCACAATACCAAAAACTCTGTTAGCTACAGAGAAAGAATATCAAGAAACAATGAACATAGTCAGAACATGGTTCTCTCCTATGGATACTGATAATGCATTCAGCTATACACAAGATATGGTCATCGCAACAAGATCATTGATCCATCAATACCACAATTCTTCAGCTTGGAGATAAGATTAGTCTCCTCCAGAAAACACATTGTTCAATTTATGACCATTCCCCAAATTTCCTTAGGTTTACAAACATGATCGGATCTACTGAAAAAAAAATTAACGAAGGATGAGTACACAATTTACCTTTTCTCTCCGCCAGTATAATACTCTTGCGCCTCATCAGAATCACTATCCGCACCACCTGCCGGAGAACGGTTCAGATCGGCGAACGTACGGATGTTTCCAGCGTGTTGACGGCTCCTAGTATTCCGGCTCCCCGACGGATTATCGGCTTCCTGATTCTCGGAAGCGGCGCCTTTCGATCGGAGTCGGTAGGGCGCGTCGCGGGAAGGCGGCGAAGTAGATCGTGACCGCGAAGGAGAGGTTTCAGACGGAGAGTAATCCGGAGAGTGAGACTGAGAAGGAGATGCAGCCGGAATCGAAGAAGGAGGTAGATTAGGGTTTGGGCCAGTAGGCAAATCGGCGGCAGCTGCGGCGTCGTTGTCGAGGAAGGTGGAGACGGCAGCGTCTAGATCCCATCGGTGGCTTTCGAGGAAGAAAGTAGCTTCTTCTCTTGATGAAGAAGTGATCTCGAGGAAGGAGGTGATCAGTTTCTCGTTCATCTCCTCCGTCTTCGTCGTCGTCTTGTTTTCCTCCATCGTTAGATAATTTGTTTTCTGATTTCTTTTGTTATAATTTATATATCTTCGGAATCGGAATATCTTCCTTTTCTTCAACCGTCAAACTTCTTTTCTCTTTCCATACGTTTTGTCCAAAAACGACGTCGTCACATTGCTAAGAAACGATTTCAATCCTAATGGGCCTAAAAGGCTTGGCCTTTTCACTCTCCAGTTGTGGCATTTTGTTTGCTTATCATCAAAATATTCAAAGTTGGGTCTTGGATCTTGGATCTTGGATCTTGGTGGATGTTATCTTTGGGCCACAAAAAAATGTTGACTGTATGGCCTAAAATTGTTGATTGTATTTTTATTGGATATGCACACAACAGTAGTGTTTGTCGATTTTTGGTTCATAAATCAGACATACTGAATATCCATGTAAATACAATAATTGAATAAAAAAACGCGTCTTTTTTTGAACACATCTTTCCGTGCAAGGATAAAAAATACAAAGATTCTCCCCTGATCGAGACGGAAATCAAAAGGAGAAAGGGAAAGAGACAGTGATGCTCCGAATTATGGTAAAGCTTACCCGCCTCCGCTTCATGCTTAGCTCCAGTCTCTAGGTAGCAGTACTCTGTTTCTGAGCTTGTATTCCTTCCAAACGGAGATGGAGAGCTATTCACGACTCGTACACCGCATCCATTTATCCTCTGAGGTAAAAGGGGACAAGCGTGGCGGTCAAGTTGTCGCAGGAACAAGCATAACTGTTGTGGTAGTAAAACTCAAGTTGTAGAACATTGTTGTTCAAATCAGATGGCGATTCACCGACTTCTTCTTCTTCAGGGAACTGGAACAAGAACATAACCAGATGATCCATATTACATATGTGAAAAGGAATTATGCCTTTTTGCCTCGAAAGCACCAGCAAACTCTGATGTCTGCAGAATCATCCTCGGGGTGAGTTGGAGGCCCAATCACGATGCAGGCTTTAAATCCCCAATTATCTTGATGTAACATCCCTAAACCATCCCAACTAGAAAAATCCCAACAAGGAAAAACCCAACCAGAAAACCCTAATCCTAGAGTTCCCTCACTCTATAAATAGAGAGAGCTCGTGGTAAAAAGAAGGCAGAGTATTCTTGCAGCGAAGCCCTGTTGAAATCACCTCTGAGCAACCACCGTCGAACCACCTCGAAGGAGAAGCCATCGCAACCACCTAGAAGCAAAGGGAAGGCAGATCAGACCCGTTCTGGTAGAAAGGAGGAACGAACGATAAAACCAGATCCAAACGATCTGAAACTTGGTAAGTACTTCCCTGACTCTCTAATCTATCCACCGCCGAAAATGGATTGTTATTCGGAGTTGTGATATGAAAGTTATGGATGTTTTTCCATGCCTCATCTGTGCAGTGCGGATCTGCGACCAGTGAGAGGAGAAACCGATCTGGAGGTTCAGTAATGATCCGATCAAGATGATATTTGGTAAGGATGTTTGTTACCCTTAGATATAAGTCTTTGTGAAATATCTCAGTGTTCTACCTTATGGTTTGGAAGTTATGTTAGTTTTACCGAGACTGTTCTGCGCAGCGCACATGTTAGACCAGTCTAGCGAGTTGAGTTGTTTGGATAGGTAAATCAATCTGTATCGACCTGAAACTTTGCATACATCCTAAGAACACGTGGATCTAGCTCTCGGTTGAAGGATAACTGATTTGAGCCTCAGGAGCATCTGCAATCGTGTTGTCAATTCAGTGGCTAAGGTGAGGATTAGATCTAGGCTTCCTTCATGTTCAGTTGTTCCTTTTTAGTGTGTTGAGTCTAGATCTATTCAGGTTAGGGCGTGTTACGGAGTACGGACACGTTTTCAGTGTGCATATTGTTTGATTTGCATTTGCTGAATGAAATGGATTAAGAAAGCATTAGATGAATAATCTGCATCTTTATTTTATCACCCGGTTGTGTGAATAATGCTTGTAGCTTAGTTAGAAATGAGGTCATCGTCACTGTGAAGGGATCAGTGGTACGATTTGATTGATGGACCCGAGACCAGCAGGCTGGTAGGCTTTCAACGGGGTTAAAAGGAGCCTTCCCGAGCTTCAGGCCAGAGAGCCAAGTATGAGAAACGGCCAAAGAGCCAGATAGATTTCCTTGCTTGTAAACTGATTGTGCGCTGGTAGAGCGTTATATGTGATACGTGTGTAGATTTATACTTGACATATTGGAAAGAAATTGTTGAATGTGTTGAGAGTGTAGGTTTAGTTCTCACTGGGTAATCCAAATTACTCATCCCTCTCCTTTCTTTTCAGGTGAGTCCGATGAGAGCTGGACGAGTAGTTCCAGTGTGGTGCGCCTTTTTTGGGAATCAGTTTTTATTCATTTAATTGGAACTTCAGTCATTTATTTTTAAAAGACAATCGCTGGTTTTTATTTCGGTTTTATTTAATCATTTCGAATTATGAATTATTGTTAGACTTTACTTTAATTATTTAATGGAATAAATAAGAACTTGGAAATGTGTCAAACCGACACGTCGCTGTTAACCAGCGATGGAATCAAAAGTGTCATACCGGTTCGTCAAAATCTTTAAATAGGAAGGCGGAATCGAGTGTTCACACTTGAGAAATAGAACTCCCAGATAAAGGCATAATTAAGGAAGTTCCACAAGCTCGATGTGTGAAATACACATGCACATTGAGCATCCTCTGAGATAGATCAAAAACAAAACAAAAAAGTTTTGATGAAAAAAGGAACTTTGTTTTTAGTTCTCCCTTGTTCTTCAAGAAATACTACCTGAGACGAGACGAGACGTCGTCGTCATGTGATATTTATTTAACAATTTATAATAGTCAATAATAATGTTTTTTTTTGGGTTTGTGTGTTCGAGAAAGATCTGGGCCTCTCTTGAAATCACATAGATATTTAAATAAACCATTTATTTTTGGATAGTCTTATGTGTATAATATTTTCAACACTGTTAGATTCAAGCAAAGCATTCATAAATAAAGGTTATTTTTGTTCAAGTTTATTCAAATACAAAAACAATAATATAATTTATTCCGGATATATATATGATATTAATTAATTAAATCTCTCAAAAGATATGGGAAAATTGTCGATAACATTTTTGGTTGCACAATTTTTATCACTATCTTTCTTGATAAGATGGTGTCCACATCCAACCAGCTCATCCTCAATATAGGCAAGAACATTTTTATCAACTTCCCAAGTACTGTCGTCGAACCTCAGTTTCAAGTTCTTTTTCTGACACATCTTATTGAGTTTTGTCATTGGATGGTTCTCAAGTTTATCTAAAGTTATTATTGGTTCTAACACTGATTTTACCATCTACATATATTTTATAATTTCAAAATTAATCGATTAGAAAATCATATATATAATATAATCACTCTCATTAAAAAAGCAATTGTAAAATATATAATGCATAATGCAATTACCTCCCAGACGGTGTCGATGGAGTTGCAGTCGATGAAGAGAGCTCCAATGGTAGACTCTACTATGTTTGCTAGAGTTTTAGGGACTCTCAACAGACCACGCGAATGTAATGGATATTTTTTTATTTCTTTTGCAAATTCCAATATCTGTATTTTTTTCTGCTCATCTCATTAATCAAATATCCCTTTAGTTTTATAAAATGTTTTGGGAAAAGGCTATATAAATTATATATATATATATATATATATATATATATATATATATTGCTTTTTTAACAATAAAACATCATTGCTAAAAATATATACAAGAACTTTTTTATCAACTTCCCAAGTACTGTCGTCGAACCTCAGTTTTAAGTTCTTCTTCTGACACATCTCATTGAGTTCTGTCATTGGATGGTTCTCAAATTTATCTAAAGTTATTATTGGCTCCAACACTGGTTTTACCATCTATATATATTTTATAATTTCAACCAAAAAAATTAATCGATTAGTAGATCATATACATAATTTAATCACTCTCATTAAAGAATAATTGTAAAATATATAATGGATAATGCAGATACTATCCAGACGGTGTCGATGGAGTTGCAGTCAATGAAGAGAGTTTCAATGGTAGACTCTACTATATCTGCTAGAGATTTAGGGACTTTCAAGAGACCACGCGAATGTAATGAATATTTTTCTATTGTTTTTGCAAATTTCAATATCTACATTTTTTTTTGTTTTTTTTCACATCTCATTAATCAAATATTCGTTTAGTTTTATAAGATGTTTTGGGAAGAGGCTACATTAATTATATATATTGCTTCTTTTTTTTAACAATAAAACATCATTGCTAAAAATAATCCAACCAATAAAAACACACTTGGAACATCAATTTAAACTAAATTTTTGTATGAATCGAAAACTGTAAAAAATCATTGTTCATATATATGTGTTATAAAAAATCACGCATACCGAACCTCGTTAAAAATTATATGTGTTATTTACTTTATTCTCATACGTAAGATGGTGTTTGTATCGGTTGTAGCCGAGCGGTAGACTTTGTAGAGATACCGTGTCCGCAGTTCGTACATCTAGAAAAGAATTATAGGCATCGTAGTGCTGTATATCATAGCAATTGTAATTGCAATCTTGTTCTAGTAGATTTGTTCTGGACCAGGTCCCGGGATGTAGGGAAACCGAACCTTGTTAAAAATTATATGTGTTATTTATTTTATTCTCATACGTATATTAGAACGCATAGATCTAGCCACATATATGGACTTTGAATTGGTATCAGAGCAGGGCTCGATAGAGACTCGTTCTTATTTTCGGGTATGATCATGGATTTATGGCTAGTGGAGAAAATTGAAGCATATGAGATTCCTTGGCCAGTCGTGAAGGCTAGGAGACGGCTCTGGTGAGCAATGAATCCCATTGCAAATCGACGTCTGAAACTGCTTTTGGATCGAGGTGACGTTGCTATCGTGAGAAGAGAAGAAGCCCTCGGGAGAGCTTGTGGATTGGGCCAAAATTAGGGCACAAAGGAGCTACTTACAAGATGGGCTGTATAAATCTGTTTTTTGGGCCCAATCAAACACTAAGTCGTGAGGTGTTAAAGGCTTAAAGCCCATATGGTTAGTATCTAGTCCAATACAAGTATTTTTTTTCTTTTGACATACGATGGTGAGAAGAGTGGAATGGATTTCACAATGGAGATTTTGAGAGAGAAAATTAGATGTTGACCTCTTTCAACGGTGAAGATTTTTATTGGTTTGTATGTATACCAAAATGGTCGGAGACGGATCAGTTCACCGGAGGCTGCAAAATTTCTAGTGGAAAAAGGGAAAAGTGTTCAGCGACTATGATAGAGAAGATTCAATATAGACCATCACAAAAATTGGAAATAACTGTTGGAACTAATTTTTTGTCAAAGCCTGAGGGTTTGATAAAATTGTGTTAGTGTGAAAAGAAATGAGTTAAGCTCTTTCTAATGAAATGTTTTCATTAACCGAGAAATGTTTTCTCGTGTATATATGTTGGAATGGTTGTGTCTTAAATGAACAACATGAGAGAAGAAAAGCCATACGTGCGACGTTCGCATCTTGGGCCTTGATTGGGCCCGTGGACTTTTTGAGGTATCGATCGATACCCCTTGGTATCGATCGATACCCAGCGGGCCGACTTAAAAATCGCAGCCGCCTAGGTTATTCTAGAAATATTCCTTTTCTGTCATGGAAAAACCCTAGCCTCTTTCCTATATATACAACACGATTTTCACCTAAAAAGATCATCCTCTGATACACAAAAAACACTTACTAAAAGTTCTAGCAATCGTTTCTTCAATTCCCTACTGCTTAGAGTAAGTTTTAATTTCGAGAGTATCGTAGAATAATGGTCGATAGATATGAATCATGGTGTTGATGATTCAGTTAAACTTTGGTTGTATCCTGGGACTCATGGATCTATAAAACCCCGTCACACTACGGGAGATTCTTAGAGTTAAGGAAAGAGATTTATCTCGCCTCCTCAGATCTTGAATTGCTTTATCGTCTATAAATCGTCTGTTCCTTAAACTGTTTATTTACATATTATTGTGATTAAATCTTTCCTGTCTGTAGTGTAAATTTTGGTCCTACAATCTTAACTCTAAGAAGATCCAATTTCTGTTTTATTACTTCAATTGGATCTTTAATCACGAGTAAATAAACGTTTTCAAACGGTTTTTAAAACGATTCTTCTACTGCTGATGATACTCAAACGTTGTCAAAAAGCTTTTAGCAAATTGAAACGTGTAGTAGAGGCAATCTTCATCTCTCTCTATTTTTTCAAGAAGATGTTTTTCTGCTAGTGATACTCAAACGTTAATCAAACAGCTGTTTAGCAACTTGAAACGTGTAGTAGAAGCAGATCTGCTTAAACATCTTCTAAAAAAAAACCGTCTTTAATTGCGATTAAAGAACGGTATAATCAACGAACACACATCTGTTCTTGATAGGTTCGATTCAGATCGAGGCCTTGTGAGTATCGATCGACACCCTATGGTATCGGTCGATATTGGACTAAATTGTATCGGTCGACACTTAAGTGTATCGATCGATACCATGCAAACAGTGTATCGGTCGGCACCTCAGTGTATCGATCGATACTTTGCATCGACCAAGTTGGTCTATGTCGATCGATACTGTGTATAAGACACAGGTATCGATCGACACTGGTGCTATGATCGATCCTGTGAAATTCACTTGCATCGGTCGAAACCCAGGGTGTATCGATCGACACTCAATGTGTATCGATCGACACCAAGATGCTTTGATTAACACAGTATGTGCATCGAGCATCGATCGACACCTACGGTGCATCGATCGACACCATACGGGTGCATCAATATACATTGAATGTGTATCGATCGATATCAAGGAGTATGGATCGACACCAATGCGATTTAGTTCGATATTAGAATTGCGATTCTTAAAGTTTATATATCGACACTAATTGAAAGTTGTTTCTTTTGTCTTAACAGAATGACAATTGATGTGGAAAACAACTCTGGATTGGTGGAGAAAACCAGTGAAAAGGTTGAATTGACTGCGAGTCAGATCGAGACGGTCAAAGTTCCATCTGGGAACCATGTCGCTCCTCCAACCAAGTTTGATGGGACAACATTCAAGATGTGGAAAAGGAAGATGTTCTTCTATCTGACAACATTGAATCTGCAGAAATACACCAGTGAGGTGAAACCTGTTCTCCCAGAAGATAACACTGATCCACGTGCGCTTGCGAGTGTCCACGCCTGGGAACATGCTGACTTCTTGTGCAAGGGCTATATTCAGAATAGTCTTTCGGACTCTCTGTTTGGGGTGTACGAAAATGCTGAGACATCTAAGGATCTGTGGGATTCCTTAGACAAGAAGTACCGCATTGAAGATTCTGGTACTCAGAAATTCACTGTGGCGAAGTTCGAGCAGTACAAGATGGTGGATTCAAGACCACTAATGGAACAAGTCGATGAGGTGCAGAGGCTCCTACATGACATCTTTGCTGAGGGAATGCGGCTGTGTGAAACCTATCAAGGTTGCTGCATCATTGAGAAGCTACCTCCTGGTTTGACGGACTTCAAGAACTACCTCAGGCTGAAGAAAAAGAAGATGAGCCTTGAAGATCTGATTGTTAAGCTCCGCGTAGAGTCTACGAATCGGGAACAACAGATCAATGTAGGTGTGAAAATTCGCGAACACAATGCGAACATGGTTGAACACCAAAACCCCAATCAAGGCAAGTGGCAGAACAAAGGTCGCCTAAACAAAGGCAAAGGGAAGATGCCACCAAAGAACTTCCAAAAGTTCAAGAACAAGAGTGGTCAGAATGGTCAGACTTCTCAAAGGTTCTTAGGACTGTGTAACTTCTGTGGGAAGCAAGGACACAAATCCGTCGATTGTCGTAGCAAGAAGGCTCAAGCCAACTTGACAGAAGCTGACATGTGTGCTGTGGTCACTGAGGCCAATGTTGCTGAAAGCCATCCAAAGACTTGGTGGTTCGATACTGGTGCAACCAGACACATTTGTATGGATCGAGAGATGTTCTCCACATACACAAAGACCAAGAATGGTGAAAAACTCTTAATGGGTAATTCAGCCTCGTCGACAATTGATGGTCACGGGAAGGTTGTTCTGAAGCTCACCTCTGGACAGGAACTGGTACTCATGAACGTCGTCCATGTACCAGATATGCGCAAGAATCTGATCTCTGGATCGCTCATAAGTAAGCATGGATTCTCTGTGAAGCTGGAAGGTGATAAGCTGATCCTAACGAAGAATGGGATGTATTTGGGTAAGGGTTTTGTTTGTGATAATCTTTTTAAGATGTCTGTTGAGGCAGTAATCCGAAAGGATAATGTAACCGAGGCTTCCACCTCGAAGAACCCTAAGATTAATGATAAGAAACCAATTGCTTATCTCGCTGAGTCTTTTAATATTTGGCATGAACGACTAGGACATGTTAATTTCAAGTCTATGAGTAGATTAATGAACATGAACATGATTCCTAAATGCAAATTAAGCAAAGACAAATGTGAGGTTTGTGTCCAAGCCAAACTCACTAAAACGCCATCACCCAGCGTTCAAAGAACAACAGAACCTCTAGGTTTAATTCACACAGATTTATGTGATTTGAAATATATTCAAACCAGAGGAGGCAAGAAATATTTCGTGACTTTCATAGATGATTGCACGAGATATTGTTACATCTTTTTACTGCAAAGTAAAGATGAAGCCTTGGACAAATTTAAAGAATACAAGCTGGAAGTTGAAAACCAACTCGGCAAGACCATAAAAAAGGTCAGAAGTGATAGGGGTGGTGAATATAGTGAACCATTTGATGCATTCTGTAGAGCACATGGCATTATCCATCAAACAACTGCTCCCTACTCACCGGAATCCAATGGAGTTGCTGAAAGAAAAAACAGAACTCTCAAGGAAATGATGAATGCAATGTTGCAGGAATCTGGGTTAGCCCAGAACATGTGGGGGGAAGCTCTGCTTACCTCGAATTATATCCTGAACAAAATTCCACACAAAGTCACAGGAAAAACTCCTTATGAACTTTGGAAAGGTTATGTACCTTCGTATGTATACCTGAAAGTGTGGGGGTGCCTGGCAAAAGTTGCAGTACCACTTCCAAAAAAGGTCACCATCGGACCTAAAACGGTAGATTGCATTTTCATCGGATACGCGCACAATAGTAGTGCCTATCGATTTTTGGTACATAAATCAGATATACCAGACATTCATGTAAACACAATAATGGAGTCAAGGAATGCATACTTCTTCGAAAATGTGTTTCCATGTAAGGATAGAGGAAATCCTAAACGAACTCGTCACGAACGAGATGCTAGCAAAGAGGCAAGCACTTCAGGCACTTCTACAGAAGTAGAAGAAGCTGAACCGAGACGAAGCAAGAGAGCTCGTAAGGAGAAGACATTTGGCTCTGAGTTCATAATGGCATTCCTAGCGGAAAGTGGTCCAAGAACTTTCATGGAAGCGATGTCTACACCTGATGCACCTTTCTGGAGGGAGGCATCTAACAGTGAAATCAACTCAATTATGCAAAATCATACTTATGAGTTGGTAGACCTACCTCAAGGTTGTAAACCTCTGGGCTGTAAATGGGTCTTCACCACTAAGCTAAAAATCGATGGCTCTATAGACAAATATAAGGCCAAGCTTGTGGTACAAGGATTTCGTCAAAAGGAAGGATTGGACTTCTTTGACACTTATTCTCCAGTGACGAGAATTACTTCGATTCGCATGTTGATTGGAATCGCAGCTTTAAGAAACCTTGAAATACATCAGATGGATGTTAAGACTGCTTTTCTAAACGGAGATTTAGAGGAAGAGATCTATATGAATCAACCTGAGGGTTATGTTGCTCCCGGACAAGAGAAGAAAGTCTGTAGACTTGTCAAATCGCTATATGGACTCAAGCAAGCTCCGAAGCAATGGCATGAAAAATTTGACAGTGTAATGATGTCAAATGGCTTTCACATCAATGAGTGTGATAAGTGCATCTATATCAAAAGAACTTCACAAGGTTATGTGTTGTTGTGTTTGTACGTAGATGACATGCTAATCATGGGAAGCAACAAAGATATAATCATTCAAACAAAGAACATGCTAAGTGGAAAGTTTGATATGAAAGACATGGGATTAGCTGATGTAATTCTAGGGATTAAGATTATTCGAAATTCAAAAGGAATAATTATGTCTCAAGATCATTACGCTACAAAAATCCTAGAAAGGTTTAAGATCTACTCCAATGGGACTGCAAAAACTCCACTTGATCCTCATCTTCACTTGACAAAGAATTCAGGTGAAGCAGTGTTACAAGTGGAGTATGCAAGAGTCATCGGGAGTCTAATGTACTTAACGAATTGTACTAGACCCGATTTAGCACACTCGGTAAACGTACTAAGTCGTTACACGAGCAATCCAGGTCATACCCGTTGGAGAGCCATAACTAGGGTATTAAATTATCTAAGATACACCAAAAGTTATGGGCTGCACTTTGGTAAAGAACCAGCAGTGCTGGAAGGGTACAGTGATGCCAATTGGATTTCAGATTCAAGAAACTCCAAATCCACGAGTGGATATGTCTTTACTCTTGCTGGTGCAGCAATATCCTGGAAATCTTCCAAACAAACACTCCTGGCCAGATCAACCATGGAGTCAGAGTTTGTAGCTTTAGACAAAGCTGCTGAGGAAGCAGAATGGCTTCGAAACTTTTTGGAAGATATCCCAATGTGGGAGAAACCAGTGCCAGCATTACGTGTACACTGTGATAGTCAGTCGGCTATCTCTCGGGCACTGAGTAATCTATATAATGGCAAGTCTCGTCATATAAGAAGACGACATAAGACCATTAGACAATTGATCTCAACTGGTGTAATAACGATAGATTACATCAAGTCGGCTGATAACCTAGCGGATCCGTTTACCAAAGGTTTGCCGCGAGATCAAATTGTAAAATCATCAAAAGGAATGGGTTTAAAGCCTATAGAAAAAGATGATGTTTGACAGATACCCCACCTATGTGACTGGAGATCCCAAGATCTAGGTTCAAAGGGAAACAAAATTAAACTGATTCGAATTGAGCACTGTGAGACTATGTCTCTGCCCAGTTCCTAGGATGATATAACAGTGCTACCTGTGGATAGTAAGGATAAGCGTTGGCTTTTAATGATTGCATAGCTATGTAGATAGTGGAGTGTGACAGGACACTTCTGAAAAACAAGCTAATAAAAGATCACCTAGTGAAGTGTGAAATGGGGCCGTTTCTAGGAGAATGAAAGAGAAGGCTATATTCTCCAAATTCACTCACGAATACCAGGAATGTTCAAGGCCAAAATGAACACAATAGAGAACAAAGTTCTACGAGAAGATGTCTCTGTGCGATACCTGTTGTCTAAGTTTACATAAAAATCCGGGCGGTTCAAGACATCATGTTCACCTCCTGGCCGAGTAAACTCGACAGATATTAAAAATGTTTGGTTCAAAGCTGGAAAATGCTACCTCTCAGATACAGTTACATTTTCGTATACTCTCGAAAGTCTGTCTACGTCTAGATGAGTCTAGTCAAGTATGTCTAGTAAAGTCTAGTCTGTACAATTTTCATATGTTCTAGAGTCATTTCTATTCATGTGGGGGATTGTTGGAACTAATTTTTTGTCAAAGCCTGAGGGTTTGATAAAATTGTGTTAGTGTGAAAAGAAATGAGTTAAGCTCTTTCTAATGAAATGTTTTCATTAACCGAGAAATGTTTTCTCGTGTATATATGTTGGAATGGTTGTGTCTTAAATGAACAACATGAGAGAAGAAAAGCCATACGTGCGACGTTCGCATCTTGGGCCTTGATTGGGCCCGTGGACTTTTTGAGGTATCGATCGATACCCCTTGGTATCGATCGATACCCAGCGGGCCGACTTAAAAATCGCAGCCGCCTAGGTTATTCTAGAAATATTCCTTTTCTGTCATGGAAAAACCCTAGCCTCTTTCCTATATATACAACACGATTTTCACCTAAAAAGATCATCCTCTGATACACAAAAAACACTTACTAAAAGTTCTAGCAATCGTTTCTTCAATTCCCTACTGCTTAGAGTAAGTTTTAATTTCGAGAGTATCGTAGAATAATGGTCGATAGATATGAATCATGGTGTTGATGATTCAGTTAAACTTTGGTTGTATCCTGGGACTCATGGATCTATAAAACCCCGTCACACTACGGGAGATTCTTAGAGTTAAGGAAAGAGATTTATCTCGCCTCCTCAGATCTTGAATTGCTTTATCGTCTATAAATCGTCTGTTCCTTAAACTGTTTATTTACATATTATTGTGATTAAATCTTTCCTGTCTGTAGTGTAAATTTTGGTCCTACAATAACGACATAGATACAAAGATTCATTGTCTTTGGAGTGGGTGATCAGTTATAAAATCACATAAGAAAATTGCTGGTGGTTGTCGTATTCCAGAGTAAGAAGAAGATGCTGAAGATTATAAAACTCACCCGTAATAAAGACATCAAAGGATTTGTGGTACCACAATGTCGAAGTTGATAAGAAATCAGAGGTGTGGAAACTGGTAAGGGATTCATGGAGAGAATCGTTGGGGATTAGAGTTGTGCGATTAGTCGGAGTCTGAAGTGGACAAAGAAAAAGAAAAAAATCATTGAAATCGCATCTAAGTCAATATCATAACCGGAGGAGTTTGATATCGGTCCTTGTCGAAAGAGAAGATGAAGATGGCGTTGAGAAACTCATCAGAAATTGCAGATCGTATAGTAAACTCATCATGAGGGTTTCTGCAGTTATCCGATGGATGTTGATTTAGAATCCTTGTTTCTAATCAGGTCTCGAGTCTATATTCGTGTTGTGTATGTTGCTTGATTCCAGATGCCATGAGAATTACAATTGTTTTCTCATGATTCCGTGAAGTGTAGAGGTCAGATTCAAGTTCGATGGGCTGCTGGGAGATGCAGAATTTGTGAGCAGAAATCGCATAAGATTCTGGAGGTAAACTTATCAGAGGTTAAGATCTCGTTGAGAATCGTTATCAAAAACTGCGTATGGGTTGTGCTTGTCAACGCTGTCCTAGTTTGACTTGGTTTGGAACGAATGTGTGAGGATTGACGATGATATTGGAAAAGCTTGCCTTCGACATGGAGGAAGAAACTTCAAGGATTGTTTTTAGTTGGCTCCAGTGGTATTAAGAGATAACCATGTGCTAAAAGAAGGTCGATTCATGGCTGGAACTCACTAGTAATCGCAGAGTTTTTGTTGAAAGTGCACCGACTTCACTGAAAAATCACAAGTTGCAGACTTTTCAGGCAACAAGTCAGAATCAAGAGCTTCCTGTCGTTCACAAGAGATTGCTCAAAGTCATGTCGACATCTAATCAAGAAAGGTTTATTGGTATTTGTTACGGTAAACTTGTAAATTCAGAATAAGACAGGGAAATAAAGAAAGGATTCCCTTAATTCCAATCCACTACCGTTGTTTACAAGGACAGAGAGGTTAAGATCTCGTTGAGAATCGTTATCAAAAACTGCGTATGGGTTGTGCTTGTCAACGCTGTCATAAGCATAAAACTGGAGTTGGACAAATTGCTCCTAGTTTGACTTGGTTTGGGCTTCGATCTTTGTTATTTGGGCCTGAGCTCTTTTGGTTAAGCTTTTTAAAGTTAAATTATTAAAGCAAGCCCAAAGTCTAAAAATGATCACAGCTAGTCAGGTTAGCTCAATTTCGTTGTTGCATTTTCCTTCTCGTTGGATCTCTGTGATCCAATTTAGCTGAATTTCGGCTTGACTTGGTCAAATTCGTACTTCACACCATTGGGGGATCTAGTGATTTAGATGTGTTAATTCGATTTCAAGTAAATCTTGAGCTTGATTTTAGTTGAATATTTGTTAAATTCATGATCTTTAGATATAGTTTTCATTTACCTATTTTTCGCGGTTAAACCACCGCCACCAACAAAACTCTCATCGATCTTACTCACCGCAGGATCTTCCGTAACCGACAACAGATCAAGCTTCTGAAGAAGTGACCAACGTCGCTGCAAAGGAGGAGGCGGAGACGAAGACGAAACACGCCGTCGTTGCAGATGTTAATATCAAAGTTATTATTCAATAATTTAGTTAATGCTTTAAATAGAAAATTAGATTTACATCTATAGATTTTTATGGTACAATAAATATGTTAGCATGTTTTCAAAACTATTTAAAGTGTTAAGCAAATTAATAGCATATATAAAACTCAAACTCATAATTGATATTCCTTTCACGATTATAGGTACGTTAACATTCAATAATTTTGTTAGTGCGTCAAATAAAAAATTAGATATATATATATATATATATATATCTACATGTTTATATGATACAACAAAGATGTTAGCATATTACACAAATATATAACCTTGTTAAACATAAAGTTAGTGATACATTTAAATGATCATCTACATATTTATATAATACAATATATATGTTAGCATGTTACAAAAATATATAACTTTGTTAAATATAAAGTTAGCGATACATTTAAATGTTTATCTAGTACTAACTATAAATATTTAACATGTTACAAGAAATTATACCGTGCTATTTAAAATGATAGACAATAACAACCATGAGTTATAACGTAGATTTCTTAGCACTCTTAATCAAAGGTAAAAGTATAAAAACCCTACCCGACATAAACAGTGAATTGGACATTTTGTCACATCATGGTCATGTAACTAATTTTGGTTCCAATTTTGGTTTTCTACCTAATTAACTCAGTAAACTACCTATATAAAGGAGTACTTAGAGCATTTCCATCAAATGTACTTAAAAAGTATTTCAACAATAAAATAATGAAAAAAGAAGTACGAGTGAGAAGTGAGAAGTGAGAAGTGAGAAGTGAGAAGTTTTGAGATACCAGAATCTCCTGTGCCATTTGTCTCCTTTTCATTGATTTATTTCTTGTTTAAAAATTAAAATTTAATTATATAATTCAACTATATCAAAATATTAATATTCTATTATTGAGATATCCAAATGAAGCTCTAAACTAATGAAGATGCTCATCTATGTTTTAACATAATCAAAAACAACAAAACAAAAAAGAATCGATGGAGACGATGAAGGTTGAAACGATCGCCAGAGAAATCATAAAACCATCTTCCACAACTCCTCTTGATCTCCGAACTCTCCAACTTGTTAGTTGATAATTGAGTTTAGTAATAATTAATATGTATATTAAGTTTAATTGTGTTAAAGGTCATCTGTCAAGAGTAGATTATTTTAAGAGTCACAATAAGGAAGAGACACAACTCTTCAGTTTGTGTTGTTTCAACCTTATTTAAGTTGTTGTCGTTGTAATGTAAAATATATAGTGTTTCAGATTAATAAAAGTTCTCGTGTTTACTCAATTGAAAACACAATTTTCTTACACAACTATATATTTATGATCACATCCTCCCACCGGTTTACACAGTCGCCTTTCTCTTTTACACCAAAGATGATTTGATCACACGAGAACACACTTCCCAAAAACTCAAGACTTCCCTGTCCCAAACTTTGACCAAATTCTACCCTCTTGCCGGAAGAATAACCAGAGTCACCGTCGACTGTAACGACGAAGGAGCTATCTTTGTCGACGCTCGTGTCAATAACTGTACTCTCTCTGATTTTCTCCCATCCCCATATTTCAAAGCCCTCCAACAATTGCTTCCATTAGACTCCGTCGACAACCCTTACGAGGCTGCTGCTACATGGCCTCTGCTTCTTGTAAAGGCGACTCACTTTCAATGCGGCGGAATGGCCATAGGAGTCTGCATGACTTACAAAATCGCCGACGCAGCCTCCATCTCCTTTTTCTTAAGGACTTGGTCAGCTTTGGCTCGAGGAGAGACCGGGGACGCGGTGGTGGTCCCGAGTTTGCTTCAGAAAATTTCTACCCACCAGCAGATGAGGCCTTTAAGTTTCCGGTGAACGGAAAAGCCAACAAGAGAAACAGCATCACGAAGAGATTCGTTTTCGGTGCGTCTAATTTGGAAGAGCTCAAGACCAATGTGAGTGGATCTTAAACAAATGTTTATTAGATAAATTAAGGAAATATAGAAGATAAATATAAATAGCTCATTAAGCTTTATTGAATGCAAAAGAGAAAGAAAATAAAGAGTTTTAGTTGTCACCAAGAACACAAAGATTTAGATTGATATTCATAAAAGAGGAAGAAGGAGAGTTGCTCAAATTGCAACTCTCAAGGTTAATCTTTTCCAATTACATAACATACGTATTTATATGATAACACTTGTTGTAAACCCTAAATTCATGGGCCTTCTTTGACACTTGATTATTTCTTGGAACAACAATGGACTTGGGCTAGACTTCTCTTCAAACTCCCCCGCAAACTTGGCGCGGGTGAACATAACGGAGCCAAGTTTGGAAGCAAAAATGTGATGGCTTGACAGAAAACAGAGGGCTTGTAACAAGATCAATGTGATGTAGACAGCAACTTCTCTTCACCATAAAATCAAGCATTAGTGTGAGACCTTTTCAGGTTCTTGTGACCTATTTGTTTCACGAAGAGTCCGGGTTTCTTTACCCGTTTAACTCTCCTAAGCTATCTCACGATGAAGGAGAATCATCTTCTCACAACCATTGAAACATTACTCTAAGCTTCTTATCCAATTGCCACCAAAAATCTGCATGTTAATAATCTGTCTTTCTTTTTGGCATTTCATCGAACAACTTGAGTGCACTCAACAACACCTTGTAATTGCCATAGAAGTTGACTGATACTTGTATCCGCAATCATCAATATCAAAACCAAGACCAACATATTCCTTTTCCCTCAGATTAAGCAATTCCAGTAACAAATCCCAGAAACTAAAACTGTTACTCTCACTTCAACTAGTAAAATCAGAACATACCATTTGGGAGCCGCTGCTTTCAGTTTCCTCAACGAGTGGGAGTGGGAGATCGGGCCCCATTTCTGTGAAGGCTAGCCCGTAACTTCTCTCTTTCAAATCCCTGAGTTGAAGATGCAGCATCAGGAGCTCCTGTTATGTGACTAGACCTTCGGCATATCGAGTGGATGCAAGGCTGAGACAAAGGCTGGAATCACATAAATTGATGCAGCGGAAGGAAAACAAAGCAACTGATTTTATAACCGGCGGCAGAGAAGATGAGAGCTCCAACAAGTCTTGAAACATCATTTTTGTGTAGGATTTTTTTTTTTTTTTCGAGTCATTCCTTCTTTGGAGTTTCACAGAGAGCGACGGCTGAGATAAAACAAGTGGGGTTTTTTTTTTCTTAACCAACAAATCCCCAATCGTTAAAACCAGCATAAGCTAGAAAAAGATGAAAATTTAGAGATACTAGATCGAGTGAAGCTCTGATACCATGTAAGTATATCTTAAACAAGTGTTTATTAGAGAGATTAAACAAATATAGAAGATAAATATAAATAGCTTATTAAGCTTTATTGAATGCAAAAAAAAGGAAATAAAGAGTTTTAGTTGTCACCAAGAACACAAAAATTTAGTGGGGATTATTGGTTTTTGCATTTTAATGGATTTCTCAGATTTAGAAATCCTAATGAATCCATTGATTTTAAAATCAGAAAAATGGATTTCAAAATAAAATAAATGGATTATTGTAAATCAACCAAATAAATTTACAAATTTTTTAGTATTATAAGAAAATAAAATAAAAACAAACCAAAATTTTTTTTTCATCATTGTTATTTATTTCTTCAAGATCTTCTTCTTCATCATAATTTGTTTCTTCAGGAAAACTATATGTTCGACAATACTTTCGAAGAAAGTTATGTAAACCAGCACATGCAAATACGATTTATGTCTATGTCTTATAAGGAAAAGGAGGAGCAGACTTAAAAATTAGGAATCGAGATTTGAAGATACCAAAGATTCTTTCAACAACGTGATTCACCAATTAGGGATGAAATATGTGTTCCTTAGCATGTCTTATTGGAAGCTATCAAAGAAGTTTATACTTTGGAAGAACATGTTCGTTACGATGCGGTTAAAGTGATTCACCAAAAGATGTGTTCTTTAGCATGTCCATTGATGAGCGTTATGGTTGGATTAAGCGTAACGTCATTGGGTGATGAATTTATTATTACCTATTGTTGGATTGATTATTTTATGTGTTCGATTAGACTATGGGGTTTTATAATGAAATTGGCTTTTCTATCTATCCTTTTTACCATTTCAAAAATCTATTTTAAGTTTAGCGATCGTGTAGAACAATCACAATCTTTGTTTGTACATTAGCAGACACCGATTACATGAAACCTGAGAGGTCTCATGGGCAGTGTTTTGAACCTCCACTTAGAAACTAGCTAGCCTCGTGTCCAGCATGTAGTAGATGTTACGTAATCACTTAGAAACTAGCCTTGTAACATGTAAAAGCTTAATGTTACGTGTAGTTATTTCATGTCTCTTCTTCTACACAATAATTGATAGGTGTCTTTTTATTTTTAATTCTATGTAGTAGTTTCATCTTGAAAAAAAAAACACTTGTAAATCCAAATCCAACCAAATAACAAGGTTTCACTCGATATTTGCTCATTTGTATTTTACTCTTAAAAACACTTGTAAATCCATTCAAATCTAAATTAAAATCAAATCCTTATGAAAATCCTTACTATTGAATAACACATGATTTTAACATGGATTTTAAAATCGTAGAACCAATAACACAAGATTTGAATATGGATTTCAAAATTATAGAACCAATAACACTTGATTTGGTTTGGATTTCCAAATCCATTAAAATGCAAGAACCAATAAACCCCCCTTAAATTGATATTTATAAAAGAGGAAGAAGAAGAGTTGCTCAAATTGCAACTCTCAAGGTTAAACTTTTCCAATTACGTAACACAAGTATTTATATGATAACATTTGTTGTAAACCCTAAACTCATGGGCCTTCTTTGACACTTGATTACTTCTTGGAACAACAATGGACTTGGGCTTGACTTCTCTTCACAGTACATAAGCCGTTGACCGACCTACGCGGGTAGAGAGCGTCACTGCCCTTCTCTAGAAGTGTTTCGTCGCTACTGCATCCTCGAAAATGACTTGTGATCACAAAGTTCTAATCCAGCTCACTAACTTGCACTCCAAAATACCTTCTCTTCTGAAAGCCTGATCGGAAATGTCATGTTCTCTTCTGCGGTCTTACGTTATTGGTCGAGAAGGTGAAGTGGAAATCGAAGATGTTGTAAATGGATCGCTCTTTGAATGAATCCGATTCACTTCCGATTTGATTCTCACAATCACTCCGTCACACTCTTCGAATCGATTGAACACAATAAGAAAAGCAATTGCGGAATTAAAGAACACACGAGATTTAACGTGTTCAGCCTCCACGACCAATGCAGTCGCAGCCTACTCACGCCGGGATCTTTTCCCGGAAATCCACTACTTCGCCGGAGAAGATGATACAAAGAACTCTCTCTCTCTTGATCACAATCGATCTATTATCTCTCTAGAACTCGACTGTTCTGATACCAAAAAAAACTAACGATCTTTAACAACCCAATATACATACACGCGACTGAGACTCACGCACCAACAACCTCCAACACACCGTTGAGTCAACCCGGAGCTTCAAGCTCAGTCTTCCCGCGTAACAGACGAAACGACGTCGTCTTCTCCTTGGGTTATATCACCTTTCAGGCCCATCAACTTAAGCCCATTTCCAACAAAACTCCACCAATGGCTTAACCGTTGATTTCTCCACCTGAAAGTCTTCTCCGTGTAGCTTTCCTTGATCCCGGATCCTGAATCTCTCATTCAGTCTCCACCTGAAGCA
Organism: Eutrema japonicum; assembly: GCA_030161315.1. NCBI lineage: Eukaryota > Viridiplantae > Streptophyta > Magnoliopsida > Brassicales > Brassicaceae > Eutrema > Eutrema japonicum. The sequence continues at coordinate 19,281,120 of BSQW01000011.1, forward strand.
GCTTCAATGCTTCATTCTCCTTGTTTACTGGTAAACACTTTGTAAAGATATCAGCAGGATTGGTTAAGGTTGAAATCTTCGAGACCTTAATCAACTTTTCTTCAATTTTTTCTCTGATGAAACTCATCTTGGTTGCCATATGCTTCGTCCGTTCATGGTGAACATTGTTTTTGGCCAAGGCAATAGCACTTTGCGAGTCACAGAACAGCTCCACCTGCTTCTGACAATACCCAAAATCTTCCAGCAAACCCCTTAACCAGATTGCCTCTTTCACGCACTCTGTTAAGGCTATATATTCGGACTCTGTTGTAGACAAGGCAACAACCTTTTGTAGTCCTGACTTCCAGCTGATTGCGGTACCTCCGAGAGTAAAAACATAACCAGTAATGGACCTTCTCCGATCCAAATCCGACGCATAATCTGCATCACTATACCCGACCAGCTTTAACTCTCCTTTCTTCTGAAACACCAACTTCGTATTAGAAGTACCTCTCAAGTATCTCAGCACCCACTTCGCAGCTAACCAGTGCTCCTTTAATGGATTTGCCATAAATCTGTTCACTACTCCAACTGGATACGCAATGTCAGGTCGAGTTCCTATCATTGTATACATAATGCTTCCTACAGCATTTACATACGGAACTGACTTCATGTGCTCAGCTTGTTCTTCCATTTCGTCTTCTGTAGCTGACTTTAGCTTGAAGTGCATCCCGAGAGGTGTTTTAACTGCCTTTGCTTGATCTAGCTGAAACACTTTTAGAATCTTCTCAATATAGCTCTTTTGAGACAGCTCCAATCGAGATTCTTCTCTGTTTCTGCTAATCTCCATACCAAGAATTTTCTTAGCATGTCCAAGATCCTTCATCTCAAAGACTTCATTTAACTGTCTTTTGAGTGAATCAATCTCCTGCTTGTTCTTCGACGCCACAAGCATATCATCGATATAGAGTAACAAGTAGATATAGGACCCATCTGCAAGCTTCTTCACATACACACAACTGTCAAGGTTGCTTCTGGTGAAATGTATACCCTTCATAAACTGATTGAACTTCTGATTCCACTGTCTCGGACTTTGCTTTAAGCCATAAAGTGACTTCTTAAGCAGACAAACCAGATCCTCTTTTCCCTTAACGGCAAATCCTTGCGGCTGCTTCATGTAGATTGTTTCTTCTAGATCACCATGCAGAAAAGCAGTCTTTACATCTAGTTGCTCCAACTCCATATCCTCATACGCTACAATCTCCAAGAGTACTCTGATAGAGACATGTTTAACAACTGGTGCAAAAATCTCATTGTAGTCTATGCCCTCTCTTTGTGAGTACCCTTTGGCTACAAGCCTTGCTTTAAACCTTGGCTCTTCAACACCAGGAATCCCCTCTTTCCTTTTTGAAGACCCATTTGCACCCAATGACTTTTGACTTTGTAGGAAGCTTCACTAGATCAAATGTTTTGTTCTTAGCTAATGAACTCATTTCCTATTTCATAGCATCATTCCACATTTCCCAATCCTTGTCTCGTGTTGCTTCTGTGTAGTCATTTGGCTCCATTACTTCACCTTCCTCTGTTGTAAGAAACACATGCTCCACCAGTTGATTTTCACGGTATCTTAGAGGAATACGTATCTCTCTCCTCATTCTATCTCTAGCCAGGAGATATGTTTCCAGACTTGGTGCAGTTTCAATATCTGCCTCATCTTCATCTGAACCAGATCCATCCTTTGAATCTGAGACATCCTGATACTGAACACTCTCATTTCTTAACTCTGCAGACACCTTTCTCTTCCCCATATCAATTTCAAGTTCCACTGTCTCCCTTTGCTGATCAACCTGTGTTGACTTTGCACTCACACTCTTAAGATCCTTGTAGAGCTGATCTTCCTTGAATATGACATTCCTGCTAACAGTACATTTCTTCTCATCAAGTAACCACACTCTGTATCCTTTCATCCCAGCCGGATAACCCACAAATACACCCTTCTTGGCTCTAGGATTCAACTTTCCATCGTCTGAATGCACATACGCTATACAACCAAACCTTTTCAGATACTTGTAATCCAGACCAGTCTTGTCGTACCACATTTCATCCGGTATTTTGCACTCTATGGCAGTTGATGGTGACTTATTGATCAAATGTACTGATGTAGAAGCAGCTTCAGCCCAAAAAACATTCGGTAAACCAGATTCACTGAGCATACTCTTGACTTTATCCATGATCGTTCTGTTCATTCTCTCTGCTACTCCATTTTGTTGTGGAGTGTAGGCCACAGTCTTGTGTCTTAGGATTCCATTTTCCCTGCACATAGAATCAAAAGATTGATTACAGAACTCAAGTCCATTGTCTGTCCTTAACTTCTTAATCTTCTTCTCTGTTTGATTCTCCACCATAACTCTCCATTCATTGAACTTTGAGTAAGCTTCGTCTTTGCTTTTGAGAAATTGAATCCAGACTTTCCTACTGTAGTCGTCAATTATGCTGAGAAAGTACTGACAGCCTCCAAGTGACTTAGGGACATAAGATGAACCCCACAAGTCTGAATTAATATAATCAAGAATTCCTTTTGAAGTATGCTTCCCAGTTTCAAATTTCAGACGGTGAGCTTTCCCAAATATGCAGTCTTCGCAGAATACCAGCTGAGACACCTTCTTACTGTCTAGCAAACCTCTCTTAGCCAGGAGATCAAGGCCTCGTTGACTCATATGGCCGAGTTTGCTGTGCCATAAATGAGTTTCATCTTGTTTAACCACACTTGTGCACGACCTTTCTTTTTCACTAAAACCTTTTTCACACAGAAAGTATAAGGACTGATGTCTCCTTCCTTGCAGGACCACTCTGTTGTCCTTTGTGATCTTCAGAACGCCATCTTTAGATCCATAACTGCAGCCTAGTTCCTCAAGGGTTCCCGGAGAGATCAAGTTTCTTTTCATATCTGGTATGAATCTCACATTTGTAAGGATGACCACAGAATTGTCCTCATTTACAATTTTCACTGAGCCAACACCTTTGACCCTTGACACTGTATCATTAGCCATTCTTACTGAACCTGAGCGACTCTCATCCAACTCTATAAACCAGTCTTTCCTCCAAGTCATATGAAACGAACATCCAGTATCAATAACCCAACGAGTCTCCAAATCAGAATCTGTAATATTGAGTAATTCTTCCACAAACAACATATCAATCCTTTCTTCATCTTCCTCACCATTTACTAGTGATGATTCTCCATGTTGCTTGTTGCTTTTCTGATTCTTCTTTGGGCAATTCATCTTGAAATGTCCCTTTTCTCCACATGACCAGCAAGATTTCTTATTCTTATCCTTATCCCAATCTTTTCCTTTCTGCTTCTTAGGTTCTGCACCATGTTTCTTGTTTTCAGACTTAGGCCAACTTGAAGTTGATCTTTCTTTGACGTAGAGGCTATCTGCTACTGCTTTCTTATCTTTTCCATGAAACCCGATCTCAAGCTCTTTGGACTTAATCCCAGATATTACCTCTTTCAATGTCAACTTTGCTTTGCTGTATCTTAACGTATCCTTCAAGCCAGCAAAGTGCTGAGGCAAAGACATTAACATCATAATAGCCTGATCTTCATCTGAAATTGTAACCTCCACGTTTTCAAGATCAGCTATGATTCTCAGAAATTCATCTACATTCCTTTCTATCGTTTGATTCGAATGCATTGCAAAACCAAACAGTTTCTGCTTCAGATGAATTCGGCTTGTCAAGGTATTAGGACTGTAAAGCTCGTCTAAGAGGATAAGAATACCAGAGGCCGTCTTCTCCTTCGTTACCTTTCTCAGGACATTATCAGCTAAGCTCAAGACTATTGTGCTTCTTGCTTTGCTATGTCTTTGACGAGAACCTTTCTCTGGATCCTCCTTGCTCTCTTCCGTCTTCGAGCTCTCAACATCCGTGGTACCTTTCTTCCCTTTGTCCTTCTCTTCTAGATTAGGGAAGATTATTCCAAGTAGATCTAAGAGATCTAGATGAGCGAGAAGCTTTTCCTTCCACATCATATAATCGCCGGTTCCATTGAACTTCTCCACCTCGTGTCTCGACGGCATTGTGACGAATATTCTTCTCGAGCCTCAGCTCTGATACCACTTGTTGTAAATGGATCGCTCTTTGAATGAATCCGATTCACTTCCGATTTGATTCTCACAATCACTCCGTCGCACTCTTCGAATCGATTGAACACAATAAGAAAATCAATTGCGGAATTAAAGAACACACTAGATTTAACGTGTTCAGCCTCCACGACCAATGCAGTCGCAGCCTACTCACGCCGGGATCTTTTCCCGGAAATCCACTACTTCGCCGGAGAAGATGATACAAAGAACTCTCTCTCTCTCTCTTGATCACAATCGATCTATTCTCTCTCTAGAACTCGACTGTTCTGATACCAAAAAAAACTAACGATCTTTAACAACCCAATATACATACACGCGACTGAGACTCACGCACCAACAACCTCCAACACACCGTTGAGTCAACTCGGAGCTTCAAGCTCAGTCTTCCCGCGTAACAGACGAAACAACGTCGTCTTTTCCTTGGGTTATATCACCTTTGAGGCCCATCAACTTAAGCCCATTTCCAACAGAAGAGGCCATTAGAGACTTGCGTAAAAAGGGGGAAAACTTACGGATTATGATCCAAAGCGAGGATGGGTCGTCTTCGATGATCGGTTCTATACTAGCAAATATGATACTCACTAATTATTCGCGGATGAGCTATGAGACTCATGATCCCTACATCGTGAATAGGTGGTGCAAGTTACCACTTTACAAGGCTGATTTTGGATGGAGATCTCCGGTTTGGGTAGTTGGAAATGTGGCTCCCACGTTAGAAAACATAGCTATGTTGATCGATTCCAAGGAGTACGGACAAGGAATTGAAGCGTTTGTCACAATGTTTGAAGAGAACATGTCGTCGTTTGAGCAGAACCCAGAACTGCTTGCCTTTGCTTCCCTGAATCCTAGTGTCTTAGTCTAAATCCTTCACTTAAACATCTTGTTTTCTTAAAAACGATTTGGATACATTTAATCATTGTGTGATGCAAGAAATGTAACCTGTTGGATATGTAAGCATCAATTTTATCTTAAAAAAGTTCCGTGAGTTAAAACATATATATTTTCCAAAAGCCTAATGGAGATGAGATTTTATCATGAAAAGAGATGTGTGTTAAAATTAATGCTCGAAAATTGAACATCACTTGCTGATATTTTCAGTTTGTGAGCTCTATATATCTCCAAATTTTACCCAAAACCCTAGATTTTTAATTATTTTTTTGGAAGAAAACCTCACGTTTTGCACCCAAATTTGAAGATATTTTTAAAAAATTTCATAGATTAGCGAATTTTGTCATGTATTTTGTCTGTATGTATAAAATCGATTTCATCACATATCTTGGATAATTAACCTTTTCCTCCATCACCAAATATTAAATTATTAGACTGCAAGGCAGATGACATGGTAACAGACGATCACTAATGTCCACATGTGATGTGCTTCTTGTTACTTCCATGGTTCTCATTGCCACGTACCTGTTGACCTGGTCTTGCTAACATCGCGCCACGTATCCTCCAAACCTCTTTCCGTTTTACGACTAGTCGACTAGTCCCATTGCAACTGCAAAAAACTTAAAATTTTGTTTTTCCGCCAAAAATATATATTCAGTTTTCCCCCTAAAAATGAAAATTTTGCTTTCCTCCAAAAACGTGAAATCCCATTTTGTGTTAGTAAAACAAAATTTTTTTTTTTTTTTATTTTTCCATCAAAAATATTATTTCGTGTTTTCACTCCTAAAAAAGTAAATCCTTTTTTTATTAAATTTTTAAATTTAAATTTTGTTTTTTGACTCCCAAGTGTATTTTTAAATTTTTATAAAAAAATAATTTATTAAATTTAAATATTTCATGAAAATAGAAATCTATAAATTATAAATTTATATGATGAAATTTCTTATAAAAAAATATTTTCGTGAAAATAGAAATTTAAAAATGTAAAAAATAATAATTTAAAAATTATTTGGTTGTAAATATTGTTTAAATCATGAATTAAAATTAATATGGTTAATATTAAGACTAAAAATATGATTATATTAAATCATGGGTATTTTAGTCATTTTCCTATTAAAAACATCTAGATGGAGATGTAAAATGATCAAACAAAAAAATGTTCATCCAGATTCATCTAGATGAATTGTCTAAATGAACAATCAAAAATAAAAACGAACATCATTTAGATGAATCATCCAGAAAAATCATTTAAATGGATCATCTAAATGCAAATGACAGATGAGCAAATGAACAGGGCAAGTATCATTAATGAAGCAAAAATTTGATTGATATGCAAAAGGGAGAATGAGACGAACCATTGGTATGAAGAGAGTAAATAGAGAATGTATGCTTTAATATTAAAATGGTATAAGTTTCCTTTTGTGTTTGCAAAAAAATAAAACAAATAAAAAGAGGAAAATAAAAGAATAGAGCTTGATAGGAAAAAAAGATTCCCTAAAATTTGAATCAAATATCAATAAAAAAGGGATAATTGTAAATTTAGAGCAAAAAATGAAAACTATTGTTCCCTTAGTACTTATTTGAGTTTTGCCACTTTTAAATTAAAATACTCTTTATTAAATATAAAAATATGCCAAATAAATATTTATACTTACTTTAAAAATTTCGAAAATTCATATAAGGTAAGTAATATATATTGTGTAATTTATCTTAGGAAAAATGATTTTTTTTAAAAATATTTATTTTCATGTTCTACTAATTGTAGAATTTGGTTTCTAGTATTTGCTCTAAAATCTACCAAATATAGAATATGTATTCTACTATTTTTTTTGCATTCTACTGTCTCTATAGAATCCGTTATCTACAATGTTGTATTTATTCTACCAATTGTAGAATTCGCATTTTACCATTTTCTCTATATTCTATTTTTTGTAGAATAGAAATTCTTCCATTTTCTCTATATTCTACTTTGTTGTAAAATAGAAGTTCTACTGAATGTAGAATACATATTCTACTCAGCGGTTAACAAAATCTGAGAGAAAATCTAGGACAACACAACTGGAAATCTTCAGAAATATGTTTTTTTTCCTTTTTTAAATCGTTTTTTCCTTATTTTTCGTGTAATTTTTTTTTTCCTTTCTTTTCCCTTTTTGAAAACGTTTTTTTCTTTTTTGTTGTTGTAATCCATTGGTTTTTTTTTTAGAAATTATTTTCAACTCACGTTTTTCATATTTTTTTTGTTATCAATGCCCTTTTTATTTTAAATTTTATTTTGATTTTTTTAAATATTGATTATTATTATTTTAAGGGGTAAAACTAGATTACCCTTAATATAAATACTAAGAGGATAATAATCTTCAAATAAGTACTAAGGGGAAAATAGTTCCAATTTTTTGCTCTAAATTTACAATTCTCCCTAAAAAGAATAGAGCTTAATGGTTAATGGTTCAGTATCTCATGTTCATTTAGAAAGAGTTTTGGATTTGTGCGTAAAAAGAAAAAAAAAATCCTAGTAAGAACTAAGGCTGCAACTGGTTGACATAATAGAGGAATCAAAATGAGTTGAATCATTGATTCCACTGTTTTGCTCAAAAAACTTACCATTTGAGCCAAAATTGCATTCCTCGAAAAATTAATGGGACCCACATAATGAGCTGAAAAAGGTTGATTACGCTGAAATTTGTTACCCCTCAAAATAGGCGAGTAACAATGGAGGAATAAACTTTTTAAATTTTTTTAAAAATTTTTTAATTAAAATAAATATTACGTGATTTTTTATCTTTTTTTGCAAAGAAAATCTTGGAAATCTTGGAAATAAATTAATTTTTTGAAATAAATTAATTTTTTTGTTTAGAAATCTTGAAAATAAATAATACAATCAACATTTTTTATTTTTTAAAATAAATTAATAGATATTTAGTTACACAAAATCAGCTCAATTTTTTATATCTAAAGATTTTATTTTCAAAATTTGAAATTGGAACATATATGAGGATTGTTCGTGATCAAATTGTTGAACATATATGGTCTGCAAGTCGTCGTGGTTCTCAACATCAACGTTAAAATTTATAATTTTTTTTTTTATACTAATTGCAATAAAGAATTTATCTTCTAATAATAATTATTTTTAACTTTAATTTATTTTAAATATATTATCATAATTATTAAGTTTTAATGTCAAATTATATAACTTTTAGGATATTATTAAATATATCTTTAATATTAAATTTTATATTCTTCTGTATTCCTCTAAATAGTTACCATTTATCTTAACTATTTATTTCTCTGCAACTTATTAATTTCATTCAACTTATTCAACTCAATAGTATTATTCCGCTCATTTTTATTCCACTCATCATGATTCAACTTATTCAACTTATTCATTTCGTTGACAACCAGTTGCAGCGTAAGGCTTTGAAGCTAAGCTTGGATAGGAAGTCGAAGTAAAAGCTTTGTATGTGCAAATTGTTCCATTTTTTCCTTACTTTTGTGTAATGTTCTGCATTCCTTTTCTTGCGAGTAGCCTATCACCTTCTTAAAACTTCTTATTTATCTAGCGTTTTACACTAAGCTGATTAATGTTTGAGACTCATTTTGGAAAACCACACTTAATTACTTAATGAATGTTAAAGTTGGCTGGCTGATATGAATGCTTGAATATGCTAAGGTTTTGATCCTAAATATTGAGCATATTCGGGTAGGGATAAGTATAGAGAGTTTGTTAGACAAAATGTGATTCATGCATTATCTAATTTTTATCTAAGGACATTGTATTCAAAACATTTACGTGTTTTCATGAACTTGGATATGAGTTCCCCCACCATCAAATTTCTTATGGCTTTTCTTTGCTTTCTTTTCTTGAGGACAAACAGAAGATCAGTCCGGAAGAGTTGATATTGTTGGATTTAAAACTCTTCCAAGCATTTTCTATTTTATTTGAGTCTCTTTATTAATTATTTAGTAGTCATTTTAAGCATTCGAGTCTTGTATGTGTTTTAAAGTCCTAGTCTAGGTTTTTTTTGGGTGTGTTTAATATGCTTGGAGACACATTTGGAAACTAAGAGATGCATCGGAAGATTTGGGATAAAGTTTGCATCATAGAGATAGAACACACTGTGATCAGTCAAATGATAGCTTACGATGACCGCTCACCGGGCAGTTTTGAAGACGAAGTCTGAGTGGTCAAACGCCCACTCAACCCGACCAATCAGAAGTGGAGTCAGAACAACTTCTTTCTTTGAATTTTGGATATAACTCGATTTGTCATGGATTGATCCGGTTTATACTATTTTAGTATCTAAGCAACTTTCTAGCATTTTAACGTACATCTTCTTTTTTTTTTTGGGTCAAAAATTGGATTTATATCCAAATTTTGGTTCTTAATTTTCAATATTTCATGCCACTTTAGTGAATAGTTTTTAAAAACTCTTGACGCTTTATTTTTTTTTTTGTTTTTAATATCTTTTAATTTTAAAATTTTTTTTTTTTATATACCCTATCGGCTATCCGGTCGGTCCCAGGTAGGAACACACCGAAATGCTACATAGTGGACTGCAGTGATCTGTGAGGATATGTACCACCCCTCCTGACCCCAATTTTTTTATGTCTTCCGACTTAGTGCCAGGGGTAGCCCGGCCACATGCATTTCGGACTACCATGTAAACCAATTACTGACAGACTTCCCACAAAGTAATGTTTGGTTTTAGCTTAAGAGGAAGATCGAACTGGGCAAGTAATTTGCTCTCTCTGCCTGGGCCCGCCCTACCACTAGCCCACTACCTTGCGGGCCAAGTATTTTTTTTTATCTTTTATCATGTTTAATGGCTAGTTTTTGATTGGATTATGGATTATGTATTATGTTAGATTAGTATGATTTAGTGGTTATATAATTTAGGTTGTTGTTTTTGAATTTATTTAGGTATTCTTAATGTTAATGTTGATTTGATCACTAAAATTTTAGATTTAGACATTTCATATCTGAAAGGTGTTTTTGAAATGTTTGAACCAAATTTTTATGACATTTTTCTTCTTTAGCTAATAAGAGTTGATAGTAGGTAGTATGGAAGCTTCGTCGGATATTTGTTTTCCGCTTTGAGAATCGGAAACTTTTGGAAGCTCTCGTAAATTCGCGTTCATGGCGTTTCCGAAAAACTCTCTTCAAAAACGTTTTGGAAGCTTGCGTTTTCATTTTAAAACCGTAGTGTCATCTCTATAATATTATTTAAGAAGATATTTTTGAAAATGAACTTTTTTTGTAAGTTATTACATAAAATGTCATTACAAATAACAAAGAAAAATTGAAATAGGAAATGATATAATTATCTTTTATAATTAGTCATAAGAATATAAAAAATATTTATTTTGCATTAAATATGTTATATACTATATACTTTTAAATAATAATCAATCCATATATATTCAAAGAAAAAAATCTATTCAAAATTTTGATATATTTTTCACTATATTTATTATACTTTATTTGAATTTATATCAAAATAAAAATTCAAAAATATTTTACTAATTTTATAAAAAGTTAGACACAAGAAAATTGATTTTTTTTTAATAGTTCGTGAACTAAGCACAAAACTAGAATCATTAAACGGTGCATAATAGAGTTATGTTTTCAAGATTATAGATTTTTTGGGTTAGCCTGAATAATCACTGCAAAACGGGTTAAATAGATAAATTATTCCGTTTGACAACTCTATCTATAATCATGAGTTAGACATATTATAAAATTCAAATAAAAGCATTTTTTCTTAAATTTCAAAATAATTTCTTTTAAAAAAATCACTCCACAGTAATTATAAAACTGTTAGAGGGAGGTATCGCCGGTGTGTTAGACGGATGTGTCGCCGGTGTGGTGAACGGTGGCATGATCGGATCATAATTGTTGTAGGAGGCATCTACGTTTTTGAAATAGAGAAGATGGAGAGAAACAAAGATAGGAAGATTTGAATTGGTAAAAAGTTTTTTAATAATACTGAAAAGTGAAAAAAACATATGTGAGAAGAGGAAAAAAGTTGACTGCTATGGTTCGATTATAGACAACATAGTGTGAAGTAGATAATGAGCTGTTTGGTCTTTTACCACTCTTTCCCTTTGAATATTATATTGATATTTTATTTTCTTAAATTGATCATGAGAAAGTGTAAACAGACTTAATTTTCTTTGTTTTTATATATAAACGTTGCGAAGACATATCTGGTTTGAATGCGATATGTTGAATGAATAGAGGCTATATACATGGGAGAAGACAAATTGGAGAATGGAAATGTACTTTATGACATTTGGCATTGGACATTGGATGGCTAAACTGCCTCTATGTTCATTAAAAAATGTAAACAGAAAATGAAATCAAGCTGCTGATCATGTGTAATCCAAAAAGGTCTATGATGAGTCTCACACTTTGTATTTTGTTTTTAGTGTACCGTCTGTATGGCTATCGATTTTTTTGTATTCTCCCTTTACAATTTTTACAATTTAATTTAATAAAATTAGATGACAAAAAAAATATTGCGGAGATTTAATTTTAAGGAAAACATCTTATATAAAGTTGGATCTCTCAACAAGAACGTGACACGTAGGATAATTTTCATTTACGAGATCGTGACATTTGTCATGGTTAATTTAGATTTTGACATGTGTCAATTTAATTAAGAAAATAAAAATGAATTAAAATAAATATTAAAAAAGGTTAAACTAGAAAAAGGAAATCTTAAAAAAAAAGAAAAAACAATAATAAGTAAGGAAAACTTATAATAAAGGAAAGTGACAAAAAGAAACTTAAAAGTTTATAATCTACAACAATGACCAAACTTAAAAAAAAAAATTATAAATATACTCTAAACTTTAAAAGAAAATTATTAATATACGACCAAACTTATAAGTTTATAATCATTTCCATTATAACAAAATGAAACTAAAAAAGGAAATTTATTAATATACAACCACGACCAAACTCTATATAATATAATCTACACCTTTATAATTTTTAAATCTGTAGTTCCATCTTTTAGTTTTCTTATTCAAATTATATACAAGCAAATCATGATTTGTGTTATTTGTTAATTAAGATCGCGACATGTGTCAAAGTAATAATATAAAGAGAAATTGATCAAAATAGCACTTTTTGAAAACTTTCTCACCAAATTAGCACTCTAATAAAAAAGCCTCATTTTTAGCATTCATTAAAGATTAAAGAGGCAAAAAAACTATTTTACCCATAATATCATTCTGAGAATTAATAAAAAAAAAATAACAATTTCTCACACAATGAAATTGTTGGTTGTCTCGAGAGCTCGTCTCGTTGATTAGAGAATTCGTGGACAAGGAAAGAAGAAAGGTGCAGAGGTTTGGTTGGGAAGGGATACGAGACCTAGTGGTGAATCGCTTCTCCGAGCTGCGGAAATCGGTGTTTCCTCTATTTTGAGATCTGTTGCGATTGACATGGGGATTTTGACAACTCCGCACTTACATTGGATGGTTCGAGCTAAGAACAAAGGTCTCAAGGCAACGGAGAATGATTACTTTGAGATTCTCTCTACCTCATTCAGGTGCTTGATTGATCTGATCCCAGTTGGTGGAAAGAACAAGCTAGAGGTTAGCAAATTGATCGTAGATGGTGCTAATGGTGTGGGTGGACAGAAGCTTGAGGAGCTAAGAGAGTCTTTGAACAATCTAGATCTTGAGATTCGTAACACATGAACAGATGGAGGTGTGTTTAATGAAGGTGTAGGGGCTGATTTTGTGTAAAAGGAAAAGGTTGTGCCTTTAGGATTCGGGTCAAATGATGTGGGGACGAGGTGTGCGAGTTTTGACGGCGATGCAGATCGATTGGTTTACTTTTACATTCCTTCAGACTCTTCTACTGACAAGGTTGAGCTTCTTGATGGTGATAAGATTCCACTTTGTTTGCTCTCTTTATCAAAGAGCAACTAAACACTCTCGATGATGACCTGATCACCTATAAGCAATCTTTCTTTATTTATTTGTGTTTAGTTCCCAAGAAGATGCATAAACCCAAAAACCCAAAAATGAAATGATTAGAGTATGAATTTCATTCGTCCCCGACCACCTGGTGGAATCTTCCCTAATACCGATGAGAATAATGAAATGATTAGAGTATGCATAAACCCAAAAACCCAAGAGGAGGAAAATCGTTTTACTTTGTTAAGTGACGAATGGCTGAAGATAAATAGAAAGAAGTGTTTATGTTACATGCAGTTGGCTTTTTCGGTTTGATTCTTGGAGTGTCTTCGACCAGTATAGTCTCGAGATTCAAGCTGTCTGGAAGAATATAATAGCGAATGTTGTTTCCCCTGACACTTAAGTGGTCTACTGTGACTGGATTCTTCCCTTTCAAAGTGAGTTTCACAGCTTTTAAACGAGTGTTCATACTAACATCTACACCTGCATTAAGTCATTGCAAGTAGATAACAACCGGTAAGTGGTGATTGATGATTGCATTATAAACATGATGATGGCAGAAAAAGGAAATGAAAACCAAAACATTAACAGCAGAGACCAATTGTATTGCAATCAGCTTGATGAGAGACTCAAAGAGATGCAGGAACAAGCCATACGGTAAATGTTCTATAAAAATTTAGAGATCTTATTTACAAGGAAAGAAAAAGAAAAGGGACTTTCAAGTGCTAAACTCATTCATTCCCATGGACTTTGAATATAACACATTGACCATGTTTCTTCTGGTACAGTGGTGCTTATAGGTGATCAGGTTTCAAATAAGAACTAAACACATTTGTTCTTTATTTATTTCTTTATTTATTTATTTGTGTTCTAAACACTCTCGATGATGACATGATCACCTGGTGACAATCTTTGTTTATTTATTTGTGTAGACAAAACAACAACACATTTGTTTTGATGCTTCATTTACGCATGGAAATCAACAGGAAATATAGTTTTCTGTTTTTGTTCATTTCGGAAGACATTCTGAAATACGTTATATATGTTCCTAAATACGTTTCATTTTCAAGAAAGGATCAGTTTCATCATTTGTTCATTTAGAAAGTCTTTCCGAAATACGTTATATATGTTCCTAAATACCATTCATTTTCAAGAAATTATCATTTTTCATCAATTGTTAATTTCGGAAGACTTTCCGAAATACGTTATATATGTTCATAAATACGATTCATTTTCAAGAAAGGATCAGTTTTCATCATTTGTTCATTTAGGAAGTCTTTCCGAAATACGTTATATATGTTCATAAATACGATTCATTTTCAAGAAAGGATCAGTTTTCATCATTTGTTCATTTAGGAAGTCTTTCCGAAATACGTTATATATGTTCCTAAATACCATTCATTTTCAAGAAATTATCATTTTTCATCATTTGTTCATTTCAGAAGACTTTCCGAAATACGTTATATATGTTCCTAAATACGTTTCATTTTAAAAAAGGATCAGTTTTCATCATTTGTTCATTTAGAAAGTCTTTCCGAAATACGTTATATATGTTCCTAAATACGATTCATTTTCAAGAAAGGATCAGTTTTCATCATTTGTTCATTTAGGAAGTCTTTCCGAAATACGTTATATATGTTCCTAAATACCATTCATTTTCAAGAAATTATCATTTTTCATCATTTGTTCAATTCAGAAGACTTTCCGAAATACGTTATATATGTTCCTAAATACGTTTCATTTTCAAAAAGGATCAGTTTTCATCATTTGTTCATTTAGAAAGTCTTTCCGAAATACGTTATATATGTTCCTAAATACGATTCATTTTCAAGAAAAGATCAGTTTTCATCATTTGTTCATTTATGAAGTCTTTCCGAAATATGTTATATATGTTCCTAAATACGTTTTATTTTCAAGAAAAGATCAATTTTTATCATTTAGGAAAGCTTTCCTAAATACGTTATATATGATCCTAAATACGTTTCATTTCCATAAATGACCAATGAAAAAGTCTTTCCGAAATACGTTATATATGTTAAAACCTGATGTAGTTATATATGTTC
Organism: Eutrema japonicum; assembly: GCA_030161315.1. Lineage (NCBI taxonomy): Eukaryota > Viridiplantae > Streptophyta > Magnoliopsida > Brassicales > Brassicaceae > Eutrema > Eutrema japonicum. The sequence goes on from BSQW01000011.1 coordinate 19,296,127, forward strand.
CTAAATGTGTTCATTTCAGAAGTCTTTCCGAAATACGTTATATATGTTCCTAAATACGATTCATTTTCAAGAAATGATCATTTTTCATCATTTGTTCATTTCAGAAATCTTTCCGAAATATGTTATATATGTTCCTAAATACGTTTCATTTTCAAGAAATGATCATTTTTCATCATTTGTTCATTTAGGAAGTCTTTCCGAAATACGTTATATATGTTCCTAAATACGTTTCATTTTCAAGAAAGGATCAGTTTTCATCATTTGAATCTTTCTTTATTTCTTTGTTTAGACAAAACAACAACAAATTTGTTCTGATGCTTCATTTACGCATGAAAATCAACAGGAAATATCGTTTTCTGTTTTTGTTCATTTAGGAAAGCTTTCCTAAATACGTTATATATGTTCCTAAATACGTTTCATTTCCAGAAAGGATCATTTTTCATCATTTAGGAAGACTTTCTTAAATACGTTATACATGTTCCTAAATGGTTCCTAAATACGTTTCATTTCCAGAAAGGATCATTTTTCATCATTTATGAAAGCTTTCCTAAATACGTTATATATGTTCCTAAATACGTTTCATTTCTAGAAAATATCAATTTTCATCATTTAGGAAGGCTTTCCTAAATACGTTATATATGTTCCTAAATGGTTCCTAAATACGTTTCATTTCCAGAAATGATCATTTTTCATTATCTTTCTTTTGTGTAGTCAAACAACAACACATGTTCTGATGCTTCATTTACGCATGATAATCAACAGTTAATATAGTCTTTTAGAGTTTTTTTGTTTCTTGTTCATTTACGAAGGCTTTCATAATTTAGTTATATATGTTCCGAAATGGTTCCTAAATACGTTTCATTTCAAGGAAATTATCATTTTTCATCATTTGTATATTTCTTTCTAAATACGTTTAGGAAGGCTTTCCTAAATACGTTATATGTGTTCCTAAATACGTTTCATTTCCAGAAATGATCATTTTTCATCATTTAGGAAGATTTTCCTAAATACGTTATATATGTTCCTAATACGTTTCATTTCCATAAAATATCATTTTTCATCATTTAGGAAGGCTTTCCTAAATACGTTATATATGTTCCTAAATATGTTTCATTTCCAGAAAATATCAATTTTCATCATTTAGGAAGGCTTTCCTAAATACGTTATATATGTAGGACAACTTCCTAAACTTGAGAAGTTATATAAATGAACAAAAAAATTCTCATTTATACGTTTTAGGAAGGCCTTCTTAAATGGGTAAGACGGCTTCCTAAATATTTACAGATAACTGAATTAATATATTTTTACAGAATAATCAGACTTTCATCGAGTATGTAGTTCCAATAACACATAACCATGACTAAAACCAAAAATTAATCGTGTTTAGAATGACTGCGTAAAAATATAGTAAGTTGCACATCAGTTTTCAACAACACGTTAAATTATTCATCACAACAGTTGCACAATTAAAATCCATGAACAATTTGAAGCTCTAAGCGGTTTTTAACAGTCGGTCGGTTCTGTTTTTTTGTTTGTTCTTCTCTGAAACTCAAGTCGGTTAATTCCGGTTTAAGCGTGAGTTTCCGTTTATGGATCTGAGCGAAGCGTTTGGAGCTAGATCCGGCGGTGGGCCGTGCCGAGAGGTGGTGACCGGACTGGAATCGCTCAATTTCAGCGAAGAAATTCGACAATTGGTGACGATGCCTCCGGAGAATACCGGCTCATTCACGGCTTTGCTGCGATCGAAGCAGTTTCAAGATCCATATGCTTCAACATCTCCTCAACAACAATTGAATGCCCATTCTCTGCTGCAATATAAAGAGGAGTCTCTCCTTCAAGATTCTGCTTTGACAACAAATCTCTCAACTCTTTGCCGTCTCCATCGCAACAACCTCGAATCAGTTCTTTAACTTTTCCCAAGTTCCCGGTTCGAGCTGCAATGTGAAGAGGCGAATCTCCTCTTTTTCCTGGTGACTCATTCTTCTTCCTCCTCTCACCAATAAAACTCAGTTGCCTCTCCATCACCACACGGAAGCTTTTCTGCTTCTCTAAAAGCCCACCACGAAAACTTTTCTGCCTCTCCATTGATGCTTTACCAAAACTCGGAAGTTTCTCCATAACTCCACGTTTCTGATTCTCCACGGTCACACCTCGAAAACTCTGTTGCTTCTCCATTGATCTTCCGAGCCTGCTTGGCTGATGATTCTCTACATTCACACCTTGGAAACTAACATGTTTCTCTAAAGCTCTCGCCATTCTCGGTTGATTATTCTCCACACATCGAAAACTCTGTTGTTTCTCCATGGATTTCTTCTGATTCTCGCGAATCAGGCCACAGAGCTTCTCCATTTCGCAGATACATCGTGTTCTCAGGCGACCGTTACCAGAGTCGCCGGAGATATCCCTCCTCCCACTCTTCACCCTTTCGGGAGATTGACTTTTCCTTCTAACCCGCTCCTCTTGGACCGCGCCGCTCGTTTTTCGGGGATTGCTACAGAGCAAAACGGAAATATCTCCGGTGACTCCGCCGTACCTTCGGATTCCAGCGCGAATCTAGACAGAGTCAAGGCCGAGCCTGATGAGACCGATTCATCTCAGCGGTTGGTTTCTTATCCAATGGTGGAGAACCAGAACTCTTCTGGCAAGAGGAAAGAGCGCGAGAAGAAGGTGAAAACCAGTTCTTCGCGAATATGGCGTCGGGAAAGCTTCGAGATCAGAGAATGACAAAATATCTAGCTCCATGAACAATTTGTCGGTGATCCAAAGATGAGAACGTTTTTCCGGCTAGATGAAAAATGGCGTCGGGAAAGGGATTTTTTTTTATTTGTGTTTGTTCAAGATTAAATGAGTCTTTTTCCTTTTTAATGAATGCTAGTTTTGGGATTTTTATCCTTGTGTGCTAAATTATTGAACTTTAAGTTTTTTGGTGCTATTTTGTAGAATTGCCCTAATATAAACTTTTCTATTGTTAGTTATTTATTTTTAAAAAATACAAAATAACAAAAAAAGAAAAAGAATTGTGTTTGATATAATGTAAACTAACATTGAAAAAGTAAAGTAAGAGAAAAAAAATAAAAACTACCTAATAAAAATAACGAAAAAAAAAGAATTGTGTTTTATATAATGGAAACTAATAACATTGAAAAAGTAAAGTAAGAGAAAAAAACAAAAACTACCAATAAAAAGTGTTAAATTAAAAAAATATGATTCATATTATATAAAATTAGAAGAAGACAATTTTGTTATCATGTGTTTGGTAATTCTGGAATCCTCTCATTCATTTAAAGAGATTGTTTATCAGATTTATGGATAATATGAATCAATTTTAAATTTTCTTAAATACAAATGACTAGACGTAATTCATTGATAACTAAACGGGATTTTAATTTAAAATCTAACTATACGAGTCATAATTAAGAATATTATCAATTTTAGAATCTAAATCTTTTAGTTTTTATCCGCGTATCACGCATGACCTAATCTAGTATCAAATAAAGATTAGAGCTGTGAATGAAACTTAAAAAAAAAATCATAGCATTTTCAACAGTTTACACACAAAATGTCAGTCTTATAATTTTAGCATTTTTTCTTGAATATAAATGTTATCAACAGTTAGATAAAAGTGGACAAATGGCAAATAAATGACAAAAAAAAATCTTTTGTTTTTGCGGAAAAAACTCCTTTTTATATAGTGTAATCTAATATCATTCAAGAAAAATAATCATATATTTGTCTATGTTTTAAAATTTAAATGTTGTAGATTAGTTCTTGGTGATTTGTAAAAAAAAATAATGATTCATCAAATCATATAAAAGTAGATCTTCTTAATTAGAATAATCTTATAAAAGTAGATATAATTATCCATTTCATTTTAAGATAGGATTTATTTATTAGAGGAGTAGACTACCTATAAAAGAAGAGAAAACATATTAACAAAAAAAAAAAAAAAGAAGAAGAAGAAGAATTGATGGAGACGATGAAGGTTGAAACGATCGCTAGATGTTGTAGGCAACCCGTACGAGGCTGCTGCTACATGGCCTCTGCTGCTCGTAAAGGCGACTTACTTTCAATGCGGCGGAATGGCCATAGGAGTCTGCATCTCTCACAAAATAGCCGACGCAGCCTCCATCTCGACTTTTGTTCGGACTTGGTCTGCTACGGCTCGAGGAGATGCCGATGCAGCGGTGGCGTGTCCCGAGTTTGCCTCTGCAAATTTCTACCCACCAGCCAATGAGGCCTTTAAGGTTCCAGTTGACGAAAAAGCCAACAAGAGAAGCAGCATCACGAAGAGATTCGTGTTCGGTGCGTCTAAGTTGGAAGAGCTCAGGACCAAAGCCGCTAGTGTAGACGCCGCGGACCGACCTACGCGGGTGGAGAGCATCACTGCCCTTATCTGGAAGTGCTTCGTAGCTGCTGCATCCTCAAAGACAGATAATTGTGATCTGAAAGTGTTGATCCAACCCTCTAATTTGCGCCACAAGATACCTTCCCTTCTGCCAGAAAGCCTGATAGGAAATGTCATATTCTGTTCAGTGGTCTTGAGTATTAATCGAGAAGGGGAAGTTAAAATTGAAGAGGCTGTTAGAGACTTACGAAAAAATCGGGAGGACTTACAAATTGTGATCCAAGACGAGAATACGTCATCGTCGATAATCGGTTTTAAACTAGCAAATCTGATGCTCACTAATTATTCGCGGATGAGCTATGAGACTCATGAACTCTACACCGTGAGTAGCTGGTGCAAGTTACCACTTTACGAAGCCAGTTTTGGATGGGGATCTCCGATTTGGGTTGCCGGAAATGTAGCTCCCGCTTTCGACAACTTAGCCATGTTAATCGATTCAAAAGACGGACAAGGAATTGAAGTGTTGGTCACACTGCCCGAAGAGAACATGTCGTCCTTCGAGCAAAACCCAGAACTGCTCGCCTTTGCTTGCCCGAATCCTAATATTTTGGTTTAAGTTTGCACTAGTTTATATCAAACCTGTTGTTTCCTTGATCAAGATTTGGACTGTAAGGAAATCATGTAAGCTTTCATTTTATCGGAAAATAATGCTTCGGGTGGAATAACGTAATTAGCAAAAGCCAAATGAAGAACACACTTGATCAAATCTTTGACGAGATATCTGACACCTCAATAACGATCGGAAAATTAGGAGCTCGGTTGTATGGAAACTCCGTCCAAGTTCTGTTTCCCATTTCGAAAACGTTTTAAAAACTGAAACGCTGGAAAACACATTGGAAACATGTTTTCTAAAAACCCAGTTTGGAAATGCAACGGAAACAAGCGTTTCTATCTTAAAAATGCGATAAAAGCGCTTGTTTCCGTTTTCGAAATGCGACAGAGACTTGTTTTTTGTTTTTGAAAATATAATAAGTAAATAGTTAAGAAACGTAAGATCAGATTAAATGATCAATTTGATTCACTAGAATAAGTAAATGATTTTATTAGATCCGATTAACCTTGGGATATTTGAATGGAGATTTTTTGCTTGACGAATTATAGTTGGAGATAATTTTGTTTGATGGAGCTGATTAAAATGAGAATGAAAAAGATGTTCTAAATCTTTCATTTGATTTGAAGGTTATGATTCTTATATGGGGCTTTTGCATCCAAGGTCACTTATTGTAAGTTTCGTTAGCATGTTAGCACTTTTTGAAAGTTTAGTAGTAGAAAGTAGCATTTTAGACTACTGTTCAACCCAAAAGTACCCCTGAATAATACGGCGTGTACGATAATAGACGATACACGATGTAGAATTAAGAGGCGTGTACGATAATGGACGGTACATGAGTTTTTTAAAAATGGTACTTTCTATGACACATTAAAAAGTGCTAACATACTAATGAAATTTATAATAAGTGACTCTACAACCAATTAAGTCTTTTTATATTTGTTATTTATTTAAATTATTTAATATTTATGTACTAGATTAGTGTTGATTAAACATTCTATTTTTAATATGATTTAGATATTTAGTAATTTATTACATATTTTTAAAGGAGAATGATTCAAAGTTAGTAACTCGCAAGATCGTGACACGTGTCGAGTTAATCCATTAGATTTTGACACGTGTAAAAACATTACCAATTAGATTTTGACACATAATATTAACAATAAAAGAAAAAAATATAATCTATACTTAATCCTAAAAGTAAACTTAGCACAAAAAGAGGAAAATAAAAGTTGCTTTTAGATTAAGGAAATTTATCTTAAATATTTTTTTATTTAGCAATAAAGGAAAAAACAAATCTAGACTTAATCCTACAAGTAAAGTTAGCAAAAAAAAGGATAATAAAAGTTGTTTTTAGATTAAGGAAATTTATCTAATTTTTTTTCCTATATATATAAAGGATAATGATTCAAAGTTAGTAATTCGCAAGATCGTGACACGTGTCGAGTTAATCCATTAGATTTTGACACGTGTTAAAACATTACCAATTAGATTTTGACACATAATATTAACAATAAAAGAAGAAAAATATAATCTAGACTTAATTCTAAAAGTAAACTTAGCACAAAGAAGAGGAACATAAAAGTTGCTTTTAGATTAAGAAAATTTATCTTAAATATTTTTTTATTTAGCAATAAAGGAAACAAAAATCTAGACTTAATCCTACAAGTAAAGTTAACAAAAAAAGGAAAATTAAAGTTGCTTTTAGATTAAGAAAATTTATCTAAATTTGTTTTTTTTTAAATGAAGAAAAACAAATCATGTTTATAATAAAACATTTAAACAATATATTGACATCCTAAAAAGGAAAGTAAACAAAGAAAAATTAAACAAAAAATATCCTAAAAGCTAAAGTTTAAAAAAAAAAAGATAAAAGCTAAAGTTTTTAAAAAAGAGATACGAAAAAGAGATACAAAATTTTCTATTTTGATTAAGGAAATTAAAAAAAGAAAATTAAAAATGGAATACAATCCTATAAAGAAAAGGAATTCTAATTCCTCACATGTATTTAATAAATTTCCAATTATATTTTAACATATAATATTAATATTAATAAGAGTAAAATCTAAAATCAGTTCCTAATCTTAAAAAGTAAATGGAAAAATAGTAGTTACGTTTAGATTAAAAAAAATAAAACAAAAATTATAAATAAAAGTCAAAGTTAAAATAAAAACACTCATATTTTAGTTTAGAATAAAGAAATTAAACAATATATTATGATCCTAAAAAGAAAATGAATAAAAGCCAAAGTTAATTAAAAAAAAAACCATATTTCAGTTTAGAATAAAGAAATTAAACAATAGCTTACAATCATAAAAAGCTAAAGTTTTAAAAAAGGAAAAAAACATTTAGCATTTCCTTTTTAGGATTGTAAAAAATGGAAATTAAAAAATGGAATACAATCCTAAAAAGAAAAAGAATTCTCATTCCCCATATCTTTATAACCAAATTGATAGTTTCTCAATTTCACAGCCAAAAACAAATTTCATAACATTTTTCGACCATATAAGTTGCATGTAATTTTTTTTGTCTAATAGAAGACATGGTTACATAAAGAGAAAGTTCATGTTACATAAAAAAAAAAGTCTTATCGCGCCACGTGTCAAGTCAATCGATCATATTCTGACATATGTAAAATAAATTTCCAAATAAAAATCCTATTAGGTTTGACACATAATATTAACAATAGAATGACAAGTTTATAATCGATTCATAATCCTAAAAAGTAAAATTACTAAACAAAAATAAAAATAAAAATGTAAAATTATAGTAACCGATTAATAAAAAAAAGAAATTCGGATTTTTTTTTTAAAAAAACTTAAAAATTAATAATGGAAACATGTAAAACTGATTAATAAAAAAAAGGGGGTGAATTGCATCATATTACATTTGGAAGAGCTAATTAGGTGACTACCATATGAAAGCAGTCAATTAAATTTCTAACAATAGTCAACTGCCCAGAATAAGGAGAATTGTCGGAAATACCCTTGCTCCTTTATTCTGGACATTGCTTTTTGCAGGCATCGACAACGACATGTCGAGTGTAAAAGGTGAAGCTGCTAGTGTCTAGTTTCGGTCAATAGCAGGGGGAACTTTTACAATGTGTCATTTTCCCTCCTTTTTCGTTTTGTGTGTACGATGACTAGGTTTATTTCGATATTTGTGTATGCGACTAGGTTATTTTCTTCAACCTCATAAATAGCCGCTTACATTGTTGTCCACCACCGCCGCTCAGAAACTTCCTCAAAAATTTATGGTTTGTCTATTTCTGGGTAGAATTTATGTCTATTTTGAGATTGTAGTTAGTTTTTGACTTTTCTGAAACTTTGGTTGCAGATGGTTGGAAGACAAATTGTGCTGATTGTGAAAGGGAAATGGTTTGAAGAATCAACTAGTGTTTGGACTTTCCTCACAGAGAAAACAGGAAACAGCCGAGGTGCTTTCCTAAGTTCAAGGATGAAATATTTGGAGGTTGTAAATCTTGTGAAGGAGAAGATGGAGTTAAAAGAACACGCAGTCGTCGCCCTGACCTATCAATGGCCTCAATACATGCTCATGGATGATGGAAAAGATGCACCGCCGGTTTCTATTCGCTGTGACGACGATGTTTCCTTGTTTGTGGAAATGTGCTCTGAGATAGAGCAACTGAACCTATGCGTTACTGTGGAGGAAGTGATGACTGAGAGTTCGAAAGAAAGAGCTATGGTTGTATTTGAAAAAAACTGAAGAGGATGATGGTAAGTTAGATAAGCAAATACTCATACTTGTAATTAAATCGTTTATTTTTGCTAAATAGTTGACTATTTTATTAGTTATGAATGAGTCCTTATCTTTGGTTGAAGATATATCCGAATTAAGTAGTCAACTATTTATTTGACTGACTATTCATCTATAATTTGGGGGGGGGGGGGGGGTTAACGATGAAAATAGTCGAGTATATTGACTTAACACATGTGTTGTATACTTAACTAATAATTGCAGGTAGACAACACTTGTTATTTGACTATATTTAAGCATTCGTCTATAAGTTTGGGGGTTAACTATGAAAGTAGTCGACTATATTGACTTCTCACATGTGTTTTTTAATTAACTACTAAGTTTGGGTAGACAACACTTACTATTTGACTATATAGATATGGTAATATATATATATAGTCAACACGGGGAATAGTCGTCTATTTGGGTGAGTAACTAATTTTTACTACTAAAAATAATTTCCAATTTTAGAAGGATGTGAGAAGCTGTACGAGTTGGCTGCTATTTGTCTTGGTTGTGAAGAGGTGGATTTTGACAAAGGTATTGATGATGAATCAGTTGAGGGGAACGATGAAGAGTTGCATGATTTTGCAGTTGATGAAACTGTTGAGTGAAACAATATCGTTGACTCCGGCTTTGAAGGGGATGTTGAAGGTCCACAGAAAGGTGAAAGTAGCCGTCAATCAGTTAGGTTCAGCTGCGCACAAGAGACAATTAATGGTGTTTTCTGTGATCCCGAAGAGGTCCCTGCTATATTTGGAAGGGATGCTCCGCTAATTGTGGATGAAATTTCGGATAACGGTAATAGTTGACTACTTGTAGATAAATATATTATATGTCTTTCTAGCTGTATACTAAAGTGATGTATTTGTATATGACTATTAATGGTTTCAGGGATCGACAGTGCTTTGAGAGACGTTCGGTACGAGGGTGATGAGATTTTTGTTGGCTGGATATTCAGAAACAAAAGGGAGTGCAAAATCAAAATGGCTATACACGCAATCAACTGAAAATTCCATTTTAGGACTGCACGTTCCACACCAAACTACATGGAATTCTTGTGTGTGAATCAAACATGCCCTTGGCGTGTATACGCTTCCTTGATGGACGCATACGGGAATTTCCAGATTAAGAAGTGAAAATTCATACACGTGTGCGCCATTGACGATCGACGACAATATCACATGCAAGCAACTACGCAGGTTATAGGAGAGTTGATACAAACAAGATTTGTGGTAGGACTAGCAGGTCCATGTCCAATTGAGATTCAACGAATCATGCTTCAGGAGTTCCAAGTGAATATCTCCTACTGGAAGGCATGGCGCTGCCGGGAAGTTGCTGTCGAAAAAGCTTTTGGCTCAGTCTCCAGAAGTTTTGCATTGCTGCCGTCCTATATTAAAAATTTGCAAAGCTCAAACCCGGGAACAGTTTGCAAAACAGAGTTTGCGGTGGACAATAATGGTTGTAAGAGGTTTAAGTATCTATTTATCTCGTTTTCTGCCTCCATTGCCGATCTAAGGTAATTAAGGCCTGTTGTTTTGATTGATGGTACACATCTTGTTGGGCGGTATGGTGGAAGCCTTATATGTGCAAGTGCACAAGATGAGAACTTCCAAATCTTTCCCATTGCTTATGCTGTAGTCGACAACGAGAATGACGCATCATACGAATGGTTTTTCAATTGTCTGCAAATAATTATAAGAGATGACAGATGAGTAATTTTATTTCAGACTGACACTCAAGCATTTACTCGGGGTTAGGAAAGGTACGAAAGACTACAAGTTTATAACAGAAAGTGAAAAGATAGTCCATTATATGTAGTCATAGTCGTACCTTATAATAGTTGTATAAAAATATGCGAATATAATATATAAAGGTTAAGTTGCCTATTTGTATAAATAGTTTTTAAGACTAATATACAACTATCTTTATTTGATTGTAGGTGTATCCTTCGGCAGGACATGGTGCTTGTTTAGTTCATCTAGCAAGGAACGTGACAACAATATTTAAAGAGAGTCGCTTGCCTTCACTAATGGTATGTGCGGCAAGGGCTTACATAGTGTATGAGTTTACCCAAATATTTGTGGATCTGCAAACCATTAGCCCTAGTTGTGCCGATTATTTACTTGATTTGGGACTACCATACTGGAAAAGAGCATATTGCATTGGTGAACGGTACAACCTAATGACAACAAACGCTGCTGAGTCTTTGAATAAAGTATTGAAGGAATGTAGGGAGTTCCCACTAATCTCAATGCTTGAGGCCATTCAGATGAGTCTTATCGGTTGGTTTGTAAGGAGGAGAGTTGCATGCTCCTCTGAAACACATCCTCTTACCCCGAAAGTGCGAGAGGTGATGGACGACATCTTCTATGGAAGCACCGAGGTGAAGGTAATAGACTGAATATATAATGTAGTCTGAAACGAGATTGATATATTAGTAGGTGACTACGTGAATTTCTTGTTGTAGTCATATGTGAGGTTATTGACTATCTTGTCAATGTAGGTGGTTGTCGTTAACCAGGATGAGTTTGAAGTTTATAACCGAAAGGGGGACAGGTTCGAAGTCAACCTTGAATCTAAAACCTGCAGCTGCAGGGAGTTTCAAATGCTGCTTATACCATGTTGTCACGCTTTGGCTGCTGCTTCTAAAAGAAACATTCCAATAAAAAAACTTGTGGGAGAGGTGTACACAACAAGTTTTAGGAGATCCCTTTACGAAGGACTTTTCCACCCAGTACCAACTCCTGTAACTTCTGGTGAGGTAGAACTGCTTTCTCCGATAATTCGTCGTCCACCTGGACGTCCAAAGAAACTCAGAATCCCATCGCGAAGAGAATTCAAGGTAAATATGTAGTTGGCTATTCTATGATACTTCATGATAAACTATAGTAGTTGCCTACTTCATGATAGAGAAAAAATTGGCTATCTACTGTGAATATGTAGTTGGCTACATCATGATTAGAAAGCACCGAAGGTTAATATGTAGATGGCTATTCCAAGATACTTCATGATAGACTAAAGTAGTTGGCTATATACTGTAAATATGTAGTCACATACTTTAAGATAGACGTAGTGATCTTTCCGTTTTATTTTAATGACTCAGCGACGTTCGAGGAAAGCGGCCCGGCTTTGCACTAGGTACCTTGGTCGGGGTCACAACAAAGCCTCTTGCAAGCTCCCTGTGCGTGAAAGATGAACACGAATATAAGGGATTTTTTTGTTATTGCCATGGGAGAGTAGAAGATGATGCACTTCAAAATAGCTCTTGGTGTTTCCTATATCATTGGAGAATATAAATCTGATATTTTGAAGGCTTTTTTTTGGCTACAATGCATCGTTAATTATGGATATTATTTCGTATTTTTGCTTTTGGATTTTGAACTGGTTGTTTTATTTTACTAAAACTCCCTTAAATTATGATATGATATTCAGATACTTTTGTTCTTTCTAGCACACATAAGGTTGTCTATATTCACAAAATAACTACATATTGATTTTGAACTATATATCACAAAACCCCATTACTGACTTACACTTTAGGAGTAGTTGACCACTTAACAAAAATGAAAAATTAGACAAAAAGACAAAGATAGACAAAAACTTTCTAAAACATATGTAAAATAAATATAAAAATAGATAAAATTCTTAGTTCATAATAATATGTGAATACATAGATATAGTCAACATCTAACATACATAAGAGGTTCGATCTCACTGAATTTAGGACAGTTTCAAGTAGATTTTGGTTCGCTCGCTGAGACGGTGTCAGAGGACTTAGGCGGTTCTACCTCAGCTAGAAGATCGACTGCGTACTTTAGCGATGCATCACGAACCTAATTTTCAGTAATAACAATGTCCAATGGCATATTTCCAGCGTGTAACTCAAGTAGCATGAGTGATTTAAGCGTTTTCACTCAGTCAATTAAAACTAAAGTTCACACTACTGCAATCATAACGGTTGTCAATGCATTACTTTAGGATCGAATCCACAGAGACCAAGGTTAGACTACTATTCTCACAATTATGAAATTAAGCTAAGACAGAAATATGGTTTGTTTTAGAAAAGTAACAAGAGCAATTTAAACAATGTAAATTCAATAAAGGAAAGGCGTTAGGTCAAGGGTTTATTCGCAGGAATCCAGAGACCATAGATCAGACAACTATTCATGGAATAATTAAAAGCAAGTTTCAAACTCAAACATAAATATTTAACCAATCCACTTCCATGCTCATGGTTATTAAATCTAGCAACCTAAAATTCTAACTTCCGTTGGCATAGAATTCTAGATTAGCATTAACGAGCTGGTACAATATGTTCACAAATCGCTTTAACATCAACCTCCGCAGACTAAGGACAATTCGCTCACTTATGTTCTTTCTAGCAACTTAAGACACTTCCGCACTCTTAGATTGCCCTAGTTCATAGACATAGCGGCCAGCTCAAGTCTAAGAAATAAACACAACAATAAGCAAAAACCACAAAAGATAAATCCTTATCTGTGTATAATTCAATGACTCATGGATCCCCTTGAAGGCCCTAACCTAACTATGGAGCTACTCAGACATAGTAACGAAGAACAAGCAAGGAGATGAAGAAATCTTAATATAAATAAAGAGAGAAAGAGTTTAGAATTCTTCTCAATAGATGCAGAGATTCTTCTCCAAGGCTTACAATGATTCAATAGCAAAAAGTCTGAATAGAACAAAAGGTGGCTACCTCCAAGATGCTAAAAATAGAGTATATATAGGTCTAGGTCGAATTCGGTCAAAACAGGAAGTTCCCAGGGCAAAATAAGAAAAACAGAAGTTTCCTTTCTTATTTTCGTCGGCTGGTATCGGTCGATACCATCTTAGCATCGGTCGATGCTGACCTCTCGGGTAGGGGTAGCATCTACCGGCCCATCGATCGACCTCCTTGGCATCGGTCGATGCTGACCTCTCGGGTAGGGGTAGCATCGACCGGTCTTCTTCCGCATTGGTCGATGCTGATCTCTCGGGTGGGGGTAGCATCGATCGGTCTTCTTCAGCATCGTTCGATGCTGATCTCTCGGGTAGGGGTAGCATCGACCGGTTCCATCGATACCTTCACCAGCATCGATCGATGCCAACCTCTCGGGTAGGGGTGGCATCGACCTGTTCCACCGGTATCGACCGATGCTGTCTCTTTCTTCACGGTTTCGTGCGTTTTTGCCCTCGTAACTCCAATTTCATCCTTGAACGCCTTTTTACCTAAGATATATAAATAGAAGACTAAAAGACTCTAAAAATGGACTTTGACTCGATAAAACAATTGGAAGAAACATTAAAACATGCGTTAAAAAACGGTAAAAAACCAAGCATATCAATTCCCCCAGACTTAGTTTTTTGCTTGTCCTCAAGCAAACAGAAGACTAGCAAGGAAGAAAAGTTTGAAAACCCGGAGATTCACACTACCTTTAAAGTTCCGCAATGACCGTTACCTTATTAATCCATGTATTGCTAAAGTAGCTCCTGACCGGACTGCCATGTACTTCTCTGCAAGCGTTCGCAGCTTCCCAGATTCAACACATAATCTCACAGGATAATCCCAAAACTATCATCGCTGGGTCTCATCAAAGATCATAGTGCCAAGAACCTTCTAGACTCTTTTCCTTTCGATATCGCGACAAGACAACAACACAACCCTTGGTACCTTTCCCCTCCCCCAAACTTATTATTTCCTCATTTCTTTTCCATAGGGCTAATGGCTGATGGAACGCGAGTATTGATGGTTTTAGCCACCGAATCCCCGGTTCATTTTAGTGCCACCATTTCAATCTAAGGCGTAGGCGAATAGTGGTATCTTCGGAAATTTTCCTAACCTCGCTTCCAACATTAGTGTGATCATCTCCTTCGAAGTAAAATAATGGGATCGTTGGAAATTTTCCTAGCCCTCTACTAGAAAGAAAATCATTTCATCTTTTCTACTTTTAATTAAAAATGAGGGAGATGGGTACCATATTTTAACACGGGTTGTCTTGTCGGATATGAACGAGGAATCAAGCTCTGAAAACACCAATCACGATGATGAGGTAAAAGGAAGAGCACAGAAACTAGCTCAAATTTTGAAATTTCCCTGGAAATATGGTTGCCTCTGATTAACTGTTTGGCCTTTCGATTTTCCATTAGTCTTATCGTGAGCTAAATCTGTAACAATGGTCACTTAGATGCAAAATTACATTAAAATTTCAAAAGCAGTGATCTCAATCTCCAACAAGGTTTGACTCAATAAAAGTTAAGAGAAAGAAAAAAGAAAAAAACATAGCGTTAGTAACGATAGATACCTTCCCCCAGACTTACTTCACACCGTCTCGGTGTGAAAATAAATTAGGAAGAAGGTGAAACAGACTCAAGTAAAATAAAATAAAAGGGAAAATAAAAACTAAAGGTAGAAAATGGTACTGAGATCAGTGATCCTCCGAACTACCGCTCGCGTCCTGCCCAACTTGGCGTCTCCTCCTGGATAGTCTCTCATCATGTGGTTGTGAACCACTAGCTATGTCATCTCTGCGTCCAGCAACGTCGTACGCAGGGTCAAAGTCGTGCATGCAAGCAGCCGGCTCATCATCACGATCATCGGTAGTGGCCGATGCCCTGAAACAGGAAGGCCGCCTGGTATCCTAGAAAGTGCTCCCCAAATATTCTGTAACATGGCATTGTTCTTCTGTAACCCCGTGCTAACATAATCCCACTTCTCCTCATCGTCGGTCTCGAACGCGCACCGTGGGCCAAGGTCATACTCACTGCAGTCACGTGGTAGAAGGTACTCCACCTGATCAGGTACTTCATTGCGGCTGTCCTCAGGGAAATCCGCTGGTCTGCTAGATGCAGATGGCCTGGCGGAGGAGCGAGGTGCCCTTGCTGACGCTCCCCTGCGTCCGGGCTGACGGCCAGAAGGGGCGGATATCAGCTTGTGCACCGGTGGCATCCAATCGATGTGCTCTATATCCTCCAATGTGGTCTCCTCCTGATCGGGCAACTGAAAGTGTAGTAGTTCCCCATCCTTGCCCTGAAATTGGTAAACGAGTTTCGGTAGAAAGATGTGGCTGGTCCGTAAGGAATGGTAGTCCATGCAGCCTTTATCGTCTGAAGGCTCGTGTTGTATGTTGAGGTGAGCGAAGATGGGTGTGAGGAGGGCTCAAACGTACTCCTTTTTCCCGCTGCCCGAGAGATCTCTAAACTTCTTCCCAACCCAACTCTGAGCAAGGATGGCTCCTAGGTTGACTTCGTATTTCTTCTCGAAGAGTTTGGGAAGCCTATAGTATATATCCGGCGCAACCCCGTAGTAGAGCATAATGAGCTCATCGGTACGCATGGCTCCAGTCTCGTCCTTACCAAAGAGAATGTGGCTAAGGATCTTTGCAAATACCCTGAGCGCGGGA
Organism: Eutrema japonicum; assembly: GCA_030161315.1. NCBI lineage: Eukaryota > Viridiplantae > Streptophyta > Magnoliopsida > Brassicales > Brassicaceae > Eutrema > Eutrema japonicum. The sequence goes on from BSQW01000011.1 coordinate 19,312,241, forward strand.
CTACGAATGCATGACTGCTTGGCGTTCTTGCTGTTATAGTTTCCACTAGCTATCCGCTCCCAAAAACTTTGGGCGTTGGGAAACTGAGCAAAAGAGACTTCCTCGTGGCTAGCCTTGAAACCGTATAGTTCGCAGAGAGCCAATAGCTCAATATGACGGGCAATGCCGTGTGCGAAGAACCAGAGCGTTCCCTTACTAGCAACTGGTTGCTTCGGGTTATCATACCGTATCTCCACTGACGCCAAGAATTGGCTTGTCAACTCATGATCATTTGTTTTCTTGAGGCAGATTAACCGTTGATATATCATGGTTTTTAACCGTTTTTAGCCATGATATAGGTCTTATTTATAGAGTCTTTCTAGTATTTTGGAGTCTTTTCGAGTCTTTTCATGTTTTAGGTGACTTTGGGAGAAAATGAGCCGTTTTGGGTGAAAATGAGCATATGGAGATGCAGAGTCATGCAGAGACATCAGAAGTTTGGAATTCGTTGAAGAACTTTCCACCGATGGATTGCGCTAAAATTGGGATACAAGACAGATCAATGGATTAGCTTTCATTTGGAAGTGGTTTGAGGCCATTCCAACGGTACGATCAAAAGTTATGCCAGTTTTCGTGAAGATAGTCCAGTCTGGCGAGCAGAAGAGTCGACACACAAGCTTGGTATCGATCGATACCACTAATGTTTTCGACCGATACCGACTTCAGGAAGAAGGAAATGTGACTTTTTACAAGTTTGAAGTTTGCACCTTGGTTCAGAAGACTTTAATAATTACTAGAAACCCCAAAACGTGTTTTAGGTTATAAATTAGGTTTTTCAGCCACTTTTGTTGGCTAAGCTTTATTTTATTCTTGATGATTTGAGATAGATTTGTTCCAGGGTTTTTGGGAGACAACTCTGAACCCTTGCTTCTTATTGATTTCTTTTATGCAATTCTATTCATCTATGATTTCTGTTCCATTGATCATGTCTGAGTAGATCTCCTTTAGGTTTAGGGTTCTCATAAAGGATCTCTTTGAATGTTAGGTTAATTGGTTGATTAGGGTTCACAATCTGAATTAGTTCTTCACCATAGGTTGTTCTCAAAGCTAATTCTAGGTTGACAAATCTGGAACTTAGATCTTAGGTTAATCGATTAGGCACGACAGTGCAATTCATAATCTGGTAGAACTTAGGGTGAGCAAAATAGCTATCCGCAAAGAGATTTGGTTTAGTTTTTTTGTGAACATATCAAACCTGAACCTTAAAGCTGGTTTAGATCTTTAGGATTTGTAAAGAGATTTGGGATTCTAGGATTTAAACTTAGATAATTCTCGCAACGACATTTGGTTAATTATAGCTTAGTGATTTGAGTTCAAGAACCGTGCATAACCTGAACCCTGACTAGTTAGTTTGTCTGCATTCATTGATTTCCTGAGAAATATCCTGAACCTATCTTTCCTCCATCGAATTTACAACAAGTTTAATCTATGTTATTGCTTTCAATTACATTGATCACTTAGCTTAATTCAACCCTTAAAATCTATTGTGTGATTCTTGAGTCTCTGTGGATTCGACCCCTAAGTATCACAATCGACAAAGCTGTTAGTACTTTAGGGTATTACATTTGAGCTTATCAAATTTGGCTCCGTTATTGGGGATTCTAAATTCGCCATTTAGATTTTAGCGAAGAATTTCGACTAAGTCCGACAGTATCGATCGATACCCAATTGGTGTCGGTCGATACCCGTCTTCGTTTTTTTTATTATTTTTGTTACTTACGTGCTTTGACTTTTGTGTTTCAGGTGTATGCCTAATCGCAAAACCAGGAGAAACAAGAGCACTCAACTAGTTAATATTTCCAACGAGGAAATAACACTTTTGGAACGCACAAACAGGAAAGCAAAGAAGCCAGCAGAGATGAACAATCCAGTGATATTGGTTCGTGATGATGCTGGAGCTTTCAGGGACCGAGAGGGTCACTTGTGCAATGAGAGAGGGCAACGACTTCATGGAGAGGGAAATATCATCGCCCCTGCAGTTGTTGTTGAGGAGAATATCGCTAGGAATGTCGGGAATGCAGTTGTTGATCGTGGTAGGACAATTGGTGAGTACAACATGCCTGATCATTTCTATGCCAATCGATCAACGATTTTCCCTCCTGGTTTTCAGAGGAATGACTTTGAGCTGAAACCTGCATACTTCACTCTTGTGGGTCAGCACCCTTTTCATGGTCTTTCTCATGAACACCCTATGGATCATATTGAGAGGTTTGAGGACTTGGTCATTAGCATGAAGTATAATGGAGTGTCCAACGATTACCTTCTCTGTAAGCTCTTCCTATACTCTCTTGGTGGAGATGCAGCTTATTGGCTTAAGCAGTTGCAGCGAGGATCGCTGACTACTTGGGAGGAGACTAAGAATGCCTTCCTGAATAATTTCTATGATGATGCAAGATCCGAGGAACTGAGAAATAAAATCTCTCAATTTTCTCAAGGATCAACTGAGGGATTCAAGGCAGCTTGGGTGAGATTCAGATCGTATCAGAGGGATTTTCCACATCATTGGTCCACTAAGGTTCAGTTGCTGGGTATCTTCTTCAGAGGGATTGATTGGAGGTACCAGATGTCTTTGGATGCTTCGAGTAATGGGAACTTCAACACTAGATATTCTGATGATGCTTACGTGCTTATCGGGAACTTGGCATCTAGCAATAGCACCAAGAATACAGATAAAGCGCAAGAAGCAAGCTGGTAACTTGGATGGCAGCCAAATCGCAGAGGTGAAGGCTAAGCTGGATTCGATGGACAAATAAGGCTGTCCACTTTGCTGCTGATGTCAAGAACTTCGATGAGGATGAAGTGAAAGGTGTTAAATACATTGGTGGTTCTGGTTTTCAAGGTTAGAGAAATCAATACCAGCAAAAAAACAACCGAAACTTCACCAACAATGCTCAGCAAGGAGGGTACAAATCTGAAGTCAACCAAGCTGGTTTTAGAACCTATGGGAATTCGTCCTACCAATCTCCACCACCCAAAACTCCTGAAAGCAAAGTTGAATCTATGATGGAACAGATTCTTGAGGGACAGCAGAAGATGACAGTAGAATTTAATGGGAAGATGGATGCCATGTATACAGATCTGAATGGGAAAATTGAGTCTCTCAGTATTCATCAGAAGATGCTGGAAACTCAAATAGCTCAGACTGCATCAGCTGTCAAGGGAAAGATGGTTCATTCACAGAATGAATAAGTCAATGCAATAACCTTAAGAAGTGCTAAAGAGGTAACTGCAGTGGTATAAAAGGGTTTGAATGCAGAAAAATTCATGGAGATAGAAGAGGTTGAAGGTGATTTTGAGCCTGATACGTCTGTGTCGACCGACACAATTGTTGATATCGATCGACACCTACCTGAAGAGACGACACATGAGCCTTGTGTCGATCGACACCAATCTGGTGTCGGTCGACACCCCTCGCAGACTGAGGTAGAAATTGTGAAAACACCAAAGATTATTGAGGAGAGGGTTTACAAACCTAAGGTGCCATATCCTAGACTACCTAACCATCTCAGAGCTCCCATTACTGCAGAGAAGTTGCTCGGTTTTGAGAAGATGGTAAGGAGAGTTCCCCATACTATGTCTTTTGAAGATGCTTTGGAATACCGCCCTTTGCTTTGTCACTTCCGAGATTGCAGAGAAAATCTAGAAGAGATCAAGGCACTCTTCATCAAAGCAAGAAGCGCACCACCACCAATGAAGCAGTTGACTAAGATGGAAGACGCAGGAAAATTTCCAGTTCCATGCTCTATCTCTGGAATTGAATTCAAAGAGTCTCTCGTTGATTCAGGGTCTAGCGTCAATGTCATGTCAAAGGTAACTGCAGAGAGGTTGGAAATTGCTGATATAAAACCTCCTACGACGACTCTCGCATTCGCGAACTCTTCCACCTCAGTTCCATACGGTACAATCCCTGATTTGCTTGTTAAAGTAGGAGATTGCCTGGTTCCTGCTGATTTTCAGGTTGTGGAGATGAGGGCAAGATCTAGTACGCCTTTGATTATGGGAAGACCGTTCATGGATAAAGTTGGTGCAGTTATAGACACGCCCAGTAAGAGGATCTCGTTCTCATACATTGACAAGGAGATCTCCTACAAAGCCATCCCATTTGGAAGAGCTCCCACACATATCTCTTGCATCACCGTTGTTACAGGAGAGCCGTTGATGGTTGATCTTTTGGAAGAGCCTTATGATGTGCCAAATGTCATAGACATTTTAGATGGTCCTTCTATCATCACCAAGAAAGACATCAAAACGGCTAAGGTAAAGAAGAAGGTGAAGAACAAAAGAGTCAAGGGTGCTGCCTATATGACTTTAATCCCTCAGAAGTGTGATGGAGATTCGATTGAGTATAAGGTGAAATGCAAAGGAACCTCAAAACCATTCTCTAAGGCTAGAGTTATTCTTACTTCGGAGCTGAAAGAGAAAGGAAATGAGGTTGTGGAGAGCATGTTGAGCAGAACTCTGAAGCTGAAAGTGTCTAGTTGTAGAACTTGCCTAGGAGTAAGTTCTCAATTTTCTCCTTACTGATCACCTGAGCCAAAGTCAAGCTAATGACTAAAAACAAGCGCTTGGTGGGAGGCAACCCACTGGTGAGTCTGTACATAAGTTCTTTTACTTCTTTTGATTTTTGTTTTTGGTTTTTTGTGTGTTTATGTGAATCAGGTGCGAAGAGGCTCAGTGTCGGGCGACACCAGAGTGGTGTCGGTCGACACCACACCACACCAAAAAAAAAAAAAATGGTGTGGTGAGCGTGGAGTTAACCCACTGGGACAAACATGAAACCACATGCATCAATGTCGATGTCAAAGAGTCTCTGTGTCGTCCTAAGCCTGGTATCGCTCGATACCAGTGCTGTGTGTCGGTCGACACCCGTACTCCACTCAGGTAACTTCTCTGATTTTCACGCATTCACTTGGCTGTTATAATTTCTTTTACCACCTTTGGGCTAGATAACACTGGGGGCAATTTTGTTTAAGTCTGGGGGAGGTAGTTGCTGACATTGTGTTTGTTTTTCTTAGAATCAGTCGTTTTTGAGTCAAAATTTGTTTTATGGATTCAAAACTTGTTGGAGATGATGATCTTTTTCTTGAATCTATTGTTCTGACCTTGCTTCTAAGTGATCATTGGTACAGAATCAGTTCTAGATCAGACTAATGAAAAATCCAAAGGCTGACTAGTTACTAGAAAACGCCTATGTTTCCAGCAGAATCCATTAAAGCCTGAGCTAATTTTTGCACTTCATCGATGTGGTTGATGTTCATAGAGCTTGATTCCTCATTCATATCTGACAAAGGAACCCATGTGTAGAAAGTAATGGTATTCCTCTCCCTTGTTATAAGTTAATAGATAAAAGCATGAAAAGATGAAATGATTTTCTTCTGAGTAGAGGGATAGGAAAATTTTCAGCGATCCCATTATTCTACCTCAGAAAGAATGATCACACAAAGGTGGAAGCAAGGTTAGGAAAATTTCATGTGATACCATTATTCGCCTACACCTTTATTACTTTTGAGGGAAGAACCAGGGATTCGGTGGCAAACACCATCAATACTCGCGTTTCGAACCTTAATATGTATATGCAAGAGAACATGATGTGAAATAAGTCTGGGGAAGAGGAACCAATACCAAAAAGTGTGAAAATTAGGTGGTTATTTTGTCATGATATTGTATGGGAAAGAGTCTACAAGGTTCTTCGCATTGATTACAGCAATGAAACTGGCGATGAGGGCTTTATTGGACGATGCTGTGAAATAATGTGTGTAGTTTAGGAAGCTACGAATGTCTACAAATAGTGGTTAGATTTGGAACTGGTTACATGATATGTGGAGCACTAAGAAAAAGGGTCATTGCAGTGTTTTAAGAACAGGTGAGTCTCCGTGTTTTTCAAACCTCTTTCTCTTGTTTAGCTTTCTGTTTGCTTGAGGGCAAGCAAATGCTAGTCTGGGGGAGTTGATATATCATGGTTTTTACCCATTTTTAGCCATGATATATGTCTTATTTATAGAGTATTTCTAGTATTTTGGAGTCTTTTCAGGTTTTAGGTGACTTTGGGAGAAAAGGAGCCGTTTTGGGTGAAAATGAGCATATGGAGATGCAGAGTCATGCAGAGACATCAGAAGTTTGATATTCGTTGAAGAACTTCCCACCGATGGATTCAGCTAAACTTTGGATACAAGACATATCAATGGATTAGCTTTCATTTGGAAATGGTTTGAGGCCATTCCAATGGTGCGATCAAAAGTTATGCCAGTTTTCGTGAAGACAGTCCAGTCTGGCGAGTAGAAGAGTCGACACGCAAGCTTGGTATCGATCGATACCACTAATGGTGTCGACCGATACATACTTCAGGAAGAAGGAAACGTGATTTTTTACAAGTTTGAAGTTTGCACCTTGGTCAAGAAGATTTTAATAATTACTAGAAGCCCCAAAACGTGTTTTAGGTTATAAATTAGGTTTTTCAGCCACTTTTGTTGGCGAAGCTTTATTTTATTCTTGATAATTTGAGAGAGATTTGTTCCAGGGTTTTTGGGAGACAACTCTGAACCCTTGTTTCTTATTGATTTCTTTTATGCAATTATATTCATCTATGATTTTTGTTCCATTGATCATGTGTAAGTAGATCTCCTTTAGGTTTAGGGTTCTCATAAAGGATCTCTTTCAATGTTAGGTTAATTTGTTGATTAGGGTTCAAAATCTGAATTAGTTCTTCACCATAGGTTGTTCTCAAAGCTAATTCTAGGTTGACGAATCTGGAACTTAGATCTTAGGTTAATCGATTAGGCACGACAGTGCAATTGATAATCTGATAGAACTTGGGGTGAGCAAAATAGCTATCCGCAAAGAGATTTGGTTTAGTTGTTTTGTGAACATATCAAACCTGAACTTTAAAGTTGGTTTAGATCTTTAGGATTTGCAAAGAGATTTGGGATTCTGGGATTTACACTTAGATAATTCTCGCAACGACAGTTGGTTAAATATAGCTTAGTGATTTGAGTTCAAGAACCGTGCATAACCTGAACCTTGACTAGTTAGTTTGTCTGCATTCATTGATTTCCTGAGAAATACTCTGAACCTATCTTTCCTCCATCGAGTTTACAACAAGTTTAATGTACGTTATTGCTTTCAATTACATTGATCACTTAGCTTAATTCAACCCTTAAAATCTATTGTGTGATTCTTGAGTCTCTGTGGATTCGACCCCTAAGTATTACAATCAACAAAGCTGTTAGTACTTTAGGGTATTACATTTGAGCTTATCAACCGCCCTAACCCAACGCGCTCAACCAGAAGGCCGATGTCCGTCCTGATGCCCATCGCGACTAACACATGGGTACTGACAAAGGGCATGGGACACAGTCCACGTTCAGCTACCCATTGTAGAACACACTCTCATACTTTCCCCATGTCTTGGACAGCGTCCGGTTCTGATTGATATATCATGGTTTTTACCCGTTTTAGGACATGATCTAAGTTTTTTTTATAGAGTCTTTCTAGTATTTTGGAGTCTTTTAGAATCTTTTCAGGTTTTAGGTACGTTTGGAGCATTATTGGAGATATTGAAGTATTTTGGAGCTTTTTGGAGCCAAACAGAGATCCTGTAGCTGAGACACCGATTTGATGTCTGTGTATTTATCAATACACTTATGGTATCGATCGATACCCATCGAAGAAACATAAGGATCGCGACTAATTTGAAGATTTGAGAAACTGAAAATTGCCCCAAAAGACTTTATTATTTACAAGAAGCCCCAAAACGTGTTTTAGGTTATTTATTAGGTTTTCAGCCATTTTGGCAAGGACGCTGGATACAAGCTTTATTCTACTTTGTTTTTGTTTGAGAGTTTTGGAGGGAGACAAGTCTGAAACTCTGTTCGTCCGAGAGAAGATTTCGAACCCTTGTTCTACTCTCTTCTTTATTATTTATTCAAGGATTTATTAAGTCATGTTTATTGTTTCAATCTCCATGTCTGAGTAGATCTCCTGTTAGGTTTAGGGTTCTCATAAGGGATTCTTTGAATGCTAGGTTGATTAGTTGTTTAGGGTTCATAATCTGAATTAGTTCTTCACCATAGGTTGTTCTCAAAGCTAATTCTAGGTTGACGAATCTGGAACTTAGATCTTAGGTTAATCGATTAGGCACGACAGTGCAATTGAGAAACCTGATAGAACTTAGGGTGAGCAAAATAACTATTCGCAAAGAGATTTGGTTTAGTTGTTTTGTGAACAAATCAAACTTGAACTAAAAGTTGGTTTAGACTTTAGGATTCGCAAAGAGATTTGGAATTCTAGGATTTAGACTTAAATAATTCTCGCAACGAGAGTTGGTTAATTATACTTTAGTGATTTGAGTTCAAGAACCGTGCGTAACCTGAACCCTGATTATTTAGTTTATCTGCATTCATTGATTTCCTGAGAAATACCCTGAACCTATCTTTTTCCAATCGAATTACAACTTGTTTAATTTACGTATTTGCTTTCAATTCCATTGATCACTTAGCTTATTTTTCATTTATACAATCTATTGTGTGTTTCCTTTAGTCTCTGTGGATTCGATCCCTAAGTATTACAATCGACAAAGCTTTAGTACTTTTAGGGTATTAATTTGAGCTTATCACTGATAGACTGTGTCCCGCTGTATTTCTGTCTTGGTCATCGCGGGAACTGGAAATGCACATTTGTCTGGTCTAGGCCAAGGTGCCTTGCACCTAGTCTGATTGGCGATGCCCTTGCCTCTTTCCATTTCCTCCTTTGCACCTGTCGGAGCTTTTTCCTTTGCCTGCCTACTAGTCCTTCCCATTGCTATGGAAAGTGAACAACAAGAGATTTGCAAAGTGAGCGCCAATGGCCAAAACCAGCAAACAATCATATCATGATGTTGTTATGGGATAACTGATCGCATATATCAATATGAAATAGCCATAACAATCCAGCATAATAGAATAGTTCCATGAAAATCCCAGCATATGAACTCGGTGAACCAAAGACATGCTCAATGATGAGGATTAAGTGTTCATGCATGTGCAAAGTGATAGAACTCTAAAAAGTAATGAATCTCGTCAAAGAACGCATCTAACACGCACAAGGGGCAAGACAACTTCGAAATCCACATAATCCCATAACCCCTAGGTTTTGTAATTTTTGACAAATTCCTATCTACCATAGCAAGAGGGTGACGAAACTGTTTTCTACTGTCTAGGAAGGCCTAATTGCACAGGAAAATTACTCATGGAATCATGAGACAAAGCAAGAAGCCATGGGTCATTTTTCTTACCAAAATCGTGACTGTAAAAGGGGAATTCGGAGCTCATACCTTTGCTAATAGAAAATTCTGGGTTGGGGGTTTAGTAGAGCACAGAAAATCGATGGGGATAGACACCAAAATCGTCAAATTCCGTTGAGAATCAAAGAAGTTATAAGAGATTGAATATTTGTGTTCTTGAGAAAAAGATGAGAGAAAATCGATGGAGGAGAGAGAGAGAGAGAGAAATCGTGGGAGAAGAAGAAGATAAGGGGAAAACCAGTCTGTTTTTAGTGAAATAAACCGGATTAAACCGGACGATAAGTCGGGTTACTTACCTGGACGGGCATCCATCGATGCTGGTTGTAGCATCTGTCGATGCTTATCTCTCGGCTTGGGTTGGCATCGGTCGATGCTCGCCTAGCATCGATCGATGCTGATCTCTCGGCATACCATGGCATCGATCGATGGTTGCTTAGCATTGATCGATCCCTTTTTTTTTCTTTTTTTTTTCAAACACTAAGAAGGCAAAAACCAAATTTATTAAGTTAATGTCTCGAAAGCTTAGAATAATTAGATAAATACGTACCGGTGGGTTGGCTCCCACCAAACGCTTGTTTTAAGTCGTTAGCTCGACTTCTTGAGTGTCTTAGGCGGATGGTGGATCTACGGGGTTCGCATTCCCCCTAGCTCGTTTTGGTCTCCTCCTTAAGGCCCTCTTGTCTTCATCTGTGCTTGGATAGTCACCGAGGTCTTCATGCTTCTTGTATCCCCTTTTTCCTTCGACTGTATAACGAATGCGTTTTGATGTGAAACCGAGAGGTGCCACTAGGTAGAAGATCTCCTTGTAGATGTTTGTGAGACACATTCTCCTGTTCGAAAAATCCATAACGGCCCCAGCTGTTGCTAAGAATGGCCTCCCAGGGATTAGAGGTTCGTCTTTCATTCTGTGGGTTTTTGTCACTTGAAAATCTACTGGGACAATGCAATTCCCAAATTTCAGAGGGAGATTCTTGATCTTGCCGATCGTGGTGGTGGTTGACCCATCCGCGAGTCCTATTCGCATCCTTGAGGGTCTTATGTTGTTGATCCTCAGACGCCTTGCATCCATCTCTGACATGAGGTTGATAGCACCTCCCGAATCACACAGAGCATTGTCGAAGTAGGAACCGAAGATCTCACATGGGACGACGAATCACCCTGGTTCTTCGAGCTTGTGCAGTGTTCTGGGCCCAGATAGCTTCTTCCTAACTTCGTCGAACAGGTCTTCGATTTCGTACTTGTCTTCCCTGATGTACCAAAACAGTTCTTTCATTGCTGGGTACCTTTTTCACCTTTTCTAGGCCTGGTCGAACGACATGTGGAGCGGGATTTCCTTCACAATAGAATGGAAATCATCTAACATTTTCTCGCTAATGGGCCGAGTTTCCCAATCCTCACGTTCTGAAGCCAGAGTCCGCCTTGCGATCGCGATCCCCTCGCACGGTTTCCTTCCTCGGATTCTCACAGTTTGTCGTATCATCATGAACTGATTATTCATTTCTCTTTGAATTCCAGGGGACACCTCTCCCTCAGCTAGGAAAGTTACAACATGGCAACCGCTGGTCGGTTCATGCCTTGTTCCCTCTAAATCTCTCCCAAGGTGGAGATTGACCGTGTCCTCGACACTGGATAGACGTTTCCGAAGCGTCTTGATCTCACCAGAAAAGTTGGACGACTTGTCCATAAAACCCATAGTTTTCCCAAGAAGGTCATTGTACCTTCCATCCATTTTAAAACGAACGTCCTTGACTGCTTCTGCTGTTTGTTTCTGCCCCTCATGGAGAACATGGATAGATGAATAGGCATCTCTCCCTTGACTGCCAATCTCCTCCACTCTCCGCTCAACCCTGTGTGTCTTACTCGCAATGATTTCCAGGCCCGTAGCAGTGGTTGAGAGACTTTCTCTCAAGCTCATGAATTTCCTTTCAAAGCTGTCTTCATGGAGCTTCATGGATTCGTTGACATGATCGATGAAAATCTGGTTTTTCTCGATCTCGTGGGCCTGTCGCAGCTGTATCTCCTCTAGCTGCTTCACTTTCTCTTCAAGTTTATGTACTTGGGCGTAGATAGCATCACACTTTCCACCAAGATCCCTTTTGATATATTCCAGTTTCGCATCAAGCTCGAACAAGGATTCCTGCTGGATTTTTAGTAGCGTGTGCATCATTACTTCCGGAAACTCATTGGGGATGAGACCGTGAGCTCAAGGTGGTGCATGGGCTCTCGGTTAGTGGCATTGATGGACGTACCCTTCATTGCTCAAACTCTGGTCTCCGTAAGAGTAGAATGGGGATGGCTGATTTATGTAATAATCTGGCATCAGAACGTAATCGCCAGCGGGTTTACGTCTCATGGGTGATCGTCCCTGAGCTACGCGACCGAGTTGGGATCGACTGCCATTGCTTCTTGGGTAGTAATCCAACTCGATAGGGTTCCTGAAATACATTAGAATATAAAGTAAAATGGATTGGTAAATCTTGGACTAAATTTCAAATTCAGAATCGAAGGTAACGCTATTGGTCCCTGGCAACGGCGCAAAATTGATTTAAGCGTTTTCACTCAGTCAATTAAAACTAAAGTTCACACTACCGCAATCATAACGGTTGTCAATGCAGTACTTTAGGATCGAATCCATAGAGACCAAGGTTACACTACTATTCTCACAATTATGAAATTAAGCTAAGACAAAAATATGGTTTGTTTTAGAAAAGTAACAAGAGCAATTTAAACAATGTAAATTCAATAAAGAAAAGGCGTTAGGTCAAGGGTTTGTTCGCAGGAATCCAGAGACCATAGATCAGACAACTATTCAGGGAATAATTAAAAGCAAGTTTTAAACTCAAAGATAAATATTTAACCAATCCACTTCCGTGCTCATGGTTACTAAATCTAGCAACCTAAAATCCTAACTTCCGTTGGCATAGAATTCTAGATCAGCATTAACGAGATGGTTAAATATGTTCACGAATCGCATTAACATCAACTTCCGCACGCTAAGGACAATTCGCTCACTTATGTTCTTTCTAGCAACCTAAGACACTTCCGCACTTTTAGATTGCCCTAGTTCATAGACCTAGCGGTCAGCTCAAGTCTAAGCAATAAACACAACAATAAGCGAAAACCAGAAAAGATAAATCCATATATGTGTCTAATTCAATGACTCATGGATCCCCTTGAAGGCTGCCCTAACCTAACTATGAAACTACTCATACATAGTAACGAAGAACAAGCAAGGAGATGAAGAAATTATAATATAAATAAAGAGAGAAAGGGTTTAGAATTATTCTCAATAGATGTAGAGATTTTTCTCCAAAGCTTACAATGATTCAATAGCAAAAAGTCTGAATAGAACAAAAGGTGGCTGCCTCCAAGAGTCTAAAAATAGAGTATATATAGGTATAGGTCGAATTAGGTCAAAACAGGAAGTTCCCAGGGCAAAATAAGGAAAACAGAAGTTTTCGTTCTTCTTCTCGTCGGCTGGTATCGGTCGATACCATCTTAGCATCGGCCGATGCTGACCTCTCGGGTAGGGCTAGCATCGACCGGCCCATCGATCGACCTCCTTGGCATCGGTCGATGCTGACCTCTCGGTAGGGATAGCATCGACCGGTCTTCTTCCGCATCGGTCGATGCTGACCTCTCGGGTGGGGGTAGCATCAACCGGTCTTCTTCAGCATCGGTCGATGCTGACCTCTCGGGTAGGGGTAGCATCGACCGGTTCCATCGACTCCTTCACCAGCATCGGTCGATGCCAACCTCTCGGGTAGGGGTGGCATCGACCTGTTCCACCGGTATCAACCGATGCTGTCTCTTTCTTCACGGTTTCATGCGGTTTTTTCCCTCGTAACTCCAATTTTTATCCTAGAACACCTTTTTACCTGAGATATCTAAATAGAAGACTAAAAGACTATAAAAACGGACTTTGACTCGATAAAACAATTGGAAGAAACATTAAAACATGCGTTATAAAATGGTAAAAACCAAGCATATCAATGAGTGTCATAACACCGCTGTGAACTGCAAGAATAGTAGTAGTACGTAAGAAACTGTTCGAAAGGGTAAACAACTATACTCTTTTAATCCTGATAACGAATAAACGAGGTTCCGTAGGTGACTATTAAGTAGATGACTATTAAAGTAATACAAAAATTTACCTGAGGCTTCTGATTGAGGAACATGATTCGCTATTAAGATTTGGAATGCCAGAAGTGTATCATCTTTCATCTCTGAATTGTATGCCATTGACCTGATGAAGTGTGGTAGAGATTGAGCAAGAGGTGCTATGGCAGTCTTAAGCTTCAGCTCCTTAAGAGTCTGAAGGCAGTTCAGAACAGTTATCTCGTGAGTCTCGAAATTGATGCTCAGACCAATCCAATGCTTTCTATCAATTAGGTAGGGGCAGTAGATACAAGAAATCTCTGTATACCATGCCCGCCTGGATTTGACATAAGTAAGGGATCCCATGGGAATCCCAACGGCTTTCTTCTTCGAAGGTTTTAGATACACTGAATGGAGCTTTACGCTTTCATTGATAAAACCGAACTCGACGAAGTCATACTTTTTTGGATCTTCTTTGTTTCTCAACAATTGATTACAGAAACAGTTAATTATAGTGTCAATGGCCTAGCAAAAAAGCGCGAAGTAGACGGTTATTTTGGGGAAAAAGTAGACATATACATTGATTATTAAAAAGTAGACGACTATGTATGAATGGACGTTTAAAAATCTTACCAGTGGGGAAATTGAATATGTAAGGGACATGATTTCTTTAAATATTTTCATTGATAGCTGAAGCCCGTTCCAGGTTAGAAATTGACTAACAAGGATAGATCATAAATGTTATTAAGTATAACAAAGGGTAGCGTTAACAAAACAAAAAATGTCTTACTCACATGGGTTCTTCAAGCCTTGCTTTGAGAACTTCTATTTGTTGAAGGTTTGGTCTTGTGAACATCTTTGAGAGCTCCTCTGATTTTTCAATCTTTCTTTGCCGTTTTGCCGTGCGTACATAGTCTATCATAGAATTTGGAGCAGCCCTTGGTCGGTCACTTTTACGTATTAGTGGCTGGGTATCTGGCAATATTTTCTCTTCTTTTGTCTGGTCTTCTTGTGGCTGGTTTGAGGTCAGTTTTTTTATCTTCTTGTGTTAGACCAAGAGAAAAATCGGGAGTGGCGACATCTATTGGAGGAAGTACTTTTTGCTTACAGATAGAGAAAATGATTATTTAAGTACAAAGACTATAAGAAATTGACAAAGTCTACATTTTGTACGTACTTGATTAGCAGCTTGCGCAAAATTCTCTGAGGAAGTGATTTTGAGCTCTGGTAGGTGTGTATTCTCCTCTATGGCATGGTTATAATCATGAATATTTGATTATTAAAAAGTAGACAAATACCTGATTATTAAAAAGTAGACGATTATATGTATGAATCAAAATTGATGGTAAATTATTAATTTTAAGTAGTACACTATCTAATAATGGTAGTTATAAGAAAGTAGTCGGCTTTATTTTCATCCGCTAGTAAACTTGATAATCTAAAGTACATGACTATCTAATTATGGTAGTTATATAAAAAATAGTCGACTAACCTCTTTCTCGTTATTATCCCCGGGCTTGTCAGACAATGGGTGTGTATTCTCCTCCATGGCCTGATTATAATCATGAATACTTGATTATTAAAAAGTAGATAGATACTTGATTATTAAAAAGTAGACGATTATATGTATGAATCAAAATTGATGGTAAAGTATTAATTGTAAGTAGTACACTATCTAATAATGGTAGTTATATAAAAAGTAGCCGATTAACCTCTTTCTCATAATTATCTCCGGGCTTGTCAGACAATGGGTGTGTATTATCCTCCATGGCCTGGTTATAATCATGAATACTTGATTATTAAAAAATAGACATATACTTGATTATTAAAAATTATACGATTATGTATGAATCGAAATTAATGTCCATTTAAAAAAAATTACCTCGTCAGGAGTAGGTAGAAAATCAGAAAGCACATAAGATATCGTGTTATTAGCAATTGTCGCTGCGTCGAGTACATCCTCCCCATCCTTGCCATGCTGATGATCATTACCATCTTGTAAATCAAGTCCAACCTACAAAAACTTCCATCCTCTCTAGCATTTCCAACCTCCTCATTCTTTCCATCCTCATCGCCATCATCATTAACATCTTCATTCTTGTTTGCAGCATCAGATTCATTTGCGCGCCGCTTCCTGTTTGAATCCTTGTCTTCGTTAGATTCTTCTCGATCGGAGGTATCATTCTCTGAATGTTCCTCATGATATGCAAGTGACGTGTTTTCACTTATATTAAGTTTGCTAACCCCAAGAGCAAACTTTGCTAGCGCTGATGCAACTTCGGTCCGTAGAAGGGCAAAATCAGCTTTCAAAGGATTGATCTCTTTTAGGACAATGGCATTGGCAGCAACCACCTTATGAAAAAATGTTGACGCAGCAGAATCTACTAATACCTCGACATTCACATCAGAATTCTGCACATTTGGGACCGTTGATGTTTTTGCCTTTGGTGGTTTAATATTGTCACATGCCCTTACCCCGCCAGTCCATGAATCGATTGTGAAGATATCGCAACGATTTATTGCATCCATTAAGTTGTCAACCTGGTGATCTTCTTCTTCATCCGAGAAGCTCATCTCCGTATCGTCAAACACATTGTCCTTGTCGTCAAAAAGTAGACAAATACCTGATTATTAAAAAGTAGACGATTATATGTATGAATCAAAATTGATGGTAAATTATTAATTTTAAGTAGTACACTATCTAATAATGGTAGTTATAAGAAAGTAGTCGGCTTTATTTTCATCCGCTAGTAAACTTGATAATCTAAAGTACATGACTATCTAATTATGGTAGTTATATAAAAAATAGTCGACTAACCTCTTTCTCGTTATTATCCCCGGGCTTGTCAGACAATGGGTGTGTATTCTCCTCCATGGCCTGATTATAATCATGAATACTTGATTATTAAAAAGTAGATAGATACTTGATTATTAAAAAGTAGACGATTATATGTAGGAATCAAAATTGATGGTAAAGTATTAATTGTAAGTATTACACTATCTAATAATGGTAGTTATATAAAAAGTAGCCGATTAACCTCTTTCTCATAATTATCTCCGGGCTTGTCAGACAATGGGTGTGTATTATCCTCCATGGCCTGGTTATAATCATGAATACTTGATTATTAAAAAATAGACATATACTTGATTATTAAAAATTATACGATTATGTATGAATCGAAATTAATGTCCATTTTAAAAAAATTACCTCGTTAGGAGTAGGTAGAAAATCAGAAAGCACAGAAGATATCGTGTTATTAGCAATTGTCGCTGCGTCGAGTACATCCTCCCCATCCTTGCCATGCTGATGATCATTACCATCTTGTAAATCAAGTCCAACCTACACAAACTTCCATCCTCTCTAGCATTTCCAACCTCCTCATTCTTTCCATCCTCATCGCCATCATCATTAACATCTTCATTCTTGTTTGCAGAATCAGATTCATTTGCGCGCCGCTTCCTGTTTGAATCCTTGTCTTCGTTAGATTCTTCTCGATCGGAGGTATCATTCTCTTGAATGTTCCTCATGATATGCAAGTGACGTGTTTTCACTTATATTAAGTTTGCTAACCCCAAGAGCAAACTTTGCTAGCGCTGATGCAACTTCGGTCCGTAGAAGGGCAAAATCAGCTTTCAAAGGATTGATCTCTTTTAGGACAATGGCATTGGCAGCAACCACCTTATGAAAAAATGTTGACGCAGCAGAATCTACTAATACCTCGACATTCACATCAGAATTCTGCACATTTGGGACCGTTGATGTTTTTGCCTTTGGTGGTTTAATATTGTCACATGCCCTTACCCCGCCAGTCCATGAATCGATTGTGAAGATATCGCAACGATTTATTGCATCCATTAAGTTGTCAACCTGGTGGTCTTCTTCTTCATCCGAGAAGCTCATCTCTGTATCGTCAAACACATTGTCCTTGTCTTCAAGTATTGGTTTCACAACAACCTGTTACAAAGTGGAGGAAATAGTTATCTATTAAAACCATATGAAATAAATGACTATTATAAGATGTGTCTATAGTCGACTATTAATGAAATGCTTTATTTGTAGACTTATGTGTCACCGATAATAGTAATTGTAGTTTACTATTTAGGTGAAGGGGAAATAGATGTCTATTATTTGAGGAATACAATATAAAATAGATGATTATTAATGAAATGCTTTATTTGTAGACTTATGAGTAAATGCTAATAGTAATTGTAGTTAACTATTTATATAAAAAGGAAATAGTTGTCTACTTGCAATTAAATTTATAGTTGGATACCTTGTGCTCTGTGTCAAGAAACTTCACGTAAGGCATGGAGATATTGATTGGCTTCTGAGCACCCATGCCGTAGTATTGTAACTTCATCTTCTTCGTCTTCATCATCCGCCAAACTGGGTTTTACAGACTTTCCCTTCACATCATTAGGCAATATGATGGGAGCGCAATTTAATACAACCATCTGTAATGCGTGTGTGAAGCCATGAAACGCACAAGTTGTTTGGCAAAGGTTTGGCAAGGTAGCACACTTTGTTTTTTATACTTTCCATGGTCTGGTCAAACGACTTGCGACCCCAAGGGTAAGCAAGAAATGCATCCAAATCTTTAACCATCCAGATGTGTTCCCATTGATTTTAGTATTCTTAGAAGTAGGACAGAGAACTCCATCGACAAAAAAAAAGACAAGCTAGCCTGAATCTTGTGTCTTTGTCTTTGTACGGCCTGCCTAAAAGGGTGTTCAATATCCATTGTGGAGTTGCATTCTTCTCTTTACCAAATAATTGTTGCGTGTACTTTTTATTTTATCTTGGATAAACAACCTATTCCCCCCCCCCCCCCCCCCCCCCCGAAAAAGTATTACATAGTAACATATCCACACGAAGTTTCACCCTCGTCCTACGTCCGCATACTTTGAAAGTTAAAAACGTATTTTCCCCCAAGGTGAAAGTTCGAAACTTATATCTCCACCGAATAAAAATTCGAAACCAAATTACACACATACCACTATTAATTTCGGTTTAGTGTTTACCAATCTAACTTTAACCACTTAAACACATTAACTAAACCGATTTTGACCCGATTTTGATCCGATTATAACTGATAAACCAAAATTAGCCCCACCCGATTACAACCCCTAAAATCACGGTATCTGAAAAAATCTTACAACAATTTTTTTTTTGCTACGAATCCTAAAATCAGAATGTCACTAGGGGATTGAGAAATTCAGAGGGAAGAGAGGTGGAAAGTGGGTCGGCGGTGGAGGATCCGACGAGAAAATCTGGTGGGTCGGGCGTCTCTGCTTCACTTCGAACTGGAGTCACCGGAGAAAGAGTAGCGGCGGAGATGGAGGCTTCCTCAGGGTGGAGTAACCGTCGGGGATGAAGGCTTTGTGGTTGCAGGAGGATCCATCGGGGAAAGAGGATGAGTCTGAGGATGGAGGCTCTGTCGGGGAAAGATGGTGGGTCGGATGGTTCAGGTGGGTCAAGGTCAGGCGCTGGCAGTTGGCCGGAATCCATGGCGGAGGAAGAAACTGTTTTTTTTTATGCTCACATCTGAAACAAAACTGTTTTTTTTTTCTTTTGTCGGTAAAATCTCACAAGCTTGAAACTTGAATAAGATGTACAATAAACTTAAATAAATTGCTCAATCTCAGTGTCAGAGATTTTTTATCCAAAAATTGTAGAAACCAAATCAGAGTTTAAAAAGGGGCCGTTTAAAAACATGGGAATTTTGATTTGCAATTAACCCTTTCTTGTTCTCAATCGAAATAAAAATGAAGACAAGCATGCATGTGATGTTGGTGTTGGTTCGATATCATCATGATGTCGTTATTGTTGTTGTTGTTGGTCTGCGTCGGAGGAGGAAGAAGAAGAAGAATTAGTGTATCTTGCTTTTGGAAAATCGAGTTTAGAACAATTGAATTTGGAAAATCAATTTTTAGGGTTCTTCAATATTCAAAATTGATTTGGGGATTTGTTTTGAGGGAAATGGGTATTTTACCCGGGTTACGGATCGGATTTTCGTTCGGGTCGGGTTTTTAATTCGGTATGGTATCTTGTATAACTGGTTTCGTACCAGGTTAAGGTCACAAACCATTAAAACCGAATTTTATGTGTAAATATGTTTCGATCTTTCAAATTGGGGGGAAATAAGTTTGTAACTTTCAGAGTAGGGGGACTGAAGCCGAGGGTGAAACTTTGTGTGGACCTGTTACTAGGTAATAGCTTTTCGGGGGGAAATAGGACGTTTACCCTTTTATCTTCATCAACTAGCAAAGAACCCGGTAATTTGGAGCAATCAAGACCCGTAGCAATAGCAATTTCTCTGATTGAGAAGCGAATTGGCTGACCCGCAAATAGACACCACATCTCCTTCTTTTTTTGTTACGAGTTTCCTAGACAACATGAAGTGTAGGAATCTGACGGAAGATGCGATCTTGTTAGCAGCTTCAATCAGTTGGCCGAATTGGGACTCCCTAAGCGTCTCCATATGGTCATCTTCTAGTGCAAAGGTAATGGCGTCAAGATAATTAAGCTGAAAGTAGGTGTTGACCTTCTTGTTTACAGGTTCATTGCCTAATTGGAAGAGCCTCTCCGGTAACAGACTCATTGTGTAGTCACTGGTAACATAAAACACAAGGAAATTAGTAAGTACGAAATAGTCGACTATGAAATGGTAGGTAAAATAATTATTAATAGCTAACTATCTATGTAATAGGTAATAATCCACAAATGGGTAGATAACTATGTAGTGTTGCCTATGTAATTCCTAATAGGTAACTATCTTTGCATAAGCCAAAAAAATAAGTTTAAGAAATAGTTAACTAGTTTCATAGTGCGAAAATATGTTGTTTGAATTGAATGCGTGAATTCGATACACATTGACCTAGGGTTTAGGCAGGCAAATTTTTTAAACGGCAGCGGTACTAATTGTGGAACTAGGGTTTATGAACTTACTCTAGAAGACCAGCGGCGGAAGTCCGGCATTTGTCCTCGGTAGACGATATCCGATGACGAGTCCAAAATTGGGTGAAGCGGCGCGCAAAAACAAGATAGACGATCATGTGGTAGTATGGCAGGTGCAACGATTAGGGTTTCCGGAGTTAAAAATTCAACAATGGAAAGAGAAGATTAAGCGAAGCAAAAGAGGAAGAAAGAAAGAAAAGGAAAAAAAATAAAACGTAGAAGAGAAAGAGAAAACGTTGTTTTTTTGTTTTAATTTTGAAAAAGTTTGTAGTAGTTATCGAGACAGTTGTCAAACTCAAATAAAATGTGCAACATTATTGATCTAAAAAAGTGATACTGTGAATATTATATTGGCCAAATTGCTGTTTTTACCCCAAAATTTCGTTTTTATGACAAAAATACACTGTCCTTTCAATCAAATGTTGCGCTACACTTTCGGGGGTGGAAAATTACAGTTACCCCCTTATGACCAAACAAAAAACGTGAAACCGCTATTACCATTTTAACCTTCTCGACATGTCAGACTTCTATAGAAGTCTGACATTTAGACTCTAATAGAAGTATGATTGATTTCTCTTACCAGACTTCTCTCAGACGTATTCGAGAAGTCTGATACAGATTAAAATAGTAAATTTAAATTTAAAAATTAAAAAAAAAAATTTGTTAAAACTTTTTTCTACAATAATTAAATATAGACGATTTTGATGTATATAAATTAATATTTCATAAAATTGAATCAAATTAAACAAGGTTAGTTAATTATGCATATACCTCAATAAATATCAGACTTCTCGAAGAAGTCTGATACAGATTTAATTAGTAAATTTAAATTTAAAAATTGTAAAAAATTATTTTGTTAAAAATTTCTTATACATAAATTAAATATAGACGATTTCGAAGTATTAAAATTAAATTTCGTAAAATTGAATCAAATTAAAAACATGTAAGGCAAAGTAGGTTGTAAACCTCAAAACATGCTTTGTAATGGAAACATTTACATATAACTTTAGGGTTAGATTCATGGTTTACCAAATTTACATTTGAAATTTGAAATTTGCACATATGTGTTGTAATGTGCATATATTTCACGAATTTGATGCTTCCTAGAAGTTATGTTTTAATATTGTCACTCATAAGTGCTAAATATTAGATTTAGGGTTACTCGGACTTATCAGAGAAGTCTGAGAGAATCGGGATTTCTCAGACTTCTCAGAGATTACCAGACTTCAATTTTAATCTGATTTTTTAAAAGTCAATTGCAAAACTACCCTCTCGTTGACCATATGGGTTTCATCAGACTTCTAAAGCAGTCTGAGTATACAACTCATATCTGAAAATCGACGATATGCAAAAATTCGTACCTATATCCGTTTAGAGTTTGTTTTCACCCTCGTCGAGCGCCCAGAACGTCTAATATCACCGAAATCCCGCAAGTCCAGTCATGTTTTGCCGTTTTTATGCCATAATTTCCGATTTCGGTACGCTTGAATCGGAAAATCAGTGGAAAAATGGGAGAAATCGGAGAGAGAAGTCGCGAAAAGTGTTTACGAGCTCTATTCTTGAGCTTTAATGGCGGAAAAACGGGTTAGTTACTGCATTAACTCGTCGACGATGGTAGTTTTCGTGGTTTCTCAGACTTCTCAGAGAATCGGGGTTTCTCAGACTTCTCAGAGAAGTCTGAAACGTATTTAATTTGAAAATTTAAATTTAAAAATATTAAAAATTTAGTTTTTAGAAATTTTTACTACATAAATTACACATACTCATTGTTGCTGTATATAAATTAAAAGTACATAAAATCTGAAATTATACTTTCATTTAATTTAAGTTTGTACAAATTAGACTTGAGAAGAAGTTTGAAATTAGACTTTTCGGAATTAGACTCTTTTAGAAGTCTGAATTTCGACTTGATTTTAAATTAGACTTTATTAGAAGTCTGGCTTTAGACTTGTTTTAATTTTTAGGTTATAGTTAAATTATGAATAGACTTCTATAGGTTTAGTAGACTTCATGCGAAGTCTGTTTTGAGACTTCAGATAAGTCTGCTAAACCGAAAAAATTAACCTAATCAAGAATTTTACCCCATCATATATAAAGGAAGTAACCCTAATTATGTAAAAAAATCTTACCTCTCTCAAACGGCGCTCTGTCTCTCTCTCCCTCGCCTCTCTGCGCTCTCTCTCTCTCGCCTCTCTCTCTCTCGCCCGCTAAAGCTTCACCGGCGACTTCTCTCCGCTCCACTCTCTCGCATCTCTCGCCGTTAACCTACGGCCTCTCCATTCTTGCCGGTTGTCGTAGTGGTAAGCCGTCGGTCTTCTTCTTCTTTCTTCATCTCTTCTGACCCGTCTTCATCTCTTTCTCACTTCTTTATCCTATTGTTGCGGATCTGAGGTCAGCTTCTGGAGAAGGTCTCGGTGACCACCGATTCAGAAGATCCATCTCGGACCTGACCCGTCTTCATCTCCCCTTTTGTTTTGACGCCTCTCTTAATAGATCAGGTAAAACTTCAATCTTTGTGGTTCTTGTAACGTTCTATCGAAGGGAAAAAATCGGTTTTTATGACATTTGTGGTTTTGGTTTTAGGGACACTGTGGTTCTTGCTGGGCATTTGGTGCTGTTGAATCACTATCTGATAGATTTTGTATCCAATTTGGAATGGTAATACTAATTAGCAATCCAAAAACCAGCTTAAGATTTATAATTTATAGCCTAATCTTTTGTTTTTTGTTCACTTCAGAACATTTCTTTATCAGTAAATGATCTCTTAGCTCGTTTATGAGGTAAAAAAAAATACCAAAATCTTTGACATTGTTGGCTAAGTTAAAGAAAGATGGATCATTAATGTGTTGTTTTGATTAGGATTTTGCTCATTACAAATCTAGAGTATATAAGCACATAACAGGTTCTAACATTGGAGGTCATGCTGTTATTTCATGATTAGGAGAGGAACAAATGAATGTGGAATTGAAGATGAACCAGTGGCTGGTTTGCCTTCAAGCAAGAATGTGTTTAAGGTTATTACTGGTTCAAATGATCTTTCGGTTGCTTTGGTTTAAGATTAAAGATGAAAAGTTTGTATCTGTAAGATATATGTTACTGTGATGTTGTTGTTGTTGTTTCCGGCCAAAGATTCCGGTAATGGGAACTTGTTGGCCGTGAAAATGTTATAGAAATAAATAATGCAACCTAAGCAAAATAAAATATGGTTTTAGCTTCTCTCGTAACTTCGTATAATGTGGAGTTGTGTCCAGAATTTGGTAAATCCATTTTTCTCTCTTGTTTGGCTGACAATATTTGTTTCTGTTGAGACAATTTTCCAATTCGACAATATATGTGTTTACTTGAGTTTGAAAAATGATTTGAGTCTACATTTCATCATATGTAATCCTGAAGTTGGTAATGATCGATCATTGATCACAAAGCTATATACATGGTAAAATATTAGTTACAGTTCAGATACAGTTCTTAATTTGATAAAAACGAACAACCCCTATGTCAAAACATTTCCGGTAAAAAATAGGTTAAAACCGTAAATTCAGTCTTGTCCATATCATAATCACCTTGTGCCATCTCAACGAGTTCCTCATGCGTACAATCACCACTCAAAAAGAACATCCTTCCTCCCTTGACTTTATCAACCGCAAACTCCCACGTCGAGTCTTTAAACATCCATTTAAATGAAGTATACGCTGTTAAAGAAGACTTCTAATGAAGTCTACGTCGTTAGAGAAGAATTCAAACTGAAATCTACTGAAAATGGATCACTTTTGCAATTCAAATACTGAAAGTAGACTTCGTTTGAAGTAGACTTCTTCGCGAAGTCTGATTCTATTAGCTACATTGCCAGAATTATTAAAAAAATTATTTAAAAATAATTACCGAACATAAGCATGTAAAACTAACGCAGGAGGAACATATACAACTAACATACATATAAAAAATTTAAAATCAATGAAATTCATCACAAATATACAACAAAAAAACGGTTTAAAAAAATTTGTCAATCCAGAATGCCACAGAAGTCTGACAAACAGTATGTCATACCTCTATGGCAGTCTGAAAAAGGGTATTTTTGCAATTATAATGTTACAAAGCATACTGCGGATGCCGTCTGACGAAAAGTTATCAAAGCAGACTTCTATCGCAGTCTGACAAAAAGGGTATTTTTGCAATTGACCCAAACTTTGACTTTTTGTCAGACTGCATTAGATGTCTGAGAAAAAGGAAAATGTATTTCTGCAATTGACCAAAATTTTGACTTTTTGTCAGACTTCTCCTGCAGTATGAAAAAATTATGGGGTAGTTTTGCAATTGACCGAAGTTTGACTTTTGTTCCCAGACTTCCAGGGCAGTCTAAAAAAATCCTTCAGATTGCGATAGAAGTCTGACATAAATTGGTGTATTTTTTGCGTTGACCAAAATCTTCGATATCAGACTTCTTTAGCAGTCTGAAAGATTTCATCATTTTCAGACTGCCATAGAAGTGTGAAAATTTTTCCCTCCTATTCAGACTGCCAAAGAAGTCTGATACTTTTCCCCCCATTTTGGTCAACTTTTGAAAAATTTCGGTCAATTACTACCAGTACCATGTTTTTTTCAGACTTTTGATTCCGTCTGAAAAAACAGTCAACTTCCGGTAAAAGTCGCTCATTTTTCCTTACTGGATATGAAGTCTGAATAAAAAGTCAAGTTTTCGGTCAATTGCAAAGCTACCCTATGCCTCTATTAGAGGATTTTTCTTGATTTTTTTGTTTTCAAAGGAAATTGCCAGACTTCAATTTTAATCTGAGTATTTAAAAGTCAATTGCAAAACTACCCTCTCGTTGACCATATGGGTTTCATCAGACTTCTAAAGCAGTCTGAGTATACAACTCATATCTGAAAATCGACGATATGCAAAAATTCGTACCTATATCCGTTTAGAGTTTGTTTTCACCCTCGTCGAGCGCCCAGAACGTCTAATATCACCGAAATCCTGCAAGTCCAGTCATGTTTTGCCGTTTTTATGCCATAATTTCCGATTTCGGTACGCTTGAATCGGAAAATCAGTGGAAAAATGGGAGAAATCGGAGAGAGAAGTCGCGAAAAGTGTTTACGAGCTCTATTCTTGAGCTTTAATGGCGGAAAAACGGGTTAGTTACTGCATTAACTCGTCGACGATGGTAGTTTTCGTGGTTTCTCAGACTTCTCAGAGAATCGGGGTTTCTCAGACTTCTCAGAGAAGTCTGAAACGTATTTAATTTGAAAATTTAAATTTAAAAATATTAAAAATTTAGTTTTTAGAAATTTTTACTACATAAATTACACATACTCATTGTTGCTGTATATAAATTAAAAGTACATAAAATCTGAAATTATACTTTCATTTAATTTAAGTTTGTACAAATTAGACTTGAGAAGAAGTTTGAAATTAGACTTTTCGGAATTAGACTCTTTTAGAAGTCTGAATTTCGACTTGATTTTAAATTAGACTTTATTAGAAGTCTGGCTTTAGACTTGTTTTAATTTTTAGGTTATAGTTAAATTATGAATAGACTTCTATAGGTTTAGTAGACTTCATGCGAAGTCTGTTTTGAGACTTCAGATAAGTCTGCTAAACCGAAAAAATTAACCTAATCAGGAATTTTACCCCATCATATATAAAGGAAGTAACCCTAATTATGTAAAAAAATCTTACCTCTCTCAAACGGCGCTCTGTCTCTCTCTCCCTCGCCTCTCTGCGCTCTCTCTCTCTCGCCTCTCTCTCTCTCGCCCGCTAAAGCTTCACCGGCGACTTCTCTCCGCTCCACTCTCTCGCATCTCTCGCCGTTAACCTACGGCCTCTCCATTCTTGCCGGTTGTCGTAGTGGTAAGCCGTCGGTCTTCTTCTTCTTTCTTCATCTCTTCTGACCCGTCTTCATCTCTTTCTCACTTCTTTATCCTATTGTTGCGGATCTGAGGTCAGCTTCTGGAGAAGGTCTCGGTGACCACCGATTCAGAAGATCCATCTCGGACCTGACCCGTCTTCATCTCCCCTTTTGTTTTGACGCCTCTCTTAATAGATCAGGTAAAACTTCAATCTTTGTGGTTCTTGTAACGTTCTATCGAAGGGAAAAAATCGGTTTTTATGACATTTGTGGTTTTGGTTTTAGGGACACTGTGGTTCTTGCTGGGCATTTGGTGCTGTTGAATCACTATCTGATAGATTTTGTATCCAATTTGGAATGGTAATACTAATTAGCAATCCAAAAACCAGCTTAAGATTTATAATTTATAGCCTAATCTTTTGTTTTTTGTTCACTTCAGAACATTTCTTTATCAGTAAATGATCTCTTAGCTCGTTTATGAGGTAAAAAAAAATACCAAAATCTTTGACATTGTTGGCTAAGTTAAAGAAAGATGGATCATTAATGTGTTGTTTTGATTAGGATTTTGCTCATTACAAATCTAGAGTATATAAGCACATAACAGGTTCTAACATTGGAGGTCATGCTGTTATTTCATGATTAGGAGAGGAACAAATGAATGTGGAATTGAAGATGAACCAGTGGCTGGTTTGCCTTCAAGCAAGAATGTGTTTAAGGTTATTACTGGTTCAAATGATCTTTCGGTTGCTTTGGTTTAAGATCAAAGATGAAAAGTTTGTATCTGTAAGATATATGTTACTGTGATGTTGTTGTTGTTGTTTCCGGCCAAAGATTCCGGTAATGGGAACTTGTTGGCCGTGAAAATGTTATAGAAATAAATAATGCAACCTAAGCAAAATAAAATATGGTTTTAGCTTCTCTCGTAACTTCGTATAATGTGGAGTTGTGTCCAGAATTTGGTAAATCCATTTTTCTCTCTTGTTTGGCTGACAATATTTGTTTCTGTTGAGACAATTTTCCAATTCGACAATATATGTGTTTACTTGAGTTTGAAAAATGATTTGAGTCTACATTTCATCATATGTAATCCTGAAGTTGGTAATGATCGATCATTGATCACAAAGCTATATACATGGTAAAATATTAGTTACAGTTCAGATACAGTTCTTAATTTGATAAAAACGAACAACCCCTATGTCAAAACATTTCCGGTAAAAAATAGGTTAAAACCGTAAATTCAGTCTTGTCCATATCATAATCACCTTGTGCCATCTCAACGAGTTCCTCATGCGTACAATCACCACTCAAAAAGAACATCCTTCCTCCCTTGACTTTATCAACCGCAAACTCCCACGTCGAGTCTTTAAACATCCATTTAAATGAAGTATACGCTGTTAAAGAAGACTTCTAATGAAGTCCACGTCGTTAGAGAAGAATTCAAACTGAAATCTACTGAAAATGGATCACTTTTGCAATTCAAATACTGAAAGTAGACTTCGTTTGAAGTAGACTTCTTCGCGAAGTCTGATTCTATTAGCTACATTGCCAGAATTATTAAAAAAATTATTTAAAAATAATTACCGAACATAAGCATGTAAAACTAACGCAGGAGGAACATATACAACTAACATACATATAAAAAATTTAAAATCAATGAAATTCATCACAAATATACAACAAAAAAACGGTTTAAAAAAATTTGTCAATCCAGAATGCCACAGAAGTCTGACAAACAGTATGTCAGACCTCTATGGCAGTCTGAAAAAGGGTATTTTTGCAATTATAATGTTACAAAGCATACTGCGGATGCCGTCTGACGAAAAGTTATCAAAGCAGACTTCTATCGCAGTCTGACAAAAAGGGTATTTTTGCAATTGACCCAAATTTTGACTTTTTGTCAGACTGCATTAGATGTCTGAGAAAAAGGAAAATGTATTTCTGCAATTGACCAAAATTTTGACTTTTTGTCAGACTTCTCCTGCAGTATGAAAAAATTATGGGGTAGTTTTGCAATTGACCGAAGTTTGACTTTCGTTCCCAGACTTCCAGGGCAGTCTAAAAAAATCCTTCAGATTGCGATAGAAGTCTGACAGAAATTGGTGTATTTTTTGCGTTGACCAAAATCTTCGATATCAGACTTCTTTAGCAGTCTGAAAGATTTCATCATTTTCAGACTGCCATAGAAGTGTGAAAATTTTTCCCTCCTATTCAGACTGCCAAAGAAGTCTGATACTTTTCCCCCCATTTTGGTCAACTTTTGAAAAATTTCGGTCAATTACTACCAGTACCCTGTTTTTTTCAGACTTTTGATTCCGTCTGAAAAAACAGTCAACTTCCGGTAAAAGTCGCTCATTTTTCCTTACTGGATATGAAGTCTGAATAAAAAGTCAAGTTTTCGGTCAATTGCAAAGCTACCCTATGCCTCTATTAGAGGATTTTTCTTGATTTTTTTGTTTTCAAAGGAAATTGCCAGACTTCAATTTTAATCTGAGTATTTAAAAGTCAATTGCAAAACTACCCTCTCGTTGACCATGTGGGTTTCATCAGACTTCTAAAGCAGTCTGAGTTTACAACTCAGATATGAAAATCGACGATATGCAAAAATTCTTACCTATATCCGTTTAGAGTTTGTTTTCACTCTCGTCGAGCGCCCAGAACGTCTAATATCGCCGAAATCCCGCAATCCCAGTCGTGTTTTGCCGTTTTTATGCCATAAAAATGATTTCGGTAAGTTTGAATCGGAAAATCGAGGGGAAATGGGAGAAATCGGAGAGGAGAACTCGCGAAAAGGAAGTCCGAGCTCTATTCTTAGGCTTTAATGGCGAAAAAATGGGTTAGTTACTGCATTAACTCGTCGACGATGGTGGTTGTCGTGGAGGTTGAGGATTGATGGAAATGGTATTTTCGTAATTAAGTTAGATCTGAAATTTTTTTTTTGTCTTTTGAAAAAAACGTTAGACTCTAATAGCAGTCTGAGGAATGACATTTGCGTGAATACCCAGATTCTTAAAGGGTAATTCGTGGGATTCTGAAAAATAGGAGAGGAAGGGGGCATTTTTAGTTTTGACTTCAAATTGTAGGGTATTTTTGCAAAAAGGCCTATTATATTTTTAGGTGAATATATAAGGGAATAGTTATATATTGGATTATAAACCTTGAACAAATAAAACGATAGACGAACTACAAATAAAAATGTAGACAAATATTTTAAATAAAAACGATAGCCAAAATATAAATAAAAAGGTAAACAACACAACAAAAGACAAACTACAAATAAAAAGTTCATACAATTACGAAATAGTCTACTACTAATAAGAAGTAAAACATTTATGATAGTCTACTTTAATCTGGAGATTACGATAAGGGTTAACTATGACATGAAACATTCAATTAGATTGAAAGTTGAATTCAATCCCTCAACAATTGGTACTGAGTATAAAGGTAGCACTCCTCACAGTACAACATCGTGTGCTTCAAACCGCATTTAGGGAATTCATCTAGAACGTTTGGCAGATTAAGTGGGCTATCACATCGCATATTGGTGATGGTATCCATGACCTCCTCCCCCATCTGGATCGTGTAATTCATGCGGGATCTCCAGCCAACTACACGGTCTAATAGTTGGAGTGCTCTTGGATATTGACCATATGCGATGACCAATATTACAAACATATAGGTCGCATGATCTATACCCGCTTTAGAAGCCATGTTGAAATACCTAACAACATTCTCAAGGTCAACGGCAACCAGCATTATGCTCAGTCCACACAGGTACAATGCCTTAGGATTACCTGATTTGATTGCCAGATCAAAGAAGGTAGGGTAGCGATACATTAAGCTGGTGTCTTCAACAAAGTTAGATAGGTTGACCTCCCTCATGACAGATGGGTCCTTCAATATTTTATTTAGCAGCTTACACGAACATCCTAAGCGACAAGCGTCCTTTGCAGATTCTCTTCCCACCCTTACTAGCACATCAACGAGTACATCTTGTATTTGGTGAACCACATTAGTTTGATGGGGTGTGGCATACCGTGGATTAGTCTCCATGTTTCTACAGAATTAGATATTCAATTCGTCTCCATGTCGGTAAAATAGTCAATTAGTATAATGTGACTACACAACGAATGTATTTGTCTACTGTATTCATATTCGAGTATATGTAAACAACTACATATAAGAAGTAGTCAATTATATACAGAAGAAAAAACTACATAGATAAACAAAGGGCTAGTATGACAATAAAATAGCTAACTATCGTATGCAAATAAAAGTATAGATAAAATATAGTAGTCAACTATATGTAAGCAACTATTATAGGTAACTATGAAATAAAATATTGAACAAAGTTAGCAAAAAACAGAAAATAAAAGTTAATTTTAGATTAAGGAGATTTATATTAAAGTTTTTTAAAAAAAATGAAAAAAAAAATTATGTTTATAATAAAGCAATAAAACAATAGATTGACATCTAAAAAAGGAAAGTAAACAAAGAAAAATTAAACAAAAAATTATCCTAAAAGTTAAAGTTAAAAAAGGATAAAAGTGCCTCTTCCTCATTCTTCAAAGGCTTCGAATAGGAACGGCTCAGATTCTTTCGCCTTACACATAAAGGAGCAACTCCCAAGTGTGACAGACAAAAACAAACCCAAGAACAAATAATATGTCAGACTTCTTTTAGAATGTGTGCAGTCTAAATAAATCTCCAAAGCATTACATATTATGAGGTTGGGTGAATGGAGAGAAGTTTGAATGGGTAAATGAGATGAAGGTTCATAAAGTAGTTAATTCAACGTTTAAAGAATGGTCGGTTTTAACTAACGAGTTCAATCGACTAGGTCAAATTTGGGTTATGTGCAAACAAAATGTGTGAATCACTCCATTCTTCAAGAGTGGTCAAATGATAATGTGTTCAGTTAAGCTCGAAGTAAGAGAAGAAGAATTTTTATGCTCGTTTATATACACATCCAATTTTGTGGAAGAGCGGAAGGAGTTATAGAGAGACTTAAGAGATCATCAAGACTCTCCCATAATAAGAAACAAGCCATGGATAATTAATGGTGATTTCAACGAGATTTTAGATGGTGAAGAGCATTCAAGTTACAAGAATTCTCTGAATATTATAGCGGGCATGAGAGACTTTCAGGAGCTAGTAAGCTCGTAGATATTTCTTCTCAAGGGCCGTTATTTACTTGGTGCAACAAAAGAGAAGAAGGTTTGATTTCAAAAAAATTGGATCGAGTTCTCATAAATGATAATTGGATTCATATGTTCCCTCAATCTTACAACGTGTTTGAAGCTGGTGGTTGTTCAGTTCATCTTCGATGCAGAATCATGATAGAGGCTGAACAGAGAAGGGCCAATAAGCCTTTTAAATTCGTCAACGTAATCGCGAAAATAGAAGATTTCAAGCCGATGGTTGAAAATTATTGAAGAGAAACAGAGCCGATATTCCTCTCAACATCCTCATTATTTCGGTTTTCTAAAAATCTCAAGACATTAAAACCTCATATAAGTCTTTTGGCAAAAGAGAACATGGGGAATTTGCCAAAGAAACCGAAAGAGGCGTTTACATCTCTATGTGAAAAACAAGAGACAAACTTATCTTATCCCTCGGTGGATGCAATGGAAGCAGAGAATATGGTCTTCAAAATCTGGGAGTTTGTATCGAGCTTAGAGGAGAAGTTTCTCAAGCAGCAATCAAAAATGCATTGGTTAAAGGTGGGAGATAAAAGCAATAAGACGTTTCACAGAGCAGCTGCTACGAGGGAGGCTCAAAACTCAATTTGCGAGATCCACTGCCGAGATGGTAGAGTGGTTGCGACAAGGGATGAGATAAAATCAGAGGCGGAGGAGTTTTTTAGAGAATTCTTGCAGCATAAACCAGAGGAGTATAAGGGTATAACGGTTGAGAGGCTTCAAGATCTTTTGCCTTTTCAGTTTTCAGATGGAGTAGCTGATACACTTACGCAAATTGTCTCGGCAGAGGAAATAAGAATATTTCTTTTTGCAATGCTGAATGACAATCTCCAGGTCGAGGCGGATATACATCGGAATTCTATAAAGCGGCCTGGCACATCATTAGTATAGAGTTTATCATTGTTGTCCAATCACTCTTTGAAAAGGGGTTCTTACCGAAGGGTATAAATTCAACCATCATTGCTCTTATTCCAAAGCGAACAAGGGCAATGGAAATGAAAGATATCGGCATATCTCATGCTGCAATGTGATATATAAAGTCATCTAAAATATCATCGCAAATTGATTAAAAAGAATTCTGCCAAAATTTATTTCAGCAAATCAATCGCCTTTTGTTGCGGATCGACTTTTAAATGTAAGAGTAGATAAGAACCAGCCAGAAGGAGAGACAAAAGCTATCAAAGGAATTGTTTACCTACGCGTAAGTGTAGTTTTTGTTTGGTAATGATGGTCTTATTTTTTATTTTTATATAAATTTTTACTTTTTTATTATAATGCATGTATTATGCATTATGGCACATCTTCAATCACGACTTCGGAACATATATATTTTATTTGCTTGGGTTTGTAATATTAACCCTTAAATCTTGTGTTTTTCTATTTTTGGTTTGTTTGGATGGTTAAATATTTTATTTGTTTGGTTAATATTTGGTTATAAAATTACGTGTTAAATATATATATTATTATTTTTGTACTCCAAATGTTTTTTTTGGTAATTTGTTTTTTTTGTCAGTTTGGTGTTGAGTCTTAATTTAGTTCATGAATGGTTAGTATTTGTATTCACATTGATTTTATATATGTGGATATGATCTTTTGTTGGTAAGATGATATGCATATTGTTTATGTGATCTATGATGCATCATGTCCGCTTCAGACCAATGGCAACATGGGCATTTGCCATGGGTCCAGATTTTGTTAAAAATAAAATTTCAAGAAAAAACAGCCCCAAAAATTTAAAAACAAAAATTTATTTGGAAAATGCCCAAATTTTTTTTTTGCCTAATGCTCATATATAAATAGAGACGGGCATGTATACATAATATGTGGAGTTTAAGAAGTGATAAATGTGTAATTTTAATCACATGTTTTACATTATTGTTAATTTATGTTCGGTTTATTATCAGTAACAAATTTAATGATCTAATTGATGTGATTAGTTGACATAACTTTTATGCTTGCGCAAGGTCCATACTAAGGGGCTGCTTGGTATGGGTTTTTACTTTAGACTTTTACTTTAAAATTATACTCTAAAAACTTTTGTTTTTAAAATAAAAACTGTGACTTTAAAAAACGTAGCTTATAAAAAAAAGAAGTTTACGGAGTGGGCACTTGAGGTGGGCACTTGAGGTGGGCACTTGAGGTTTTAAAGAGAGAAAAAGAAGTAAAAGCATGTTTGGAATTTTTTTGACTTTAAAGACTTTAAAAAAGTACTCCATCTGTTTTTTTATATAAGGGATTTTGGACATTTTGTTTTGTTTTTTTTTATATGGGATTTTCTCACTTTTTATCTTGGTACTATCATGAAACATTAATAATGAACCTAAATAATGTAAACAGTCCAATAAACAATTCCTTTTTAACAGCAGCATTTAATGTTTCAAGCAAAAAAATAGATTTTATTAATTCCTGTGCTTTTAGGGAAAACCCCTTATAAAAAACAGAGGGAGTAATAAAGTCCTTACAGTCAAACACCAAGCAGCCCCTAAACTCCTAGTACCGTTTATTGGAAAAAAAAATATTCGTTAATGAAGTGCCAATGAAACAATGCCATGTGGATGAAGATTAGAAGAAGAAAAAAAGGAGTAGAACTACTTCCATCATCTTTGAGAAACTTCTGACAGTTTATTTAAACTCCCAACGCTTCTAGAAGCTTTCGAGAATCTTAGAGCATCATCAATGGGAGAAACTCATTTGGGTTTTTTAACTAATATTTAATTATAAAGTTTAAGTTAAGAACCCATGTTAAGAAACTTCTGTTTTTTCTAGTTCCATTGGTAGAACCCGGGTTCTTAAAAAAAAAAAATTAATAATTTTGTTTTATTTTAAATAGAGTTGATTTTTTAATTAAATATAGTTGACATAAAAACATAACATTTTAAACATAGATTTTGAAAACAAAATGCAAAAGAACGCTCAATTATTATTTTGATCACGTCCACATTTTTGCCATATATGATCAACCAAATCAGATTTCAATTGTTGATGCAGTTGTCTATCATGAATTCTAGTTCGAACACCCAACATATTGGCGAGATTTGTAGGCATATCTATAGAATAAGTGAGATCCACATGTGCACTTCCGTTTCCTTCTCCTTTTTGGAATTCTGAAATATCAAATTGAGTTTATCCATCTTGTTCGTCTGAAAAAACTTTCAGCCACAATGATCTTATGCTTAATCTTAATGA
The DNA here is from genome assembly GCA_030161315.1 of Eutrema japonicum. NCBI lineage: Eukaryota > Viridiplantae > Streptophyta > Magnoliopsida > Brassicales > Brassicaceae > Eutrema > Eutrema japonicum. The sequence continues at coordinate 19,346,843 of BSQW01000011.1, forward strand.
CGGTTCAAGTTGTTGGCGGCATTAAAGCCAATAGCCTCGCTATACTCGCAGATGCGACTCATCTGAGTTGAATGTAGAAGAAACTTTGGTTTTGCGTAGAGACAAACGGAAATTAATAATTCACTTTCCTCCAAGGCCATTACCATTCATGCGTTGCACCTGTGAATTTCATTTCTGATAACACATATAAACGATCCTCTTCTTGGACACATACACATGTTGAACACCAAGACTGTAATTTACGCAAAAATAATCTTTATATGGATTTTCTCTCTAATGTCTTGTTGGAAATTACATTTAGATATGAATTCAGGCAAGTAATCAAAACAGAAACAGCTTTTACAACAAAACTGCTTTTTTTTTGGGTTCAAGAACTGGAGGGTCTATGTCGATCCCCATGTTAGCTGAAGTTCCTGCAATGATTCTCATAGCAGATTCAATGGTCGTGCAGTTCAGATCGGGGAGCTTCTCTGCTGCAATTGTGCGTAGTTGGTCTATTGTTATCATCCCAACTTTATCTTGCTTCGGATATTTCGATCCCTTCTCAACACCTATTTCCCACAACTCAACAAATGTCAAACATCATAAAAACTACTTCCAGGAAAGGGAAATTAATGTAGATGCCACACCTCATATCATCGATCTATATCCATAAAACTAAGTCACAAAACATACACTTTACATGATTCTCTTGCCAATTATTCTATCTTTGATTTTCTTACTAAATCCTATTATCAAACACCAAATCCTTCAAAAACAACACGAATTAAACTTATATCTTGTAAAAATATCAATTCCTAATATCAAACACTAAATCCTTCAAACAGATCAACCAATCTTCGATCCCTAAACAAATTCAGGAGAGAAATCGAACCAATATCAAAAAATAAAAACGATCTACAAACTCGGATGCCTCCATACTCTTTGATTAAACAAATCCAGGAGAAAATAGAATCAAAATCAATGAATTAAAATAAAACCAGGAGAGACATCGCTTACCCTAGAAATCATCTGGGAGATCCTCAACCTCCGATGCCTCCATACTCTTTGAATTCACGAAGAGGAATCAAAGAAGACATCGCCGTCAAGAGCCCGGAGGATACATGCATGCGACGGAGATGGCGTCGGAGAAAACAAAGAGTCGTCGAAGGAGAAGAGAAAATGTTCGGGGAAGAAAGAGAGAGAAAGAAGATCATCATTTTTCTGGCCAATGCAAGGTTTACACGTGGAGTTAAGAGTCGACGTATCCCAAATAAGAGCCGGTTCTTAACAAAATTTGCATTTTAACTTTAATTTAATCAAAAAAAATCCTTAAGAAACTCCTTAAGACCATCTCCATTGCACAATTTTTCTAGTGTCTTTAGAATATTTTATATTAAAATTTTAGTAAACATAGTGTCTTGGTGTCTTTGGGAAGACATCCATTTTTCCAAAGAATCGCCACGTGTCGCGTTATGATTCGCTGAGGAAATAAAAAAAAAAAAAAAAAAAAAGGGAAGACACCCTTGTGGGTATGAGCGATGGTGATGCTCTAAGAACCTGCGATAATGATGGTTTATAAGCTCACGCCACTTCTGGAAACTTTCAATGATATTTGGGGATTTCAAATGAACTTCCTAAAGTTAACAGAATCGGTGAGAGTATCCACTGGATATGACTTTGATTTTCGGATAAGATCATGGGACGAATAAGGTAAGGATATGGGCACATCGATCCTAATGTGGGACGGCTTTCAAGAAAGTGTAGAAGGATTACTGATTAGAGGTAGGATTAGATCTCTGAACCATCCTATGTATTTTAATGTTGTTGATAAAGAAGAAGAAAAAACATTCCCGTTCATAGAGTGCTTTATTTATTCAATAGAAACATAATGTTAAAAATAAAAATACAACCTAATGATCACTGCCTCTTACATGACCGTTGCTTCATTGGAATATGACCACTTCAATAACCAGCAGAATTATCCACTTCGGTGTCTTCAGATATTTGAACATCAGATCCACCTGGAAACATAAGTATAAACCTTCGAAGTACTGTAGTCTCTGTCTTCATTGACCACCTTCAAACCACACACATATACATATATATGTCTGTAAGTAAAAACTTTGACAACAATTTAAATCAAAATGAATTTTGAGTCATTAAGTGATAAAATTTAACCTGTATCTACACAAATGATGGATAAAAATGGCCATCTGCAGCTTAGCGAACTCAGCTCCTAAACATAGTCTAGAACCAGCGCCAAAGGGCATGTAGGTCCTTGAGAGGATCACACTCAAGTCTTTTCCCTGAAAATTTAGTTAATTACTATGAATTTTGATAAGTGAAGAAGTAAAGGATGAAGAACAAATGAAAATCACCTTCCAGCGCCATGGATTAAATGCTAGAGGGTCTTCGTAGTTTTCTGGATTGAAGTGGACACTAGGATATCCCATGAAGATCCAACCAGCTGGAATTGTGTAATCACCAACTTGGACCTCATGTTCAATTATTCTAAGCATTGTCGGCACCGTGCTTGTGATCCTTAGTGACTCATTTATCACCTGATGCAAAACATCATGTTTGTCTGAACTACTAGCTACATATATATATGTCAAGATTCATGGACTTTCAATTCAAAACGCATTGATAATGAACATGTATTTTAACGGGTTTGAACGATACTAGTATAAACCACTAGGGTATATGTTATATGTTTTTGTATCCTTGTAAAGTTATAATATATGATTTTAGCACATACTCACCATCTGAGTGAAAGTCATTGATTTGTAGTCTTCCCATGTTAGCTCGGCCTCCTTCCCCTGGTCAGTCTTATCCCGGACAATTCGGTCATGCTCTCTCTCCAACTCCTGCTTGACTTTAGGGTTGTCGTTTATGAGCTTTACTGTAGCCGCAAGGACCCCTGGTGTTGTTTCGTTAGCAATCACAAAGATAGTAAATATATACTCGATTGCATTCTCTATACTCATCGTTTCCGCTCTTCCTTCCATTTCTCCAAATATGATCTTGAAAAACTCCCCAAACTTCTCTCCTGATGCTTTCTTCTTCAACACTGTCTCCTTTAGTAGATTCATCATCAGCTTTCTTGCCTGTCATATATATTAAATCCATCATCACCTGGATTCTTTTTATATATATAGTGCTTTCAATTAAGGTTAGCTAGCTAAGAAAAACACGTACCTTCAACATTCGATAGACACCATTCCCGGGAATGTTCCATGAGAATCGAAACCACCCTCTTGGAAAATATCTCCAACAGAGTGTTAGTTCTTTTGCCGCCTCTGGTTCCATATCACCCATAACTTTCTTCGCAAGGCATTCAATTAAGATCTGTAAAATTTGATGATATGTATTTGATATGAGATGATCCATATCTTAAGTAATCGTGATTGACTTTTTTTCTGTAGTTACCTTGTTTGCTGTTTCCTTGATGTCAAGACCACCATTCTTAGCTCCTACCTCCATGTGTGTGCGAGCCAAGAAATCGATGTCTTGCATCATCCTCAATCTCAAACCTTGTGAACCTAAAAACTGTGTTGTCAAGTTCCGGACATGTTTATGGGACTCCTTACTCTGTACGAACAAATTGTTTTCCCCAAAAAGCCGTGCTAAGCTTGTCGGCACACCAGGAACATGATTCGTCTTTGCTATCTCCATGTTCAATCTAATATCAGTCGAGATAATAACTTTGGTTCCAAATAAGCTTGTCCGGAAAACTGGTCCATGTCTAATATTTAATTTGTTTGGAAAAGAAAAGAAAAAAACGCTTTGTAAGCGTATTGCGACAAATACGAATCCAAAAAACAAAAAAATGAATGCAAGAGAAAACAACTATCTAGGTCACATAAATTTAGTAACCTGAGGATTTTCTTCGTCACGAATGCTGGCAACTGAAAAGCATCGTGAAGCTTCATGAACTGGAAAGTCTCTCCGATGATTGGAAAACCCATCGACCCTGGAGGAAGTTTTCCACTACACTTTGGATTTCTCCACTGATACATCCAATGACAAAGCTTCACCACTATGAGGGAAACTATCACAGACGTCCATAACTCATAAACCTCTACCATGTTTATTTATTTCTCTCTTTCAGCTATTTTAGATATGTTGGTTTTAGAGTTCTGATGGAGGAGGGAACTCTGTCTTTATACTAGTGCTATCTGGTCGAATAGTACATATATTTAAATAATCAAGAAGATAGTTACGGTTTATGTAAGGAAAAACAGCTGTTCTTGTGTTTAAAAGAGGTAATTAATACTAGTTGTTAGAGAGTTGAAATTGAAGCGGAGACTCACTGCTTGCTCTCTAGTTCTGGATTTCTCCACTGGCACATCCACTGAAATAGCTTCACCACAGTCCATAACTCATAAATCTCTACCATCAATAGCGGACCTACTAAGGAAGATATGGGTTCATATATATGACACCCTATATAATTGAATTTTCTTTGTAATATTTTTAGATTTGTTAAGTCCAAATTTTCCATTGACCCCATAAAATAAATTATTTTCCTGTCTAATTTAGTTATTTTGACCCCAAAAACCAAATTATAAATCTCAGCCCATACTATAATACACTTAGAGAAGCTCATTTAGTTTTTAACATTTTTATTTATCTTAATTTTTTTAAACAATTAAACATAATTTTGTTCTTGGCAAACAAACAACCCAATAGGTTCAAATGACTGTATATTTGGTTTTCAAAGAACATGAATTTTTCTTACTTTTATTAATTGTTATAAATTTATAAACAAGAGATAACAAACTGAAGGATGTTTTTTTTTTATGATGTTTAAGGATATCTTTTTAAAAAGTTATTTTTTTATTCAAATAAAAGAAATTTCTACATTGACCCCGGTAAAAAAAAATGTTGGGTCTACCATGTTAATTTGTTTATTCCGTTCAACTATTTTGAAGATGTTAATTGGTTTTAGGGTTAAAGCTTGCATGATTCTCTAAGGGAAACACTCTCGCTCTCTCTAAGTAAGTGCTCTCTCTGGTTGATACGCAGGGAAGATTTGGCATATTAACTATTTTTCTAGTGGTGGAACAAGTGGTTAAAACTTAAAAGCAGTTTTATTTTCGAACTTCCATATCCCCAACTAATTCATATAAATTTCATTGTTATTATATATTATATTTTATATATCGTATATCGGTTTATTATTTATGACTCTAATAAAAGTTATTTTTTAGGACTGCTACTGTCCATACTATAATATATTAAATCTCATTAAGATGGTAACTGTTTATTCAAGAAAAAGAAAGTTGTGTTTGAATCTAAAAGAGATAACTAAGGGGGGGGGGGGGGGGGGGGGGGTATTGGATCCAGAAATTTAATTGAATTTGAAGGAATTAAGGTTTCTATTAAATTCTTGTGTTATTCAATGAAGTATTCCATCAATTCTTTTAAATGTATGTGTTATTGGATTAGGTATTTGTAGTCATTCTTTCAAATTACTTTAAATTCTACTGTTATTCAATCTAGTAGTTTTATAATTCTATTAAATATCTGTGTTATTCAATATTTGGTGGATTTGGTGGTAACATCATTTACAAAGAATTTAATAGAAAATTATTGTAAAAATGTAAGGAGTCAAATCCGTGCTTTTATGGTGTGATTTGGAGGGAATATATACTTATGTCGTATCATTATATACCCTTATATATCCTTGTGCTTTTTATGTTGTGATGATTTTGTTGCAAGATCTTTCAAATTATTGGTCACTATAAATTTTTAATCAACCATATGTCGTAAAATAGTCAACTATATATCCTAATCCCTATAAAATAGTATTTGCATTTCAAATGTTTAAAATTTATATTCAACCATATATCATAAAATCCCTACAAAATAGTATTTGAATTTCTTGTTATAATTTATATAGTCAACCATATATCATAAAATCCCTACAAAATAGTATTATTTTAAATAGCATTGCATATCATCTCTCCTATATATATAACATTGCATATCTCAGTTCTCAAAGCAACAAACAAAAAAACAATATCACAAGGAGAAAAAGGTATCGTTTTTTGCATTCTTGAAATGAGTAGTTTTGGTATTCCATATCATTTGTTTTGTATTTTTCTTAAACAAGTCTTACGTTTGTTAATTATTGTTTTTCATATGTTATATCATATACATATATTATATATATTGAATTATTTGCGCACATGTATGTAATAAATGTATTCATGAATATTTTTTTCAAATTAGAATGGAAACCGGAGAAACTTCGCAACCAAAAAAAGCAAAAGGTGGATATTTTCTGTGGACATCCCAGGAGAGTCAATTGTTGAAATGTTTACTGGTTGATGGTATCAAACGGGGATGGCGTGACTCAAATGGTTCCATAAGCAAATCAACGATTGAGACGAGGATACTGCCGGTTCTAAATAAAAAACTCGGGTGCAGTAAGACTTACAAGAATTATGTGAATCGAATGAAATCTTTGAAAAAGGAATATCAAAGCTATGCAGAACTTCTCCGATGTAGCTCTGGTTTTGGTTGGGATCCCATCACAAAACAATTCACAGCTTCAGATGAAGTGTGGGAAGAATATTTTAAGGTAATTTTTAATCTCTTTAAAATTTCCATTAATTTTCACAAATATTTTCTTTTACTAATGAAATATAACATTTTGCCAGGGACATCCAAATCATGAATACATGCGGGATAACACTTTCGACGACTTTGAGGATTTACAAATCATTTTTGAAAGTGCTATAGCAAGAGGAAACAATGTGTTTGGACTAGGTGGTGATACAAATGCTCCAACTTTTGAAGTTGAAAATGAGGTTCAAGAAAGAGAAGATGTGAATCATATGGAGAATGTCTGCGAGGCTAACGAAACAGCATATGAAACTCCTAAAGAAAAGCTACCTTCTAGGAAGAGAGCTAAAGCCAATGGTAATGGAGATCCAGCAGAGTCGCCTAATCATGGTGATCGTTCTCAAAAGGTACTAACTGAAATGATTGGAGTTAGCACTAAACTCATAAATCTTATTCAACAAAGAGAACAAAGGCATCAAAGAGAAGTTGTGTTAGGAGAAACTGAGAAAAAGAAGAATAATGTTTGGGATGCTATTAAAGAGATTCCTGACTTGGAAGAGCATATCCGCTATGATGCAGTAACCAAGATTCACACGTTGAAGATGAAAGACGTATTTGTTAGCATGTCGGTTGAAGAACGCTTGGGTTGGATTTGCCATAACACCTAGGATTAGGCTTTTAGCTAAGCATCTAATAAAATTGAAGATGAATTTGAATAATTGTTTCAGTTTACTATTTTTGTATGTTCTGCTTTTTCGGCAAATAATGTCTTATGTCATTTGAATTTCAAGTTAATAAAAGTTTCATTTCGGAATTTCAAGTTAATAAAAGTTTCATTTTTGAATAAACCATTCTACATCAGACTTTGGCTTGGCTAAGAAATATATAGACAGCTCAACCCACAGACATATCCCATACAGGGAGAATAAAATATTATTGGGACTCACCTAGGGATCGAGCAAAGTCGGATGGATGATATAGAATCACTTGGTTATGTCCTCATCTTCTTGGACTGATTCATACACGAAGCTAAGGTTGGAGAATAACGTTGTCTATGATTCTTATAAAGAAAGGCTTTTTACAGTTAGAGGTTTGATATAAGAGGGAGATACCAACGTGCTTAACTATGGTTCTTTGAAATGCTCATTTGTCTCCTCCATTGTATAGAGGAACACCTTGAAGATCCTTAGTTCTAATTGTGGTTTCATGCTTAATCGAAATAAACGAAAACTAATAAAATCAATGACATTTTTTTAAATATAAAAACTGTTTGATAATTTTGGTCAACAACTATCATACGATCCCTTAAAAATAGTATTGTTTGTAGTCAATCAATATCATAGAATCCCTAAAAGATAGTATATAATTAGATTAAAATATTTGAAATTTGAAAACTTGTTACGTAAAATTGTAAAATTGATCTTATATATAGCCTTGCATAGTGTGTATCTTTTCAGAGCAAAAGAAAATCATTTAAACAAAAGTAGAAGAAAACCACAACATCCATACTTCGTAAATCAATTATTCATCATATAGTTCTTTTCATTCGTTGTTCATTTATTGTTATGTATTATATTGGATTCTAATTGCTAAGTTTTTTAACAGGTTATCTTATGATGGATCAAAATTTTTATGAAGAAGAAGACACGAGAAAAGATAATGAACGAACAGAAAATGATGATTTTGACGCAAACATATCTCTAATGGTGGTGATGGTGGCTATATTAGCTCAATTTCAAAACTCACGACTCATGGGTGATAGTTTTATTGAAAGGCCGATTCGTCGACCAATCACAAGGCTCGGAGGAGAATACATACAAAAGGTATTAAAAGAAGATCCTCAACATTTTCGGGTGTTGTACCGTATGTTTCCAGATGTGTTTTTGAAGTTATCTAAAATACTCAGAGAGAAAGTTGGTTTACAAGACACAAGATTCATATCTGTCGAAGAGATGCTTGCTATTTTTATGCTTACGGTTGGGCAAAATTCGAGATATTGCTATGTTAAGGACACTTTTAAAAGATCCAAGTTTGCAGTAAGCACTAGCTTTAATTGTATTTTAAGAGCTATACTTGTAATAGCTCCAAGTCAAATGGTGAAACCAAATGGTTTAGTGCCAATGAAAATCAGAGAAAGTACACGATTTTATCCATATTTTAAGGTACATTATTTCATCTCTAGTTTTATTTAAATTTTATTATTTTTTCAAAATCTAATTAATCATTTTTTTTTCTTTCAGAATTGTGTTGGGGCTCTAGATGGTACACATATACCAGCAAGAGTTTTTGGACGTGAGGTGGCAAGCTACCGTAATCGAAAAGGAGTAATATCACAAAATGTTTTAGCTGTATGTAACTTTGACTTGGAGTTCATATATGTTCTTAGTGGTTGGGAAGGTTCGGCACACGATTCAAGAGTACTAAGTGATGCTTTAACTAGAAGGACAAACAATTTCCACGTACCAGAAGGTAAAAAAATTACAAATTAATTTATATATCATATCTCTAATTATTATTAATATCTTATCATCTAAACATTCAGGGAAATTTTATCTAGTTGATTGTGGATATGCAAATCGACTTAATTTTTTGGCTCCATTTCGTGGTGTTCGTTATCATCTACAAGAATGGGTTGGCGAAGGACGTGATCCTAACACTGCAGCTGAGTTATTCAATCTTCGCCATGCTAGTTTGAGAAATGTAATCGAAAGGATATTTGGAATTTTTAAATCTCGATTTGCGATTTTTAAATCCGCACCTCCTTTTTTTTACGAGAAACAAGCTGGATTAGTATTAGCATGTGCAGCGTTGCATAACTTTCTTCGTAAAGAATGTCGCTCAGATGTAGGTGAATTTTCCGTTGAAGTCAACACTCAACAAAATACAGAGAATACCAATCAAGCTAATAGAGAGGAGCTTCTCGAGACACAAGAGCAAGACAGAGAAAACGCAAATATCTTGAGAAAAACTATAGCTGAAGATATGTGGAGAAATGCTACTGGTTTAGAAAATCCTTAAAATATTGTTATGCATTAAATAAAATTGCTATAACTCATTTGTAGCTGTTGTTGTTTTTTTTTTTTCAATTTTGTTTCAATTTATGGAAATTTTAATAATATTTTATTTTTCTAATAAAATAATTATATCTTACACAAAAAATAACCAATCAAAGTTTATAGAATTTAGAAGAATTTGTACCTTTCAAAATTCTTTTGCATTCTTTTCAAATCTAGAAACAAATTCTTTTGCATTCTTTTGAAATCTAAAAATAAAAGTTAATAAAACTTCCATCAAATCTTTTAAAACACGTCAGATTCTATTGATATATCTTCAATTGAATTCTTTCAGATTCAATTAAATTTCTGGATCCAATACCCCCCCCCCCCCTAATACTAGTTGTAAAAGACAAAGCGTTTGAATTGTCAACTATTAGGAGTTAAAGTCTAACTCCATGTGTGTTCATGGCCGGCTCCTCTTAGTCCAGGTAAAGCAAACATGGATTTGCGGTTTTCGTTTTTATATAAAAATTTTGGCTTTTAAATTTAAAAAAATATTCTTAGGCTAGTGGTAAAGTGTAGGTGTTCAGAAAATGATGACAAGTTGATGGCTTTTTGTGCCAAAGAGATTAAAAGGTAGTCGAGATACTGGATTATCAGAAAAAATAGAAAGTTGTCATCATTAAATACATGGATTGCATACCATATAATGATGACGATTTCAATTTCAGTTGCTTCTATATAAAGAAGTTTTTCAAATCTAAAGCTCATAAAATCTTATCTATAATCGATTATGTCATAAAAAAAGTTGAATGGATTGTTGATGTTGTCAACTGAAAGGAGTATGACTGAAAAACTTGATTAAACATGCTTGATGAATGAGTTTGCAAATAAAAATGCAAGGAAGATCATATTTCAAGAATAATGTATTGGTTTTTTATGTTTTAAAATATTTTATATATTTTGCTTAACACATTCATGAATCATGATTTTTTTTTCAAATTAAAAAAAATTATTATAAAATGGTACATTTTTTTTTCTACCTTGTTGTTCCTTAAAACTCAGGGCCAACTTTACCTGTGACTAATTCCATTTAAAAGAAAAAAAAAATTTGTTGTAACCTCTCGAGAAGTCTATGCGCGAATATTTTTGGAATTTATGGAAGAAAGTAGTTGAGGGTGTGTTAGCGTTAGATCTTGCCAACGAAGATCTGGAATCTGGCCCATGGAGATCGAAAACAGAAACACGATAACAAGCTTTGAACTTTTTCTATTTCCTCCTTTTATTTAAAACTTGGGCTGTAGGTTCTACAATAATATGTAGAGTATGATTGGTTGAGTTTTATGCTGTAAAAATCTTTTTTTGGCTGTAGAGAGCCTCTAGAGACACCACCAATCATGCCCTTAGTTGGGGTAGAATTTGTGCTATAGGTTTTTTTATATATTGTAGCTGTAAGTAAGCATGACCACGGTTACGGTTAATGCGGTTAAGATTATTTAACCACCGGTTACGGTTATAATTTTTTTTAACCTTAACCTTAACCGTTTAATATACGGTTAAAACGGTTACGGTTAAATACGAGTCCGGTTAATACGATTACAGTTAGATATGGTTACGGTTACCTGATGATAATAAATGGTTAATATCATGATTTATAATTAAATAATTATAAATTTTATAAACTAGCATAACAAAAAATAAAAAATATCTATTTTGACGAATGACGATAACCACTATGTTTACAGTTTTTTTTTTTATTTAGCTCCATTATGAGATTTAGCTCTATTTGTTTTTTTGTTGTATATGTGAAATTTAAATTTGAATTTTTTTGTTTGCCTCCCAAATTTTGTTGTAGTGGACAAACATATATCTATTATCTTAAACCATTAAAAAATAGTTACATGAAATGAGTATTAGGAGAAATCATAGAAAATAAAATAAAAATGAAAACAAATAACTAGAAGTCTATAACTAATATTCTAAACAATTTTATTAATAAGGGTAAAATAAACTAACTAAATTTTTTATTAGTTTGTTTCAAAATATTCCAAAATACATTTTATTAATCTATAACCTAAAGAGTAAGTAAACTATTACAACAATCTAGTTAAAAAAAAAAGTAAAAAAAAATATTCACTATTTTCGGATCTGGTTGTTGATACATCACTATCAATATTTTCTAGCTCTTCTTCATTGTCTCGAATGTATTCTTGTTGTCTATATTCGGCTCTAGTCCAATCGTCAAGATACGTTTGAGTTTCGAGAAAATATGGACTCATTATTAATTATAATTATTAGTATATATAATTTTAGTTTTAAAACGGTTACGGTTAAAAAATTTCGGTTTAACCTTACAATTAACCAACGGTTTTGATACGGTTACGGTTAATTAACGGTTACGGTTAATAATTTTTTTTAACCATAACTAATATATTTTTACGGTTAACGGTTACGGTTTTTAACCATATGACACAGTTACGGTCTGGTTACGGTTTGAAAACGGTACGGTTACGGTTTGAAATACGGTTACGGTTCCATTTTGGTCATGCCTAGCTGTAAGACAATAAGAGTTTGGTTGTGATGAGTAATTTAACATCAAATTAGTTACATTGAAAATTATGTTTTTATTGTATAACTTTAAAAAAAAATATTATATTTTAACTCAAAAGTGAGTTAGGCAAATATTTTTTAAAAATAGTGAGTTAGGCAAATATTAAAGATTAACCAGTTTATTACTAAAGTAGTAACGGATAATTCATATTAGATCTTATATGTGTTTAAAATAGTGCGCCGTGACGTATAAGGCGCATGACAAAACGCCATGCTAACCTAAGGCGAGGCGATATTACAAGGCACACGCTATTTATGCTTTTTAAGGACTGCTCATGGCGCGCGAAGGCACTTGAGATGAGGACTTTGTGTTCTGAGCAGTATTAGACATTTTTAATGCAATTAAGTCATTTATAGTGTTTTTAAAGTTTTAAATGAATGATTATAACCTAATTAGGTTTACGATGCTCTTAAATAACAAATATTTCAAGCGTCACAACCAAACTCCTCTGCATCTTCTCCTATATGCGACTCTTCTTTGTATTGAGGTATGTTCTCTCATCTCTTTCCTCTTCTTAACTCTCTGATCATCTCTCTTTTGTTATTCTAACTATGTGTTTAACTTCTTTTGTTATATTCTTTTGTTAAGACTTTGGATTTCTAACATGATCCAACTGTTTGTTGTCTTGTAGTTTCACCAAACTCTCACAATGGCTAACGGTGGAGAAGAAAGAGACACGGCTGATGGTAGAAGAAACACTAATATGGATCCAGACAGGAAGTATTGAATTTGTTTTGGGAAAAACAACTCATGAAAGTGTAATTTCTACTTAACGGTTACTAACAAAAGAATTTCTCGTCTGAAACAACATTTGGTTAGAGGTTTAAAAAAAAAGAGAGGACAAAGCTGAGAGACACGCCATATTGCGCCATAGCGCAAGGGCGCAAATCGCAAAGCTCATACTTTATTGTCACGGTACGTCATGAGCTATTTTAAACACATGATCTTATTAGTTTTAAGTTATAATATCCCAATGTTTTCCAGAGTGGTTCAAGCCGCAATTGTAGTCTAAATTGCTCCTACTAGAGTGAGGGTGAAGCTAGACACGGCAAGCATTTAATGAAGATAGGTACATTCAATGTTAAAAGACCTTTACGTAGACATGGCGAAAATATTGTGCAGTTAGGAGAAAATCTATAATAAATAATGATAACCAATTAGTTAACGAGCTATAAATAAATTAAAATAGATATTAAAAAAGAGCAAGTGGTCAGTGGTTAGCACATCTCTGATGCCATCTTACTGGTGTTGAGTTCGATTCCACATGCCCTTCATGTGTAAGGGTATTTGACTATTTGATCGGTATGTTGTGGCCCAAAATAATGACAAAAAAATAGATATTTTTAATTATCGAGAGAAAATGTGTTTGTGTGAATTAGATACAAGGTCCAGAATTCCACTGAACACATAATCGAGTTACATCTAATCTATTAAAACATAGACACTTTTTGTGTCCAAACAGAAAAACCTTCATTTTATTTTATTCCTATCCTGAATAACTACTATTCTCTTCATTTTATTCATGTTGCCAAACATATATTTTTGGTTAAATTAAAAAATTAATTATATTTGATTCAATTAAAGAATATTTTAATAAATTAATCCAATTATATATATATATATATATATATATATATATATATATATTAATTTTAATTCGTAATTAGAAAATTCAGACGATGCCAAAAATTAAATTAAATTAAATATTTAAAATTATAAATAAAATTGATTATTATAAATTACATATTCCAAAAAGAATTTAAATTTTTATTATTATTTGGTTACGAAATAATATTGGTTATTTAAAATTTTTGAATTTAGATTATACCAAATATTTTAATAATCAACTTTTTTTTGAATGATACATATTCAAAATTAACAATTTGCATTGAAAGATAATCTTAAATTTTGAATTTAATGTAGATTTTCTGATATATCATCAACAATTACAAACAAAATATGTTTACTTCTAAATTTAAATCTTATTAATACACTCGGATTTATAATTAAATATTTTTCAAACTGAAAAAAATATATTATTAATTAGATTTGCATAATCATAAATTCGATCATGGACAACATTCACTTACTAATTCAGATTCAATATTTTTTATTTACATATATAAAATAATTAATATTTTAGGAATCACACAATTTTAAGAAATGTTAATTTAAAATTAAATTTGAATTGAAAATCTAATTAATCTTGGTAAGATTGTCAAGATTATGTTAATATTCATTTATATTAATAAATATTTATTAAAAAATATTATCATAAAAACTAAACCAGAAATAGTTATTCTATTCAAATTCAAAATTACGAATTTTATCACAAGATTCCAACGATAAAAGGAAAGAAACATTAATTAATTAGATTCGTAAAATCGTCATGAGTTATTATACAAACTAAATACATTTGCACATAAATAAATATACTAAAAGAATTAATTTGTGGTCTCCTAAAATTTCAATATTATAATTTTGTTGCCAATAATCACAATATATATCATTAATTATATTACCGATATTACGAATCTAAGAATCCTATATTTTCAGCAACCATAAAAATCCTAATAACGGTAACCATAAAAATCGTAGCATAGAATTTGCTACTTATGTTGATTTAATTATAACTATTTTAAATTATTATTAAAATTTTATGAATGGCTATTTATTTAAGGAAGCATGTATCAAAATGCCGATATTCATAATTCAAAAATAAATTAAAATTAAAAAAAAAAATTCGAATATCTTTAAATTCTTGCCACAATATATGGAATTTAGGGAATATACCCACTAATTTGTAGAAAGAAAATCCTATCAATATCAGACGATCCTATCAATATTTGAATCAAATAATTTTTAAAATTAAGATATATCCTAATTAAAATCTTTCTAAAATCTTAACTTTGATTTATACAACTCTTTAGAGAATATAATCTTCCAATCCTAATTTACATACCATCTTCCCTATGTAAATATGATTCTAAGTCGCGTTACTCTCATATCACTTGACTTTTCACAGCAAAAAATGTATAATTGTTTTGACAATTTGATTGCAATTAGCAAAATAAATATATATATATACATATATTTTGTATGAGATAAACTTTCATTATAGTTTTATAATTTTTTATAGGATGAGCTTAATGCAAGATATCCATTTGCTTGGACTCTCATACACTTCTGCCACGTTGGGATATGTTTTCTGGGCCACGATGAAGAATTCTGCCCTCACTTGAAGCATGAAGGTCATGCTTAAACATTTGGGTACATTTATTATTTTGTTTTGTTTTTAGAGATTGCTGCCTTAACTTTTGCATTTTTGTTTTACTTCGTTAATGATTAGATTTATTATTTGTAGACCACATTTATTTATTTATTTATATTGCCAAACACAATTTAAGGAGATGTGAACATTGAATTTACCAAATTTTAATAATTACAAAACCAATTTATTAATCATATATTTTAAAAAGTTTTTTAATTTTATTACATATAATATTAATGAACATAGTATTTTATAAAAAATTGTTTAATTCAAAAGCTAAACGAACGTAGAACTATTGTTTGTAAATTCATATGAATTGATCACAAGACACACATCACTGATCAAGCATCTCTGAATCAGGAGTTTGAAAGCGTCAAGGCCCAACTTCAAGATATGAAATCCAAGTTTCATCAGGCCACCAGCTCGGCACCCGAAATTGATCGTGTCATCCAAGAGACTCAGAAAACACCATTCACACAATGAGTTCTCAATATTCTAGTTCGGCGTCTGGAGAGGATCAAGATCACACAGTATGAAGGCAACTCCGACCCCCGACACTTTATGACCTCCTTCGGCATCATGATGAACCGCTTCAAATTCCAAAATGAGGAGGAACATGATGCTGCGAAGTGTCAACTTTTTATAGAAAACCTAGGCAGGACCGCGCTCGATTGAATCTTGCAACTCGAAGCGAACTCGATCGACAGCTACAATGAGCTCATAACCAAGATTCTTAAACGTTTCACCATGTTCATAAAAAAAAGACAAAGAACGCCGAACTATGGGCACTCGAACAAAGACCGGACGAACCACTGAGAGGCTTCATGGACCGATTCAAGTCAGTGGTAACCCACTGTACCATCGATGACGATGCCGCGATCTAAGCCCTCTACAAAGCAACATGGTATTAATGGGCTTTTCACAATGAAATCCATCGTAACTGACATCCAACCCTGGAAGATGCCCTGCACAAGTCACATACGTATATTCTTGAGGAAGAGGAAGAAGCCGCCAAAGATAAACAATACGTCCTCTCAAAACAGCCAGTATCTAAAAAGAAACTAAGAGAAGAAGCTCGCGAGCTGCGCACCCACTTCGAACGACGAACTCCGACACACCAAGTTAGCGCCATTCCTCCACAGCAACCCTGGAATACGTGGGTCAGGCCGGAAGAACCAAAGGACAAGCCAGAGGAACCCGCAAGCAACCCCGAGTCCTACTGCGAATTTCATAAAAGAAAATGCCATAGTACCGAGGAATGCCAACACCTTAAGGACATACTACTTCAGAGTTTCAGAAAGGGCAAGATTTCAACTCAGGGCGCTTTCCGACCTAACAACAGGTTTCACCGAGGCGGAGATCGGCTACATGTTAACTCCGAGAGACAAACCACGGATAATCCTACTCAAACAAAGGATAACATCGACGTTGAACCTCCAAAACGTGATCGGGAAGAGCAACATGAGGATCACACAATCCCAAAACCCCGAAAAAGAGTACACATGATTATGGGAGCACTCGAGTCCTACAACTACTCAGTTCATTCAATCAAAGAGCACAGTCGGGAAGCGATCACGGCACAACAAAACAACCGAGTTCCGGCAAGTGGCGTGCCCATAGTCTTCACAGAAGCTGACACGATTGGACTTCATATGCCCCATAACGATCCACTGGTCGTCGAACTACTTCTCGGCGACATTACTCGAGAGAGAATATTGGTTGATACCGGCAGTTCGGTTAACGTGATTTTTAGACAAACCTTGAGGGAAATAGATTTCCCGGATTCAGAAATCAAACCATACATCGAGCCTCTAACTGGATTCTCTAGAGAACAGACCATGACCGCGGGAACAGTCTATATACTGATCTTTCTCGGTGGAACAACAAAAATGATGAAGTTCTTGGTTTTAGACAAGCTGACAATCTACAATGCCATAATTGGGACACCGTGGTTGTACGCAATGAAGGCCGTCATCTCAACTTACCACCAGTGCGTCAAATTCCCGACACCAACCGGAGTCTTCACCCTCAAGGGAAACAGTCTATATACTGATCTTTCTCGGTGGAACAACAAAAATGATGAAGTTCTTGGTTTTAGACAAGCTGGCAATCTACAATGCCATAATTGGGACACCGTGGTTGTACGCAATGAAGGCCGTCATCTCAACTTACCACCAGTGCGTCAAATTCCCGACACCAACCGGAGTCTTCACCCTCAAGGGAAATCAATCAATGTCTAGTTTATGTTATATCAACGAATGCAAACTGCGGACCACATTTCGGACATGCGTGATCAGCTCGAATCCAACTTCAACCGACCTGCAGAATAAAAAGAACAATCCCGACCTGCCTAAAAAACAGATGGTCGAACAAGTTAGCATCGACGACCTCAAGCCAGAAAGGTGTGTCGGCATTGGAGCCGAGCTGGACGAAAAAATGAAAAACGACCTTATTCATTTCCTCAAAAAAAACGTGCAACCTTGGCTTGGTCCATCGAAGATAAGCCTGGGATCGACCCAAAAATTACTTGTCATGAACTCACTATCGACCGGACTTTTAAACCAATTAAACAGAAAAGACAGAAGCTCGGCCCAGAGAAAGCTCAAGCAGTCAACGATGAGGTCGAACGATTACTCGGAGCGGGATCAATCACCGAGGTCAAGTATCCAGATTGGCTGGCAAACCCCATCGTCATTAAGAAGAAGAATGGTAAATGGAGAGTGTGCGTCGATTTCACCGACCTCAATAAGACCTGCCCGAAGGACAGCTTCCCGCTCCCACATATTAACAGGCTGGTTGAAGCAACTACGGGAAATGAGCCCCTTTCGTTCATGGAGGCCTTCTCCGGTTACAACCAGATACTCATGCATCCCGACGATCGCGAGAAGACATTTTTCATCACATATTGGGCATCTATTGCTACAAGGTCATGCCATTCGGCCTGAAGAATGCTGGGGCAACCTACCAAAGACTCGTCAACCGCATGTTGGCAAGCCATATCGGCCAGACAATGGAAATTTACATTGATGATATTCTGGTAAAATTTCGCATCGCCAAGGATCATGTCGGCCACCTCAGAACATGCTTTGATATACTCAACCAATACGACATGAAGCTCAACCCCACTACGTGCACGTTCGGGGTGACATCCGGCGAGTTCCTCGGTTACATCGCTTCTCGAAGGGGAATCGAAGCCAAACCCAAACAGATTTCGGCAATCCTCGACCTCCCATCACAGACAACGAAACGCAAAGTCCATCGTCTAACGGGTCGGATCGCCGCACTCAACAGATTCATCTCCCGATCTACGGACAAATGTCTACCGTTCTACCAATTACTCTGCGGTAACAAGCACCTTGAATGGGATGATAAGTGTGAAGAAGCATTCAAACAACTCAAGGTATACTTATCAACCTCACCTGTCCTGGCAAAACCGGAGGACGGTGAAACTCTCTACCTTTACATTGCGATCTCAGCATCAGCCATAAGCGGAGTCCTAGTTCAGGAAGACCGAACTGAACAAAAACCCATCTTCTATATCAGCAAGTCTTTAGACGTAGATACCCTACACTTGAGAAACCCGCACTCGCTGTAATCATCTTGGCTCAGAAACTCCGTCCTTATTTCCAGTCTCATTCAATCGCAGTCCTCACCAATCAGCCTCTGCGAACGATTCTGTACAGCCTGACCCAGTCTGACAGACTTGCTAAATGGGCAATCGAGCTAAGCGAATACGACATAGAATGGTGGTGAGGCCGGAGACAGTCTACGGAGTGGCGGAGCTATAGGAACAATGGTGGAGGAAGGACTTTGTAACAACGAATTTGATGATTCAGCTGGAGAAAAAGAGCGTGAAAGAGTTTGAAAAGGGAATTCAGATTCGTTGAAACGAACATGTCTTGAGGTATATATGCGACCAGAAGTTGGATCAAGACAATGATACGCACTTTGGGTGAGAGAGTATCCAAGGAATACGCACGCAAGTGATCTGTTTTCCAGCTTGTTAGGAGCATATGGCCTCAGCCACGGAAAACATATGCATCCAAAGGTACGTAATTTAGTGTAGTTTGGTTGAGTGTGGAAAAGTTTTTGATATGGTGATTGGGAATTTAGAACTGGAGTAGGAAGACAGTTGATGAGAAAAATGGCGGTAGCAAAGGCATATGGCCAGTAAGTAAGGGGAATTTTAGCATGAGAAAGAAGAGATAAACCTGTTTCGACAATGTGTCGATGTTTTCTTTCGGATATGCCATTATTTTCAGGTGTATATGGAGGAGAGGTGAGATGAGAAATGCTGGATGCGGAAAGATACGACCTTAATGTAAGGAATTCACCCTCATTATCAGAATAGAGATTCTGTATTTTCGTTTCAAAACGATTCTCAACAAAAGATCGAAAACAAGGAAATATATCTTTGACTTGAGATTTGACTTGAAGAGGATATAGCCAAGTGTATCTCGTGTAGTGATCTACAAGTACAAGGTAATACTTGTAATTATCAGAAGAGATCACTGGTGATTGCCAAACATCTGTAAAGATATATTCCAAAGGTCGAGAAGAAACGATGGTACTTTGATGAAATGGAAGTTTGTGAGTTTTATTGAGTAAACAATCGTTGCAGGAAAGTATGTGTGAAGCAGAATTGAAACAAAGCAAAGAGAATTTGGAAACAACAGATTTAAGAGTAGATATATATAGGTGGCCTAAGCGAGAGTGTCATTGGGAGAGTGTAGTTTTTGTGTCTGGAGAAGCAAAGTAGGAAACAAAAGAGGGTGAGAAAGCTGGCCACTCATATAGATCATCCTTCGTATGGCCTTGGAATAACCGGGCACCCATGCTGAGATCCTTCACCTGAAAATGGACAAGAAAGAATTCAACCGACACGTTGTTAGCATTGCAGAGACGATATACCGAGATCAGATTTCTTTGAACATTGGGAACATAAAGAACATCCTTGAGAGCTAAAGATCGAGAGGGAGTAGGGAGTAAAGCAAAACCAGTATGCGAAATCTGCAGGTTTGAGCCATAAGCTATTGCAACTTCCTTTCCACAAGTGTAAGGTTGATGAAGGAGACATGTTGTTCAGATCCGTCATGAGGTGTTGCGTTGCACCGCTGTCCAGAAGCCAGCTAGTGGGATTGTATGCGGCTGCGTTGACGAGATTGGCTCGGGGCTGCCATGCCATGGAAATAGGAGATGGCTGCATCTGATTAGTACTAACTGATCCACTGGAAAGTTGCAACTGCGAGCATCTCCGAGCACTATGGCCATGGACACCACAGATTTGACAACGTCCTTGATATCCTCTCGGTGAGTTTTGATTTGGTCTTGGTGTAAATCGCTGTTGTTGCCATGTCTGGTTACCACGATAGCCTCCACGGTTCTGGTTCTGATGACGATAATTACTAGTGTTGTTGTTGTTTCCATGACCTTTGTAGGTTGTAACATTTGCTAAGATTGGATTCGTAGGAGAAGCAGGTGCCATCGACAGAAGTTAATGAGCTTTTCATGAAGCTCTGTAAGGGAGGGAAGGGAATCACGACCCTCAACTTGATCGATGAGAATTTTGTAGTCTTCAGGCAGCCCGCGAAGGATGTGTTCAATTTGGTCTTCAATATCGATAGGTTTGCCAAGGAGGGCTAGCTGGTCAAAACGTGTAGTGAATCCTTGAAAGTAATCGTTGATGGACTTACTTCCTTTAGTCCACTGCTTGATTTGAATTCTTATTTGCTGGAAGTGACCACGGCCTGGATTGGCGTAGGTAGAAGAGAGAGTGCTCCAGATCTCAGCAGCGGTGGTGGTCATGGACAAAATCGGCTGAAGAGAAGTGGAAATCGCCCCTAAGAGAGCACTGTAGAGTAACTTATCTTGTCGTTTCCACATCGTATAAGCAGGATTAGCAGTGATAACATTGGCTGTTGTGAGTGTAGGAGACAGAACCACAATGGATCCATCGAGATAGCCCGCCAAATCGTAGCCATCAAGTAAAGCGTGTACTTGACGACTCCACATCAGAAAATTAGAAGCAGTAAGCTTGGTAACATTGGACATGTTAACATTAAACAACGTATGAGAATCAGAAACAGTGATAGTTTCCTTGGTGTTGGATGGAGAATCCATGGCTAAAAGAATGTAGAGAAGAGAGAGCTTGAAAAAGAGAAGATGGTGGCCAAAGGAAAAAAAAATTAGGTATCGTAAGGCTCTGATACCATGTAGAGATAAAGCTGAATAATTCTTTGTTAGAGAGATTAAGAGAATATATACATGATTACAAGTAAGGTAAATCTCAGGAACTAACTAATTACAAATAGATCCTTTAACATTATATATTTCCTCAACATTTATTTTTCAAATAGTGTTATAAATATACATGTTAAACATAACATATATAACTACGTTAGCTCAATTGGTAGTGTATGTTTGGCTTTTCTCCGGAGTTTGGACTTGGTAGGATTGACCTGCATTTTCTGTACATCGAGGATATAGTTTTTTATATTACGGGTTGAATCGGACTTGGTAGGGTTGACCTGCATTTTCTGCAAGTCGAGAATAGAGTTGCAAAAAAAATCCAATTGAAAGATTCATTTGCAGAAAACTCTATTATATAAAGCTAAAAATAGTTATAAGTCATCAGATCATGATATCTATTATTGTTAATTTAGATAGTGACATTAAATTAATATAAACTTTTATATTGTATGAAATTAAAAAACAATAATATCTATATATGTATTCCAGCATACTTTTGGATTAATTTCGGGGTTTATTAATTATATTTTACAATTATTAACTAAACGCGGATCAATTATTAAACAAGAAACATAAGGTGAGATCCAAATTCATTGATGACAACTTGTATCATTGGAGGAATTTTTTTAATGATTTCATGGAAGAGAAATAATCGATGCATTGAATAATTATGTGACTAATCCTATGATTTTTTTAAGTTGATGTGGCAGAAGAATGAATGTTGATGTGTCATTCCATTGTAAGACACACTCACTCTTTATATAATAGATAGATATTAATAATCACTAGGGATTATCTTGCGCTACGCGTGGGGTGTGTCCATAAAATATTTCCTTATATATGTATTTTTTTTTCATACCGTTGTTTCAGAAAAAGTTTATAATATTTTTTTTGTTTACTAATATTTGTTTTTTATTATTTATTTTTTATTGTAAGATTTTTCACATTTGTAAAATGTTATATTATTACATCCTCTTGTTTGAGATAACTTTTTTTCTATGATTATTTCTTAGATGGTCTATCTTTTAAAAAAAATGTTATTTGTAGGATTTGCGGTGTGCATATTTTTTTTTTAATCTTGTAGTTAGTATTTTCATCATTAGTATTTAAAAAAATATTCAGAAAAGTTATTAAATTGATATGAAAAGCTTTAGATTTTATATTGTTATCATTCTTTGCATGTATATATGTGGTCTACCATGTGATGTTCAATTCTAAAATAATATTTAATACTAAACTATAATATATGTGGAGACCCTTTGCTTGTAGTTATTTTGCATGGTAAAAAATAATATTAATAATTTTATGTCATTCAAGAGTTGATTCGATGCTCTCATATTTTCAATTACTTTTTTTATAACGCTGAATTCATGAATTAATAAAACGATTCAAAAAAACAAAGAAGATAGTTTAGGGAACATCCCAGAGAAAATATAAATAAAATGATGCCAATAAGTACCTTGTATTAAAAAATGATGTTAATACTTTCTCCGTATGGTATTTATGGTCTTGATCGTCTGATTAAGGGATCCCAATTACATCGTATCTGGCATGATCATTTTTTGTATGTTAGCAAACTTGTAATGAAATATATATTTTCCCCTTTTACCAATTTTTCGTAAACTGTTTACAGAGTCATCGAAGAAAAATCTTGTTGCTGGAGTTGTATAGAGTTCCAGTTTTTCTGCAGTAATTAAATATTTTGTCCTTTGGTAATTGTTTTTCATAATTTTTTATTTTATTTTCATTGTTTATGTACCTTTATACTCCCTCTGTTTTTTTATATAAGGGGTTTTAGACATTTTGTTTTGTATTTTTTTATAAGGGGGTTTCTCACTTTTTGTTTTGGTACTATCATGAAACATTAATAATGAACATGAATAATGTAAACAGTCCAATAAATAATTCCTTTTTAACAGCAGCATTTAATGTTTCAAACAAAAAAAAAAATTCTTAATCCCCATGCTTTTAGGGAAAACCCCTTATAAAAAAAACAGAGGGAATATATTTTTGGGTTGATACTTGTGACCCGAATAAGTGAATGTTTCCGTTCTTTGATGCACATAATTTGTTGGAATTTTGTAGTATGTTCATCCCATATAGATAGTTTGATAATTTTGTTCCTAGAAAAATTTTGTGACCAACATAAGTTAATTTTATGTCTTATTTTTGTAAAACAATTTATGAAATTAATTTTGTTGGTGTTACCTGGTTATCAATTTTTAAAAGATTATCCTCGAGTATGTTATTTATAATTTTATTTGCTACTATAGTATTACGAAGATGGTTTCATGATAATATTTGTGACTTTATAAATCCAAAACAATTATATGTTTATTGAATATAAAAATAGATAAATGATAAGTTGATTTATTTAACTTTAAATTTTGATTTCTCTAAATTTTTGTAATTATGCATGTGAAATATTCAGTATAAATACATATTTTACTTTGAAGTTATCCGTTAACTAATCTGTCATCAACTATTTGAAAACAAATTCATTATAATGGTTGTATATATTTTTGCATATTATTTTTTCCCCAAAAAACTTTTGATTCATTGTCTTGTTCATGTTAAGTAGAGCTTAAAGTTCTATGTAGTATATTTATATAGATTTTCTTTTTATTGTATGTGTTACTAAAAATAAAAGTAAAAATATATTTTCCATGGTACAACCGTATATTACATTATTTGGAATTTAATCACACCAAAAAATCAATTTTTTTGTTTAAATAAAAAACCTTTAAAATGTAAAATTTCTTATTTTTCTCACATGATGAACTCTCTAAAACTTACAAAATCAATTCTATTTAAGAATCCAGCATTCCCATCACTACTATAATCTGACTTTTACTCAGGGTTGCTGTTTTAGTCTTAATTTCTCTCGAATCATTCATGCTACTCTCCCTTGCTCACCAATCTATGTTCCACATTATGCCCTCACCATCTCCGACACCAATAATTCCTCAATCTTTAGAAGCTCGTCATCCTTCGATGTGTGGACAAAATTCTTAGGAATTAATCATTCTCCATACTTCCTTCGCAATCTGATCATTCGGGCCGGCTACTCCAAGTTTGCTGTCGCCGTCTTTAGAAGCTCGTCATCCTTTAATGGTGCAAGTTTCTTCTTTGCAATCTGATCATTGACATTCTCCGTCTGACTCTTATCATAAACATATCCATTAATAGGGATGGGCAAATGGTTATTCGGTTCGGTTATTTCGGTTACGTTCGGTTATGTCTTTTACTATCCATTCGGTTAGTAACAGTTTTCGGTTCGGTTTCGGTTTCGGTTACCATTCGGTTCGGTTCGGTATGGTTATCAAAATTAATAACCGTTTGGTAACCGAAATCTTTCGGTTAACCGAATGGTTTCGGTTATTTTCGGTTAAATTTCAAATATTTTCGATTATTTTCGGTTAAATTTTAAAATATTTCAGTTATTTCAGTTCTATTTCGGAAATATTTCGGTTAGTTTCAATTATTTCGGTTAGTTTCGGTTATTTCGGTTTGGTTATTTCGGTTATATTTCGGTTATTTTGGTTAATTAGGGGAAATAAACATAATTTTTTTTTTTTGATATCCATGGATACCCATTGGTTATCGGTTAATAACCATTCGGTTATCATAACTAATGGATATCAAAAATAAAAATCATTCGCTTATTATGAAGTAACCATAACCTAACCGAACCATTAATTTCGGTTCGGTTTGGTTCGGTTTCATTCGGTTCGGTTATTATTCCCAGGCCTATCCATTAACCTGAGATCGAGACACATCAAAAACAAAGGTAAGAAACCAAAATATTAATACTCACGATTGTGTGTGCAAAATATTTAAATAACTCACACAAGAATCACTTCATCAAAAGCTTAACCCATAAACACAAACTCGTTTATGTCCCGAAACTGCGGTCTTCAGCGGCTCCAAGCCAAGGGATTATGAACCTAAATCATAATGAATGTATTAGCAAAGTGACGCCCTGACTTTCATATCACTACAAAGTGCATGAAAGTCAGCCTGACTTATCGTTTTTCATTGACTTCCGGATCGATAACTCCAGTACATACATGAAGCTTGAACTGTTGCAAACACTAACCAAACTAAAGGATATTTTTTTGCAGCCAACATTTCCCAAAAAACTGCCCCTATATATATGCTTACCACTTTGATTCCTGAACAAACAAATCACGTTCCTTCAGTAGATCCATCGTCGCAATTATGGTACTGCCTAAAATACAAATAAAGCCATGTTATGAAGCGTAGATAAACCAAATTGCTACCAAACTGAGGATGCGAGTTCCGCAAGAGCAAGACCATGTCTTAATATCGGAACAACCTACAGAGAGACAAAAACCAAGAATAAGAAATGTACACTTGTTGGATTGAGAAGAAAATATAGAAAGGGGATAGACAAACCGATATAAGCTCTTTCGGATCAATGAATTCAACAGAAGCTACACCCATTGGAGACATTATTTCTCCAATAAGCAAAAACCGGTGAGAGCGAATTAAAGAAATATAAAAAAAGAGATGTGAAACTTTGTATAAAACCGATGACACCCCAGCCACTCTTGTGCTGATTCGTACATCAATAGTCTCCCTAATTCAACTATTGCATTCACTAAGATAATTGAAAAGAAACTCATATTAAAAAGAGCAACACAGACAGCAGGAAAATGAAATCCTGTCTCTGAATACTCATTTTCAAACGTAATTTAGCAGGTAACAAAACCGGATAAATCACTAGAATGACCTTAATGGTCTAAACCAAATTCACCTCTAACCCATTTTTTCCCCCATAACCTTATAACCTTACTAACATGTGTTATTCTCATTTTATCCTTACAATAAAATATTAAACAAATTAAATAAAACGAAAAAAGAAAAAGAAATCCAGAAAAAGAAAAAAAAAATCAACCAATCAGAAGAATAGCTTCCTTCTTCTTCGCGTTCTTCTTCGCGTTCTGCTCGATTCCGACGTCCAGCTCCGTCGTCTTCCTCAGCATACCAGCTCCGACTTGGTATTCATGTGAGTTTTTGCCTCTTTTCTTTCTCTCTTTTTGTGTCACATTGATCTGAATCATTGATAATCAATTTAGGGATTGAAATTGAAACTGGGTATTCAATCAAATTGGGTATTCAATTAGGGGATTTCCAAGTAATACTGAATAACCCAAGAGTATACATACGAGTAAACTTGTTTTCGTAGTCTAAGAGAAGCTTATGTTGATAATGTATGAATTTGTAGAGATTTAGAAGCTCTAAATCTGAATCGGAGCTGGTAATGTGTCTGGTATGAATAGTATACTGGTATTACTAGTTTACTGGTATTACTAGCTATAATGTTTTTAATTTCGTACATCTGGTATGACTAGTCACTGGTATTATTAGCTAATATTTTTAATTTCGTACAACTGGTATTACTAGTCACTGGTATGACTAGTTAATTTGGTACAACTGGTAAGACTAGTCACTAGTATGACTATTTAATTTGGTAATATATACTAATGTTGTTAAATTTTTCTTTTTTCAGGGCACAATGAATATGAGTAAGTTCACAGTCATAGATTTTGATTATGTGGGATATTATTCAGGCGGACAATGGATTCTAGGAGAAGATCCCAACTATACTTTATTGATGAAAGAATCGTTGGAGGAGTTAACTTTTTGTGGGTTGGTTAGTAGAATATGCAGGAAGATTAATGTTGATGAAGATACGACGAAGCTGAAGCTAACTTAAATTTCATTTAGAGCGGATCAAAATAAGGCTAGTATATCATAGGACAATTTATCCAATGCCTCATATGTCTGAATGAAATGTTCCCGAGGAAGTTAAAGCATCTTGCGTCATACCTCCTCCTTATACCAAAACAAAAGGAAGAAATAGAGTAAATCGATACCCATCAGCTGGAGAACCTCAAAGAAGAAGAAAGCGTGGTGGGGTACTTCAAGGCTTATTTGGTGATAATCCTGGAACCAGTACCTAACTCGTTTGTGTAATTCCTTTGTGTAACTCGTTTGTGTTGTTGGATGTTAATTTTTGTCTCGGGACAACTACATAAAACTGATTTTATATATGTTATACTAGTACCTTTGAGAATACTAGGTAACACTGGTAATTCTGGTTTAGTGTTATTATGGAATTTTAATTTTAATTGAAAAATTCACAAAAAGAACAACAAATACGAAATAGTAAAATTTACGTTACAAAAGTAACTATTAAATGTTAAAAAAATGTGTATTAGGTTTATAAAATACATTTATACCATAATGATTTGTTATTAGAATATTTACACAAGAACCACCTTATACTATTAGGATCACTTTGTTAATATGAACCACCTTATGATGTGAAATATAATTAAAAAGAGTTTTATGTAATATTAATGCACAAAGTCCTTGGAAACATACTTTAATTGACTAAAATCAATTGTAAAACTATAAAACACATTTCAAGGGCTTGGTAATACTAAATTATTTTGAAAACACCCAAAAGTATAACTATTTGCAAATTAGTAATACTAGATAATTAGTAGGATAACTATGTGTAAATTTTCGCGGGCCCAAATTTTTTGAGCTTTTTCTCATTTTTTTCGCGGGCCCAAATTTTTGCGGGCCCAAATTTTTATGAATTTTTTTTATTTTTTTTTCTCATTTTTTTTTGATCCACACCCAAAACCAAACAAGTTTTTCTCATTTTTTTTCCCTTTCTCTCTCTTCCCCTTCCCTTCCTCTCGACGACGACTTCTTCTCCATTGCAGCGACTTCTCGTTTTGGTAACACATCAAGTAGCTGTTTGTGGTATGAATTTACATTGTTCTTCAGGGTTCAAGTGCAACAGCTCGGTTTGGCGAGCCGTAGGGTTGGTAAACCCTAAAAAAGAGAAGAATGGATGGATTAAACCACTCGGCCACCATGGGTTTAGGGATTCATGTTTGATTTTCTTGGGTTTGTTTAGGGTTTGTGGATTCTGAATTCATGTTAGAATCGATATAGGGATTCATGTTAGAATCGATATAGAGATTCGATTTTCTGAATTTCGGGATTCGATTTTCTGGGTAATACTGAACATAGTAATACTTAGTAATACTGAACATAGTAATACTTAGTAATACTGAACATAGTAATACTTAGTAATACTAAACCAAGTTTGTTTCCATGTTACAGATATGGACCCGAACTATAGTGCCGATAAGCGGAACAAGCGGCTAATCGAGAGGCTTTACCACCTAGCCGACGCTGACATGGACATTCCGGCAAGATGTCCATGTGGTGGACCAATCATTGAGGTGACCTTTGAAGAAGAGGTTGCTAATTTAAGGAGGGAGGTTGATGAACATCGCGAGAAGATCCGAAGCATGCGTATGGAGCTGAACAACAATGCTGAAGAGATTGTAAGGCTGAAGGATTTATTGGCGCGTGTTGTGGATTAAGCAAATGTTAAACTTTTGTTTTGTAAGACTTATTTGTTTAACTTATTTATATCTTTGACTTTCGAACCTTGCATTCCAAAACCGAAATACTAAGTATTACTAAGAATCGATATAGGGATTCCATTTTCTGAATTTCAGGATTCGATTTCCTGGGTAATACTGAACATAGTAATACATAGTAATATATAGAATATTGAACATAGTAATACATAGTTCCGGCAGTTTAATCCCGAGATAAGGGCATGCTCCCTTAGACTGTAACGGATGGGCACACCATTCATGACGAACCAAGCTTCCTTCTTTTTATCTGTGCGCGCCGTTCGCACAAGAAGCATCCACATGCCTTGAACCTTGTGGTGGGTTTCCTGGTGAATTTGGAAGAAGTGTTTGAATTGAGGGTGATTCAAAAACCAACTCTTCTCCTCTGCTTTAAGCAGATGCTTTAACCCGGTCATAAGTGTCTTCACCGCTTGACTGACATAACACCTCGTCCCGACCTTGATTTTTTTCATATACTCCCTCGGCTGGAACCACATATCCAAAGGTTGCAGTGGTTCGGTTTCATCTTCGGAATCCTGCAAGACATATGTATATAGTGTTACTTTTTGTCTTAGAAATTTTTGTTCCGGTATTACTGGTTCAGTATTACTAGTCCAATATTACTGGTCCAGTATTACTAGTCCACTATTACTAATCCAGTATTACTAGTCCAGTATTACTAAAAACCCAGAAAATTACAAGTGCTGCAAATCGAATCGCGAAAAATACAGAAAATTACAAGTATTACGATTTGATTTTGTGGGAAATGAAGGATTTTGGTGGGACAAATCGCTGGAATCAAACTGTAAAATCGTGAAAAAAGAAGAAGGTAAGTTACGGGGATGAGTTACGGCACTGAAGAAAATCGTGAAAAAAAAAAGTTTAGTTTTAGGATTTTTTTTTTTCTGTTTTCGGGTCGGGTTAAATCCGAATAGAATGGATTTGGGTGGATAGATACTGGTTGGGTTGTAAATCTTTTATACTTTCAAGGACAAATTTGTTATTTACCCCTTTTCGTTTAAAAAAAAAATTGAATAACAAATTCAATTTTAAAACAGGGTTATTCTTCCATTATTCTGTAAGTTGAAGGTCATGGCAGCGATTGATCCAACAAAACCTAAGAGCTAACGATTGTTAACTAAATGTAGAGATTAGGATCCAAGGATTCCGAGAACCAATAATTTTGGCCGTAGATACTAACAATCGTTAATCTCCAGAAAAATGTTCATCAAAATCTTATCTACTCACTGGAAATAGGACAAGGAGTTTGCTCATTTCTGAGGACGCAGATCCAGTTATTGACTAAAGGATGTGGTTGCACGAAGACCTGAAACCAGAATCAATTAATCTCTTTCACTTTCAAATACACCGAAAACTCCAAAATCTATGATTAATCCGAATCAATTTACCCAAATTTTAAAACAAAATCTCCAGATTCAATGGAGTTTCAAACGGATAATTAAAGATAGCTTCGCAATTGCCAGGAAAAAAATGCTATAAAAGAGTAGGCAAGCTCTACGCTTTTGTTTAACCCAATTTCAAAGTAACGAAACTGAGGAGAATCTTAGAAAGTTAGAAGAAGAAGAAGAAGAAGAAGAAGAGGGTGTGAAATTGGGTAAACGAACCAGGTAAATCCCAGGGCTCGAAGTTGTAAATGTCAACCTCTTGTATAATCTCGACGGACCTCTCCAAGCCATCCATCTTCCGTTTCAAGTAATAAGAAATCAGCTCGATGTCCGTCGGCGAGAATTTGAACCCAGGAAACGCCGTGGGAACCGCCATCGACACCTAGAAACCTCTGCCGCCGCCTTAGTTGACATATATATATATATATATAATCGCTGCAGCCGCTGGCGAGAGAAGCTCGAGAAGGAGTTTTTTTTTTCTGGGAAATTAAAAGAGTCACATAAAAAACAAAATAAAATTTCTTGCGAGTTGTTGCATAACGTTTTTGGGAGGAGGAGAAGAGACGCTGTGTGTAATTTTTTTGTATCTGTTTGCAAAAACATATAGCTGACGTGGCAGCTTCTCCGGGCAGATTATTTTGGCTGAGGTCGATAGTCTAAGAAGCTTCAAATAGCTGCTTTCATATAGTATAAAAAACAAATGTACAGGTAGGCTATCAAAATAAAAACACAAATACTGGCAATGCCAGGTTATTAATACAGAAAGAGTCAATTATTAAACAAGAAACATAAGGCGAGACCCAAATTCATTGATGACTACTTGTATCCTTGGAGATGTGGACCTTGCAGCCAGCCGGGAACATAAGCGTATACCTTCGAAGCACTCTAGTTTTTGGGTCCAACGACCACCTGACAAAAAAAAAAAAGAAGAAGAAAAAAGCAAATACCACTTCATTTCAATTATGCTCTAAACAATCCATACTCTAATAAACTCTCTGCTTTTAAGATAATAAACCTGAATCTGGACAAATGATGGAGAAAGGTTGCGATTATGAGCTTGGCAAACTCAGACCCTACGCAGTGTGTCCCGCCAGCCCCAAACGGCATGTAGTCCCTAGAAACCGTGCTGTGTATATCTTTTCCCTGAATATATCATCCACACAAACAAATGGTTATACTTAATCTTAGTTTTAATGTTTTGTGTGTTACAATACGCATATGGAATTGGAGCAATCACCTTCCACCTCCATGGATTAAAGGTGAGCGGATCCTCGTACTTTTCTTCATCGAAATGAACTTGAGGAATTCCAAAAAACAGCCACCCAGCAGGTAATGTATAACCTGTCCAAAGTGACTCGCTCATGAGCCAACTCTATATGTTTGCACAGCACTAATCATTAATAGTTATGAGGGTGCTATGATGAACCAAATGTATAAGGAACAGAATAGATCCTCGTTTGTATATATTGGAAAAAAAAGAGAGGTTAGAACTAGCCCGACCCATATAAGGCTAAACTTGCGCCAAGCCGGGTCAGCCTGCTAAATCCAGCATTTGACTCGCGGGTCTGATTTAATTCCTAAGAATATGTCCTAGCTAAGATCGGGCAAACAGGATAAAACTCGATACGCATTGGGTCAATTTCCTCCATCAGAATATCCCTTACAATAATGGCTGCAAACTCGTATGCAATGATGGAAAGATGGAAATATTAGCTAACCTCCAATTAGAACGTCTTGAACTGGAATTCTATGCACTGTAGGTTGTGTACTAGTAAATCGAAGCGACTCTTTGATAACCTGAAAACATGATGGAATTAATTTGACTTGTGTTTTCTATTTAATGTGTATTCTGAATTGTTTGTAATCAACTCAAAACCTCACCATGTGAGTGAATGTCATGGATTTGTATACTTCCCATGTTAGTCCAGCCTCCTTATCAGCCCGGTTTCGAACAATGGCCTCGTGCTCTCGCTACAATGCCTTCCATGGTTAACATGACATTTGTATGTCCGCAAAATTAAGTAAACAGAAATATCAATTAGAAACAAATACATGTAGTTCTTCCATAACATGGGGGTTGTCCGCTACGAGCTTCACAATCGCAGCTAAAACTCCGGGAGTTGTCTCTTGTGAGAGTATGAAGAAGGTGAATATCAAGTTGACCGCTTTGTCTATGTCCAAAGCCGCTCCATCTTTCTCCATCTCGTCAAATATAATATCCAAGAAATCGCCGAGTCCTTCTTTTGATGCCTTCTTCTTCTCAATCAAGGCTTTTAGAAGTCTTGCAGCCTTCCTCCGTGCCTAAGAAAAAATCACATGCATTATACGTTCAATGAATTATCGCAATCATGTAACGTGAGATTTTAGAAGCAAGTAGATGAATGCTCACTTTCACGAATCGATAAACAGTTGTCCCAGGAATATTGTAAGAAAACTGAAACCAACTGGTTCGGAAAGCACTCCAACATAGTCCGAGTTCTTTTACGGCCTCGGATTCCATTTCACCCATTACTTTCTTCGCAATTAGTTCACCAACCATCTTCAAATTAATAGGATACGAAAACAACAATAGTTAGAATTACCATATGTTAGTATTAGATATCATCTAGTTCAGACAAGAAAAAATTCATATAATGATATAATTTATCTGGATAACTATATATTTTGCCAAACAATTTTTTATTTATAAATAATCTACACGATATCTTTATTGTAAGATATGAAAATTTTAATTAATTATAATATTTATAAATATCATTTAATATTTATTTAATTGATTAAATTATTCAAAATATAATAACATTAATTCATGATTGTAGAGATTAAATGTAAATTTTATGTTTGGATGTGGTTACTTTGGTACCTAAGAGAAAAGATTTTAATCCCAATATGAAAATTTAAGTGACATCCAAATTTAAAAATTTATGTTTGGTTTAATTTGGTTATTTAATTGAATCATAATTAGACCAAATGATATAAATCTTATTATTAAAAACATTTTAATTTGATAAAATTTTATATATCCAAAATTAGTAAATTATATATTATACGATAATATGGTGGAGAGGGTTAGTGTTATGTTTTTATAATTGCAGTATTTTGTGGGTTGATTTGTCAAAAAATGCAAGATATGAGGCTGATTCAAGTCAAATTAAAAGGACGGGTTAGTCCATTTTAACACTAATTTGTGAAATTTGATTTTAATAAAATAATAAAATAATTAATTGTGTGGTAATCTAAATTCACATAATAACAAAGTATACAATGAAGATTACATCGAGATATACTTAACTAACTCATATTCATACTCTACTAATATCCACCATATGATATGTATCTTAGTACAATAAGAGTATGAGTTTGTTAAGTATATATCGTTGTAATCTTAATTATAAACTTTGTGATGTGAATTTAAATTAACACAAAACAAATATATATATATATATATATATATATATATATATATATTTATGAGTAATATAACCTATATGTAAGGAAATCCAAAATAATATAAATTAATATCTATATTTTCAAAATTAAATATAAATATAAAATAAAATGTATTTTTAATTAATATTGCAACAAACAGGGATAATGGTAAAATGGTTTTCAAACATATACTTTTCAAAAATATATGAAATATTTGGATGCAAAGACTAAAAGTGCTTCCCTTTTAATAGTATAGATTTATATACCAAATCTTTGTAATCAATCAATGAACTTTTATTCAGATTTCAAATATGTACTTAATAGGAATCTCATATCAAAAGTGAGATTAAACCTATAAAAATAATAAATAAGGAACATGAACTACCTCAAGTTGGCAATTGATTTTTAGTTAGAAATCCACAAAACATAACGACATCATATAAAACGACTTAAAATCTGTTTTAAGTCAAGCTTATAATACCTTGATTGCTGCCTCTCTAATATCGAAAGAACCGCTTAGTGCTCCCCTCTCGACATGGTTTTGAGACAAAAAATCAATGTCCTGAATCAATCTGGTTTTTAAGCTCTCGGGGCCAACGAATCGGGAAGTCAAGTTTCGGACATATTTATGAATCTCTTTGCTCTGAAGGAAAACATTGTTTTCTCCAAATATTCGTCTTAAGCTCTCTGTGGCACCCAATTGAGAACTCGCCTTTGCCATCTCCATATTCACGTCGGGATCAGTCGATATTATAACTTTGGCCCCGAATAGGCTTGTTCGAAACACTTTCGAACCATATCTGATTCAAACATTTTTTAAAAGAAAACTAGGAAAATAAATAAATCCCATAATATTTTGACACCATATAGTTAACAAAAAAGTGTGTACCATATCTTTTAATAATGAAAATTAGATAACTAGATAAGCGACAAGAAAGAAAAATATTTCTTCTAAGACTATTTGTCTTGTATAGCTTTATGTCACGTATCATATGAAAATTCTGAATTTAAAATACACATTGCAATTGTCTATATATATTTAATGATGCATGCATACTATACAAATTATAGATGGAAAAAAAAGTATCTTTATTCTGATTAATGGAAATGTTCGTCTAGTATGCATGCATTTATAATTGCAATAAAGAGAAGAAAAAAATCTCAGATGATAAGTAACCTGGATATTCTCTTTGCCAGGTACGGGGAAGCTACTAGACTGAAGTTAGAAGGCGTCATAAATTCGAAAGTTTCTCCGATGATCGGAAACCCCATGGAACCCGGAGGAAGTTTGCCTTTACATTTTGGATTTCTCCACTGATAAATCCAGTGACAGAGTTTAACTACTACGAGTGAGATTATAACAGACAATAATAACCCATAAAACTGTAACATCCTTTTTTCTTCTTATTGTTTAAAGATTAGGGATTCGAGTTGTATGATTCATATTGTCGTGTCTCTTATTTATACTTGAGTCTACCGTTAACTAGTGGAATATAAAATGAAGTTATATCATTTTTTTTTGGTGTTTTGCAAAAATTAGCATTTTCTAGATTTAACATAGTTTTTAAATATTAATTATTGGTCATAGTTTTTTAAAACATTTTTGATATTATTCATGATAATTTAGCCATTTTACAGTACGACATATATGCATGTGGACGGTACACAGATAGAAAAAGGGATATTTTCATCATTTACATGTCAATTTTTGGAAATATTTCTTCCTTTGAATTAATATGTACACATAATTCAATCAAGTTAACGTAATAATTGCTAATAATTCTACATCGAAATTGAAATAGGACATAGACTAATATATAAAATATTCATTTTCAATTGACTCTGAATTGAAAAATTATTGCTAAAATTCCTACATAGAAATTGAGGTACGTTTTTGGCATTTAACAAAAATCACGAAAATTATTTTGTATTGTTTCGTACCGTTTTGTGCTGTTTACTTTTTCTTTTTAGGACCCGCTAGCATTTACGGTGGTGGACGGCTGCGGATGGAAAAAATATTATCTTAAATATTAAAAAAATATTAAACAATTTTTTTCTCCTCTATCAAACATCATCATATCAAATTTCGTTATAAATTTTAGGGTTAATTACTATACTAACCTTTATTTCTATATTTATTATTAGTTTGACCTATTTTTATTTTTATTACTATAATAACCTAATTTTATTCGTATAATCAAAAATACTTTTATGGCATTTGTTGAGAAAAACGCAATTACAAAACTGCAATTACTATTCATTTACCACGTAGGCAAAAGTTGATTTAACAAGTCTACCGTTCTTTGACGGTAGATTTGTTTGATGTTGGTCAACTCAAATTTTGGTCCGTAGATTTGTTTGATGGATGGTAGATTTGTTTGAAAGATGGTAGATTTGTTAAATATTGGTAAACTTATTTTGGTATACTCATTTTAACGACACGGTAGATATATTTATTTTTGGTAGACTTAGTTTTGGTATTTGCTCAGATAACCTTCAGTTGGTAGATATATTTTTTTTGATGGTAGACTTATTTTTGGTATTTACTCAGATAATCTTCAGTTAGTAGATATATTTTCTTTGATGGTAGACTTATTTTTGGTATTTACTCATATAACATTCAGTTTGATTTTTTTGGTAGACTTATTTCTTTTGGTGGTAGAGTTAATCAGTGTGAATTATTTTATCGTGACGGTATATTTATTTATTTGACAGTAAATTTGTATTGGCAATGGTAGATTTTTATTGGGTTTGGTAGATTTGTTTGTAATGGCGGTAGATTTAAAACCGTCTAACATTTCGGTGACTTCGTTTTGTAATTGTGGTAGATTTAATTTTAATGACGGTACATTTATTGTTAATGGCGGTAGATTTAGTAAATCTTTTGGTATTTACTCAGATAACCTTAAGTTGGTAGACTTATTATTTCGCGTTGTGGTAGACTTTTATTGACGGTAGATTTATCGACATTGTTTGGTGGTAGACATTTGACTTATAAATGTAGTATTTTAACTCATCCTTATGATGAATTTACTACTCGCACAATGAATCCAAATTTACTCAGACAATGCATGGAAAGACATTAAAATTGAATATAGATCAACTTCCATTTCCTTAGTACTTTAATTGCAGAGAGAAAAATTATGTTTTTTAGATTCTAAAAGGCATATACAAACATGTTCAAGAACAAACATTTCTAAACTCACAAAAAAACATTTCTAATATCTCCCTTTCTCTAATTATATTCATATACAAGCATGTTCATTTATCTCTCTGCATTTTGGATTCGTTAACAGAATTTTCAGACGCCGGTAATATCACCGGAGATGACGCCACCTACATGTCAGAGAAAAGAGAGAATAAGTCAGTCGTTGACAATAAATCTACCATTACTACCAGTAGTTAACAATAAGTCTAGCAAACAAATCTACCGCATATACAAACTACCTACTGTCATATAAAAATAAATCTACCGTCATATATAAACAAACCTACCGTCATATACAAACAAACCTACCGTCATATACAAACAAACCTACCGTCATATATAAACAAACCTACCAAACTCACCAAACCACATATAGCTTACTAATAAATCTACCATCAAGCGTTACAAAATCTACCACCAAAGAAATACAAAATTTAACATTCCTCACCGGAAAATCCTTGCTCTCACCGGAATTCCGTTCGGTAGACCGGAAATACAGTCAAAACAAGTTATCTGCAACCAAAATAAATTAGGGTTAGGTTCGCCGCCGAAAAAAAAATGAAATTAGGGTTTTCAGCGCTGCCGCCGCCAACCGGCCATTCTCCCCCATTCGTCGCCGACACGGCGGAAGATGACTCGCCGGAACCCTCGACACGCCTCACTCCTCGCCAAATTCAATCTCCTTCGCCGAAACTTCTTCTTCGTCGCGGTTCTTCTTCGTGGAAGCAAGAGAAACCTAAAACAAAGCAAAAGGATGAAGAGACTTACCGGAAACGGCTCACTCCTCGCCAGAATCGGGCCGGAATCGCGTCGGAATCATGACGTCGTCCCAAACGTCGCCGTCGCCTCATATCGCCTTTGTTGAGAGGTTTTTTTTTTTTGTAAACCACGTTTTTTTTGTCATTAACTTTTAATGATGACACAAACCTACCGTCATATATAAACAAACCTACCGTCATATATGACGGTAGGTTTTCTTTTGTTCAAAAAAAATAAATCAAAAGTAATTAATAATGGCATAATCGTAATACAATACAACATATGGATAAAATGGACATTGAACAAAAAAGTAAGGTTAGTCTAGTATGACCTCCCTCCCTAGAAGTTAATTTAGTAATATTCTTTATGCACGAGGTTACTTTGATGAATTTTCTCTATATTTTAAGATAATATTTTGCTTTAAAAGTTATTACCAAACATGACTCAAAACTTTTCAATCTGAGGCACATTAGATAGTTGCTCCGCCCGAGACAAAGACTTGTACCATTCCAAACCCGATAATTTCAAAAAACACATTTCAACATATATATTGGTTATGCTTACAACCATTATACAAAGTATCATATATATTTGGATTGGAGTTTAAGGCCCTAAACACCGTACATAATATAAAACATACTTGGTTTTGCTAAAAAAACACAAATATACGCTAGTCGACCTAAACTCCTCGAGTCAAATACAGTCACCTTCTAAGTGTTACCTGCAAAACAAGTAGAGTCGTAAGCAACTAATTGCTGAGTGAGTTCGGATTCCATGCATAACCAAATCCCATAATCCCCAATATCACGTGACACATAACCTCATCATATGCAACAAAAGCGATATCAATGCATACATATTAGTCACCGAGCAACTTCCCTCGGCCATTCATATACCAAACCACCGATTGAACCAACACGATCATCGACCACTCTGCTCGACCCAGAATAAAAATCCCTCAACTAAAACTTAATTTTGTCGACGAACTTACCTCTCGACCACCCAAATGTGCCAAAAAAACCATTCGGACATACCGCTCGACCAAACTGAATTTTCTCCGACTAAACATGTTTTATCTCGACCAAATAAGCTTTCCTAAGTCTTTTCTTACCTTTTGGAAATTATCTTATTGTTGGGGTCGGATTTCACCCGCCCGAGATTAACTCTCTAAGTATGGAGAGTCGAGAACATGAGAAGACGACCGAACCAAGAAGGGAAGACGACCGAGCCAAGAAGGGAAGACAACCGCGCCAAAAGACAGCCCGACCCCATTCTGTTTGCCTCAGCAAGATTCGCCTCGGCCAGTTCACTTCATGCAAAGCGTGACCGAGCCGAGGCGAGATCAGTACCACTCCTCAAACCGAATCGAGGCCAAAATAAAACCAAGATGAACCGAGACCAAACCAAGATCAAGCCGAGCTGGTTCATCTTAGCAAAGTAACATGGGCCGAGCCCTGAATTTCGTGGGCCAAGCCAGAGCAAGTTTTAACTGGTCGAGGTGAAGATCACCTTCCAAACTTAATGGGCCAAATCGCGAAGCCCATCAGATGGCCTAGGTTATTTGCCGTCTCAGGAAATGATCTAAGTCGATGGCCGCACAAGAGAAAAGGAAATATTCCAGATTATGTCCGAGACCCTCGCCCACGAAATCTGTATAAATAACAAGCATAGTCATTCGTAAAGGGACATGTTTGGACCCTAGCAAAAATACTTAGCAATACATTGTACGCAATCGCTTTCTAAACATCAATAATAAAAACCATCTTTCGATATCTTCTTTGTATTTCCTTCGTTGAATCTTCTGTTCCCTTTAAAGTCCTAGACAATAATTTGGTTGTGCAAGTTTCGACTCCCACAATTTGGCGCCGTCTGTGGGGAACTAGAAGTTGCCTTCGAATGGTTCTCAAGACTTGACCGGAACTCCATAGATAACTTTCAACAATTTTCTGCCATGTTCTTAAAATAAAATTCCATGTTTATGGATTGAGGAATCTCTAATGCCGACCTATGGACCCTCACTCAAGGATCGACGGAGTCGCAACGAAACTTCATGGGATGATTTAAAACGGTTAAATCAAAAGTCAAAGATGTAAGTGACAAAGCCACCCTCGCCGCATTGAAGAATTCGCTATGGTACAAATCAGATTTCAGAAAAGAGGTCGCGCTATAAACACCTCTGACGATCCATGATGCCTTACACCAAGCCTCATATTTCATAATCGAGGAGGAGGAGCCGAAAATCCTAGACGAAAATTACAAGCCGGCAAAGTCAGCAATTCGAAACGCCACCACGACACAAAACCCCAGGAGAAACGCCCAGAACAGCGTGTACCAACAACTTGATGGACCTGAGATCGGTGGCGCTCCATAACTACCAAGTAGAAGCAGATTGTGCGTGGACGATGAACTCCAACAGCTATGATGAAAAGGAATACTGCGAACATCACCGCTGTTACGGACATCAAACGACCGACTATCAAAGTCTAGGCTCGAGGCTCGTAGGAAAAAGTTTAGCTGGAGAACTCGGCGGCGCTGTAAGCCTCGAAAAATTTGGATAAGCAGAGGAAAAAGAGCAACCCGACCATCCGAACCCATGCGATATCCCGAAGCGAGTAAGGAGCAATGACGAAGACACTACAAAAAATGGAGTTATTGTGACTAAGTTTTGATACGGAAATTATTCGTCACAAATTTATGACTTTTTAGATACGATATCGTGACCAAAGTTTTATGTCACAAATTAGTAGCTTTTGTGTCACAATATTGTGACAATCTATATCGTAGTTAACGTTTTGTCGTAATTAGTGACAAAATTATGACGAAAATAGCAGCCGTATCAATTATGACAATATTGTGACCAAATATGTAGTCACAGTTTTGTTACAAACTTGTTATGGAATGGACAGTCTTAATTTGTGACGATACAATGACTAAACGCCAGTTACAAAAAAAAATCATAATAAAAGTGTAATCAGAAGGTGTAACAAATTTGTTTAGTCATTGTTTTTGATGAAATAATTACCAAACTAATTGATTACTAACGTTTTATTCAGTCGATGAAGTAAACCTAACCCCTGGAAAAGGATAAAATATCACTAAGCTACACCAACAACGAACTACGGGACGACTTGATCCCTGAAAAAGGTACGTAAACAATCAATCTTTGGAAAGGTTCAGTTGTCCCCCCTCTCAAAAAGAGAGGAATGGGTATGTATACCTATATACTCCCATTTTATGCAATACTATCTCTCGCATTAATCATTCAAAGTTTTTATCAACACAATAACTTTCAATATTCATCATTTGATGTTATAATCATCTCGTCTGTTGCTGGCCACAATAGACGAACTACTACATCCTTTACGGATAAACCACTATATCCTATACAGATTAGGGTTCTATTACAATACACCACAGATTAAAGCGCGCTATATAAATTAAAAGCAGGTATATCTAGACCAGGGGAAGGAAAGGATATACCTCGCCCGAACCACTCATAATTTAACTATTGAGACGGGCATGTAATTCAAGTATAC
The DNA here is from genome assembly GCA_030161315.1 of Eutrema japonicum. NCBI lineage: Eukaryota > Viridiplantae > Streptophyta > Magnoliopsida > Brassicales > Brassicaceae > Eutrema > Eutrema japonicum. The sequence continues at coordinate 19,388,338 of BSQW01000011.1, forward strand.
ATCGTAAGCCCTAAAACCGAAGTAAAATCTAAACCCAGTAATCATTCGTTTCTCAGAACACTGGTATTCAACATCTCAACACATAATACTAAACATATCGTTTCAAAACACACCACTTAGTATGAGATATTTGAACACATTTCGACATGTTCTTACTTAAACCAAGTTAGGCTCGTCAATCCAAAATTACATTGCATGCCCTAAAGTCAGAGTACAAACAATAAAAAAACCCAGCAACTGCCCGCTGGTCGTTATCAATAAAACACCTCGCTTGAAACAATCACTTAAAGCTTCACTTGACAAAGTTTAAAAGCTGCAGGTTCATTAAAGATAAGTCAAGAAACAAATCTCAAAGCTAAAACGAATAAAGCCGTCCATGCACTATGTTTAGAAACAAAATATGTCGCAAAAACACTATAACAAAAACAAAATAAGAACTACTTGGGACGGTTCGGATCGACAGTCCCCTATGTAGCATTCCTTTCAAACACCTCAGGAGACATCTCGCCTAGCTAGTTGATATATCGTGGTTTTACCCGTTTTTAACCATGATATAGGTCTTGTTTATAGAGTCTTTCTAGTATTTTTGGAGTCTTTTTGAGTCTTTTCAGGTTTATGTACGTTTGGAGCTAAATTGGAGATATTGAAGCATTCTGGAGTATTTTGGAGCTAAGCAAGGATCATGCAGCTGTGAGGGTCGATTTGAGGTCTTTGTGTCGAGCGACACCACCTGGTGTCGGTCGATACCGACTGCCTGAAGAAAGGACACGCGACTTTTTCCTTATCAGAAGAAATTGCACTTTGGTCCATAAGTCTTTATCATTTACAAGAAGCCCCAAAACGTGTTTTGGCTTATAATTAGGTTTTTCAGCCGCCTTTTGGCTAAACTTTATTCTACTTTTGGTTTTTGTTTAGAGAGCTTTTGAGGGAGACAAGTCTGAAACTTTGTTCGTCCGAGAGAAGATTTCGAACCCTTGTTTATTCCCTTTATTATTACTTTTGAGTTCTCTTCAATCATGTTGTTTTACCTAATCTCCATGTCTAAGTAGATCTCCTTTTAGGTTTAGGGTTCTCATAGAGGATATCTTTGTATTCTATGTTAATTAGTTAGTCAGGATTCATAATCAAATTAGTTCTTCACCATAGGTTTTTCTTAATGCTAAATTCTAGATTAATCACCTAGAACTTAGATCTAGGGTTAATCAATTAGACACGAAAGTGTGATTGATAATCTGATAGAACTTAGGGTGAGAAAAATAACTATCTGCAAAGAAATTTGGTTTAGTTGTTTTGTGAACAAATCAAACTTGAACTTAATGCTAGTTTAGTCTTTAGGACTTGCAAAGAAATTTGGGATTCTGAGATTTAGACTTAGATAATTCTCGCAACGAAATTTGGTTAGTTATAGCTCAGTGTTTTGAGTTCAAGAACCGTGCTAAAATCTGAATCCTGATTAATTGGTTTATCTGCATTCTCTGATTTCATGAGAAATGCCCTGAACCTATTTTCCTCCACTGAATTTACAACTCTTTAAACTACATTATTGCTTCCTGTTTTATTGATTTACTTAGCTTAATTCGAATCTATATAATCTATTGTGTGATTCTTGAGTCTCTATGGTTCGACCCCTACATACTGCAACTGCAAAGCTGTTAGTACTTTATGGTATTACATTTTGAGCTTATCAAAATTTGGTGCCGTTGCCGGGGATTCGTAATTCGCCATTAGATTTTAGTTTAGAATTTCAACTAAGTTCGATAGTGTCGAGCGACACCACCCAGTGTCGGTCGATACTCATCGTTTTATTTTACTCTTTTACTTATTTTTGTTACTTACGTGCCTTGTCTTTTGTGTTTCAGGTGTATGCCTACTCGCTAAACCAGGAGGAACAAGAGCACTCAGCTAGTTAATCTTTCCAACAAGGAGCTAGCAAATTTGGAATGTACAAACAGGACAACAAAGAAGCCAGCAGAGATGAATAACCCAGTGGTATTGACTCGTGATGATGTTGGAGCTTTGAGAGACCAAGAGTGTTATTTGTGCAATGAGAGAGGGCAACGACTTGATGAGATGGAAACGTCATTGTCCCTCCAGTTGTTGTTGATGAGATTGTCGCGCCAGCTGCGCGCGACAACGAGGGGAATGTTGGAAATAATGTGTTTAATCGTGGTAGGACAATTGGTGACTACAACATGCCTGATCAGTTCTATGCCAATCGATCAACGATTCACCCTCCTGTTTTTCAGAGGAATGACTTTGAGCTAAAACCTGCATACTACACTCTTATTGGTCAGCACCCTTTTCATGGTATTTCTCATGAACACCCCATGGATCACATTGAGAGGTTTGAGGACTTGATTACTAGCATTAAGTACAATGGAGTGTCAAATGATTTCCTTTTCTGTAAGCTCTTCCCATACTCTCTTGGTGGAGATGCAGCTTATTGGCTTAAGTAGTTGCCGCCTGGATCACTGACTACCGGGGAGGAGACTAAGAATGCCTTCTTGAACAATTTTTATGATGATGCGAGATCCGAGGAGCTTAGGAATAAGATCTCCCAATTTTTTCAAGGAGCGACTGAGGCGTTTAAAGATGCTTGGGTGAGATTCAGATCATATCAGAGGGAATGTCCACATCACGGGTTCACTAAGGTTCAGTTGCTGGGTATCTTCTTCAGAGGGATTGATTGGAGGTATCAGATGGCCTTAGATGCTGCGAGTAATGGGAACTTCAAAACCAGATATCCTAACGATGCTTATGTGCTTATTGAGAACTTGGCATCTAGCAATAGTACCAAGAATGCAGACTTTGAGCGAAGAAAGCAGACTGGGAGGATGGATGGATCGCAAATTGCTGAGGTTCATGCTAAGCTGGATTCAATGCACAATCTTTTGATGAGAAAGACGAAGAAGGCTATTCACTTTACTGATGAGGTTGAGAATTTCGCTGATGATGAAGTGGAAAATGTTAACTACATTGGTGGTGCTGGTTTTCAAGGTCAGAGATATCAATACCAACAAAACAACAACCGAAACTTCACCAACAATGCTCCGCGAGGAGGGTACAAGTCTGAAGTCAATCCAACTGGTTTTGGAACAAATCAATTTGCCCATAAACCATTGCAGAGCAGTGACTACACCCGAACTTATGGGAATTCGTCTTATCAACCTCTACCTCCCAAAACCCCAGAGAACAAGGTTGAGTCTATGCTTGAACAAATTCTTCAGGGACATCAAAAGATGACAGTGGATTTCAATGGGAAGATGGATGCTATGTACACAGAACTGAATGGAAAAATCGAGGCTCTCAGTATTCATCAGAAGAAGCTGGAAACTCAGGTTGTCCAAACTGTAGGAGCTGTGAAGAGGCAAGATGGTTTTCTTCCAGGGAAGACAGAGAATCCGAGGGAACACTGCAATCACCTTGAGGAGTGGAAAAGAGGTCAATCCAGAAGTGAAAAAGAACCCAACTGCAAGAAATTTCGTTGATCTTGTGGAAAACGACGATGAGGATTCAGAAAATCCCTGTGTGTCGAGCGAAACAAGCCCAAAAACCTTCCCGAGACGTGTCAAAGCCAAGTGTGTCGATCGACACCAATCCTGTGTCGATCGACACCAATCCTGTGTCGACCGACACGAACCCCGAGGTTTAGAAGCAACCCGAGTTGATTAAAAAAAGGGTTTACAAGCCTAAGATACCTTACCTTAAGCCTCTTAGGAAGACCAAGAAGGAGGTAGAAGATTCTAGATGCAAGGCGATAATGGATAAGTTGATTGTTGAGCTTCCTTTTGTCGATGCTATCAAGACTTCCCCAACCTTTAGGAGATATGTTAAGAGGATGGTATCAAGCAATGTGAACCTTGAGGAAGGAGTTTTGATGATTACTCATGAGTGCAATACGATTCTGCTCAACAAGATCCTGGAAAAGCTACCAGATCCAGGGAGTTTTGTGTTGGATTGTACGATCTTCACATAAAGATTTGCGCGTTCTCTTTTTGATCTTGGCTCAAGTGTGAACCTCGTGCCATACTTAGTTGCTCAGCGGATGGGGATGACAGACTTCAAGTCCACTAGGATCTCACTGATACTTGCTGATCGCTCAGTTCGACTTCCTGAAGGATTGCTCGAAGATGTTCCAATTAAGATTGGGAATTGCTTAATCCCAACTGATTTCATTCTCTTGGAATATGATGCAGAGCCCAGGGATCCTCTTATTCTAGGAAGGCCATTCTTAGCAACATCTGGAGCTTTGATCGATTGCAGGAATGAGAAGATAGCTCTTAACATTGGTGATTTGGTTATGACTTTCAACATGGAGAAGATGATGCAGAGACCATATATCGATGGGTAGACTTTCTTTGTTGATACTTTCAACGATATAGCTGAAGAGTATTTTCTGGAGATGCATCATGAGGATCCACTAGAGAGAGCATTGGTCTGTTCAGTTGATTCAGAGGTGTATTTGAGTGATGTTGCTGCTGGATATGCTAAGATGCTCGACACAACAGGAGCAGTATCGAGTGATACCAGTGATGGTGTCGATCGACACCACCTACGAGCATGTGAAGAGTTGGCCAAAACTTCTAAGAAAGCTGTTATGCTTGGTGATTGGAGTGAGGAGAAAGCTCTAAGGTCGAACTCAAACCACTCCCAACAGATTTAAGATATGTTTTTCTTGGTCCGAATTCCACATATCCAGTTATCATTAATGCTTCCTTAAACAACGCAGAGATCACCTTACTGCTGAGCAAGTTGTGCAAGTATCGTAAAGCTCTTGGCTATTCTCTTGATGACATTTCAGGTATATCCCCAGACTTGTGCATGCATAGGATTCATCTTGAAGACGAGTCAAAATCTTCAATTGAGCATCAGAGGAGGCTGAATCAAAACTTGAAAGAAGTGGTTAGAAAGGAGGTAATGAAGCTCTTGGAAGCAGGGATTATCTATGCCATTTTGGACAGTTCTTGGGCCAGTCCAGTTCACGTTGTGCCTAAGAAAGGAGGGATAACTGTGGTGAAAAATGAGAAGGATGAGCTGACCCCTACTAGGCAATCACTGGACATCGAATGTGTATTGACTACAAGAAGATAAATGCGGCCACAAGGAAAGATCACTTCCCATTACCATTTATTGATCAGATGTTGGAGAGGTTAGCAAGTCATCCGTACTATTGTTTTCTCGATGGGTACTCAGGTTTCTTTCAGATTCTGATACATCCAGGGGATCAAGAGAAGATGACATTTACATGTCCTTATGGCACATTCGCTTACAGAAGAATGCCCTTTGGATTATGTAATGCTCCAGCCACTTTTCAGAGGTGTATGATATCTATCTTCACAAACATGATTGAGGACTTTATGGAGGTATTCATGGATGATTTTTCAGTGTATAGATCATCATTCAAGAGCTGTCTTGATAACTTGTGCAAGGTGCTACAGAGATGTGAAGAGAAACACTTGGTTCTTAATTGGGAAAAGTGTCACTTTATGGTTCATGCTGGCATCGTTCTTGGGCACAAGGTTTCTGAGGCTGGGATAGTGATAACCCTGTATTTTACCATCTTGAGTCCCGTATTTTCCTATGTTTTCTTTGTGTTTCATGTTGTTTTCATAACATTTACGTCGCATTTAGGTCCAAATCGAGTCGCATTGCATTTAGGATGTCCTAGGTTGTTTTTGTGTTCTTTTTGGCTTGTTATAGCCTTTCTCAGGTGTTCGGGACTGATTTGGATGAGCGCGGACGGAAGGAAACCGCAAAGATTGAAGAAGGAACGTGAGAACCGGAAAAATACACAGGCGATCGGTTACAAACCGATCGCTGAAACCGATCAAGATTGCTTCAGGCGATCGGTCATAACCGATCGCCATAACCGATCGACATGCATCCGGATTTTCAGCATGATTTTGGGAACCAACCACTTATGTAATATAATTGTCAACATTTCTTCTTTTTTTGAGGAACTCTAGGCACGAAAATAGAGACTCTCTGCTTCTTTTGAGTGTTCTAAGCCACCTACTTCTCTTCTCTTCTCTCTTGTTTTTGTATGAAGGATTCAAGATCTACAAGAAGCTAGTGAAGATTTTCTTAAACTCTTTCCATCAATCTTCTTATTTTTGCTATGTCTTGCTTTTGTTCGGTTTCGTTTTCTGTTTTGACCATGTGTGAGTAGTTCATTTATGGATTGTGGGATTGGTTGATTTAGAGGAATAGATGATGATCTTTTGATGTTTAGGATGAAACTACAAAGGTTCTCATGACTAGAAGTGGTCTTAAAGCTAGGATTGAACTAGCTACTCAATTTCTAGAACATGGACAGATTACACTTGAGAGAGGTTTAGTAACTGTCTAGAAGATTTCTATTTATGTTTTTGATGCTTAGCAAGGCGAGAGTCATGACTAAGAATCATTAATTGGCTTAAAAGGACTTGAGTTTTATGCTTGTCGATAAATCGGTTGCAATTGAGAGATTAGCTAATTTGAATTATCGATGAAGGGTTTAGCATCATGAGAGTGAGTTAAGCTATTTGAAAGTGTTCCTTGCCATAGAATAAGCTCAATGAGTGATTAGAAACATCATTAGAAAATCATCGAATACTCGAAATCGCATGCCATATCCTACGATCCATATCTTCGTCTTCTTGAGTTAAATCGTGTTTAGTATCTTGTCGTTCTTGAATTTGTGTCTCTAAATTTAGCTTTGATCATTACAAGTGTTCTGTATTTTTCTCATTATCTGTTTCTTCTCTTTACTTTTAGTTTTACCGTAATTAGTTCGTTAGACAAAAACCAACAAAAACGTTTAGCTTAGCTTGATTAGTTTCTTGTATTCTTATTGTGCTGTTCTTATTTCCCTGTGGATTCGATCCCTAAGTACAACAACGACATACCGTTATGATTGCGGTAGTGTTCACATTAGGGTAATTGATGTGATTGAAAACACGTGTATCAATTTGGCGCCGTTGCCGGGGAAGTTAGCAATAGCCATTAGGATTTGGATTCTATCTAAGTCTAAGTATTTTTCTTTACCTTGTTACCAAACTACCCTGTTTTGTTTGCTCTGCTTTTTGAAGGTTTATGCACACGAGAAGTCAAGGGCAAGAGAACTTACAACCACTTGTGCAAGACATTCGGAGATTCGAAAGAGATAATCAAAGAGCAACCAGAGAACGTGCCGAGCACGTTAGACGATTAGGTATGGACGGTCAGCAAATTGATCCTCCTCCCCAAGGAGAGAACCCACAGCAGGACGAAGCCCAAGGAGTAGGCGTAAACCCGAGACAGCCTGTCCATGCTCCTAGACAGCCACAAAGGATCGGAGCATTCGATGAACCTAATACACAAGGGGTTCTAACTGGGATAAGGCCACCACCGTTTGTCAACAACAACTTCGAAATAAAGTCGAGCCTTATCAACATGGTGCAAAACGCCAAGTTCCATGGCCTGCCAATGGAGAATCCGATCGATCACATCGATCAATTCGACCGCTTGTGTGGGACTGTCAAGATGAACGGAATCCCGGAGGACGTGGTTAAGCTGACTCTCTTCCCATTCTCTTTGGGAGACAAGGCTGCTCAATGGGAGAAAGGAGTGATTACTACCACCATACCAACTTGGGAGGAATGCAAGAAGCAATTCTTGGCAAAGTTTTTCTCAAGACAAAAGACCGCGAAGCTGAGAAACGACATCACAAGCTTCAAACAAGGAGCAAATGAATCGTTTTATGAAGCGTGGGAGAGACTGAAGGGATACACAAGAGCCTGCCCTCACCACGGAGTATCGAAAGAAGCACTTCTCGGAATCTTACACCGAGGTGTTCTTGAAAAATACCAACTGGCCTTGAACACGGCAAGCAATGGGAGTTTTGCTAGCCAAGACGTTATTAATGGAGAAATACTTGTTGAGAATCTAGCTCAAAGCGACCAAGGCTATGGAGGTGATTATGATCGAGCGGTGAGAGATGCACGGTATGACGATCAGAGGTTCAAGGACTTGAGTGATAAGCTGGACAAGGTTCTGCTTGTGAGCCAAAGATCAGTCAACTACGTGGGAGAGTATGGAGCCCAAGGAGGATACCAAGACGTAGGACAAGAGGGGAATGAAGAGCTTCAAAACGAAGTGAACTACATTGGGAACCAAGGAGGTTACCAAGGGAACCGAGGAGGGTTCAACCAGAATTATCGGAATCATCCTAACTTGTCCTATCGAAGCAACAACGTGGAGAACCCTCAAGATCAGATCTACCCTACACAAAACCAGCAGGGGTTTCAGCCCAAGACATTCAACCAAGGAGGTTTCAAATCTAACCAAGGCGGTTTTCAAGGAAATCAAGGAAGCCAAAGAGCCTACACCTCGAACTACCAGCAAGGGTATCAACCGAAGCCAAGCAGCTTCCCAAACCAGGAGAACGCACCTACCAAGGAAACACAAAGTGATGTGCAAAGCATGCTCAAACAGATTTTGGAAGGGCAAGCTAAGGGGCAAGTTGAACTTACAAAGAAGATGATAGACATCAACAACAAGGTCGACGGTGTCTACATGGATCTGAATGCCAAGTTTGAGAACCTGTCGAAACACGTTAAAGGCCTAGATAACCAGATCGCTCAAGTAGCCTCGACATCTAAAGGACCGAACGGAGTTTTGCCCGGAAAACCGGAGATGAATCCGAAAGAATACTGCCAAGCGATCACCTTGAGGAGTGGTACTGAGCTACCAACAAGGGAACAGGTTGTGGTAGGACCAAAGGAACCAAGTCAGGATGGATTCGAAGAAGTAGTTGAAAATCCGCAAAATCAGAGCCTTGGATCGGTCTTGCCGATCGGTTATAACCGATCGGAATTTGATGAAATCGGTTCCTCCGATCGGTTGCGAAACAGCGACCTGTTACGAGACGAAATCGACCAGTCCGGATCGGTTACTCCGATCGGTTACAAACCGATCGCCAGCCCCCGATCGGTTAGTAACCGATCGCGAAAACCGATCGCAGACCAAAATGACGGGAATGATATTTCGAATGATCCGATCTCTGAGGATTCGAAGAAGAAGAATGAAGATGAATCATCTGAGGTCATCAAGAAGAAAGTAGATTTCATCCTTCCACCGTACGAACCAAAGATCCCATTTCCCGGAAGGTTCAAGAGGCAAATCATGGACAAACAATTCGAGAAATTCAAGAAGATCATGAAGACGGTTCAAGTCACTATACCTTTTGCTGATCTTATGCTCGAATGCCCAACATACAACAAGCTACTCAAGGATGTTATGACCAAAAGGAGGCAGCTTGAAGAGGCCATGGTGGAGATTAACCATGAATGTAGCGCGATAATCCAAAATAATTTGCCTAAGAAGCTTAAAGATCCGGGCAGTTTCACTCTACCTTGCGCATTAGGACCCATGTCCTTTGGAAAATGTTTGGTTGATCTTGGTGCGAGCGTGAGCCTCATGCCATTGACGGTTTCTAAGAGGCTGGGATACACAAACTTCAAGAAGACCAGAATTTCGCTAGTCTTAGCGGATAGAACAATCCGTTTTCCAATCGGGATTCTTGAAGATTTGCCGTTGAAAGTTGGGGACAGCATTATCCCTACGGATTTTGTGGTGCTGGAGATGGATGAAGAACCATCGGACCCTATAATCTTGGGGAGACCTTTCTTAGCAACTGCGGGTGCCATCATTGACGTGAAGAAGGGCATGATCGATCTGCACTTGGGAGATCTCGTTCTGAAATTCAACATAATGGAGGTGATGAAGAAACCAACCATAGAAGGAAGGGTTTTCTACATAGAGACCTTGGATGAGATGGGTGACGAGTACTCGATGGAGTTGAGCATGGAAGACGCCCTAGAAGTTGCCCTTACACAAAACAGCGAGGAGTGTAAGCTTGTGAACGAGGAAGCGACCGAATATGAGAGAATTCTGGACTCTCATCTGCCGTGGAATAAAGAAGCATACTTCTCTGAGATAGGCGAAAGCGTGAGAACCAAGAAAAAAGTAGACACTAGCAATGGTAAGTCTAGTGTGGAGGATGATTGGAGTGAACTCGATGCTCCGCAACTTCAGCTCAAACCACTGCCCAACGGTCTAAGGTACGCGTTTCTTGGACCGAACTCTTCATATCCTGTGATCATAAGTGATGCATTGAGTGATGAGGAAACATCTATGCTTTTGACTGAGTTGAAAAAGTATAGAAAGGCTATAGGATATTCTCTGAAGGATATAAAGGGAATCTCTCCGTCATTGTGCATGCATAGAATTCATTTAGAGGATGAATCTAAAGCTTCAATTGAACATCAAAGACGGTTGAACCCAAACTTGAAAGAAGTAGTGAAAAAGGAAGTTTTGAAACTACTTGAAGCGGGGGTGATATATCCAATCTCGGATAGTACTTGGATCTCCCCGATTCATGTAGTTCCAAAGAAAGGAGGAATGACCGTAATCAAAAACGAAAAAGACCAATTGATTCCAACTAGAACCATCACAGGCCATAGAGTTTGCATTGACTATAGGAAATTGAATTCCTCAACTAGGAAAGATCATTTTCCTTTTCCATTCATTGATCAAATGCTTGAAAGACTTGCAAATCATTCATATTATTGCTTCCTCGACGGTTACTCGGGTTTCTTTCAAATACCGATTCACCCGAGTGACCAAGAGAAGACGACCTTCACTTGCCCATATGGTACCTTTGCTTATCGAAGGATGCCTTTTGGTTTGTGTAATGCACCCGCGACTTTTCAAAGGTGTATGATGTCTATCTTCTCGGACTATATTGAGGATATAATGGAAGTATTCATGGATGACTTCTCTGTATATGGTTCTTCGTTTGGTGGTTGTCTTTCTAATTTGTGCAGGGTGCTCAAAAGATGTGAAGACACAAATCTCGTTCTGAATTGGGAGAAGTGCCATTTCATGGTGAAGAACGGAATTGTTCTCGGGCACCGCATTTCTGAAAGTGGGATCGAAGTCGACAAGGCAAAGATTGAGGTTATGATGACTTTAGAACCTCCATCGACGGTCAAGGGAATCCGAAGCTTCTTGGGACATGCTGGGTTTTACAGGAGGTTCATAAAGGATTTTTCAAAAATCGCAAGACCACTCACGAGGCTTTTATGCAAGGATGCTGACTTTGTCTTCAATGAAGAATGCCACGAAGCTTTTGTGACGCTGAAAAGTGCCTTGGTGAGTGCACCGATTGTACAGCCACCGGATTGGAGCTTCCCGTTTGAAGTGATGTGCGATGCAAGTGACTATGCTGTCGGAGCTGTGTTGGGACAGAAGAAGGATAAAAAGCTCCATGTGATCTATTACGCGAGTCGGACTCTGGACGATGCTCAAATGAAATATGCAACAACGGAGAAAGAGCTATTGGCGATTGTCTATTCCTTCGAGAAGTTCCGATCTTACTTGGTGGGTTCGAAAGTCATTGTACACACCGACCATGCTGCGTTGAGATACTTGTTGGCTAAGAAAGATGCCAAACCGAGATTGTTAAGGTGGATTCTTCTTCTACAAGAGTTCGACCTTGAAATCAAAGACAAAAAGGGGATTGAAAATGGAGTAGCTGATCATTTGTCGAGGATGAGAAACGAGGAAGCAATCCCCATCAATGACTCATTACCCGAAGAACAAGTGAACCTGATTCGAGTCTTGCACGTGGCAGATTCTATGATGAAAGAAATGCTGTCAACAAACACCATGGAGGATAGCTCGCCTTGGTATGCAGATTTTGTCAACTTCTTGACAATTGAGAAAGAACCACCGAATCTCCAAGGGTACTCGAAGAAGAAGTTTTACAAAGATGTCCGCCATTACTTTTGGGACGAGCCTTATCTCTATAGGCGTTGCAACGATGGGCTATATAGGAGATGCATTTCGGAAGAGGAGACTCCCGGAATTCTGTTTAGTTGTCACGGATCGGATTATGGAGGACATTTTGCAACGTTCAAGACGGTCCAAAAGGCTCTACAAGCTGGATTTTGGTGGCCTACAATGTTTAAAGATGCTTATGATTTCGTATCTAAATGCGATGCATGCCAAAGGAAGGGCAATATAAGCAAGAGGAACGAGATGCCTCAAAACCCGATCCTTGAAGTGGAAGTGTTTGACGTGTGGGGCATAGATTTCATGGGACCATTCCCGTCCTCGTATGGCAACCAATACATCCTTGTAGCGGTTGACTATGTGTCGAAATGGGTGGAAGCCATAGCAAGTCCAACAAATGATGCTAAGATCGTGGTGAAGCTGTTTAAGAGCATCATATTTCCAAGGTTTGGAGTACCACGTGTGGTGATAAGCGATGGCGGAAGCCATTTCATCAACAAAGTGTTTGAGGGACTCTTGAAGAGACATGGCGTTAAGCATAAGGTGGCTACACCTTATCATCCTCAAACATCTGGTCAGGTTGAAGTGTCAAACCGTCAAATCAAAGAAATTCTGGAGAAGACGGTTGGGAAAACAAGGAAGGATTGGTCCACCAAGCTAGACGATGCTCTATGGGCATACCGAACAGCTTACAAAACTCCGATTGGGACAACTCCGTTCAATCTGATTTACGGAAAATCTTGCCATCTACCTATGGAGATGGAGTACAAGGCGTTGTGGGCAACTAAATTACTCAACTTTGACGTCAAATCTGCCTCCGAGAAGCGTTTGGTGCAGTTGGAGGAGCTTGAGGAAATCCGGCAAGGAGCTTATGAGAGCTCGAGGATTTATAAGGAACGGACAAAGGCCTTCCACGACAAGAAGATTTTGAAGAGAGAATTCAAAACCGGGGACCAAGTCCTGCTGTTCAACTCCAGGTTGAGGTTGTTTCCCGGGAAGCTGAAATCAAGATGGTCGGGACCGTTTACGATCAAGGAAGTCTATCCCTACGGAACAATGGAACTGTGCAACGATTCCGGAGAAGATTTCACAGTGAACGGACAGCGCTGCAAGCCGTACTTGGCAGACATCAAAATCGAGGAACAAGCCACGGTTCCTCTTTCCGAACCCCAAAACGCATAAGGCGTTAACAAAGTCAAGCTTAGCGACTTAAAACAAGCGCACTTGGGAGGCAATCCCATGTTATCCTTTGTAAATATGTTTATATGTGTGATTTAGGTTTGAATTTATCTTTATTTTGTGTGTTTTCAGTGTTACATGGCGTCAGGATTAGCAGGAGAAACGTCCGGGATCAAAGCAGAAATTTGGCAAAAAGAACAAGGTCGATCGGTTTCACCGATCGGTTATAACCGATCGAAAGTTGCATCGATCGGTTATGTCGATCGGTTGCGAAGTAGCGACCAGTTACGATGGAAAATCAGGTTGCCTCGATCGGTTTCATCGATCGGTTATAACCGATCGCGACACAAGGTAGGTTATTTCTTCTTCTTCTCACGCGATTTCTCTCTTTTGAACGTTTTTATTCTTGCTTTTTCTATTTATGAACTTTTGTTACCTCTCGACTTGTGATACACCGAGACGGTGTAAATCAAGTCCGGGGGGAGTACTAATTTGAGTTTATTTGTTTTTGAGTTTTATTTGTTTCTTTTTATTTTCGTTTTTGCATTTTGCATTTTCTTAAAAAAAAAAAAAAAAAAAAAAAAAAATAATAATCATTTTGCTCATTTAGAATTTGATTTCTCTTTCTTCATTTTTTAGGATTGAGTCTAGAAGCATATAGGATGCATTCATATGCATAGGGGACAATGATTAAGCACTTGAACTTTGAAAACATTGCCCTCGTTAATCATGTTATGATGCTTGAACCGCTTCGAAAATTTGGAAAATCCATGCTTTGATCTCTTGGCTTGAATGCTCTTGATTAGGATGAAGCTCGTTGTGATTTGATTCCAACTCTAATTATTTGAACCTAATTTGAACATTAATTGTCTCGCCTAGGGGTTCGAAATGCATTCTCATGGTCTTAATCTATATACTCGAATTTTCTTATCCACTTTACCACTCTTGTGCTAATTCGAGTAGCTATCTTCATCTTTAGGATAGTTCCCCACCTCATCACCAAAGCCAATTGTTTCGAACCCATGTTATTTGTGAGTGAGGCCTTTTTCTTGAAAGTGCATACAATTGAAAAATCTTGTAAGAGAAAGGAACGACAAGGCTTATCTTCCTTAGATAAATGACTTGGGATTTGATAGATAGAATGGTTAAGATAAGTTGGAATGAATGGTGAGTGAAAAAAGGGATATGGTGAGAGAAAATCGGGTGTAGGCTAAAGAAAGAGCCTAAGGTGTAAAAAGAAAAAGAAAAGAAAGCGAGAAACTCTAGGAGAAACCGTATATCTAAAGTTATCTAAACTCTCGATATATATATAAAAAATAAAAAAAAAATAAAAAAAAAAAAAAAAAAAACAGAATAAGAGTTTAGACTAAGAAGAGAAATTCTCCTAGAGTGTTAAGAAAAATAAAAGAAACGAGGTTGTGAGCAATGTGTATATTTAGCCAAAAAGGGGCTATGGGTTTTATTTACGGGATAAGAGATTGTGAGGCAATGAGCTTAAGACGAGAGATTAGAAAGCTAGGATAGGATGGAAGATAATCTTTGATACATCATTGTTCTATTCCTTCCTTGCTTTTTCGAATTGCCATGCATTACGTTTTTGTGAGAGAAAATCACCCGTAAAATTTGAACCTCCTCGTATATTGCTTTCTAGCCTTTCTCACCAAAACCGATTGAGAATGTATTAGATTCCCTTATGTGAGACCGCACTTGAAAAGATTTAATTGAATGTTAAAGAGTTGGTTGATATGAATGCTTGTGGATTCTAAAGTCTTAGGCACTAAAGTAAAAGATTCAAGTTGCGATAAGTATGGAGAAGTTCGTTAGAGTAGAAGCGATTTTTGCATTATGGCATTTTTACCTAAGGGCATTGAGTTGAAAGTTTGATGTGTTTCCTTTTGGATATGAGTCCCCACCTTCAAACCTCTCTTCTTGGCTTACTTTGCTTTATTCGCTTGAGGACAAGCAAAAGGCAAGTCCGGGGGAGTTGATAACCCTGTATTTTACCATCTTGAGTCCCGTATTTTCCTATGTTTTCTTTGTGTTTCATGTTGTTTTCATAACATTTACGTCGCATTTAGGTCCAAATCGAGTCGCATTGCATTTAGGATGTCCTAGGTTGTTTTTGTGTTCTTTTTGGCTTGTTATAGCCTTTCTCAGGTGTTCGGGACTGATTTGGATGAGCGCGGACGGAAGGAAACCGCAAAGATTGAAGAAGGAACGTGAGAACCGGAAAAATACACAGGCGATCGGTTACAAACCGATCGCTGAAACCGATCAAGATTGCTTCAGGCGATCGGTCATAACCGATCGCCATAACCGATCGACATGCATCCGGATTTTCAGCATGATTTTGGGAACCAACCACTTATGTAATATAATTGTCAACATTTCTTCTTTTTTTGAGGAACTCTAGGCACGAAAATAGAGACTCTCTGCTTCTTTTGAGTGTTCTAAGCCACCTACTTCTCTTCTCTTCTCTCTTGTTTTTGTATGAAGGATTCAAGATCTACAAGAAGCTAGTGAAGATTTTCTTAAACTCTTTCCATCAATCTTCTTATTTTTGCTATGTCTTGCTTTTGTTCGGTTTCGTTTTCTGTTTTGACCATGTGTGAGTAGTTCATTTATGGATTGTGGGATTGGTTGATTTAGAGGAATAGATGATGATCTTTTGATGTTTAGGATGAAACTACAAAGGTTCTCATGACTAGAAGTGGTCTTAAAGCTAGGATTGAACTAGCTACTCAATTTCTAGAACATGGACAGATTACACTTGAGAGAGGTTTAGTAACTGTCTAGAAGATTTCTATTTATGTTTTTGATGCTTAGCAAGGCGAGAGTCATGACTAAGAATCATTAATTGGCTTAAAAGGACTTGAGTTTTATGCTTGTCGATAAATCGGTTGCAATTGAGAGATTAGCTAATTTGAATTATCGATGAAGGGTTTAGCATCATGAGAGTGAGTTAAGCTATTTGAAAGTGTTCCTTGCCATAGAATAAGCTCAATGAGTGATTAGAAACATCATTAGAAAATCATCGAATACTCGAAATCGCATGCCATATCCTACGATCCATATCTTCGTCTTCTTGAGTTAAATCGTGTTTAGTATCTTGTCGTTCTTGAATTTGTGTCTCTAAATTTAGCTTTGATCATTACAAGTGTTCTGTATTTTTCTCATTATCTGTTTCTTCTCTTTACTTTTAGTTTTACCGTAATTAGTTCGTTAGACAAAAACCAACAAAAACGTTTAGCTTAGCTTGATTAGTTTCTTGTATTCTTATTGTGCTGTTCTTATTTCCCTGTGGATTCGATCCCTAAGTACAACAACGACATACCGTTATGATTGCGGTAGTGTTCACATTAGGGTAATTGATGTGATTGAAAACACGTGTATCAGATAGTGGGATAGAAGTTGACAGAGCTAAGATTCAAGTCATGACAAGCCTTCAACCACCGAAATCTGTAAAGGACATTTGAAGTTTCCTTGGTCATGCTGGGTTTTACAGGAGATTCATCAAGGATTTCTCAAAATTAGCCCGCCCACTCACCTCTCTATTATGCAAGGTGTCAAATTCGACTTCACCTCTGATTGTCTTGCAGCTTTTTATCAAATTAAGAAGGCATTGGTGAGTGCTCCCGTTGTATAACCTCCGGATTGGAATCTGCCTTTTGAGGTTATGTGCGACCCTAGTGATTTTTCAGTTGGATCAGTTTTGGGTCAGAGGAAGGATAAGAAGCTTCATGCTATCTACTATGCCAGCAGGACTTTGGATGATGCTCAGCGAAACTACAGCACCACAGAGAAATAACTACTTGCAGTTGTTTTCTCCTTTGAGAAATTTCAGTCCTACTTGATTGGGAGCAAGGTGACTGTTCACACAGACCATGCTGATCTCAAATATTTGCTGCAGAATAAGGATCTCAAACCTCGCCTTTGTCGTTGGGTCATTTTGTTCCAAGGCTTTGACATTGAAGTTAAGGACAAGAAGGGCATAGAGAATGGGGTTGCTGACCATCTTTCGCGGATAAGGATCGATGCAGATGTTCCTATTGATGATTGCCTACCAGAGGAGAACATCTACTTCATCGAAACTGGGCTTCAAAGTTGTTTTGCCGAAAAACTGCAAATTTCACGAGTTATAGGTTTTGGTATCGATCGATACCCACCTAGTGTCGGTCGATACCCTTCGACATTAGGACCAATTTTGTCTATGGATCACGTTGGTATTTCTGAAGGGCATCTAGCTGCTGTGACTGTTCCTGATCGACCATGGTACGATGATATCGCCAACTATCTTGCTGCAGAGGACGAGCCAAAGCACCTCAAGGGATACGATATGAAGAAATTTATGCGTGACATAAGGAGATTCTTTTGGGATGAACCTTACTTCTACAAACACTGCTCTGATGGGATGTACATGAGATGTATTGCAGAGTCTGAGGTACCTGCGGTACTGTTTCATTGTCATGGGTCTGAATATGCTGGACACTTTGCTACTTTCAAGACAGTGTCCAAGGTTCTTCAAGCATGCTTTAGGTGGCCTACTATGTTTAAGGATGCTCATACTTTCATCTCGCAGTGTGATGTTTGTCAAAGGAGAGGGAAGATCAGTAAGAAACATGAGATGCCACATAATTTCATCCTTGAGGTTGAAGTTTTTGATTATTGGGGCATAGATTTCATGGGTCCTTTTCCTTCATCATATGGGAATAAGTACATTTTGGTTGCTGTAGACTATGTGTCTAAGTGGGTGGAAGAAATTGCTAGTCCAACCAATGATTCTTCAGTGGTCCTTAAGATGTTCAAGAGCATTATTTTCCCTAGATTTGGAGTACCTCGAATTGTTATAAGCGATAGTGGCACTCACTTTATTAACATGGTATTCGAAAAGCTGCTGAAGAAGCATGGTGTGAATCATCGTGTAGCTACTCCTTATCATCCTCAGAATAGTGGGCAGGTTGAGGTCTCCAACAGACAGATCAAAAATACTTAGCAATACCTTGTACGCAATCGCTTTCTAAACAGCAATAATAAAAACCATCTTTGGATCTCTTCTTTGTATTTTCTTCGCTGAATCTTCTGTTCCCTTTAAAGTTTTAGAAAAGAATTTGGTTGTGCGAGTTTCGACTCCCACTATTACCATTCTGGATCCTGCTCGTCTTGATCTCAGACAAACCATACGACTGGAATCAATTCCTCACGGTCCAATCATAATTTTACTCGGCCATTTCCCTTTTTAGGCTTCATCTCACCTTGCCGAACTTAATATATTCCACATGGATGATTCTAACGTGTCTCGACACTTTTTGGTCGAATCATACGTCTTATGATTGACTTTGGTCATGCCATATCGACTATATTTTAATCCCTTTGGCTATTACTTAACTTTCTCGACCACTTAAGCTTCGTTTGGTCTAATTTATCATTCCCAAATCCAATTCTCCATCACTTCGTACGAGCCTCGACCATATCGAGTTTTCTTGATTTAGGAGATGTTAGTCAATAAACGAGTGATCTTTGTGACATTTGTGTAAGCACTAAATAACCTTAGTTTGCTTTTATTGATAATGATAATAAAGTTGATGCACTTTTAATCTTAATTATTGTGATGTGTAAGGTTTGTGCAGCACACTGGCGATTTGTGGATATGTTTATTTCTTTACTGTGGTTGATGATTGTTCACGAGTTGTTTGGGTGTTCCTAATACGTTTTAAGAGTAAAGTTGCAATGCATTTGTAAAATTTATGTGCTATGGTGGAACGAAAATTTGTTACTCATGTGCGAACGATTCACATTGATAATGGTATAGAGTGTATGTGTCTCAAATCATATTTTGCCTCACAAGGAATTCGACATCAAACTTCATGGGTTGGCACGCCGCATCAGAATGGTCGTGTGGAATGGAAACACACAATATTCTCATTGTGGCTCGTTCTATACGATTTTAGGCATCATTTCTAATATAATTTGGGGTGATTGTGTTCTTACAACTAGTTACTTAATATTTGCACTCCATCGTCTATTCGAACTGGTAAAACTATGTATGAGGTATTATTTGGGAAATCCGCTTCTTACAAACATATTTGTATTTTTGGGCTCTTTGTGTCATGCTCACAAGGGAACTCATTCTACATACAAAATTTGATGAAAAAGCAACTAGATGTGTATTTCTTGGGTGTACCTATAATAAAAAAGGATGGAGAGTGTATGATCTTGAAAGACAAGAGTACTTTGTTTCAGGTGATGTGGTATCCAATGAAGACGTTTTTACTTTTGAAAAGGTTTCCTCTTTTTCTGACAATCCAGCACCCATTGTTTGTCCAATTATTGATGATGATGATGAAGTGAATTTTCTTCCTTCTTCACGTGGTGATACTCAGTTCAGTGGGAGTGCAGATTCATTTGTGTCACCAAATAGTCCAACAATGGGGAGGGGGGGAGCAGTTCTCTTCTTCTTCATCGTAATTGTCAAAGTATACTTTTGATGTGCTAGTTACATACACATTATGACATTAGTCTTTGTCGAACCTGAGACAGTTTTTGTACCAGTTTCTCAAAAAGTTTGTGTCAAACCTAGGACAGTTTTTGTACCTAGATAGTTTCTCATACAGTTTTGGGTCGTGGTCATCGTAAGAAAAATAAGTTTGTTCCTCTTCAGCCTTTTGTTACATATTCAGATAAGTCTTTGCATGAACAATCACACTCACAATCACAGTCTTCACCCTGATCACCTCACGTCCTCCAGATAAACCATATTTCCTAGCTAATTATGTATCTTGCATATGTTTCTCTGATAACTATAAGGGGTTTTTTTTTTGCCAAAATTACTACGGTTGGTGAACAATGTTCATTCAAAGAAATTATGCAATATATTGAGTGAAGGCAAGCTGCATAGATTCATACACTTGAGGTTAACAAAAATTGGGACTTGGTGGATTTTCTTTCTAATAAGAAAGCGTTTGGTTGAAATTGGCTTTTTACGATCAAGTAAAAAGTTGATGGTTCAATTGAACGTTATAAAGCAAGACTTGTGGCTCTCGGAAATCGTCAGAAAGAGGGCATTGACTATGATGAAACATTTGCTCCAATTTCTAAGATGACAACCGTTTGTTGTTTATTAAATGTAGTTGTTGTTCGAAAATTGAGAACTTCATCAAATGAATATCCATAACACATTTCTACAGGGCACGTTAATTGTGGAGGTATATATGCGTCCACCACAAGATTTTTTGTTGTCATCTCTTAAGTTTTATCGTCCCCTGAAGTCTTTATATGGTTTAAGGAGGCACCTCATTGTTGGTTTGCTACTCTTCATAGTGCTATGCTACATTATGGATTTACTCAATTTGTTTCGGACCTTACATTTTCTCTTTGTTTCGTAATGGCGTTGAGCTATATGTTTTGGTTTAAGTTGATGATCTCATGATTGGTAGTAATGAGTAATGATTCATCAACGATCAATTGCTTCTAAGATTATCTCAAAAAAAAAATTCATATAAAAGATTTGGGTAAAGTACAACACTTTCTGAAAATCGAGATTGTAAGGAATCCATAAATATTTTTTTTGTCAAACAAAGTATTGCTTTGACATTATTTATGAATGTGGTCGGCTTGATGGTCGGTTGGTTCATACACCTATGGTACATAATCATAATTTAGATTATATTACAAATGATCATTATACCGATTCGGAGCGTTTCGTTGTATTATCAGTAAACTTATTTATTTTTCTCTCACAAGACCTGAATTTGTGTAAATTGTTAACTTGCTATCCCAATTTATGCAACAACCATGAATTTCACACTGGGAAGCTGCTATATGTGTGATTCGCTACCTCTAGAGTTCTTCGAAACAAGGTCTTATGTTCTCATCTACAAGTGATTTACAACTCACTAGTTCTTGTGATTCTGATTGAGCAACGTGTTAACTTACTCGATGTTCTCTTTTTGCATATGTTTTTCTTCTTGGTGTTTCGAATCTTTTTGAAAAACATGTAAGCATAAAACTGTTTCACGTTTTTCGGCATATCTTTGGTTGATGCACCAAGTGAACTTAAATGGTTGTGTGGGCTGATGAAATTCTTTAGTGTGGTTCAAACTAAATTTGTCTCTCTACATTGCGATAGTTAATCAGTATTTCAACTCGCCGTTAATCTGGTTCTTCGACAGCTTATCAAACATATTGAAAATAACTGTTATTTTGTGTGTGATGCTGCTCGAGATGGTCTTATTGCTATTACTATAAAATTTCGACTCATGATCAACCTAATGTTATTACCAAGGCTCTTTGTTGTGAACAATTTAAATCTTTTATTGTTAAAACTTTGATTTTCGTATCAAACCTGATGTCGGGAACTTCATTCACCAAATTGAGAGTGAATATTGGAGGATAGTTTGGCTATTCTCATAATTGCATATTTTTACAATTTACTTTTTGTTTAAATATCTTTCTTTTAATTAGGTTTAACTTATGTAATCCTAAATATGTGCATTTATAGTTACTGAAATAAATCATATCCACAAACTTTCCACTGTTTCGAAATTGGTATGGCTTGTTTGATCCTATATTGATTATATAGATAAACTTTTTAGTGATGGATGGTTCGAAAACAAAACATTAGAAAATTTACATTGGAAGTGAAATGGAACATAAACTAATAAGTGATATGTTGATAATCCATTTATTGCAAATTTATTTTAAGTTGAAACTAGATTCTATTTCACGCACCATCGCGGGATAAGTTTTTTGTAAACTAAATTTTGAAATATACAAAAGATGAAATGAGAAATAAGATCTAATTTAAGTGTTATTGATTCAAATATGTTAAATTTTTAATTCTTAGGTTTTTAGTGAGAAGATAATATTTTGTATTATTGTAAACTTTGTTATTATGTGAATTTATATTACCACACAACCAATTGTTTTATCACTTTATCATTATCACCTTTTCTATTTATTTAACACTAAGTTTTATATTTTTGTAATTTGTATTAAATAAAAATAATGATAAATATAAATAGACATGTATTAAATGAATATTTTAAATATGTGTTAATGTTTAAAAAACTTTGGTAGTGATGAGGTGGACACCCTAGATTGAGAGAGAACTCTCCTATTATCCTATTATATAATAGATTTATTTCAAGAGAAACAAGGTATGGGCATATAAACCGAACCCGAGCAACCCGACCCAAAAAACAAGGTTCGGGTGGGATTTGATTTAGCTGCAAAAACCAAACGGCTCCTACATAAATTAGTTTTGGTTTTCGGGTCGGTTCATGTATAACCCAAAATCCAGCTGGAAAAACCAAACGGTTCCTACATAAATTAATTTTGGTTTTCGGATCGGTTCAGGTATAACCCGAAACCGATCGAGTATCCGAGAAATTACAACATATCATATTGTGTATATATCGAATATACATGTGCATATATGTTTTTCGGGTAATTCGGATTTTGTCGGGTAAATCGGATTATTCGGATATAATTCTTCCATAAACCAAACTGAAAGTCTTGTTTTCGGGTAATTCGGATTTTGCCGGGTAAATCGGGTTATTCGGGTATAATTCTTCCATAAACTAAACTAAAAGTCTTGTTTTCTCAGGTAATTTGGGGTATTCGAGTTCAAAACCTACCCGAACCGAGCCAGATATTATTTTTTGTTTTATAGCGGGTTTCACACAAAATTTTAAAACCAACCCGAACCAAACCAAATTTTTTTCGGGTCCTAAACTGGTTATATCCTCTCCAACTTCGGATACCCAAAACCCAAAAACCCGATATGAACCCAGACCGTTGACCTGAATGCCCAGGTCTAAGAGAAACCCTAACAATGGAGATTATGAATAAATGTTTTTTTGTTTGTTCTCTTGTATTCTTATGAATCATTCTATACCACATCATCCATAACTTATCATCCACATAAACCCGTCCACATTACCATCTAATCTTGCATCCACATAAACTTGTCCACATGTACCATCCACATCATCTATACCACATCATCTATAACCTATCATCCACATAAACCCGTCTACATGGACCATCACACCTATCATCAACGGAAAATCGTCCACATGTACCATCCACATCATATATACCACATCATCCATAACCTATCATCCACGTACGATCGTCCACATGTACCATCTAACCTATCATCCACATAAACACGTCCACATGTACCATCCACATCACAGTTTTTCCATATCTACAAGATTTGATCCACATGTAAACCAAAAAAATAGTAAAGTGGATTTTAAATTATGTGAAAAAAAAAATTATAGGTCGTAGTTCGGGAAATTTTTTTTTTTTTTATATATTCATGGTATGCAAAATTAACAAACAAATTGGAGATGTGGGGAGAATATGTAATAAAAAAATATAGAAAATATAGGTTCTTACTAGGCATGGGCAAAATACTTGGAACCGAATTAAAAGATACTAAACCGAACAGAATATTTATAAATACCGAATGGCTCCTCTTATAAAATATTTTGGGTACCATAACCAAACAGATACCCGAAATATTCGAAATACAATTATATATCTAAAAATATTATGTATCTTTAGTTTTGAAATAACTAAAATACTAAAAATTAAAATTATAAACCGAATATATTAGTTATGTTTTGACCGAAATAACTAAAGATTTTTGAAAATATTCAAAAATCTTTAGTTATATATGTCAAAATTAAATAATTTTTTGCAAAATTTAACCAACTTTTGGTTACCCGAAACCGAAAGAACCGACCCGAACGGGTACCCGAATGCCCATGCCTAGTTCTTACCTATAAATTAATACTCTCTCTAGGCTTAGGCATTCGAGTATCCGTTAGGGTCGGTTCTTTCGGGTTTCGAGTATCCAAATTTTAGAACTCATTCGGGTATATTTTTTTTCAGATCGGGTTCGGTTCGGTTAATCCACAACAAACCAGAAAAATAGAAATTTATATTGTTATAAGTTTTGTTTTCAACATCTATTGTTATACTTTTGAAATGTTAATGCACATATACATATAAATGAAACAAAAGAGGAAATATAGAAAGTAAACAAAATCGATAAGGAGGAAAAGAAAGGAAAGAGAAAAAAAAAAGAGAAGATATGATGGGATATAATGATGGAGGTAAAATAGTAAAAACATAAGAGAGAGGTAAAGAAAGAAGAAAGTGTTTGAGTGTAATTACATTTTGAGAAGGTGTGTCTGAGTGTAATTTTTTTTACTATTATACCATTGGTTTAAAACAAAAATCATTTAGATTTAATATCAAAAGATCTATATTTTTCATTAACAGTCTAAAAATCTAACTATTTTAACAAAATGAAAATTCTTGATGTAGTCGTTTGTCGCTGTTATAAAATGTGATAAAGAAAAATAAACATGAAACACAAACTCTTCAAATTTATTATCCTTAATTTCGTATCAGATATATAGGATGAAGAGTGATTAAAGAAGCGCATTGGTGAATATAAATTAACAGTCCTAGACGAAAATGTCTGGCCTCAATCAAATCAGCCTTTCATAAAATTTTGAGTAAAAAAGTATTAGGTGGAAATCCTCTAGTCCGTTAAGTAGTCAGGCATGAGCATTTGACCAGTTAACCACACAAAATTATTTATTCAGTACTCAATATGGAAAAGATGATTCAGTATATCTGATAGCTTTGGTATCATCTTGGTGGATTTCAACAACGGTTATTTTATAGATTTTGTTCGGATTATTTTATAATTTTGCCCACTCCGACTGAATGTATCAATCAATGAACACGTTGTGTAGAAGCAAAGTGATTTGAATATTCCGAAAATCTTTATTTGAAAGTTTGAATCGTTGAATATGAGGTTGCAGAAGGGGTGTGGTATGTGTCCACACTAAATTTTGTTTTTCTTTAAGTAATTAATAGAAAATTTATTTAAATATTTATAATCTAAATATTAATTATAAGATGTGTCCCATACTAAAAACGTTTCTAGATCCGTCCCTGCATGCTACTATATATACGCACTAGTGGGCTAGCCGCGTTTCGCGCAGCATTTTATATCATTGTTTTTATGTAGTTATAAAATTGATGAGACGCGCATAAAAGATACTCAACTTTATTAGAGCTATCGGCGTCAAATCATATCAACCGAAACATCTTACACTTAGACATTGTTGGATGTGGGTTTAGCACTCCCAATTAGCTAGACCCATCTCAGCAAATGAAGCCCATCAAAATCTAAGCCCAGCCAAAAATCAACACTGGGACCCACCGAGCTCGCGCTGACAATCCCACCAGCCTGCGAGAAAAGACCAAGGGAAAAGATGACACGTGGAGGGCAGCTCGCGCTGACGTCTCACCGACTCTGCGCAGAGTGATCAAGGGAGAGGGTGACACGTGGAGAGCAGCTCCCCGAATAACGTCCTGCCTACGTAGCAGTTCGGCGACGAACTCATCATTACCTATCCACCAAAGAGACTGAAACGCACGTCTCAAGGTACCTTACCCGGGGAAAGCGCTCTGAGTGCCACGTCACCCCGGAGTGACGGAGAGCAGGTGGTATGCCATTGCTATAAATGCCCATTGGCATGCATTTATGGGGCCATCGGCCAATTTTGTTACTCTCTCACTAGATATTACACCCGGCCTCTCTGTATTTGAGCTTAGCAACGCCGTTTAGAAAACCGAACTGGATTTCCGTCGGAACTAGTTCGTAAGTCTAAACCGTTCACCTTTTCCGATCATCAATATAAAGAATACGGTCCTCGACCTGTTCGTCACCTACATCCGACCCGTTTCTCTCAGTCCCGACCTGCGTCAAAATTGAGTTTAACTCGTTCTATTAATGGAAATCTCACCTCCTAATCTCCTAATCTCCTAATCTACTCCTAATTATCGTTAGCGATCCTTTGGATCATCAGACATCGAATGCTAATAAGTCATAACTAAGTACAACAAAAACCAATCACCAAATTCGGTCTACATATCTATATCAGTCGAGCCGTCAAGCGAGAGGAGAAAAAGAGAGGAGATTTTCCTCTGTGAATCCAGGCCGATGGCCGGAGGCTTCTATAGCTCCGACATCGGTTTGGTTGGTTTCTTTTGTTATTTTTCTTTTGATTTGTGCAATTTTTTCCAATTTATTTTAGATTTGGCAAAGTTTTCGATTGTTTTTTCGTGGGCTTTTTTCAATGAATTTGGGAAGAAAAAAGATCTGGTTCAGTTGAGCCGTTTCGAAGATGTAATTGACAGTAGAAGCGTATGGTGGCAACATTTCTTCCCGGCTTCAATCGCTGATGGTTATTCATTCAGTGTTGGTGGGTTTCTCGTTGCAAACCACGGTTACTCCGGAAGGGAGCTTGATTGTAGACTCCTAATTAATCAACTGTTTGAAACGATGATCTCGGTGACTCCTACTGAAGCAATGAAACGAGATTGGCAATCATGGTCAATTCAGTCTGAATCGTTGATAGACGTTTTTGGATTTCTATGAAGAATATCTCAGTAAAGTTTTAATCAGCCCAAAAGCAAAAGTGGAGCATTCATCTGCGGAATCGTTAGTTATTCATTCGCAAAAAGATGTTTATATTTTACTTTGGATCTCTATTGGTGAACCCTTTTTTTAGTTGTTATAAACTCTTCAGTATTTTTATTTTTTTAATAAAGTATTACTCAGCGTTAAAAAAAATATATCTATATCAGTCAAATTCTTTGAAAATTCATATATTTCACACAATGAAAAATTATAATGAAGTTCAAAGGGTTCAAAATCCACGTTAGAGAATAATTGATACATGTACTTCACTATTCTCAAATATGGATCAAATATCTATTCATTTGACATTAATCTCATTCCGAAAATATCTGACGTGTTTCCGCGATGCACTCATAATCTCTCGACGTGTTTCCGCGATGCACTCATAATATATCTCCATCTCTCTATGTCTCTCTCTCCAACACTGCAAATTAAACCATATGCCACATTTTAATCTGATTTAAATATAATATTCACTATCTTTCTCTCGTTTTGCCTTTTTCTAATTTTGATATCTCTTTTCTGACTTGAACATTAGAGAATTTTCGTAAGGACCTCAACCATTCCTCCTCTCGATGGTTGGCTTGAAAATATTATCATTTAGGGATACCACAGTTCGACTATCATGACATGCATTATTGCATACCCATCAAAGACTCTAAGTTGTCATTCGAATTTTTGTCAATTCATGCGAGTATTCTTTTATTGAATGAATCGTTGTTTCCATTCTCGAACACTAATTACTAACCATAAAAATGATTTGTTTTATTTTTCTCTTATAACTCACTTAAAATCAACTAACAATTCCCGAAAATTTCTCATAAAAAACGATTAATTAGTAATTTTATTTTTTATTTTATTCAAATTTCTCATAAAACTTTGCGGTGAAGGGTTTAAGTAAAAAAAAATTAGGTCGAAATCCTATAGTCCGTTAAGTAGTCAGGCATGAGCATTTGACCAGTTAACCACACAAAAGTATTTATTCAGTACTCAGATTCTGATAGCTTTGGTATCATCTTGGTGTATTTCAACAACGGTTATTTTATAGATTCTGGTTAATTCAATTCTGTTTTGTTCGGATTATTTTATAATTTCAACAAAGTGTTCATTGATACATAATCGAATTATTTAGGTTTGATTCTGGTTTATAATTTTATAATTCTGTTTTGGACAATATTTTACAGATTCTGGTTAATTCGATTCTGTTAATTTGATTTCTGTTTTGTTCGGATTATTGTATTAATCAGTGATTTGAATATCCCGGAAATCACGAGTTATCATTATTACGTGATCTTGACAAAAAAAAAAAATTAAAACTAATAAGTCAGTCAACGAAAGAAAAGAGAATCTTAATTTGAAAGTTTGAATCGTTGAATATGCAGATCTATAACGTTATGCACACGCTACTATATATACGCATATCTATATTATCGAGGAGGAGCAGATCCAAAAAAAAATTGTTTTTTTTTGTTTTAATGATTAGGAGGTTTTGGGCGTAGACCTGTATATTTTTCCAGATTTAGAATCAAAGCATGTTATATAGTTTTGTCCCAGACGTTACTGGATTATGTGACCTCTATACTTTGTCTTTGTTCCTTTTCTAGTTGACCTAACGCAACATTATCCAAAAATATTTTTTTACTAGGGGCATAAATAATATATTTAATGGTTGATCTAACAAAACATTGTCCAAAATTTTCACTCTACACTTAATCACTTGGCAATCATTTGTTTTTGTTCTTGTAAAAACACTTTTGAGATCGAAATACTAATCCCAATTTACTCCGCAAACCTTGTTCAAATCCGATTCTAGATCCATTTTGGCCTTCTTGAGCAATATACTTTTTCTTTATTGCTCGATAGTCCCTGGGATCTTTTGTTATTAAAGATAAGCCAAAAAATTTCGTTTATTGCTATTTACAAATTTTGACGGTTGTTTCAGGTACAACAGTTTGACGCTAGAAGGAGGGGGATAGGCAAATCTAACTCCAACGCAGAAGAACCCACCATGGATGAAGACCATGCAGCCATTCGGGAAGCCCTAGACAAAGTTACTAGCGACCTAACAACGATGGTTGAAGGGGGGAATGGCCACAATGACCAATAACTTGGAAAAACGTTACTTATAATCAAGTGGTATTGACCCAATCATTCGATGAATTTCGCTCGCGAGCTCTGCCACTAACAAGTACTTAACCAACACCATCGCCCACCATGCCACTTGGAAGTAATGAAAATAGTACCTCGTCCCCAGGTTTATCTTACCTAAGAACATGTCAGTTCCATCACGGCCAGAGCAATGGTGGTGCACATATACTTTTGAGAGATTGAGTTCGGATCGATCCTTTAACTTTCCTCCACCACCTTCTTTTTATCCGTGAAACCCGGATCAAAGACCTATATTGACCCCGGATTATGATCAAAAGAACGGGCATGGCCAGTTTGGCCTTGAAATGGCAGGGAACCGTGACCAGTGTTAGGGTCGATTTTAACCCGCCCGAAACCAACTGCTAAAAACTATTAACAGACATGGGACCAGCCAAACCGAGCCAAAGAAGAGGTGAGGCCGAGCCAAGCTTGTTAACCCCGGACGAGCCTAC
The DNA here is from genome assembly GCA_030161315.1 of Eutrema japonicum. Taxonomy (NCBI): domain Eukaryota; kingdom Viridiplantae; phylum Streptophyta; class Magnoliopsida; order Brassicales; family Brassicaceae; genus Eutrema; species Eutrema japonicum. Next base: position 19,417,447 of record BSQW01000011.1, read on the forward strand.
ACCTCGGACAAACCGAGCAACTTTATCTCCGGCCGAGCATCATCACCTCCGACCAAGGAGAAGAGGAGGTGACACCGAATTGAACTAGGCTCACCTCGGAGACAAGGAGAAGGAAGGTGAGGCCGAACTAAGCTGCCTTCACCTCAAACCGAGCTGGAAGAGAGGAGGTTAGTCCGAGCCGAGGAAGAGAAGGAAAGCCGGCCTGAACTAGATCACCTCACACCGACACGAACCAAGCCATAGCTGACCCATGTCGCCGAGCCAGGACCGACCCAAACCAAGCTGGAGAGGTCTCACTTCTCCTCGAGTGATTTGACCAACATATCGTCTATGTAGACCTCCATCATTTTTTCGAGCTGTGCCGCAAACATTTTGTTAACCAGACGTTGATAAGTTGCTCCGGCATTCTTGAGCCCGAAAGGCATCACCTTGTAGCAAAAGATCCATCGGTCCGTTATGAACGATGTCTTTTCCCTATCGGCGGGGTTCATCAGGATCTGATTGTATCCGGAAAACACATCCATGAATGATAAAAGTTTGCTGCCAGCTGTTGCTTCGACCAGGCGGTCGATGTGTGGTAGTAGGAAGCTATCCTTCGGGCATGCCTTGTTTATATCGGTAAGTCTACGCATATTCGTCATTTGCCATTCTTTTGCTTCACCACGACGAGGTTGGGGATGCAATCGGGATACTTTGCTTCGAAGATCGAGCCCACTTTCAGTAATTATTCCACATCGTGTTCATAGTTTTTGCGCGTTCGGGGCCTTCCTTACGTCTTTTCTACTTCATAGGTCTGAATGTTGGATCGACGTTTAACTCGTGACAAATGATATTGATGATGATTCTTGTCATATTTTCTGATGCCTGATACAAAGAGTTACTGCAAGAGCACAACTCACGAAGTAGTAATGTAGGGATCGAATCCACAAGGACCAAGTGTAACGCTACGAGAATGTAGAAAGAAAGTAAAGGTAAGACGAATGACAACTGTTTGTGTTTTTGTAACTTCTAAAACTAAGAATGACACCTAAAAATGGTGTAAATTCAAATGAGAAAACAGCTAGGCCCAGGGTCAATTCGCAGGAAACATGAATAATAGTTAAAGAATCTTAAACAGCTAGGCCCAGGGTTCATACTAGTTTATGTTAGCGTCGGCTCGTCGTTGATAAGCCTTGATTGATGACACCGTGGCTGCACAATATCGGGATCCTCCCATTATCAAATTGATCATTCTCCGAGGACCATGTGGTTCTTCTTTGTCATTTCTCCTTCCTCGCTTCACGATCTCGTCTTGATTTTGTTCTGCGTGACCGCCTCGGTTCAGACGATTTTGATCGTTTTCTCCTTAGCGCTCAAAATCTTTGAGACTTACCGCGTTACCGAGTTCTCCTTCCATGAATTTGGCCGCCAGCTTCGCCCCTAGGCTTCGACAGTTCACCGTCATATTTCCGTAACATTGATGATTTTCGAAGTAAGCCTTTTCATCAAAGTTGCTTGAATTCATGTCCATGTATTCCATGGGGCTTTTCCGCGTCCGGCTCCGACTTGATAGTTATGATTACCGTTGAATTTGGGTCCTTCATGATGAATCATTCTTCCACCTTGCGTGTTCTTTCTCGGGTTCGGTTGATTTGGGATGTTGATACCGCCTCGGTTCGTCGTCTTTGTCTGCTCGTGTTTTTCCCTGAGGATCGGTGCATCGCGTTTTGTATCATATGAGGTGCGTTCAATGAGACTTCTTTTCAGAAATCCGATTCGTACCATAGCACTTTCTTTAACGCGTTGAGAGCAACTCGGTCACTTACTCTTTCGACCCTTGAGACCACCGTCTTGAATCACCCCATGAAGTTTCGCAGCGTTTCAGTTGGTGCATGCGCCATGGTCCATAAGTCGGTGTCGAAAGTCCCTCGTTCCATAAACATAGAGTATTATTTCAGGAATTAGCCGGACAGTTGTTGGAAGCAGCTCCTTTAGAACCATTCGGAGGTAGATCATTTCATATGTTCCACGAACATGAGGCAGTAACCAGCATCTTTCTTGTTTTCCTTGAATTTGGCTCGACCCATCGATATGCGAAAGGCGGTGATGTGAGCCTTCGGGTCGGTATTTCCTTCGTAGAACAGGACTCTGATCTTTCATGGGTCGGATATCCTTGCATCGGTGATCCGAGCCGTGAAAGGTGTTTTCTGTGTTTCTTCTAGCATACGGTTAATCTCGGGTGCCACGCTGATTGCATGATGCACTTGCTATCGAATAGCTCGCATCTCAGCGTTGGTTCGGGCCAAAGAGGCTCGAACCTCATTAATTTCATTGGTTTGAGCTCAGATCGTCTAACGAGACTCGTCGGGTTGATTTTGGTTCGTCCTTCTCAGCTCGTCTGAGCGTAGTCCTCTGTCAGATTTCTGAGACGAAACGAGCTTGGAATTTCTCTATAAGTTCTAGCTCCTTCCAAGGACGAGGTGAGTTGATCTTGTGTGATGTGCCCCGAGGAGAGATCGAGGTTCTCTGTGTCGGTTATAGTCAAGTCGGCACCAACAAGGCGAAATATCGATCGGTCATCCGTACGTTGGACTCGGCCGTTGTTGAAGACTTCTGCTCTTCTGTTTAGCCGAGGTGGATCTATCAAGTTTGGCCTCTTTGCCGTGGGCGTCACCTCGTCAGACGGTTTAAAGGTGCTGAAACCCTCCGGATTCTCGAGGCGTGTGCCGAGGTGCATAGGGGTGTCGAGAAGTTGAGGGCTTTGGGTTGAGACCGAATCTCCTCGCAATTCCTCTGGGCTAGTTCATCGTCGAGCCAACGTTTTCGGCATGAAGGTCTCGGGTTCAGCTCGCTGACATCAAAGTCTCGAGCCTCTCCGCTAGTGTTTTGTTCAGGTGATCTTGCTCTTCCAATTTCTTCAGCAACGCGGCGAGCATATCCTTCAATTCGGCTATGGGCGCCGAGGTATCCTCCAATGTAGCTAGAGGAGATTCGCTGGGATCTACTCTAGGAGGGTTACCACAGTTGTTGTTCATATCGTCGCCGGTTCTTGGTGCGTCTTTGGCCATCTCTCAGATCTCGTTCCTTGTGATTTCTGCAAGTAAGAAAATTTATGTGTCCCCACAGACGGCGCCAAATTGTGGGAGTCGAAACTCGCACAACTAAATTCTTGTTAAAAACTTTAAAGGGAACAGAAGATTCAACGAAGGAAACACAAAAGAGATATCCAAAGATGGTTTTATTATTGTTGTTTAGAGAAGATGAGTACAAATATGTGTTTATGCATATTTTCTCTGTATCTCCTAGGTCCAAAAATGTCCTTTCGAATGAATGTGCTCACTATTTATACAAATTTGATGGGCGAGAATCTTGGATTGAATCTAGAATATTTCATTTTCCCTTGTGCGGCCACCAACTTAGATCATCTCACGGAGAACAAACTAGGTAATTTGATGGGCTCGTGGTTCGGCCCATTGAGCTTGAAAAATGACATTCGTCTTGGCCCATTAAACCTTGCTCCGATTCAGCCCACGAAGTGATGGGCTCGGTCCAAGCTACTTTACCAAAATGAACCGGGTCGGAATAATCTTAATTTGGTCTCGGTTCAATCTTGGTTCTATTTTGACCTCGGTTTGGTATGAAAAAAGGTATTGATCTCGCCTCGGCTCAGTCCTGTTTTACATGAGGTGAACTAGCCGAGGCGAGCCTTGCTGAGGCGAACACGATGGGGTGGAATTGTCCTTTGGCTCGGTCGCCTCGTTCTCCCCTTTGGCTCGGCTTGGCCAGACTGATCTCTCCATACTTAGTCGTTTTCAGACAGTTAATCTCGAACGGGTGGAATCCGACCCCAACAAATCTGCCAAATACTGGGAGAGTCTGCCAAATACTGGGAGAGTCTGCCAAATACCCAGAGAATCTACCAAAAAATGGCAGACTAGAAGACTAATATCTACTTCTACCGATAAGTTTAGAAGACATTCGTAAGTCTGCCAAATATCGGAATAGTCTGCCAAATATCGGAAGAGTCTGCCAAATATCCGCAGAATATGCCCAAAAAAGGGCAGACTAGCAAAATGATATCTATGGTTGCTGCTAAATTTGGAAGACTTTCGTAAATTCTGCCAAATACTAGAAGAGTCTGCCAGATATCCGCAGAATATGCCCAAAAAACGGCATACTAGCAAGATGGTATCTACGTATGCCGCTAAGTTTGGAATATTTTTGTATAATCTGCCCAATACTGGAAGAGTCTACCATATATCCGTAGAATCTGCCAAAAAAATGGTATACTAGCAAGCTGATATCTACGTATGCCGCTTAGCTTGGAAAATTTTCGTAAAATCTGCCAAATATTGGAAAAGTCTGCCAGATATCCGCAGAGTCTGCAAAAAGAAAAAATGGCAGACTAAAATTTACGTCAACGCTAAATACTCGTAAAATCAGCCAACTATGTAAAGTCTGCCAACTATTCGTACAGTCTACCAAATAAATTGTACACTAGCAGATTAAAATTTAAATTTAATAATAAATTTGACACACTTTGTAAAGCCTATCAAATACCCGCGAAGTCTGTCTAATATTTGCAAAGTCTACTAAATATTCGTAGAGTTTGCCAAAAAAATGGCATACTAACTGGTGCTGTCAAAAGGGTCCAACCCGCCCCGCTTGACACGCACCGCGCGGACTACATGTTTTTTTCGATCCGCATCAACCCGCCCCGCTTGACTCATTAACAAAAATTGTTCGACTCGCATCCGCCCCGCTTGAACCCGCGGGTAACCCGCAAATATTTTAAAAATAAAAAATTAGTAAAAAATTATATTTAATAAAATAAATTTAATAAAATAAATTTCACATGAAAAAAACATAAATACACAATTTTCTGAAAAAATAACAAAATAATTAATTAATTTATATATATTACAAAACAAATCAGTTAACTATATATATATATTATAAAATATTTCAACATTTTAATAGTATTTAGTAAATAAATTTTTTTTTTTAATTGCTGGTAACCCGCGAGATCCGCGGGAAACAAATACCGACCCGCACTCGCCCCGCATTTAAAAACACTCGACCTACCCCGCGACAGGTAAAAACCTGCGGGACCCGCGGGTAAACACTCAAATTGAGAGCCCTAAATTACTAACATATTGAAATCTAAGTCTACACTACTTACCTGCCGAATCTACCAAATATTTGCATAGTCTCCCAAAAGAATAGTAGACTGGAATCTAAATGTTATCCATATTTTTAAAACTCTAATGGAATTTTGGTTATTTCTAATATTTTATAAGTTATTATAACAAATCTCCTCAAATCATTCAGCAGTAACCAAAATCATTGTGAAAAATGCCAAGAAAATCATAAATCACACATTTCAGCTAAAAAAATACAAGCTACTCGATGGACAAAATAAACCTTCAACTTTCGTTGATTAATCCGTTTAATCCTTAAATTTTTTTTGACCAAGTAGTTTTAGACCTAACGTTAGTTAACTATAATTGTTGACTAATATCACAACTAAAAGGCTTGATAAATAAAAATTGGGGTTTTGTTGGTGAATAAAATGTTTGAGATTATTTTGGTAAATAAAAAGTTTGGGATTTTTTTGGTAAATAAAAAAATTGAAATTTTCTTACCCAAAATGTTATTTTTCAAACTTTTGGATTAAAGTAGTGGAAACTATTGTGGATGATAAAATATTCGCAATTAAAAAATCTAATTCGTTAGTTTTGAAGAAAAAAAACTGATATGAAAAATGAAATCACCGTTTTATTTATCACCTAAAAAAATATTTTGAAGTTTTTAATAAAAACTTTACCATAGTATAAAAATGAAATTAGCATTTTTAAAAATAAAATCAATTTCTGAGAAATATAACCCAAATATAATTTTTTATTCATAATTATTTTGGAAATAATTACTAAAATTTGGAATATTTACTAACTACTCTATAATATAAAAATTAAAATGTTAGATCTCACAATGAAAATGTTACTAAATTTTATAACTATTTAGAAAAACAATTATGAATTAATTTTCACAAATTTGATCGACTAATAATTAATAATCTTCATGTTATCTTTCGCAATCTTTGATTTTATTGTCGAAGATTCAAAAAATTTATAAATCTATTTTATAATATAAGAAAATCATTTAATATAGATTTTGGGTGAAATATTGTTGTAGATATATAATTTTCCATGGAGAAAAAGAATCATGTAATTTTTTTAGCTTTGACGCATCATTTTAAATATTTTAATCTTCAATTTTGTAAAAAAACATTTAACTTATTAGTTAAAAAAAATCCAAATTTTATTTACAAAAACATCTCTAACTTTTATTGAACAAGCCATTATAGTTCTATTGTTAGGCAACTAATGTTAAGACTAAAATGGTTTGGTCAATAAAAGTTAAATTTAAATAGATTAGTCAACAAAAGCTGAAAGTTTATTTTATCGATCGAGTAGTTAATGTTTTTTTAGTTGAAAGTTGTGAATTCATAATTTATTTGGTATTTTCCCCCAAAATCATTTGGTAATTTCGTTAGTCAACCACATGTTACGATCGTTGACTGGATGTATTATTATTTTTAAATTGGATTACGATTACCAATTGATACAACCAAAGCATCAAAAGACTTTAAGAAAATGAGACTTTCCTATCGAGGAAAAAATCCTCTGAAAAAATCCGTTCATACAAAATTTCAACTTTCTATCTACCAAAAAATCCCTAACTTTTATTGACCAAACCATTATAGTTCTATTGTTAGTCAACTAACGTTAAGACTAAAATGATTTGGTCAATAAAATTTAGAGTTAAATGGATTAGTCAACAAAAGCTGAAAGTTTATATTGTCGATCGAGTAGTTGGTACTTTTTTGGTTGAAAGTTGTGAATTCATGGTTTATTTGGCGTTTCTCCTATGAAAAAATCATCTCAGAAAATCCGTTCATACAAGATTTTAAATACATTAAATAACATCACTAGACGTCAAAAACAAAAAAAAATAACATCACTGGGACACCCATTAAGAAGTCGTCACATTGCGCAAAAGTTTATTTATAATTTTTTTGTTTTTGACTATCTGAATTTTTTTTTTAATTATAAATTAGAAGAGTAATTATAAAGATTACTTTTTTACGGACAATTTATCTATTCCACAAGAACCCACGATAGATTGAGATCACGACGAACAACTGTACGTGCACCACACTAAATATTTCATGTATGTTTGCCTCTAATTTTTATTTTTTGGTCGAGCTTTAAACTAAATATTTCATGTAAGGGTTCAAGGAAGCTCGAAGAGCTCCTTTTGCAATCGAGTCAGCCTCGGTATTAAGAGACCGAGGGACATAAACGAAGGAAATCGAAGAAAAAGATAGCGCCAAATGGCGGATATTGTTGACAATGGTATGAATTCCCGTGTGGGTATCTTGAGAGTTGAGGATGTTCACGAGAGACAAAGAGTCCAAAAGCACTTGAACCTCCTCAAATTCTCTATCAATTGCGATTGAAAGCGCTTCCTTCCAAGCCCATGCTTCAACAGCTAAGGCAGAAGGTACCTATCGACGAGAGCTTGAGAATATGAGTGAAGGGCTTTGTGCATTGGTGTGTAAGACTATACCCAGTCCACAAGACATCGATTCAGCATGCCAAGCTGCGTCAACATTGCAGCGAATACCAGCCGGTGATAAAGACGGTATCAAGGCCGGAGCATGAGACTTTACCGGATGAATTATGCTCTGAGCTTCTTGCCAGACTTTACCGGATGAATTCGAGAAAATGCGGTGGTTTCTTGCAGTCCAGAGGTTCCAACATATCCACGTTGGGAGAGACGCCGAGTGAAGCCTAGTCGGGGGGAGACTTACGAGATTAGTTAAACGGAGCATAAACTCTAACACGAGAATCGAATTCAGGTGAGTCTGGTCTTGGAAGGGAGATAAATTCCACACATATTGTGCGAATTGACAGTCTCGAAGCACGTGTGTAATCGTTTCTAGGGCTCCACAAATATTACAACCAAAATCAGAAATGATACCCCGATTTACCAGTTGAACTCTGACGGAGAGAGCTTCCACTGCAGCTTTCCAAATAAAATGCTTGATTTTAGGCGCCGTGCGAAGGTTCCAGATATGTTTTTGCCAATTAAAATCTCGTTGTCTTTCAGGAATTGATTCCGCTTGAGAAATTCTGTATCCAGAACGGACTGAATACTTCCTAAATTTCACATGTACACTACAAGAAAACACCCCTTTTGCAACGACATATATTGTTGTAAAATCGTTGCAAAACAGGGGTACCATCGGATTTGCGACGAAACCGAAATCGTTGCTAACTGATCGTCGCAAACCAAAAATCGTCGGGAAAATACGAGGGACAAAAAATCGTCGCAAAATCGTCGCTAAAAAATCGTCGTAAATTTGTCACTAAAAAATCGTCGTACATTCATCGTAAAGTTTACATCGAAATTACGACAAATAGAAACACGTCGTAGAAACGACGTAAATTCGAAGGCATTTTACGACAAAACTACGACGAATTTAGAATGACTAGGTACCCAAATATTCGTTGCAAATCAGAGGTAAATATTTCATAGTTAATTAGACGGAAAACAAGAGTTGTCGTGAATACGTCGCTAATAAATCGTCGTAAAATCGTTGCTAATTTAGGACGATTTATAATTCGTCGTAGAAACGTTGCGAAGAAATCATCGTAAAATCGTCGTTAATTAGCAACGATTTTACGACGATTTATGTAATTCATATAATATATGAATTTTATTATTTTATTTTTATTATTTTAATTAATTTCGAAATTATAAAATAAAATTTTAAAAAATATTATATAATAATATTGTTTTACAAAAAAAAGGAAAATTATATAATACAATTTAGAATTTGAAATCCTACTAATCTAAAGAAGTATTTCGTAATCCTCGAGATTCAAATCGTCTTCGAGACGTCTCGACGAACCGGATGTATGCGGCGGTGGCTGATAGCTTGGCCCCGCTTCTTGTGCCGCTGCTGCTGCCGCATCTGCCTCTGCTCGTTTTCGTTGCTTTTCCCGCAACATGGCATGCATTTGCGGGTTCCCTTCTGCCAAGATGTCAAAGAGCGAGTCAGTCTCGGTAGCATCCATTTCAACCCGCTGCTGAAAACTCGCAATCTTCGCATGATATGTTGTAGATTCGGTCTCAACCCGCTGCTGAAGACTCGTAATCGTGGCACGTAAGACGACTGGATCATCTTCTAGCGATCGTCGTCGCGGAGCAAATGACGAGGCAATTGAGACATCTCGAATAGATCTCATCCCGACGACCTTCCCCCTTCTCTTAGGGGTGGCCTATATTTAAATTTAGAAATATATATATATATATATATATATTTTTTTTAAACTAAAAATTATTACGATGTTGTGTGCAATGTTTTGTCCTTCTCGGCGATTGGAGTCTATTTTAATTGGTATTGTTTTGCGTCATATTCCCTCCGTTCTTAAATATGTGATGTTTTAAGGGTTTTTTCTCTCAAATAAGTGATGTTTTCAGTTTTCAATACAAAATTAAATAACTTTTTATTGTTTTTAACCATTTGTATTCTACATTTTATTTTCTTATTGGGTGAATTGTGTTTAAATAGATAATAAATGATGTTTTTAGTATGTAAAAAATAAAAATTAAATTAATCATTAATATGTGTGCAAAAACCTTAAATATCACTTATATTAGAACAGAGGGAGTACTATTATATTTTACTAATTGTATTTCTCAGTTAACAAAATTAAATAAAGTTTGTTCCCTTTTATATAAAATACATGAAACAAAATAGTGCTCCCTCTATTCTAATATAAGTGATGTTTAAGGTTTTTGCACACAGATTAATGATTCATTTAATTTTTATTTAAGAACGGAGGGAATATTAAACAAAATAACAATTAATTATATGTGTTCTATAGTTTACAAAAATTAACAAAATATATCATAACATAAAATTATATTGCACAGCCTAAAACAAAACTGGAAATACAAAATCAATTTTGATAAAAATTGGATAAGTAAATCAAAGTACTTATGTACGATTCTATTTAACATAACAATATATAGAATATAATGCAATCAATATAGAATATAATGTGATTGCATTATATATAGACCGATAATTTTTTATTTAACCATCACATATACTATTTATTAGATATTTATGTCCACTATATACGTTTTTTTAAGTATACACCATGGCATATGCGTTCACCATATGTCAAGTTTTGAAATAAAATTCTGAACTAGGTAAGATCTGCGTGCATGAGCGAGATGAAGTAATTTTTCAATAAAGAGCTAACTTCGGTAGACTCTATCAACTTTACCTTCTCAATCAATTCTCCCTAGACTTTTCGGCTCATCACTAAAGCCTCCAAAGTTGAATATCTCATTACTAAACCACCCGAACTTTTAAACCTAATTAATCCCACCTATTTAATCAATTCTGTCAAATTACGTTTAATTAAGATAAATTACGTTTTGAAAATTGCGTTTATCCGATATCTGTTTTAAAAACCACGATTGAACCCATATCCGCTTTTTAAAACCCAGACCCGATTAAAAATCCAACCCGACAACATCTCAAAGAGTGAACCACACGGTTAGTCAAATTTGACAAAACCAATTGTGCCAATAGGAGGCAATTAAAAGATGCTACAAAGTTAAGAAATAATGCACAACGGCGTGAATGTAGGGAACTGAGCATTTTCTACAGTAGTAACTAAATCAAAACACTATGATTTCGACAATTACCTAGGAACAATGGCGAGATCATCCATCGAGATTGGCCTGTGTTTAATCGACGAACCCTAAGTTTTAAAATGCGACTAAACCCAAGTATTTTCTTTGCTTTTTTTACATGTTTTTTTTGTAAATACAATCGGGTCGGATCGGGTCGGATCGGGTCGGGTCGGGTCGGGTGTGGGTCAACATTATTTTAAAACTCGATTTTGGCTAATTAAACCATGATTTGCAGATTTGATTTCGAATGGGGAAATAATTAGATTCGAAAAGTATAGATGGTTTATTGATGATATTTTTAAGGTTGGGGTTTAAAGATGAGGCAAAAAGTCTAGAGAAATATAGATTGGGAAAGTAGAGTTGAGGAAGTTTGCTGAAGTCAACCCTTCAATAAATCCAATGTAGTTTTAGATACAAATTTTTTTCATATTTATATGGTATCCGAGATCTGCTTATGTATACCAAAATATGTAATGATCGGATTTTTTTGTCAACGTAATGATTATTTTTTCTATTTTATTTAAATTTGTGGTTTTTTTTTATAAAAATGCGCTTCACCCTTTAAATCATTAATAGCAACAATTTTTTTTCTTACTTAAATAATCATATACATTATGAGACACATATAGTATGTAATACGTTAAATATTTTAAAACAGCCAAAGTATTTTATTTATAAAACTTTGTATGAAATATTTTACAATATTGTATATATCTTGTAAAGAATAACCCCCAATATATTAATTGAGAATGATTGTTAAAAAAGAATATTGGCTTGACATATAATTTACAATTATGTCATCCTTATGTGCCATCACCATAGAGCTTCTCAAGACATTTCTCGAAATAAGGTTTAACTTACAAGAATAATTACATTCATGTCATTCACATTAAACTTATGTATAATCATATAAATTTAATTATGAGATTTTATATACAATATTAAATAAATATTAGTTTGTACGTTATTGCATTTCTAAAAATATATATATATATATATATATTCTATTTTTTTATTTCCGAGTTATATTGCTTCGTTTTTTAAGGTTGAAAATTTTATTTTCGAGATTTCTTTTTTTATTGTGACAAATAATATTCTTACAAGTTTCATGTGTACTTGCTCGATTTTAATTTTTTTTTAAAAAATCTCTTAGTTATATTTTATTTCATACAAATTTTTGCATATTCAAATTCAAATTATAATATAAAATCTAGCCTTCATATTATTGTTATGATTATCGAAATATAAAACATATAATATAGTTCACATACACGTACTAATGATTATTGAGATATAAAGTTAGATAATATAGTTTGATGCTAATGGTCTCAACAAACTATATTTTAATTTGATATTGTTTGATGTTTTATTAGTCTCATCAAACACACACATAAAAATAGATATTCACGTGACAAATTGCATATTCACATTCAAATCATATTAAATTTTATATTCAAATCTAATTATATTAAATTGCATATTTAAATTCAAATCAAACTAAATTAAGCTTTTCAAATCTAATCATAATAAATTTTATATTCAAATCAAATTGTAATAAAAGTGCAATGTGATACCTCAATCTTTATATAATTTTAGTTGATATTACCCGCACCCTGTGTGGGGTGAAAATTGATCCTAATGTTGTGTATTATAATATATGAATGTTATGTATATAAATATAATTATAAAAACTTTAGCTCATACTGTATTTGCAACTTCAAAATTATGTGATGATTACATAATTTCAAATAATAGCTATAATTGCTTTTGTGTTATGACATAATTGCAAATATACAGACTGGTTATAAAGTTTTATATTCGATTTTATTTTTGATCAAGATAAAAAAAAATTGATCAAGCTAAATTTTTTTATAATATATTAATCTTTTCATCAAATTATTTATAATATTTCAAATTTTTGATATAAATACTTTTAACATTTTATCAAGTTTAAATATTTATAATATTTTTTTTTTTTGGTTTAACTATACAACTTAAAAAAAACTATAGTAAACTGATTTTGTTTTAAGTTAGGTGAGGTTTCCTACTCTTATGGTTATTTATTTTTTTGATCTTTTTTATAATAGGTTTATGAACCACCATACATCTTCATTTCCGATGTGAGACTCTTAAGACACATATTTCTTCATCATTTGAGTAATTTATGTTCGTTTTTAAAATTTCGAATTATAATTTGTGTGAAGGAGATATAGATTTTTTTATTACATGGATGATGTGATGATTTAGTTTTTTTCTTCTCAAAATTAAGATCAAATAAATATCAGAGAAAGAATATAGTGTTTAAAGAAATAGTTACTATGATATACTAATTTTTCAATAAATATTTTGGTGAAGATATAAGATATCTTTAGAGATTAAATGTTGAATATTAAATAACTAATTAGTATAAACTATTTTCTAACCAAACTAATGTGAGTGGCGTAAGTTGTAAATAGTCTAGTTTTGTATGCCTATTTTAATATTAATCTTATAAGTTCTTTTATGATGACACAACAATATTGTAAATTATATGTCAAGGCAAGGTTTTTTTTTCCAACAGCCTAAGTACCTAGAGCGGTTCATTAATCTAAATCGGGGGTACCGAGTTTACATAAATAAAATATGATGGATAGACACGAGCACCATGTGCTAACTTGTCTGCATTTGTATTGTTTTCGCGTGGAATGTGTGAGATTGAGAAAAAAGTAAACTCCTCCTTACTCTTTACGAACTCCTCCAAATGTAATGTAAAAGCCGGCCACTCTCGGGTGTAGACACAATCTTCACAAACTCGGAGCAGTTTGTTGCAAAAGCTATCGTCGTCTTCTGATTTGCTATCATGCAGTGCATTGCCCAAATGAGTGCTTCTAGTTTTGCGTGCATGGGGAGAGACTTCTTCGCAGATTTCTTGCTCCCAATATGACTCATTCAACGCCCTCATAATAACAGTGCCATCCTAATTCAGAAAAATTGTCAGTTTTCTTCCAAAACCCATCAATATAACACCTCCATCCATCGCATCCATCGTAATGGTCCATCACCGGAGTAGAGCCAATATGTTGAGAAACCATGGCTATATCACTATGTTGTGTTGATTCCCAATTTGTTACCTCGGTTTCCGCAATCCTCAGTATATCTTGTGGATTCCTATCCACATTTGAGTAGACCATCATTCCTCGCTTTCCAGATATACCACACAATCTAAGAGAAAATTGTATACTTATCTTCTTTTGGAAGTCTCCAAAAGAGATGATCAAAATTAGAGAAGACTGAAGACATTGGGAATACCCCCGAAAGCGATGGTATCTGAGAGAGTGCCCATGTTTGTAATGCAAGGGGACATTCAAAGAGGACGTGATTTATTCTTTCCTCTTCCGCCCCACACCGTGCACATTATGTATCACATATAATTCCTCTAACGCGTAAATTTTCTGAAACCGAGAGACATCCCGAAATGGCTTTGCCAAATAAAATGTCGCAATTTCGGTGAGCATTTTAATTTTCATGTATGGACCTGTAATTTCTTCACATCCGGACCGTAGAAACAATTTAAGCCGTCATCTGAGTCTTGTTGTGCGATCTGATATCCCGATTTAACCGTATATTTTCCGGTTTTTATATAATGCCAACCAAGAGAATTTGGACAAGTTTATTTTTAACAACCCATCTCAATTAATAGATAATTTGCAGTGACATGTGAAGGCAATTATATTCTAGGTAAGACCTCGCATGTGTAAGACATGGGCGCATGCGAGGTGAAAGTTAACATTAATTTTGTTTATTAGAATATGTGAATGTTTTGTATATAAATATAATTATAAAAACATTTTATCAAATTTAAATATTTATCTTTTTGGTTTAGTTATTCAGCTTGATAAAAACTATATTAAATCGAATTTTTATTTTTTAAGTAAGTGAGGTTTATTATTTTTATATTTTGGATTTTTTATAATAGGTCTACGAACCACCATACATCTTTATTTCCGTTATGAGACTTATTAGTCACACATATTTATTCACAATTAATATTTGTTTTAAAAAAATCAAATTATAATATTTATGAAAAATATTTTTTTTATTATATGGATGATGAGCTCTTTTATGATGACACATCAGCATGGCAATGTTGTAAATCGCATATCAAGGTAATGTTTATTTTTAAAAATCTTTCTCAATTAATATATAAATCGCATGAAGTTTTTGACAAAATATAATTGATATAACAATCATTCTCAATTAATATATGAATTTAGTTGATATTTATGATATTCTAACTTTTGATCAAATAAAAATATTTATATTATTTAAAAAAAACTTCATATATATCATTTTCTCTAAGTTTTTCTATTATATGAATGATGAGATGATTTAATTGTTTACAAAAATAAATCCGATAAATGATGAAATCCATCGGATTCCCAAAAAAAATCATTTAAGTGGTCAATCTTCCTTCGGTCTAGAAAAAAACTAAATCCGTCGGAAATTACGGTATATTCCTTGCATGTGTTTCTATTGAGTAGTCAACCAACACGGAATGACCCAGATCCGTCGAAAATATCCGACGGATTTAGGGTATATTTGGGGTTTAAGATTTAGGGTTACGTGATATGGTTTAACTATCCCTAATCTATATGTTTCATTCAAAAAAATTGTTAGTTCATCAATGTTAAAGACTTTCTATGAGTTTATTAATTTTACAACATAAAACTTAAATATTTCATATAACATCTACTATACCTTATACTAACACTTCCATCAAATTTTATAAAATCTATAACTCATATTTATTTTGAAATTTGACAAGTGGAAGCAATTGTATATACATCATACAATTGTTTCTCTACAATTTCTACAAATAAAACCTAAACCATATATCGTAAACCACATTTTTGGTTATCCGTCGGAAATCCGTCAGAAATTTCCGACGAAATTACGAGATTGGAGTTGTAAAACCTGGTTTAAACGAGATAAACGTGTTTAATACCAGGTGTACATTAATCCGTCATAAATTTCCGACGGATGTTACTTAACAAAAAAAAATTTTGGGTTTTCGGAAACATCCGTCTAATTTCCGTCATAAAATCCGTCGGAAAACAGTAATCCGTCGGAATATTTCTGACGGAATTTCGACGGATGTTAATGTCATCTGAATTCCGTCGGAAATTATAGACGAAATTACGTCCGTCGGAAATTTCGTCGGAAAGCACTATGTTTTCTTGTAGTGTTTGATGATATTTATAGTGCCAAAACTTAAAATGAATTCCAATTTCAAAGAACATAAATATGTTTTGTTTATTTTTTATTACAATGTTTCTTTGGAGTGATGATATGAAATTATTTTTGCAGAATTTTATATTCATTAGTAAATGAAGAAATGTAAATACGGTTTTGCATTATGAAATAGGTACGTGATTTAAACGATATTGATATAGATTTTAGTTTGTTGTCGTGAATGTTCTTTTAAATGGTTAAACAGTTTAACTTAAACTACAATGATTTTCCCAAATGTATAAAAAATACAAAATAATCGATAGAAATATTGAATGCGTAGTTTTAGTTAAATATTTTTGTCAATTATAAATAAATAGTTTTGGTAAATATGAAATTTGTAAGAATAATATTGTCACATTAAAAAAAAATCGAAAACAAAATTTTATTTTAGAAATGGAATACCTTATTTAATAATATATTGATTTAACAGTGTATATAAAATCTCATAATAAAACTTATATAATTATGCATATTAATCAAGTAAAACATAAGTTTAATGTGAATGACATGAATACAATTATTCTAGTAAGTGAAATCTTTTTCCAAAAATATATTGAGAGAATATATGATTATGCATATTAATCAAATGAACCATAAATTTTAATGTGAATAGCATGAATGTAATTATTCTATTAAGTGAAACTTTTTTTCAAAAATATCATGAGATGCTCTATGGCAATGACACATCATCATGGCACAATTGTAAATCACATGGCCAAATACTTTTTTTTTACGAGTTCTTATCAATTAATATATAAGAGCATCATTATTGGGGGTTCTTGATGGGGTTCTTAACCCAAAAAATAAATAATAATAATAAAAATTATGAACAGTGTAAGAACCGGTTCTTAAGTTCTTAAATAAGAGTTTTAAGAACCGGTTCTTAAGGGGGTTCTTACATTATTCTTAGCCACGTGTCAACCCCTAATTCGCCGGATGTTTTTTTTTGCCAGATTTGTTTTTTAACTTTTTCTTAACTTAACTTTAAAAAAAATTCTTAATTTTATTTTTTAACTTTTTCTTAACTTCAACTTTAAAATTTTAAACTTTTTTTACATATTAATAAATTGAAATACTTACATAATGAATTGGAATCTTTACGTATTAAACTTTTTTACATATTAATGAATTGGAATCGTTCGGTGGGTGAACATGAAGCGATTCATATACAAGATCAGAAAAAAAACCCAAATTAAATGTTCTTTTTCATTTTTTTCTCAAAATCTATGCTTAAAATGTTATGTTTTTATGTTAACTATGTTTAATTAAAAAAATAAACTCTATTTAAAATAAAACAAAATTATTAATTTTTTTTTTAAGAACCCCTAATAAAGTTCTACCAATAAAGCAACAAAAACAAAAGTTTTTTAACAGAGTTTCTTAACTTCAAATTTATAATTAAATATTACTTAAGAAACCCAAATGAATTTCTCACAATAAGGGCATATCGAAATCTACAATATTCTATCTTTTAACCCCCCAAAAAATCATATATAAATCAATACGACATCTGAGACCCATCTAAGTTTTATTACTTTTTTTTTTACTTTCACCGGGATCAAAGAAAGAAAATGGATGTTGTGGGGAGAGAAGTGATCAAACCTGCTTCACCGGCACCTCATGACCGCCTTCCACTCTCCCTCTTCGATCTCTCCTGTCCAGCAGTTTACGTTTCAACAATCTTCTTCTACAAAGCCCTCGACGGAGAGTCGTCGGAGATCATCTCCGGAAGGCTGAAGAGCTCTCTATCAGAGACTCTGTCACGTTTCTATCCTCTCGCCGGACGAATCGATGGCTTCTCGATCAGCTGCAACGACGAAGGAGCCGTGTTCACAGAAGCACGCACCGATCTCTCCCTCTCCGATTTCCTCAAAAACAACCTCGATAATACCGACTCTCTTGGAATATTCCTCCCTCAAACCGCACCAGGCGAATCCGCAGGGACGTGGCCGTTGTTGAGCGTTAAGGTCAGCTTCTTCGGATCCGGATCAGGAGTTGCGATCACTGTGGCCATATCTCACCGAATCTGCGACGCGGCCTCGCTGTTGACATTTGTCAGAAGCTGGGCCGCTACAGCCAAAGGTGAATCTAATGACGTGTTGGTGACTACTCCTCACTTTGCAGGAGCTACCATTTACCCTCCACCCCATAGCTCTTTCCAGTCTCCTTCAATGGATGATCTTTTCGAGCTTAGAGGTAAGTGTGTAACCAATCGACTCGTCTTCAAATCCTCTAAGATCGCTGATCTCAAACGCAAGGCCGCCAGCGAAAGTGTCCCGGTACCTACACGTGTGGAAGCCATCGCATCACTTCTTTGGAGATGTGCAAGAAATGCCTCACTCTCTAACTCGGTCACTCCAAAGTCAACGATATTGACTCAAGCCATGGACTTGCGGCTTAGGGTTCCCTCTACTGTTTTGTCACGCGACGCGATTGGCAACCTACAATCTGTGTTCTATCTCAAGGAAGACGCAGAGAGCGAGATGGAGATTGGCGAAATCGTTGCTAAATTTAGAAAGGCGAAAGAAAGAGTCAACGAGATGATCGAAGAGAATCTCCAACGACACAATACTGCTAGTACCTTGACCACTACCACACTTGGTCAGACCTTGTTGAGCGTGCTGGGAAATTTCGTGGCAGAGTTAAAACCGGACATAGACTTATACACAATGTCTAGCTGGTGCAAAAAGCCTTTCTACGAGATTGACTTCGGATGGGGTACTCCGGTATGGATTGGATCCGCTTCGCATACCATCTGTGACAACATAGTGTATGTGGTGTTAATGGATTCAAAAGATGGTGAGGATGTAGAAGCTTGGGTAGGCTTACCCAAACAAGACATGCATGTGTTCGTTCGTGACCAAGACTTGCTTACTTATGCCGTCTTAAATCCTCCAGTCCTGATCTGAACAAGTGACCTTGTCTCAGTGATTGGTCATCAGTATCCTAGATTGCACTATGCCTTGTTTTAATCATTGTTTGGCTTTTTCGTTTTGCCTTGAATTGAATAAAGAAAACAATCATTTCAATTTTCATGTTACTTTTTATGACCTTGATCTTGTTTGTACAATTGTACTCTAGATGGTTTATTTACAATTTGTGTTTGACAATTCCATTTACCTTTAATGATTTAAAGGTATATATTTCATAGTTTTCCTTCTATAATTTGTCCTATTTTCTTACCAGTTTCTAATTAAATTGCCTCTGATATTCGGCTCATTGTTCTGATTGATTTGAGGGCTAAGCTAACAGGAAATCACTTTTTGAAGCTAAACCAGTTCGGTTTAAGATGCAGGTGGTATATATTGTTGTTGTATTATTGAGCTCGTTGTGTTTTTCAAGATGCAGCCATGCAGGGGATATTGTTGATTCGAAAATTCACTTTACTGACAAAGATATACATTTTTTTTTTAACATAGAATACAGTTGCATATGAAATCATGTAATAAATTAACCAAACAAGAATCGGACTGAGAAATGCATCAAATTCCTCAACATGAAAATGTGATCATCTATTTATCTACCCCAACAATGACATGGGAGAGAAGTCTCAAAATTGTTGTTCATCATCCTGCTATATATCAATATAGGAAGATTTAAGAAAACATACTTTAGGAGAGAACCTGAGATCAAGAACAGGAGATCCACCGAGATCAAACGGTCAAGATGACTAACCAAGATTGTGGAAATAATGAAGATCTTATTGCAGAAGAATCAAAAATATTCTATAATTTTTTTGATTTTTCTGCAATCAGATCTTCATTATTTCCATAATTTTGGTTAGTCATTTCTCGACCGTTCGATCTCAGCCGATCTCCGATTTTCGATCTCAGATTATCTCAGGATAATACATACAAAAATAAAATCTTAGTCACGGAGGAAAACGCACATACTTTGTTGTTTGCTCACCTTGGCTAACCCAAGTTCTTATACCTTCACCATCCTTTGCGTCCATGTCCATAAACACCACATGATGTAGCTCTGTTATTTTACTGTTAGGATTTGGATCAGCTGGTATCAAAGCTCTAGGGTTTAAACTCTTTTTTTCCGTCTCTTAGGTTCTCTGTTTTATTCAACTTCATCGTTTCTTCTTTATAAGAAGTTCATCTAGTTTAGGGATTCAAAAAGATGTTTGAAAGTGATTTGGAAAGTAGGACAAAGTCTGCAAACATGGAAGGAGTAATGGAATTGAATATTCTCTCTGATTTTTTTTCATTATGTGTCTAAAAATTCGAGACAAGTGATTGATAGATATTAAGATTAATTATGTAATTAATTTGATTGATTTGATTAGATACTAACTGTGCGTCCTTTCATGGTATCATAGCTGTTACGCTTCTGAACCTCTTTCCTTCTTCATTTTTTTTTCATTCCTTTTATCCAAGCTTGATGATCTCATCAAGCTTTGGATCTATGGAACCATTACTCCTCCTCTGTTCCGCAAGTCGTTCAAAACAGGAGGCACATCCAGAGATTGATTATACATGTTTACACCATGATCGAGGCAAATGCAATCATATATATATATGGCTTTAATAAACTTTAATCAATACTATAAAAACACTATAATTTCTCCATATATTGACACCTAAACTTTTTTGTGCTTTTAGAAGATGACACATCATCAAAAAAAAAATCAAAAAAACTAATCAAAATAAAACATTAATACACATCACCCTTTTGAATAATTTGATTATTGATTATAGTTTAAATCATGATCGAGTTATATCTTTTTCTAATTAAGAGTTATATCTTATTTTAATATTTTAAAATTCCCACTAACTTCAATGTTGAGAATAAAGAATATGGATCATTTAATAGCTTATAATTATATTATGAGAACATGCAAATAATGCTACATTAGACATACGAAAGTTGTGATCGGTATGACAATTGATATGTGACAATTTAAGTAATTTTGTATAGAACCAACATGCAATTTAACGAACACGTTTCTTTCACT
The DNA here is from genome assembly GCA_030161315.1 of Eutrema japonicum. Classification (NCBI taxonomy): domain Eukaryota; kingdom Viridiplantae; phylum Streptophyta; class Magnoliopsida; order Brassicales; family Brassicaceae; genus Eutrema; species Eutrema japonicum. The sequence goes on from BSQW01000011.1 coordinate 19,438,442, forward strand.
CGCTCGTTAGAAAAAAAAACTTAATTAAACATTGAAAAAGAATATAAAAGTGGGGATGATTTTCCTGTATTGAACAAAAAATGGGGAGAATAATTTTCCTATATATTGTTGATTCTTATTTTGTCATTCTCCTTAGTTACAGCATGCCAAATAATATCATAACAAATTCCTTTATTTTACTAACTTTTACAACTTAAACTCATCCAAAAGAAAAAAGAATGACAAAATTGTTGGGACAAAGCGAGCAATGTTTGGAACACATAATATTGAAGCATTGGAGCACATTTTGGAAGAGAATCTTTAGAAAAATAAGAAATGGAGAAATTCTCTCTAGAAGAATGGATGAGGTTTGTGGGTCTCTTTATAACCTGTGTGGGATAAAAGAAAAATGCAGAAATTGGTAAGTCCATAAAGAGGAAAGAGCACCAGTAAGATAGTTAACATTTATTATGAGCTATATTATCACAAAAAATGTTAATAAATCACAAAGTTTAAAAAATGTTGGCATTTATCTACTAAAGCATGTTTTCCGTGATGAACAACTCTATGTTGCTATATCTCGGGTCACCTCAAAAAAAAGACTGCGCATTTGGAGTGAAACAACAAGCAAAGAGACACCGACAAGAATCAATAATGTCATTTACAAAGAGATTTTCAACAATCTTCAATACAAAGAAACATATATTTCAAATCATGTAAATAAGTATGCACATTTGAATTTTGTAAAACTAATCAAACCAAAAACAAACAAGCAGGAGAAGAAAACCAGGAATGAGGTTACTAATGGAGTGGTGGGGCAGAAAGTGGACAAGAACGGAATAATCAGACCGGTGAAGCTGTCCCTATTGGTGTTCGGCACTTCCCATGCGTTGTCACACTTCTCTTCTTTCTATTATTTATTAATTAAAACCAAACAAATCAGGCTATCCTATGTGTTTAAAATTATTAATTAGAACTATTATATACTTAATTCACTTCTATTTATGTCACCAATTTTGGAGCCGAAACGTTTCCGACATTTTTATATGTTGATACCTAAGCTTTTTTTTTTCCTCATAGAAGATGGCACCTCATTAAAAAAAAAAAACTGAAAACTAATCAAAACAAAACATTAATACACATCAATTTTTGGGATAATTAAACTAATAAACTTTAATTAAAGGGTTTTCTGCAAACAAACCCTCCAGGTAACCGGCTTTTGCAAATTTACCCTTCACGTCTTGAAAATGCATGTCAACCCTCCATCCGCCGATCAAACCACTATACAGCCCTCCATCCACCGATCAAATCGTTAACACAAGAAAATTCCATTTGTGGACACATTCAAAACGAACAATAAAATGGAAAAGGGGAAGAAAACCTTAATTTGGACGAGTTTGGGCTAGAAATACAAAATGGGCATTGATTCCCACTCACAAGGTGATTCTCCATTCCTTGATATCCAAATCAGGATCCTAAGCCTCTGATTTCATCTTAGGTTCCGAGAAGTTTTTCTGGTGGCAAAACTTTTTCTCGAGAAAGAAGATATGCAATAATACAAACATGTTCCCACTAAGATACTTAAATCCTTTTTTTCTGGATTTTGCATGAACAATAATAGTTGTTCTATGATATTTGCTCAAAATGATCCACCAAATAGGTGTCTATTATGGATTTTAGTTTTTGAAATTTTATGTTTAGTTTATCTCTGGAACATTAGTGGCTTTTTGATCCTTGTGATTCTGCTTCTTTTTTTTTTTGCTTTTAACAAAGATGAAAAAAAAGGAATAGATTTTCTATAGGGTAATATTGATTTTTTTTTTCATGAGGTCATTGGCAGCAAGTCTCTGAAAATGCGCTGGATTTCTATATTTAGTGACAATTGACATCCTCTTCTATGATCATATTTCTGGGAAAAAAATTGTTGCTTGAGTAATTTGTAATCAAAATTACTTTAGTTCCTCTAATTTGCTCCAGTAGGTTCATACCTTGGACCTGAGACTGAGAGGTCATTTTGTTTGCTCGCTCACAGTGGCTGAGCCAGAAATATTTTCTAACAGGGTCAATATATATTAATAATTATTAGTCGCTCATGAATTATGGTTCTTTGTTGAAAAAAGCTGGTGAAAGATGTCCATGCTTTTTGTAAGCTCACTCAAGGTCAGTAACTATAGCAAAATAATATGTATTGTATTTTAGTAAAAGTAATGCTACGTTTTTCTCTTACACCAAAATATGTTTATTTATCTTCAATTTGACATTTTAAATGTTTTGCATCCAACCTCATTTGCTCGCGGATTTGACAGAGAAAGCAATGCTTTTTAATTTGATGAGGGAACTGGTATATATTGTGATTTGATCTTCTATATACCTTTCAATTTTCTATCAATATCCTTTTGGCAAAAAAAATTCCGGGTACATTCGGGTACGTGTACTACTGGTATAATCCAGATGGGTACAAGAGACATGGCATGTTCTTTTTTACTTGTCTATATTTTTATTTAATATCATCTTGTATATAAGATATAGTTTCAACATTAGTCAAAAATAATTATGGAACTCTTACGAAAATAGTTTAATTGCGGCAATTGCAGTCTCAAAAAGGATCAAATCCCGTGGCATGAATAGTGAGCAAGGATGTTATCTCAGTGGCTGTGAAGAGGAAAGTGTAAATTACCTCTTTTTAAATGTACTTTAGCTAGACAGGTGTGTGTGCTATCCAACTTTCCCTCACCTCATACAAGTTTTTCGAAGTCTTCTTATGACTGAGAAGGGGAAAAAGAGGGATAAAGCATAAGAGAAAGCGAATGGGAAAGATAAAAGGAGAATTCGTGAGGAGAACGCTTACGAAAGGTAGGGGAGCCGGAGTAGTGAAGAGTTTAGAAAAGAAAGAAAGAATATAAAGGTGAAACATGAGGTGGAAAATAAGGAAAACAAATAAATTAACGGAGAACATCCAACAGAAAAATCGGAAATCAGAAATCAAGCAATCACAAGGTATAAAACAGGAATGGAAAATCGCTTGTCGGCATTTCAACTCGAAGGAGATGACTCTTTAAAATTCTTTCAAATGGTCAAGACTCCCATTTAAAGAATTGAAGGGCTAAATGTGGGCGTGTAAATCCCACCCCAGTAAACTAGGCCTATTAAGCAAGAAGTAAAGAGGCCAGAAAAGTAAAAGACAACAACGAAGTTAAATGCCGAGCTGAAAGACACACCGGAGTAACTTACAGTGAAATGGGAATAAATGCCGAAGTCACTCAACCCCAAAGTTGACCGAGACTCATTCAAATCAATGATTAAAAGCGCCAAAGAGTAACAGCCTTATCCACCGGAGTAAATGCCATTAATGATGAATCAAACGCAATAAATGACAACGTCAAACACGGACTCAGAGTATAAAAGCAGAGCAAGGGCAAGGAGAAAATGACGATCTTCTTCACTCACAACTAGCACTACACTTACACACTTATCAATTATTTGTTCTTGTTCTTGTGTAAACGCTCTCGAATACGAAATACTAAACTCATATACTCTCACTTTTCGTATCTAAAACCACATTTGATCCATCCAGCTCGTTCCGAGCAATCTACTATATGTTTATTGCTCAAAAACCATTTGATTTTTCTGTTATTAAAGATAAATCAAAAAATTTCGATTATTATTATTTACAAATTTTGACTGTTGTAATTACAGCTGCAACAATTATTTTTTGGTGAATTTGCTCATAGCCATTTACAGGTCTAATATAAATAATATATCCACATAAAGAAAAATAGAGAAAGTAATAATTACGATGTTTTTTTTTTTGATGACTCAGGGATATATCATAGGTCCATGGAAAAGTTTACACTAATTTTCCAGGAAATGGTGAAGGATGTTCCCAGAGACGCTCGAACCTAGGACCTTGACAAATTATGCCAAGAGACTTTGGCCTCTCAAACCACTGGGCCACAATTACGATGTTGTGTGCAAGATTTTGTCCTTCTCAGCGATTGGAGTCTATTTCATTCGGGTATTGTTTGCGTCATACTATTCTATTTTACTAATTTTATTTCTCAGTTAACAAAATTAAATAAAGTTTGTTTTGTTCTATATAAAACACATGAAACAAAATAGTATTAAACAAAATAACAATTAATTATATGTGTTCTATAGTTTACAAAAATTAACAAAATATAAAGTAAGTGATATATCATAACATAAAATTATATTATACAGCCTAAAACAAACCTCGAAATACAAAATCAATTTTGGTAAAAATGGGATAAATAGATCAAAGTACGTGTGTACGATTCTATTTAACATAACAATATATAGAATATAATGCAATCAATATAGAATATAATGTGATTGCATTATATATAGACGGATAATTTTTTATTTAACCATCACATATACTATTTATTAGATATTTATGTCCACTATATACGTTTTTTTAAATATACACCATGACATATGCGTTCACCATATGTCAAGTTTTGAAATAAAATTCTGAACTAGAGATGAAATAATTATTAAATAAATTCAATGTAGTTTTAGGTACAAAAATCTATCGTATTTATATGGTATCTGAGATCCGTTTATGTATACCAAAACATGTAATGATCGGGTTTTTTGTCAACATAATGATTATTTTTTATATTTTATTCAGATTTATGATTTTTTGTATAAGAATGCGCTTCACCCGTTAAATTATTAATAGCAACAAAAAAAATTCTTACTTAAATAATCATATACATTATGAGATTATATATTTTAAAACAGCCAACGTATTCTATTTATAAAACTTTGTATGAAATGTTTTACAATATTGTATATAACTTGTAAAGAATAATGATTTAGTTATAGTTGATGAGACACTGAGCATTTATTGTTTGATCTAGAAAATATATATAAATAAAATATATACTCGATTAAGTTTTATATATATAATATGAGTTGATATTTATGATATTCTGACAATTGATCAAATAAAAATATTTATATTATTTTAAAAACTTCATATATATTATTTTCTCTATGTTTTTCTATTATATGAATGATGTGATGATTTAATTGTTTACAAACATATAATCAAACAAAAATCAAAGGGAATATATAATTTAAAAAAATTGTGCTAGACTGCTAGTCTTTTGATTCTTTTGATTATGAAAATGGACAGATTTTTTTTTTCAATTAGTAATGGTTATGCAAAATTTTAGTTTTATTTTGTCAAAATAATTATATAATGAAAATAAATAATGTAATATAATTAGAAGAGAGAGAGAGAAAGTATAATCGATTATGGTAAGTTTCTTTTTGACAAATGGTTAGTGTAATATTTAATATAAATATAATGGATTTTCTAACAATTTGATATGAATGGCATATCATGTAAATATTTTAATAATTTAAAAATATTTTTAAATTTTCTGATAGTTTCTCTTGTGTTGACACATCAACATGGCATGAGTATAAATAACATGTCAAATAAATGTTATTTTCTGACAATATTTCTCAATTAATATATAGGAGATTTGAATTATTGTTTTTCAAAATTTTGAAACTAATAAAAATGAAAGGGAGGGGGGAGAGAATGTTTTGAACAATTAAGAAATTTTAAGAAAAAAACCACATCACATCTTCCTTATTGCGGTATATCATAACCATTTTTTTTTTTGTCATTTACTTAATTTATCCACTTTTTTGGTCATTTAACCTAAAATCTCATTAGTTTTTCAGCTACTACCCGCAAACGTTATGTTTACGAGCGATTGCGGTTGTTGGCGTTTGACTACAATTATGAAAATCGTTTCGTACCACTTTGTGCTGTTTTGAACCACTCTAAATCAAAAACTTGTTCCCGCAAATGTTTACGATGACGGACTGTTAAAAAAAATATCATCTTAAATATTACTAAATAATTCCAAAAGGTGATTGGATGTAAAGATGACTTTTTAAATTTGCTGCAGGACCGTCCAATACATTGAACTCGTATCGGTCCTACCAGGCAACATCTACCTACACAAGTTCGATATCAAAAACATTTCTATCAAATATTATCATATAAAATTCTCATATACTTTTTTTGTAACAATAAATTCTCATATACTTGATATATATACATATCATCTAAACTAAAATATAGTTGTAGTTATAAGAAAAAATTATATATAAACAAATGTTCTAAATCTCTTACAAAATATTTTTAATTAGTTATTTTATGATTTATTTAAATTTATAATATCGTAATTATTTGCACATGCCTTATTTAAATCTCTTACAAAGTATTTATTTGCACATGCCTTACAAGTTACAACCAATATCGAAATCTACTATATTCTATTAAAAGCATATATAAATCAATACGACATCTGAGACCCATCGAAGTTTTCTTACCTGCCCGACATTTATTACAATTTTTTTTGTGTTTTGATGAAAAAAACAAAATTAGACTTTCAAAATTCAAAGGAAGAAAATGGGGAGAGAAGTGATCAAACCTGCTTCACCGGCACCTCATGACCGCCTTCCACTCTCCCTCTTCGATCTCTCCTGTCCAGCAGTTTACGTTTCAACAATCTTCTTCTACAAAGCCCTCTCCGGAGAGTCGTCGGAGATCATCTCCGGAAGGCTGAAGAGCTCTCTATCAGAGACTCTGTCACGTTTCTATCCTCTCGCCGGACGAATCGATGGCTTCTCGATCAGCTGCAACGACGAAGGAGCCGTGTTCACAGAAGCACGCACCGATCTCTCCCTCTCCGATTTCCTCAAAAACAACCTCGATAATACCGACTCTCTTGGAATATTCCTCCCTCAAACCGCACCAGGCGAATCCGCAGGGACGTGGCCGTTGTTGAGCGTTAAGGTCAGCTTCTTCGGATCCGGATCAGGAGTTGCGATCACTGTGGCCATATCTCACCGAATCTGCGACGCGGCCTCGCTGTTGACATTTGTCAGAAGCTGGGCCGCTACAGCCAAAGGTGAATCTAATGACGTGTTGGTGACTACTCCTCACTTTGCAGGAGCTACCATTTACCCTCCACCCCATAGCTCTTTCCAGTCTCCTTCAATGGATGATCTTTTCGAGCTTAGAGGTAAGTGTGTAACCAATCGACTCGTCTTCAAATCCTCTAAGATCGCTGATCTCAAACGCAAGGCCGCCAGCGAAAGTGTCCCGGTACCTACACGTGTGGAAGCCATCGCATCACTTCTTTGGAGATGTGCAAGAAATGCCTCACTCTCTAACTCGGTCACTCCAAAGTCAACGATATTGACTCAAGCCATGGACTTGCGGCTTAGGGTTCCCTCTACTGTTTTGTCACGCGACGCGATTGGCAACCTACAATCTGTGTTCTATCTCAAGGAAGACGCAGAGAGCGAGATGGAGATTGGCGAAATCGTTGCTAAATTTAGAAAGGCGAAAGAAAGAGTCAACGAGATGATCGAAGAGAATCTCCAACGACACAATACTGCTAGTACCTTGACCACTACCACACTTGGTCAGACCTTGTTGAGCGTGCTGGGAAATTTCGTGGCAGAGTTAAAACCGGACATAGACTTATACACAATGTCTAGCTGGTGCAAAAAGCCTTTCTACGAGATTGACTTCGGATGGGGTACTCCGGTATGGATTGGATCCGCTTCGCATACCATCTGTGACAACATAGTGTATGTGGTGTTAATGGATTCAAAGGATGGTGAGGATGTAGAAGCTTGGGTAGGCTTACCCAAACAAGACATGCATGTGTTCGTTCGTGACCAAGACTTGCTTACTTATGCCGTCTTAAATCCTCCAGTCCTGATCTGACCAAGTGACCATGTCTCAGTGATTGGTCATCAGTATCCAAGATTGCACTATGCCTTGTTTTAATCATTGTTTGGTTTTTTCGTTTTGCCTTGATTTGAATAAAGAAAACAATCATTTCAATTTTCATGTTACTTTTTATGACCTTGATCTTGTTTGTACAATTGTACTCTAGATGGTTTATTTACAATTTGTGTTTGACAATTCCATTTACCTTTAATGATTTAAAGGTATATATTTCATAGTTTTCCTTCTATAATTTGTCTTACCAATTTCTATTTAAACTAGATTATGGACTCGTGGTGTTGCACGGGTTTATTGTTATCTTTGAAGTGTGATTATTTATTTTCCTTTTATACATATATGTATAAATACGTTTTAAATATTGTTGATGATTTATATTTTCTTAAATTTAATCTATGTATCTAAATTGTTTCTTTCTGACTACCGTCATTGTTTTTTGTTGTGTGAGATTTTGAAGACATTTATTTTATTTTAACTATGAAACTTTAAAGACTTCTACTTTATTTTAAAATCTTTGAAGCTTTAATTTATCCAATGAAGGTTTAAAATTGTTAAAACCTTTAAAATTCTACTAAAATTTTCATACCGTCTAACTTTTTTGCCTTTTTGTTCATGCGATTTATTTTTTAAAAACCAGAAAAATAAAACCTTACATTAAAAAAACAACTACTCATTATTTCAAAGTCAAATTCTCTGTAATATTTGTATGAAGTACATTAACAAAATAAAGTTAAAGTCCCTACCAATCACCTCTCTATCAGATCGAGGAACTTCAAGCTGAGAATAATTATGGGAGTGAAACATCGACAATTGTTTTTAAATCATGCTCAAACTAATCGCTTAGACTTTTACTAGTATGGTGATTATACATTAAAACGTTCAAAATTTTAAAATAACTATCGTCATCCGCCTCTTGCTTATACTCAGATTTATACTCAAACGTCATCTTATTTTTATCATTTGTAATCTCATATATAAATCGTTTCGTTATGGCTATCTTGATTGTTTTTATGTATGAGACTTTGAAGACTGTTATTTTATTTTAACTCTCAGAGTTTAAAAACTTTTACTTATTTTTAAAATATTTAAAGTTCTAATGTATGCAATTAAAGTTTAACACTTTTAAAACCCTTAAAGTTCTACTTAAATTTCACACGGTTTAACTTCGTATTTTTGTTCTTGCAATGGTTAACTTTTTTAAAACCAACAAAATAAGACCTTATTTTTTCTTAAATCATTACCTATTATTTTAAAGTCAAATTCTCTACAATATTATTTTAGGTAATATGAAACAATCAAATTTATTTATCACATCTTAAATTGCGTTTGAATTTAATAAATTTAATAACAAAATAAATATAAAACCAATGCAAAAACCACCTTAATAGTCAATAATGTTTTTTAAAAAACAAAAAAATCAGTAGAAAGAGCACAATGTTATAGTAGATCCTTAGACTTCGGTAAAACAGCCAATTCCCCCATGAAGTATTCGGCTGCTGATTATTCATACACGAAGTATCAAACAATATGCTAAAACCATCATCAACTACCTATAATTTTGAATTTCCTACATGAAATTTTGAAAATTAGTCAATTTCACCAAAACCGTAAACGGTGTTTGATTTCCATTAACGGAATCTTACGTGGCTGACACGTGGCTTAATTGTTTGGTCTGGTTTGCGATTAAACAAATTTTTTTTTAATTGCGGAGACCAAAAACGACTTCGATTTGGTCTTAAAATTAATTTCTGCAACTGCTGGGTATCGAACTTGGGTCTATACCTGTGGCAAGAAAATATTCTACCATTGGACCACTGATACTTCGTTATTCAAAAACATAACTATATATATATATATATATACGAAATCAAAATTCCTCAAATCAAAATTCCTCAAACACATAATTTTTGGTTATATATACGAAATCATAACTATATATATATATATATATATATATATATATATATATATTTGGTATTATGAATAGTTTTTTTTTATAGGAATTAGCAATTAAATTAAAATACGAATTAGCAATTCAATAAAAATCATAATTGACGATTATATGAAAACAAACACGTTCTATATATAAAGTTTAAATGAACAAACAAAAATCTATTTTAACAAAATTTTATTATGAATAGTATTTTTTTAATAATGATGATGCACAATATATATATATATATATATATATATATCAGAATTTGGAATATATATATATATATAATATTTATATAGAGAATCTAAACTAAATCAACAAAGATAGATACAAATATATGGGGTAAGTGAGATATCTATTTATCTTTTTTTTGTCGTGAAATATGTATATATTCTAATAATTAGAAGATTTATTTATGCAGTTTTTGTTGTTGATTTGTTTTATTTAAATATTTTTTTGTTAAGGGCATCTCCAACCCCACTCTAAAATAGAGTAAACCTATTTCTTACTCTATATATGGAGTAAACTAATTTCTTATTCTATTTTAGAGTTGAAATTTTTTATTTATAGAATGATCCTTTAACTTTTAAATTGTTTTATTTATAACTGAAACAAATAATATTAATAATATTTTATAGTAAGAAAATCAATTTTTCATTGAAATTATTATATTATAGTATTTTTCAAAGTTACATCACACCAAACCACCTCTTGTGATGTGTTTATATTATTTGAGATAATTTGCAAAGTAATTGTTTTTCTCCTATATCACAATTTGACAATTTCTTTTGAAGACTCAAAAAATTAAAAAATAAATTATAGAATTTTTTTAATTTAAATAATATAATAATTTATTAAAGTTTTGCAAAAAATAAAATAAGTGTGATTAAATTTTAAATTTTATAAATAAAATATATAGTTATGATTTCGTATATATATATAGTTATGTGTTTGAGGAATTTTGATTTCTTATATATATATATATATATATAGTTATGTGTTTGAACAACAAAGCATCAGTGGTCTAGTGATAGTATATTTTATTGCCACGGGTATAGACCCAGGTTCGGTTCCCAGCAGGTGCAGAAATTAATTGGTCGTTTTGGTCTCAGTAATTAAAAAAAAAATTGGTTTAATCGCAAACTAGACCAAACCATTAAGCAACGTGTCAGTCACGTCAGATTCCGTTAACGGAAATCAAATACCGTTTACGGTTTTGGTGAAATTGACCAATTTTCAAAATTTCATGTAGAAAATTCAAAATTATAGGTAGTTGATGGTGGTTTTAGCATTGTTTGATATTTCGTGTATGAATAATCAACAGCTGAATACTTCATAGGGGAATTGGCCGTTTTCCCCCTTAGACTTCTCTTTAAGATTAATAAAAATCGAGACGGGTGATTGATAGATATTAGAGGGAATCATATATATAGTAAAAGCGAAGTAAATTTTCGGAATTGAGCTCTGTCATTCACCTTAAACCGTAAAATTCGGTTAGTACCATTTTTTGGTTTAAATTAAGTTTTTTTAGATATTTATTGTACCGAAGATTGAACCGGATGTTGAACCGTAAAGCTCGGTTAGATATTTATAGATATTGAACCGAATATTTATTAAACTTTGGTTTATAATAAAAATTTAAAAAGATAATTATTGGTGAAAATCCTGGGATAATCGAGGCTATATATATATCGTTGTTTTGGTTCGCTATATTGCTCATTCGTTTTTGGTTTGTTTCAGTTTCATTTAGTTTTAGGGTTTCAGCTATTTATTTTCTTCTTATTTTTTCCCGTGTTTTATTTTGTGTGAGGCGTTGCTGATATGGTTTTTTTTGGGGCAGAGTTGTTGTTTTGTTGTCTCGAAGACGACCGAGCATTTCACGATCCATTGTTTGGTTTAGTTGGTTTTCGATATTTGTTTGTGTGTTTTGCGTTTTGTTTTTTTCTTTGCTGATATGTACTACAATCTGTTTTTCTTTACTTTTGTAATTTTTTTTTGTTTCGTTTTTGATGTTTTTCTAATCGAATGTAACTAATATCGGGTTTTATGGCGAGGGTGTTGGGTGTTTACGCTTTTGTGTTTTGGCTTAGGTGAGTAGTCGATATTAGTTATCTATAAAAAAAATTCTGCGAAACCCTAGCTTGATCTCTGGGCTATAAATATATCTCTTTTTGCCGCACATAGTACATTTCCGAGCTCGAGTTTTGATAGGTTTCTACGTATTTATGGTTTTCTTGGTAATGTTTAGGGTATTTTGTGAGTTCTATTTTCGTCGTGTTTGCCTTTTAGCTTGCTTTTGGGTGTTGATCTTTGGTACGTGGTTTTTTTTTTTTTTTTTTTACGATTTTGGTTATGGCTTTATCTAAATTTCTGTTGTTATTTATGTGTTGTTCGGGGTGCCTAATTGATTAGGTGATTTTATTCTTTACTTTGTGCATGTGATTTTGCTAACTATTACATATGTTTCTCTGTGGTTGTAACAATTGTTTCTATGTTCGCCTTGATCAGGGCTTTTTGTTTTGATTTTGTAGATTGCTCTGCTGTCAGAATTCGGGTTTGGAATTTTGATCTTAGATTTTCTTGTGTGGTTGATGTTTTTTTAATAGGTGTGGACTGTTGAGTCAGGTTCGGAGATCTCTTCCAGACTACGATAAGATCAAACACTTCTGATCGATGTATTTTTTGTTTTTATTTTATGAAGAGTGAAGGAACCAGAAAGGTCATTCCACTTGGAACAATCCCATTGGAAACTATTCAGAAGTTTAACAAAATGGTAAGTTGCTAGATCCGTGGAGACAGAGCTATGTCGTTAATACTAATTAAGTTCGGCTCGGAGGTTTAATTAATTATATTGTTTGTATGTACTTTTTGATTTATGAATGATATAACAAGTGCTGAAAGTTCAATCAAGTAACCGTCAGTCCGACAAAAAACCACCAAGACGTCTTTTGCAGGTCACTGGTATGTTTCCAGATTTAATTATATACAAGAGCTGATTTTTAAGTGGGGTTTATTTGTCTGGTTCTCAAAAATCAGTAGGAAGTTTTTATTATGTTTTTTTTTTCTTGATTCTTGACATCTTAATATTATCTTTGACAATAGACATTTCACAATGATGCTGACATTATATGCTGTGAGCACTTGCATTTTGCAGGCAAAGACATGAGGATAATTGTTTATGGCTTTCGTCCTAAAACCAAGCAGGTGAAACTCTCACTTCTTTTTAAGCTGCCATGTTCATTTTTTCTTGAAATTTGTATGACCTTATGATCATATTTTTGCAGAGGCGTACTGTGTTTGATGCATTACTGAGGTGTAGCAAGCCGAAGAGAGTATGGGATCTTTATACTTTTGCATGCAGACCTTCTAAATTTAGTAACGCAAACCCAACATAAAGATTGCTTAATGAATATTTTCGTCTTCTCGGAAAAAGTTCATTACGAGCATTAATGGATATGATTGAAGATGAATCATGAATGCATCTCACAACGGGAAATCAACAATTTAGTTGATCGTGCTGGACAGGAGATTAACTTTTGAATGCATCAAAAGGTCTCTTTGGTTGCAGTGAAAATACATTTGTTTGTTGTTGAATATCCAATATGGTTGACAGTGTTTTCCAGTTCACAAGGATGTGTTGAACTCATTACATATGGTTGATATTGAAAAAAATGCACTTATCTCATCGTATTTTTTTTACTGCGTAGGAATTGCTTTATATTGCCAATGCGAGACCTAAGAAAAATGCATTAGCAAATGGAGCAATGGGAGGCGGCTCAGTCCATGTTCACTCTGCTGTGTCTATTGCAGCTCGGGTTATCGTATGTGACCTATGAGGAAAGCTGCAGCAAAAGGGTCAGGTTCCATAATGGAGCTGGCTCTAGCCTCAGCCACATAGCTACTGGCTTCGCATTGCATTGAGATGGCTGATCGCACTTGCGTTGCTTACACAGTTAGGTCTCCCGTTGATATCCACAACCCTGGAGATTTCATGACTCTCACTTGCGGCAGCAACTGGTAAGGCTAATAGCTATTGTTTAAAAGCTGATGTTTGAGGTTTTGGTTGGGTTAGTAAGGTGGTATTTGTTCTTTTTAACAGACGGCTATTTAGGAAAAATGTTGTGATCTTTAGTATGATGTCTAGGAGTTGCAATCTCTTTGTCCAGCTTGTATTTTATGTCGATTTGAACATTTTTAGATGAGAGTTGCTAATAGGAATCTCTAAGTGGTGGGATTAGATTAAATGTGTGATTGCTTTGTTTGTTCACATGTCAACTTGGTGCGTTTAGGATGTTCTACTTCTTCTTTGAGTCTCGCAACAAGAAGAATGCTCCTGTTGTGATTTGGTTGACTGGAGGGTCTGGATGTAGTAGTGAATTGGCAATATGTTCTATGAGAAAGGTCCTTTCAAGATTGCTAAGAAAATGTCTCTTGCTTGGGATGAGTATGGATGAGACCATGTACCACGTCATATCAATTCTACGACCAAATATTTTTTTGTAACCAAAATATATCATATAAACAAAATTTATAAGTAAGACTTTTTTGATATCGATATTGGTTTTAAGATTTTGGACAATATACACCCTATGTTAAAATTATATCGTTTATAAATAATTGAGAAAATTTCAAAAATTAAAATATCACTAAATTAAGGAAAAGTGTGCCGTTAACCGGGTTCAATATTGAACCGACCCAAGAAAATTGAATTAAATTCTAAATTTATTTGAAAAGAAAATAATTATTTGATTAAAATTAAAATATACATTTAAACCAAAACCATACCAAATTATTCAAATTAGATTATGTTTTACTTAGATATTATTTTCATAAACCAAAAAATTTGAAAGCCGAAAAAACCAAGGCTAAGATGTCAGTACTTCATCACGTTATGAACACTTGTCTTGCTTCTTTTCCTCACTTATGCTAAGATGTTCTTTATTTGATCTGAATCTACTTTTAACTAGACGAATCCAAATAAAAAATGGATAAAGAGTAAGATGACTGGAGATATGGCACAAAATGGATGCATCAACTGATTCAAAAACCTGTTTGAAACACTTGAGAAAAAGTATGGAAAGTACACGGAAACAGTGGTTCAAACGATGAAGATGTTTTGACTGCGAATGAATATGTGATTTATATGAAGAAGGGGAAGGAAGAGATGGCAAAAATGATTGGAGTTAAACTAAGAGAACAAAATAGAGAAGAACAAGTTGAAGAAGACAAGACTAAACCTATTTACTACTAAATGTATCTTTCATGAGGAGAAAAAAAAGAAGAACATGCTATAGATTGTCGATGACTATTTTTGAGATGAATCTTAACATGGTATCAAAGCTACCAAATGGATTGTTTACCTACGCTCTGATATCATGGTTTTGTGCCCCCGCTTGTGGGAAAGATAATAATCAACGAGAAGGAGAGACAATTCCGGCAAAACATGGAGAGATTTCTTGCTAAGGAAAATGAAGAATTAAAAATAAGCCATAAACTTAACGTATACGGAGAATGGAGATCTTTTGCTAAGGAGAATGAAGAATTAAAAAAAAATTCTGAGAAGACGGAGACGAAGAAAAAGAAATCGGAGAAGACTGAGATGATGAAAAAGAAGGACGAAAAGATGATGAAGAAACATAGTTTAGGAAGAGTTCCAACGAGGGAGGAAGAAAATCGTTAGTAATTACAATGTGTGTGTTCAAAAAATATTATTCATTATATTATCGAGCTTTATGAATTTCGTTTCCTTGGTTTTACTACCACATGTGAGAAACACTTCACAATTATATATAAAAGAGGATAATGATTGAGTGTGTGTAAAAAAAAGGTTTCAGATAAGCGGGAATTTTGTTGATGTTGCATGAACATTTTGGAGTCTTATTAATGACGTTGGCATAAAACACTTCATTTCTCTCATAAAATCGATAAGGATATCATGAGAGAAATGAATATTCGAAACCCTTGATACTTTTGTGATATTGTCTCAATCGTATGATATATTCAATTTTGCACGAGTTTAAAATTAACTTCAAAATTGATAAGTGGAGCAAATCGATTGTTACTATACTAAACTTAAAAGGATTTTTGATTGACATGGGAAGAGGGTACGGTAAATTTTCTCTCAAAAGGATGAAAGGATTCTTTATGACACTGCTGATATAACATAGTATTTCCGTCTTTTTGTCCGTACAAGTTTTTGTTAATTAACATTTGGGCTCCTTATCATTCAATGGAATGTCTTTGGGTTTTCACTTTTCGTGAATGATGACTTTTTCGTTGTTATATATTCCTTTTTATTATATTTTCCCATCGTTTCAAGAGGAGGGTTCATGTTAGAACGGTCGGATAATATGTGTCCATGTTATCTATATGCTTTTACTTCATAAGATTCTTTGAAACTGGTCGTTTGTGTAAAGATAGCCAAGTCCATAAAAAATATGAAAATATACGTTTAAAAAATTCCAAACTTCCAAAAAATAATTAGAAGAGGGAAAATACGAGGAAGATAAAAAATCGAAAGTCAAATAAAAGGAAAAAGAAGTACACAAAGAAGAAGTAGAAGATGTGGAGTAATAAGAAGCAGGAGAATACAAAGACGATAGAAGAAAACGGAGAAGATGAGGCAGAAGAAAAATTGGAAGAACAAAACAAAGAAATTCAGAAGAAGAAAATGAAGAAAATCGAATGAAAAAAAATAAGAAGTCAAAGAAGAAGAAGTATGAGTTGAAAACGATGGATGATAAGAAGAAAAAGACGAATAATATGAAAAACTAAAAGATAAAGAAGAGGGAGAAGAAAAAGACGAAGCCAATGAAGAAAAAAATAGTCGGAGAAGACGAAGATGGTGAACAAAGAAGAATGAAATGACGAATTTGGAGAAGAAAACAAACAATCAGAAAAGAATTCGGAGAAAAAAACCAATACATAGTAGACGAAGTGGAAGAAGGAGACAAAAAAAAACCAGAAGATGAATAGAGAAAGAGAAGAAAACCAGAAGATGAATAATACAAAGTAGACGAAGGTGAAGATGAGAAAGAGACGAAGAAAAACCATAAGAAGAAGATTGTGGATAAGACAAAGAAGACCAAGGAGGAATAAGAAGCAGAGAATGAAGAAGGCTAATAAAAACCGAAAGAAGAAGAAGAAGAACTAAGAGAATACAAAAATGATGAAGAAGTAGGAAAATACAAGGAAGAAAAAAAACCAAAAGATAAAGAAAAGGAAGAAAAAGAAGACACATCATAATAGTAAGAAGAAGTAGAAGTCGAAGACGAAGATGAAGATGAAAGAAAAGGGTGAGGAATAAGAAAATCGAAAGATATATAAGAGGAAAAAGAAGAAGTAGAAGTCAAAGACGGTGAAGAATAATAAGGAAGAGATGAGGAACTGACAAAGTGACACGATTTGACTGAGGATCGCTTGCTCTAGTACGGTTGAGAGGGATAGATCCACGACTTCAAAGAATCCACGGGAAGAGATGCTAAGGCGTGGGAGAATTCCCGAAAATCCTTAGGCCCAAATCCGACTATGAACTTTTGAAACGAGGGGGTGGCTGCGTTGTCTTGAGGGATTCGAGAACAGAGATGTTAGAGCGTGGGAGATGAATCCCGAAAATCTCTAAGCCCTTTGTCACAAGAAGAATCGAACAAGAAAACGGATCGAAGGTTGCGTCGAGAAGATGCGGAATTAATCTCGATAAACCAAAAGAAATTCAGTGACTAACCATCACAGAAAATCGAGAGAAAAGAGAGAATAATCTCTGAAAATAACTTAGATAAAAGTGAATGTATGTTTTCGACAATGAGGGAGAGAAGAAGATAAAGAACAAAATTCAAAGGGGAAAAGCAAGGGTCATTCTCGAAACAAGGAGAAGACCCATCGAAAATTACAAAGAAAATAAATACAGTTTTTGAATTCAAATGATAGTTGACCAACTGTTGGAATTCCGCCAGAAATTCCCGCGGAAAATTTCCCTCGGAAAGTCCCTCGAAAAAGTCTCTCGGGAATAAATCCCTCGGAATTTTCCTCGGAAAATTCCCCCGCGGAACTCTCAAGAAGTCGGACCGTTTGGCGGTGTAATCCGTTTGCCTCGTTAAAACCTCTATACGGAAAACCCATTTGGGACAAAACCGTATACAGGAAAAAGAGTACAAACGTATCACACAAACGGCCTAACCTCATAGAGAGTTCGAAGACAATGAGGTGAGGACGGGTTGTGTACGTTGATCCTCCTCGTTCCTTGCATCCGTGAGTAAGTTCCGAACAGCTCCCGCCAGTTGCCGTGCCTTAGACCGTGTGATTGGTCCCTCGGGAATGATCATCGCGTCTTCTTGAACCTCCACCGGATCCATCGCATCCATGATCATATCATCCCCCTCCTCTTGAAAAGGATTTGCCCTCAAATCGATTTCATCTACAACATAAGGAATAATATCAGCAACATTAAAACTTGAACTTATCGAATACTTACCTTGGAGATCGAGTTTGTAGGAGTTGTCGTTGATTCTTTCCACCACCGTGAACGGCCCATCGACTCTTGGCAAGAGTTTCGACTTTCTTTCCTCCGGAAACCGTTCTTTCCTTAGATAAATCCAAACCAAATCGCCGGGTTCAAAGACTTTCTTGTTTCGCCCCTTGTTTGCATGTTTGCGGTATTGCTCCGTCTTACGTTCGATGTTTTCTTTCGCCTTCTCGTGCATCTGTTTGACCATCTCGGCCCTTTTCTTACCATCCATATTCACATGTTCACTCAAAGGTAAAGGGGTTAAATCGAGAGGAGTAAGAGGATTAAAACCATAAACGAGTTCGAAAGGAGAAAACAAAGTCGTAGAATGTTGTGCATGATTATAAGCAAATTCTACATGAGGCAAACAATCTTCCCACGATCTAAGGTTCTTTTTAATAACAGTCCGCAATAAAGCTCCTAAGGTCCTATTAACCACCTCGGTTTGACCGTCCGTTTGCGGATGACACGTAGTAGAGAAACAAAGCTTTGTACCTAACTTAGCCCAAAGAGTTTTCCAAAAATAGCTAAGAAACTTTGTATCCCTATCCGACACTATAGTCCTAGGCATCCCATGCATGCGAATAACTTCCCTAAAGAATAAATCGGCTATGTTCGATGCATCATCAGTTTTATGGCAAGGAATGAAATGTGCCATCTTAGAAAACCTATCGACTACCACAAATATCGAATCATTTCCCTTCCTAGATTTAGGCAATCCTAACACAAAATCCATGGAGATATCTGTCCAAGGAGCACTCGGAATGGGTAGAGGAGTATACAAACCTTGGTTTTGACGTTTAGATTTTGCATACTTACAAGTCGTGCACCGGTTGCAAACACGTTCCACATCGCGTTTCATATGCGGCCAAAAGAAATGATCTTGCACGATATGAAGTATTTTGGCAACGCCAAAATGTCCCATAAGTCCACCACCATGTGCTTCCCTAATAAGCAAATCTCGCAAAGAAGAGTTAGGTATACAAAGACGGTTCTCGTAAAACAAGAAACCATCGCTTTGATAATATTTTCCGAAAGCAAATTTAGAACAAGATGAGAAAACTTCCTGGAAATCAGAATCGGTTGCATATGAATCCTTGATCATCTCGAATCCAAGTATTTTCGCATCAAGTGTCGAGATAAGAGTGTACCTTCGAGACAACGCATCGGCAACAACGTTTTCCTTACCTTGCTTGTACTGAATTACGTATGGAAACGTCTCGATGAATTCGACCCAACGTGCGTGCCTCTTATTCAACTTTTGCTGGCTCTTTAAGTGCTTGAGAGATTGGTGATCAGTGTGAATAATGAACTCCTTCGGCCATAAGTAATGCTGCCACGTTTGGAGAGCTCGAACCAAAGCATAAAGTTCCTTGTCGTAAGTTGGATAATTGAGCGTTGCTCCTCCAAGTTTCTCGCTGAAGAAAGCCACGGGTTTCTTCTCTTGCATGAGTACAGCACCTATACCAATACCAGAAGCGTCACATTCAATCTCGAAAGCTTTCATAAAATCGGGTAAAACGAGTAAAGGAGCGTGAGTAAGTTTATTTTTCAGCAGTTGGAACGCATCCTCTTGAGCTTGTTCCCATCGAAATCCCACGTCCTTCTTGATAACCTCGGTAAGTGGTGCGGCAATCGTGCTGAAGTCACGAACGAATCGTCGATAAAATCCCGCCAAACCGTGAAAACTCCGAACATTGCTAACGGTCTTTGGGCTCGGCCAATCGCGGATCGCCTTTATCTTGTTCTCGTCAACCTGTATGCCCTGAGAACTCACCACAAAACCTAAAAAGACAACGTTATCTGAACAAAAATAACATTTCTTTAAATTACCAAACAACCGTTCCTTCCTAAGCACATCTAACACCAATCGCAAGTGTTCCACATGTTCGTCTAGGTTCTTACTATAAATCAGAATATCGTCAAAGTAGACAACTACAAAGACGCCTATATACGACCTAAGAACATGGTTCATCAAACGCATAAATGTGCTAGGAGCATTCGTTAAACCAAACGGCATTACTAACCACTCATATAGACCGTGTTTGGTTTTAAAAGCGGTTTTCCACTCATCACCTTCCTTCATCCGGATTTGGTGATAACCACTCTTAAGATCAATCTTAGTAAACACACTAGATCCATACAACTCATCTAACATATCGTCTAACCTTGGGATCGGATGACGATACTTTACCATTATGTTGTTTATCGCGCGGCAATCGACACACATCCGCCAAGTACCGTCTTTCTTCGGCACAAGTAGTACGGGTACGGCACATGGGCTCATACTTTCCCGTATATGTCCTTTAGACATCAGCTCATCTACTTGACGTTGTAGTTCCTTCGTTTCTACGGGATTCGTTCGATACGCCGGCCGGTTCGGAAGAGTAGCGCCGGGAACAAAGTCGATTTGATGCTCGATTCCGCGGAGTGGTGGCAAACCACTTGGTCCATCATCCGGGAACACATCAGCATACCCCTGTAAAAGAGATGAAACGCTGCTCGGAATATCCGGCTCGGGATTAGTCATACTCGAAAGAACATCCCTAAAAACTAATAAGACACAAGATTGCCGAGAAACGAGAGCATGTTTTAGTTCACTCGGTTTGATATATAATGATTCATTCACAAGTGTTCTCTCATATGACTTAGTACCTATACTCTCGGTTTTATCAGAATGAGAAGACGAGGAATCACTTACCTTGCCTTTGCCGTGACTCTTATCGAGTTTAAGTTGATCGAGATATACCTCGTGCGGCGAAAGTGGAGCAAGAGTGATTTTTCGGCCGTGATGTTCAAAGGAATGCTTGTTCGTAAACCCGCCATGAACGGCTCTACGGTCATATTGCCACGGTCTTCCAAGTAGGATGTGACCAGCTTCCATAGGTAGAACATCGCACACTATTTCGTCCTCGTAGCGGCCGATTGTCAAAGGAACCGAAACTTGTCGGGTAACTTTGAGATGTCTTTGATTATTCAACCATCGAAGGTTGTAAGGCCGTGGATGCTTCCTGGTCTCCATACCTAGCTTATCCACCAATGTAGTGCTAGCAACGTTAGTACAACTTCCACCGTCGATAATTAGACTACATACCTTGCTTTTAACCATGCATCGGGTATGGAAGAGGTTTTCCCGTTGTTCGTTTTCAATGACCGGTTCCTGGGCAAGAAGAACACGTCTCGCCACTAAGAGTTCCCCGTCAACCGCATGCTCTTCATAATCGTCAAAGATTGGAGCGGTTTCCGTCTCTTCTTCATCATCGGTCACGATTTCACCGTTTTCTAGCAACATCATTGCGCGTGCGTTTGGACACTTGTTGGCGTAATGTCCTTTGCCCCTGCATTTAAAACACTCAATGTCACGATTACGCATTGGATTCGAATCACCCTTACCTTTGTAGTCATAGCCGGAAGTTTGCGGTTTGAAATCTGTCTTAGGCTTAGAATCGGCTCTTGGTGGATAATTCGGTTTGTCTCCTTTGGTGAAGCTCGGTTTGGAGCTTGAGGCGTAAGGTTGCCGTGACGCGCCTTTTCTCTTAAGTTGCTGTTCCACTAGGACAGCCTTATGCAACATTTCCTCCAAAGTCGCATACGTTTGCATTTCCATTCGGTCTTGTAAATCGCGGTTCATGCCGGCTAAGAACCGTGCCATTGTGGCATCGATCGGCTCATCCACGTCAGCCTTTA
This sequence comes from Eutrema japonicum, assembly GCA_030161315.1. Classification (NCBI taxonomy): domain Eukaryota; kingdom Viridiplantae; phylum Streptophyta; class Magnoliopsida; order Brassicales; family Brassicaceae; genus Eutrema; species Eutrema japonicum. The sequence continues at coordinate 19,460,357 of BSQW01000011.1, forward strand.
GCATAAGCTTTTCCATCTCCTGGAAATAGTCCTCCACATTCTTACCTCCTTGACCTAAACGCCTTAACCGTTGGTGAAGTTCCCGGTGGTAGTGTAGCGGTACGAATCGTCTTCGCATTAGTGCGATCATCTCCGTCCAAGTCTCCACGGGATTCTCACCGTTGCGTCTCCTGTTTGTCACAATTTGATCCCACCAGTCAATAGCATATTCATGAAACTCAGTAGCAGCTAACCTGACTTTTTTATAAGGGGAAAAAATTTGGCAATCGAAAACTAGTTCGATTTTCTTCTCCCATTCGAGGAAGGCATCCGGATCGTTTTTGCCGTAGAATGGGGGAATGCGAAGCTTCATTCCGCCAAGGTCATCGTTGTTACGTCTTTGAGGTCGTTGCTGCCGGTTGTGGTTTCCCTCGGATGAATCTCCTCGGTCATAAAATGGATTGTCCTCCGATTCATTTTGCCGCGGCCGATTTCTCCTCGGTCTCGCCGGTGCGTGACAACTTCCATATCCAACACTCTGTTCGGATCGGACATCATTGGCTCTATGGTCTCTCGGTTCAGCACCTTGATTTCTTTCACCACGTCTTGGCGTACGAACCGCCAAAGTCGCCATTTGGTCTCGCATTTCGCGGAGAATTTGTGCCATATCATCGACTTTTTGATTAACGCCATCAACTTTTTGATTCATCACAGCCTCTCGTTCTCTCCTAGAACGTGATGAAGCTGATTCACTTTCTTCCGACATATTGTACCTCGCATAAAATCAAACAAAACACAAATGAGTGTATGCAAAATTCCAGATTTTTCTCAAGTAACCACAAAAACAGATGTTTTCCGAAAAACTCAAAACGAAATTCGTTTTTTTTTTTTTTTGAATTTTAAAAATTATGACAATTAACTAAAGACAAAGATCTACTCAGATATATTTTTTTTGATTTTTTTGATACGTTTTTGAATTTATAAAAATCAAAACAGACAGAAAAACGAAAACTTTTAAACCCAGAAAATTGTAAGAAGATGAACAGTTTGAATTGGATAAATCTCACCGATTTTGGAGCAAGTGTCTCTGATACCACTTGACACGATTTGACTGAGGATCGCTTGCTCTAGTACGGTTGAGAGGGATAGATCCACGACTTCAAAGAATCCACGGGAAGAGATGCTAAGGCGTGGGAGAATTCCCGAAAATCCTTAGGCCCAAATCCGACTATGAACTTTTGAAACGAGGGGGTGGCTGCGTTGTCTTGAGGGATTCGAGAACAGAGATGTTAGAGCGTGGGAGATGAATCCCGAAAATCTCTAAGCCCTTTGTCACAAGAAGAATCGAACAAGAAAACGGATCGAAGGTTGCGTCGAGAAGATGCGGAATTAATCTCGATAAACCAAAAGAAATTCAGTGACTAACCATCACAGAAAATCGAGAGAAAAGAGAGAATAATCTCTGAAAATAACTTAGATAAAAGTGAATGTATGTTTTCGACAATGAGGGAGAGAAGAAGATAAAGAGAAAATTCAAAGGGGAAAAGCAAGGGTCATTCTCGAAACAAGGAGAAGACCCATCGAAAATTACAAAGAAAATAAATACAGTTTTTGAATTCAAATGATAGTTGACCAACTGTTGGAATTCCGCCAGAAATTCCCGCGGAAAATTTCCCTCGGAAAGTCCCTCGGGAATAAATCCCTCGGAATTTTCCTCGGAAAATTCCCCCGCGGAACTCTCAAGAAGTCGGACCGTTTGGCGGTGTAATCCGTTTGCCTCGTTAAAACCTCTATACGGAAAACCCATTTGGGACAAAACCGTATACAGGAAAAAGAGTACAAACGTATCACACAAACGGCCTAACCTCATAGAGAGTTCGAAGACAATGAGGTGAGGACGGGTTGTGTACGTTGATCCTCCTCGTTCCTTGCATCCGTGAGTAAGTTCCGAACAGCTCCCGCCAGTTGCCGTGCCTTAGACCGTGTGATTGGTCCCTCGGGAATGATCATCGCGTCTTCTTGAACCTCCACCGGATCCGTCGCATCCATGATCATATCACAAAGGCTATAAAATTGGAGAATGAAGAAGAAGACAAATAAAAACTGGAAAAAATCATAAAGAAAATACGAAGAAGAATAAAACCAAAAGATAAAAATAGGAAGAAGAGTAGAACAAAGCAGAAGAGGAAGAAGAAGAAGACAAATCATAAGAGGGAGAAGAAATAGAAGTTGAAGACGATGAAGAAGAGGAAATAAAAGATGAGGAATAAGAAAGTCGAAAGACAAATAAAAGGAAGAAGAAGACAATGAAGAAGAAAAAGCCGAAGACAATGAAAAAGAAGAAGCAAAGGACGAGGAAGAAGAAAATCCAAAAGTTGAATAGGAGGGAGAAGAGGAGGACGAAGTCGTTAAGAAGAAGAAGGAAAAGACGAGGGAGAATACCGAATAAAACACGAACATGATAAAGAAAAAGAAGTAGGAGTTGAAAACGATGGAGGATAAGAAAGAAAAGACGAAGAATATGAAAAACTAAAAGATAAAGAAGAGGGAGAAGAAAAAGACGAAGCCAATGAAGACAATGAAGAAAAGAAAAATAGCCGGAGAAGACGAAGATGGTGAACAAAGAATAATGAAATGACAAATTTGGAGAAGAAAAAAAATAATCAGAAGAAGTCGGAGAAGAAAGCCAATACATAGTAGACGAAGTGGAAGATAGAAAATACGTGGAAGAAAAAAAGAATAAATGATATGCTCAAATTAATACCCTAAAAGTACTAAAGCAGTAGTTGTAGTAAAATAGGGGTCGAACACAAGGACTCAAGAAAATCGCTCAATAAACTACTTAGTGTCGAATCAAGTTAAGCAATTCAGTTGAAACAAAAAGCAATAAACAGAAAAAGAGTTGTAAAATCGATGGAAGAATATAGGCCCAGGGTATTTCTCAGGAAATCAATGAATGCAGATAACCAATCAGTCAGGATTCAGATTTAACGCGGTTCTTGAACTCAAATCACTAAGCTATAATTAACCAACTGTCGTTGCGAGAATTATCTAAATCTAAACTTCAGAATCCCAAATCTCTTTGCAAATTCCTAAGAACAAATCAGCCTTAATACCGAGTTTTATATGTTCACAATTCAATTAAACCAAATCTCTTTGCGAATAATCAATTTGCTCACCCTAGGTTCTGTCAGATTACTCAATTGCACTGTCGTGCCTAATCGATTAACCTAAGATCTAAGTTCCAAATTCGTCAACCTAGAATTAGCTTTGAGAACAACCTATGGTGAAGAACTAATTCAGATGGTGAATCCTAACTAATCAATTACCAGCAATAAGAGAAAACCCTAAACCTAAGATGGATCTACTCAGACATGGAGAATGAAACAATAAATATAACTGAATATATCATTAAATTAAACAATAAGAAAAGAGTAACAAGAGGGTTCGAAATCTTCTCTCGGACAAATAGAGTTCTGACTTGTCTCCCTCACACAGCTCTCTCTCTCAAAACCAAAGTATAATAAAGCGTAGTCAACAAAAATGGCTGAAAAACCTAATAAATAACATAAAACACGTTTTGGGGCTTCTAGTAATTATTAAAGTCTTCTGAACCAAGGTGCAAACTTCAAACTTGTAAAAAGTCACGTTTTCTTCTTCCTGGAGTCGGTATCGGTCGACACCTCTGATGTCTCTGCATGACTCTGCATTTCCATATGCTCATTTTCACCCAAAACGGCTCATTTTCTCCAATTGTGCTCCAAACGTGCTAAAACCTGAAAAGACTCTATAAATAAGACATATATCATGCCTAAAAACCATGATATATCAACTCCCCCAGACTTAGTATTTGCTTGCCCTCAAGCAAACAAAAAACCAAACCAGAGAAAGAGGTTTGAAAACACGGAGACTCACCTGTTCCTGAACCATCGCAATGACCCTTTTCCTAAGCTTTCTAGATATCACCTAACCAGTTCCATATCTAACCACCATGTACTTCTATGTAGACATTCGCAGTTTCCCATACTCCACACATTATCTCACAGCATTGTTCCATAAAGCCCTCATCGCCAGTTTCATCGCTGTAATCTATGCCAAGAACCTTCTAGACTCTTTCCCATACAATATCATGACAAAAGAACCACCCAATTTTCACACTTTTTGGTATTATTTTTCTCTCCCCCAGACTTATTTTACATCATGTTTTCTTGCATATACATATTAAGGTTTGAGACGCGAGTATTGATGGTGTTTGCCACCAAATCCCCGGTTCTCCCCTCTCTACGTATCAAAGGTGTAGGCGAATATTGGTATCACAGAAAATTTTCCTAACCTCGCTTTCAACCTTTACGTGATCATTCATTCCAAGTAGAATAATGGGATCGCTGGAAATTTTCCTAACCCTCTACTCAGAAGAAAATCATTTCATCTTTTTATGCTTTTACTTATAACAAGGGAGATGAATACCATTACTTTCTACATATGGGTTCCTTTGTCAGATATGAATGAGGAATCAATCCCTGTAAACATCAATCACATCGATGAAGTGAAAAAATTTGACTCAGGCTTTAGTGGAACTCTGCTGGAGACATGGGTATTTTCTAGTCAACTGGTCAGTCTTTGGATTTTTCATTAGTCGATCGAGAACTAATCCTGTAACACTGGTCACTCATAAGCAAAATAAGAACAATAGATTCAAGCACATGATCTTAATCTCCAACAGGTTTTAACTCGATAAAACAATTTTTTTTTATTTTTTAAACTTTTATGACTCTAAGAAAAAAAACACGATGTCAGCAACTACCTCCCCCAGACTTAAACAACACTGTCCCCAGTGTTATCTAATCTAGAGTCGGTAAAAGAAACCAAAACAGCTGAGTGAAGACGTGAAAATCAGAGAAGTTACCTGTGCGTTGGGTATCGACCGATACCATTACTGGTATCGATCGATACAAGGACCATTGGTCGATGCAACGTCTGTTTCTCCTGGTGTCGATCGATACCAGTGATGGTATCAGTCGACACATACCTTTTTCATCTGATTCACACGAAAACACAAAACACAAAAACGAAAAATACAAAAATAAAAGACTTATGTATAGACTCACCAATGGGTTGCCTCCCACCAAGCGCTTGTTTTAAGTCACGAGTTTAACTTTACGGACGATCAGGCATGATAAGAATGAGAACTTGCTCCAAAACAAGCTCCACAACTTGACATCTCCAGCTTCAGAATTTTTCTCAGCATACCCTTCAGAACATCCTTCCCTTTCTCTTTCAGCTCTGAAGTGAGAATAGCTCTAACCTTAGAGAATGGTTTCGAAGTTCACTTGCAGTTCACCTTATATTCAATCGAATCTCCATCACACTTCTGAGGGATTAAGGTCACATGGGTAGCACTCTCGACTCTTTTGTTCTTCACCTTAGCCGTTTTGATGTCTTTCTTGGTGATGATAGAAGGACCATCTAAAATGTCTTTGACAGTTGGCTCATCATAAGGCTCGTCCAAAAGATCAACCATCAACGTCTCTCCTGTAACAACGGTGATGCAAGAGATATGTGTGGGAGCTCTTCCAGAGGGGATGGCTTTGTAGGAGACCTCCTTGTCAATGTATGAGAATGAGATTCTCCTACTGGGCGTATCTATGATTGCACCAACTATAGCCATGAACGGTCTTCCCAGAATGAGATTCTCTTACTGGACGTATCTATGATTGCACCTCCTTGTCAATGTATTACGTTTTTAGACCCCTAGGCCCGCGCAAGGCGCGGGCTACCCATCTAGTTGTAAATATATGACCAATTTAGGAGACTATTGTCCTCTTAAGACTTTGTGGACTTTTATCACTTTTTGACTGAAATATCTTTTAATTAATGTTAAAAATTAAAAAATAAATATTTTAAAATACTTAGAAAATTCCAAAATTCCAAAAAATGAAATAAAAATATATTCGATAATTTTTTAAGGAAATATTCCGATTTTATTTATATATTTTTCACCAGATCTACGATTTGTAGAATACACATTTTACAAATTGTACCAATTCTATGATTTTGTAGAATTTGTTTTCTGTTATTTTTTCTATAATCTACCAAACATGGACTCAATATTCTACTAATTGTTTTGCATTCTACTTGGCTTATAGAATATATATATTCTACAACTTGTGTTGCATTCTACAGATTTTGGAATATATATTCTATATTTTTCTCAACATTCTACTTTTTGCAGAATAGACGTTCTGTTGTTTTGTCTTTGTTCTATGGAACGCAGAATATGTATTCTACTGGTAGTTAACAAAATCTTAGAATATCTAGGATTAACTGGAAATCATTTTAAAAATATATTTATTTTCCTTTTCTCTTCTCCCCGTTCTCTCTCACGTGTTTAACTTTTTCACGTTATACCTATTCTGTTCGTCGTCACTTTGGATTTTTTCAAGTTTTTTTGCTTCGGTTCTTCTTCAAATATGCTGCATATGTATGTTTCATCTGGTTTATGGAGATCATATATCAATAAGGGGTGGATTTTCATTGTAGATGAAAAAACCCAAGGTAAATTACTTACTTTGGAATCAAGCACCAGTCTTGTTGAGTTAAAAACGATGGTTATGGAGGACTATGGAGTAGTCGCACAGAATGTCGAGTTTAGTTATCTACCAAGCAATTTGATTGATAACTTAGGATCTCCCCCAGTTATTATCACAAATGATCGTCAATTGAAAAACTTTGTTGGGTATGCAATGAAGAATACGTCGATACGTTTGTGTGTCACATTTACAGATGAACGACGAAAGGTTGATTTGAATAAGGAGCCATCTGATTCAAGTCGATGTGGCGATGATACTAAGTTTCCTGAAAAGCCAGAAGAATGTGTGACAGAAGTAGTAGAGACGATTGATGACTTGAAAAACATTGATCATGTAGATGGCGATTATGGCATAATTTCTGAAAGCAAAGAAGACAGTGAAAATAAAGTTCGGTTTTGGTTGACAGATGGTGTAAAAAAGGACCAAATTTTTAGAAGCAAAAACTTTATGAAGGCGGCTCTGGAAATTTGTGCAATGAAGCATAACTTTGACTACACTGCTGAAAAATCAACAAAACAATGGTGGTATATACTGTGCAAGGATAACGACTGCAATTGGCTTGTTCGTGTATAGAGTTTACATGGATCTACGTATTTCAAAATCAACAAGTATGTGGCTGAACATATGTGTGCTCCTTCCAGAAAAAAATAATTACGCTAGGACTCCTTCAGCGAAAACAATTGGCAGTCTGATTATGAATAAGTATGAGGGTGTCAAGGAAGGGCCTAAACCGAGAGAAATCATACAGATTATGCGTACGGAGCATGGATGTGAGATTTCTTATACCAAAGCATGGGAGTCTCATGAGTATGCAGTTAATGCTGTTAGAGGTATTCCGGAGAAAAGTTATGGAAAAATTCCAAAATACTTGCACATATTGAAAGAAGCTAATCCGGGTACGCATACTCATTATGAAACTGATTGTGATGGTAGATTCAAATATCTATTTATATCTTTTGGTCAATCAGTTAGAGGATTCTACAAAGCCATTCGTAGGGTCATTGTTGTCGATGGTACGTTTCTGAAGAGTAAATACAAAGGAGTCATGCTTGTTGCTACAACTTTAGATGGTAACTCTAACTTGTACCCAATTGCATTCGGGGTTGTTGATTCAGAGAACGACCGTTCATGGGAGTGATTTTTAATGCAACTTAAGGTTGTTATTGTGGACGAGCTCGGTTTGGCTTTTGTGTCAGATAGAAATACTTCCGTTATTAAATCACTTGATAAAGTGTACCCACTTTCTTTTCATGGAATTTGCATCCACCGTTTGTTGAATAATGTAGTTACATATTTCAAGACAAATTGTTTGACTGGAATGATCACAAAGGCTTCAAAAGAATATAGGGTTGCTTATTTTGATAGGAGATTCAAAGATATTTGTAGCATTAGTCCGCTTGTTGGAAAATATCTAGAGGAGGCTGATGTCACAAAATGGGCTCGTTGCAAATTTTCAAAATTCATGTACGACGTTAGAACCAATTATGTAATCAATTTGATTGATTTGATATCAACTTTATCTGATTGAGCTAATTACTCTTCGATATATGTTTCAACTGAAAATTACTTTATATGTTCAAATCACAGCTTATTTTTAAAAACCAAAATTTATACAACTCTTATTTTAAAATAACAGCACAAACATAAACTCACTCCATAACACCATTAACCACTTTGGAACTGAGTCATCGTATCTCGAAGTCAACGGGTGATCTCTATTTGATCATTCCCGTCTAGTTTCCTCCATCCAATTTTAAGCGACAACATTCTCTGTCACGTCTTGAATAAACTTTCGCAAAGCCGCCTTCGAAGATCCACCGTCCATTCGCCACGTGGCACTTCTCAGCCATCTCCTTCACTCTAATCCTGACGTCACTATCCTGCTCCATCACAAGTCTTATCGCTCTCTCTATATCCTCCGCCGTAACCGTCTCCATCTCTCCGGCCAACAAATCTCCTCTAAAGAACCTCCGTATCTCCACCGCCAGTCCCAGCTCCTCCACCATCTCGAACGCGTTCACCTTCTGCTCGGCGTATAACGGCCACGTCACCATCGGAACGCCGAACCACAAGCTCTCAAGCATCGAGTTCCCCCCACAGTGAGTGACAAATCCTCCGATCGCCGGTTTCGCTAGCACCGCCACTTGTGGAGCACATCCGATTATCTTCCCCCTATCTGATGTCCGATCCAAGAACCCCTCCGGTAACACTTCCTCCAGATTCGTGTAGTATCCGGGAGGCTCCGTCATTATATTCGGCGATGCGCGACGGAGTGACCAGAGAAACCGGTGACCGCTTCGATCAAGCGCGACGGCGATCTCTCTCGTTTGCTCTTCATTGAAACCTCCCATGCTCCCGAAACAGAGGAACACAACCGATTCCCCCAGTTGCTCGTGTAGATTCTATCTACATTAATCTTCATTACAAAATCATTTCCAAGACCGTTCTAGTTCGTGTTTGATCCATATATTATTCAATGTTTGGTAATTATATGAACAAGAATGAGAAGAATGCTACTAACCAATATCCGTAGCCATGATTCGGATTCTGAAATCTGTAGATGTCTTCTTCCCTTAACCTTTGCGTATATTGGATCCTTGATGGAGAGGATCTCAGAACTTGTTCTTCCCTTTATGAATTGATTTCTTTTTATGTTGTGTTAAAGGATGTTAGGAAAAACCTTTTCTTCAAACAATGTCTCCATCCCCTACATATATATGGACGAAAATGGGGATGGAAAGACACAAAGTTGTACCCTTTAATTTAATCACAACCTTTCATTCATAACTATATGTATGTGTATAATTAAATCACTACTTATACACATACACATTAAGAACATAAATACATATGTGGTAAGGGAAGAGGGTTATCTTACACACCCATTCTAATACTCATAAATCGAGACCGAACCATCACGGTTTCGTCATACATGTATTAGAACTATAACTTAAATGTTGACTTGAACATATTGTTAAACCGGATACACATCGGCCACACACTAATACGAGTGTATTAATACCGAAGTATTCTTACATTCTCCCACTTGGCCGTTGTGTTAACTCAATGGTTTAACATACTAACATGCTCGCCAAAATGTCAAGTTCAACCTTAAAAATACCGTAAGAACAAAATTGGCCGAGCCATGGCGGTTGCCCATTATATTTATGTCAATGGGTTCCCTTCCATCACCACATACCAACCCTGAGCTTACTATTTCTTAAATATTGAGATCAACGGAAATTCTCAAAATTTTAAATGTTGAGAGAAGCAGAAAATCTCAACTTCATATGTTATCCAAACTTAACATGTACATTCTTAATTGATAACATATACATAATAGCAGCAAACGTAAACTTAAATGATATCAATCCGAGTCACAACATTTTTAGCAACAAGCACATTACAGCAAGGTCTTATCTAAAATATCCATGCGTTCTACATGGCCAATGAACACGCCGGGTGGTAGCCCTTTAGTCAACGGATCAGCTACCATTTGATCCGTTCTTATATGCTCAAATGTTACTCTACGTTTCTGCACTTCTTCTTTAACGGACAAGAATTTCACTTCCATGTGCTTAGCTCCTTTAGTGTACTTGTCATTTTTTGAAAAGAAGACAGCTGCGGAATTATCACAATACATTCTTAGCGGCTTGGTAATACTGTCGACAATTCCAAGTCCTGAGATAAAGTTCCGCAACCACAAAGCATGAACCGTGGCTTCAAAGCATGCCACGAATTTGGCCTCCATAGTGGAAGTAGCAATGACAGACTGCTTCGCACTTTTCCATGACACCGCTCCCCCTGCTAAAAGGAACAGATAGCCAAACGTCGATTTTCTGCTATCGACGCATCCATCATAGTCTGAATTTGAATATCCAACAACTTCCAAACTGTCGGACCTCTTATATTTAAGCATGAACTCTTTGGTCCCTTGCAAGTACCTGAGAACCTTCTTTGCAGCCTTCCAGTGGTCTTTACCGGGATTACTTTGATATCGACCAAGCATACCAACAGCGAAACTGATATCTGGTCGAGTACATGTCTGAACGTAGTTCAGACTCCCAACCACTGAAGCATAGGGAAGAAACTCCATTTCCTTACGTTCCAATTCATTCTTAGGACACTGTTTTTTACTAAACTTATCCCCTTTCTGAATTGGAACCTTTTGTGGAGTGCATTTATCCATCCCATATCTCTCCAAGACCTTTTCTATGTATCCTTTCTGAGACATTCCTAAAAAACCTTGTGATCTATCTCCTATGATCTCAATGCCAATCACATAGGAAGCCTCACCCATATCCTTCATTTCAAAGTTCTTAGAGAGATAACTTTTTACGTCACACATCATGCCCATGTCATTAGCAGCCAATAAAATGTCATCAACATACAAGACCAATATAACAAACTTGCTCCCATTAATTTTCATGTAGATGCATCGATCAACGATGACTTCTACAAATCCATACGACAAAATGGTATTATCGAACTTTAGGTACCATTGCCTGGAAGCTTGTTTCAAACCATATATTGACTTTCTCAGCCTACACACCAAATTTTCTTTACCTGCGATCACAAATCCCTCGGGTTGGTCCATATAAACTTCTTCCTCAAGTTCACCATTAAGAAAGGCAGTCTTAACATCCATTTGGTGAAGCTCTAAATCATAATGAGCCACCAAGCTTAAAACAATTCTCAAAGAGTCCTTCTTAGAAACGGGAGAGAAGGTCTCGGTATAGTCAATGCCATCTTTCTGTGTGAATCCCTTAGCAACAAGGCGAGCCTTGTATCTTTCTATGTTACCTTTCGAGTCCCTTTTGGTTTTAAATATCCACTTACAACCAACAGGTCTGAATCCATCAGGTAACTCTACTAGGTCCCATACTTTGTTCACACCCATGGAAGAAATTTTTTCTTCCGAGGCAATTAACCATTTATCAGAATTGTCACCTTTCATAACTTTCTTGAATGTTAACGGGTCCTTATCTAGGCTCATGCCACATTCATTCTCAATACTGTAAACCACATAATCATCATTTATGGCAGATCTTCTTTCCCTAATAGATCGCCTTAATGGTTCTTGTGGCACAATATCCATTTCTTGAATCGTGACTGGTTCATTGGTTGTTTCTTGACCTAGTGGGATTATTTCTTCATTATGTTCTCCCATTGTTACATTGGGCTGAATAGCAACAATAGGAACCATAACCTCAGGTGATACATTAGTTGAAGAATCTCCATGTGAAGAATCTCCAATTTTTATTTCTTTAATTATCACCCCCCCCCCCCCCCCGAGATTCTGAACTCCCACTAGATTGATCAATGAACCTAGCATTCCCTGTTTCGACTATTCTCGTACTATGGTTAGGACAGTAAAATGTATAACCTTTAGACTTTTCCGGATAGCCAATGAAAAATCCACTAACTGTCCTAGAGTCTAGTTTCTTTTCATGTGGATTGTATAGTCTTACCTCTGCTGGACAACCCTAGACACGTAAGTGCCTTAAACTAGGTTTCCTTCCTGTCCAAAGTTCAAAAGGTGTCTTAGGAACTGCCTTACTAGGAACCCGATTCAAGACATACGTTGCAGTTCTCAATGCATAAATCCACAAGGATATAGGTAAATTACATTTACTCATCATACTCCTTACCATTTCCATTAGAGTACGATTGCGCCTTTCAGCTACACCGTTTTGTTGAGGTGTACCAGGCATTGTGTATTGAGCACAAATACCTTTTCTTTCTACAAGTTTGGCGAAGGGACCAGGACATTGTCCATTTTCGGTGAATTTTCCATAGTATTCACCACCTCTATCTCTCCTCACAATTTTCACTTTCTTTTCAAGTTGCCTTTCTACTTCATCAATGAAAATTTCCAATACATCCACTGATTTAGCCTTTTCATGCAACATATAAGTGTATCCGAACCGTGAGAAGTCATCAATAAAGGTGATAAAATATTTTTCACCACTCCATGACAGAGCATCAAATGGACCGCATATATCCGTGTGTATTAACTCTAAGAGTTGTGTACTTCTTGTGGCTGGTCTCTTTGTGATGTGTTTAGTATGTTTTCCTTTAATACATTCTAAACATACATCAAGGTCACTAAAATCTAATGGAGGTAGTATTTCAATTTTCACTAACCTCATCATTCGTTTTTTCGATATGTGACCCAATCTTTTATGCCACAATAAAGCTGAGCTTTCATTTGATGAACTTCGTTTAATTCCATGGTTCTCAACATTAAATAGGGATTCCGCAAAACATTCATCAAGATTAAAACGATATAGTGAATCATACAAAGTACCATTACCATAAAAGTAATTCTTTCGGTACAAACTAAACACACCATTACCAATCTTGAAATTAAAACCTAAATCATCCAACCTACTTACAGAAACAAGATTTCTTGCACATTCAGATACATAGAGACAATTATCAAGATCTAAAGTAATCCAGTATTTAAGATCAAACTATAAATCCCTATGCCTTCTATCCGTGCCTTCATCCTGTTTCCCATGAACAAGAAACGATCAGGTCCCTTTATTGGCTGGATTGATTTGAATCCCTGTTTAACATGAGACACATGAGTAGATGCACCAGAATCTAACCACCAAATATTATGAGGCACTTCAACAAGATTCAATTCAGAACAAACAAATAAATGTTTTGTACCTTTCTTGTCAAACCATGCCTGTCTCTTAGGACAATCTTTCTTGATATGACCTTCCTTTTTGCAAAAGAAACACTTCACAGTTTTACGGATTTGGCTCTCGGATCCCTTAAAGACCGCCTTATCCCTTTTCTTGCCCTTTTTACTTGGTTTCTTGGAGTTGCTACTTGCACCAACATTACCAAGGCCCACGATCATTACCACTTGATCCTTCATTTTCTTCAACCTCCCCTCTTCCTGAATTACCATAGCCTTTATTTCTTGAAAGTTCCATTTTTCCTTAAGGGTGTTGTAATTCACCTGGAACTGGCTATATTCAATAGGAAGGGAGTTGATAATGAACTGGACCAAGAAAGACTCATGGACCTCCATTCCCATAGATGTTAGCTTAGATGCTAAATTCGACATGTGTGTAACGTGATCATGGATTGGCCTAGACCAGTCAAACCTTATCGTAGTAAGCTCAATCATGAGACTTCCCACAAGTGACTTGTCCGCCAAATCCGATTGGGATTGTTCTTTTATCTTAAACATGAATTCCCTAGCTTTCTCTGTTTTAGGCATAGATGGCTTAATATTATCTGCCATCGTCATTCTCAGCAAATTTAAACACAGCCTGTTCGATCGCTCCCATGTCTCGAAACGAGACTTGTCCAGTTCGGAGCTATCATCAGTAAGGGCTGGCTCATCATCAGTGAGAATGGCTTGGTCTAGGGACATTACTCCTAAAGAGAACCTAATCTGCTCAGACCATTCCGCATAATTCTGCCCGTTGAACTTAACAACAGAGTTTGCCGAGGCAAATGCACTTGATGCTGCAAAATTTTTTACCATGCTTAAACATTAGTGCTTTGAAAAAATTAAGTTCAGATTCATGTTTGAATAATCTAACTTTAATAGTACGTATCCAAGCAACCTTTGGGCAATACTTGAACACATACTCAAAAAGATGCTTTTTAGATTAATTTTACTTGAATGATCAATCTTTATCTTATGTATGATTAAATAGATATGTTACCTTTGGGTATCCATACTACCAACCGCACAAGGAAAGATTTAATCCTTTAAATGTCACTAACCACATTCTATGATCCACCTTTGGGTGATCTTCAACGAATATAGTTAGTGAGCAATTGATCAATCCTAACTTTTATGTCAATCAGCATCTTTTATTCATGATCAATTATAAACTTTACTTTAATGCCACATATAGCATAACAAAACCACTTTAGTGATTAACAAGTTATACTATATGTAGGCTTTTAATTAATAGGATTAAATTTAAATTTAATTGTGTATCATAATTATATGATACAATTATCCTATCAATCTAGATTTGCAGCGGTTACTGTTCACGGTTACTGTTCATCGTCTCTTTCATTTTGAAAGGGAAAATGAAAACCATAAAAAGTTTCCAGGAAACTTAAAAATGACATATCTTATGAAATACTTTACAGATTTTACCCATCTTTATACCGTTGGAAAGATAATCTCATCCTCTACACATTGATATAACTTTTAAACCATTACGTTATATCAATCATTCAATGAGATCAAATTCAAAAAACGGGTTTTAATCAAATTTTCACCAAACAATCCTTTCTATGGATCAATCGATTCTAGATTGTCTCTGATACCACATGTAGATTCTATCTACATTAATCTTCATTACAAGATCATTTCCAAAACCGTTCTAGTTCGTGTTTGATCCATATATTATTCAATGTCTGGTAATTATATGAACAAGAAGGAGAAAAAATGTTACTAACCAATATCCGTAGCCATGATTCGGATTCTGAAATCTGTAGATGTCTTCTTCCCTTAACCTTTGCGTATATTGGATCCTTGATGGAGAACATCCCAGAACTTGTTCTTCCCTTTATGAATTGATTTCTTTTTATGTTGTGTTAAAGTATGTTAGGAAAAACCTTTTCTTCAAACAATGTCTCCATCCCCTACATATATATGGACGAAAATAGGGATGGAAAGACACCAAGTTGTACCCTTTAATTTAATCACAACCTTTCATTCATAACTATATGTATGTGTATAATTAAATCACTACTTATACACATACACATTAAGAACATAAATACATATGTGGTAAGGGAAGAGGGTTATCTTACACACCCATTCTAATACTCATAAATCGAGACCGAACCATCATGGTTTTGTCATACATGTATTAGAACTATAACTTAAATGTTGACTTGAACATATTGTTAAACCGGATACACATCGACCACACACTAATACGAGTGTATTAATACAGAAGTATTCTTACAGCTCGTCGAGCCACCGCAAAATCTCCGATTGCTTGTCGTCGTAGGAATCGTTAGATCCGTTTTCGAGATGCAACACTGGTCCTATTGGATAAGCTCGAGGAAGATCACCATCACCATCACCGGAGAAAAGTTTCAGAGCGTGTGGTTCCAGCTCAGCAACTGTAATTACCAAAATACCCTTCATCTTTCTGAAGCTTCTTGCTTGAGCTAGAAAGAAAGGTAGCCACAGCTTCGAGACGAAGATGTTGAAACGGGTATGAGCACGTCTCCTACAAATCAATTTGTATCGGGGAGGTTCGGGGATTTTCTGTTAAGATAGAGCCGGTTGCGTTCCGGTCGGCAAATGAGGGGGAGGAGGTGATTTATAGCTGTGCCCGGAGGGCTGCCTACGTACCCCGGATTGGGGATCAAGCCATTCGTAGTTCGTTGCTGAGGCGGGTAAGAGAGAACTGGAGAGCTGAGAGCTAGTCAGGTCGACTGTCAGGTCGGGTCGTCGGTCGACGGTCGACCGTCAGGTCGGGTCGTCGGTCGTCGGTCGACTGTTAGGTCGTTGGTCACTGATCGACCGTCAGGTCGGGTCGTCAGTCGACTGTCAGGTCGGCCGTCAGGTCGGGTCGTCGGTCGGCGGTCGACCGTCAGGTAGGGTCGTCGGTCGACTGTCAGGTCGGGTCGTCGGTCGACTGTCAGGTCGACCGTCAGGTCGGGTCGCCAGGTCGGGTCGTCGGTCGACCGTCAGGTCGGGTCGCCAGGTCGGGTCGTCGGTCGCCGGTCGACCGTTAGGTCGGGTCGTCGGTCGACTGTCAGGTCGGGTCGTCGGTCGACTGTCAGGTCGGGTCGTCGGGAGAGCTGGGAGCTCATCAGAGCTGCGGAGAGCTGGAAGAGCTAGGGAGAGCTGCACCGAGCTGAGAGAGCTGCAGAGAGCTGGGAGAGCTGCGGAGAGCTGCACCGAGCTGAGAGAGCTGCGGAGAGCAGGGAGAGCTGCGGAGAGCTGCACCGAGCTGAGAGAGCTGCCGAGAGCTGCCGAGAGCTCCTTTTAGAGAGGGAAAGTTATTTAGAGAGAGAGGATCAGAGTTTTTTTTGTGTCCCTTGATAATGAATACCAAAGGGGGTATTTATAGTGGGAGTTGAGCAGACAGCTCTCCGGTTTTTAGGGACGACGTGATGGTTCGTGAACAGTACCCGTCACATCGTGAACAGTACCCGTCAAGTCGTGAACAGTGCCGAGCAGGTCGGGAACAGTAACCGGCAGGTCGTGAACAGTACCGGCACGTCGTGAACAGTGCGGAGCAGGTCGGGAACAGTAACCGGCAGGTCGTGAACAGTACCGGCACGTCGTGAACAGTACCGGCACGTCGTGAACAGTGCGGAGCAGGTTGGGAACAGTAACCGGCAGGTCGTGAACAGTACCGGCACGTCATGAACAGTGCGGAGCAGGTCGGGAACAGTAACCGTATCTGCATAGTGGATGTTGGGCATTTGGTGTTGGGCCTTTTGCTTTGGAATGGGCTGGGAAATGGGGTGTGCTCATCACCACACCCACAATAGCCCTCCCCAAGTTCGGCGAATGAGTGTCGAAGTCGGCGGACGAAACAAGTCTTAGCTCAGTATATGTTAACCTGCAAGTAAGGGTGAACTTGATTAGAGTTAAAAAATTTATGTGCAAGTGCGAGACTAGGCTCGGCACTTATTGATCGTGTTGTTTGCAGGATGAGCTCGGCTTTGCTGACTCTTAAGCTTAAGTACGAGGCTGGGCTCGGCACTTATCTTGTCGAGTGTTTGCGAGATGAGCTCGGCTTTGCTGACTCTTAAGCTTAAGTACGAGGCTAGGCTCGGTACTTATCTTGTCGAGTGTTTGCGAGATGAGCTCGGCTTTGCTGACTCTTAAGCTTAAGTACGAGGCTAGGCTCGGCACTTATCTTGTCGAGTGTTTGCGAGATGAGCTCGGCTCAAGGAGAATGAAAAAAGTAAAAAATAAAAATAAGCTTGGCACTTATCTGTATGGAGTTGTTCGGAGATGAGGGCGATGTTCCCGACATTTGCCGAGCTACTCTTTGCGTGTAGAAAAATCCTCAAACCCCCTCCTTCTAGCGCCAATTGTTGATCCCGGGGATCACTAAGTATGTTTACGGGGTGATTAGGAGATGAGAGGTGAGATTTTCGTTAATTAGAGCAGTTTAACCACTATTAAGACAGGCCGGGAGAAAGATGAGTAGGCCGGGGCCGTGTTTCTTTTTATTGATGGTGAGAGAAATGAACACTTTAGAATTACGAACTGGTTTCCGAAGGACGTCCAGTTCGGCGTTCTAAAATGTTGCTTTGTTACAAAGAGAGAGGTCGGGTAGCTAGTTATAGGTCGAAAATGGCCCAAAATCCAAAAGTCTCGAGAGTGATAACTGCGAGATCCTTCCACGGTCGGGGGTCCCAGTCCAAATATCTCCAAGTGAAAGCGTGCGAGGGGGTATATATAGGAAGGACCGCGTAGGCGGTTCTCCGCGATTCGGGGATGACGTGACGTTGACGAGACGGGTCGTGAACAGTTCAAGGTATGTCGTGAACAGTGTCGGTGAACAGTGTCGGCGAACAGTGTCAATGAACAGTGCAAAGCATGTTGTGAACAGTGCCGGCGAACAGTGTCGGTGAACATTGCAAGGCATGTCGTGAGCAGTGCCCGTGAACAGTGCAAGGCATGTCGTGGACAGTGCCCATGAACAGTGCAAGGCATGTCATGACCAGTGCATCTTCGTGCGGCATCAATGTTAGCTCGGTGTGCGAGCTCGGGATGGAAGCTCGGGTGCGGGCTCGGGATGGTAGCTCGGGGTGCGAGCTCGGGATGGAAGCTTGGGGCGCGAGCTCGGGATGGAAGCTCGGGGCGCGAGCTCGGAATGGAAGCTCGGGGCGCGAGCTCGGGATGGAAGCTCGGGCGCGAGCTCGGGATGGAAGCTCGGGGTGCGGGCTTGGGATGGTAGCTCGGGGCGCGAGCTCGGAATGGAAGCTCGGGGTGCAAGCTCGGTGCCGTCCTTGGTCGAACGTCGATTTCTGACTGATTTCGACCAGACGGGCCTTATTTGCTGAGATGAGCCTAGCTAATTGGGGGTGCTAAACCCACCTCCAACAGAAGAGATGTGGAAGACATTTCACAGGATACGGACGAGTCAAAGACGGAAACTCCAACTCGCCGACCGAGTCATCCAACTCGCTGACGTCATACTTCTTCTCGTCGAACATCGACTGGAGATGAAGCGTGATTCCAAGAAACGCAGCGTTCGATGTGTACACCATGTAGCTCGGGACTCCGAACTCGTTAGCTAGATCTACCATCGAGGTGCAGAACATGTCGACGACGAATCCGGCGAGGCGCGGCGGCGAGTCAACGAGTTTCGCGACTGCATCTCTCACTTGCCGCTTTTGATTCTCGATGTAGACTTGAGTCGGTAGTGAATCTCCGGTTGATCTTTCAGCGACGGATATTGTGACGTAGCGGAGGCGGTCTTGAAATGCCGTGAAGAGGGATGCGATATCGGCGGAATCACTGGTGTCTTCGCCAGAAGAGTGAGGAATGATGATCACGGTGATCGAAAGGCGATCGTCGCTGCTGACGAGGTTCTTCGCTAACTCGACGGTTGACCGGAGATGACCAATTCCCGGCGACGGTATGAACACGAGCTGAAACTTCATTTATTGGTTTTTCCTTCTTTCCCTTTTTGGTGTTTTTCTGGAAAATTTTGGTTGATTGGTTTAGTTTTAGCGAGAAAAAGTAAAGGTATGTTTTTTATAGTTGTTTGTTGGGTCACATAAGAGTGGCCCATATAGTTTTGATTGGGCCAAAAAAACCTAAAATAAAATGCAGCCGCAGAGGGAAACCCTAATTCTCAGATGAGTTTCTGTGTATTTATATGGTTTTCCGTCTTCTGCGATTTTAGGGTTTTGTGTATATTTTTTCGTCTTATGCAAATCGTAGTATCTCTCTTCTGAAAAAGATGGCGATTTTATGGTTTTGTGAAAAGTGAAGTTCTTTTTTGTTTGGGTGTGGAAGGGTTTATGGTGATGATACAATTATGTTGTGGACTAGAGTTTCAGATCTGGGCACTTCACCCAGAAGTTGAAGAGTAACCCTTGGCTGTCTGAGTAATTCCCTTTCACACCAATTATATAAAATCTTTAGATTGATGATTTGAAAAATTATTTTTTCTTGTTTTTTTGTGCTGCTTAGATGGTTTATATAAGCTTATGATGATAAAAACAATTATCTTAGCGGATTTCAGTGAGGTTTAGATCAATGATCTGAATTTGTTACACACACTGAAGCTTATTTACCAAAGTTTGTGTTTTGTCTGAATTATTATGTGTTTTTCTGATGCGATGATGAGAGAAAAGCACACGAAGAGTGTGAGAAGAGCAGTGGACAATAACAAATTCTCGAAAAAGGGTTTGTTTTTTTGCCGTGAGCTTTCCTAATTAAACGACTTCTCCTTCCACTGAGCATTTTTTGGTCAATATTTTATTTTTTGCAATCGAAGATGTGTTTGTTATATTTTTGGGGCGTCCATTACCAATATTGAGAGATAAAACACATTTCTTTTAGGTATAATGGCTTGTGACGCAATATTATTTGGTTGTGGTATATCCTGATTATCTTGCTCTCTTATCTGCCTTTAGATCCTGGAAATGCCTCGCACATTATAACAAAATGACATTTATGTTCTTGTCTTAAAGTTGATTCATTAATTCTCCTTTGCCTCTGAGTCTGAGGTATCCTATTTAACATCTTCATCCTTTTTAGTGCTGGTGACAACTATTGTATGTTGATGGAGGGTGATACAAAAGTTTAAAGAAGGTGAAGCTCTAAAGGTAGTTATCAAAGAGGCTTGAGATTGATGTGAAGTTATTTATGGATTTTAAAGATTGATCGAACTCTAAATGTAAGAGTTTATAATGGACGAATCTCTTAAGGTATTGATCAAAGAGGATGAGATTGATGGATTTCGGAGTTGACAGTTTTGGACAGCTCTAAAGTTGGAACCTTTTAATTGGTCGATGATTTGTGGGAGTTGTAGCAGTGTCTTTGTTACATTTTTTTGAAAATTCTTTGAAACATTAAAAAAAGCATTAATGGAATTCATTTCGAATAAGAAATTGGTGGATGGTTTTGGTCCATTTGTGTTCAGTTTATCAAGCTATTATTATCAGTCTGCCTCAAATCTCTTTTGTGCAGTAAAATATTCCAAAACAAAAATCCTGTTTTGATATAATCTGAGTGAAGTCTTAAACTCATCAAGATTCAAGACTATACAAGTAAGAAAGAGGAAACCATAAAGATTCTCTCATGAAGACAGTATTTAGCAAACGGTCTGATGGGAAGAAATCAGAACTGTTGTCTAAAACTGTTACATCGTTTGAATTCTTTGTGCTTTTAGGTCCAATGATCTAAAATTATTTAAAAGGTATGATAAAAGCATAATTTTTTATTTCTATACTAAGAAACTGAATATTCATATTGATAAAATAAATTATATTAGTGGCATTTTGCTTAAAATGAATCTTGTCAGTGGCATGACTAAATTCTCTACTATTTCTAGTTTAGTGATGAATGTGTTTCGGAATTTGTCGGGAAAATACGGAAGAAAAAATCATTAGTCTTATTATTTGTCGTATTTTGCTTCGAACTAGTCTTATTTGTAGGATGTTTTGAATAACACAGATATATATTTTGTTCCTCAGAAAAGAAAACGTTGCTGAATGAATCTGTACGTAATTACGACAGAAAACATTAGCACGTTTGAATCGATATCTAGAAGTTTCTTGCGAGCCACACAAGTGAACAAAAGAATCAACCTAAAAACTCCGAACTCTAAGGTCAACCACATAGGACGTAAAAAAATCTAACAAACAAAGAATCAGACATCCCCATGTGACTGAAATCCACGTGGCAAAACCCACGTGGACCTCGTATTACAGAATAAAAACAGCGCAAAGCCTCATACACGTTTGTTGCATCAGTCTTTATTTTCAATACTTTTTCCTCTGGAGTGTTGTCTTCGAAGAAGTATGGAGGCTCGATGCGACTACTGTGGAACCGGACAGGCATTGGTCTACTGCAAATCCGATTCGGCTAAACTCTGCTTAAGCTGTGACGTTTCTGTACACTCGGCGAATCCTCTGTCCTTGAAACACACGCGATCTCTGCTCTGTGAGAAATGCTTCTCGCAACCCGCTTTGATCCACTGTATGAACGAGAAGGTTTCTCTCTGCCAAGGATGTCACTGGACCGCAAGTAACTGTTCCGGTTTAGGACACAGGATTCAAAACCTGAACCTTTACTCTGGTTGTCCTTCTCCAGCAGATTATGCCAAGATTTGGTATTCTATTTTAGAACCTTCCGTCTCGAATTCGGTTTCTCCATTTGATGATTGCACCAAGATGAAGGAGTTAAAGGATTGGGATGCTTTATCGACTTCCACGGTTACACAAACTCAGAAATTAAAGGACCATTCTTCTTTCTTTTCCAAGGAATCTAATCTTCCTATTATGATAGAGGAGGTAACGTGTTTCTCAAGTAATATGTTAAAATGTTTGGTCATGAAGAAGAACACATATTTTCATTTTGTTTTTTTAGGATTGTTCTGGTTTGGATTTATGCGAAGGGATTAATTTGGATGATTTGCCGTTAAATTTCAACGCAAGCGATGATATTATCGGATGTTCATCACTTGATCATACCAAAAGTTACCAATATAATGAGGATTCTTTAGAGGTCACTCTTTAACCTTTGGTTCCTCATCAATTCTCTTAATCAATTCCGTCTAATTAAACATTTGTTTCTAACAAGTTAATTCAAATTCTGCCTCAGGAAGAGAAGAGCATTGGGATTCCATCTCTTCTGCGTCCTGCTTTATCCGGGAACGTTGTTCCGAGTTTGTCACTTTCGATGTCCAACATCACAGGCGAAAGCAGCGCAACTGATTACCAAGATTGCGGAATTTCGTCAGGGTTCCTGATAGGAGATTCGCCATGAGAATCGAATAGCGAAGTTAGGCTGAGTCCAAAATCAAGGGATGAGGCGAAAAGAGATACAAGCAAAAGAAATCAAAGCGCATGTAAGTTTCGAATTCGTTGTAAGAAACAGAGTCAGTATCATGCTTTTGCAGAACAGAGTCAAGGTCATGCAGCTTGAAACAGAACTTCTTGAGGATCAAGTTTTGATATTTTGGTGTGTTTTTTTTTTTTTAGGTTTGGGAAGCAAATACGATACGCATCACGCAAAGCAAGAGCTGATACGAGACAACGGGTGAAAGGAAGATTTGTGAAATCTGGAGAAACTTTTGAATAATGAACTAGTGAGTCTTATCTTCGGGGAGGTCTTCCTGATTAAAGACAAATCTCACTCCCTCCACAGTTTCTTGTGGGAGAAGTAACAAATTTAATCTACAAGATCAAATTCCAAAACCTTAAAAGCGCCACAAATGGTGATGCAAAATGTAGAGAGAAAATTCTCTGTTTTACTATTTTTGGACCTCCTACCTTAATTTTTGGTCATGTTGACCCAAAAAAAAAACCCCTTAAAATTTTGGTCTTAAAAAATAAGTTCCAAGAAAATTATTGATAAATAAATAAAATAAAGCTTTGGTTTTACTATCCATCTTGATCACTGGTAAGTGGTGAGTCTTGTCTTTCCTTAGTTTTAACTTTTAATATAACTTTTAATAAACCCTAACAAGATTTGATCTTAATTACTGTTACGGATAAGGATCAATTGGCAAACAAAAATCAGAGAAACACAAAGGGGACTTTGTGATTACTACTACTACTATCTTCTTCACCTCGTGCCGTCGTACTTAACTCCTTATCTCCGGTAAAACGACATTGAAATCAATCTCCGACAAGACAACGACGAGTTAATTTCAGACATGACGTGCAGATCACGCGACGAACATGTCTCCGAGCAAGAAAATTTGCAGAGTGGACCCATCGATCGCATTTCCTACAGAGGAAAACCGCGTCTGCCTCACAATACACGGCGGCTTTCTCGCTGCAGAGCTCGCAGTTCACCGGAGCTCTGATTCTCTCAGTGCAGAGTCTCTGGCATCCGGCATCCTCCGTCGTCGCTTCTTCTCTCTTCTTCCTCGATTCCTCTACACATAATTTTTTTCTCTTTCTATTTGGTCTCTCTCTCTGGTGTTGAAGATTTATTTGATATATATATTAAAAGCATATGGATATTTCTTTTTGAGTCATTAAACAAGTTTTACACGTGGCAAAATATTGACCTATTATTTTGACGTAATTAGCCCATAGAGGACATATTTGTCAATAATTAGCTTTCTTTTCTCCACCAGACGATCTCTCCTCCTCATGCTTCGAGAGCAACTTGTAGTTGACTAGTATAATGACTCACATCATTATTGTTTTTTTTTTGTGGTCTATAGAAAAGTTGTATATAATATCGGAATACATTAATGATTACACGACTGTGGAAGTTTTTTATTTAAAATCAGAGCGCGGATATGAAAATTATTTTAGAACAATTTTTTTTTCTTTTGAATTGGCATTCTCATTGATTAAGCATAATATATAATTTTTTTTGATTATTTACGAGGCACTAATCAAGCATTAGGAACCGTCTATTGTCTAGATCGTTTAAACGACTATCATACACAAACTGTAGTTTACCCTTTTTCTTTTCTACAAGGACGAAGGAGCTCAATCCATCATAGAATTAAATTAGATTAAGATTCGCGTGATATACAAATAAAAATAAAATATTTAAATTTTAAAATTGATAACACACATAGTTATAACCTATATAGTTAGATTCTAAGAACTAAATACATGTTTAACTTTATGAATTCAATGACAATTTAAAATCTTAGGTTTTTATACATAGTAATTGATACTATGATAGTTGGTTGATTATAAAACATTGATTTAAATTTTAGAACGATGCTTAATGATTTTCGTATTTGTTTATATGTCTCTGCAATTCTTGATTCCGTGCAAATTTTCTTGGAACCTAACGCCTCTCGATAGTAATTGATACTATGATAGTTGGTTGATTATAAAACAATGATTTAAGTTTTAGAACGGTGCTTAATGATTTTCATGTTTGTTTATATGTCTCTGCAATTCTTGGTTCCGTGTAAATTTTATTGGAACCTAATGCCTCAGAGCTCTTGATAGTAATTGATAATAATATGATAGTTGGTTGATTATAAAACAATGATTTAAATTTTAGAACAATGTTTAATGATTTTCATGTTTGTTTATATGTCTCTGCAATTATTGATTCCGTGGAAATTTTCTTGGAACCTAACGCCTCAGAGCTCTTGATAGTCAGATTTGATATCAATGAAAGCATTATAAACAAGAATTCAAGAACATTTTAGTGAAAAGTTATTACTATGAATTTTTTTCATTTCTTTAAATAAGGAAATTGGAATCATCCGATTCTTATAAAACTGGAAGCAAATATATAGTGAAAACAAATAACAAAGTGAAAAGTAAACGTGAGCAACTCTGCCTCTAAAACTTAGGTAATTGAGTGATGCTCTGATTATTTGCAGATAAATAAAATAAAAGGAAAAGGACCAAGTCAAAGTACTTAAACCATGTCTGACCATCGAGTCAATGCCTTGTGTTGTGATATCGATCAAGCGTCGAATAAGTTAACGGAATCAAAGGATCTTTGGTTGTAACAGTCAAGGTTTCCTCCAGGGTTAACCCCAAATATGTTACAATATCTCTGATAAAACCCTATACGATCCGCGACCCTCGCGTCTTGGCCATGTCCACACTCGATTCCTCCGTTGATAATATTTGTAACCACTCCGTAACCTGGTAATCTCCCCGCGGCACGGTCAGCGTTCGAGGGCTGCCACTGGCCGACAATCACCGCATGGCACGACGGTTTGGGAGACTGAGGAGTCATCCAGAACCAAATGGCGGTTTTGAAGGCGATCACTGGGTCGGTGGTCACAATGTCTGGGTTGTTGAGTAAGTCAGCTCCTATGGCTCTCCCGCATGGTCCGTAGTTGAAATTCCATGACAGTTGGATCGGTCCTCTTCCGTAGTAGCGTTTCCCTGATGCGCATGGCCACGTGGCGCTTGGTAAGCAGTAATCAGAGAGAGGATTCTGTTCTTGCTTGAAACAATATCCCCACGAATATGGTCCGTCTGGTGCGGTGGACCACCCGCCTGCACATTTAACCGTCCATTTCATTATATAATTAATTTGTAATTTATAAATAAAACTATGACATGTAAAAATAATTGTAGAAAAAAATCTGTGATAAGATTTATTCAGTCAATTTGTTTTTAAAAATTAAAGAATTTTTAATATGTACAATCCAAAGGTCTAAAAAACAGGGTTCTAGGCGTCCATAGACCGTGCCGATTATTTTATAAGCGTTGGCATTAACTGTTATTGTTATTAGGCGGCTCTAAGTGGTTCTACGCAGTCTTTGGCGGCTCTAAGCGGCTCAACAAAATCGTTAATTAGTTAATATATTTTATTTTTGTGTTCGGTGAAGTTTTTAAAATTTTAACTACATATAATTAGATATATAAGTTTTAATTTCATAAATACATGGTTATAAATAAAAGTTAAAAAATATTTTACTAATTTTATAAAAAGTTAAACACAAGAAAATTGATTTTTTTAAGAGTTCGTGAACGAACCACAAAACTAGAGTCATTAAACGGTGCATAATAAAGTTATGTTTTCAAGATTATAGGTATTACGAGTTAGTCCAAATAATATTTTAGTCCACTGCAAAACGAGTTAAATAGACAAATTATTCCATTTGATAACTCTATTTATAATCATGAGTTAGACATAATATAAAATTCAAATAAAATCAAAATTTCTTAAATTTCAACACAATTTCTTATAAAAAATGAACTCACACTAATTATAATGCGGGTTAAATCCGAGTTTAAATATTAAGGAGTGAACAAATTATACACTGATAATTATACACTTATACAAAAGGAGTATAATTGGTGGGCTGTAGGAATTTTCTACATCCTTTACAACATTTTAACATCATTTGTTCCCCAATTACGTGTTTAGTGGATCCCATATTCCCATATAATACCTACAACTTTTTACAGCTTTATTTTGTTTTTGTTCATGTTTAATATTTCACACACATTAATTAGAAACAGAGGAAGTAATTGTACTTAAGTACAACATGTGACAAAGTATGTAGTATATTTATATACTGTCACAAGCTATCCTAGATAAATAACACAATTTTCAACAATTTAAGCAAAACTATTTTTATTAATCGTAAAAGTAAACGTTGTTGACGAAGAAAAGGTCAAAGTAAACGTATTAAATTTTGCTTCTGAACTTGCATAAGATTATGAAACTATTAAAATATTGTTCTAATTCAAAATTGTGATTTTCTTATAAATATTATTTTCATATATAATAAACGCAAACACAAACACAAACATTGTGTTTGAAAAAAATGGAGATATAATTAGTGATTAGTACCGGTAGTTTCGAGGGAAGTTTGGGCAAAGAAGGCGGCGATCTCCTTCTTCCTCGTGGCGGTGTCTCCGGTGGTGCCAAAGCCGGGGAAGGACTTAGCGACCGTAATAAAGACATCGTAAGTGTAGAAACCTCTAGCAGGACAAGCAGCGTCGTTCATGTGCTTAAGCATCTCGTCGAACTGAGATCTTGTAATGATGCTAGAAAGATCGCCGGTGGGGCCAGGAGGAGCACCGCCGGGGGTGCACTGGCTTTGGCAGCCAGGCTGCTTACAGTAGGGTTCGGTATTGCCGCACCATCCAAACTCGCTGCAGCAGAGACTGTTGGGGCATAGTGCTCCTCCAGCTTGCCGACCACATTGCTCACCGGAGGAAAATGATAAGAGAAGCGAGAAAATGAAAACGAGAAGATAAGTTTTCATTTTGCTTTAAGTTTCATGATTATTTTTGTAGGCAATGAGGGGGGTATATATAATATTAGGTATGTGAGTGAAAAGAATAAATTAATAAAAAATTTTTTGGAAAAGGTCGATATTGCATTTTAGTTATTGGTATAAGTTATTTATTGAGTCAATTAGTTAAAAAACATAGATAGAGTATATAATTAGATAATTAACCAAGAGAAAATGTTATTGAATGTGTCATGTGGTGTTTTTATGTTTGACTAGTAGGTTAGCCGTGTTTTGCACGACATTTTATATCATTGTTTTTATGTAGTTATAAAATATATGAGACGCGTATAAAAAATACTCAATCTTGTTGGAGTTATCGGCGTCAAGTCATATCCACTGAAACATCCTACACTTTAACATCTAATGCTCATAAGTCATAACTAAGTACAACAAAAACCAATCACCAAATTCGGTTTACATATCTATATCAGTCTAATTCTTTGAAAATACATATATTTCACACAATGGAAAATTATAATGAAGTTCTAAGGGTTCAAAACCCACGTTAGAGAATAATTGATACATATACTTCACTATTCTCAAATATGGTTCAAATATCTTTTCACTTGACATTAATATCATTCCAGAAACATCTGACGTGTTTCTGCGATGCACTCATAATCTCTCTCTCTCTCTCTCTCTCTCTCTCTCTCTCTCTCTCTCTCTCTCTCTCTCTCTCTCTCTCACTCACTCACTCACTCAACACTGCAAATTGAACTATATACTACATTTTGATCTGATTTAAATATAATATTCACTAACTTTCTCTCGTTTTACCTTTTTTGAATTTCGATATCTCTTTTATGATTTGAACATTAGAGAATTTTTGTAAGGACCTCAACCATTCATCCTCTCAATGGTTGGCTTGAAAATATTATCATTTTGGGATACCACAGTTCGACTATCATGACATGCATTATTGCATACCCATCAAAGACTCTGAGTTATCATTCTAGTTTCTGTAAACTCATGCGAGTATTCTTTTATTGAATGAATCTGTGTTTCCATTCTCGAATACTAATTACTAACCATAAAAATGATATGTTTTATTTTTCTCCTATAACTCACTTAAAATCAACTAACATAAAATTTGTCATAATAAACAATTAGTAATTTTATTTTATTCAAATTATAAATGTTTTAAGAAATTGATTTAAAACTCTTATACATTTCATTTGGAATGAATCCTTAGTGATTGTTTGAAGTCAGAACATTTTTTTGATTTTATTTAGAAAAAATCTAATCCATAATTTATAAACACTAAATTCTATAGTTATTCTAAACTATATAAATAAACTGATAAAACTAAATTATTAAATTGAAGTTTCTTTAGATTAATTCTATATAATCTATATTTTATTAAGTAAATGTCTTTTCAAATTCTAGGAAAAACTATTGTATTAATGGATTGTAATTATTATGAGAATTGAAGTATATTTACATCACATGATATATATTTTTCCTTTACAAAACTTTTATTTTCTTCTCCTTTTGTAGTTATATTTTAAATTTTTTTTGTTAAAAATAATATCACAAAACACAACGATCTTAAATTTTCAAACTTAATTTATATTTTCGTGTAAATACTTTTAATATGTTTCTTAAACTTTTTTGCTCTTATACTCTTTTTCATAGTTATGTATAATTGTAATTATTGTTTTAAGTATACCTTAATTTTATTTATTTGTCTATTTATTAGATGTAAAACTTGTCAACTTATATTTTGCTTTATGAATTTAATTACAGATTAACTTATTTGTTTAATTGTTAGGATTTGCTTGATATTTTAATTGTTTTATAATATTTGCGATACAACTTAACCTAATTAAATATTTATAAAAGTTGAAATATATTATGATAACCAAGTTTATTAAACCTGTTATTATTTCAATGAACTATATTCATATAAGTTTATAATTTTCTGGTTTAATTTTGAATATGAATAATGCCTTTTCAAATTCTTTTCATAATGGTAAAACCAAATTGATAATTAGTATGTGTATTAAATTTTTATCAAAAAAATTGTGTATAAAATTTGAGATTAAAAAGATTAAATAAGAAAATATGATGTGGCAATGATGTGGAAGATAATGTGTCTTCATGAGAAAATAGAAAAACTAACTTTATGTAAATAGAATCTTTGGATGATTTAAGTGTATATACATAGTTGACCATTTAATTAGGTAAATAGGAAAGATAATTTAAAAATTAGGAAAGTATGAGAGAGAAAAAAATACCATAATTATCATTCCATTTTAGATTAACTACAAACATGTAATTGCTCAGAAAATATTTTTTCCTGGCAATAGGAGACCGCCAACACTGTTATTTGATCGTTAATACTATTCATCTGATGCCACACAATACTGTTCACCCTATAGTTAACTATTTGGCTAATATGATAACTAACATGATATTGCGATAAGTTTACATATTACGTGTAAACTATCGATAAATTTACGTTTATTTTGTTAGCCATGTTATCGAGTGCCGTCCTGGATATTTCAGAGGCTTAAAGCATATCGGTGGATATATGGCCTTGATTCATTCATATTTTTTTTTAATTTAATATATATTATTTAAAACACATTTCAAAAACCCTATAAATATAACTAATTAACTACATATTTTGAATTGTATAATGCAAAAAAGATCATATATAATTAACTATGTGTGTTTTGGTTAGTTTTATATAAACTCTATCTTTTACATATACATATATATAACCGATATTTTAAACATAAATCTGTGTTTTCACCATTTTAAATAAAGATTAAATGTATCTATATATATAAAGTTAGCTTTTCTCTCTTCTCATGGTGCCACCTCATCATCCACATGTCAAATTTTAATTGGTAATTTTTAACATCATTTTAATTTTTTTTTTAACAATTGGTTTTAATTACATAACTAAGATCATTAATGAATAAATTTTATTTATACATATAAAACAAAAGGCATACTGATAATTAGTTTCAACAAAAATTAAAATCTATTGATATCTACCACATTTTTAATATTTAATTTATAAAAAACATCCTCAAAATAAGTTTAAATATCAAAATATGATAATTTATTTCAACTCTCACATTTTTATAGACACAACAAAATTATAACTAAATACAAATTAAGCACCACATAAAACAAAACTTTGAATCTAATAAAATTATTAAATAAACATCGAGGAAAAAAAATCCACACCAAAACATCAATCCGAATGAAATCATAGAAATCTTCTCTATGAAAATGCAGCAAAATTACTCAGCTACTACATGACACAAGCAGGACCGGCTCACTAATAAAGTGGACCCTGTGCATATTATAAAAAAAAATTCTAATTTTAGGCATATAAACAATTTTTTTTATAAAGAACCCTTAAATATTTACAAATAAAACCTTCAAACATGACAAAATTTTGCAAAAATCAGGTGGTGACTATGCATTTTCACCTTCCGCACTTGTCTAGAGCCGGGCCTGGACACAAGATACAAATGAAAATATGTAAAAAATCATAATAAATCAAGACTTGGATATGTATGTTATATTATCATATGTATCTACACTTGAAGACTTATTACTTAAAAATTGGAAACAAAAAGGCTTAAGAATTAGAAACATATTTTACACAATAATGAGGATTAGAATCGTACATCAACAATATTGGAAATAATACTAAAAATAAAACAAAAAAATATAAAACGAAAAACACAATATTACTCGAGGAAGACAAGAGCCACGAACCTAAAATTCGGTGCAACTAGCTCCATCCCAAGACACATTATCTAATTCTAAGTAAGGATAAACCCAACATCCGCCACATATGCTTCAGAACCGAACTCTCAACCTCCTTCCGCAATAACTCTAAAACAAAACAACTCCTTTAGTGTATTTTTATCTCTTTGGTGCCTTCATTACGCTTTAATGTAACTACTTCAAAGATGAACTTTGCGACAGCAATTAACATATAATTAATACACTCTAATTGATATAAATTTTAAAAATGCATTATTAGAGATTCTTAATGTTTTCTACTATAAAAATGCAAAATAACAAACTTTAAAAAAAAAAATTAATTGCATAAATTGACAACAAACGTAAAAGATAAAAAAATGTACAAACACCTTCTATTTTATAAGAAAAAATAATATTGGAAATAATATATGTAAAGTATTAAAATATCAAAAATAAAATATATAAAGAAAAAAATTTAACACGACCGCGCGTAGCGCGGATCACATCCTAGTAATAACTAAAGATGTCTATCCAAAAGAAAAGGGATATGGAACCAACAATATGCCACTACACCAACTTGGAAAATTGAAATGTGGCCATGACATACATAGTATTTAACTGTGGCCTAAAGCATATGTTTTGTATGCCTTATGGTAGGGACGGCCATGTTGTTATCATATCAAAATGTTACATTGCTAACAATAATATCTGATATAGCTAACAAAAATATATGATACATGTTAACATGTTAACAATAATATATGATATTTGTTAATATGATTTTTGATACTTGTTAGCATGCTAACAATAATATATAATACATGTAACGTGTTAACACAATATGCTAGTGTGTTAACACAGTATCTTAGCGTGCTAACAATAATATATGAGACTTGTTAACGTGTTAACACAAATATCCGATACTTGTTACATGTATCAGATATTATTGTCAGTATGTTAACATACTATGTTTGCAGGTTACAAGTTTAAGATATTATTGTTATATTCCGATGATGAATAGTATCATCGACTTTGGATCAATAGTGTCAGCGGGGATGGTCGATGAACAGTGTCCCCGGCTTTATTAGTTGTTAATACATATTTCAGCAGTTTTCAAGTCAATGGCATTATATATAATTATTTCAAAAATAGAAGGATATTTATGGTGTAATTTTATTTTTCTTTCTACTTCCCTAATTTTGCAATTAACTTTTTCCAAAAACTAATTTTGTTAATAATTAATACTTAGATGTTCATAGTACCCATAATCTTTTAGTATGGTGCCACTTGAAAAAACTATAAAATATTTCTTGGGTGATTTAAGTGAATATGAATGGTTGATTGATAAATTAGGTAAGTAGTAATAATAATTTGTACATTAGGTAAGTAGGAAAGAGAAAAAATTATTAAACCCAAAATGTCCTTTATTTTTTTGAATAATTATAGAAATGCCATTGCTCTGAAAACTCATTTTCTGATAGAAGAACCCGACGATACTGTTCATCAACGGCCGGAGTTACTGTTCATCAAAACTCGACGACCACTGTTCATCACCAGAAAAACATATTGTTAGCATCGCTAACATTGTCATGTTAATCCAATTATCATTGTAAGCATCGTTAACTCATTGTTAGCATCGTTAACATATAATTAGTATCGTTAACATTGTCATGTTAAACCAGTTATCATGTTAATTTTTATGAAATTGTCATGCTAACCCATTTATCATGTCATAAATTATCGTGTTAATCCAATTATCATTTCATAGAAATATGTGAAATATGAAAATATAAAAATTATCGTGATAACCCGGTTATCATATCATATAAACTATGTGTTATTGGTTATCTAACTTTGTTATCATAACAAAAGTATACAGATAATTTATTGGATAACTTTGTTATTGTCACCGCCGTCACCGTCGTGAATAGTAGTCTATGAGAGAGAAAAATGCAAAAATGAAATAAGTTAGAAAAATTAGGGGTATGTTAGACTTTTTATTGTGAATAGTTGATATTGTATAGTGTCAAAAAAATATAAGTTAATTTTGTTGTTATTTAATAGTAGATGTTGCAATTACTCATATTTCTTTTGTTAATGTAAAACAAATAATGATAGATAATCAGAAAATACATATATATATAAATAGAGAATGTATTGTATTTTACATATTGAAAATGTCGATCACACTTATATACACGGGAGATGATAGCCT
The DNA here is from genome assembly GCA_030161315.1 of Eutrema japonicum. Taxonomy (NCBI): domain Eukaryota; kingdom Viridiplantae; phylum Streptophyta; class Magnoliopsida; order Brassicales; family Brassicaceae; genus Eutrema; species Eutrema japonicum. The sequence continues at coordinate 19,493,776 of BSQW01000011.1, forward strand.
AAATAATTACGAGAACATAAATAAGAAGCATACTTACTGTAATTGAGAAATCAAAGGAATTGAAATTATTCTATATACAGCAAGCTGACGTGGCGTTTTTGGCGACTGGAAAAGCGATTTAGGGTTTTTGAGTCTTCTCTCTTACGCTACGATACCTGCGGCTGCCACAGGTGCCTATGAGGTCGGAGTCGAGGATTTCTGGTCAGGAGGACAAGGGGATTCAAGACAAGCAAGGAGATGAGGTACTGAAGGATGATGTCGTGGTGTTGAGTAACGGTGATGTCGTTGTGGCTGAAATTTTGGAGGTCGTTGAAGTGGCTTCAAAAGTAACGATCTCTCCGGTGAAGGAGGTGGAAGAGGGTGAAATTATTTCTAGTAAGTTGTCGGGCTTGAAACAGAGTTTGAAAGTGGAGGTGAATGATACGATGGAAAAAGAGAGGAAGGAATGAATGATGAAGTGTGATCCACTTCTTGGGCATATGTAGTTCATAATAAATTGGAGATAGTTCATTTTATGAGTTGAAAGTGGAGGAGATTGATGGTATGCCTACGGCTACGATACCGGATTGCGTGTTCAAGGATTCTCCTCCCCTTTGGGAGAATTTCCTTGTGGGAAAGTTTTTATTGACGGCTCTATTCGTTGGGAAGATCCATGCTCTTGTGAATAGAATATGGATTCTTGATGATAAAACGGTTGTTGATAGCACAACGGTAAGGTTTCCTATCAAAGATCCGATCGTAAGGGCAAGAGTACTACGAAGGGGAATGTAGAATCTTTGTGATGTCCCAATGGTTGTCACAAAATGGAGCCCAATTGCGGAGGAAGAGCAAGGAGAGATGTCATCGATCCTGCTATGAGTTGTTGTTAAGAGAGTTGTTGTTAAGAGAGTTATGCCTCGAATATTTTTATGGAAGGGGTTATGTGCGCTTACTAGTCCTTTGGGTAAGCCAAAGAAGTTACATCCCTACACGGAAGCTTGTAGAAGTGTGGAGGAAGCTAAAGTATTTGTCGAATTAGACTTATCAAAATATTTGCCTTTTTTTTTTTTTAAGTCTGAAAATGGAACGGAAAATGTTGTTGAGTATGTTTTTCCGTGGCTGCCTCCTAGGTGTGTAGGATGTTACAAATGGGGTCATCTAAGCAAAGATTGTGTTTCGAGTAACAAACAAATCAATGAAGAGGGTGGTAAAAAACAAAAAATTGTGATGGAAGTAAAACAAAGTGAAAACGTGGCAAGCCCGTCTGTGATTGTGGAGACTAGGGTGAAAGAGATTAATGAGGGATCGGTAGTGGTAAATAAAAAGAATGATGATTCACATAAGCTACGTTCAGAGGAGGAAGGATGGACTACTCCATCAAAACCAAGTTGGAGTCCGGGGAAAAAGTTAGATTTGCAAATCGAAGATGTAAATTTCTCAGGTAACTCACGGTATTCATATTTGAGTGACAAATGTGAGAATGGAGAATTAGGAGAAGAACATAAAAATTTGGAGGATAAACGTACTTGGGTTGAGGTAGGGAAGGAAGTTGATGAAGAAATAGAGTTATCTATAAAGGACAAAATATGGAGATTACAAGAAAATAAGAGTGATCCGAACGAAACTGGTGCAAGAGTGTTGCGGAAATCCTTACCACGCAGTTCCAAGGATGCTCACAGGTTTCTATCAAACTCAAATATGGAGAATGCTAAGGAGATTAATCCTAGTGTTCGGGAAACACGTAATTCAAACAAACATTGTTAATATCGGGTTTCTTTTGGAATATTCGCGGACTTAAGAAAAAAAGTAAGCATGGAGTTGTGCAAGAATGGATTCAAAGGGGTAATTTTGTTTTTGGTTGTTTGATTGAAACAAAGGTAAAAGAAGGGAGGGCTGATCGTATATTTTCAAGGGTGTTTAATGGTTGGTATTTGTTGTCGAATTATGAAGAATATAGATTGGAAAGGCTATGAATTGTTTGGCGTCAAAATGTGTGTGTTACACCGTGGTATAAATCTCCTCAGTTGGTCACAGTTTCAATATTGATTGAAGGAAGAGAAGAGGAATTTTTTGTTTCATTTATCTATGCATCAAACTTTGTAGAGGATCGTAAAAAGCTTTGGGAAGATATTCGAATTCACCATGATCGTAAAGAGGGTTTACTGGAATTTCGATGTAATGATGATGATAAATCTATACTAACCAAAAAAGTTACAACGGAGGAGATACAGAGAGTAATTTTTTCTATGCATGAGAATAAATCTCCAGGACCATATGGATTTATAAGCGAGTTCTTCAAGGAGTCATGGTTTATTGTTGGAAATGATATTGTGATAGCGATTCAATCTTTTTCAAGATGAGATTTTTGCCAAAAGGAGTAAACACAACGATTCTTGCTCTTATTCTGAAGAAGAAAGAAGCGACGGAGATGAAGGACTACATACCCATTTCATGTTGTAATGTGCTATAAAAAACGATTTCAAAAATCCTAGCGAATCGTCTCAAAGGTATTCTACCTAAGTTCATTACACCAAATCAGTTCGATTTTGTTAAAGATAGGTTATTGATGGAGAATATCTTACTAGCAACATAAGTGGTGAATGATTACCATAAGGACACAATATCCCCTTGTTGTGCGATAAAAATTGATATATCGAAGGCATTTGACTCGGTCCAATAAGAGTTTTTGATGAATACATTGCAGGTTATGGATTTTTCAGACCAATTTATCCATTGGATCAGATTGTGCATCACTACAGCTTCATTCTCTGTACAAGTGAATGGAGAATGAGCCGGTTATTTTGCTAGTGAAAGAGGTCTTCGACAAGGTTGTTCCCTCTCTCCATATCTATTCGTCATTTGCATGAATGTGTTATCTAGAAGGATTGATATGGCTGCAAAAGACAGAATGATTGGCTATCAACTGAATTGTTAAAAATGGAGCTTACACATTTGTGTTTTGCAGATGACTTGATGATATTTGTAGATGGTGAGAAACGATCGATATAAGACATCTTAAAAGTGTTTGATGAGTTTGCTAGGAGATCAGGACTAAGAATAAGCCTTCAGAAATCAACGTTGTACATGGCTGGTATATATGAGTATGAAAGAGAAGAGATCCTTCATCAATTCCCTTTTGATTATGGTGAACTCCCGGTACATTACTTAGGATTGCCGTTGATGACAAAAAGATGATAACTTCCGACTACCTCCCTTTAATTGAGAATATTCATAAAATAATCATTAAATGGACCGCTAAAGCTTTATCGTTCGTTGGACGTTTACAACTCATTCGCTCGGTAATATTCAGCATCACTAACTTCTGGGGGTATGCTTTTCGATTGCCTAAAGAATGTATTCAGGAGATAAATAAGTTTTTCTCGGCCTTTTTTATGGTCAGGATCAGTTTTGAACCCAAAGAAATCTAAGGTAGCATGGAAGGATGTTTGTACTCCAAAGGAAGAATGGGGATTGGGACTGAGGTCAATAGAAGAATTGAACAAAGTTTGCTGTTTGAAGTTGATTTGGAGAACTCTCTTGTCTAAGAATTCATTATGGTTTAACTGGGTGAAGAGACATATAATCCGGAGTGGATCTTTCTGGTCAGTTAAAGACAATACTTCATTGGAATCTTGGATGTGGAAGAAGATCTTAAAGTATAGAGAGTTGGCAAAGAGCTTCCATGTGGTTGAAGTGAAGAACGGGAATAATACATATTTTTGGTTTGATTTTTGGTGTAGCTTGGGCTGTCTCTACGATAGACTTGGTGAGTGTGGTTTTCTAGACATGGGCATTTCTAAGCAGGCTACGGTTGGAGATGTATTTGATATGTTGAGAAGAAGGAGACATTGACAAGCATTGCTCAATGATATAGAAGTGGAGATAGAGAAGGCTCATCAAAGGAGAAACCTAATAGAAGAGGATGTGGTGAAGTGGAAATGCAAAGAAGGCCAATTCAAACCAAAGTTTGTGTAAAAAGAAACTTGGAGTCAAATTCGAACAACTAGACCAAGAGTGAATTGGTACAAAGGGGTTTGGTTTTCTCAAGCAATTTGGTTAGCTTTTCACAACAGATTAGCAAGCGAAGATAGGGTCAAGAATTGGAGTGTGAATTCTAATACTATATGCATTTTTTGCGATGATCCGATGGAGACAAGAGATAATCTATTCTTCTCTTGTTCTTATACGAGGAAAGTTTGGGAAAGTATGGTAAAAAGGTTACTAAAGAACAAATTTATGTGTGAGTGGGAGAATGTTAGCGATTTGCTTATTCATCCGACAAGAGATCGCACCACGACCTATTTGATAAGGTACGCTTTCCAAATCTCGGTCCATTCGATTTGGAGAGAAGGGAATAATCGACTACACGGGGAAAAACCTTCAACAACGTTCCGACTTACCAAGATGATCGACAAAAACATTCGAAACCAACTATGTTCGATTCGAAGCAATGGGGATATGAGGTATGATGATGGATTGATAATTTGGTTCTCTACAAGACAAATTCAAGGATAGTCGTTGTTATTAAGCTTAAAAATATTCAATTAAAGTTGTAAAAACGTTATTTTTATTTTGAATATATTTTAACATTAGATTAAAAAAAAATGTATTCACTTTCTTTATGTGTGATATTCGTAATACGTCCCTTTAAGATGGAGGACTATTGTCAATCCAATCTTGGAATATGCTACCTGAAAACGGTCACGTGATAACAATTTCGTGAACATCCACAAGTTAATCATTTGTAAAGACATGAGAAACCTGAAGTATTCCCGCTTTTATCTGATTTATGATGAAATGGTGGTCGAGGAGAATATGTTTTATATGGGAATGAAAGAAGGGGTTGGTGTAGAGATACATGGCATCCACATTATCACAATATATAACCGAAGCAAAAGGAAGTGTAATCGAGTTCCGTAAGTAGTGAACAGAGCCAACGAATCTCCGAAACAGTATCAGCAACATCACATTATTCAACTTCAGTGGATGAACGAGCTACACCACGTTGTTTTTTATAGGACTAGGAGAGATGATTATGACCAATAAATATGACATATGTATTAGTGGAGACATAGTCATCTGTATATCCAGTCCACTCAACGTCGGAATAACCATGAAGTGTGAGCGGAGATTTGGCTAAAAGGAAAATCTCATGGGTCAAAATACCAGCAAGATAGCGTGGAACTCTTTCGACGACATGTCAATGATCTGTAGCCAGTCGATGCATGAATTAAGAGAGACAATTGACAACATCAGCAATGTTAGGTCTTGTGAACGCAATATATTGTAAGCTTCCAACAATAGATCGATATTAAGTGGCATCATCAAGGGTTGTGCAACTGGTTAGTGTGAGCTTTGATGATGATTGTAGCGGCGTGGAGACTAACTTAGCATAAGTCATCTTGTTTTTGACGACGAGATCGAGAATATATTTCAGTTGCATTAGATGTAAGCCATGGTTGGGCCGTGTAGCTTCAAATAATGAAGATCCATTGGATCTTTTAACCGATCTGGGATAGATGTTAGAATATGTGTAACAAATTTCAGATCATTTTCTGTGATAAGAATATCATTGACATATATATACCAGAACATTGGTGAATGTGGTGCCGCGAATGTTGATGATGAACATCATGGCATCGGAAAGGGAATTGGTGAATCCGGTGTTGAAGTGTAATTTGAGTGACATATACCACGTCCGTGGAGCTTGGTGACACACATGATTTGGGCTCTCAGTGTCAATGCAACTTTCTATACGACCTGGATTACTGCCCGAGACATGTATTCTCTAAAAATAAATCCTTCTCTCCACAGAGTAAGGGATGAACACTTTTTTCCTACACACATTATACTTGACGCTTCTAAAAAGCTTTCTAAGTGAAAAACCTAAGACATTTTGCCTTCTTCCGGAAAGATCCCTCTGATCACTTCTCTGATCACAACTCATCGGTCTTCGGCCAACTTTCTCTCGAACTCATCAGAAATAGCCCACTAAACTCACCAGATACTTTGCGGACCCATTTTCCCATCGGGCCCAAAGTCACTAAACCCAATTTCTTCCGTTTTCTGACTCAATTCTGGACTTGACGCCCAAAAATCATGGTTTTTTTTCTTGTTTACTAATTTGAGCGTCGGAGAGTTCTCGGAAAATATCCCACCATTGTGTTTTCCGGGCTCTGACGCGTTGTTGTATTTTGTAGGAGATATGCTTCCCCATATGACGAAAAACTCTGAAACAATATATTATAAGGAATGATTTCATCTTCTTCTTTTTTTTTCATTAGGGCATGCTTTTTGTCAAGAAATCTTAAAGGTTGTAAATGATTTTTCATTCAATACAATAATATGAAGGCATTGCCTTATATACAAAGATGTATTAGGTTATTCTCCATCTAACATTAGCCGAGGCCCAATACTTTTATCTGAAGCAGGTCCGGCCCTGAACAGATACATATGACACATATGTATTGGGCTTCTGATTTTCTAAGATTTTTAGGGCCCATAAAAAAATCTTTTTATGCATAATTTGTTTTTTTTTTTTTTTTTAAATTTGCTTTCTTATTGTAGAGAAATAGAAGTGTGGAAAAGATTGTGGGGTCTATTATAAATATATATATATATATATATATATATATATATATATATATATTTATATATTTATATATTTGGCAAACTTGAGTTTTTAAAACAAATTTGATGTATTATAAAACTCCGATTTTTAGTTTCGTATTAGACCCCAAAAATTTCAAGAGCGACCTTGATCTGAAGACAAGCACAATGTTACAATAATAGTCAATAACCATTGCATATGCTCTAATATGTCTAACGTGGTGACAAGTAAATAGACGTGTCTAAATGTTTAATTACGAATATATATGATCCATTGTTTAAGATTTAAGTTTTTCAAAAAGAGACTGAGCTACTCGGGAATGAGTCATCCGCTCTGATCCATTGTTTTTCTGAATTTTCTGTACTATACCTATATTGTTGAAATATTTCTTATGATGTATTATAGATGAACACATCGTTTTACGAGTGCTCTTATGTTTTAATTATTTTTATAATTTAAGAAGAATTATGGATTAATATTTTCTTAGGAGTGCACAAATAATTATAGTATCTTTCATTATTTTCAGTAATCAATTTTGTTTTTATGAAAACATAATTTTAGAAATTTATCTACACGAGTAAATACATTCTTATTGTTATTTTTTTTTTCAAAATTGTTTGTACACATATTTATATAACGTAATTTATATTTATTACAACAGAATTTAGTTAACATAATACAGAATCGTTAAACCTATTTTTAAAAGTATATCCAATAAAATATAGGGAGGATAACTAAACTAACCTTTAAAAATATCATAATTATTAGAATAATGCAAATCTTTCTAAATTACTAGAATAACCTAGGATACCGATTTTGCCATTTTGGCCTTTGTTGACAAAAACGTAATTATGATATTGCCATTACTATTTTTAATCCACATCAGCGCGCTCAGATAAACAAGTTTATCGTTATTTAACGGTATATTTAATTATTGTTGGTAGACTTATTTTTCGGCCGGTAGACTTATTTTTCGACCGGTAGCCTTATTTTTCGGCCGGTAGACTTATTCTGGGTCAGTAGACTTATTTTGGGTCAGTAGACTTATTTCGGGACGGTAAACTTATTTCGGTACATATTTTTACGAGGTAGTACATATGTTTTTCGGCGGTAGATTTATTAATTTTTTGGTAGATTTATTTTTAATGACGATAGATTTGTTAAGATTTGGCAGATTTAACGAGCGATCGGTTGACTTTTTGGTAGACATTTGACCAAATTGGTAGATTTATTTCTTTTGATGGTAGATTTATCTCCTTCACGGTAGACTTCTTTGTAATGGCGGCAGACTTATCATCGGATGACTCGTTTTTTGGTGACGGTAGATTTATTGTAATGACGGTAGACTAATATTATCGTGGTAGACTTATCTTAAGTTGGTAGATTTATCTGAAGTTGGTAGATATATATGAATTTGGTAGATTTATCTAAATTTGGTATATTTGATATTTGTTATTGACGGTATACTTGTTAAAGCTGAATATTATCAAATGACGTTTTTGCCCATCAAAGAACTTCAGATTTACGAAAAAACCAAGCACACATCGTGAAGATCTAGGGTTGTCGCCGGTCTAAGTATGAGAAAACTTATTTTTTGATGGTAGATTTATTGTAACGATGGTAGATTTATTTTGATAAATGTTTTTTCATATGGGGTAAACCTTTTATTTCATCTTAGATATGCAGTTTTCTAGTATTACAATGTCAATGACATATCAAAAGTTGTACTAGTGCTTTTATCTGCATCAAGGCATCGCTAGAATATTTGGATATTTGTTAGGCGATCGCTCGATACTGGTGGTTTGTGCGAGGTAAATGGAGATAAGGATGTTCTTGGAATCACAATTAACTCTCAAATCAAAACAATATAAGAAAAATATGATGAGCTAGATCCGTTTCTAAGATGGCATATGAGCTTTGTAATTTCTTTTGGGTTTGTGCTTGTTTGTTTTCTTTGGGTTTGTGCTTCTTTGTTTTGTTTCTTTGTATTTAGAATGAATTCATATTTTAATTTTTTCCATATTATTGGATTGGTTCATGTGTTTTTGGTTTCAATTTCACTCATTTTGGTTATACATATTAAGCAAATATTAAACTAAATAAAGTGACTGATTTTGTCAAGCCCCTTTGAAAATCCTCGTGGACTGTCTTATAATCACCAATTTAAAAACAAATCTACCATCATTTAGAATCTACTTATCATTTGTACAAATTCAAAAATAAATCTACCATCAATTCAAGAGCAAATCTACCAGCATTTCAAAAACAAATCTACCAAATTCAAATCTCACAGCAATTATACTCGTGGAAGAATACGTTGAAACGAAGCCGGAAATCTCGCAGGAGACTCGGCCGCCGTTGCGAAGCCTAAGAACCTGTCAGAGAAGAATAAGAATTTTCCGATAAATCTCCAAAACTCTATAATAAATCTAACACCAATTCAAAAGCAAATCGACAATCATTTCAAGAACAAATCTACCAAATCCAAATCTACCATCAATTATACTCGTAGAAGAACACATTGAAACGAAGCCAGAAATCTCGCCAGAGGCTCGTCTGTCGTCGGAAAGCCCATGAACCTGTTAGAGAACAAGAAGTTCCCGATAAATTCCTAAAATTCAACAATAAATCTACCATCAATTCAAAAACAAATCTACAATCATTTCAAAAAAAAATCTACCATCAATTATACTCGTAGAAAAACACGCTAAAACGAAGCTGGAAATCTCGCCGGAGACTCGTCCGTCGTCGCAAAGCCCATGAACCTGTCCGAGAAGACGAAGAATTTCTTGATAAATTCCTAAAATTCAATAATAAATCTACCATCAATTCAAAAATAAATCTACCATCAATTGATAAATAAATCTACACAAATTAAATCTACCATCATTTGAACAACAAATCTGCCGCCATTTGAAAAGTAAATCTACCATCAATGGAAAATTAAAAACTTATTTTCTCACCGGAAGTCACTACACTATTGTAATCGGAGTGACGTTAATATATATCGCCGGGAATAACAGATCATCCAAAAATTCTACTAAAACCAAATTAGGGTTTCAATTTGCTGTCAATAAATATCACAAACTATAACTCTTACCATATCCAAAATTAAACCTGTATCCGTTGAAATACTTTTAGTTGTCTCAAACGAATAATTATTAGGTATGAATAAGATCGGGAATTCCATACTTTTTTAATGACAACTTTTTTGTAACCGACCTCCGGATAGTAGCACTCAAACGGATACGGAGACTAGAAACGGGGACGGGAAACGGCAAATTAAAATTTTATGGATACAGGTACGGTATACATACGTCAATATATATACATATACGTATAAACATTACAATTTATTTAACCTTACATTTGTGCTAATCCTTTGTTTTTAGAAGAATTTTTATCATTTAACTCACGAATGTTATAGTAAGTAGTGAAATAGTTAATTTTTTTAATTAAAAGGAAAACATGAAAACTAATATCAAGTTCCAATTTTTTGTTTAACCTAATGGCTTCAAACGTCACGGTGACGTTTCGGAGCCATCCCCAAACTGTACCCGTCTCTGAAACGTTTCCGGTACGTGAGACGGCTGTTGGAACTCGTTTTTGACGAAGTGGCATTGACCACTTTTCCGGTGGGTATTCCGGCGGAGACGTCTGTCAGAATGACCGGATTTTGGGCACGATGAAATCGTTGCCGTGAGCACTATAACATAGTGTATTCACTTGTCAAAATCTGAGTTGATTTGAATGAGAAATGGAGATACAAAGTGGATGATTTGGAAAGCTTGAAATGCTTCAAAATTTGGCTAAGTGTAAAAACTAGCAAATGTCCCACATTGGAAACTTGAGGTGAAATCCTCTTGTATATATAGTAGAAAAGTCTGAACAAGGTTCAAAACCTTGGGACAACTTTATGGTCATGCAAAACCAAATTCGCGCGCGTCGAGCCGAGTCGGTTAAAACATGCCGGGCTCGGGCTCGGGTTTCGGTTTGAGTTCGGGTAGATGGAACTTGGCCCATCACTACAAATATCTAAACTTGGTCAAAAAAATAAATTGGACAATTAATTTAGAGATTAATGTCTAACTTAATGACCATAATAAAATCACCATATGAGAGCCATGATGCAAAGAAAGAGAAAATGCTAATAAGAAGCCTTTGTTCTTGGTGAATAAAATGAAAAACATAACAAGAATAATCTCTTCACTTTCTTTTCTTCTCTTGTTTTATGGTTTTTCTCCATGAGAGTACAACACAGAAAAATGGTTCGAAAGCTTATGATTTTGGGTGATGCGAATCATAAGAAAAATGCAGTTATATCCTGAGATTCGAAACGACATGAAACCGCCACACTACGGGACGTTTTCAGAATTAAGGAAAGAGTGTCTCGCCTTTGCAAATCCGTTCTTCCCCAAATTCTTGTATCGGTATCATTTTAATATTATGATCATCGATTTATTTATATATTTTACTTTACAAATTTATCAGTTTGCCATGTTGTAGAATATGCGTTCCTACAACGGCTACATATAGAAGTACCCGTGCTTGATAGGGATACTCTTCTGAAGCGAATCGAAAGCACCATTTCGAACCGCATTTCAGATTTCTGAAATGAAAACTCGACAGAAGCAAATGATACTATGCAATATTGGCTCTCTCTGGTTTGAGGGTTATCATTTTGGTTACAACTATTGGGCTTTGGGTCAGCATCTTACTTGGTTCATGTGGGTTCTTCTAAGGTTTTTTTGGTCCTAAGTCCGAACTCTAAAGTTCGATATAAGTTTCTAACTTTGTTTTCAGAGAGATATAGAATGGAGTCTTAGTTTGAGAGACATATGGTGCTATATGATAGTTCTCGTGGAGAAATAGAACGTCTAATCTAAAAACAATGGTGAACACTTTTGCTTCATTTGATTTAGAAATGTATTACATGGTTACACATCTCAGATCTCGAAATGTAGTTTTATCTACATCAACTAATGCATAATGACATGCACAAAAATGCAAAAAAATATGTTTTAAACTAAATTTGTGGTGTTTTATTTATTTATTTATAGAATATGTTAGTTAGGGATCAAAAAACAAATATACATAAATATAAACCAGATATGAATTATATGACCAGCCGATAAATAAATTTGACCCGATCCAAACACAATTTACCTTGACCCGAACCAATAAAAATTCCCAACCATAAACTTTTTAAAAAAAATGTAATCTCTATATGGGAAAATTGATCATTTAATTCCTCAACGATTTTTGCGTGCTCAATTTATTCCCTAACTATCGTTTGCTCAAAATATTTTTTCAAGTTGTAGTTGACTTTTTGCAAAATCGGGATTAACAAAGTCAAACGCTAATTACTAAATTGATATATGTCCACTAAATCGGTTGTAAATCTTTCAATACAACCCCGAATAAGGTGAAAACACTCCCATTGGAAATCTAACTCAATTTCCTATAACTTTTATGAAGAGCGCCATAGCTAAATTTAAAGGAAAGGCTTTCATCCGAGTCGATCTTCTAGACATATATTCTTGATGCAAGATCAACTCGGATGGAAACCTTTCCTTTGGATTTAACTTTGGAGCTTTTCATCAAAGTTATAGAAAATTGAGTGAGCTTTCCAATGGAAGTGGTTTTAACTCATTCGGGATTGTAACTTGTATTGAATGAGTTACACCTACTAAATGGATACATGTCTACTAAATCGGTTCTAACTCCTTCAATATAACCCCGAATGAGTTAAAACCACTTCCATTAGAAAGCTAACTCAATTTTCTATAACTTTTATGATGAGCACCAAAGCTAAATCTAAAGGAAAGACTTCCACCCGAGTCAATCTTTTATAATGAATATGTATCTAGAAGATCAATTCGTATGAAAGTATTCCCTTTAAATTTAGCTCTCTTTATGAAAGTTATATGAAATTGAGTTAAATTTCCAATGGGAGTAGTTTCAACTCATTCGGGATTGTATTGAATGAGTTACAATAGATTTAGTGAACATGTATCTATTTAATAATTAGTGTTTGACTTTGTTAATCCCGATTTTGCAAAGTCAACTACAAGTTGGGGAATTATTTCGAGTAAGCGATAGTTGGGGAATAAATTGAGCGCGAAAAAATAGTTGAGAAATTAAATGAGCAATTCTCCTCTCTATATGCCATAGATTTTGCGGGGGAAGCCCCTCCAGAACACATGAGGGTTGAGGGCTTATATTAGACTATGGAGTTCAAGATGGATATGTGAGATGCCTCAACGAATTCCTTGAAGGCCTAAAATATAGGTAGTTCCATCATTTAGTTGCATAATCCAACCCACACCGCTTATGGGATCATCTATCTTCCAAGATCCATCTATTCGGCAAATAAAAACGGGTAGATCCATATTTCGGGAACACAAAGATTTAGATTGATATTTATAAAAGAGGAAGAAGGAGAGTTGCTCAAATTGCAACTCTCAAAGTTAAGCTTTTCCAATTACATCACATAAGTATTTATATGATAACACTTGTTGTAAACCCTAAACTCATGGGTCTTCTTTGACACTTGATTACTTCTAAGAACAACAATGGACTTGGGCTTGACTTCTCTTCACAAAAAGTAGACTGAGTGAGTATTAGGGAGATATTTACTGGGTCTAAGTGTCTCGAAGACGGTTTACATTCCAAGTTTTTGTGACCGGGTTGATAAGGTCAGAGATCTTTAAATTGGAGTCGTTCATTGTTGAAGTACTTCACATCCGACCTCTTTTTGGAAAAAGAAAAAAACAATTAGCCATAAACAAGTCACGCAACTGAAATTCGAACACATCATTTCAACAAAGTCGTTCTTATCTTTCTGTACACACATTTTAACAAATTAAATGTGACAAAATGTGATATAAATATGTAAAAATTGACAAGACAGAGAAATTTCAAAAACAAATAATTAAATACAGTAACTTGGATTTTTCAAACCTTATGCAAGTCTATATGTGAGGCACATCATATATAATATAAGCGAGGTGATTTTTGGCTTTCAAGGTCTCTCATTAACTCTCACGTGGTTAATTACTTCTTGCCCCTCTTTTTAAAAAACCGATGGGGTACCCTTTTATGTGTTAATCTTGTATTTCGTCTATGAATTGGCGGAATTAACCTTAATGAATCTAAATCGCAATTAGGCTCTTATTTAGCCTATAATTTATAGTCGGTTTTTAAAAACCCTAATCCTTCGATATAAATAACTTTCATTAGTCAATAGTCACCGTATTTATCAATTGGAATCGCCGTAGTATTGAGTTTTTCTGTTTTTCTGTTTTTCTTCATAGTTTCTCAATGAATTATGCTCACATGTTTTGATATCTAGGATATACATGCGGGTATGTATGTATTTAGTTTTACCTATAGATATCGTGACTTTTGGAAGCATGGATTTTCCTCGGCCAGTGCTCTTCGTTGATGGTGATTAAGATACAGAGTTCTTGAGGATATGTCTTTCTCGGTTCTATCTATTGGTTTTTGATGAGAAACAGTTTTCGTCGTTGGCTGGGGTTTTGTTTGTTGCGGAGTATTTCTGGTAATTGTTTCAATGGGTAGTTTACCTATTGATATCGTGACTTTTGGAAGCATGGATTTTCTTCGGCCAGTGTTCTTCGTTGATGGTGATTAAGATACAGAGTTCTTGAGGATATGTCTTTCTCGGTTCTATGTATTGGTTTTTGAAGATAAACAGTTTTCGTCGTTGGCTGTGGTTTTGTTTGTTGCGGAGTGTTTCTGGTAATTGTTTCAATGGGTTTATTCTCCGAGGAGTCATTGTAGTCATCGATCTTGCCGGCTTCGAGTCTTATCTCTGTTTTGGATTTTTATATTTGTCGGAAACCCTAACGTAGGAAAGAAGAAACGATGACGTCTGCGACTATTCATACGGAAGATGAGTTCATAGAGGACGGCATGACGTGGACGAAACCTTTTATGGAGAAGAGGGTCGGTTTTTGGATCATGGTTTGCGTTGTGTGAATAATGGAAGAGAAGATTCTGGTTTTCGACAACGGCAATGGCAACCACACGCTTGCGATCTTCCACGGTAACTTATTTTTTATTGTCACACTGTTATGCTATTTTGCTTGGACCATAAGGTATTGTTCTCGATTAAATCAAACATTTAGTTTTTAAGATTACAAGCAATTCGTTTATTCGTTAGAGTTTTAGATTTACAATCACTGCTTATAAAAAAGTAAAAGCCAATGTTTAATAAAACATTTGTCCAATTTGATTTGCCAAAATGATTTTGCATTGCTTTTGTAGCTTTAAATGTACGGCACAAAAGGATTGTGTAAAAGGGTTGTGTTTACAAACGGTGTTTGTGTTTGACACGTTGTCTTTGTGATTGATATTTGCCATCGTTTAGGTTTTATTTAATTAGTTCGCTAATTGTTTGTATTATTTGTTCGTCATGATGTATCTTGAGCTATATTTTGTTGCTCTATTGAGGTTTTCGTTAAAATTTTAGTTCGGCATATCGGTTATTTTGTGGTTGTGTAATATTCTCAGGTTACTGAGAAGAAGGGTTAGAAGAAATAAGGGATCAGAAGGAAAAACTTTTAAAAGGTGTTTCATAAAGCTTTGATATCTTTGGTTTAATGTGCTTATTTTCGTTTAATTTGGTCTACTATCTCTTTGGTTTGGCTTTCACCCGGACTTTAATAACTAATAACCCAACGTACAAGTTTTGTATGCCTTGCATATTGTATCTCTACTTGATCGGTGACTTTTTATTTGTTTTGTTCGTGTAAGTTGCTCTTGCTCTTTGGGATATTTTTCGAGTTTATACGTCATTGGTTCTCTTTTGAGGTATCGGTTTCTTGTGAATCACTTAGTGTTTTAGTGTTTTGTGTTCGCAGCGATTCGTCTCTTATCTTTCGTTTTCTACCTTCTTAGGTGCTCGTGGTTTGGTTCCGGTTTTCTGGGAGAATAACTTTTGATTTCTGAAATGGTGGCGCAAGGTAAATTTTTTAGTTGTGATTTTCATGAAACCTTGGCTTTGGGTTATGGTTTTCGTTTCAAGAAACAATTTAGGATCATCGTTTTGTCTGCAGGGGCTGCTAGACATCCAGGTTTCCATTGTTGTGTTGGTAGCGGTGGAGAAAAAATGCTTCATGAATCGTACAAGCAGAAAGGTAATGAACTCTCTGCACATCACCATGATCAATACCTTGCTCACTATGTGTAGTCCCATTATTCGATGATAAATCTATCATTCTGTGGAATTTATCCAGCAACATTACTCTGAAAGCATTAAATTATATTGTTCCTGGAACTCAATCGTGCTATGATTTTTGTTATCCTTTGTGTTTGTAGGAATTGAGTTGTTCCTAAGCACGTAAATAGTGAAAGCTGATCTTTCTGCCAAGAGCCTTGTCAGTGCAGTTGGGGATGTCGACTCTCATAATTGCAATTGGTTCTACTGTAATAATTGAGTTTTTATATATTCTCTGATGAGAAGAAAGTAACTCCTCATTTCTTTGCAAGTTCTCATATTGACTGATTTTGGTGTAAAAAGCTCAGACTCTAAGAATATGCTCTATCTAAGCAAAGAAAGGTGGAAAGGCTGTGGTTGTTGGCGGATGTTACATTGGTCTTAAGTTTACTGCAGCTTTCAGGATCAACAATTTTGATGTCACTATGGTTTTACCTTGGTGGAGTAAGTTGATTCATATTTTTCCGTAATTCAGTTATTTATTTATTTATTACTTAGTTATATGTACATTATTAAAAAACCAACCTTCAACCAGTGTTTAGGCTCTGCTTTCTATGAGACTTATTACACTTACACAAACAAGGGAATGAAGATCATTAAAGGAACAGTGGCATCTGGTTTCACCGCTCATTCAAATGGAGAGGTAAACCAAATAACTATTAGCCTTAGAAGTGGGTAATCCGGTTAACATTTTTACTTTTTATAGAAGTTAAACTCAATTTTGTTTTAAATGTTTTGGTTTAAAAATAGTAAAACCAATCGGATTATAAACACATTGTCGTTTGGTTTATACGATCACCTTCAAGTAACTAGCTTTGCCAATTGTCTCGGTGGAAATGTCTTACATGTTCTTCTCCTCCAGGTGAAGGAAGTACCACTCAAGGATGGAAGGTCATTAGAAGACAAATGTGGAATTAAGGTATCTATCTGCTTTGTGTGAGTCTCTTCTTGTTCTCCCGTACCATTCTGATTTTTATCTTTTAACCACTAATTAACCGTTTCATGCAGACCGATGCATTCTTCAAAACAAGTGTTCCTGATGTTTATGATGTTGGTGACGTTGCCACTTTCCTCTTGAAAATGTATGGAGACGTCAGAAAGGGTCGAGCATGTTGACCATTCTCACAAATCCGCAAAGCAAGCTGTCAAGGTAAATGATGAATACAATAAGTCTAATATTTTTAATATTGCCAAATTTATGCGTTTGCATCTGCATTTACATATGAAAACAAGGACTTCACAATCTTTAAAAGATAAAAGAACATTACAGTTTTTCATAATATAAGTGCAACCGCCAGGCACAAACGGATTCTCTATCTGTTTGCGTGTAACGTTTGATTCATTTGGAGCAAAAAAAAACCCGTACTATACCAGTTAAACGTTTAATAAGAAGCAAATGCAAACTGAAACAAACAATCTAGGCATGAATCTTACGAAGTTATATCTGAAGAACCATGTATGAAACTTTGTATATGTGATACATTGTGGCAGGCGATCAAAGCGGCTGAGGGAGGCGGAACGGTGGAGGAATACGACTATCTCCCATTCTTCTACTCGCGGTTCTTTGACCTCTCATGGCATTTCTCTGGAGACAACGTCTGTCTTATTTGGAGACATCAATCCATCAAATCCAACCAAGATTTGGGGCATATTGGATTCAAGGTGGTAAAGTGGTAGGTGCATTCATGGAAGGAGGTAGTGGTGATGAGAACAAAGCCTTGGCTAAAGTCGCCAAAACTCGACCTGTTGCAGAGAGTCTGGACGAGCTGACCAAACAAGGCATTTCCTTTGCCGCTAAAATATAAGAGAGAGATGGAGAGAAACAGAACACCAAGTCACCAACGCACTCACCTTTTTTATGTTACAATAAGGTTTTACATGTATATCAGTGTATTTGAAACTACCTTTGTTGAAATAAGTTGTGTGTTTGTATTGCCTCTTTAAACTCCATAAGAGCATGTAACAGAGGAAACCTGAACCACATTCACATCTTAATAGTCAGCGAGAAAAGTTTATTATAAGAGTCTTGCAGAACCTCCATTAGAGGATGCAAAAACAGAGCAAAACAGCGATAAAAAAAGGACCAGTCACCTCTAGCAACCACGAAGGAAAGCCAGACGCAACATAAGCTTGATGTCTATCGCCAACACACGATCTCTAGGGGTCTAATTTATGATGATTGTATCTATTATTAGTCTTACTACAATTCATTGGCATTAACAATTTATTCGCTTTGATCGATTAAGTTAAACCAGTTTTATCCATTTTGTCAATTCAATCGGTTATAGCTTTTTTAGTCAATTCGATCAATTAATCTAAGATAAAACACTCTCATAATTTTAGTTAGATACATGATAACATCGAAAAAAAATTAGCCAAATAATATATTTTTAAGGAAATTATAGCAAAAAAAAGCCAAAATATATATTTTTAAAGAAATTATGATAAGAATAAAAAAATAAATGGAAAATTAAATCGTTTAAATAACAATTCTAAAAATGTCAAGATCATAATGATGAAAGAATTAAAATTCGAATAATAAAAAATAACAAATTAGACTAACAATTTAGATAAGTGTATAAAACGTAAGAACACAGAAAAAGTGTAAGTCCTTCTAAAGCCAACAATTCACCTTAATCATGATGGCTATCGGTTAAGAATGAAAAGCATGTTTAGAAATCTTCTAGACAATCTACCAAACCTCTCTCAAGTGTAAATCGACAATGATCTAGAAATTGAGTAGCTAATTCAACTCTAGCATTAAGATCACTTCTAAACATGTGAACAAATGATTATCTAAGCCTAAACATCAACAAGCAATAATCAAACCATCTGAATCAAGCCTAAACATGATCCAACAAAAAGCTACTATTCACAACACCAAGAACATGAAGAACCCAGAAAAAGTCAACTCACAAAAACAGCACAAATCACAAAATTAAACCATAGAAAAGAAAGCAAAAGAATCAAATAGACATAATATATAAAAGAAGTGAAGAAATCTACCCTTATGTGGCATATACATGAAGATCCATTCAAGAACACCAAGGGGTGTTCTTTAACTCTCCCAAGTCTAAAAAGAGAAGACTTTTCGTGTGGGGAAGAAAACTTAAGTGTTTAGTTGGTAAAGAATGACTTAAATACAAAAGGGCACTAAAAGTGATGTTGAGATCCGTAGGTGGTTTTATCGGCCAGCTTTATCGACCATATGGCCGATATAACCTTCACCAGTGAGTCTTCATTCTCGGATGCATTCTCTTCGCGGCAGAGCTGATATGTGTCCACTAAATCCGATGTAACTCCTTCAATACAGCTCAGAACGACTTGAAACCACTCCCATTGGAACCCAAACTGAATTATTGACAACTTTGATGAAGAGCTCCAAAGCTAACTCTAAAGGAAAAGCGTCCATACGAGTCGATCTTCCAGATACATGTTTTCGATGCTTGATCTTTGATTCTATCGGCCACATCCTATCGGTCACTTGGCCGATAAAAACTCCCACAGGAACTGGTGCTCTTCAACATGAACCAAGGCTCTTTATCGGCCTCTCCTATCGGTCATATGGCCGATAAGAATGCTTGACAGGAGTGACGTCTTCTTGGCACGAGACAAGCCATTTTATCGCCCCTCATTATCGACCACATGGCCGATAAAACTGATCATCAGGGACTCCATCACCTTTTCCTTGTCTTTCTTTCCCCTTTGGCCTTCCATGATTGCTATCCACAGTCCTCTAATTTCTCAAACTCCAAGAACACCTGAAAATGACTCAAAATGATATGTACATGCAAATATACACCCTAAGATTCTAGAACACACTCCTAACGCTAAATGAGACACTTATGCATGAATATGTAACAAAGTATGCATGAATGAGAATAAAACACACCAAAATAAAGGGGTTAAAATATGAAAAATATGGTGTTATCAAATATACAAAGTATAAATAACCAGAGATGACAAAGATCATACAAATACAATGGATGAGGAGAAGTCTAAGAAATTCTATAGGAAAAGCACGAAATCAGCCATAATTGATAGACTCGCTATTATGCGTTTTGGCACATTTTCTATCACGACTTCAGAACATATCTGTTTTATTTGTTTGAGTTTGAGTTTGTAATATTAACCCTTAAATCTCATGTTAATAAGGAGAGTACTTGAATTTACTGAGTGTTTAGAGAAACAAACATTGTTCGAGGAGAAAATGGCAGAGACTCACGAACCATATCGATGTATGATGAAAGAAATTTCATGGATATTAGTACTAAACTGGTTCTAAACCCTGTTTGAAATGCTTAAGGAAATGTATAGAAGGTCCACGGAAAAAGTGGTTGAAACGATGAAAATTTTTATACGGCGAAAAAATATGTGATTGATATGAACAAGAAAAAGAAGAAGGAAGAGATGGCGAGGATGCTTGAATATAAAATAAGAGAACAAAAGAGAGAATAATAAGTTGAAGAAAACAAGACTAAACCTATCTATAATAACTTTACTTTCATGAAGGCCGTGAAAAAATAATAACATGCTGGAGATTCTCGAGCAATATCCAAGGGATATATAAATTAGGAATCTAGAGAGAGAGGGAGAATAATGGAAACCGATACTGGAAGATTTTGATACAAAATATAATATGGTAAGGAAGAAGACGGAGATGAGATAAAGAAACATCGGAAGAATAAGAAGTCGGAGAATATGAAGATGATGAAGGATGAGAGGGAACAAAAAGAGGAAGAAGAAAATGAAGACAAAGCTGAAGAAAAAGAAGCCATAGAAGACGAAGACAATAAAGAAAAAGAAGAACTCGAAGATGATGAAGAAGATTAAGAAGACGACGAATAAGGGAAATGATGAAGAATAGGGAGAAAAAAATCCGGAAGAGTGAGAGAGAGAAAAACAATATAATTCAGAGAAGACGAAGATGATGAAAAAGAGGAATGAAAAGACGATGAAGAAAAAAACTTAAAGATATAGAAGAGTAGGAAGATGAAGACTAAGACGATGAAGAAAAAGTCAGAAAAGACGAGGAAGATGACAAAGACAAAGAAAATAAAAAACATAAGTAGAATAAGAAGGCGGATGAGAACAAGACGTCGAAGAAGAAGAAGAAGGAGAAAGGTAAGGATTTGGAGAAGATGAATAAAAACTGAAAGAAGAGGAAGAAAGAGTTGAAGAAGACGAATTTGATGAAGAAGAAGAATAAGCCGAATACGATGAAAAGGAAAAAGGAAAATACGAGGGAGAAGATAAACGAAATATAAAGAATAAGGAGAAGAAGACGAAGCAGAAGAATTTGAGGTTGAAGACGGGATCAAGAAAAAAATCGAAAGAATAACAACAGGAACGATGTAAGTGTAGAGAGAGAGAGAGAGAGAGAGAGAGAGAGAGAGAGAGAGAGGGAGGGAGGGAGGGAGGGAGGGAGGGAGGGAGGGAGGGAGAGAGAGAGGTGAGAGAGAGAGAAGGAGGGTGAGAGAGAGAAGGAGGGTGGGAGAGAGATGGAGAGGGAAAGAGAGTGAGAGATGGGGATGGAGGGGGAATTAGGGAGGTAGCGAGAAAGATAGAGAGAGATAGGAAGGTATGGAAGGAGGGAGGGAGGGTGGGAGATAGAATGGGAGAGAAAGTTAAACCTTTTAGGTTCATGTAATTGATCGATATTAGATTTCCTTTAGTTTGTCTCTTCTGTATTCTTAATTTTTTGTTTAATCTGGTTTACAAGGAAGCTAAAGCTTTGAAAGACATGTAAGTGTAAGTTTTTGATAATGATGGTCTTACTTCTTTTTTTATATGTATTTATATTTTCTTTATTCTATCCAGATGTATGCTTCTTAATCGGTCATAATTGTTAGACTCGCTAATATGCGTTTTGGCACATCTTCGATCAGGAGTTCCGAACATATCTATTTTATTTACTTGGGTTTGTAATATTAACCCTAAAATCTTCGGTTAATAAGGAGAGTGACAAACAAGCATTTTTCGAGTAGAAAATGCCAACGACCCACAAAACATAACGATGTATGATCAAATTTTTTTTAGAGATATTAAATTCGACAATACTAAATTGGCTCCAACCCCTGTTTGAAATGTTTTAATTAAAACACACAAATGTTTTGAAGGCGAAGAAATGTGTGATTGATATGAAGGAGAAGGAAGATATGGCGGAGATGCTTGAAGGTAAACTTAGAGAACAAATGAGAGGAGGAGAATTTGAAGGAGACAAGACGAAACTTACCTATTGTGGAAATTATATTTCTTGTAGGAGAAAAAGAAGAAGAAGAACATGTTGAAGATTCTAGAGGTTTCTTAATCGTCAATAATTGTTAGATTCGCTATTATGCGTTTTGGCACATCTTCGATCAGGACTTCCGAACATATCTATTTTATTTATTTGGGTTTGTACTATTAACCCTAAAATCTTTGGTTAATAAGTAGAGTGCTTGAAATGAAAAAGTATTTAGACAAACAAGCATTTCTCGAGTAGAAAATGGCAACGACCCACAAAACATATCGATGTATGATCAAAAAAAATTTAGAGATATTAAATTCGACAATACTCAATCGGTTCCAAACCCTGTTTGAAATGCTTGAATTAAAAACACAAATGTTTTGAAGATGAATAAATGTGTGATTGATATGAAGAAGGAGAAAAAAGAGATGGCGGAGATGCTTGAAGGTAAACTTAGAGAACAAAAGGGAGGAGGAGAATTTGAAGGAGACAAGACGAACCTTACCTATTGTGGAAATTATATTTCTTGTAGGAGAAGAAGAAGAAGAAGAAGAACATGTTGGAGATTCTCGAGGAAGAACAAATGGAGATCTAAATTAGGAATCTAGATAGAGAAAGGGAGAGAGAGAGAGAGCATTTAGGGACATGTAAATGATCGATATTCTATCACCCTTAGTTCGTCTCTTCCGTGTTTTTTCTGTTTAATATGGTTGATAAGGAAGTTAAAGCCTTTAGGTACATGTAAGTGTAGACAAGAACCGGCCAGTAGGAGAGACAAAAGCTACCAAAGGGATTGTTTACATACGCTATGATACTATGGTTTTGTGCCCACACTTGTGAGAAAGATAAGAACCGAAAAGACAGAGTAACAAAAGCTAAGAAAGGGATTATTTACCTACGCTCTGATACCATGGTTTCGTGCCCGTGCTTGCAAGAAAGATAAGGATCGACAATAAGGAGAGACCAAAGCTAGCAAATTGAATTTTTACCAATGCTCTAATACCAAAGGAGAAAATGGCAATGACCCTCATATCAATGTGATCAAACAAAATTTAAGAAATATTAAATTTGACAATACAAAGCTGATACAAACACTATTTGAAATGCTGGAGAAAAAGCACAAAAGCTACAAGGAAACATTGGTTAAAAAAATGAAGATGTTTTGACAACGAAGAAATGCGTCATTGATATGAATGAGAAGGAAGATATGGCGAAGATGCTTGAAGGTAAACTAAGAGAACAAAAGAGAGGAGGAAAAGTTGAAGGAGACAAGACTAAATCTATCTATTGTGGAAATTATATTTCATGAAGGAGAATAAGTTGAAGAACATGTTGGAGATTCTCGAGAAAAAACGAAGGGAGATCTAAATTAGGTGTCGAGAGAGAGAGAGAGAGAGGGATAGAGAGAGAGAGAGAGAAAGAGAGAGAGAGAGAGAGAGAGAGAGAGAGAGAGAGAGAGAGACTTCAGGGACATGTAACTGATCAATATTCTATCACCGTAAGTTCATTTCTTCCGTGTTCTGATTTATGTTTAATATGGTTGATAAGAAAGTTGAAGTCTTCAGGTATGTAAGTGTAGTTTTTTTTTTTTTGAATGAAACAAGACTAAACCTATCTATTGTGGAATTTATCTTTCATGAAGGTGAAAAAATAAGAACATGCTGGAGATTCTCGGTCAATATCCAAGGGAGATATAAATTAGGAATCTAGAGAGAGAGAGTATTGGAAACCGATTATGGAAGATTTTGACACAAAATTGAATATGGCGAGAAAGAAGACGAAGATGAGACAAAGAAACATCGGAAAAATAAGAAGTCGGAGAATATGAAGATGATGAAGAATGAGAGGGAACAAGAAGAGGAAGAAGAAAACCGGAAGAAGAAAATGAAGACAAATCTGAAGAAAAAAAGAAGCCATAGAAGACGAATACAATAGAGAAGAAGAAGAGCTCAAAGATGATGGAGAAGAAAAACGGAAGACGACGAAGAAGGGAAATGATGAAGAAGAGGGAGAAGAAAAAACAAAAGAAAATATGGAAGAGTGAGAGAGAAAAAAAATATAATTCAGAGAAGACGAAGATGATGAAAAAGAAGAAGGAAGAGACGACGAAGAAAAAAAAACTTAAAGATAAAGAAGAGGAAGAAGATGAAGACTAAGACGTTGAAGAAAAGGTCAGAAAAGACGAAGAAGATGACAAAGACAAAGAAAATAAAAAAACATAAGTAGAATAAGAAGGCGGATGAGACCAAGACGTTGAAAAAGAAGAATGAGAAAGGTAAGTATTTGGAAAAGACGAATAAAAACTGAAAGAAGAGGAAGAAAGAGTTGAAGAAGACGAATGTGACGAAGAAGAAGAATAAGCCGAATACGATGAAAAAGTGAAAAGGAAAATATGAGGGAGAAGATAAATGAAATATAAAGAAGAAGAAGAAAATGAAGCAGAAGAAGTTGAGGTTGAAGAAGGGACGAAGAAAAACCGAAAGAATAATAAGCCAGGGAAGATGAAGACGATGAAAAAAGAAAACCGGAAGAGAAAGACAAGGACAAACCGAAAGAGAAAGAAGAAGAAGAATTATTGTAGAAGACAAAGAAAATAAAGAAGAAGAAGTAGAAGTCAAAGACGATTGAGAGAAAAATAAATAAATAAATAAATCAAATACGTTAAAGAAGAAGAAGAAAAATATGAGGAATAACCGATTATAACGACACAGACTTTCGACAAAATAGGGAGAGAATTCTGGCGAGGGAGAGATAAAAAGAATTAGGCAGAGAGAGAACCTTCCGTAATTACAATATGTGAGTGAATGAAACATTATTCGGTTGTTATTTTCTTTTTTGTTGGTCGCTTGTCTAACATTGTTGTTATATTTGTGTTCGGTTTTTTATTGGTAACAAAGTTAATAATTTAATAATGTGATTATTTATAGAGTTGTAGAGTTTTCAAGTTGAAGCTCGATAATCTGGTGCATTATCTAACCAATGACAAAGTCTTGGGTCGCGTTAGCTCAGGTAACTAATTAATTGGAAATTTTAAGTATATTTATGTTTAGATATATGCTTATAACATGTCAGTTAGTTTCTACGTTTATGATATAGTCTATTTTGTTGCTATAGAAATTAAATTGTACTCAATACTAGGTAAGATTATTATAATTTTCTAATTTGGATAGTAAGATTTTGTATACACGCTAAGACGCAAAGAGAACAATAATAGTATGATCGTTTTTAAACCTTTTTTTAATTATGTGTCTAACTTTCGTTTTAAATAGGTCTGGTTATAAGCGAAGCCCATTTGAAGAATCTTGCTTTGTCAGCGATAGAAAAGTATATGCGGATAAACGGTCATTATTTGTCTAATTATAAAGGATCAATGCATGTCCCGAACGATATTGCTCAATATAAGAATACTAACTATCTTTTACTTGATGAGCAAAACTATGATTGTGATAAACTGGCGGCTGATCATGCGAGATTGTTCTCCACAATCACCGATGAGCAAAGACGTGTTTACGATGAGATAATGTATGAGGTTAATGGTGATACCGGTGGTTTGGTTTTTTGTCTATGGTTATTGTGGAACATGAAAAACGTATTTGTGGAGTGTTTTGGGTTCCGCGCTTTGGTCTAAAGGCCGTATAGCTCTTAATGTTTCATCAAGTGGAATAGATGCATTGTTGCTGCAGGGGGTCGAACGGCTCATTCTAGATTTGGGATACCGATCATTGTCAACGAGTATACCTTGTGCTCGATAAGTGCTGGGTCACACCAAGCAGAATTACTTGAAGCAACTAGCCTTATTATTTGGGATGAAGCTCCAATGATGAGCAAGCAATGTTTCGAGACGCTCGACCGGACTATGCGTGATATATTAAAGTGTAATAAGGTATTTTGTGGTAAAGTGGTTGTTTTGGGCGGAGATTTTAGGCAGATTTTACCTGTTATTGTCGGCGTTAACAGCTCGGAAACTATTCTGGCGACGGTGAATTCTTCTCCTATTTGGTCTGATTGCAAGGTTTTTGAGCTAAAAACGAATATGAGACTTCTTCGTGGCACTGGTAGTGCTATGGATCAAGAGTTAAGAGTTTTTGCAAAGTGGATATTGGATATCGGTGATGGGAAAATTAATGAGCCCAATACGGGAGAAGTTGAGATCGATATCCCATCGGATTTATTGATAACTGAAGATGGCGAGCCCATGAAAATATTGTAACAGAGGTTTACGGTGGAACGACACGTGATCCTAAATCTTTTCAAGAAAGGGCTATTATGAGTCCCTGTAACAAGATGTTGATGTTATAAATGATTTTATGTTGTCACAGCTCGCATGTAATTTTAGTGTGTTTTTGTGAAAATTTATGATTTTTGGATTCCTTTCGATATAACTTTTTAAATTTTGAATTCAGGTGATGAACATGAATATCTTAGTTCTGATAGCATTGATATTTCGGACACAAGCAAGATCGATGATATGACTTATACTGAGGAATATCTAAACAATATCAAGGTGTCTGGTCTGCCAAATCACTGTTCAAAGTTGAAGATTGGTGCTCCGATCATGTTGCTTAGGAACATTGATCCTCGAGGCGGTTTATGTAATGGGACAAAATTGCTCTATTTTCAATTCGTTGATCACAATACATGTTTTATTTTTATTTGGTTTGAGATAGTTAATCTTCGTGTTGTTTTTATTCGTTTTTGAAATATTGACCAGCGCCATATGGAGCGACCTAGTAACCATAAAAGAGGAATAGAGTATACACAACACCTAACCCTCGGCCTCGTCTAGCAGGTCCGACGATTGGAGCCGGACCCAAATCGACCCGTGAAATCGAATGCCCATAGATTTACTAGAAGGGACGGCTTCGTTCGTTCTTCCACCTTCCGAGAAACATAACCGTCGACGATTCTGCAGAGAGAAGAAGTCGAAAACAAAAATTAGAAATGAACCAGACGAGACGAAAGAGACGACTTGATCCTTCTCTCTCTAGGCTCGATTCTCTCTCGCCGGAAATGCTTTTCCCGACAAGATCTCCGGCGCTGATTTCTTCGCGCGTCAGAAACATCTTCTTGTTGCTCACCTTTTGTTTCATCGTCTACATCCTCTTCTCCTACGGAACTTTCCGCCGTGAGCAAATCTCATCCATCGCTCGCTCCTTGTCTGTATTCTCCACCCGACGCCGTCACTTACTCTTCTCGATCGCCGCCTCTCACGACTCTTGGCTCCGGCGCAGCTCGTATGTTCGTCTATGGTACTCCCCCGAGTCCACACGCGCCATCGTATTTCTGGACCGCGGTGGATTCGATCCCAATCTCAGTCTCCCTCCAGTAATTGTCTCTAAAGACGTCTCTAGGTTTCCTTATAATTTCCCTGGTGGTCTCCGATCGGCGATCCGCGTGGCTCGCGTCGTTAAGGAGACGGTGGATCGGGGAGATAAAGACGTGCGGTGGTTCGTTTTCGGAGATGATGATACTGTGTTCTTCGTAGACAATCTGGTGACAGTTTTGTCCAAGTACGATCACCGTAAGTGGTATTACGTCGGGAGTAATTCGGAGTTCTACGATCAGAACGTGAGGTATTCGTTTGATATGGCGTTTGGTGGAGGAGGATTCGCCATCAGTGCTTCGCTTGGGAAGGTTTTAGCCAAAGTTTTGGATTCTTGTTTGATGAGGTATTCGCACATGTATGGAAGCGACTCCAGGATCTTCTCTTGCTTAGCTGAGCTTGGTGTTACATTAACTCATGAACCTGGATTTCATCAGGTAAAATAACAGAGAGATCTCCTCGAAGAGTTGAATTTTTATTGAATTAGTTGCAACAATCTGGTGAGATAGTGATAGTCAAAAGCCTTGAATTTTGATTTTTTGGAATTGACAAGTTGATAGACTTCACAGTGACATCGATGCTGATTGCTGAACCAGAGAGATTTCTGGATTTGGAAAGTTTAGCTCAATGACCAAAGCATTAATTTTTACTTGCCTTATTTGGTTGATTTTGAATAAGTGTAGTTAGTATGTTCCTTTTGCCTTATTTGGTTGATTTTGGATAAGTGTAGTTAGTATGTTCCTTTTTTGTACTCTAGATCTTTTAAGTTGTTGTATTTAATAACTCTAATTTGCTGCTAGAGAGTTAATCTGAATATTTACTATGTATGTGCTCTCTCTTTCGATAGATTGATGTAAGAGGGAACCTATTTGGACTGCTATGCGCGCACCCCTTATCTCCATTGGTATCACTTCATCACTTGGACGCAGTTGATCCCTTTTTCCCAAAAATGAACCGGACAGAATCCGTGGCTCATCTAATTGGGGCTGCGAGTTTAGATTCCGCAAGGATTTTGCAGCAGAGTGTGTGCTACGATTCTGTAAACACAGTGACTGTTTCGGTTGTGTGGGGATATGCGATTCAAGTTTATGAAGGGAATAAACTCCTCCCGGATCTTCTAACCCTGCAAAAGACATTTTCTACATGGAGGAGAGGGTCAGGTGTCCAAAGCAACTATATGTTCAGTACAAGAGAATATCCCAGGGATCCATGTGGGAGACCGCTCGTCTTTTTCTTGGATAGTGTAGGATCAGATGGAACTAAAGGAACTTGGAGTAGCTATAACCTCCATAGTGTCGGAAACTGCCACAGAGCAGAAGCTGTTAAGCGTCTACAACACATCCGAGTTCTGTCTCGTAAGCTGGAACTTAATGTTGAACAGGTATAATTTATCAATACTCATTGCTTCTCAGTAAAGAACATTTACTTTGGCCCGGATTCACATTTTTTTTTTCTCTGAACTAAAATGCCAGATGAACCCACCTCGCCGCCAATGCTGTGACATCTCATCGCCTTATAACAAATCAATGGTCATTAATATAAGGCAATGCATGCCGGATGAGCTAATCGCCATGAACACCTAGCATTTTTTCTTGGCCATTAACTTCAAGAATCAGCTAAACAAAGCCCGAGCCAGTCCTATGATTATTCTGCTCTAAACCAATGGCGGAATCCGAGGTAAGTTTCTTGGTGCTTCATAATTCTATGTGTAATAGATCCCTGCTGGCATCAACCCTAATGCTTAATAGAACCTAATGCTTAATAGAACCTAATGTTTTTGTCTTGGTAGCTTGTAGGTGGGTTAGATTGATCTTCCTGACCAACTCCGAAAGTAAGTGTCTCATAGAAGAGACCTGAGTTCGAACAATACAGAAACTCGCACGAATTTGAATTTTCCACCTTTTTGTAACACGCGGAAGAAGAATAAAAAAAAACTCAGATCCTTCCTCTGTAATCTGGATATATGGTTGTGTTGGCGTTGTGCATTGATGTCTCTCATACTCGATCCAAAGTTTTGAGTTTTTGGTTATGTGAGAGAGTCACTTTGCTATTTGAATGTAACCACACTTAGCCGTTGTTTTGAGTTTGTTCACCAATTTTGGAAGCATTTTCATTGTTCTTCTCTCCACAATATCTCAATTCTTAATACCAAAATATTCGTCTTCATATTGAACCTGTGAATGAGTTTGCCAAAAAAAAAAGATGGCAAAATCACTTCTTTTGGAAATTGAGTTTGCCAATGAAGAATGCGAAAAGAGATGCCAAGAGAATGGGGAAGGCAATGAGAACAAGAGCTACAAGAGCCAAAGAGGCATATCTGTAACCAAAATAATCCTCCAAGAAAGCTGAAACTTTCTTCTTCTCCCCAAATGCTAATATCTCTTTCTCCATATCTCCATACTGCGATGTGAGCAATCCATTCAAAACCCATGACGTCGGGCTCAAGTAATACATCCAAATCCACCATCTCGGAATGCTCTGCACATCAACAAAACTCCGTAAAATTCCTCATAACTTGATAAACTCTTTTAGAAACTTGAAAGGTAAGAGGACTTACAGGTTTTGGCATGACATAACCAGCAAACAGATTGACGACGGAGTAAAAAGACGAGCGCAGAGTAAAGGCAACGTGAATGTTTGGGGTCACGGCGACTAAAAGCATGCCGAAATAGTTGAAGATGAGCAACGAGCAGAAGATTGCGTAGAAGCTCCAAAACACTTTGTAAACTGACCAGTGATATCCAACCATAGGATATACGATTGTCACACATAAAATAGATTGGAATAATGAGTAGGGAATCTCAACCAACACCTGCACAGATCAATAAGGCTTTAAATTCAACTCCATGGAAGATTCATCCATCATTGTTCTTGTTCTGATTGAGAATTGTTTTTTAACCTGAGCAAGGGAATACGCCCATGAGGTGTACATTCGCGCAAATCTTTCGCGGTAGAAGACATTTCTTTCGGTTGCAACGCAGAACAACACTGTTGAGCAATTGTTTACTCCAGAGAAGAGAACCACCGAGAACATTGAGCCAAATATGTTGAAAAGATCTTGTTGATTGATTCTGCAAAGATCATGTCAACAAAGAAGTATGAATAGCATAATCCTTTTGATATTAAGGAAATCATTTTAGAGAGAAAACAGTTTAAGAAAGATGAGGAAACAGACGAACATTTCCTTAGCTTTTTGCCAGAAGACAAGGCCACAGAGCAAAGAAGTAAGACACATGAAGATGACACGAGTGAGGTTGTAGGAAGGGTTTCTCCAATAAGAGAGATGTTGTTTCCAGAGACATGCTCTGAATTGTTCCCAACCCGTTTGAGCATATCGCAAAGAGGAGATTAATCCTTCTGATCCCAAAGATTTAGAGCTCATTTGCTCAATAAGCATTTCGTTCTCCCTGTAACAAAAAAAACAAGAAAAGCAAGTGCGGTTGGATTTTACGATAACAGTTTCAGGCAAACAACATCCAAAGTATTAAGTTTATAGACTTACTTAAACAAAGTCGATTCCTTGTACATTTGTGCCAAATCAACACCAAGTTTGTCTTCTGATGATTTAGAAGTAATGTCTAGTAGCCAAGTGGCTGGATTAGTGTTCTCTTTCATTTTCGGAACTCCGGGAATGCTCTACAGTGGAATATTTTTGGTTGTAAATAAAGAAGATAAACCATACTTTATATGCAACAGTTTTAGTATTATATAGAAAGTTACCATAAAGTATTCAATAACTTTGCTTGAATGTTGTCCAAGAGGTCCGTAATAGATAATCTTTCCTCCATTTTTCATCAGAATCAGCTGCAATTTAAGTGTCAGATCGATAATGTACTTTAAACAAGAGATATGATGAGATGAATGTTCGTTTTTACGAGTGTTACCTCATCAAATGCTTCGAAGATGTCTATGCCTGGCTGGTGAATGGTGCAAACAACGGTTCTGCCAGTCTCGGCGATGTTCTTGACAGCTCTCATTACAATTGCAGCAGCTCTTGCATCTAATCCTGTGGTTGGTTCATCCATAAATATGATTGAAGGATTAGCAACAAGCTCCACAGCTATTGTTAGTCTCTTTCGTTGTTCTGTTGTTAAACCGCTAATTCCAGGAAGTCCTACTATGGAATCTTTAATCCCCTCGAGCTCTATCGTCTCAACAACTTCCTTGACTATTGCCTGGAAGCAAAAATCAAGAAATCAGAAAAGGGGAAGCTATATAAAAAGAAGGAAGAACTTTATAAAAAATAATGACTTACGCGCTTTGTTTCTGAACTGATGTTAGAAGGAAGTCGAAGCCAAGCAGAGTATTTCAAGGACTCCACGACGGTTAAATTGGGAGAATGAATATCAAACTGTTCGCAATAACCTGAAACCCGTGCAAATGTTTCTTGAACCTTAAGGTAACCGCCTACTTGGATATGTCCTTTAATGTCACCGCGGGATTTCCTTCCGGAAAGAACATCCAGCAGAGTCGTTTTCCCAGCTCCACTCACACCCATTAGAGCAGTGAGAACACCGGGCTTGAATGCGCCTGTAACGCCAGAGAGAAGCTGTAGCTTCTTTCCCTTTTAACAGAAATGAGAGCCAGTACACATTATAACTATTTGTGTTGTTTAGAAGGATTCAAGAAAAACTTGTACTGCTCTTAGATACCCTTTTTTTACCTGAGGTGTCTCGATGAAATATCGCACGTCTTGAAATGTGAAAGATAAGGGCTTGAAAGGCAATGCATTCTTGGATTGTGAAGCTATTTTAGAACTTGATTTATAATCGTTTTTTGAACTCTGAGTGTTCTTCTCACGAGAAACAATCGCACGAGATCTCTGCGAAGCTGAAGTTACAGAAAAATCAATCCTCATTACCCTATACAACTTCATTAATTAAGTCACATCTTATATATAAATCTCTTGTGAACTTACTCTTTAGAAATGTCAAGGCCAGTGCAAAAACAGTATTGAAGAAGAGTGTGAAGCCAATTAAAGCACCAAAAGCTCTCCATTAAGATTGATTACCAAAGTTCAGACCGCGAGCATCTAGAACTTGTTCCCCCAAAGTTCTGTTTTCAGATGTTGGCTAATGGTAATAAAAAGATGATAAGGATCAATATAATGAACTGAAAACTTAGCTAAAAAAATGTGAAAGTCTTATGAAGAATTCATTACCGTTCTCCACCGTGGAGCAAGAAATTCATTTGCGGTTAGACCAATCTCAGCATATGACAATGGAGAAAGCCAGAATCCCCACTCAAGCCAAGCAGGCATGGAGGCTGAAAAATATCAGAGCACCATTACAATGAACCCTCCGAAAATTCAGAGACTTATAATAGAAATCAAGTTTCAAGTAACAAAACATACGTTTTCGAACAATGAATCCTCCAAATAATGAGAGGACCACTACAGAGATTGTTCCAACGGTTGTGGCAAGAACAAAATCTCGAAAGATGGCAGCTATAGCACGGAACATTGATATACATGAAAGGTGCAACGCAAAGAAGATCAAGAACTGGCGAATGAACCTGAAAGGAACAAAGGAAAAGAAAATATTTGGTTTAGCCAGAGATATTTCTTGCATTCCACCATTTTTGGTTCTAAATTGTGTGTACCTGCCAATCTCAGGACTGTAACCAATGACATAATATGTCAGCAAAGTCCAGAGGAATGCTTCAAGAAATGAAATCGGTATCTTTAAAATAGCTGAAGGAATTGCATATGCCCAAGCAGGATAGAAGTATAACTCCTTTTGCTTGCAGAAAACCGCGATCCTCGAGATTGTCAATGTGAGTTCTGGAAGTCCATCAGCAAGAAGTTTAAAGAGTGAAAAAAACAAAGAACCCATAAGATAATTAGCATGAATAGCATCTCTTGTAGACCCAGTCCGTAGATAAACAGTCATTGCAATGAATCCAATGAAGATTAACTGCATGCAGAAAAAGGTAAAGGGTTTAGCATGTATGAAATGGTAACACACAAAAGTAGATTTTTGGCTAAGAACATAGAAACTTACCAGTCCAGACTTGAATACATAAACGAAAGAGTTTCGTTTCATCAGAAGAAATTCTCTCCTTGAGCAACCTTTTAGCATCTCCCAGTTACTAAGTGAGTATTTTCTAAAGCACAGTGCATCTCTTTGAGTCTGAGACTTTTCATAGCTCTTGGAGACTTCTTCTTGTAGTTGTAACCCAAGATCAGACTTTTTAAATTTGTCAATAAATGAGTCAATGGAGACATAACAATATGGTTTGTCTCTGTGACACCAATACTGTTCTTGATCTTTCCTTGAGATTACCTGCAGCACAAGAGTGCGTGCGATGATCATCAAGGTTTCAAATCTAGCAGATATATGAAAATGACATTATCATATTCATACCTCCTGAAGGAATTCAGCAACAGATTTCCTATTTGGACATTTAAACCCACAATCCTCAAAGAATCTACATATATAACTCCGTGGACCGTGATAGATTATCTTTCCTTCTCCCATAAGAATCACGTCGTCGAAAAGCTCAAACGTTTCTGGTGCAGGCTGAAGCAGTGAAACCACTATGGTTCCTTCAGATAGAATTGCAAACTGCTGGAGACATAACAGAATCTGAAACGTAGTTGAGCTATCCAAACCATTCGATATTTCATCCATGAACAGAGTTTTGACTGGACCTACAACTGTCTCACCTGCAGTAGATAACAAGATACATACCAAATATGAAATTTGTTTTTGGAAGAAATTAAACCAATGTGTGAATGCTTAAAGTACCTGTAGTTAATCTTCTCTTCTGGCCACCGGATATTCCTGGTCTCGAAGCATCTCCAGAGTGTGTATCTGCACATATATTGAGTCCTAGGATCTGAAAAAAAGACAAAATTAACTTGTGATAAAAACAGAAGTTAAAGATGAGAACAATTCTGAAAGAATCTTACCTTTAGGATATAATCAGTTTGCAGATTAGTTTTTGAACCTTCAATTGAAGCTGCCTGTCATGATAAACAAAAGTTGAATTCTGAGTTTTCTTTTAATGTGGAGTCTCAAGGAAATTATAGTTTTAATACCTTCATGTATGCATCTATGTCAGGATCTGGAACTATTCCTTTCAGTTTCTCCCTTCTACTAATCTCTTTCATCATTTCTGTTAAAAAAACCAGTAGTTTTTAAGGTCAATAAAGTTCAATGCAACAAGATCTCAGAAAGAAGAAACATAAGAATTGTTATTTTCCTTACCTAAACGGTTTCCCGTGCCCTGAAAACATCCCGAAAAATCGAGTGTCTCTCTCACACTAAGCTCTGGAATGTGCAGATCGTTTTGACTTACATAACTCGATGTTTTCTCAGGAACGAACTCCGAGAACAAGTGACCGTTGTAACTAACTTCTCCTCTAGTCTGTAAAGTGGAAGCAACCTATATGATTTCTGAACAAACGTATACGCTTTTTTAACGGTTAATTCTTTGGTCAAACCTTTAAAGAAGGGTCGAGTCTTCCAGATAATGCGAGTAGCAGAGTGGTTTTACCACAACCAGGAGGACCAAGCAACAAAGTCATTCTGTAAGAAAACCCCTAAAATATTCTGAATAAAACCGATCGTTCTTGAAAACAAAAGCAAACGATTTTAAAATGCTTCAAGAATCCACCTTTTAGGCCTTATGATGCCGTTGACGCCTTTCAAGATGCTTATCTTCTTTTCTTGCTTTGAACACATGAATCTCTGTGAAAATTTCCCATTATATAAGGAAAATGAAAATAGAAAGAAAGTCATAGCAATTGAAGGAAAGACTTACAGATAATCTGCTTGCAATAGCATTCCAAAGAGTTGGGATTGGCTTCCCATAAACTACCTCGCACTCTGCTTCGACAAAAAGATCACTGAACCTAACTTCAATCGTTGGTAACTCAATCCCAACCCTACAAAAAAAAATATACATTGGATTGACAAAGGAAGAAAAAACCGGAATCTTGAAGCGTGACTTACTCGTCAATTCTCTTCTTGATTTTCTGCAATAAGCGGAGATTATCAGTCTCAACATGTGTAATGAGCTCATCAATAAAGAGATGTCTATCAAGATCCTCAAGTTTAGAAACATCCATGACTTGTCGTCTCTCTCTTCTCTTCCCTTGTTCATCTCTTTTGCAGAACAAAGCAGTAGTGATCCTTTCAAACGTTGGTAATCTCTCAATAGCAGCCCATTGAGGCTGAAGCTTCTCATTATCATCATCATCATCATCATCATCATCATCATCAACGTCACCATTTTCATTGTTCCTAGAAGCAAACTTAACCTCATGATCTCCACCTGTTTGAGGCATTTTCATTATTGGAAACCAAATTCGTAGAAGTATTATATATTATATACTTTTACAGAAGAAGTTAATGGAAATAAACAACTTGGTGAGCGTTGAAAAAATGGTTTCACGATAAGATGTTTAATGCGCAGCGGCCGCAAGTATGGCGAAAGACAATGAATTAAAGAATTGGGTAAGCGTTGAAAAACTAAACAGATTTGGTCCAAACAAAACCATATTTGAAGAAGAAACAACGAAGGCTAAACATGTTTTTGCGTGTCGAAAAATCAAAAACTTGTAGCTGGATGAAGAATTTTGGTTGGCATTTACTTGACCATTTTTGACCCAAAAACCATATTTGAATGAAGAATTTTCGGTTACCAAACTATCCCTGGACTAAGGTAACCAATTGTGAAGAGTCCAAATATAGAGAAGAGAGGATCAAATGAGTCAAAGATGCTTTGCGTGTCCAAACCAAGTTGTACAAATAAGAGTCAAAACTCTATTTTTCGACTGTGGTTGGATCCTCATATTCGACCAGATTCATTCTCCAATTCTAATACACACCAGCCTTGGGAATTCATCAAAAACTCTCCTTCTCAAAGATCAAATCCTCTGTTTTCTCAGAAAGTAAAACAGAGAATGATCAGACAGAAGCCTGTTAAAAATAATCTGAGATGGAACCGTGTTAATGGATGTCTGGAAACTGAAACCGAGTCTTTCGAGGTTCAGAGCTTTGCAAATACTATCATCAAGCCCACATTTTCTAGTATGGGGATTATCAAGGCGGCTGTTGCAAATACAATAATCAGCCATTTGTGTGACCTTAGCTAACATAAGAGAAACTTGATGGTAAGAGAGAAAAGCTAAATTAAGCATACAGTGATTACGAAAACAGAAACTATTTCTTTTGGAAATTGAGTTTGCTCATGAAGAATGCAAAAAGAGAGGCTACGGTAATGGGAAAAGCGATGAGAACAAACGCTACAACAGCCAACGACTCGTGTCTGTAGCCGAAGTAATCCTCCAAGAAAGCTGAAACTCTCTTCTTCTCTCCGAATACTAGGATTTCTTTTTCGACATCTCCGTACTGTGAACTCAGTAATCCTTCCAACACCCATGATGTCGGGCTCAGGTAGTACATCCATATCCACCATTTTGGGATTTTCTGTGGAAAACGATACATTTTTTTTCGTGTTCATGATGAGTCTGAAAGTTCATTTCAATCCAAGGCACATCAATTTCTTTCTCTATATAAGCAATTATCATTTCAACGCAATGCAGCAACAATTTGAGTTAGATAGGACCTGACATAGCTCTAAGCCTATTGTTTATCGATGCAATAAGTCTATAAGACCACAGGTTCCATGACACATACTTCGGATCTAGGCTATATGTAAAAACGGCATGAGAGAGAAGGGGGCTTACCTGTTTTGGAATGACAAAGCCAGCAAACAGATTTACCATGGAGAAAAACGACGAGCGTAGAGTCAATGCCATGTGAATGTTAGGCGTCAAAGCAACCATAAGCATCCCACAGTAGTTGAAGATGAGCAACGAACAGAAGATGCTGTACAAGCTCCAAAACAATTTGTAAGCTGACATATGGTAGCCGATCATTGGATATACGATTATGGTACATACAAGGGACTGGAGTAGTGAGTATGGAACCTCAACTAAGACCTGCAAAACATTAAATACCCTGCATCATGTTGAGAGGCCAGTGGATTCTAGAAAATTATTGGCATCCAATAGGTGTGGAGGCCTAAGCGATTAGCTATAAGATCTATTTCTTCAAAATTAACAAAACCTAAGTTATAACGGAAACATTTTTAACCTGAGAAAATGAATACGCCCATGATGAATACATCCGCGCAAACCTTTCACGGTAGAAAACATTGCGTTCGGTTGCAATGAAGTTCATCACTGTCGCACAGTTGTTTATTCCTGAGAAGATTACTACAGTGTACATTGACCCAAAGATGCTGAAAAGATCTTGCTGATTATTTCTGCACAGTGAAAGGAAACACTGATTAATTAACATAGTTCCTTGATCTGTATAATTTTGGTGGCATTGCTTGAGACTTACAACATGATAATATCTAACTAAGGTTTTATAGATTTAGTACACAAAACGTTTTTGGAACCCTTTGGTGTCTGATCCTCTTTTATTGCAAATATCTGAGATTCAGTAAACAAAAGGTTTTTCTGGAACCTGAACTTTTTCGACCCATCATAAACAAACAAAAATTCTATTAAAAAGACAGCATACTTTCTAAATATGAGAAATTATGTTTACTGAATCTCGGTCAGATCACTCTAGTTCGCGCTTTAACCCCAAAATAAAATGTGATTCTAGCTCAAATTAATTGTGCACAATCATATTTCGAAATGGGGAGCGGAGACGTACATGTCCTTAGCTTTTTGCCAGAAGAGAAGGCCACATAACGTAGAATTGATCGATATGAAGAACATACGAGTGAGATTGTGTGAAGGGTTTCTCCAATACGAGCAATGTTGTTTCCAAAGGCAAGCCTTTAGTTGCCCCCAACCTGTTTGTGAAAAACGCGAAGTAAAGCTCAAAGCTTCTGATCCCGGAGACGCGGAACTCAGTTGCTCAACTACCAGCTTGTTCTCCCTGCAAGAAAGGACCAAACAACCAGCACCTTAGAACAATAGTTTTTACGCACACATGCAAAGATTATGAGGACTGCTGCACAAAGACTCACTTGTACAGAGTTGAATCCTTGTATGCTTTTGCAAAATCAATTCCGAGTTTGTCCTCTGCATATTTACAAGTAATATCTAACATCCAAGTGGCTGGATTACAATTATTTTGGATCTTTGGAACTCCAGGAATACTCTGTTAATAAATAGTACTCTAAAAGTTATTTTGAGGAATCAAAAACCCAGCCGAGAATGAAGCCAGTCTAGTATTGTAGAGAAACTGACCTCAAAGTATTCGATAACCTTACTTGAATGTTTTCCAAGAGGACCATAGTAGACAAGCTGTCCCCCGTTTTTCATCAGGATAAGCTGCAATTAAGGGAATGAGAACCTGGTAGGGGCATCAAAGTTTAGAGTATGTGGTTAAATAAATGATTTCAGCCGTTTTACCTCATCAAATGTCTCAAAGATATCTATGCTCGGCTGGTGGATCGTGCAAACAACCGTTCTCCCTGTCTCAGCAACATTTTTCACAGCTCTCATAACAATGGCGGCGGCTCTTGCGTCTAGCCCTGTGGTAGGTTCATCCATAAATATGATGGAAGGGTTAGCAACAAGCTCCACAGCTATAGTCAGCCTTTTGCGTTGTTCTGTGGATAAACCACTAATTCCAGGACGTCCCACTATGGAATCTTTAATATCCTCAAGCTCAACTGTCTCAAGAACTTCTTTGACGAGTTCCTGAAGCCAGATCCAGAGTATAGTCAGACTAAATTGCTGCCAATTTCTTGTTGTAGATTCTTTTTATGAGTGTGATTACTTACATTCTTGGTCTTTGAATCAATGTTATAAGGAAGTCGAAGCCAAGCAGAATATTTCAAAGACTCTTCCACTGTTATATTAGGAGAATGAATATCAAACTGTTCACAGTAACCTGATACTCGTGAAAATGTTTCTTGAACCTTAGGATACCCGCCTACTTGGATCTCTCCTTTGATGATACCACGGGTTTTCCTTCCCGAAATAACATCAAGAAGAGTCGTTTTGCCTGCTCCGCTGACACCCATCAGAGATGTGAGAACTCCGGGCTTCAATGCGCCTGTGATATCAGAGAGAAGCTGCCGCTTCTTTCCCTAAGAGGAACATGAGTCACATGTAAACTTGTGTTCTGTTTGAGAATATTTAAGCATCTCAAAACATTTATACTGATCTTAAACAATGTTTACCTGAGGGGTCTCAATATGATACTGCACGTTTTGAAATGTGACAGTGAGGGGCTTGAAAGGCAAGATGATTTTTCCTGTGAAAATAGACCAAAAGATGTGAAAAGATATCTTGTCACAAGGGATGGCAGTCACTGGCCAGTTAAAAGTTAAAATGGTGGATTAGATGATAAAAAGAGATACCTGTTTTAGCTCGCGATGTGATCTCAGGGCACGGTTTAAGACCTTCTTCAGAGCGCTGAGAGTTCTTCCCATGAGAGACAATAGCACGGGATCTTTGTGGATCTTGACAAACAGAGATAATCTTGTCAGTATTATAGTTGCGTAACACTTATAAAGTCATTACTAATGTCATTTGTAGTGAACTTACTATTCAGATATGTCAGGGCCAATGCGTAGAGGGCATTGAAGAACAATATAAACCCAATTAAAGCCCCAAAGGCTATCCAGTAAGAGTGCCTACCGAAATTCAATCCACGGACATCTAACACTTGTTCCCCGCCCGTGGTGTTGCCAGTGATTAACTATTGCAAATGATAAAGAGGATCAGCAAACTAGAGTTGCTAGAAAAATGTGAAAGACTTCTGAAGTATTATATTACCTTTCTCCACCGTGGAGCGAAAAATTCATTTGCAGTTAGACCAATCTCAGCATATGACAATGGAGAAAGCCAGAATCCCCATTCCAGCCAAGCAGGCATGGACGCTGAAAAGATGGAGCACTGTTATAAATAAATAGTTCATAAATGTATGATAATAATGTTGCATATAGGTGTAAATAATACTTCAGAAGTGTAGAAACATAACTTGATTAAAAAAAGTCACCGGAAACTTACATTTTGGAATAATGAAACCGCCGAATGATGAGAGAACCAATACAGAAATAGTTCCGGTGATTGAGGAAGCAACAAATGTGCGACAGATTGCCGCTATAGCGCGAAACATTGATACACACGAAAGGTTGAATGTGAATAAGATAAGGAACTGCTGAAAGAACCTGAAGGAAAGTAACAAGCCCTGTTAGAAGCAGTTTATTAAATTGAATTTGGATTCATTGTTGAATCTATCTATAAAAAATAGTTATTTACCTTCCGACCTCGGGGCTGTAACCAATGACATAATATGTGAGTAACGTCCAAAGGAATGAATCGAGAACCGAAAGAGGTATCTTTAAGATAATTGAAGGAATTGCATATGCCCAAGCAGGATAGAAGTATAAATCTTTCTGTTTGCAGAACACTCCCTATCTGGAGAGAGTCAAAGTGAGTTCTGGAAGCCCATCAGCAAGAAGTCTAAAGAGAGCAGTGAACAGAGAACCCATAAGATAATTCCCATGAAGAGCATCGGTTGTAGCTCCAGCTTGTAGAAAAACGGTCATTGTGACTAACGCATTGAAAACTAACTGCAGAAAAGACAAAAAAAGGTTAACATACAGTGGTTAATGATGATGAAACCTTGGCAGAGAAAAGGAATGTACCAGCCCAGATTTGAACAAGTAAATGAAAGAGTTCCGTCTCATCAAAAGAAACTCTCTCCTCGAGCAAGCTTTAAGCATCTCCCATTTACCCAGTGAGTATTTTCTAAAACATAAACCATCCTTGCGAGTCTGAGATTTATCAAACGGCTTTGAGAGTTCTTCCTTTACCAGCAACCCAAGATTTGATTCTTTAAACTTCTCAATGAATGAATCAACAGATATATAACTGTAGGGCTTGCCTTTGTGGCACCAATATTGTTCTTGATCTTTTCTAGACATAACCTGTTGCAGAAGCATGTGAATGCTCAGATTTTTTTTCCATCAAATAGATAGTAAAAATGGTCAATTTTACTCCCATACCTCTTGGAGGAAGTCAGCAACGCCTTTCCTCTCTGGACACTTAAATCCACAATCTTCAAAGAATCTGCAGATATCAGCTCTTGGAGCATGATAAATTATCTTTCCTTCCCCCATAAGAATAACATCGTCGAAAAGCTCAAACGTTTCTGGTGCAGGCTGAAGAAGTGAAATCAATATGGTGGCTTCAGCTATATGCGCCAACTGTTGGAGACATGCCACTATCTGGAACGTAGTTGAGCTGTCCAAACCATTCGATATTTCGTCCATGAACAGAGTTGTAGCTGGACCCACAACGAGTTCCCCTACAGTAGCCGACATAGATATTATAAAAGCTCTGATCAGCCGACTGTGAATGGCTGTAAGAAAGTGAAAGTACCTGTTGTCAATCTCCTCTTTTGGCCACCAGATATTCCAGGTCTCGTGGCATCTCCAACTCGTGTATCTGCACAGATATCGAGTCCTAGGATCTGAAAGATGGATTAGTGAAATTATATCAAATGTTAATAAATGGTCAGAAGATTAAATAAGCAACCCTGGAAGCAGCATACCTTTAGGATATAGTCAGTTTGCATATTGTTTTTCAAACCTTCAACAGATATTGCCTGTCATAGCAAAGGTAAAGGACAAATTGAAATTTCTTATGTTTTATAAGTGTTTCAAGAAGTTTTTCAATCTTTCATTAGCTACCTTCATGTAAGCATCTATATCAGGATCTGGAACGATTACTTGGAGTTTCTCCCTTCTACTGATCTCCTTCATAATTTCTGTTGAATAAACGATGGCTTGTTATAGTGAGCTGAGTTCAATACATAAATAATATCCTCCATTTCGAGTGAACTATCAGAAATCTGGTCCTCACCCGTACGGCTTCCTATGCCCTGGCAACACGCGGAGAAGTCAAGCGTCTCTCTCACACTCATCTCTGGAATATGCAGATCGTTTTGACTTATATAACTCGACGTTTTCTCAGGAATAAACTCTGAAAGTAAGCAACCATTGTAACTTACTTCTCCTCCAACCTGTAAAGTACAACCCTTGTGATCCCTAACATACTATTTTGATGTAAGTTCAACAGGCTTATGTGATTAATTCTTTGGTCAAACCTATACAGAAGGGGCAAGTCTTCCAGAAAGTGCCTGTAGCAGAGTGGTTTTTCCACAACCAGGAGGACCGAGCAACAACGTCATTCTGCAAAAAACCAAAACATATTTTAAACTCGGTAATAATATTTAC
This sequence comes from Eutrema japonicum, assembly GCA_030161315.1. Classification (NCBI taxonomy): domain Eukaryota; kingdom Viridiplantae; phylum Streptophyta; class Magnoliopsida; order Brassicales; family Brassicaceae; genus Eutrema; species Eutrema japonicum. The sequence goes on from BSQW01000011.1 coordinate 19,536,389, forward strand.
AAGAAAAGAAACACTACACAAGATAGCCAATGACTCTTCATTTCTTCTTCATCGCAACTTAGTTAGAGAATTGCCTCTTGAATAAATTACCTTCCAGGCCTTACGATACCACTCACACCATTCAAGATGCCTATCTTGGTTTCTTTCTTTGAACAAATGAACTCCTGTAACAAGTAACAACCATCAAGTTTAAATTAGGCACACAGCCAAAGGACGTTAGGTAAAGAACATGGAAAGCGGCAAAGCGCTACATATCCAGATCGATCTAGCAAATACATTTGATGGTACTTACAGATAGTTTGCCCTTGATAGTATTCCAAAGAGTTGGGATAGGCTTTCCATGAACTACTTCGCATTCTGCTTCAACAGAAAGGTCATTGAACCTCACTTCCACCGTTGGTAACTCTATACCAACTCTACAATTACACGTGTTACAACGGATTAAAAGGTTACGAACATGCACATGGAATGAAAGAACTACTGCTCCGAAATCGTCCACTGCTTGAGATTAAAAAAAAAAACAGAGATTGTGTATAACATGGAATTTAGAGGCTTACTCGTCGATTCTCTTCCTTATTTTTCTGAGTAAATGGAGGTTATCAGCCTGAATTTGTTTGACAAGCTTTTCGATTAACAAGTGTCTCTCAGCAGCCTCAAGTTTAGTAACATCAATGACTCTCCCTTTATCCGACGCTTCATCTCTTCTGTGAAACAGAACAGTAGTAGTAACCCTTTTAAAAGTTGGTAATCTCTCAACTGTAGCCCACTGCGACCGAAGCTGTTTCTCATCGTCAACACCATTTCCAGAAGCAAACTTAACAACAATGAGAAGCAAACTTCACATGAAGAAGAAGCTACTGAAGTCAGAACTAGGTATACACATAGTAATAACTTTTAACAAAGCTTACTCATATACATTAATATCACGCGAGCTCCACGTGTGAATACGTGATCTCATCCATGGAATCCGGTCTTAACACAGAGAGATAAACTGTACAAAAGAACGAATAAACAAATAAAAATCTGGTGAAGCGTTGAAAAATTGTGGTGATTAAAGTAAAAGATAAAATGGAATCAAGACAAGATCTTTTCAACAATAGTCAGCTCATTAACAATGTGCGAGCAGATTCAGAGTATTCACACTTCCACACATGACACAACTTCATTGGGTTCTCTCTGAGGCATTCCATCGAACACTTTGACCACGTTTATATGATACGACTTAGTAGGTATCTTCCATTTCCAGAGATTTCTGCATTTTTGCGGATCGAATCGAATCAAAATCTTCAGTCAGAGACACGAATGGAAGACAGTGGATGAGCAACACATGCGATTATCTTCAAGATCACGTCCTCTCGAGAAGATCGCAAAATAATTTAGATTCATGTCAGAAACTAATGAGATAGGTTTATTATTAAAGGGAACAATCAAATCATTTGCTGATCACGTCCTCAATTTTTTGTTTTTTTTGTCACCGGACGCAGACTATATAAGAGAATTCGTGACGCGGCATCAATTTTCAAATAGTTCAGTTTTTATAGTATTTATTTACGAACAGTCCAACTAGAGGAGTTTAATCGTAGCGAATATAACTGGGCCTAGGCCCATTTATTTGGATTGTTTATTGGTCTTACACTCGAGAATGTCCCATATTTTATCAATAAAATGAATGACCCAGATCCAGATTACTGGTTTCTTTGCTTGTTTGTGATCTCGAATTCGGATATTCGGATCGGGAATTTTAGGTCAATGAGTTTAGGAACCGATCGGGTATTTTTGAAATTCAGATCGGGTTTGGTATCCTCCGGATTTGGGTCGATTCGGATATTGCACTAAAGAACCGGATTATTTTTGGATACGGGTTGTTTCATATCCAAAATACCTGAAAAATCTGGAAAAAACTCCAAAAAACATACATGTAATATCATAATATACCTGAAATATCAAAAATACCTGAAAAATAACTAATATTTTTGTTTCGGTTTCGATTCTTCGGATTTAGGAGTTTAGGATCTGTCCGGATATTCTATCGGTTTTGGTTTGGTTTAGTTCCGGTTTAGTTCTTTGGTTCTGGATATTTTGTCCATGCTTAATCTCAACAAATTAGCATGTAAATAGTGACCGAGCCTGAACTTTTTTTTACTAGGGGCAGACAAATATATTAAGAGAGTACATCATTTATAAATTACCAAACATTTTTTTACAAATATACTCTACATTTACTTATAGTTTAAAAAAAAAATTATTACGGTTTTATTTGTTATATCTTGAAATGATATTCCAATGTTCTTTTTCTCTCACCGAATCATACATCAAGTCATCTAAATCAATATCATTTGTTGATGGAGATTTTCGTTTTAAAAACAGATTCATTAGTTATCTAGTGAAATAAAATAAATTAGTTTATTTTAAAGTACAAAACTACAAATAAAATATATTCAAATTTACAGATTATAAATATAAACCCTATTTTTATAAATTCAAATCATATCAGAGTAAATTAAATATATAAAAAATACGTCACTACAAGAAAACAGGTGTATTTCCGACGGCAATTCCGACGGCAATAATTCCGTCGGATATTTCCGACGACTTTCCGACGGATTTCCGACTAACTTCTCATCCGTCGGAAATCCGTCGGAATTCCGTCGGAAATATTAACCCGTCGGAAATCCGTCGGAAATTCCGACGGATTTCCGACGACAATAATCCGTCGGACACTTTTCGACAGATTTCCGAAGACTTTTTGACGAATTCTGATGTTGCCGACATACTGCCGACGGATTTCCGACGGATTTCCGACAGATGCCGACATGGTTGCCGACATGGTTGCCGACATCGATAATATCTACTTTATATCCGTCGGAAATCCGTCGGAAATCCGTCGGAAAATGCACAAAAATTTCCTTATAAAAACGTTTCCACGCTTCATTTATAATCACAACAAAAAAAAATCTTTGTTATCTAATTCCTTACGAAAATGTCTTCTTCAAATCCTTATAATTATTTTCGATCATGGATGGACAAGCCTCATCAAATTCCGGACACAGGCCTAGTTACGGAGGAATTCAAAAAAGGTCTACAGGAATTCATGGCATTTGCGGGTATGCAGAAGAAAGCAAAAAAAACCGGTAAAATCTATTGCCCTTGTACCAATTGTGGGAATCGTAGATTTATCGTGATAGATGAAGTATGGTCACACTTGTATTGTCATGGGTTTATGTCGGGTTACAAGATTTGGTATTATCATGGAGAAAATGATACAATGGTGGATAATTATGCTAGTACTAGTGAACATTATATTGGGGATAACACTAGCTTAGAAGAACCCGCAATGGAAGAACAAAGTACTGTAGGTCATGTTCAGATGGTGAACGATGCATTTCGTGAAAGTATACCATCGGTTGCTGAGTATGGAGATAGGGGAGAAGAACCTAATTTAGAAGCTCGGAGATTCTTTGATATGTTAGACGCTGCTAAACATCCGTTATATGATGGGTGTAGAGGTGAACATTCCCCTTTATCAACTGCAACAAGGATGATGGGTATAAAGACGGATTTCAATTTGAGTGAGGAGTGCGTGGATGCAATCGCTGATTTTGTGAAAGAAATTTTGCCAGAAGATAATCTTGCACCGGCATCATACTATGAGATACAGAAACTTGTTCAAGGTCTAGGATTGCCGTATCAGATGATAGATGTATGCATAGACAACTGTATGCTCTACTGGAGAGAGGACGCAGATCGTACGACATGTCGTTTTTGTCGCAAACCTCGGTATAAGGAAACAGGTGGAAGAGTGCCAGTGCCATATAAACGGATGTGGTATTTACCGTTAATAGAGAGATTGAAGAGGTTATATCAGTCAGAGCGCACAGCAGGAGCAATGAGATGGCATGCAGAGCATACAACAGATGGACAAATCGCTCATCCGTCAGATGCAGGAGCATGGAAACATTTTCAATCCATTTATCCCAGCTTTGCGTTTGAGGCAAGGAACGTATACCTTGGATTATGTACCGATGGTTTCAGCCCTTTTGGGAAGCACGGGAGAAAATATTCTTTGTGGCCAGTGATTGTAACACCTTACAATTTGCCGCCATCTTTGTGCATGCGAAGGGAGTTCTTGTTCCTTAGCATTCTCGTTCCTGGACCAGAGCATCCGAAGAGATCACTTGATGTGTTTTTGCAACCATTGATTTATGAGCTGCGAATGTTATGGGACCAAGGTATTGAAGCGTTTGATGTTTCTTGTCACCAAAATTTCATCATGCGGTCGGTACTTTTGTATTTCTTTTACGTTAATTTTTAATTTAGTTTTGTTGCATTCCCGTGGTTAAATTTGTACATGGTGTAGGTATGCTACATTCCCTATCCGCGGGTGACAAACAAGCAAGACCCGTGGGTTACAGTCACATCGATAAACCCGAGAGGTAGAGTTCATGGGATGTCTGATCATGAACCCCTCCAACAAAGCTCCGTAGGTTTGGGTTCAATCGAGCATTCCCTTGAGGTCGACCTTGTCGTTGATTTCACCATACAGTCAGACGATCGAGTATTTGAGGATTCAGAAGAAGAATTTGACGAATTTGGGGAACCTTCCGATTCAGGAGAATCAGATTACTCATCATCGGATTGACAGTAGTTTTAATTATAAAATTTGCACCGTAAAATATGTACATATATTTGAACTAGAATTGTAATGTGTAATATATCAGTTATGTCGAAATTTTATAAAGTTAGACATTTGGTTACAAGGTTAACCTATATTATAACTTCTATATAAATTCTATATAACACATTTTCTTGATGTATATACAAGGTTAACCTATTTTGTATACATCATACAAGTGTTTGTAAACTTTTGCCACAAAAAAAACCTATACCATGTGCCCTAAACAAGATTTTTGAATATCCGTCGAAAATCCGTCGGAAATCCGTCGGAAATTTCCGACGGATTTCCGACGGATATTCAAAAATCTTGTTTAGGGTATAGGGTATAGGTTTTTTTTTGTGGAAAAAGTTTACAAACACTTGTATGATATATAAAATAGGTTAACCTTGTATATACATCAAGAAAATGTGTTATATAGAATTTATAAATTTTGATGGAAGTGTTTGTATAAGTTATAGTATTAGATATAGTTGATTTATGAGAAATGATATGTTTTGATGTTGTATAATTTTTAAACTAATGCAAAGCCTTTAATATTGATGAACTTAATATATATATTGAATGAAACATGTAAATAACATGTCCCTAAATCATATAAAGAAACCCTAAACCCTAAACCCCAAATATACCCTAATTCCGTCGGAATTCCGTCGGAAATTTCTGACGGATTTCCGACGGATCTGAAAAATTAGACACGTGCTTGTTGACTGACTAATCGACAAACATGCAAGGAATATACCTTATCCGTCGGAAATTCGTCGGAAATTTCCGACGGATTTCCGACGGATATGAAAAATTAGACACGTGCTTGTTGACTGACTAATCGACAAACATGCAATGAATATACCTTATCCGTCGGAAATCCGTCGGAAATTTCCGACGGATTTCCGACGGACTTTGATATTTTCGAGACCGCGGGAATATCAACCGCGTAAATGAAATTATTTTTCGAAATCCGACGGACATCGAATTATATCGAAGAAACGTAAGTTTTTTTCCTTCTTTCTCTCTTCTTCCTCTCTCTCTTCCGTCGCTTCTTCTCCCTCTTCTCTCTTCTTCTTCCTTACCGAAAATCTGTTCTTCTCCCTCTTCTCTTCTTCTTCTTCACAATTTCAATTTTAATCTTCAATTCATCAACTCCTTTTCAACAAAACCATGTAAGTTTAATCAATTCCTTTAAATTTTTTTTATATCATGTTAGTTTTAGGGAATATATTAGTTAGGTTGTTAGAATTCTATTTATGTGAATTGTTAAGTGGTTATAATAGAATTTGTTATTTAGAATAATATTAGTGTTAGGATTTATGTGTTTAGATTGTTGATTTAGAATTTTTAGATCTAGAAACCAAATTTTTGATCTTGTTTTATTTTCTAAAAATATTAAAATCGTTTTTAGATCTTGTTTTATTTTCTAAAAATATTTTAAAAAAGTTTCTAGATATTGTTTGAATTTTTTAAAATATTATTTAAGTAATAAAAACGTTTAGACAATATTTGTATATATTAAAAACGTTTTTAATATATTTTTTAAGTAATAAAAACGTTTTCATAATATTTATATATATTAAAATTGTTTTTAAATTTATAGTAATAAAAACGTTTTTATAATATGTATATATATTAAAATCGTTTATAATATTTTTTAATTAATAAAAACGTTTTTAAAATATTTCTATATATTTAAGTTGATGTTAAAATATTTTTTTAATAATAAAAACGTTTTTATAATATGTGTATATATTAAAATCGTTTATTGTATTTTTTAACTAATAAAAACGTTTTTAAAATATTTCTATATATTTAAGTTGATGTTAAAATATTTTTTAATAATGAAAACCATTTTCAAATATTATTTTAGAAATAAAATCGTTTTAAATATTTTTTATAGTAATAAAACGTTTTCTAAATATTTTTATATATTAAAACTGATTTTAAAATATTTTAGCAAATTTTGAAAATTTTTGAAAATTTTGAATTTTAGTAAACTTTGAATTTTTCGGAAAATTTGAATTTTTTTTTAAAATTTGAATTTTCCGGAAAATTTGAATTTTTCCTAAATTTGTTTGCTGAAATTTCAAAAATTTTGGTAACTTTTGAATTTTTTGTTAATTTACTAACAATTTTACCGTTTTCCGCAGGGATCACGACGATGTTCTTCAGTTTGGAGGCGGCAACCAAGGACGCCGTTCTCGGAGTTCTCGGTGTACGCCTCCTCCGGGACCAACGAGCTCGGGAACTCACATCCCTGATTCCCAGCAATCCGCTGCTCGGAGCCACATTGAGATCGAGGAGCTAGTCCGGCAGCCTAACCGGGGCCAGCATTCGACTCGACCCAAAGTTTGAGGACGGCACTTGGTAAGAAATTTTTTGTACATTATTTTAACTTATTTAGATTTTTAAACTTAACATATTTATATCTTTTCATAATGTTTTCAGGTTTAAGCTGTCGACTCAGATCACCAAGGCGATATTACGGATGCTCCACAACATGTTGGACAAACCGTACGAGAAGTATTCGGACATGCCTACCGAGGAGAAAGACGTGTGGCACCAGACTTTCGCGGTAAGTTATTTATTGATATATTATTTATTTTGAATTTCATTTTGTCAATTTTTCTTTTTGATATGTAACATATTTTTTTTAAAAATTGTAGCAAGAGTTCACGTGGGACTCTCATCATACGCGCAAAGTCATTGACACATTCGACAAGTATGCCGCAAACTCGTACTCGAAGCACATGTACGAGTGGAAGCAGAAGTGGAAGCACAACAAAGACAAGCCAAAGGACCTTGACGACGACGTCTGGAAGGGCTTCTGTGAGTACTGGAGTAGGCCTGCGACGAAAAAGACCTCCGAGCAACAGTCGAAGAACCGAAATAGCCAACGACGCGGGAAAGGGGTCTACATCCACAACGCGGACGCAAAGACCATCGAACGGGAAGCGATGGAAATGGTAAGTTTAATTTAAATTTTTTATTGTTAATTCTGTTTTTTATATTTATTTAACTTAACAAATTTTCGCAGGCGAGAGAATCTGGTTCCGAACCCGATTATCTTCAACTCATCGAGAATAGACACACCAACAAGAAAACCGGTCAGATACAGGACTTGGGGATGCGGGATGTTGTCGAGAAGAGCAAGAAGACGAAGCTGGACCATGAACTATCATCGCAGCTCACTATCGAAGGATCGACGTCCTCGAACTCTTTGTCCCGGGAAGAGATAAACCAGATTGTACTTGAGGTAAGTTTTAATTTCATTTCGTTTTTTTTATTTTCGTTATTTATTTATTATCGGTTTTAATTATTCGCAGCAAACCCGGCAAGTGAAAGGTCGATTCGCTGGGTTAGGCACCCTTCCGACCCAGGAATCTTCTTCCTCGCTTCCTCGTTATCCTTCGGAGTACCGGGTAGAAATCGAGAGGCTCACCCAAACGGTGAAAGACCGTGACCAGCAGGTTGAAGAGCTACGGACGGAGCAACATACTACCAACAAGAAGCTCTCCTGCTTGGAGAAGATGATGGAAAAATGCTTCCCGCATATGTTTCGGGATAATAATCCCGACGACGGAGATTCTCCAACCGTTTAAATATTTGCTTTTAATGCTTTTTTTTTGAAAAAATTATTTTAATGTGTAATGAATTTTTTAATTTTGTTTAATGAATTTACATATTTATTATTTCTATTTTTAATTTATATTTCAAATTTATATAATTTTAATATATAAATTTCAAAAAAATAAATAATTAAATAAAATTCAAAATACCAATTCCGTCGGAAAACCGTCGGAATAAGTTACTGTAACATCCCGATTTCTTGTATATGCGGAGAGGCTTATAAGAATTGATTTGGCTATCTATGACACCAAAGTGCACTCAGCTTTTCCGATCACTTGCCCGAAAGAACTCCAGAGTTAAGCGTGCTTGAGCTGGAGTAGTCTAAGGATGGGTGACCTTCCGGGAAATGATTCGCGGTATCGTGTGAGTGAGGACAAAACACGGGGAAAGATCACGTGGTGATTGCAGGGTCAGTAAACAAGTATTACAAGCCTCCCGGACTAACACACCGGCCGTCGGACAAGAGTGGGGCCCACGGGCCGAGAGAAGGCATGGGGCCCACGGGCCGAGAGAAAGCATGGGGCCCACAGGTAGGGGTGGTCGGGGCGTTATAGTTACCGTCGTAAATCCGTCGGAACCTATTTCCGACGAAGAACCGACGGACTTCCGAGACAACTTCCGATCAAATTATCCGTCGTAACTCCGTCGAAAATAGTTACCGTCGGAAATCCGTCAGAAATATCTTCCGACAGATTTACGACGGACTTCCGACAAATTCATTCGATCACCATCCGTCGGAAATTCTGTCGGTAATATATCCGTCGGAAATCCGTCGGAACGTACGCGGTCGGAAATCCGTCGGAACGTACGCGGTCGGAAATCCGTCGGAAATGTCTGACGGCTTTCCGACGGCACAAATCCGTCGGAAGTCCGTCGGAAATTACCGACGGATTTTCGACGGCATTTCCGACTGAATATCCGTCGGAGTATCCGTCGGAATGTACGCGGTCGGAAATCCGTCGGAAATGTCTGACGGCTTTCCGACGGCACAAATCCGTCGGAAATTTCCGACGGATTCCGACGGAAACCATATTTCCGACGAACTGTAATCGACAGCTTAAATCCGTCGGAGATCCGTCGGAAAAGACCGTGAGCCCAAATAACCAATTGCACAACTAGCTTTTGTTTTTTTTTTTAATTTTTTGATATTTTATGGGGTCAACAAAAAAAATTGGCGGAATCAATAAATTTTTATTTTTTAAAAAACTATTATTATTTTTAATTGGTGGAGTCGGTTGACCCTTTTCCTCCCTAGATAGCTCCGCCCCTGCATGTAAACGTACAACACATAATAGAGATAAATCTGATGTCACTTGGTTTTGTTTTAAAAATAACGAATGGGTAAAAATTGCCTAGGAATCATATGATTTATCTTGGCAAATAGATTTGGAACGAGAGGTCTCATTTCTTTATTTTTTGTTTGTGTTGGTAGGGAAACAACCATAAGGCTCTTGTGGTGGAGCATGCGGTCGTTCCAATTGTTCTTTAATGTTTGTTTACTTCTTAAAGCACTTAAACACCTCTTGTGGATGGCCCCTACTAACTCACACATAGATTCGTAGACATGTGTCTGATGAGATCGAGCTTTAAAACCCAAAATACAATACCGCAAATGCACGGATTAATCACTTAGCTTGTAGCACAAGTTGGGATCAAATCCACGATACTCCTAACACATAAGGAATGCAAGAAACTAGTTAAGCTAAAGTAATAATCTTTTTGGATTTTGTGATTATGGTTTTATCGATAACTAAATGAATATAAAATAAATAAAGTCATCAAACAAGCAAACAAGTAGCAAATAAATAAAATATCAAATGAGAGGAAATATGGGCAAAATTTATTGATTAGAAATGATTAACGGTCAAGTAACGATGCTAACATGCTCAATTAAACTCAATTCCAAAGCTTTAGACCAAACAAGGAAGATTAATTCATTTCTCTGATCCTTGACTTCCGGTCCAGTCTCAATGCCCGAAGCTTTGAATGAAGGGAGTAATTAGTATTATTCATTATCTGTATATATTGTATATTCTCTATGAAGATATTTTTGTAATCCTAATATGAGTTATAAATAGAGTGGAGATGGAGATGATTTTACACTATAATAGCGTTTGGAGTTGGAGATGATATAAAGATGTGAATTAGAGTATACTTAGAGCAAAAGTTATCAAATTTAATTTGATTGCATGCAGTTGGGAGTGGTGAATGTGGAAAACGTATTCGCGGACCAAGAAACGCTCGAAACGCAGCTCAAGCGTCTCAAAGAAGAAGCTCGTATCGACGGCGTTATGGTCGATGTTTGGTGGGGAATCATTGAATCCAAAGGCCCTAAACAATACGACTGGTTCGCTTACAAAACGCTTTTCCAGCTAATCGCGCATTTAGGACTCAAGATCCAAGCGATCATGTCGTTTCACCAGTGCGGCGGAAACGTCGGCGACGTCGTCACGATCCCGATCCCGAGATGGGTCCGCGATGTCGGCGATAGCGATCCCGATGTCTTCTACACTAACCGTAAAGGAACAAGAGACATCGAGTATCTCTCAATCGGCGTCGATAATCTCCCTCTCTTCGCCGGAAGAACCGCTGTTCAGGTATGTCAATCCCGCCGATTAGCGTTTTAAAAATTGGAAATTAACAAAATCGACTTTCGTTCGTCATCAGATGTACAGTGATTACATGAGTAGCTTCAAAGAAAACATGGCGGAATTGCTAGAAGCCGGCGCGATTGTTGACATTGAAGTCGGACTTGGTCCCGCCGGCGAACTTCGTTACCCTTCTTACCCACAAAGCCAAGGTTGGGTTTTTCCGGGGATCGGAGAATTTCAGGTTAATTTCGTGAATTTACACTACGCATGTTTTTTTTTGACGATTTTGCCCTTGGCTAAACGGTGCGTTTTGATGGTTCCAGTGCTATGACAAGTATTTGAAGAAAGATTTCAAGGAAGCGACGGCGAAGGCAGGCCATCCTGAGTGGGATCTGCCGGAAGACGCCGGAGAATACAACGACAAGCCGGAGGAAACTGGGTTTTTCAAGAGAAACGGGACTTACGTCTCGGAGAAGGGGAAGTTTTTCTTGACATGGTACTCGAACAAACTCATCTTTCATGGAGATCAGATCTTAGGAGAAGCCAACAAGATCTTCGCTGGACTTAAAGTTAACTTGGCTGCCAAGGTATTACTATAAACAATTAACATATAGGGATCAGATTAAAACCGAAAATTATAGCAAACAGAAACTGAAAGTTAAACTTGTCTTGCAAGGTAACTAGTTTATGAGTCTAAACTGGGTATGTTAAATGAGGCAGGTTTCGGGGATTCACTGGTTGTACAACCACCACAGCCACGCGGCGGAGCTGACTGCCGGATATTACAACCTTTTCAAGAGAGATGGTTACCGTCCGATCGCTCGGATGCTCTCAAAACACTACGGCATCCTCAACTTCACTTGCCTTGAGATGAAAGATACCGACAATACCGCTGAAGCCCTAAGTGCTCCCCAAGAACTTGTTCAAGATGTAATAAAAAGAGAAGAAATCTGTAAGTTTGTTATTCAAAGTCTTCAAATTTGATTTGTTGATCGTTGATTTAGGTGTTGAGCAAAGCATGGAAAGAAGGCATAGAAGTTGCGGGTGAGAACGCATTATAGACCTATGGAGCCAAAGGTTCTCTCATCGCATAATTGTTGATCCCGGGATCATTAATGAAGATTAAGAGGTGATTAGGAGATGAGAGGCGAGATTTTCGTTAATTAGAGCCAGTTAACCACAATCAAAAGCAGGTCGGATAATATTTTTGGGCAGGCCGGGGGCCGTGTTCTTTTTATTGATGATAAGTGAAGTGAACAATTTAGAGTTACGAACTGGCTCCGAAGGACGTCCAGTTCGGCGTTCTAAATTGCTGTCTTGTTACAAAGAGAGAGAGAGAGGTCGGGTAACTTATGGTAGGTGAGATACCAAAATTTTCGGTCCCGATCATTAATGACATCGCGGGGTATTTATACTGGCAGTTGACTTCCTGCTCCCCGGGATCTCGGGCCCACGTGGCGTCTTCGGCCTGTTTCGCGGGTAAGGTGGTCTAGGAGGCGTGTTCCGGCTTTCGAGGAGGGAAGTCATGATGAGCTCGGCGTGGCGTGTTGCAGAGCAGCGCACTGTTTTGCCAACTCTCCTCCACGTGTCCTTCCCTCTTTCGTCAGCTCTGCAGGGTTGGTGGGACGTCGAGTCGGAGCCGTATTCCTACGCGGGTAGGGCACTGTTCTACCAGCTCCCACATGCCTTCTGCTCTTCTGACACTCCTGCTTTGGTGAAGTGTCAGGCCGGACCCGAGGTGCGTCTTCGGGGGCTCGGGAGCTCGGGAGCTCGGGAGCTCGGGAGCTCGGGAGCTCGGGCGATACGAGCGCGGTGCCTCCAGGTCGGCGACCGAGCTGAAGAGAGACTTTTCCTTAGGTGGGCCTAACTAATTGGGGGTGCTAGGCCCACCTCCAACAATAGGCCCTCCCCCAGTTCGGTGTCGCGAGGCGAGGTGAGTGATCCGAAGTTGATCTGGTGTTAGTTCGGCACATCTTAGGATAGTTCCTTGAAATTTGGGGTGTGGAGCGCGGGGTGTTACAGCTCAGATTTGAGCCCGTGCTCATATGTGTTGATCCTTCCGAAAATCCTCAGATGGTTGGCGCGTACCCATCACGCGGGAGAATGAAAGGTCACCTCTTTTTTCGCGTGAGATGCCCACGCGCGGCGTGCGACAGACGCTTCGCGTTTATCGAGGCGTCCCTTGCTTTTTGGCGTGGGAGAACGAGGAGTCGTCATTATTAGGTTTCTGGGCGGCCGTGCTTCCTTCGACACGTGTCCAGGCGTCGCTTCGTTGTCCCCTTCCTCTATTTAACCCCTCTTTCTTCTTCCTGTTAAAACCTTCTGCGCATAACCTTAAGGTAACTCCTTCTCTCCGATTCTTTCTTTCCCTTCCTTTTTCTGTGTTTTTCGATTTCTTCTTCCTCTTTGTATAATGGCGCCGATGTTAGACGGAATCCGGGTTGAATCGAGCGATGAGTCGGCATCTCGTGACAATCACAGCGATTCTCCGAGTTCCTCTTCAGATGGCTCCGGGCACGCCTCCTCTCCGAGTCGAGGCGCAGACGGTGGGGAACAGCCTGTTCCTTCTACTTCGAGGGCCGCCCCGCTGCTCCCCGGGACCCCTCTCCGAAAAAGACGGTGATAGGGTCCTCCTCTGGTGGTCGCGGTGGCGTTCAGATAGGGAGAGGAATCGGGCGTCTGGGCGACCGGGTCGCGGAAGTTTTTCTTGACATGGTACTCGAACAAACTCATCTTTCATGGAGATCAGATCTTAGGAGAAGCCAACAAGATCTTCGCTGGACTTAAAGTTAACTTGGCTGCCAAGGTATTACTATAAACAATTAACATATAGGGATCAGATTAAAACCGAAAATTATAGCAAACAGAAACTGAAAGTTAAACTTGTCTTGCAAGGTAACTAGTTTATGAGTCTAAACTGGGTATGTTAAATGAGGCAGGTTTCGGGGATTCACTGGTTGTACAACCACCACAGCCACGCGGCGGAGCTGACTGCCGGATATTACAACCTTTTCAAGAGAGATGGTTACCGTCCGATCGCTCGGATGCTCTCAAAACACTACGGCATCCTCAACTTCACTTGCCTTGAGATGAAAGATACCGACAATACCGCTGAAGCCCTAAGTGCTCCCCAAGAACTTGTTCAAGATGTAATAAAAAGAGAAGAAATCTGTAAGTTTGTTGTTCAAAGTCTTCAAATTTGATTTGTTGATCGTTGATTTAGGTGTTGAGCAAAGCATGGAAAGAAGGCATAGAAGTTGCGGGTGAGAACGCATTAGAGACCTATGGAGCCAAAGGTTACAACCAGATTCTTCTTAACGCGATCCTAACGGGGTTAACCTGAACGGTAAACCGAAGCTGAGAATGTACGGGTTTACTTACCTACGGTTATCCGAGACGGTCTTTCAAGAAAACAACTTTGAGCTGTTCAAGAAGTTCGTGAGGAAAATGCACGCTGATCAAGTAAGTACATATACAACATAGCCTTGATATTCAAACTCGTATAGTTTTTTTCTTTTTTCTTATATGTTTTTGGAATGGGAACAATATAAGGATTACTGTGGAGACGCGGAGAAGTACGGGCATGAGATTGTGCCGTTGAAAACGCAGAATTCGGAGCTGACGGTGGAGGATATCGCCGACGCTGCTAAGCCAAGCGGAGCTTTCAAGTGGGACTCTGAAACCGACATGAAGGTTGATGGTTGATCGATCCTCCCTTCGTCAAACAAATTAAGGGAAGGAAGTGATGATAAAAGGTTTCTTGCAACTTCTACAAGAAATAAACGGTTTTCGTGTGTATTGTATTGTATGAAATGAAGGGTGTTTCTGGTTGAATAAAGTTTGTGTAATTCTGGTTGAATAAAGTTAAAAGCTTGTGTAATCATATAATAAATAAGCTTTTGTTTGTAAGAATCATCGCATAATAGTACTCCATATGTTTCATTAGAAGTGTCGTTTCATTTTTTTTCACACATACTAAATAAATTAAAACTTAACTAATTAGAAATGAAGGCTAAAATATAAAATCTGATATAAATTATGCATTATAAAAACTTAAGATGACATTATATTTCGTTGAACACTAGAAATAATAGAATAAGAAAAAGATTTAAGGAAACAAAAAATGATTCAAGAGATAAAGATGTCATAAAATAACCAGGACATGTAGCCTAGCGGTTTGTGTTTAGGCGGTTTCTGTGTTACCACCCGGGTTCGACTCCGACGTGCTGAGTCTTTGGATGCTTATTTGTATGTTTGATGTCAAAAAAAAAAAAGATATTATAAATAGAACAACTAAATGAAAAAAATATCTGTTTAGCTTATGTTATGAACAGTTGTTTAACTCTTATTAGATTCTAAACCCACGCGCCCACACGGAATAATTTTTTTTATAATATATATAAAATGAGAAATAAGAACTAATTTAAGTGTTATTGATTCAAATATGTTTAATTTGTAATTTTAAGTTTATAATAAATGTTTGGCAACAAGTTCAATTTTTTATTTTTTTTAAAAAGGGATATTTAAAAACAGATTCTAAAAATGTTTGTGTTTTAATAGTATAGATGTTCATCTCGTAGTCAATTATCTATTTAGTTATGATTTTCTACCATTTTTAGTATTAAATTATAAGCAAGATTAAAAGAAACAATAATTGTATAGTAAATTCCAAGCTTAATTAGCACAAGATTTCAAATTTTAGAACTTTCACTTTTAGGGTTTAATGAAATAATTAAATGTTCTAAGGTGGACGAGATTCTGAATCTTTTTATAGAATGAGTTTCTAAACCTTTTTAAAATATGAGTTATGAACATTGGATACTCATTCATGTTAAAATTATTTTTTTACGGATTCCTTAATTATAAATTAACCACAAATGCATTGTTTAGTGTACGTATATTTTAAAATTGGAAGAAAGAAATTTCAACCAACAAAAAAAAAGAAAATTCAACCAACAAACAGCGTATTAGTCAAATATAAAATAATAGATTATAACGATTCACTATCGCTAAATAATTTTGTTTTCGATATTTCTTATTAAATAAATTATAAGAACGAAAATATAGACAATATTATATTCAATTTTCTTTAATATATTTTACAAAACTCATTTAAGTAGTCATGCAAATCTTTGGTTTTATACTTGGGTGTGATTGTAACTTAAGAGAAAAGAGTTAGAACATAGGGAGACGCAATAAACTAGATTCAAGTAAAGATAAGAAACTTATTTAGGACTGTATAATAAAGCAGTATTTGTACATTTTTGTATTCAACAAGCTGATGTTTTGAAAACATATCATTATTTTATTTTATTTTTTGCTAAAAAATCTTACAGTTTTATTTGTCTTAATATATAGAAAAACAACCCAAAAATGTTAATAAAAAAGCGTGGTATTTTCAATACAACAACTTAAGAGAGTTAAACCAAATTAACAAAACACAGAGAAAATTATCTAAAAAAAGCTTCCCTTCTTTTTCGTTTTCGAAATTTTGCTTCCAAATTTCTTAACTTTCTTCCTCATTTAGACCTTTTTTCCGCGTGTGGTTGCGATTGTTCGGCGCCGTAAAAAAGCGTTCGGACGTGGTCGGAGCTTTTCTGCATGGCGGTTTGCTTCCGAGGGAGTACGGTAATTAGGAGATCGAGCTCTGCAAATTTCGCCGTCGTTTAATTTTGTTTCTCCTCGAGGACTCTGCGTGCGAACGGAAAGCGTATTTTTTTCGGTGTTTCCGTGAGATGAGAAACGGAGGTTAATGGGGAGATTGAGAAGAGCTTTTCTGGCGATCTCTCTCGTTGTCTTTGTTTGTGTTTCTGAGGAGATTATTGCTCGACACGCTGCGAATCGCTTACGCTTCTCCGTTAACACAAATTCTATTGATTACGGCGAAGCTCACGGTGGCGATGTGGTAAATTCATTGTCGTTGGTTTCGTTATTCTCCCTTTTTTATATATATACAAATCCAGAAATGTGTGAAGCTCTTCGTTGTTTTGACGAACATCTCATTTCTGATAGGCAGAGCAAACATGGATTCATTGTAGAAAAGAATTGAAAGATAAGAAGAAAGATTGTCTTTTGTATATCTCTCGTGAAGCAGCAGCAAATGAGTACCTGAGCATATCCATCTTAACCAGCCAAAACATTCATCAAATCCCGAATTCCTGGCATTGGTTCAGCAATTGGTTTGGCCTTCTCCGCGATTCTACTACGAGCTATCCAAGAAGGAGACTCATCAGTAGCGCAAAGAAATTCAGAGTATCTGCTCCAAATTTCGCTCTTGGTCCTGCACCCGGTTTTGCGCCAGGTCCTGCTCCCGGTTTTGCGCCAGGTCCTGCTCCAACACCTCAAAGTTATGATCTGGCACCTACAAGCTCTCCATCTCAACCTTCATACTCGCCAGCCGAAGCACCGGATGAATCAAAACCCGCTCCAACTAAGAGAAAACCGAGTGTTGCTCCTAGTCAGAGTGTTCCAGGTCCTCCTCCACCGGCGAAGAAGAATGATATCTTGATGGAACTTATCATCGCCGTTGCTTCAACCGCTGTATTAACGTTATTTCTCGTTGCATTGCTGTTCTTGTGTTGCTTCAGACGCAATCGCAACAACGCGGTTGGTCCTAGAGATGGACCAAGAGATGAAGGACCACTTCTACATTTAGCTGACTTATCAGCTGGTATGATGCTTTTGTCAAATATGTTCAAGTTTTTTTATTCTGTTCTATCTCATTCGAGAATCAAAACTCATTTTTAATCTTTCAGGATCTAATGGGAACTCTCCCACCGTTGCAAGCACGAGCAGGAAATTTTTCAGTACTAGTTCCAAAAAGAGGTCTTTTCTTCCGAGAGCGACTCTAAAGAGAAATGGTCATGAGTTCTCGACAGCTGATGCGTCGTCATCAGCTGGACTTCCTCCATTGAAGCTTCCCCCAGGAAGATCAGCTCCTCCTCCGCCTCCACCTCCAGCTCCACAGCCACCACCACCTCCTCCTCCTAAACCTCAGCCTCCTCCGCCGCCTAAACTTGTTCGTCCTCCACCTGCACCACCAAAAGGTGTGGCTCCAAAACGCCAAGGACATAGTTCCTCTGGAGATGGATCTGATGTTGATTCTGAGACTGGAGCTCCAAAAACCAAACTAAAGCCGTTTTTCTGGGATAAAATGGCCAACCCTGATCAGAAAATGGTTTGGCATGAGATCAGCGCCGGTTCATTCCAGTAAGCGTAATTTGAATCTTGTAGTTCCTAACTTTTGTGTCCGGGGCTTACCTGACTCGCATTCTGCTTTCAGGTTCAACGAAGAGGCGATGGAGTCTCTGTTTGGTTACAATGATGGGAACAAAAATAAAAAGGGTCAAAGGGGAGACTCATCTCGAGAATCTCCTGTCCAATATATACAGATAATTGACGCCAGGAAAGCCCAAAACTTATCTATTCTTCTCCGAGCTTTGAATGTAACAACAGAGGAAGTCGTCGATGCCATCAAAGAAGGTATATCGACTCGCTAAATCTCACCGTCTCTTTCTCTTTTCTCTAATTGGCTTTTGCCACTAGGACTCACTGTGACTTCTTCTCTGTTCCTAAGGTAACGAGCTCCCAGTGGAGCTCCTACAAACATTGCTGAAGATGGCTCCAACTTCGGAAGAAGAACTCAAACTTAGACTATACTCGGGCGATCTTCACCTACTTGGCCCCGCAGAGCGATTCCTGAAAATTCTTGTCGACATACCTTTTGCATTCAAACGTATAGAGTCGCTTCTATTCATGATCTCACTTCAAGAAGAAGTCTCTGGCATCAAAGAATCTCTGGCAACTCTCGAGGTAACTCACTGACAACAAATACCCTCAAAACGAAGAATCTACACATCACTTACCATCTTCTATATGCAAATCTCCATGTGTTCTCTCTTTGTCTCAGGTGGCTTGCAAGAAACTCAGAAACAGCAGACTGTTCCTAAAACTACTAGAAGCAGTTCTCAAGACAGGAAACCGAATGAACGTAGGAACATTCCGAGGCGACGCGCAGGCTTTCAAACTCGACACTCTCTTGAAACTCTCTGACGTCAAAGGAACTGATGGCAAAACCACACTCTTAAACTTTGTTGTTCTTGAGATCATCCGTTCCGAAGGCGTTCGCGCTCTCCGCCTCCAGAGATCAAGCCGGAGCTTCTCAAGCGTTAAAACAGACGATACCAACACAGATTCAAGCCCACAATCAGTCGAGCGTTACCGAAGCACGGGACTTCAAGTGGTTTCAGGATTAACCACAGAGCTTGAAGATGTCAAGAGAGCAGCAATCATAGACGCTGATGGATTGGCTTCAACGTTAACGAATCTAAGTGGTTCGCTTAAAAATGCGAGAGAGTTTCTGAAAGCGATGGACGAAGAGAGCGATTTCGAGCGAGCTTTAGCTGGATTCATAGAACGTGCTGATGGAGATATCAAGTGGTTGAAGGAAGAAGAAGAGAGGATCATGGCTTTAGTGAAAAGCTCTGCTGATTATTTCCATGGGAAATCGGCGAAGAACGAAGGGCTGCGTTTGTTCGCTATAGTGCGTGATTTCTTGATAATGCTGGAGAAAGTTTGTAGAGAAGTTAAGGAAACGACGATGGTGATGGCGACAAAGACGGGGAGCAATTCGGGTAAGAAGGAAATCGAGATGATGACTCCGGAGAGTAATCAACCGTCACCGGACAACATTCGACAGCGTTTGTTTCCGGCGATTGCTGAACGGAGAGTTGACAGTTCCGATGATTCAGACGATGACGAGAGTAGTTCATCTTAGTTTTTGATTTTCCGGATAAAGTTGCGGTTGAAGACGCCGTTTGGAAAGGAGATTGATCGCCGGAAACATAGAACAGAAGAGAAGGAGGAAGCCGGATATTTTATGTTTGACAAAAAGGCGTGGAAATGTCTTTTCCCCGTTGACCAGTTTGTTCGATATTATTATTATTGTACCTTTTTAATTTATTAATCTTACATATATAATCGTATATTTGTATAACTATTGCCCTATTTGTGAACTAAAAGAAAGATAGATACGCATTTTTAGATGTCTAAGGAAACCAAAAAAAAGGGTTTTAATTGTTGACTTGTGGATGTGAATTGTAGCAACAAAAGTTGTTGTTTTCGATTCGACAATAGCTGGTTAGCACAAATGATTTTACACTTCAATTCGTAGTAAGAAGACAGATTCCTAACAAATGTCTCGGGGATTTTAAATTAGCAAAATTGATCCTACATTTCATTATGGCACAAAGATTGCTTACAAGTAGTTTCTTGCTATTTCTGTATAATTCAGTTTCTACCAGCAAACAACTTCTTATTTATACTACTTTTCTTTTTTTGGTGCCAAACTTTAATAGACATTAGGAACAAGAACACGAGAACTATTATTACTGAGGTAACAAAAAAAGAAGAAGAAGAGATACAACCTAGTCAAATGATTCTCGACTCTGAAAACTATTTTAGCCTAATCTAACCAGAATAACAATAACCCAACGTTATTGTCAATTTCCAAAATCACATATATGGCAGAAGCTATGCACAATAATGTCGGGGAAAGCTGAGGCTCACTTGCTTTGCTCATGGATAAGAGACTATTTATAGTAACTGTTGTGTTGCCAGGCTGCTCGCTTTCCCAAAAGGGAAACCTTCTGAATATTAAAAGTTTCCCCCTTTTTACCTAACTATCCCATGTCGCTTGGAAGACATGTCGTCTGTTTCTTAGCCACTGCAACAGTTCTCTATCTAGTGACGAGTTATTGAGGACGGCATCAAACATCGGACTTCCAAATACTCCCGGGGCGCTTTTGAACATCCATATTTTGTCCTTTGCCCACGGTTTTTGAGGTTGCTTAGACTGTATTCAGAGATAATAAAATAACCATGTCATGGACAGTGTAGACAAATGAAATACATTTCAGAAGTGGGTCAAGTAAAGAAATTACCATCTGTGAAACCATTGTTTTCACCGTCTTTGGGCCATAAACACGATGCTTCGATGGTTTCTGGGCCTTTGCATAGAAGGAAGCAACCTCGGGTAAAGACAAGCAACCTCGGGTTCCTTTCACCAGTGTAATATCTGGATCAGTATTCGTCTGTTCATACCAGTAAATTAGCTGCCCGAGACAATAGTTCTCGCCATAAGTCTTCCGATACTCCTTTATACTCTCACCTAACTTGTCAGCATACTTGGCCCCCAAATCTAACGGACTAATGTATACAGGAGAAGAGATAAAGGACTTATATTCCTGCGACATATCAAGACCCATATGTCAGAAAAAGTTCAACAAGATTTTGTTCTTTTTCGTCACTCAAATTATACGAAAGAACTTACCCGAACTTTGAAAAAGCACTTTGTATAGGCATACATGTGAATTAAATCAGCTGCAGCATCATTCCGACACTTGTATGTACAAGGGAGATCTCGGATCTCATCTCTCAACCTTCATGGAGAAATATTCTTTGATGAGTGTACTGTTTCCTAAATGCTTTTCAAGCATAAAGTAATATGATAGATGTACTCACCAAAGTAATGATCGCTGAAGTTCCTTAAGGACATCAGCAGATCCAGATGGATCATGTGCACGAATCTTGGATCTGAGTTCATTAAGAATGCCTTCTTCCACGTGCGGTGACAGGCACTGAAGAAGCTCATCAACTAAGGAGCCATCCCCGTTCCATAAAAAAGAGACTGTTTCTTCAGGAGCAAGCCTCTCCAGCGGAGGAGGAGCGTTCTTTGGATCCCCAAACACACGTCTCATAACATATCTTACCTGTGTGTATAACACTAATCAGAGACTACCTTCTATTGGGAAAAACATTTTACAACACTTGCACACAAAAATGTGAAAGGCAAAGCTGATAACACTATGTTTGTTTTTATGAAGAGAGATTGCAGTTACCTTGTCAAGTGTAACAGCCAAATTCTGAAGCCTCTGATTGTAAACACCCTCAGCCTGTCTCATCAAAGTTACAGGTATAATACGCATATAAGAGTTGGAGAAAAACGCAAACCCCAATTTACTACATCCCAAAGCCAGCACAGAGTTCCGAGGCACAAAAGACATGAACTATTGAAAGAACCCGGAAAATGTGAAAAAGATTGATAGTCTCACCTGAACTTCAGCATCACTTTTCTCAACATCAAGGAGTATATCTGAAAAATATTTTCTCTTTTCTTCCAGATTATGCTTAAGAATTTCCTCTGGAAGCTTAGTTCTCTCGAAATTGATGAATCGCACCTTTATGCACAAGAAACTTTTGGTCAGAAGTTGTAATCCCATCATTAGTGCTGCGATAAACTAACATAAAATGATTCAAGACTAACCAGACGAGCAGAATACGCAATCACCCAATCTGGCAGCCCGCCAAGCAAACAACTTCCCAGTCCAGCTCTTCCCAACTCAAGATAATCTTCTTCTGAAACTGAATTCAGTATACAAGCTTCTAGCATCAGTCTGTGTCGATCCAGCAGACCATGCCATTCCTTCAACACCTGTTACAAATATGGTTCAGAAAATTAAATCTACATTCAAGGGACAAGTAAAAAGATTTATTAAACTTTGGTACAAAAAAACTAATTACTCATTAGTGAACAAGTATACAGGTACAGCAAACCTCTAGCCCTTTACAATCCATTAACGGAGTCAATATCATTACTCTTACGTATCTTTGATACCAGTAATATAATCATATATCTGTTAACAGAGTAAGTACCTTCTGAAATGCACCTTCACCAGTGAGATTCAAGTAGCTGCCTCGGCATACTTGGCTACCACACAAGCAAACAGACGCTTCATATTCTTCCTTACTCTGTTGCAGACATAAGTTTCATTCTTTAGACAGTGGAGTGGAAACATAAAGATTAACCCAACGAAATAATACTTTCCTACTGTAGGAACTGGATAAGAAGGGAGAGGGAAGAACAGACCTCAGTTACAGAATTATAATCAAACGTTATCTCCTCGCCATATTCAATAGAACGTACTGAATAGATGCCAATCTGGTAGTGTCCATCCACCGCGGTAACCCTGGAAGCACCAGATGACAAAGGGGAAAAATGAGTGAACTTGTTTATAACTTATTAAATATGAAGACAGTCAAGCTGCAGGGGTTCTCCAGTCCAATTGTTGAAAATGTATGTATGCATAAGTAAAAGAATGAGACTACCAACTGCGTATGAGCAGAGCAGATACAATCATAAGCAAATGTTCGTAAGTGTATCCAGACAAATTTATAAATAATCAATTGATATGTGTGTAAGTATCTGAGCAGACTTAGGCAGGCTAGTTTATGCATGCATCGTGTATGAAACTAATTGTAGCAACTGTCACTTGGTTCTGCTCTCTGAATCCAAAATTCTGGAGGAATTAGATGATTGCAGAGGGGGAGAATTTAACTTACTTCGCTTCACAGTTAGGTCGACAAGAGTGACAAATTCGACTCGCATAATTAGCCTTGTGCATGGCATCAACAACAACTAAATCATATCCATCGGCATCACCCTGCCATGCAACATAAAAAGTAAGAAAATGGTCTTACAATATTAAGTACAATCCCAAGCATCATATTTTCTTCATACCTTTGGTCTCTCGAGATATATATTGTAGAACTCTGGTGCAGGATCAGTTTTGTTTTCCTGCAAGGAACGAATTCCATCTTGCTTCTCAAACCACTTCCAAACAGGATAAACCTATAATATCCAAAACAAGTCAGCATTTACGTTCAGAGCTCCCTTTAAGAGAATGTTTCAATATCTAAGCACAGCACGCCCAGTGAATTTCAGAAATTGTTTCTAATGCAGCTGAGTAACTGACAAACACAAAGCTGCAGACCCACCTCTCCAAGAAATTCAACAACAAAATCTTCTTCTACAAAACCACCTTGTTTGTTGCACACAACACCGAGGCCCTACTTGGACAAAAAAGTAGAAACAAAGCAGATTAATACAAAAGTCCTAAAAATATTGATGGATTCCTATGAAAGAATAACAAAGCCATACCTTCCGATAAGAAACATAATTATCATCAGAACGACTTTCTATAGCTTTTAAGACGCCTTGACACATCCTCAGTGTTCGTATATCACACTCTTCACGAGCACTCTCTTTGAGCTCTTCCATCACAGGCCTTAAAGGGAATACCATGGGGGTGTTTCCAGTTCCAGTGAACAACCTAACTTGTCTGTTCAGGGTACGTAAGACTACATCTTCTATAAATGAATGTTTATCCTGCAGTGACCAATCCAATTCTCCGGGCATAGAATCAAGTAAGAGGTTATGGGTGTAAGGATCGATTCCATAAACCTCTTGCTCTAAAACCTCATCGCCTAGAAGCTTTCTTGGTTTATACTCCTTGACTTCAGGTAGTTCCATATCTAACTCTTCAATGCCATTTCTTTGTGCATTAAGCTTCTCACCATAGTCCTCTGGCAAAGAAACCCGCATCTTTCGTTGTACCTCCTCCTCGTCCGCGACAATTGCGTACTCTTCAATCACTTCATATTTCCTAGTGACTGGTGGCACAAGACTAGCTTTGGTCATACGTGCACCCCATTCACGCTCTTCGGTCACAGAATCAAAGGATTCGTCTGCTGTGAAGTATCTTTCGACGCGTAAGTCCTGTGATCGACCTTCTGAACGGATATCTGATTCACTTTCTGAAGCTGAAGCTGAGCTATAATTGTCACTCTTGCCATTGTCAGAGAGCTCGGACGATGTTTCACTTCCCGAACCAAATGATTTACGATTCAGTCTAGACAAACGCCTTTTGATTTCTCGGTCAGATGCATATTCTCCGTAGTCCAAAGCACCATTTACACCAAATGTGTCACTAGTCCTGCTCATGTACTTCTTTTCAGTTACTGATTTGCTCAACTTCTTGTTGTACTTAGAGGCTGATGAGAGCCCTGAGCCATCTTGCCATGACTTCATTAACTCATCTCTTCCATATGAAGAGGTGACCATAGAGACCTCTTCCAAACGTGTGGCAAGTTGAATAAACAGTGAGATGATTCGGTTCATGTCTTTGGAGCCTCCCCGATTCCTCCCTCTGGATACATAAAATAAAATCAGAAGAAAAAATACAAAACAAGTAGCAAGGAAATTAAAATAAAAATAGCTCCTACCTTGTTTACAACAGATTACCTCCTACTTAAGAACTAGGAGTCTAGGGAAGCAAATATTCAACACCAAGGCATAAATATTAGAAATAAGAAATCCTACAGCCTAACATGCCGAGGGCCAGAAACCGAGCACATGGCAAGAATATGATTATTGACTTGAGAAATTATAATAATCCAGAAAGAACATCCGCAGTCATTCAATAGATTGGTTGGCAAGCAGAGGCTCAGTAGCGAAGAAGTAACTTATCTATAATTTGCAAGAAAAAGATTTGGAGTAGTATTGGCATAATCATGTACTAAAAGAAGCCACCCAAACAAAGAAGAAGGAAGCCATACTTAATAGCTTCCCTGCACATCCGGCTGATATCCTCCTTGACAGATTTCAAACCATGACTAACGTAGTAACCGTTTTTCATTTTTTCTTCTATTTGAGCAACCTGGTAACCAAAAATACATAAGTCTAATTTTTAACAGATGAAAAAGAAATGATAGCAGACACGAATACCAGAAAACACCTTTAAAGCAAAGAAGTCAAAAGTATTCTGCTTCATGATACCCCTAAGGCTTGAAGCAAGGAATTCCTCCACTCGCTTATACCCGTGTTCTGACTTTTTAATCGCCCATCGCCTGATACGAGCATCCCTGGATAGTATCGCCGATGATCTCCTTGCATCATACAATTTTGAGCGTTTGTACAAGCTTCTTCGGAATAACTGATTGGCTGAGTCTCGCTTTTCGACTCGATCAAAGTAATCCTTAAGGTTTCCAAAATCATCTGTATCACCCCCTAAGCCCTTAGACTTAGCAACATCTATAATCTGTTCCAGACTCCTTAATCTGGAATGTAATTCACCTGATCGAGGATGCTGGCATCTGAGCCAACTTACTTTTTTATAGCTCAATGTCAAATCCCCAAACTGGGAGCAGCCTGTGATGTCTACAGATGATATATGGGGAAATAAACGAAGAATTTCCTCAAGCATGCTGGCAGTCACGTCTGTACAACCAACCAGAATTATAGAGTCTATCTTCTCCTTGTTGTAAGTGTTCTGCAAGAGAATGTCATGTCAGATCAATGAAAATACAAAATTACTCAAATACTGTAAACGGAAAGCACAGAGTGTTCACCATGATACTCCAGAGCCTAGAATCTGTGCAGTTGGGACCCAAAGAAGATAAGTCAACTTGTCTTGAAATATTCTTGTATGAATTAACAGTGGCCTTCCAATGTCTACAAGTCATGGAAGCAAATGCAAGTGATTTTACATCATATCTCAACAAATGAAACACCCGTGCTAATGCATGACCATCCAACAGACCCCAGTAAATCCCCTCGGTGCCAGCAGATCCACTTCCTTCAACATGGAAGGTAGCGTCCCCACATAAATCCTCAAATGCCAACTCATCCTTCGGAAACATTTGTGCATCTTTCACTTCAGAATCTTCTCCACTTTCACCAGCCGTCAATCGAGCTCTTTTCGTATAGCACGAATCAAATTCTGAGGTTTATGAACCAAAAACAAAAGAGAGGAGAGAATAAATGTTTGGAACATTTAAAAGCAGGAATTGAACATTGGTATAACCAGAAGGAAATGAAGTAAAGAAGGAAATAGACACCCAAGTTCAGAAACCGAGAATGACTTGAAGAAAACTGAGCAAAAAAGCATGAGTTAATAAGATGAACGGGATGGCATTTAAATTCTGGTAGTTATCCATACCTGAAGACTGGTACATGTACTTGTCAGTCTCTTTCTTTGGCTGTCTTGCATGGATCCAAGAGTCTAATACATCGTTTATGGCAGCAGAAAACTCCCGACTTTTGAATGTTTTCATAACCAATTGATGCAATTTCCCACGGAAATAACCAAGAAACTGAGGGTGCATTCCATGGAACGAGCTTAGACTTGTGTCCATTTCAGAATGCTTGAAATCCTGCGACTCTGAGACAACAAGGCCTTGACAGTCTGAAGGCAGAGCTGGGGTTTTACCCTGAAGCTTGGCAATGGTTTCAGGAGCTTTTGTGATAGACGTAACAGGGACCCAGATTTTATCAGATTTCCTGAAGACACTGCTGTGGCTCTTTATGAAACCTTTATCCACCAATATCTGGAGTTCCGAAAATGGCAGAGGTCCTTGTTCTTGCCCAGCACCATCCATGTAGAACCAATCACCCAAATGCAATTGCAAATCATCGACTGTACACAGACGATCCCTAGGGGTGTTCACAGATTTGTCGGTTCTCCAAAATCCCTGCAAATCTTGACTACCGCAAACTGTTGATTGAGAATGACTTTCGACCGATTCCCTCTTAGAATCACTAGAGGCAGGGGATGGACGAGCAGGCCTTGAAGAGCACTTTTCCCTACCACGAACTTTTACACGGGGATCAGGAACTGATGAAACTTGATCATTAATGACCAATGAGTTAATCCTGACTACAGACAGAACACTAGCCTTTACTCCCCTCGCCTGATTTCTCTCATCTACACCGGAAAAAGCCCACAGGGGAAGTTCAAGCCTAGAGCTACAGAGAGGATAATACAAATCATCCTTGTGATGCCACCGAGGATCCTCATTACCAGACTTCTGCATCAGGCATAATGGGAAACCATCATTCAGAACCATTTTCTTTTTGTAATATCTATCTTGAGAAGCTTCATCGTGTCTTATCCAGTCCCCGCCTTTGCAAGACCAACGACCTGAAAACCAGCTGCCTATCTCATCACTCTCAAAACCATCAACATTGTCTGACTGAAATTCTTCGATCGCCCTTGTTGTGGGCTCGGAACATCCTGACAACTCCTCATCCAATAGATCCCACGGTTTTCCCATTGGATGGCGACACCATGTGATATCTGCAAATACCAGTAGAGCTTCTAAATAGTGTCATGGAAAAGTGGAGCTAAACAAGAAGCTATGACTGTTAAAATGAAGAAAACATGGAGCTAAAGAAGCTATGACTGTTCAAAAATAAGTCTTGTAAATGAATCTCCAAGTTCATGCATAGACCATCATATGGCAGTAGGCGGCTATTACATCTATAACAAACATCAAACACTTCCAAAGGCTACAAATGATTTAATTAATATTGATATAGTTGGCCATTTAAACATATCTAACATAAGTAGATATAAACATTTGTATCGTACGGTATCCTGTAGTAAGAGAAGTTGGGAATGGAAACTGCCAGAAAGGAACCGAAGCAAATAGAAAGTTTTTTAACATGCTACAACAAAAGTGCAAGTGGTGCCCACGAAACATACCTTCAGAAGGCACAAACTTTCCAATCTCCTCAAGCTCAACTTTAACCTGCAGAGCTTCTGCAAACTCATAAAAATAAGCTTATCTTAGGTATGCCATAGCAATAAAGTAAATATATTAAGAACATGCTCCAGATATCTGCTAGCATTTTGGGCTGAAAAAGCGTCAAATTTGTGGCCATAAAGATAATATATGTACATCTGTTACAGTACCTCCCAGTGTTTCATATTCCCTGCCAGGGGTGATAGTAGAACCCTCCAAGAGACTCGCGATCCTCTTATCAATCTGGAAATCTTCATAATGTTCTACTAAAAGTTCATTAGAATCTAGTATGGACACTGAATCAGGCAATGAATCTCCAACTTCTTGCTCCATAGAAACTGCTTCGCCAGCATCTGCAATGTCTTCTAATAAATTACCAGGCGCTTCAGGAGGATTGACGAGCTGTGTCACTGCATCTGACACGACTGATGGAAAATTCATGTTGACCACAGGAGATGTTGCATTTTCAATAGTGACCCACCTATTATTATCTGAATGTTTAATCATATGATCAGAGAAAAGAATGCATTGCTCCATAAGAGCTTTAAGCTCGGATAATTTTGCAGGCCCATGTTCCATGCCATAGTAATCAAGATAAAACCACTTCCCCAAGGATGAATCAGCCGCCATAGGCTCATGAGGTGGTGTGTCACAAATGTCCATATCTACCTCCATTGATGGCAACTCTTCGGTAGAGGCTTCACCAACTTGCACAGACTCTTTTCCCTTTGCACATGGACTTGGAATCTTGGATGGATAACAGAGAGAATTTTTCTCAACCACCGGATTATTGTTGTACAAAATGTTTTTACCTTGCAATTCTTTGCTTGATAAGGTCGACTCTTTTCCATTAGAATCCTTATTTCTGTGCTTATTCTCAAGCTCCATACCAGTCTGAGAATCCCTCCTCTCCCTTACTCCACTTTTTCTACTTATTTCTCTGCAGCCATTACGCCTGTTACGATCGCTCTGGGGATCTTCCATATAATTAGGAGTACAGTCCCTGCGATCACTGGGCCTAGAGCGATCATGAGGTGACCACTCAGAGTAACTTGGACTTCTTCTATAATCATGGTGACGACTGAGGTCACGTGGAGACCTTTTACGAGCATGTGAAGACTTCTCAAAGATGTATGGCGATCTCTCCCGGGCATATGGCGACCTCTCCTGATGGACGGGACTTCTATCCCTGTGTTCATGGTATCTAGACCGGTCGTGTGGGGACCGGTCAGATCGTGCAGGGCTGTGTCCATGTCTGTCTGAAAAAGCCCTGGCAGGAAAAGATGAGTCTTGATGCTTTCTAGGATACTTTTCCAGAGATGACGTTTTAGATGAATATGAATCTTTGTGCAGTCTCTCAACAGAGTGACGTGAATAGTGGTCTGAGTGAAGAGAGCGGGAACAATCATCAGAAATTTTTCTACATTTGGAGCTTCCATAATCCCCATAATCAGCATAGGAGTGTTTGCGCTCAATGCTACCTGGTTCAGCTCCATGTCGCTTCAATTTGTTCACAGTAGAAGAGTACTCCTTTACAAGATTATTGGGATTGTTGTATTCGTTCTTATGTAAACTTTCCTCTATTACAATTTTAGAACTGATCCTTGGAGCCCTGTCGTTCCCACTTCTGAAGTCTCTCCGGCGATAGGTATCCTCATTCGCAAACCTTCCACCGGGTGGGGTACGTTCATATTCATATTCATATTTCCACGTTTTCTCTCTGTCTACTCCATTCCTACGAGATCTGATGTGGCTATGATCATCCTTTACTGTATCCATCTTCTGCCATCTGTCTGGGATGAACTCCCCTTTCTCAATTTCGTCACTGGGATCTCTCCATGATCTGAATTCTCTCTCTTCTTTATCTCCTTTCCTGTACTTATCTGAGGACAAATCCCTTCTCTCCACATACCCTTTATGATATTGCAGGTAACTGAACTCCCCCTTCGTAGTTTCATCTTTCTTCCAACTCTCCCCAGCGATCTCACCCTTTTCGATCTCACTCCTCTGCAATGGCTTTACTGGAGCGATTTCACCGTTCTCCAAATCCCCAACCAAATCCACATGAGACTTTAACGTACCTAATTCACCCTCTTCCACTTCATCCTTAAACCCAGAGTCTCCACCGTTTTCCACTTCTCTATTACTACTAGTTCCTCCTTTCCCCTGCAGAAATTCACTCTTCTCATCCTGCGCCTTCGTCTGCAGCTGTGATTCTCCAGGGAGTTGCAATACCTGCGGTGGCTGCTCTTTCAACTGCTCCTCTGATTGTTTCAGTTGTTGTTTCTGCGGCTGCTTCGGCTTCCTCACGACCACTTTACGGATTACCTTAACAATTCTCTTCTTCTTAGGTGGCTGAGACGCAGAGGGTTTAGCTGGCTGAGACTCCGGGAGCTTAGTTGAGATGGAAGTATGACCATTCTCCGAAGTATCCGCACTCTTGCTATCATTGTTGCCTCCACAAAGCGTCTTCTCCACAATTGGGAGCTTTTCCATGATATTCAGCAGAGGCATGCATGCGACACCCCCATCGCTCATGGAAACCCCACCAATTTCTCTCTACCCAACGCTTCCCTAATCTCCCCCTTTTCCGGGGATATCAATACTCATGCTTCAGAATCCACCGCCAAGTTTGTCGCCGTAAATTCAACAACCTGCAACACACAAAAAAAATAAAAAGCAATCAGTAACAAAACTGAATGTAGGGGTTTCCCCAGCTTAAATTACCCAACGCAACAAAAGGGGAAGAACGAAAATCTCAAAACCCTACAGGACGAATTGATGAAATAGAGGAGACGGGGAGACGCGAAAACAACGAATTGAAGGCGGGAATTTACCGGGAGGGGATAAGAAAACCTAGCGAAACGGATCAAGAGCCCTTGAATGGAGATGGGAGGAAAATGAATGAACGTGAAAAAGAAAGAAAATTTCTCCAGAAGAAGAGAACAGATCGAGGTCAAAGAAAACAAATCGAGAAGAAAACCCTAGAAAGCTCTCACTAAATCTCTATCTATCTGTTCCCGTTTCGCCGGGAAATCTCTGTGGCCGCGTGTTTATTCTCTCTGCAACCTTCGCTTCTCTTCTGTATCGTTGTGCTCTC
This sequence comes from Eutrema japonicum, assembly GCA_030161315.1. NCBI lineage: Eukaryota > Viridiplantae > Streptophyta > Magnoliopsida > Brassicales > Brassicaceae > Eutrema > Eutrema japonicum. The sequence goes on from BSQW01000011.1 coordinate 19,567,794, forward strand.
TCTCTCCTCTCTCTCCCCGTTATGTTTTCTGAAAGAAGAAGCCGTCGTCGTGTTAATACTTTTTTTTTTCTGTATATTTATTTTCCTTACTGGGATTTTTTTTTTCTCACACTTTTCTGATTTTCTCGCATTAATTAATTCTTATATGAAATTGCTAATAGTATATAGAAAATAGGGAAAAAAATAAAGGAAGATTTCGTTTAATAATCTAATTTTTATATAATTTAAAAACTAACTCATGCTTTCAAAATTTTGATAACATTTTTAAAGTAATAAGATAATAATACCTTCGTAAAATTTGAGAATATATAATTATAAAAAATTACATTTTAATATACATTGGATAAACCGTCGATCACTACTAGTTCGGATACTCACAAACTATCATACACTGTATTGTCTTTGTAGTTGTCCACATAAGAAGATATGTTGCCCTTATCAAACTCACCAGTGACTTACCATCACTTTGAATATACGTTGGTTTTTTTTTTTTTTTTTTGATGCCTTTCGATTCCCGGAGTAATCCTAAGCCCAAAGACCCATACTAATCTCTTGGGTGGGAGTGACACAGTCCACTTATAATGCCCCATTTGGCCAAGTGCTTGTCCTGGTAATTTCGCTTCCACGGGGAATCGATTCCTGGCCTAGACCAACAGGGCCGACACTCACCGCAGGAAGGGAACCACCCGACCACCAACAACTTGGTTAATATACGTTGGTTGATATTCTATATTTTATCAACTTCACCATTTTTGGTGATCCAAAAACGACACCTTCCTTTTAGCGTATATATAACACAATTAGGAATGGCCATTTCGATTTTGGTTTCGGTTTCGGTTCAGTTCGGTTCGATTTGATTAAATCGGATTTAATCAAAATCCAACTGAATTCAACCGGAATTAATTTGATTCGGTTTGTATTCAGTTTGGTTTATTCATGAACTATTGATTATTATTTTTTATCGATGACCTATTTAAAAAAATGTGTTGCATGCTTAGTTTTTTAATTTTTATTCAATAGAGATTGATTTAAGTTAAATAAGCACTATATAACGTGAACACAATTCATAGTTTAACGTCTATTTTTTAATTAGACCTTTCTACGTGGATGAAATATGTTTGGGATAAATATGGACATTTCTATATAGACAAATTACGTGGTAACATGTGTTGTCCATGGTTTTTTTTTAGGTACGACCTCTAGATCAAAATGGGCTTTGTTTTGGGCATACGGCCCAAACACCCCATACTTTTGCACCGGACCTTGGAATCTGCGGAACTAAGAGATCCGATATTGACCACCTGCCCCTGGACTCCCCGTAACTGACAATGTAGGCCACGCTGTCAGGTGCGTGGAGGTTAGAGACTTAGTGGTCATGAGGAAGATAGGTTATCCTTCCCAGCTTCGCATATGTGTCAGTGATCTGGATTTCGCAAGAACTGTGAAGAATGACCTTCACATGTTACTGGGAGCAGAAGACTCGGAGAATGGACAACTACGACAACATGAACCCTGGTATGAAGGGATTCATGTCAGATACGCAAATCAATTAGGCGGGAATTAATAAACAGTTTGATACTTGTATATTTTTTCTCCAATATGCAATAAGAATATATTCAAACTTATGTTCATGCTTCTAGCAACCTACAGATCATGCAATTTATGTCGTTTGCTCATGCCTGATAGGTGAAAGTGACAACACTTTGAACATAAGGAAGAACAACGGTATGGGAGATGCCCATACCGTGCATGATCCGCTGCTTCCAAGCCATACACTGAGAAGGATAGCGATGCATCAAGGCTTGGTCGAGAAGCAGACGAATACAACCAAGAAAAATAGGTGAGAAGTCAGACCAATACTGGGTACACGACCCATTCAACGGATCCAACATCCGAACCGATGACCCAACAACCCGACAACTAAGGATCCGACCTGGTATGCTAGCATGAGCCAGGTAAAACTCTATAAATATTTCTCTTTCCCCAACGGAAAAAGGGGTTCACTAATTTCTCATATTCTCTCTAACCACTTGAGATATTTCGTACTAAAAAATTAGCTTTCCTTTCTTTTTGAGACTCTAAGTCTCACATTCCGACCATTCTCCGGTCACTTTCACGGTTGTCCCTATATCGTGGAGTTCTTACACCCAAACTCTTGATTTCTTCTCTTTCACTACAAAAAAATCCACCATTCAAAACCCATTGCGGATCCACCCTTTCCTGCAGACCCAATCAGCACTTTCCTTCACTCCGTTTTCCGAACACTAGTTTCGTTCTCTGATTTTGCCACTATGTGGTCTTTTTATCATTTTCTAATTTGGGCGTCGGAAAGCATTCGGAAAATACACCAATATTGTGTTTTCCGGACCTTGACGTCATTTCTTGTTTTGTAGGAGACTTGCCCCCTAAAAACAAAAAATCCCATAAACAAGATATTTTCACTTTTCTATTTTAAATTACTTTTATAATAGATATTTTGGTAATTTTGAATTTAAAAACATGAGTTAGTTTTCAGGTTTTTGAAAACATGAATCTATACTATTAAAGCATATACATTTTTGTGTCCAAACAAGAATAAATACATATAAGGTTATAATTTATGTGGATAACTATATATGTCGCCAAACATTTATTTAAAAAAAAAATAATCTACATAATATCTTTATTGTTAGATATAGATATTCTAATTAATTATAATATTTATAAATAATATTTAATCTCTATTTAATTGATTAAATTATTTTAAATATAATAACATTAATCCATGATTGTAGAGATTAAATATATATTTTATGTTTGTATGTGGTTACCTTGGTACCTAAGAGGAAAGATTTTAATCCGAATTTAAAACTTTAAGTGACTTCCAAATTTAAAAAATTTATATTTGGTTTAATCTGTTTATTTAATTAAACCATAATTAGATAAAATTAATGATATAAATCTTATTATTAAAAAATATGTTGACTTGGTAAAATTTCAAATATTCAAAATTAATAAATATTTATATTATACGTTAATATGGTGAGACAGGTTAGGGTTATGTTTTTACAATTGCGGTCCTTTGTGGGTTGGTTTGTCAAAATATGCAAGATATCATGCTAATTCGAGGCATATTAAAAGGACGGGTTAGCCCATTTTAGCACTCATAAATATATAATTTGTGAAATTTGATTTTAATAAAATAATAAAATAATTAGTTGTGTGGTATTCTAAATTTACATAATAACAAAGTTTACAATTAAGATTACATCGATATATACTTAATTAACTCATACTCTTATTCTACTAATATCCACCATATGATAACAGCATATAACTTTTATAACAATTTATTTTTTTGACAAATATCAAACTTTTCTATCATTTAAGGTTACATAAATCACATAATCATGAAATTTTTCATTAAAATTTAATTCAAACATTTTTGTTAGTGTTTGCTCAATATAAATTTCACAAAAATAATATATAAAAATTATTGACATGCACACAACATGGATTAGAATCTAGATTCCGCATAGCACGAGTTAGAAATATAGTATAAACATCCAAACACATATTGCATAACAAATCAACAAAGTATTATCCTCTCACTAAAAACTTAAGAATAGCAAATTCAACATATTTGAATCAATAATACTTAAATTAGATTTTATTTCTCAAATCATCTTTATATATTTTAAAATTTAGTCTACAAAAAACTTTATCCTGCGCGGATTAGAATCTAGTTAGTTTTGAATATACATAAGTTTTTTGGAATATTATTACAAATTTCCTCAAAAATAAATGACAATAGTAAAAATAAAATGGTAATCGAAAAAATCTTATATATAATAGCAGAGTTCTCTCTCCATATAGGGTTTCCACATCAGCAAAACCACAAATTTTAACATTAAAACATATTTAAAATATTTATTTACTACATGTCTATTTATATTTATCATTACTTTTATTTAAAACAAATTGCAAAAATACTAAAAAATTTAGTGTAAGTAAATAGAAAAACATAACAATTCGTTATTAAGAATTAAAGAAAATTATAATACTAATTGGATAAAAAAAATGAAATATTTTTATTGAAAATGATATATTGTTAGATTTTCAACAAAAACAAAATAAATTGAAGATTTATCCTATTTAAAATGTTAAAATGTGTTTATAAAATTAAGAATGTAAAATAGATTTTACTACATATAGTGAAAAAATAAATTATTCAATTTTGGTCCAAGAATATAAAATTTTTATAATGAAAATTACATCATTTGAGAGTCACGAAAATACTATAAATTTGTGGTCAAGATAAGTTCTCACAACTAATTTTACAAAGTCGAGAACATGTAAAATATGATAAAGATAAGAGCAAATAAATAAAATTATGGATAAACGATAGTAGAGAAAATAAAAATAAAAATTTAAAAAGGAACTAACTGGTTATAAATAGTCAGAACTAAATAAAAATGAGTGTTAGGAGATCAGAAAATCAAAAGAAAATCAAGAATAATTAAGTTTTTCGGAATCTCTCTACAAATTTGTTCTAGAAAATGAAAAATTAGGTCAAGAATATATATATTTTTCTTTGCTTACATATATCATAGATGGAAGTCGAGTATTTACATGTAAATTTCATTAGAACCATATAAGAAAAGCTTGATATTTTTTACATGGCTTGAAATTTTAAAGTAGAAATTGTGTTTTTTAAGAAAAAAAATATAAATTTCAAAACTAAAATAGGAAAAAAAAATGCTTGAGAATGTTCAAACACTACCACAACAAAACATACATGTAAAGAGTGATACAAATTATTTTGTACCATATCGCGAGTGAAAATGCGATTGTACACCATACTTCAAGAGAACACACATGCTTGAGAATTCCTTCTTTGTATTAAATTCTAATAGTTTAATGGATTTGAAGAAGAGAAATATTTAAAATATGCTAAGTTTTGGGAAGAAAAGGTCATGGATGAAGTCCAATAAAAATATATTGCATGTCATTGGTGTTGTTGTATGTGTCAAATATTATGATGAATAACAAAAAGTGAAAAACAATTGTGGCACAAAAAAATGTCGTCAAACAATGTTAACATCACAAAGAAAGACGGTACACTTACTGTCTTAAAAATGGTGGCAAAAATCATTTCGTATTGTAAATTGTAAATATCGACACACTGATATATATATATATATATATATATATATATATGTGTATATAAATGAAAAATATGTAAGTTGTCAGTCTCTTAATAAATTTTATCATAACATACTTTAACAAAAATTTAAAATAATATTGAAAAGAAAATTGCCGCAATTAGTAACACTAATTTATTTTTATCAAATCTACCACCTTTTTAGCATTAAATTTTTTGATCAAATCTTCAAAAATTTATGTCTTTATAAATAAATAAATATATATATATATATATATATATATATATCATACAAAAATAAAAATAATAAGAAATATTTACTTGGTAAATTTATCGAATTAGTTGGTAAATTTATCGAATTAGTTGCTCATATGTCATTTAGGAGTTTTTTTAATTAATTATTTTCCCGCCAATACTCATTTTTGGACAAAAAAAATAGCATAATATCGGTCATTTACCTCGTTGTCGAACAAGCCCAAAAGTAAGGCCAATTCTGAACATTTTACCAATGAAATATCCATTTGGCGCTCAAGATATACGGTTTGAGCGGTAACATTTTCACCGTTAATAAACAGACATCAAGACTCTTCTTTAATCAAACGTGGTGTGTGTGAAGAAGCTTTTCTAATGGGCCCATTACTTATTGTGGGCCTTTCTAATAGGCCCATTACTTATTGTGGGCCTTTCTAATGGGCCCGTTGTTGATTGATTGCTCTTTCTTTTATTGAAGAACATCTCAACTTTATTCCAGAAGCTGAGAAAAAATAATAAAAAATTGACAAAAAGAAATTACTATACTTAAAGATTTTCTTACTAGATCACAAAATCAAAACCAATCCAATATGTATGATCGTTTTAGTGGGACATATTTGGATAGGATTTTCTTGATATGCATTTTGACTTGAGATTGATATCTGGAGATGAGAAACAAGATTGCAGAATTAAAAGGTTCAGATTCGATTCATAACAACAATATAGCATGTATCATGACATAATCAGAGTGGTAACTGATTCTGAGACGATATCTTCAAATCCAAAGGAAATGAAAGCATATGGTGAGCTACAACACAGAATGTTGATTACCGTACCAGGCGGTTTCAGGCTTAGGAAGTTTCTGCAGCTGGTTGCGTCACACCATGCTTGACCAAAAGCTTAGTGAGCGACTCGGGCGAGTGGACATGGTACTTAACATTCCCTGATGGAGTCAGAAACACCTCAGCAAGCTCGAGCTTCTCAGATGTCAAGCTAGTGCTGTCCATCGTCTTGCTCAGAACCTTGAGAGCAAGCTGAACCACCTCTTCCCTCGATGCATCATCCTTATAGTCCTGCTTAAGGATAGACTGAGCCGCTTGATTATTTGCTCCAACGGCTGCAGCTTTCCATCCGCCGTAGTTCCCACTCGGGTCACTCATATACAGTTGAAACCCGTGGTTCTTGTCCCAGCCTGCAAAAAGAAAGGAAACTCCAAACGGACGGAGACCGCCAAATTGTGTGTATCCTTGTTTGGTGTCACATAGAGACTGAACCAGCTGCTCAACGGGCATTGGCTCTTGGTACATAAAAGTGTAACGCTGAGCTTGGACCCGAGCGGTGTTGATAAGAATGTTGGCATCAGACATTATACCAGCCACTGCACAGGCCACATGGTCATCGATCTTGTACATTTTCTCCGTGGATGTAGAGGTTTGAAGAAGTTTAGAGGTGACTTTCTTCTCGCCGATCAACACAACTCCGTCTTTTGCCAAGATTCCAATTGCAGAACCAGCATTGCCAATGGCTTCCATAGCATACTCAACTTGGTAGAGACGACCTTCCGGTGAGAAGATCGTGGTGCGACTATCATACCTCCGAGACATTTTGAAACAGCTGCACCTACAAAGAAGAAACGACCAAATCTATATCAACGGAAGTTTCCATCTTTATTTGATTCAAAGATAACGGGTGCCTTCCAAAGACAATTGAAGCACATTATAACAGATTCAAGAAAAAACCTCCTTCTTACAAGCTACAAGTTCTCACAAGGTGAAGCCTTAAGTCTTTGTTCTGCACAATCGATTTTCCTAGAAGGCATCTCAGGGAAGATAAGACATACAAAAAAACTAGGGTACAAGTGAATCACTGAACACTGATTAAATTAAAATCCATTAACTTTCTCAGACTCAAATTGTCACAAAACATTCCACTGGCCCAGGAAAAAATTGGGGAAATTGCAACCTAGTGAAGACGAGAACTAAGAATCGCGTCAAGCTAGGGTTTATCTAAGCGAACAAAAAAATGTAAGATCAAATCAAAGAAATCTAACTAATTACCCAGATTTGACAGGAGTCACTTGTGAGCAAAGACAAACCGATCCCAACAAATAATAAAACCATCCATAGAAACGAAACGAGTGAATCGAATTTCGACGATGCTATGAACAAGAACAGCAGGAAAAGAAACGGCTTCGATTGAGAAAATTACCTCAACAAGTTTTCCTCTTTTCGGTTCTCGATTCCTTGATTTCGCTGAGAACTTCTGCTTTACTTACAAAACGAAAAACTTATTGCCAACTTGTTTGACAAGAAAAATAAATGAAAGCAAAAAAAGGAAAAAAAAAAACAAAACTCATTTTCCTTAATTTCTCGATTTGGGCCCAATACATTAGAACCCAATTCCTAATAATTATAAAGCCCACTGGCTCATTTCACACATGCGCTGGATTATTCGGTTCGGTTTGAAATTTTCGGTTTTAGATTATTTTTTTTCCAGAAAATAAGTTCCAAATATAACAGAATTTTATTTTAGTTACGTTCGGTTCGGTTTGATTACTGGTTCAGTTCGGATTCAGCTCTGTTTTGGATAAAATAGAACAAAATAAAAATAATTAAATACTACTATTTTAATGAATTTCGGTTTATATGGTTCGGTTCCGTATATAAAATTCTAGCTCGTTTGGATTCGGTTTGGTTAATCCGTTTGAGTTATTATAAAAATTCGATTCGATTCGTTTTGATTTGAATTTTTTTTCCCACACTTAGATGAATCGATACACAGTCCCTCCCAGTCTGGTGTCTTTGGTTTGATTTTTTATTTCTTGGTTATTTATGTTATGATTAAGTTACCACAACGAGAAGATAATGCTAAATAGGGACATTCACATGGTATGTGTAAATCCCATTTGAGTATTTCTGGTTCAATAGGGTGCTTCCGTGCGACATATCACATAAGATAGTATGGACCAAGTTTGTTTAGGGACTGATAGGTCAGAAAATCTATGACTTGGTTTAAGATTAATTTATTTTATGTTTTTCTGGTATAAGAATTACAGAATTCTAAGAGTTGTGTTATATTGTATGTAGTTCCTTTCAGCATGATGTCCATTGTTTTTTACATGTTTCTTCAACAATCTTCAAACTTATGTCCTATTTTCTTTTTCTTCTTATAATTCTTTTGTAGATAAACTCATTCATTGATTAATTAATATTTTTTTTATGAAACCATAACTCTTAATATTTTAATCACAATTCTAACGCAAATTACAAAAAATAAGAGAAAATCCATTTACCTTTACAATTAAAAATAATATTTGATTAAAAATAAATAACAAGTGTTTGTTTTAAATTATAATTATTATTTAACATGTGCAAACGCAAATCCTTAAAATAATTGAAATTTCATTTTACATTGTCATATATATATATATATATATTTTTTTTTTTTCTTAGGAGACCATAAGTTACGTACAAACGTAGATGGCGATCAGTGATCACCACATTTTCTGTGACACAAACTCTTAGTTACTTGTACGTTTGGAATCTAAAAACGAGAGTCAGGACCATAATCTTTTGTTGTTTTCTATATATGAATAGGGATTTTAGCCGATTCCCCCATGAACTATTCGGTTCCTGATTATTCATATACGAAATATCGATCAATGCTAAAAACATCATGAACTATCTATAATTTTTAATTTACTACATGAACTTACGAAAATTGGTCAATTTCACCAAAACCGTAAACGCTGTTTGTTTTCCGTTAACGGAACCTGACGTGTCTCAACGGTTTGGTTTGGTTTGCGATTAAACCAATTTTTTTTTTTAATTTCTCGGACCAAAACGGCGTCGTTTCGGTCTCAAAAACATTATACTATTTTACGCATCATCCGGAAATCGAACCCATATCTGGACTATGGCAGAGTAGTATTCTACCACTAGACTACTTGTGCTTCGTTGTACTTTCAAACACATAACTATATATATATATATATATATATATACACATAACACCGAAGCTTCCATTCTCGCCGGTAATCTTTCTCCCGTTATCTTCTTCGATTGATTTCAATTTTTTTTTTTTTGGTGCCTGATGTGTGGGTATATACACTTGAATCGCTTGTTTGATAAAAGTAAAATTCTCGTTATCTAAGTTTGTTAAGTGTATTCGACCAATTTCGATTTTTAGGTCTTTCACGGGAGGAGGAAGATGATCTTCGTTTCAAGGACATTTATTAGTCTTGGCTTCGATTCACCATAGACTCAATTCGTAAGGGAAAATCATCCATCTGTGTAGGCAATTTCCCGAGCTCACGCTACTTTTTCGGATTTTGCTAGAAATATTCTGGAAAATTTTCACTCTTTTCCAAAGATTTTCGTCTCCAATCAAAAAAGCTTCAAATGTCATCGTTAAAACAATCGAAAAAGCTCCAAATGTCATCGTTAGAACAAGAATTTTTCTCACAATGGAGAAACAAGAAGAGATTGAGATGTGTAAGAGCCAAAGACCAACAGATCTCACGCGAATCCAATTCCTTACTTGGGAGGAGAAACTCTTCTTGGTTTCTAGGTCAAGAGACCTTCCTCCTTCAATCCACGAGATTCTCCAGGTAAAACTCATCTCGGTTTTGTAAAATTGCTCAATACCACTCTTGGAAACGAAGCCAAACCGAGATTCACCATAGACTCAATTCGTTTCATGGACATATATATATATATATATATATATAGTTATTTGTTTGAAAGTTTTGAAAGTACAACGAAGCACAAGTAGTCTAGTGGTACCACAGACCAGACATGGGTTCAATTCCTGGCTAATGCGTAAAATAGTATTATGTTTTTGAGACCGAAACGTCGCCGTTTTGGTCTGAGTAATTAAAAAAAAATTGGTTTAATCCCAAACCAAATCGTTGAGCCACATGTCAGATTCCGTTAACGGAAAACAAACAGCGTTTACGGTTTTGGTGAAATTGACCAATTTTCGTAAGCTCATGTAGTAAATTCAAAATTATAGATAGTTCATGATGTTTTTAGCATTGATCGATACTTCGTATATGAATAATCAGGAGCCGAATAGTTCATGGGGAATCGGCTAAAAACCCTATATGAATGCACATATCTATTAATATATTCCAATTTGACTGACTTAATTAGTATGGGTCAAGGACACACCACATGTACACGTTCAGTAATTAAGGACCATTGCGTAGTGTTTGTACTTGAGATTTTAATGGAAAATACCCCCCACAATTATCGGCATACCCATTTTAAACCTCTAAACAATAAATTTTAGTGATTCAAACCTTCAACGAAATTCTACTAGTGATATTCATTATCCGACTACAATAACGTTAAAACCTTCCAATGCCAACCGTTTACTCGAAACGATGTGTTTTGTTTGTCGAAAAACTGACAAGTATTCGCGAATTGAGATTAAAATGACACGATATCTTTGTTAGCTTCGAGAGAAAACGAAGAAGATGAAGATCGAAAATGAATAATATTTCTCTCAACTGTATTCAGTTACAATCGTTTCTCTTTAATAGAGATTAATTAGTTGGTTTATACTAAACCGGGATAACAATATCTCATATTCCCCTTCAAGATGAGCCAAATATTGAGATTAAGCTCATCTTGCCAATAAGAGCCTAGAACAGAGTAGGATACAGAGGTTTAGTCAAAACATCATCAATTTGATGATGAGTTCTCACGTGCATAGTCTTGAGTAAACCACTTTCAATATGTTCCCTCGTTGTATGGCAATCATTCTCAATGTGCTTTGTTCTTTCGTGGAAGACCGAATTGTTGGCTATGTGAATTGCGCTTCTGAATCACAGAATAGAGGTACCGGAATGTGTTGGGGAACCTGCAATCACTACAAGAAAACAATCGATTTGCAATGGAATTTGCGATGGATAATATCTGTCGCAAATTTGCAACGGATTTGCGAGGGATTTGCGAGTGGTTGCCGAGTCGTCGCAAATCCATCACGAATTTGCGAGGGAAAGGGTCGTCGCAAATTGCGACGCCTTTGCAACATATTTGCGACGAAGGTGCGAGGGACCGTCTAGAGTCGCAAATTCATCGCAAATTTGCGACGGAAATGCGAAGGATTTGCTAGAGCTTGTCTATAGTCGCAAATCCCTCGCAAATTTGCGAGAGAGAATAAGTCGTAGCAAATTCATTGCAAATTTGCGAGGAATCTGTGAGGGATTAGCGAGGAATATAATGGTCGTCGCAAATCCGTCGCAATTTTGCAAGGGAAACTTGACGTCGCAATTTGCGAGGGATTTGCTACGGCAATTTGCAAGGGATTTGTAACACGTCTAGTTAGGTGGAGTTAGGTGAGGTAGATGGACCACGTTTTAAAGGAAAATTAATTTCCATCGCAAAGTTGTTGCAAATCCCTCGCAAATTCCTTTTCCGTAGCAAATCCGTTGCAAATTGCCGTAGCAAATCCGTTGCAATTTTTGAAATTCTATAAATACATATCACGTTGAGAGCTCATAACACAACAACTTCAAAAAAAAAAATATTTGAGAAATAGATTTTGAGTGGTGGGTGTTTAAAAAATGTTCGGGGCACGAAATATACGCATTACGATCATGGATGTACAATCAAAGAGATCCAAGGACGGGTGATGTGACGAAAGAGTATCGGGACGGGTTGCGAGCATTCATGTACCAGGCGACAAACCAACCATGTGCGACTCGTGACGGTAAAATTTTCTGTCCATGTAGAAAGTGCAAGAACACCCAATATGTGGATATTGATACTGTGAAGAGGCATCTATATAATAGAGGATTTAAGCCAAACTATTATATCTGGTTTTCGCATGGGGAAGGTTGTAGTGTTGATGCTGGAAGTAGTACGAGTCATGGCGTTGATCAACCTAGTTATAATTATGGGCATGATCATTTATTCGGAAATACTGATGAAGGGTATCAACAGGGAATTTTGTTTCATGATATGGTTACAGATGCATTTCATGAAAGTACAACTGCATTTGCTGATGATAATACTAGGGAAGAACCCAACATAGAAGCAAAGCGTTTTTATGATATGTTAGACGCTGCGAAGCAGCCCATCTACGATGGATGTAGAGAAGGGCAGTCTAAACTATCATTGGCATCTAGGATGATGACAATTAAAAGTGATCATAATCTAAATGAGATTTGCATGGATTCATGGGCTGAGCTAATTAAAGAGTATTTGCCACAACATAATATTTCCGCTGAGCGTTACTATGAAATACAGAGGTTGGTTGCGAGTCTTGGGTTACCATCAGAAATGATTGACGTATGCATTGACAATTGCATGATTTTCTGGAAAGATGATGATAAGCTGCAGGAATGTCGATTTTGTGGGAAGCCGAGATATCAACCAACTACTGGAAGGACCCGTGTTGCATACCAACGTATGTGGTACTTGCCAATCACCGATAGATTGAAACGGTTATACCAATCAGAAAGGACATCGGCGGCAATGAGATGGCATGCACAACATACCACGGAGGATGGGGAGGTTACGCATCCGTCAGATGCAAGGGCGTGGAAACACTTTCAGACTGTACACTCGGACTTTGCTAACGAGAGCAGGAATGTCTATCTTGGCTTATGCACCGATGGATTTAGTCCATTTGGTATGTCCGGGAGACAATATTCTCTATGGCCTGTCATATTGACGCCATACAATCTTCCTCCGAAAATGTGCATGCAACGGGAATTTTTGCTCATGAGTATTCTAGTACCCGGTCATAAGCATCCGAAGCGATCCCTTGATGTATTCCTCCAACCTTTGATTCATGAGTTGAAACAGTTGTGATATACATGTGTTCGCACATTCGATTATTCGAAGCAAAGGAACTTCAAGATGCGTGATGTGCTATTGTGGACCATTAGTGACTTCCCGGCATATGGAATGTTATCGGGGTGGACTACACATGGAAGGTTATCTTGTCCATATTGCCTTGATCGGTCAGAGGCCTTGCAGTTGAAGCATGGAAGGAAACCATGTTGGTTTGACTGTCATCGTCGGTTTCTTCCCATGCATCATCCGCATCGTAAGAACAAGAAGTTGTTTTGGAAGAACAAGGTCGTGCGTGTTCCCCCCCAGTCTATCTTTCAGGGAATGATTTGTTTGAGCAGATTGATTATTACGGTGCTCAAGAAACATGTAAACGTTATGCCTGACGGATATAACGTTTCTCACAATTGGCACAAACAAAGTATTTTTTGGGAACTGCCATATTGGAAGGATCTCCTATTACGGCATAACCTTGATGTGATGCATCGATTTTTTTTTTTTCGATAACATCATGAATACGATTTTGAATGTCCAGGGAAATGGAAAGACTAAAGACAATATGAAATCAAGGTTGGACATGGCCGAAATATGTGTAAGAAGCGAGTTGCATATTACACAAAACGGAAAAATGCCGATTCCAACTTTTCGATTGTCTAGGGATGCGAAACGAGCGTTGTTTGAGTGGGTTGGTTCAGAAGTAAAGTTTCCTGATGGATATGTATCCAAATTCTCAAGATGTATAGAGCAAGGCAATAAATTTTCTGGTATGAAGAGCCACGATTGCCATGTATTCATGCAGCGACTACTACCATTTGCATTACTCGAGCTCTTACCGACAGCTGTTCACGAAGCAATTGCGGGTAAACAAGTATTTAAATATGTATTTATAATATAATTTTTTATTTAATTACTGATATATATTATTGGTAGGCATTGGAGCATTTTTCAGGGATCTATGCACTCGAACACTGACTGAGGATGGCATAGCGCAATTACTCAATAATATCCTTGTTTTGCTGTGTAATTTAGAAAAAATATTTTCACCTTCATTTTTTGACGTCATGGAACATCTCCCAATCCACCTACAACATGAAGGAGCTCTTGGGGGGGGGGGGGGCCCGTGCAATTCCGATGGATGTACCCGTTCGAGCGATTCATGGGACATTTGAAAGGGAAGGCCAAAAATCTTGCAAGAGTGGAGGGTTCCATCGTTGCAGGTAGTTTGACCGAGGAAATATCTCACTTCACGTCATACTACTTTAGCCCAACCGTCAGAACGAAAAAATCGCTCCTAGAAGATATGACGTTGGTGGGGTTGCACCTATGTATAACGTTGATGTCCCGGATATCTTCGCCCAAATAGGGAGACTTGCTGGAAAGTTGAAAGAAGTTTGGTAGGAAGACCATGAACATTGTCGTGCAGCTCACAATTATATATTGCGAAATTGTGATTTTGTTCAACAGTTTGAGAGGTATTAATTAATTAGCTGCACTTAATTACTTCCATTTATATAAGTAATATATATATCTCACTCGTTGTTTAATTACTTTTAATTTCAAATTATTGCAGCATTTTCGACATCCAGATCCGAGAAGCCTATCCCGGTTTACTTGAAAAAGATTATGAGAAGTACAAAGAACGTGACTTTGCTGGATGGTTAAAATACTATGTACGTAAGATATATACATATATATATATATATATATATATATATAAGTGATCTATCATTTCACGAATATTTTTAATATAATTTGTAAAAATTAATTAATTGTTATTCAAATTATATATATGTAGGTAATGAACGAATGTGCAAACCAGCCCTTACCACTATGGCTGCACGAGGTTGTTCAAGAACCAATTGCGAAGATCACTACTGCCCCAAGGTACTTCACTCGTGGATACACATTTCATACATATAAGCATGACTCTCGAAGGTCAACCGCAAATTATGGAATCCATATGCCAGGTGAAAACGACTACTACGGCGTCTTGCAAGAAATTATAGAAGTCACATATCTTGGAATTATCGGTTTGAAATGCATTTTATTCAAATGTGATTGGTACGATCCAACAGTCGGTCGATGGGTCTGTGCAAACAACTTAGGGGTGATCGATGTCAATGAAAACTGACGTTTTTCCAAGTTCGAACCCTTCATCCTAGCATTGCAAGCAGAACAAGTGTGTTTCATTCCATATCCTCGGATTAAGCAAAGACGTGAGACATGGTTATCGGTGATAAAAGTGAACCCAAGAGGCCGTATAATTGGGTTAGGCATCGATGATGTTATGCAAAATGAAAGAGTCGGAGAAGTCTCCATCGCAGTCGAATTAACAGAAGATATCATACATATCGATCCACAAAACAGAGAAGTTGAAGACCTCGTGGAGGATTCAAGTGAAGATGCAGCCGCATCTGACGAGTTTGAGGAGAACGATAGCGGAGAAGACAATGATGAGCATAGTGAACACTCCAATATGTCTGAAAATGAATCTGAAAACGATTCCGAATAATGTGTTATATGTACTATAGTGTAATTTTTTTAATAAAAAAAAATCGTGACACGTGTCTAACGGTTTTAAAAGTGAATCTCAAAAAATCAGATTTCTAAAGTTATTTAATGATGTGCATTCATAAACCGCGAATATTTGGAGATGTCTCCGTATGATAAAACGTCATATATCCGTATATGTTGTTTATGAATATATATAGAAGTTTAACATTGCTCGTACCATCAAAATCATTAAATTTTCGGAAAATATGCTTATGATCATGACTCTTATGAGATTATAAACCATGAGATTATAAACCGTAAACTTTATTATGATAATAAAACGTATACCCTAAACCCTAAACCTTAAAAACTAAAACTCATGAATTTGCAACGGATTTGCGATGGATCCGTCGCAAATCCATCGCAAATCAAGGTCCATCGCAAATCCGTTGCAAATTTGCTATGGATTTGCGATGGATCCGTCGTAAATCCGTTGCAAAATGAGGGTCCATCGCAAATCTGTTGCAAATTTGCAATGGAATTGCTAGGGATTCATTCCTTATTTCCGGCAAGGAAAAAATCGTGACACGTGTCTAACGGTTTTAAAAGTGAATCTCAAAAAATCAGATTTCTAAAGTTATTTAATGATGTGCATTCATAAACCGCGAATATTTGGAGATGTCTCCGTATGATAAAACGTTATATATCTATATATGTTGTTTATGAATATATATATATATAGAAGTTTAACATTGCTCGTACAATCAAAATCATTAAATTTTCGGAAAATATGCTTATGATCATGACTCTTATGAGATTATAAACCATGAGATTATAAACCGTAAACTTTATTATGATAATAAAACGTATACCCTAAACCCTAAACCTTAAAAACTAAAACTCATGAATTTGCAACGGATTTGCGATGGATCCGTCGCAAATCCATCGCAATCCATCGCAAATCAAGGTCCGTCGCAAATCCGTTGCAAAATGAGGATCCATCGCAAATCTGTTGCAAATTTGCAATGGAATTTATTTCCGGCAATGAAAAAATCGTGACACGTGTCTAACGGTTTTAAAAGTGAATCTAAAAAAATCATATTTCTAAAGTTATTTAATGATGTGCATTCATAAACCGAGAATATTTGGAGATGTCTCCGTATGATAAAACGTCATATATCCGTATATGTTGTTTATGAATATATATAGAAGTTTAACATTGCTCGTACCATCAAAATCATTAAATTTTTGGAAAATATGCTTATGATCATGACTCTTATGAGATTATAAACCATGAGATTATAAACCGTAAACTTTATTCTGATAATAAAACGTATACCCTAAACCCTAAACCTTAAAACTAAAACTCATGAATTTGCAACGGATTTGCGATGAATCCGTCGCAAATCCATCGTAAATCAAGGTCCATCGCAAATCCGTTGCAAATTTGCTATGGATTTGCGATGGATCCGTCGCAAATCCGTTGCAAAATGATTTGTTTTTGAAATTTGGTACGAATATTGAATTTTTTCATCACATTTTGGGCCAAATTAAACCGCGAATTGGTAGTGGACCACACATTTTGCGATGGATTTGCGACGGATCTATCGCAAATCCATCGCAAATCCATCGCTTATTAGTTTATAGACCGACTATTGCTCTTCTTCTTCCTTTCTCCCATCTCAATCTTCCTCCATTGGATCTTCTTCTCCGGCGCACTGGGCATTTCCGGCGACCCCACTCCTCCTCCTCCTCCGGCGATCGGTTCCTCCTCCTCCGGCGAGCACTCCCTCTTCCCTTCCTCTCTCCTCTCCTCCGCGACCTCCTCCCTTCACCTCGCGACCTCCTTCCTTCTCCTCCTCCACCGGCGAGACCTCCTCTCCCTCCGGCGACCTCCTTGCTCTCGACCTCCTCTACCTCCGGCGAGCCCCCTCCTCTCCCCTCTCCCTCCGGCGACCCTCTTCCTCTCCTCGGTGAAGGTTGACTATTTTTTAAAATTTAATTTTTTCTTTCTAAAATAGGTTGTTGTTATCTAAAAAAAAAAAAATTTGGTTGTTAGTTTAGATTTGTATATCAATTAGGATGTTAGATTTGTGAAATTTTTTTATAGATTTGTTAGATTTGGATTTGTATTTAAATTAGATTTTTAGATTTTGTTAGATTTATAGATTTGTTAGATTTGTGAATTTTTTTTTAGATTTGTTAGATTATTTAGATTTTTAGATTTGTTAAAAAATTAGATTTGTATTTAAATTAGGATGAATTTAGATTGTTAGATTTAGATTTGTTATTTATTAGGTTGTTAGATTTGTATTTCAATTAGGATGAATTTAGATTAGATAATTACATGATTAGTTTGATTTTATATAATAAATTATATAAAATGATTAGTTTGAGTGTAATTTTTTTTGTATTTTGTAAATCATAATATAATTATATGAATTAATTATTAATTTTTTTTTTAGATGTCGGGATTTCGAGGTAACGACTACACTCGATTTCTTTCGATGGGTTCCACAAGAACTCATGTTACTCAGATGGATTTCACGACTTCTGCTGTTCCTGAGACCGAGGAGCATGCCCCCGCACCGGCGGACCCCGCGGCTGACTTCTTCCCCATTGATATTGCGATACAGCAGATTTTCGAGAGTCGCGGTCATGATAGTCTACCACGACTCGATCCAAACCGTCCTCCAGGAACGTTATGGTATAATTTAATTTTTCTAAGTTATTTATGTTTTTGTTTACAATTATAATAATTTCATTTTTAATTTACTATATTGTCTAATTTCAGGTTTGATGATGACGGAGCGGTGGCTACTCAGATCCGTTCGATCTTTGAAACAGATTTCAAAGAATCTCATGCCAATTACTCCCAAACACCGGAATATATTATAGAACGTTGGTATAAAACGTTTGCTGTAAGTTTTCTAAATTTTATTAAATTTATTTTTATTATTATTTAATAATATTTTTTATGCATTTAACTTCTTATTTTTTTGTTATAGCAATCGTTTCATTGAAATTTTGCAATTAACGACGAGGTCCGCACAAAATTTGAAAAGAAGTTGAAGGCTCGCATGTGTGGTCGAGTTGGACGTTGGAAAGAAAAGTGGAAGATTAAAGGCAATGAGTCGAAGCCTATATTTTTAATTCACTATATTTTCTAATTTCAGGTTTGATGATGACGGAGCTGTGGCTGCTCAGATCCGTTCGATCTTTGAAACAGATTTCAAAGAACCGCATGCCAATTACTCGCAAACACCGGAATATATCATTGAACGTTGGTATAAAACGTTTGCGGTAAGTTTTCTAAATTTTATTAAATTTATTTTTATTATTATTTAATAATATTTTTTATGCATTTAACTTCTTCTTTTTTTGTTATAGCAATCGTTTCATTGGGATTTTACAATTGACGGCGAGGCCCGCAAAAAAATTGAAAAGAAGTTGAAGGCTCGCATGTGCGGTCGAGTTGGACGTTGGAAAGAAAAGTGGAAGATTAAAGGCAATGAGTCGAAGCCTAAGTGGATGGATCCGCTTGTTTGGAACGGCATTGTTCGATATTGGATGGATCCGAAGAGAGAGAAGAAGAGTGCCAATAGTCGCAAGGCCCGATACTCTGATCCTGATGGTTACGGGACTTCTAAGCATCGTTCTGGACAAACCTCGTTTAAAGCACGGGGACGAAACATAGTAAGTTTTTTTTTAAAAAAATCTTACATTCGTAATTTAATTTAATCTTATGAATTTATGAAATTTTTTAGGCCGCAAAGACCGGATCATCAGTTTCGGATTTGTTAGCGGTTCTCGAGGAGACAAAACGGAAACCGGATGGCTCTTTTATTGATGGACGCTCGGAGAAGATCTACAACGATGTCACTTCGCGGCTCGAACTGTTATCTCAGACAGTCGATAGTGATGATCCCGAGAGCACAGCATCTGGCGGACTTACTCATTTCGTGAAGAACCAAATTTTTACCGAGGTACGTATTTAAAAATTAAATTGTTGTATTGTATTTACATATTTTTAGAAATATTTATAATGTTTCTTTTTTTATCTTTTATAGGTTGCTCCCCGCAAAAAAGGAAGAATTTACGGAGTCGGTTCGCTTCAACCGCAAATTGAAGCTTCTTCTACATCGGCTTCACGTCCATCCCAGGACGATCTACACCGGATCATAACGAGTCAGGCCGAGATGATATCCAGTCAGGCCGAGATGCTAACGAATCAGGCCAAGAAGATTAATTCCTATGATGCTTTCATGGACTACTTTGCTGAGAAGGATCCGGCTTTTGCGAGACTTCGCGAAAGACGTAACCCTTCGGGATCCGGAACCAGAACCGGAACCGAAACCGGAACCAGTTCCGGAACCGATCCTTTGTAAACATTTTAATTGTTTTTTTTTTGTTTTTTTTAAAACAATTATGCACTTTTTTTAATAAAAAAATAAATAAAATAATTATTTTTTATTATTTTAAAAGTTAATTATTTTAATTATTATTTAATTTTTAAATTAAATTTTTAATAATTTTTTAATTAAAAAATTGAACTTTCCTCGCAATTCATTGCAATTTTGCTATGGCTTTGCGACGACACGAAAAATTGCAGTCGCAAATCCATCGCAAATTTGCGACGGATTTGCGATACCCGGAAACAGATCTATCGCAAATCCATCGCAAATTTGCGATGGATTTGCGATAACCAGAAACAATGTGCCATCGCAGATCCATCGCAATTCTCTCGCAAATTTGCGATGGATTTGCGATACCTGGAAACACATTTATCGCAAATCCATCGCAAATATTGCGACGACTTTCCCGTTGGTATAAAGCCCTCGCAAATGTGCGACAATACGTGCACTCGTAAATAGCCGTCGCAAATTTGCGAGGGAATATGTTTCGTCGCAAATTTGCGATGGATTTGCGAGGAAAATTGATTTGCGATGACTGATTTGCGACGGGGTAAGTGTCGTCGCAATTCCGTCACGATGCCTGATTTGCGACGGATTTTCTATGGATTTGGCCATCGCAAATCGGTTTCTTGTAGTGAATTCTGTAAGTAATTTCACCAACCAAGATATCTCACAACTAGCTAAGGCCATACACTACAAGAAAACAACCGATTACCAAAGAAATTTTACTTCTAATTTTGGCCGTCGTAAAATTACATCGAGGTTACGACGACATTACGACGAATTTTGAATTCGATGTAATTTCGTCGTAAATATTTGTCGTCGTAATATCGTCGTAACTGATCGTCGACATTACGACGATATTACGACGATTGTTTACATCGTCGTATGTAAAATTACATCGATATTACGACGACTTATATTCGATGTAAATTACGACGAGTTTACGTTGATTGTGTCTAGGTAGGTGAGCACGTTTTTAAGTAGGTTACCTAATTATTTACCTCTCATATATTCGTCGTAAATCCGTCGTATATGCGATGTAAATTCGTTGTAAATATTATTTCGATGTAAATTCCTAAAAATTTCTATAAATACAGCGTACTTCAAACGAAAGTTATCAAAAAAAAAAAATCTCTTATCAATAGCTCTATATTCAGATTCGGCAAAAAAACAATCTCTTATCAATAGCTCTATATTCAGATTCGGCAGAAGATCGAGATACAACATCTTGCTTCTTAGATTTCCATGAGAGTAGGGAATCTCCAAGGAACATGCAATATCCGGTTGTAGATCGTCTTGTATCTGGACATGAAGCCCAATCTGCATCACAAAAAGCTTTGAGGTGTAGATCACTTTTAGCTGGATAGAAGAGTCCCAAACCAATTGTGCCTTTGATGTAGTGAACCACCTTATGAGCTGCATTTAAATGTGAACCCGTAGGTGTTGATGAAAATTGACAAAGCTTGTTCACATCATAAGAAATGTATGGTCTGGTAGTTGTCAAATACATCAGTTTACCAACCAAACGACGATATTCCTCTGGATTATCCATCTCTGGTTCATCATTATGCATACTTAGTTTCGAGCTTGCACTATAAGAAAACAATCGATTTGCAATGGAATTTGCGATGGATAATATCCGTCGCAAATTTGCGACGGATTTGCGAGTAATTTCTGAGGGATTTGCGAGTGCTTAACTAGTCATCGCAAATCCGTCGCTATTTTGCGAGGGAAAGGGTCGTTGCAAATTGCGACGCCTTTGCAACATATTTGCGACGAAGGTGCGAGGGACCGTCTAGAGTAGCAAATCCATCGTAAATTTGCGACGGAAATGCGGCGGATTTGCAAGAGCATGTCTATAGTCGCAAATCCCTCGCAAATTTGTGAGGGACAATAAGTCGTCGCAAATTCGTTGCAAATTTGCGAGGAAACTGCGAGGGATTAGCGAGGAATATAATGGCCGTCGCAATTTTGCTAGGGAAACTTTCCCTCGCAAAATTGCGATGGATTTGCGACTGCAATTTGCAAGGGATCTGCAACGCGTGTTAGGTGGAGTTAGGTGAGGTAGATGGACCACGTTTTAAAGAAAAATTAATTTCCATCGCAAAGTTGTTGCAAATCCCTTGAAAATTTCTTTTCCGTAGCAAATCCGTTGCAAATTGCCGGAGCAATTCTGTCGCAATATTTTTTGAAATTCTATAAATACAGATCACGTTGAGAGCTCATATATAACACAACAACTTCGGAAAAAAAAATATTTGAGAAATAGATTTTGAGTGGTGGGTGTTTAAAAAATGTCTTCGGGGCACGAAATATACGCATTACGATCATGGATGTACAATCAAAGAGATCCAGGGATGGGTGAAGTGACGAAAGAGTATCGGGACGGGTTGCGAGCATTCATGTACCAGGCGACAAGCCAACCATGTGCGACTCGTGACGGTAAAATTTTCTATCCATGTAGAAAGTGCAAGAACACCCAATATGTGGATATTGATACTGTGAAGAGGCATCTATATAATAGAGGATTTAAGCCAAACTATTATATCTGGTTTTCGCATGGGGAAGGTTGTAGTGTTGATGCTGGAAGTAGTACGAGTCATGGCGTTGATCAACCTAGTTATAATTATGGGCATGATCATTTATTCGGAAATATTGATGAAGGGTATCAACAGGAAAATAGGTTTCATGATATGGTTACAGATGCATTTCATGAAAGTACAACTGCATTTGCTGATGATAATACTAGAGAAGAACCCAACATAGAAGCAAAGCGTTTTTATGATATGTTAGACGCTGCGAAGCAGCCCATCTACGATGGATGTAGAGAAGGGCAGTCTAAACTATCATTGGCATCTAGGATGATGACAATTAAAAGTGATCATAACCTAAATGAGATTTGCATGGATTCATGGGCTGAGCTAATTAAAGAGTATTTGCCACAACATAATATTTCCGCTGAGAGTTACTATGAAATACAGAGGTTGGTTGCGAGTCTTGGGTTACCATCAGAAATGATTGACGTATGCATTGACGATTGCATGATTTTCTGGAAAGATGATGATAAATTTCAGGAATGTCGATTTTGTGGGAAGCCGAGATATCAACCAACTACTGGAAGGACCCGCGTTGCATATCAACGTATGTGGTACTTGCCAATCACCGATAGATTGAAATGGTTATACCAATCAGAAAGGACATCGGCGGCAATGAGATGGCATGCACAACATACCACGGAGGATGGGGAGGTTACGCATCCATCAGATGCAAAGGCGTGGAAACACTTTTAGACTGTACATTCGGACTTTGCTAACGAGAGAAGGAATGTATATCTTGGCTTATGCACCGATGGATTTAGTCCATTTGGTATGTCCGGGAGACAATATTCTATATGGCCTGTCATATTGACGCCATACAATCTTCCTCCGGAAATGTGCATGCAACGGGAATTTTTGTTCAGGAGTATTCTAGTACCCGGTAATAAGCATCCGAAGCGATCCCTTGATGTATTCCTCCAACCTTTGATTCATGAGTTGAAACAGTTGTGGTATACAGGTGTTCGCACATTCGATTATCCGAAGTAAAGGAACTTCAAGATGCGTGCTGTGCTATTGTGGACCATTAGTGACTTCCCGGCGTATGGAATGTTATCGGGGTGGACTACGCATGGAAGGTTATCTTGTCCATATTGCCTTGATCGGTCAGAGGCCTTCCAGTTAAAGCATGGAAGGAAACCATGTTGGTTTGACTGTCATCGTCGGTTTCTTCCCATGCATCATCCGCATCGTAAGAACAAGAAGTTGTTTAGGAAGAACAAGGTCGTGCGTGTCCCCCCCCCAGTCTATCTTTCTGGGAATGATTTGGTTGACCAGATTGATTATTACGATGTTCAAGAAATATGTAAACGTGGGGGCAATTGGCACACTAAGGCAAACATGCCTGACGGATATAACGTTTCTCACAATTGGCACAAACAAAGTATTTTTTGGGAACTGCCATATTGGAAGGATCTCCTATTACGGCATAACCTTGATGTGATGCACATCGAAATTTTTTTTTCCGATAACATCATGAATACGATTTTGAATGTCAAGGGAAAGACTAAAGACAATATGAAATCAAGGTTGGACATGGCCAAAATATGTGTAAGAAGCGAGTTGCATATTACACAAAACGGAAAAATACCGTTTCCTACTTTTCGATTGTCTACGGATGCGAAACGAGCGTTGTTTGAGTGGGTTGGTTCAGAAGTAAAGTTCCCTGATGGATATGTGTCCAAATTCTCGAGATGCATAGAGCAAGGCAATAAATTTTCCGGTATAAAGAGCCACGATTGCCATGTATTCATGCAGCGACTACTACCATTTGCATTACTCGAACTCTTACCGACAGCTGTTCACGAAGCAATTGCGGGTAAACAAGTATTTAAATATGTATTTATAATATAATTTTCTTATTTAATTACTGATATATATTATTGGTAGGCATTGGAGCATTTTTCAGGGATCTATGCACTCGAACACTGACTGAGGATAGCATAGCGCAATTACTCAATAATATACCTGCTTTGCTGTGTAATTTAGAAAAAATATTTCCACCTTCATTTTTTGACGTCATGGAGCATCTCCCAATCCACCTACCACATGAAGCAGCTCTTGGGGGGCCCGTGCAATTCCGATGGATGTACCCGTTCGAGCGATTCATGGGACATTTGAAAGGAAAGGCCAAAAATCTTGCTAGAGTGGAGGGTTCCATCGTTGCAGGTAGTTTGACCGAGGAAACATCTCACTTCACGTCATACTACTTTAGCCCAACCGTCAGAATGAAAAAAACCGCTCCTAGAAGATATGACGATGGTGGGGTTGCACCAACGTATAACGTTGATGTCCCAGATATCTTCGCCCAAATAGGGAGACTTGCTGGAAAGTTGAAAGAAGTTTGGTGGGAAGACCATGAACATTGTCGTGCAGCTCACAATTATATATTGCGAAATTATGATTTTGTTCAACCGTTTGAGAGGTATTAATTAATTAGCTGCACTTAGATTACTTACATTTATATATCTCACTCGTTGTTTAATTAGTTTGAAAAAAATTATTGCAGCGTTTTCGACATCCAGATCCGAGAAGCCTATCCCGGTTTACTTAAAAAAGATTATGAGAAGTACAAAGAACGTGACTTTGCTGGATGGTTAAAATACTATGTACGTAAGATATATACATACATATATATATATATATATATATAAGTTATCTATCACTTCACGAATATTTTTTAATATAATTTGTTAAAATTAATTAATTGTTATTCAAATTATATATATGTAGGTAATGAATGGATGTGCATACCAGCCCTTGCCACTATGGTTCCACGAGGTTGTTCAAGAACCAATTGCGAAGATCACTGCCCCAATGTACTTCACTCGCGGATACACATTTCATACATATAAGCATGGCTCTCGAAGGTCAACCGCAAATTATGAAATCCATGTGCCAGGTGAAAACGACTACTACGACGTCTTGCAAGAAATTATAGAAGTCACATATCCTGGAATTATCGGTTTGAAATGCATTTTATTCAAATGTGATTGGTACGATCCAACAGTCGGTCGAGGCGTCCGCGCAAACAACTTAGGGGCGATCGATGTCAATGAAAACCGACGTTTTTCCAAGTTCGAACCCTTCATCCTAGCATTGCAAGCAGAACAAGTGTGTTTCATTCCATATCCTCGGATTAAGCAAAGACGTGAGACATGGTTATTGGTGATAAAAGTGAACCCAAGAGGCCGTATAATTGGGTTAGGCATCGATGATGCTATGCAAAATGAAAGAGTCGGAGAAGTCTCCATCGCAGTCGAATCAACAGAAGATATCATACATATCGATCCACAAAACAGAGAAGTTGAAGACATCGTGGATATTTCAAGTGAAGATGCTGCCTCATCTGACGAGTTCGAGGAGAACGAAAGCGGAGAAGACAATGATGAGCATAGTGAACACTCCAATATGTCTGAAAATGAATCTGAAAACGATTCCGAATAATGTGTTATATGTACTATAATGTAATTTTTTAAATAAAAAAATCCACGTTTTGCAACAGATTTGCGATGTAATATAACGTATACCCTAAACCCTAAACCTTAAAAACTAAAACTCATGAATTTGCAACGGATTTGCGATGGATCCGTCATCCATCGCAAATCCGTTGCAAAATTTGCTATGGATTTGCGATGGATCCGTCGCAAATCCATCGCAAATCAAGGATCCATCGCAAATCCGTTGCAAATTTGCAATGGATTTGCTATGGATTCATTCCTTATTTCCGGCGAGGAAAAAATCGTGACACGTGTCTAACGGTTTTAAAAGTGAATCTAAAAAAATCAGATTTCTAAAGTTATTTAATGATGTGCATTCATAAACCGCGAATATTTGGAAATGTATATGTATGATAAAACGTCATATATCCGTATATGTTGTTTATGAATCAATATAGAAGTTTAACATTGCTCGTACCATCAAATTCATTATATTTTCGGAAAATATCTTATGATCATGACTCTTATGAGATTATAAACCGTAAACTTTATTATGATAATAAAACGTATACCCTAAACCCTAAACCTTTAAAACTAAAACTCATGAATTTGCAACGGATTTGCGATGGATCCGTCGCAAATCCATCGCAAATCAAGGATCAATCGCAAATCCGTTGCAAATTCATTTGTTAGATTTGGATTTGTATTTAAATTAGATTTTTACATTTGTTAGATTTTGTTAGATTTATAGATTTGTTAGATTTTTATATTTGTGAATTTATTTTATAGATTTGTTAGATTTGGATTTGTATTTAAATTAGATTTTTAGATTTGTTAGATTTTGTTAGATTATTTAGTTTTTTAGATTTGTTAAAAAATTATATTTGTTAGATTTGTATTTAAATTAGGATGAATTTAGATTGTTAGATTTAGATTTGTTATTTATTAGGTTGTTAGATTTGTATTTCAATTAGGATGAATTTAGATTAGATAATTTTATAATTAGTATGATTTTATATAATACACACTACAAGAAAACAACCGTTTTGCGATGGAAAAATCCATAGCAAATCCGTCGCAAATCACGCTTTGCGACGGAATTGCGACGACACCACTTCCGTCGCAAATCAGTCGTCGCAAAACAGTTTTCCTCGCAAATCCGTCGCAAATTTGCGACGAAACAATGTTCCTCGCAAAATTGCAACGGCCAAATTCCGTCGCAAATTCGTCGCAAATTTGCGAGGAGATATACTCCCTCGCAAATTTGCAACGGCCAAGTTCCCTCGCAACTCCGTCGCAAATTTGCGACGAGATAGAGTCCCTCGCAAATTTGCAACGGCAAATGTCCTTCGCATATCCGTCGCAAATTTGCGACGAGAAAAATTCCGTCGCAAATTTGCAAAGGCAACTCTCCCTCGCAAATCCGTCGCATATTCGCAAGTTTGCGACGAAACTCTTCCCTCGCAAACTTGCGACGGAAAATATTCCCTCGCAAAATTGCAATGGATTTGCGAGAAAAATTGAATTTTGTAATTAAAAAAAAATAAATAATTAAAAAATTAATTTATAAATTGAATAATAATTAAAAATAATTAACATATAAAATTAAAAAACATAATTATATAATTTATTTATTACAAAAAATGCATAATTGTTTTAAAAAAACAAAACAAAATGTTTACAAAAGGACCGGTTCCGGTTTCGGTACCGGTTCTGGATCCCGATCCCGATCCCGAAGGGTTACGTGCTGCGCGAAGTCTTGCAAAAGCCGGATCCTTCTCAGCAAAGTAGTCCAATATCAATGGGGATGGAGTCAACCGCGGGGTTAGACGGTGCGGGATCCGCCGGTGCTGGGGCAGGCTCCACGGTCTCAGGAACAGCTGAAGTTACGAAATCCATCTGTATAACAGGAGGAGTACTTGTGGAACCCATCGAAAGA
Source organism: Eutrema japonicum (assembly GCA_030161315.1). NCBI lineage: Eukaryota > Viridiplantae > Streptophyta > Magnoliopsida > Brassicales > Brassicaceae > Eutrema > Eutrema japonicum. The sequence continues at coordinate 19,595,878 of BSQW01000011.1, forward strand.
AATCGAGTGTAGTCGTTACCTCGAAATCCCGACATCTACAAAAAAAAATTTAATAATTAATTCATATAATTATATTATAATTTAGAAAATACAAAAAAATTACAATCAAACTAATAATTTTATATAATGTCATAATAATTATAAAATTATATAATATTCATCCGAATTAAAATACAAATTTAACAACTTAATAAATAACAAATCTAAATCTAACAATCTAAATTCATCCTAATTTAAATACAAATCTAACAAATATATTTTTTTAACAAATCTAAAAATCTAAATAATCTAACAAAATCTAACAATTCTAAAAATCTAAAAATCTAAATTAAATACAAATCTAAATCTAACAAATCTAAATTTTTGTTCTCAAATCTAACAAATTTCACAAATCTATCAAATCCAATATTTGTTTTTTTAAGATAACAACATATATTTTTGAAATAAAAAATGAAATTAAAAAAAAATACTTACCTTCGCCCAGGAGAGGAAGAGGTCGCCGGAGGGAGAGGGGAGAGGAGGGGACTCGCCGGAGGGAGGGGCTCGCCGGAGGGAGAGGAGGTCGCCGGAGGGAGAGGAGTGCTCGCCGGCGGAGGAGGAGAAGAAAGAACTCGCGAGGTGAAGGGAGGAGGTCGCGGAGGAGAGGAAGGGAAGAGAAACCGATCGCCAGAGGAAGAGGAACCGATCGCCGGAGGAGGAGGAGGAGTGGGGTCGCCGGAATGTACAGTGGGCCGGAGATCGATTTTAGATCGACGGGAGATTGAGATTGAGGGAATTAAGAAGGGAGAAAGGAAGAAGAAGATAAACAGGTTAATTTATAAACTAATACGCGATGGATTTGCAACAGAATTGCGATAGCTCCAACATTTGCAACGGATTTGCAACGGATTAATCCATCGCAAAATGTTTGGTCCACTACCAATTCGCGGTTAAATTTGGCCCAACATGTGCTGAAAAAATTCAATTTTCGTACCAAATTTCAAAAAAAATCATTTTGCAACGGATTTGCGATGGATCCTGTATTTGCAACGGATTTGCGACGGATCCATTGCAAATCCGTTGCAAATTCATGATTTTTATTTTTTAAGGTTTAGTGTTTAGGGTTTAGGGTATAATAACGTATATATTCATTATAAAGTTTACAGTTTATAATCTCATAAGAGTCATGATCATAAGAATTTTTTTTCAAAAATATAATGAATTTGAGGGTACGAGGGATGTTGAACTTATATATATATTCATAAACAACACATACGGATATATGACGTTTTATATATCATACGAAGACATTTCTAAATTTTCGCGATTTATGAATGCACATCATTAAATAACTTTAGAAATATAATTTTTTGAGATTCAATTTTAAAACCGTTAGATATTTGTCACGATTTTATCCTCGCCGGAAATAAGGAATGAATCCCTAGCAATTCCATTGTAAATTTGCAACGGATTTGCGATGGATCCTTTATTTGCAACGGATTTGCAACGGATCCATCGCAAATCCATCGCAAATTTGCAACGGATTTGCGATGGATCCTGTATTTGCAACGGATTTGCGACGGATCCATTGCAAATCCGTTGCAAATTCATGATTTTTATTTTTTAAGGTTTAGGGTTTAGGGTTTAGGGTTTAGGGTATAATAACGTAATAAAGTTTACAGTTTATAATCTCATAAGAGTCATGATCATAAGAATTTTTTTTCAAAAATATAATGAATTTGAGGGTACGAGGGATGTTGAACTTATATATATATTCCTAAACAACATATACGGATATATGACGTTTTATATATCATACGGAGACATTTCCAAATTTTCGCGATTTATGAATACATATCATTAAGTAACTTTACAAATATAATTTTTTGAGATTCACTTTTAAAACCGTTAGATATTTGTCATGATTTTATCCTCACCGGAAATAAAGAATGATTCCCTAGCAATTCCATTGCAAATTTGCAACGGATTTGCGATGGATCCTTTATTTGCAACGGATTTGCAACGGATCCATCGCAAATCCATCGCAAATTTGCAACGGATTTGCGATGGATCCTGTATTTGCAATGGATTTGCGACGGATCCATTGCAAATCCGTTGCAAATTCATGATTTTTATTTTTTAAGGTTTAGTGTTTAGGGTTTAGGGTATAATAACGTATATATTCATTATAAAGTTTACAGTTTATAATCTCATAAGAGTCATGATCATAAGAATTTTTTTTCAAAAATATAATGAATTTGAGGGTACGAGGGATGTTGAACTTATATATATATTCCTAAACAACATATACGGATATATGACGTTTTATATATCATACGGAGACATTTCCAAATTTTCGCGATTTATGAATACATATCATTAAGTAACTTTAGAAATATAATTTTATGAGATTCACTTTTAAAACCGTTAGATATTTGTCACGATTTTATCCTCGCCGGAAATAAAGAATGAATCCCTAGCAATTCTATTGTAAATTTGCAACGGATTTGCGATGGATCCTTTATTTGCAACGGATTTGCAACGGATCCATCGCAAATCCATCGCAAATTTGCAACGGATTTGCGATGGATCCTGTATTTGCAACGGATTTGCGACGGATCCATTGCAAATCCGTTGCAAATTCATGATTTTTATTTTTTAAGGTTTAGGGTTTAGGGTTTAGGGTTTAGGGTATAATAACGTAATAAAGTTTACAGTTTATAATCTCATAAGAGTCATGATCATAAGAATTGTTTTTCAAAAATATAATGAATTTGAGGGTACGAGGGATGTTGAACTTATATATATATTCCTAAACAACATATACGGATATATGACGTTTTATATATCATACGGAGACATTTCCAAATTTTCGCGATTTATGAATACATATCATTAAGTAACTTTACAAATATAATTTTTTGAGATTCACTTTTAAAACCGTTAGATATTTGTCATGATTTTATCCTCACCGGAAATAAAGAATGATTCCCTAGCAATTCCATTGCAAATTTGCAACGGATTTGCGATGGATCCTTTATTTGCAACGGATTTGCAACGGATCCATCGCAAATCCATCGCAAATTTGCAACGGATTTGCGATGGATCCTGTATTTGCAATGGATTTGCGACGGATCCATTGCAAATCCGTTGCAAATTCATGATTTTTATTTTTTAAGGTTTAGTGTTTAGGGTTTAGGGTATAATAACGTATATATTCATTATAAAGTTTACAGTTTATAATCTCATAAGAGTCATGATCATAAGAATTTTTTTTCAAAAATATAATGAATTTGAGGGTACGAGGGATGTTGAACTTATATATATATTCCTAAACAACATATACGGATATATGACGTTTTATATATCATACGGAGACATTTCCAAATTTTCGCGATTTATGAATACATATCATTAAGTAACTTTAGAAATATAATTTTATGAGATTCACTTTTAAAACCGTTAGATATTTGTCATGATTTTATCCTCGCCGGAAATAAAGAATGAATCCCTAGCAATTCCATTGCAAATTTGCAACGGATTTGCGATGGATCCTTTATTTGCAACGGATTTGCAACATATCCATCGCAAATCCATCGCAAATTTGCAACGGATTTGCGATGGATTTTGTATTTGCAACGGATTTGCGACGGATCCATTGCAAATCCGTTGCAAATTCATGATTTTTATTTTTTAAGGTTTAGGGTATAGGGTATAATAACGTAATAAAGTTTACAGTTTATAATCTCATAAGAGTCATGATCATGAGAATTTTTTTTCAAAAATATAATGAATTTGAGGGTACGAGGGATGTTAAACTTATATATATATATTCATAAACAACAGATACGGATATATGACGTTTTATATATCATACGGAGACATTTTCAAATTTTCGTGGTTTATGAATGCCCATCATTAAATAAATTTAGAAATATAATTTTTTGAGATTCACTTTTAAAACCGTTAGACATTTGTCACGATTTTATCCTCGCCGGAAATAAGGAATGAATCCCTAGCAATTCTATTGCAAATTTTGCTCGCTAATCCCTCGCAGATTCCTCGCAAATTTGCAACGAATTTGCGACGACCTCTTGCCCCTCGCAAATTTGCGAGGGATTTGCGACTCTAGACTTTCCCTCGCATTTTCGTCGCAAATATGTTGCAAAATTGTCGCAATTTGCGACGACTTTTTCCCTCGCAAAATAGCGACGGATTTGCGACGACAAATAGTCACTCGCAAATCCCTCGCAAATCCCTCGCAAATCCGTTGCAAATTTGCGACGGATAATATCCATCGCAAATTCCATTGCAAATCGATTGTTTTCTTGTAGTGACATTATATAAAATGATTAGTTTGATTGTAATTTTTTTTGTATTTCGTAAATTATAATATAATTAAATTAATTAATTATTAAAAAAAAATTTTAGATGTCGGGATTTCGAGGTAACGACTACACTCGATTTCTTTTGATGGGTTCCACAAGTACTCCTCCTGTTACTCAAATAGATTTTGCGACTTCTGCTGTTCCTGAGACCGAGGAGCCTGCCCACGCACCTGCGGACCCCGCACCGGCGAACCCCGCGGCTGACTCCGTCCCCATTGATATTTCAATACAGCAGATTCTCGATAGTCCCGGTCGTGATAGTCTACCACGACTCGATCCAAGCCGTCCTCCAGGAACGTTATGGTATAATTTAAATTTTTTAAGTTATTTATGTTTTTTTTTACAATTATAATAATTTCATTTTTAATTTACTATATTTTCTAATTTCAGGTTTGATGATGACGGAGCTGTGGCTGCTCAGATCTGTTCGATCTTTAAAATAGATTTCAAAGAACCGCATGCCAATTACTCGCAAACACCGGAATATATCATTGAACGTTGGTATAAAACGTTTGCTGTAAGTTTTCTAAATTTTGTTAAATTTATTTTTATTATTATTTAATAATTTTTTTTTATGCATTTAACTTCTTTTTTTTTTGTTATAGCAATCGTTTCATTGGGATTTTTCAATTAACGGCGAGGTCCGCAAAAAATTTGAAAAGAAGTTGAAGGCTCGCATGTGCGGTCAAGTTGGACGTTGGAAAGAAAAGTGGAAGATTAAAGGCAATGAGTCGAAGCCTAAGTGGATGGATCCGCTTGTTTGGAACGGTCTTGTTCGATATTGGATGGATCTGAAGAGCGAGAAGAAGAGTGCCAATAGTCGCAAGGCCCTATACTCTGATCCTGATGGTTGCGGGCCTTCTAAGCATCATTCTGGACAAACCTCGTTTAAAACACGGGGCCGAAACATAGTAAGTTTTTTTTTTTAAATCTTACATTCTTAATTTAATTTAATCTTATGAATTTATGAAATTTGTTTTAGGCCGCAAAGACCGGATCATCAGTTCCGGATTTGTTAGCGGTTCTCGAGGAGACAAAACGAAAACCGGATGGCTCTTTTATCGATGGACGCTCGGAGAAGATCTACAACGATGTCACTTCGCGGCTCGAACTGTTATCTCAGACAGTAGATAGTGATGATCCCGAGAGCACAACATCTGGCGGACTTACTCCTTTCGTGAAGAACCAAATTTTTACCGAGGTACGTATTTAAAAATTAAATTGTTGTATTGTATTTAAATATTTTTAGAAATATTTATAATGTTTGTTTTTTTGTCTTTCATAGGTTGCTCCCCGCAAAAAAGGAAGAATTTACGGAGTCGGTTCGCTTCAACCGCAAATTGAAGCTTCTTCTACATCGGCTTCACGTCCATCCCAGGACGATCTACACTAGATCATAACGAGTCAGGCCGAGATGATATCGAGTCAGGCCGAGATGCTAACGAATCAGGCCGAGAAGATTAATTCCTATGATGCTTTCATGGACTACTTTGCTGAGAAGGATCCGGCTTTTGTGAGACTTCGCGCAGGACGTAACCCTTCGGGATCGGGATCCGGAACCGGATCCGGAACCGGAACCGGAACCGGAACCGGAACCGGAACCGGAACCGGAACCGAAACCGAAACCGGAACCAGTTCCGGAACCGGTCCTTTGTAAACATTTTAATTGTTTTTTTTTTTTGCTTTTTTTTAAAAACAATTATGCACTTTTTTTTAATAAAAAAATAAATTATATAATTAGGTTTTATAATTATATCAATTATATAATTATGTTTTATAATTTTAAATGGTAATTATTTTAATTATTATTTAATTTTTAAATTAATTTTTTAATATTTTTTAATTAAAAAATTGAATTTTCCTCGCAAATCCATTGCAATTTTGCGATGGCTTTGCGACGACATGAAAAATGCAGTCGCAAATCCATCGCAAATTTGCGATGGATTTGCGATTACCGGAAACAATGTGCCATCGCAGATCCATCGCAATTCCATCGCAATTTTGCGATGGATTTGCGATTACTGGAAACAGAACTATCGCAAATCCATCGCAAATATTGCGACGACTTTCGGGTTGGTATATAACCTCGCAAATGTGCGACGATGCGTGCACTCGTAAATCCCTCGCAAATCCGTCGCAAATTTGCGACGGATTTGCGAGGGAAATTGATTTGCGACGACTGATTTGCGACGGAGTAAGTGTCGTCGCAATTCCGTCGCAAATCGTGATTTGCGACTGATTTGCTATGGATTTGGCCATCGCAAATCGGTTGTTTTCTTGTAGTGTTGGCTCCATTGGAATGCTAGAGGGTTTACATCCTAATAAACCAGTGTCTTCTAAAAGTTCCAGTGCATATTTCCTCTGGCAAATTGAGATTCCTTTGCTAGATCTGGCTATCTCAAGACCAATAAAGTATTTGAGAGCTCCTAAATCTCGGAGTTTGAAAGCTTTTGCCAAATCCAGCTTCAATTGAGTCACGACCTCTTCATTACTACTCGCAATGACTATGTCATCAACATAAACCAACAAGGCAACATAACTTTCTGTGGTATGTTGAATGAATAAAGCATGATCAGAATGTGACTTATGAAATCCCAAATTAGCAAGAGTAGAATTGAATTTCAAGAACCATTGCATGGAAGCTTGTTTGAGGCCATAAAGAGATTTTTGTAGCTTTAAAACTGCATTCTCATGTAATGATTTCCCCTTCCTTGATGAATATCCTTGAGGCAAAGTCATGTATATTTCATCATCTAAATCACCATTGAGAAAGGCATCTGAAATATCTAGTTGGTGTATAGACCAATTCTTTGCAGATGAAACAGCAATAAGAGTCTTGACTGTTGTCATTTTTGCAACAGGAGAGAATGTATCCACAAAGTCAATTCCTTCTTGTTTTGTGTAACCTTTTGCTACTAGACGAGTTATGAACTTTTCCAAAGAACCATCAGCATTAAGTTTTACTTTGTAGATCCACTTACATCCAATTGGTGTTTTGCCTTCGGGTAGAGAGCATACGATCCAAGTATTCGTTGCTTCTAGAGCATTTTCTTCAACTCCCATAGCATCACACCATTCCTTAATTTTCTTAGCTTTAGTATAACAGCTCGGTTCAACATAAGTATCAACAGCACAAACAAAAGCTTGATGATCTAATGATATTCTGGTGAGATTGATGTATGCATTGATAGGGTATCTAGCGTCTGAGATCGTATTGCAGTAATAGTCTTGAAAATGTGCCGGAAGCTTACTTTGTCTTTTCGAAGATGTATCATGGAGGGAGATGAGTGGTAAGACCGGATCTTTTGCTCTCGTTGGATCAAGATCTTGGTATTTCTCGGGATTAGAGTCTCGATACATCTCAGGTTCCATCATCGAGGATGGTCTAATCTGCTCTGGTAGATCAAATAAGCCATCTTTATGAGCAACGCTTCTGGTAAACGGAAACATGTGTTCAAAGAAAACCACATATCTGGAAATAGTAATATGATGAGATTCTAAATCAAACAATTTGTAAACTTTGTAGCCAGCTGTATATCCCAAAAATGCACAAGCTCTGGATCTTGGTTCAAATTTGTGTCTCTGATTTGTGGAAGTTGACTTGTAACAAAGACATCCAAAAACCAACAACAGAGAATAATCAGGCGGTTTGGAATTGAAAAGCTCAAAAGGGGATTTTTTGTTTAACAAAGGAGAAGGCAGCATGTTGATCAAGAACACAGCTGATAATATGCAGTCGGACCAGTATTCCAAAGGAACATTAGACTAGAACATTAGAGATCTTGCAACATTAAATATATGTTGATGTTTCCTTTCCACAACAGAGTTTTGTTATGGTGTCTCTGGACAAGAATGATATGCTATGATACCTTTTTGCTTGAAGAGATCAATGAACTTCAGTTCAGGAGCGTTGTCTGATCTCATAGATTTCACTTTCTTCTGGAATTGAGTCTCTATCAGTTGCAAAAATTATGGCATTATACGCAGAGCATCAGACTTTGTCTTCATCATGTATACCCAAGTAGCTCTACTATGATCATCAACAATCGTCAAGAAGTATTTGTACCCTTCTGTAGAAGACAGAAAATGGTCCCTGTGTATCGATGTGAATTAGATCAAATGGAGCAGGGGACATGTTGTTGTGAGAAACAAAAGGTAGATGTTTCTGTTTCGCCATTTGACAGGTTTTACAGTGAATGAAATCTTCTTTATTTCTTTTTTGTAAACCAAGTACATTATTGAGGAGATCAATCTTAGAGTAGAAAGGATGACCTAGCCTATTGTGCCGTAAGGTAGCATCAACAACCACTGAAGAACAAAATGAATGATTGACATTATGAGGGGAATTCAAAAGAGAGGCAATGTCTAGCACATAGAGTCCTGCAATTTGATTACCCTGTCCAATCTGCAATCCCTTGTGAAGGAAACATAATTCGCACATATAGTAGATCGGCGAATTCGGTTTAGGGTTTAGGAGAATTATTTTTATTAGATTTATAGTTGTGCCGTTGAAGGCTGCCTACGTACCCTTTGAAGGGATCAAGCCAAAACGTAGTTCTTGTTACAAAGTATGTTGGGAGATTTCTCTCTCAGTTCTGAGATTGTCAGGTGATTAATATGAATAGGGGGTTCCCCTATTTATAAGTCCTGAAGTCCCTAGCTCTTTCTTTTCTTTCTTGACTTTGTATTGGCAATTGTCATTTTTCCTTTAAGCCGATAAGGATAATCTCATTTCTTCCCGGGATTTGCCTTTTCCAATATAAAGAAATCTTCTTTTTATCAAATAAAAGGAAACTTCCTTTTATTTCGTAGATCGGTCTTGATGAACCTTGAAGTCGATTGTTGGGCTGATTTAAACTCAAACCGGGTTAAACCGGGGGAGTGCTAAATCCCCCTCTAACACCTTGGTATGATCCTGTATCACACAAGAGTCTTCATCAAAATAAACCCGTGATCTCAAATCTCTGGTCAGTTGACTTATACTGAGGAGATTAAGTCTGAAATCAGGAATGAACAACACATTGTTGATAATAATGTGTTCATTTAGTTTAATAGTTCCAACACCTGCAATCTTGACATTTATACATGTAGGAAGAGTAACTGAAAAACCCAAATCAAAGGAAAGAGTGGTGAATAATGCTCTATCATGAGAAACATGATGAGTCGCACCACTATCAATAATCCAAGTTTTAGATCTTAGTACATTCCTAGAAGCTGTCAAAATTCCAATGAAGCAGAATGTAGAGAAGGAGAATGAAATACCAGTAGCTGCAGAGCCATTAGTATCATTGTTAGAAACAACGTTGATTGGTTGAGCATATGGAATTTGAAGTTGTGTGCTGAAATAAGCAATCACGTCTTGGATCTGATTTTTAGAAATCCCTCCAACCAAGCCTGCAATATCAGTAGGTCCAATAGATGCATTTTTGTCAGCTAAAGCTAGACTTGCAACTACTGGTTTTGCTGGTTGAAAAGGTTTGTCCTGTGAAGAGTTAGATGTTTGCTTGTGCTTGAACCCCGATGGAGAGCCATGAATCTTGTAGCATTTGTCCACTGAATGGCCTAAGTAACCGCAATGAGAACATTTAACTTTGTTCTGTCTGGAATTGTTGTAGGAAGCCTGAGCAGCGTTGATTGATACTTGATCATAAATAGGAGCTGAGATGTTAAATGCAGAAGCAGTAACCGGAGCAAAGTTGCGTTGACTATAATCTTGATCCAGTAGATTATAAATCTCGGCAAGCTCAGGGATGGTTTTCTTCATAATGATGTGGCTTCTAACAGTTGCATAAGAATCATTCAAACCAGCAAGAAACTTGATGATCTTAGCATTTTCAGCTCGTTTGTCCATTGTCTTGCAACATTTGCAATTGTGACAAGTGCCAATGCATTCTGCTCCATCTAAATCATCCCAAAGAGTCTTCAAAGTTGTGTAGTATTCAGAGAGATTCATCGATCCTTGATGAAGAGACCATATCTTCTGAATGAGTTGATAAGACCGTGGAAGATTCGTGATGTGAAATCGTACCAGCAAGTCTTTCCAGATCTCAGCAGCGTCATTGAATCGAAGAATGCTTTTGTAAATTTGTTTCGTAACAGAGTTTAACAACCAAGATTTCACCATACTGTTGCAACGAGACCAACTCCGAAAGAGAGTATGCGATTCGTGAAGTCTAGGTAAAGAACCTTCAACGAATGCTAATTTGTTCTTCGCATCTAATGCAACAGACATAGCAATATTCCAGGAAGAGTAATTTGTTCCATCTAAGACCTCAGAGATGATTACATTACCCGGATTATTTCCATTGTTCAGATTGTAAGGAGAGTAGATGTCCGTGTAATCAAGTGGATGAGTCGGAACATTTGAGGAAGGAATCGGGAAGTTTGGTGATGGAATCAGGAAATTTGGAGAAGAAATTGGTGGAACTGGTGATGGAATTGGTGTATTTGGGAAAGAATTTTGAGGAGGAGGTGTTGTTTCAGCTCGCGATCTTGTTCTCATCGTACGACGCCGCAAGTTCTTGACGGAAACCATCGCATTTGCCGGAGATATATCGGAGCTAGAAAGAGATGAAATCGATGACAGAGAGCTGAAGATTGATGAGTTTAATCGGTGAAAAGCTCAAAAAACCAATAGAAAACAACGACAAAACGGAGCAATTGCTCTGATACCATGTAGCTTCGAGAGAAAATGAAGAAGATGAATATCGAAAATGAATAATATTTCTCTCAACTGTATTCAGTAACAATCGTTTCTCTTTAATAGAGATTAATTAGTTGGTTTATACTAAACCGGGATAACAATATCTCATAATCTTCTAAAAATAGCATGATGTTTAAACCAATTTTGAAATCGAAATTATAATCAACTCAGAACAATATCATCAGATTCAGAACAACCTTACTTAAACCGACTTGTCTCAGACTGTTTAGTTTTGGAATTATTTGTTTTATCTTGATTTCAATCGAAGCCTCTTCTTCCTTAATAAACGTGTCATTTTAGCATTAACTCGTAAATACCTATCGTTTTTTCGACAAACAAAAAACATAGCAGTTTGATTAAACTGCAGTTGTTTAGGGTTTTAACGTTACTGTAGATAGAAGATTGATATCGTTTACGAAATTGTTTACGGAATTTAGTTGAGGCTTTAAATCATTAAATAGATGAAGAGTCATGAAATGGATATGCGGATATTTTTTTGATTTAATTGGTTGTACGATCCTTATTCTAACTTTCGTTAGTATTTTATCATTTTTTCAAAGTGTAGTAGAAAGTATAACTTTTTAAAAAATTGTGTACCGTCCATTATCGTACACGTCTCTTATTGATACATCGTGTATCGTTAATTATCGTACACGTGCATACTGTTCATGAGTACTTTTGTACTTTTGGATTGAACAATAGTAAAAACTGCTATTTTCTACTATGTTTTTTTAGAGATGATAACATACTAACGAAAGTTAGAATAAGTGATCGTCCATGCAAAAGCCTTCATTTTTTAAAATTAAAATCCCCTTTAAATTTTGAAAATATATAGAATTTCAGATAACATTATTCCAACGTACAATCAACTTACAATTACATAAAATTTGCTTTTTGATTTAGAGCGATGATAAAATTCGATTCTTTTAATTACTGTTTCTGCAATCGCAAAACATTTTTTTTTAAAAGAACCTAGATCTTGAGGTCTCAAAACACTTTTTACTGTATCAAATGAAACACAAGAGATCAACCCAATATAGGAGTAGTCCTTTTCTGTGGAGCAGGACACTTGAAGTCACGAGGTGGAGTCTTACCACAGTCGATAAGAAGCTCAAGAGCTATGGGAATAATGAGGTCAATATTGAGAAGCTTGGCTCTAATGGTGGTGCAGAGACAAACCGCTGCGTCAAGACCCACTAAACCGCCAAGAACCGGGCAACAAGTCGCCTTTGCGTAGCTTTTCCCTAGACCGATGTGAATCAAACCTCCAAGAACGTCTACACACGCACCTAGCTTCAGTGCGTCGATCGAGCAAGTCTCTGGTTTAGGCGTTGGGGTGGGAGACGGAGGCGGAGGAGGACATGGGGTTGGTGGAGGTGGCGGTGGCGGACATGGCGTCTCTGGGGTTGGAGTTGGCGGTGGCGGGGTTACGACCGGTGGTGGTGGTGGCTTCACGGTGGGCGGTTTTGGAGTGTACGGTGGAGGAGAAGGTGGTGGGGTTGGAGTGTATGGAGGCGGGGGCTTGACGGTGGGCGGTTTTGGAGTGTACGGCGGAGGGGATGGAGTGTACGGAGGTGGAGGCTTGACGGTGGGCGGTTTTGGGGTGTGAGTAGGTGGTTTGACGGTTGGTGGTTTAGGCGGTTTAACGGGATGTTTAGGCGGTTTAACGGGGTGTGGAGATGGTTTGGGAGGGTCACTACAGTCACAAGCGTAAGAGACTGCAAGGAAACCAAGGAGGAAGAGTATCACAAAGGAGAGGTTTTGCTTGTGAAGAAGCCCCATGTTGAGAATGAGGGTTTAGGGTTTGGTTTAGTGAACAAGTGATGAAGTACGTTAAAACTATTGAGTGTCTTCCTCTTTATATAGACCAAAGGAATCTCAAAGATATTTGTTTTCCTTTATAATAATGTTCTCATTATTATCATCCGTGATGATATGAACGTGCCAAATTGCGATTTTATAAGATGGTTGAAGTTGGACTGTAATATAAAGGTTTTTTTATTAACAAGAGAAAAAAAAAGAGTACGTAAAAGGGTCAAACTTTCCGGAATTTCCGTATGTTCGTAGTTGTACATTTCTTTTTAATTGTCATATGAATGGGGATTAATATTCGCTACCATCTTATAGTGTTAAGTCAATGGTAGGATTTGCTATGTGGGTTTAGGTCAGAGTTTGATTTTTTCCATTGTGATTTTAACTATGAATGATCACCCGTAAACAGGTCCATTCCGTAGGGAAGGTGAGCTAGGCCACGGCTTAGGACCACTAACTTTTGTATGAATTTTGTAGGTTTAATTTAAGATTTGGTTTGAAATGCCCATGATTAAAAAAAAAAAAATTCGCTACTTTCTCTCAGATCACTAAAAATAAAATATTTATTGTATTAATACATTATATATTTATGATTAGCAATTATACGATGTATCATAAATAAAAGCTACATTTTTTTTTGAAAGTCTAAGATTTAGGCGCCCACATCTGTAAGATACATGTATCACACAAGGGAAAAAGAGTAAATATATATCGAAATCTCGTTTTATTAAGTATTTGGTCGGTGAAGTACAAGAGTGATTAGGTCATCAGAGATCGGCGAACTAACCAAAAAATAAGAGCTAGAAACTAAAAGCCGTGAAAGTCGGAGCTAGTAATCTCTCAGGTCTCGTTCGTGAATAAAAATTGTCCTTTTCAATGAGGAAGGTCCTCGATTTATAAGGTTTTGAGTCGGTCCAAATTAAAGTAGGCGATTTCCTTTTCCTGATTGAACTCGGATTGGGAAGATTTCTTTATTCTTTGGAAGGGACAAGGAAATCTTCTGTTTATTTTTGGAGGTCCGCGTTGACTTAGTTTAGTCGGGCTTAATGGGCCCGAAGGCTGGTATCAAAGTTGATATGGGCCAAAAGTCTCTCGGATATGAACCATCGTAAATCGGGATCAATTGGACCGATCTCGGTTCAAACCGGATTAAACCGAGGGTGCGAAGCTTACCACAACCCTGATTAGTGATTACCTTCTTGGCTAATGGTATTACTTTAGGCTATAATGTTGTAGATTTACAACAAGAAGAAAAAAGACTGCGAGATTCAAACTATTTTGTAATGTAATGTCTAGTGGCGATACAACTAATGAAGGAATTTGTCGTGACATAATTGCAAAAACAGATATTTTATTTAAATTTAATTAGTTTTTAGCATTTTAGATTTTTTTTTTTTTTTTTGGTTTTTAGCGGGTAAATGACAAAAATACTCTCATTATGTCTTCCTGTGTACCGTCCACAAGCATACACGTCATACTGTATATGGGCTAAATTATCATGTACAATACATTAAATGCGACTTTCTAATAGCATTTTAGGAAAATGTTAAAAAACTAATGAAACTTGGAGTATTTGCATTCAGTGTCATTTAATCAAAACATATTTTATGTTCTAAAACTTTCCAAATTGTGAAAAATAAATAACACTTTCTCTGTTGAAAAGACGATTTTACCTCTGTTTGTTATTGGTCTGTATACCGTACACCGTTGATTCGCGCAGTACTGTACATAGGTACAACTAGAAAGTCAACGCATATATATTACATAAAATGTTAATTATTTTTTCAATTTTTGAAAAATGTTAATATACAAACTATGTTTTGATAAACTGACCGTACATGCAAGAATTCATAAAACTTAAATAAAATGTTAAATTTTGCAAAACAGTCATTTGCCATTATTATATGACTGAAGAGACACCTATCAATTTTCTGAATACCACAGACATGTAATCCTTCCTCTTTTCTTGCTTCTTCGATTATTGGGTCCACTTGTTTATGAGATTCTTAGGCATTTTTTTGGAATTTAGTTTTTTTTGTCTCTACCTATAAATTTTGTAGCCCATAACAAACACACAAATAGAGAAAAGAGAATCAATTGTAGCTAGGTCCAAAGCTATAGTATATTTTCTTATGTATAATCAATGTCAACATAATGACACTGGTCAGTGTCTGTATTAATTAATTACAAAACGAATTAGATTAGCTACGCAGCATCGAATGCTTATAGTGTTTGCTAAGACTACACAAAACTTATCCATTGGGGTGAATTTTTTTTTTTTTTTGTCTTTTTAGTACGTAGTAGGCTTTTTATTAAACATGCATAAAACGGTTTTCACAAGCCAATGATTTAGAACGAAAAACAAAATTACAATTAGATAAAACAAAATTACAACATGATAACATTACAACATGATAAAATTACTAACATGATTAGATAAAACAAAATTACTAACATGATTAAAATGCACGGAATGATAAAACATAAAAACTAACAAATAAATTTTAAATTTATCACACATGTTTTAATTTTATAATTTGATTAAACAAAAACATTTTTTGTTGTATTACACTCAAAGGACGATTATAATAGATGATAATATGAATAAAGCACAAGCAACATACGCCTTCGGGATTGAACCATGAAGATATTACAAGAAAAAAATGAAACGAGGTTAAGTACCTCTAAACCACAATGCAAGCGAATCCTGAAAGCTTGGGTAGTCTTTCCAAACTAGGCAAGTGTCACAGACTTATCTATCCACGATCTTGAACAGAACCTCTGTCGGTATGGATTTGTTGTTGAAGATACGATCATTGTGTTGTCGCCAAAGAGAGTAGATAATCGTTTGAGCCATTACTAATCTCGAGTTGTTTTTAGCTGAATTTGGGTAAGGCACCTTTAGCCCATGTAGGAAAACTTACCGAATACCAAATCCCAAAAGAGGAGCATTGAGTCTCTTAAAACTCAACCTCCACACATCATAACTGTAAAAAGCAGCGAAGGAACAAATGGTCAAGAATTCCCTATAGATCTCACACAAAACGCTCATGCAATTAGATTGGATTGACGATCTATTTTCCCACAATAACTATCATATAACACAAGATGTCTTTTAAACTATGACCCCATTCTAGATCTCTCCCCCCCCCCCCTTCCGAAAGCAAAGTTAAAGACCTTAATCCTCCCCCCCCCAAGTTTCACATATCCACACGAAATAAAAGTTCGAAAACCCAAAACCATAGAAATCGGTTTTAGTTAGTTTATTATTTTCTAATCAATCGTTAATCATGTAAAGCCGACCCTAAACCAGATTAAGACCCGATTATGACCCAATTATAGTTAATAAACCACTGAATTTCGACCCAGACCCGAGAAAACCCCTAAAACATAAAATCCCCAATATCGAAAACCCTAAATCAAAAATCCTAGAACCCTAGAAATCAAAATACAAAATCAACGCCAAGAGAGAAGGTTGAAGTCGAGATTAGTGGCTTTAGTCGTTCGAGATTTTGGCGAAGAAGACTTCGATGAAGAAGCAGTGGACATAGATGCATTTGAAATCAAGCAGATGGTTCAAGACATTGTCGATAAGCCTTCGATTTGCCACTACGTGTATCCAGAAAGTGATAAAGAGGGAGAGAAAGCTCATAACAAACCGAGAGAGTGAACCCATATCAGACGTGGTGATTAGAGATTGTATAAGCACCATACATTATTCAATGGAGTGGCTTTCAAGGAATGTGTTCTCGACTATGCATTGAGAACAAGTCGAAATTTGAAGCAATACATGTATAATAAGGATAAGATATGCTTTAAATTTGAAGCAAAACATGTATAACAAGGATAAGATATGCTTTAAATTTGAAGCAATTTGTTCGTGGCAAATTTATGCTTTAACTCTTCCAAATGATCCTATGTGAAAAGTTAGGGTGTTTGTAGATAAGCATTGTTGTGTTTCTAATGTAGAGTGTGAGATGCTAAGGGCATCTACATTAGTGAGACACCTTTCAATGGTGTCTCACCTTGAAAAAATATTTAAATTTTTTTTTTTAAATTAAATAATTAAGTTTAAAAAAAAAAATATAATTTGGACCAATAACAAAGTGCCATGTGTGAATTGGGTGTCTCAATTTTTTTTTTGGGTGTCTCAAATGAGACACCTTCAACCCTCTCTCTCTTGTTTTTTTTGTGTGATTTGTTTAATGGAGGGTGTCTCATTGAGACACCCCCAATACATATGCTCGAACGGTCCCACATATAGCTAGTTTGTTTAGTGATAAAATCCGAGAGGAACCGGAATACTTCATGCCCATGAAGATTGAAAAAATGGTTAAGGAGAGATGGAGAATCAATGTATCTAGGCCTCAATGTCAAGCTGATAGGAACAAGGCATTGAAGTGGATCGAATGTGAATATGATCTTCAGTTTGCCCGTCTCAGAGATTATACGACTGAGTTAGTTCACTCAAACAAGGATTCTTCTGTGGTGATTGATACTTTGACAAATGAAGAAGGTAAATAGGAGTTTACCAGGTTTTACATGTGTTTTGATGTCCTCAGTAAAACTTGGAAAGAGACATGTAAGCCACTGATAGGACTTGATGTTTGCTTCCTGAAACACAAGATTAAGGGACAATTATTATATGCATTAGGAAAAAATGCATATAATATGCATATAATGCTATATATTCAATATCATGGGGTGTTGTTCAAGTGAAAAACATTGATAATTGGTAATGGTTTGTGAGGAAGTTAAAGGATGACTTGAGATTAAAGGATGGTGATAGTTTTATTATGGTCTAGGATAGGCAAAAGGTAAATTACTTGTTATTGTCTGTGTTTGTGTTTTGTGTTTTTGTGTTTCTATTTAGTTCAATTTATTCTTGTTTGTGTTTGTATTTATGTTTCATGGATTGATTAGAGCTGTTGAGTTATAACTATCAAAGATGAAGCATATAATGTGTGTCAGACACATCTATAGGAACCTGAAGAAGAATCATGGGAGTAAAAAAGATATGAAGCCATTCATATGGAGTTTAGCTTGGAGCTACAATGAACCAGAGTTACTACAACATTTGGATATGCTTTTCTGCTATGACATTGGTGTCTACAATGATGTTTAGAAGACAAATCCAATGATCTGGTCCATAGCTTTTTACAAGATGGGGAATTACTGTGAAGATGTGGAAAACAACTCCACTGAGTCTTTCAACATCACAATAAACAAGGCAAGGGAGAAGCCATTTGTTCTAATGCTAGAGACCATAAAAAACTTGTTATGGCACGTATTGCCAAGAGATCTGCTATCTCTCATTATCACAAATGTGTGTGTTTGTGTTTCAATTTTCTGTTTTTGGTGTTTGTGATTTAATTGTGTGCTTGTGTTTCAAGGATTTGTATACCATATGTCACTAAATTAGTAAATTTCTTGCATCCGAACATAAGAAAGCTTATGAGTGCAAAGTGACACTACAAGAAATAACATTTTTTGTGACTACCATTTGCGACTATTTTTTTAGTCGCAAAAAAGAGGGACAGTATTGTGACTGATTTGCGACTAATAAGCGACTACCCATAAAACAGATGCACAATAGTCCCAAATTACCGATTAAAAATATTAGTCAGAAAAGAGTCGCTTATTTGCGACTGTTTAAGGACTTGCAAAAGTAGTCTCAAATTGGTGACTGTTTTGCTTCGGTTTAGCAACTCCACTCGATTTTTTTAAATAAACATAAAAAATATACAAAAATTTCTAAACCCTAAATTCTAAACCCTAAACCATCAAATATACAAAACATCAAATAAATAAATATCAAATAATATACAAAAAAAAATTTTAAAGCTTACAATTTTTTTAAATATTCTAATTTTATAAACCTAAATTATAAACCCTAAACCTCTAACCCTTAAACATAAACTCTAAATCTTAAATTGTAAAATATAAATCTTAAATCATAAACCTATAACCCTTAATCATAAACCTCTAACCATTAATCATAAACTCTAAATCTTAAATCATAAACCTCTAACCCTTAATCATAAACTCTAAATCTAAAACCCAGTTTTTGTGACTAATTTCGGACTAATTAAATCTAATTTTTAATAGTAGTCACAAAATAGTCCCAAATTTGGAACAAATTTGCAACTCCACTTGATTTTTTGTATAGAAATCAATAAATTCTAAACTCAAACCACAAACCCTTAACCCTAAACCCTAAACCTCTAACCCTTAATCATAAACTTGATATAAATCTTAAATTTTAAACTAAATCTTACACATAAACATCAAATATTATACAAAAAATTCAAAACTTACAAATTTTTAAATATGATCATTTATAATCCCTTTTATAAATCCTAAATTCTAAACCCTAAACCTCTAACCCTTAATCATAAACTATAAATCTTAAATTGTAAACTATATCTTACACATAAACATCAAATAATAAACAAAAAATATAACACTTAAATTTTTTTTTAATATAATCATAACATTTACTAAGTGTTACATGTGTTTTATAAGGAATGATTTTGAAATATAAAAATTCTCTCAAAATTTACTTATTTTTAAGTTTTAACATATTTTTGAACTGATATATACACAAAATCATTGTAAAATCATGTTCAAACCTTCTAGGTTCTTAAGGTTTAGGGTTTAGGGTAAATGTTTTTTTATTGTCACAAAATAGTCCCAAATTTGCGACTATTTAGCAACTACAGTCGATTTTTTTAATAATAGTCACAAAATAGTCCCAAAATTGCGACTAATATTCGACAACATGATAAAAATAATGAAAGCTTCTCATTGGCTAGTTCCTTGTGACGAGGATCGCGATCCTCCACCGTTGATTGGTTTAATCCAACGGTGGAGGATTTAAACTGTTTTTTTTATTTTATTGATTTTACTTTTATTTCTCTCTTCCTACGATCTGGAGAGAGTTATGAGAAAGATCGCACTAGACAAACTTCCTGAAACGTTCATTACTCCAAACTTAGCCAAAATTCAATCCAAATTTGAGTCCCCGAATGGAAATAAAAGATACAACTTTGTACCGGGTTCTCGCTTCAATGTTGATCGATTAAGGTTAGAGAAGAGCCTCTCAAATTCGACAATCTGAACTCTCGACCTCATGAGATGCTCTTTGTACCTTGCAACGAAGCGAGGACGGTGGTGGCCGCGAGTCTGGCCGGAGGAGCCCGCGAGTCTTGCCGGAGGAGCCCCCGAGTCTTGCAGGAGGAGCAGATCCGCCGGTGAGGCTTCTTCTTCTTCGATGGTTTCTAGCAGATCCGCCGGCGATAGGATGAAGATGATGAGTGAATATGAAGATGAAGGAGAGCGTGATGAAAGAAGAGAGAGAGGAGAACCACCTCGCCGCAGAGAGAAGCACCTCACCGGAGAGATAAGCACCTCGCCGCAGCTCGCCGGAGAGAGGAGCTCCTCGCCACACACAGATCTGAAGTTTCCCGTCGTTTTTCTTTTTTTATTTTAATATTTTTATTTTATTTTTATTTTCTGTGATTAATTAATTTAATAAATAAAATTATTTTGTTTTTGAATTTTTTTTTTGTTTTTTTTTTAATTTTTTTTTTAATAAGTAGTCGCAAAATCAGTCTTTAAATTAAGACTGATATGTTAGTCACATATTAGTCGCAAAAGAGCGACTATTTTGCGACCATTCAATTTAGCGACCAAATATTAGCGACTAATTTTTTTAGTCTCAAAATAGTCACAAATGACTCATTTGCGACTATTTTGGGACTATTTTGGTAGTCGCAAAAACTGTGTTTTCTTGTAGTGTGAATAGAAGCACAAATGTAATGTATGAAGCAAGACCGAGTGGATGTGCTTACCGTGTCAGTTTGGAGAAGATGACTTACACTTGCATGAAGTTTGAGATTTGTGAAATTCTCCGTGAGCATTCTTATGGAGGGATTATGCATAAGAAGATTGTACCTGAAGACTTTGTTTGTCACTGGTTCTGCAGAGCTATATGGAGGAGGAACTATGCAAATGGACTTGTTCCAATGAGAGATGCTCCATTTTTTGCATTCAACAAGTGCTTACAATGTGCATATTCCTCCTGAACCACCACAACCTGGCAGGAGGAAGATCACTAAGACCGATAAACAAAGGAAAAAATGTGTTAACGAGTCTCCGACCAAGAAGCAACCAAAACAGAAAAAGAGAATAATGCATTGTGGAGTATCTGGTACATCTGATCACAACTCCAGGTTTCACAAGAAATCTATACATGTTTGTGTTTTGAGGTTTTAAGTGTTATGTGTTTTCTGGTTTGTGTTTGTGGTTTTAAGTGTTATGCTGGTTTTAAGTGCTTAAGAATTGTACACATTGCTTGATAAGATTCAACTTGACTAATGTTTCTCTCGTTTGGTTTTATTGTAGGCTTCTCAAGATGAATCATCTCAGATCACTCTCAGATCACTCTCAGTCAAGCTGAATCTTCTCAAGCCATGGTACTTCTCGGATCTGATGTATGATGAAGGATAAAAATGAACTAATGTAGGCACAAGTTGAAAGTGGTTCTCAAATTTATTTTAGGTGGTTCTTGGATATGTTTTGACAAGCACTTGTCTCTGTTTTTTTGTCAGGTTTTGGGCCAGTTTAGGTGGTGCTTTTGTATTGATGATGCTTTTGTTTTTACCTTTTATCTAAACCTATTGTGTATCGGGTTATGGTATATTTTTACCACTTTTTTTCCAAGCACTTGTCTCAATGATAATGGAACATGAGTTTTTGAATTAAGCACTTGTGCTCCACTTTTGATCACTTCTTTATTCATTATATTTGTCTCGATGGTAATGATTTAGGAATTATTGAATTAATTAAACCAAAATGAGCTTAAAACAAACAAACCACCAAAATGAGCTTAAAACCAAACATGTCATTGAAGTTAACAAGAACATAATAAGCACGTAAATGTTCTTACAACAACACTGTAATCTACCCTAGCTTGCCTATTGCATGATACCTTCCCTCTAGCACTCCGCTATGGTTATCTGCGAAAGTCATTACACAAACATACAACGATCTAAAAACACAAATAACACCCAATGACTCACTACAAGAAAACACAGTTTTTGTAACTATTTTTTGCGACTACTTTTTTTAGTCACAAAAAATGGACGATATTGTGACTGATTTGCGACTACTCATAGTGCAGAGGCATAATAGTCACAAATTACCAACTAAAAAAAGTAGTCATATAATAGTCGCTTATTTGCGACTGTTTAAGGACTTGCAAAAGTAGTCATAAATTTGTGACTGATTTACTTCGGTTTAGCAACTCCACTCGATTTTTTTTTAAATAAACATCAAATAATATACAAAAAAATTATACACTTACAAATTTTAAAATATAATCATTTATAAATCCTAAATTATAAACCCTAAACCTCTAACCCTTAATCATAAAATCTAAATTTTAAATTGACTCAAAATCATTGTAAATTGATATTCAAACCTTATATGTTCTTAAAGTTTATGGTTTAAGGTAACATGTACACTAATTTGTAAACCCAATTTTTGTGACTAATTTGTGACTAATTTTAAATAGTAGTCACAAAATAGTCCCAAATTTGGGACTAATTTACAACTCCACTTGATTGTTTTTATAGAAATCAATAAATTCTAAACTCAAACCACAAACCCTTAACCCTAAACCCTAAATCTCTAACCCTTAATCATAAAATTGATCTAAATCTTACACATAAATATCAAATAATATACAAAAATTCAAAACTTACATTTTTTTTAAATATGATCATTTATAATCCCTTTTATAAATCATAAATTCTAAACTCTAAACCATCAAATAATATACAAAAACATCAAATAAATAAACATCAAATAATATACAAAAAATCAACATTTACAATTTTTTAAAATATAATCATTTTATAAATCCTAAATTCTAAACCCTAAACCTCTAACCCTTAATCATAAATTTTAAATCTTAAATTGTAAAATATATTTTTGAACAGCTATATACCTAGAATCATTGTAAAGTGATATTCAAACCTTATAGATTCTTAAATTTTAGGGTTTAGGGTAACATGTACACTAATTTGTAAACTCGGTTTTTGTGATTAATTTGGGACTAATTTGCGACTAATTTTTAATAGTAGTCACAAAATAGTCCCAAATTTGGGACTAATTTGCAACTCCACTCAATTTTTTTTAGAAATCAATAAATTCTAAACCCAAACCACAAACCCTTAACCCTAAACCTCTAGCCCTTAATCATAAACTTGATCTAAATTCTAAAATTGTAAAATTAATCTTACACATAAACATCAAATAATATACAAAAAAATTCAACACTTACAAATTATTTAAATATAACCATTTTATAAATCCTAAATTGTAAACCCTAAACCTCTAACCCTTAATCATAAACTCTAAATCTTAAATTGTAAACTAGATCTTACACATAAACATCAAATAATATACAAAAATATAACACTTACAAAAATTTCAATATAATCATAACATGTATTAGTGTTACATGTGTTTAATAAGTAATGATTTTGAAAAATAGAAATTCTCTCAAAATTTATTTATTTTTAAGTTTTAACTAATTTTTGAACATCTATATACACATAATCAATGTAAAGTCATATTCAAACCTTATGGGTTCTTAAAGTTTAGGGTTTAGGGTAAAGATTTTTGATTATACTCATAACATGTATAAGTAGTCACAAAATAGTCCCAAATTTGGGACTAATTTGCAACTTTAGTCGATTTTGTTTAATAATAGTCACAAAATAGTCTCAAATTTGCGACAAAATGAAAGTTTCTCATTGGCTAATTTTTTGTGATGAGGATTGAGATCCTCCACCATTGATTGGTTTAATCCAACGGTGGAGGATCTTTTTTTTTAATGGTTTATCTTATTTCTCATCTTCTGCGATGTAACATTTTTTTTAAAAAAAATTATTTTCCCTATGTATCTTCTTCTTCGATCTAACGCTCTTTCTTTCTTTTTTCAGGTACCCGAGATCCATGAGAAGACCCAAGATCCATGAGAAGACCCAAGATCCGACGCCCCACGTTTCTCCCCGATCTAAAACCTTGCCCCACCACTACCGCCGCCTTGGAAAAACGGAAATCGGAATTTACGGAGGAGAAGGAGTCGTGGTAGTAGTGAGATCCCGTAGACGAGGAACCCTCCGAAGATGGGGAGGAACAAGGAGGAACAAGATCCCGCCTTGGCTGCTCGTATCTCCGCCGCCCAAATCGTAGATCTTAGGCGCCATTCGTCGGAGATGAAGATGCAGGCGGAGGTGCTCGCGAGTCTGGCTGAGCCGGAGAGAGGAGCAGCTCGCCGGAGAGAGAAGAAGTCGGAGAAGAGACCGACGGCGGGAGAGAGAAGAAGTCGGAGAAGAGATCGATGGCCATTCAGAACTCGCCGGAGAGAGAAGTCTTTGTTTTTTTTTTTAAAATTTTTTTGTAATTAATTAATTAATTTAATTAATAATTTTTTCAATTTCTGTTTTTGTTTTTTTTTTTAATTTTTTTTTAACAAGTAGTCACAAAATTAGTCTCTAATTTATGACTGATATTGGAGTCACATATTAGTCGCAAAATAGCGACTGTTTTGTGACTACGGTATTTAGCGACCAAATATTTGCGACTAAATTTTTTAGTCCCAAAATAGACGCAAATGAGTCATTTGCGACTATTTTGGGACTATTTTGGTAGTCGCAAAAACTGTGTTTTTTTGTAGTGACTACAAGATCATACAACAATCAACATAGTAGTTTGATGCACCCAACCATGATCATACATCCAATGACTACAAGAATCATCATCTTCTTCATACTAGAATTGGCTTCAACCAACACATCTTCAACCCTCTCTAATATCTCCTTCTCAAGCTTCATTTGCACCTTTTCAAACGCCATACTCTTTGTAGTTATCTCTTTATTCTCTTTTTCAAACTTGGCATTTTTGAATTGCAATGTCTCAATCTCGTTTAACAATGTTTCATCAACCCATTTGAATACATGGTTATCATTCATAAGCTACACATCGAAATTAAAAGTCCATCAAAAACAATAAGGATCACAAGCAACAAATCACAATAAAGGTAAAAAAAAATCGAAAAAGCATTCAAATTACCTTCTTTGCTACAACATAACCACAACGAAAGTATCGCCGGTAAGGATTGTGGTCGGATTTTGATAACAACGCCACAATTTTCAGATCACACCAACATCTCTTAGGCACACCAACAACTATTCCACTTCTTGGACGGGCATTTGATGATCCACTAGAAGCTCCAAACACATTACTCGTAGCTCTAGACATCACAAATTTTAACCTACAAAATGAGAATCATCACCAAAGAATAAAAAAGAATCACGACGAAATCGAACTTCTCGAGTATGAAATAGAAGCTTCTAGAGTATGAAATCCAACCCTAACAATATACTTACACTGGATTTGAGCAATGTGAGGATATACGTTTCGAATTTTTTTTTCTGGTGGGATTAAAATCTTTAATTTTGTTTTCGAGAGGATTTAGAACATGATCATAGTTTGGGAGACATTTAATGCTATATGATAGTTCTTGTGGGAAAATAGATTGTCGACTCAATTAGATTAGAAAAAATGTTGTTCATATACTAAATAATAGTTTTTTATTATTCAATATTGTTTTACAATTCTTTTTTCTGTTTATTCAATTTACGAGATTTCTTATTCTGATGATTCCGCTGTTTTATAATTCACTATCATGCTAATTTGATATTCAACTGACATACTATATACCTTACATTTTTAGACTTTTTTTCCCTCTACACCTTTTAAGATCTCAACTTTCCACGAGAAGTGATTGAGCGAGTCCGTGATTGATGATTATCTATGAAATTATTTTGATATTTGTCCATAGATTGACTTGCTAACAGAAACTCCAATATTTATATTGGGATAGTTCATAGTTGATAAGTAAATATAAAATAAGGATACATTTAAAAAAAACTTCTAAAAAACTACATTTTTTTAAAAGGGGGAAATACAAGATATTGAAATTAGTAGCGAAGGAGAGAAATGTATGGACGCGGGTACATGCGTTGTAAGAATATAATATACACATATATATAATATACACATATATATACACACACATATATATATATATATATATATATATATATATATATATATAATGCTTCTCCCAGTTGCGGGTGAGAATTGGCGTGTAGTAAAAATAGTGTAGCCCGTGAATCTGTTCCTATACTTTAAATTAAGTTTTTCTTTGTTATTAAATAGAACTTGATAATGTCACGTAACTAAGAATGAAGCGTACATGCGTTGTAAGAATATAATATACACATATATAATGATTTATGGATCATAATTCACAATTTCACATGCATGGATCTCTGCATGTGACAACACCATTATTAGTTTGTGTTGAAACCAAGGGTCAAAGTATAGCACAAAACCAAGGGTCAAAGTATTACTCTAACTGTTTCATAAAAAATGTCATTTTGACACATTTTAATATATTAAAAAAATTATTAACAGTTTTATATTACCATTTATTAATACACTAAACAATTTTTCTCTTTCTAATTTATACACTAAAATAATAAGGTTAAAATTGCCGGGAAAACTGTCTTGGGCAGATTACCAACCGCTTCTTGAAAGAGTCCGGACCAGAATTCACTCTTGGAAAGTTAGACACCTCTCCTTTACGGATAGGCTTCAAATTCTGACTTTAGTTATCCATAGCATTATTGCTTATTGGTGCTCAGCTTTTGTGCTCCACAAAAGATGCATAAAAACGCTGAACCACCTTTGTAGAAGATTCCTCTGGTCAGAAAACTCTGAAATTCCGAAACATGCTAAGGTTAGTTGGTCTCAAGTCTGCTCTAGAAAGGAAGAAGGTGGCCTCGGCCTAAAGGATTTAAATCTGTGGAACAAGGTTTTATGCGCAGCAAGGCTTCAATTTAATTTCATGGGGTTCAACACTTGGCCCACTTTTCAGAATTGGTTGAAGATTCAAGGTCGAGACTCAACACTCTCTTGGCTCCGAAGGATAGCTGTCCACGCGACTATCTATTCCATTTGGCGGTAGCGGAATAACAGGTTGTTCTCCAACTCGCGCATCCCCGCTGAAATTCTTTTCAAATCTATTGATCGAGGTATTTGAAACACGTGCTTAGCCAGACGTCATGTGCCGCGATATAGAGATGCTCTTGCTATGTGGTTCCGGGACTCCAACCGGTAAAATTTTGTTCCTTTGCTTCTCGGATATATCAAACCGGGTGATCGTTGTTGTTTTAGGCATCTTTTATATTTTCCTTATGTATGCGTTAATTGTTGAAATAAGATAAGTTAAAACTGAATTTTTATTTAAAATTGTACATTGAAAACATAAAACAACACTGTTTGTGAAACAAATATAAAATCTTTAAACGACACTCTTTACGAAACAAAGAGAGTAAGTTTTATAAATCAAATCAGAATCCCCAAATTGTCGGTATTAACTTCATTTTCCAAATAAGTGTCAACTCTCCAATACTCATCAAGATAGAAAACACAAATTAAATCTTCTTTTTTTGCCTGAATTTTTTCATTATATAATATCTCTATAATATTATTTAAGAAGACATTTTTAAAAATGAACTTTGTTTTGTAAGTTATTACATGAAATGTCATTACAAATAACAAAAAATAATTGAAATAGGAAAGGATATAATAGTTTTTTAAAATAATTGATTAGGATATGGAAAGTATATATTTTGCATTAAAGAGATTATTTATTATTTCATTTCTTAATTATTTTAAATAATATATATTTTAAAATAATAATCAATTCATATATATTCAAAAAAAAAAATATATTCAAAATTTTGCTATATTTTCACTATAATTTATTTGAATATATATCAAATCAAAAATTGAAAAATATTTTACTAATTTTATAAAAAGTTAGACACAAAAAACTATTTTTAAAGAATTCGTAGACTAACCACAAAAACTATAGTTATTTAACGGTGCATATTAGAGATGTATTTAAGATTATAAGTTTTTGCGGGTTAATCCGAATAATATTTTAGTTCAATTCAGAACGGGTCACAATCGAGGATAAAGTTCCCCGGAAACGCGGCCAATTTCGGTTTGATAAACGCTGGATTGGGCAAGACAGTCTAATGGATTCGATTGCCAAGGGATGGGAGATCAATCCGGGGGGAAACAGCCCATCTTTTGTCCAGAAGATTAGGAACTGCCGGCATGAGATATCGAGATGGCGGAAAAATAACTTACCTTACGGCAAAGAAAAGATAAATAAATTACAATAGGCACTAGAAGTGGCCCAAAATGACGATAATAGTACCCAAGAGGAATTGATAGAAATTACCGGAAAATTAATAGAAGCATATCGGGACGAGGAGTACTTCTGGCAACAGAAAAGCCGTACCATATGGCTAACGGTGGGGGATAAAAACTCAAAATTTTACCACGCACAAGTAATACAAAGGAGGGCAAGGAACCAGATTGTCGGGTTGCATAATGCAGCAGGACTGTGAGTTACCTCTTATAAAGAGGTGGAAAAAGTGGCGGTAAACTATTTTGATGACTTATTTACCTCTACGTCACCGACAGATTTCGAGGAGGCTCTGGACGAAATTAAGCCTCTAGTTTCGGAGCTGGACAATGACAAACTCATGGCAAGGGCCTCTGAAGAGGAAGTGCGGTCGGCACTTTTTATGATGCACCCAGAAAAAGCTCTGGGCCCTGATGGAATGATAACACTATTTTTCCAACGGTCCTGGCAAATAGTAAAGACAGACTTAGTAGGCTTGGTAAACGGTTTCTTAGAGATGGGAGTTTTTGACAAACAGCTGAATATGAAAAATATTTGTCTAATCCCGAAGACAGAAAGACCAAGTCGGATGACGGACTTAAGACCAATAAGTCTATGTAATGTGGGTTATAAGATAATCTCGAAGGTTCTATGTCAGAGGTTAAAGTGCCTGCTACCGACTCTCATTTCGGAGACTCAATCAGCCTTTGTGGCAGGTAGATTAATTTCGGATAATATTCTGATTGCTCAAGAGTTGTTTCACGGTCTCCGGACTAATAAGTCTTGCAATAGTAAATTTATGGCGATAAAAACGGATATGAGCAAGGCGTACGATCGGGTGGAGTGGCCTTTCATTGATCATCTTCTAACACTACAAGAAAACACCATTTTTGAAACGAACGATATCGTTGTAAAATCGTTGCAAAATAGGGTTTGCATCGAATTTGCGACGAAAAAGAGATCGTTGTTAACTGATCGTCGCAAACCACAAATCGTCGTAAATTCGCCGGGAAAGTACGAGGGAAAAAATTCGTCGCTAAATCGTCGCTAAATTGCTGTCGTAAAATCGTCGTAAATATTACATTGAAATTACGACGAATATGAATACGTCGTAACATCGTTGCTAATTCGAAGGGAAATCTTTCATTGTTAAATCGATGGCAAAAAATTATTGTCGTTAATTCGTTGCAAATCAATCGTCGTAAAATCGTTGCTAAATAATCGTCGCAACATCGTTGCTAATAAATCGTCCTAAAATCGTTGCTAAATAATCGTCGCAACATCGTTGCTAATAAATCGTCGTATAATCGTTGTAAATTAGCCATGATTTTATGACGATTAATTTAGCAACGAATCAACGAGGATTATTGTTTACCATCGAATTAACGACGATTCTATATATGATTTTTATTATTATTTTTAAAATTTTATTAATTTCGAAATTATAAAATAAAAATTTTAAAAATAATATATAATAATATTTTATTAAAAAAAATATTATAATCTGTTACAAAAAAAAACCAAAATTAGAATTCGAAATCCTAAATCTAAATAACTATATCGTAATCGTCGAGATTCACATCGTATTCGGGACGTCTCGACGAACCGGATGTGCATGCCGCTGCCTCTGCCTCTGCCGCTGCCGCTGCATCTGCCTCTGCTCGGAATCTTCGCTTTTCCCGTAGCATGGCCTGCATTGTCGGGTTCCCTGTTGCCAAGATGTCGAAGAGTTCGTCATTCCGCGTAGCATCCAGTTCAACCCGCTGCTGAAGACTCGCAATCTTCGCCTGATATGCCGTAGACCGAGTAGCCTCGGTCTCAACCCGCTCCTGAAGACTCGTAATCGTGGCACGTAACACGACTGGATCATCTTCTGGCGATCGTCGTCGCGGAGCATATGAAGAAGCAGCCGAGACATCTCGAATAGATCACATCCCGACAACCTTCCCCTTTCTCTTAGGGGCAACCTATATTTAAATTTACAATTAGAAATTTTTAAAAAATCAAAAACTAAAAATTAATAAGTACTAACTATTCTATATACCTGCTCGAAGATCCGGTCAATATCGGGTGTGGTCAACCCTCCAGACATGACCAACGAACCACCGGGAGATAGCTGTTGAGAGAGCTGTGTCTCTCGTTCGGTGACTTTGGAAGTCACCTCATTGAAGATGTGCTCGGCAGTCTCGGAAACAAAGGAACCATCCTTCTTCCGGTGCGTCCGCTCAAAAACCCTGGTCATCGGAGGGAGTACACCTCCGTCTTTGGCGGCCTAAAGAAAAAAACTATGTTATTGACGAAGTAAATTAAATAAATTAATTAATTTAAATAAATTTAATTACCATCTGTAGACGAACACCCGCAAAAGGTGTTTGCCTAGCTGTATGAGGCAGAGCCTTGAGTCTCCCGTCCGAATCAACGGTGTTGCGGGAAGCCGAACACTTCTCAGCAGTGATGATGGATTTCGGATCCATCCAATACCGCACCAAGCCGTCCCAAACGGCTTTATCCATGTGCAGGGGCTTTGCTGCATCGCCATCCTTCTTCCATGCTTTCTTCCACTCACCAACCACGCCTTGGATACGAAACTTCACCCTCTCGAGAAATAAAGTTTCAACCTCGCCATGAAGCGAAAGATCCCAGTGATATTTTTGCTGCATGAGAAACAAAAATAATTACATATTTTATAAAATTAAATTAAATATATATTTAAATATAATTAAAATAATTATGGGAGAAAAAAATATGTTTTCCATACGTACCGCAAACATCTTGAACCATGTCTCCTTGACGTGTAGAGGAAGCTGGGTAAAATTGGTATGCGGCTCGATAAAATAAGACTTGATGATGTCGGAAACGGTGCGTCCAACTTTGGATTCAACTCCAAACCTGAAACAAAAAATTGTAAAATTTTGAATTGTTAGAAATAAATATAAATATGTAATAATAAATGTAAAAAATATATATTTATATATATTACCATTCCGACCCGTCAGTATGATCCGGATCTAATCTTTTAAGCCTATGACGGCCCGGCTGCGCAAGCAAATCATGAACCGTCATGTGTGCATATGGGGCCGGGGCATAGCCTCCAGGTTGCGGAATCTGAGGTGGTAGTGGAGGCGGCGGAGCACTCTGTGGTTGCGTCACCGGGACGAAATCCGTCTCTGTAGCCTCAGAAGACACGGGCACCCCGGTACCCGAAGCATCACCAATCTCTCTCAAAAACTGAGCGTAATGTGCACGACGTTGGCCCATCTGCATAATAATGAAACAAAATTACTATCTATAAACATCAAGGCATTTATATATAAAAAATTAATATATAAAAAAAATTATCTATACTAATTAATTAAAAACATTTTAAAAAAACATTTAATTCTAAACAACCGCTTATTTCTTCGATATGCATGATGAATCGGTAGAAATCGGCGGTGACAATCAAACCAACTTGTTTTCCGACCATGTTTCAATTGAAACGCATCTGTCCGATTGAGACAATATGGACAAGACAATCGCCCATGCGTAGTCCAACCTGATAACATCCCGTACGCAGGGAAGTCGCTTATTGTCCACATAAGCACTGCACGCATTGTAAAATTTGTTTTTCCTTGCAAAATCATATGTCCGAACCCCGGTATACCACAACTGCTCCAATTCCTGTATCAGAGGCTGCAAAAACACATCAAGGGAACGCTTTGGATGCTTCGGACCTGGTATTAAAATACTCATGAATAAAAATTCCCTTTGCATGCACATATCTGGGGGTAGGTTGTAAGGCGTTAGGATTATTGGCCATAAAGAATATTGCCTACCAGACATACCAAACGGACTAAATCCATATGTGCAAA
Organism: Eutrema japonicum; assembly: GCA_030161315.1. Lineage (NCBI taxonomy): Eukaryota > Viridiplantae > Streptophyta > Magnoliopsida > Brassicales > Brassicaceae > Eutrema > Eutrema japonicum. The sequence continues at coordinate 19,627,951 of BSQW01000011.1, forward strand.
GACCAAGATACACATTACGTTTCTCTCTAGCAAAGTCTGGATGTACTGTCTTAAAGTGTTTCCACGCTTTTGCATCTGAAGGATGAGTAACCTCCTCATCTGTTTGCAAATGATCTGCATGCCATCTCATCGATGCAGTTGTCCTCTCAGACTGATACATTCTTTTTAATCTATCAGTTATAGGAAGGTACCACATCCGCTGGAACGGTACCTTACTCCGACCAGTACCTTGCGGCTTATATCTTGGCTTATGGCAAAATCGACATTCCAGCAACTTATCATCATCTTTACAAAAAAGCATGCAATTGTCAACACAGACATCTATCATCTCAGAAGGCAACCCAAGACTATAAACCAGCTTCTGTATCTCATAGTAAGTTTCAGCAGCTAAATTGTCCTCTGGCAAATACTCTTTAATCAAATCAGCCCAATCATCCATGCAAACCTCAGCTAAGTTATGATCAGTTTTAATAGTCATCATCCTAGCCGCCAACGACAATTTAGAATGTCCTTCTCTACATCCATCGTAGAGTGGCTAATTTGCAGCATCTAGCATATCATAAAAAAAATTTGCATCTAGATTGGGTTCCTCATCATGATGATCATGTGCAAATGTACTTACGGTTTCATGAAATGCATCCGTAACCATGTCATGAATCCTATCATTATCTTCACCATGCTGCTCCGCATGATCATCAAATTGATTAAAATTATTTGACTCATCAATATTCGATGCTTGATAATTGCTACTACTACTAGCTGCATTTCCCCCATGACCCTCTCCATGATAATACCATATATAGTAATGCGGCATAAACCCTCTATTTAATATATGCGACCACACCTCGAGATAATGATAAATTTCCTATTCAAGCATCTGGCACAAGGACAGTACATCTTACCACTGATAATCGTATTATGTATATTTCCTGCCTGATGCATGAATCCCTCCACCCCATCACTGAACTCCTTTGTTAGCGATCCCTCTGAATCAAGACGATTATACATCCATCTTCTAATTTCGTATATTGAATTTTTTTGTTGGTCAGAAAGAAGTAAATATTGTTTTTGAATATGAAATTTTTATTATGAAGTTGGCCACTATATATAGATTTTTATTTTCATTACCTTCGAATTACCTACGATTTTACATCGATTTCACATCGATTTTACAACGAATCTAAAAATGTTTACATCGACTTTACAACAATATTAAACATGTTTACCTAACCGAACACCATGAGCTTAAAACGTGCTCACCTAACTTATTAATCGTTGGGAAATCGATGTAAAGTTTAACTTATAATAATCATTGGTAATTCGTGGGTAATTTTACGACGATATTGCAACGTTTTATACAAACCTCGGTAAATCGTCGCTAAGTTACAACGATTTTACGACGATTTTGATTATCGTCGTAATGTCGTCGGTAATCGTTGTATAATCGTCGCTAATGCGCGACGATTTTACAACGAAACTTTTCGTCCCAAGTTTGCGACGATTTTACGACGTCTGTTAGAATCGTCGTAAATTCGTCGCAAAAACGATGGCAATTTGCAACGAAATAAAATCGTTGCAAATTGCCTGTTTTCTTGTAGTGTAAGGAAGTTCGGTTTTTTCAGAAAAATGGATTACATGGATGATGTGGTGCATTACATCAGTAGAGTACAAAGTGCTTATAAATGGTCAACCCAAAGGACACATAATTCCAAAGAGAGGGCTTCGTCAAGGGGACCCGCTGTCACCTTATCTATTCATTCTCTGTACGGAGGCACTAGTCGCAAATATACGGAAGGCTGAAAGAGAGAAATCACATACGCGATTAAAGGTTGTGAGAGCAAGCCCCTCAGTATCACATCTACTTTTCGCTGATGACAGTTTATTCTTCTGCAAGGATACCAAGCAAGAATGTGAAACCATACTGCATATACTAGAACAATACGGGTCTGTGTCTGGGTAGCAAATTAATTACGGTAAATCGTCTTTACAATTCGGTCATACGGTGGATGAGACGATACAAAATGAGGTCAAACAAACACTAGGAATCTCGACCATCGGCGGGATGGGAACATATCTATGCCTTCCTGAAAGCCTCGGCGGAGCCAAAAGTAAGATTTTCAATTTTGTCGCAGAGAGACAAAAAACTCGAATTAATGGATGGACATCAAGGTTTCTATCCAAAGGGGGAAAGGAGGTATTAATTAAATCAGTGGTATCAGCAATGCCAACATTCGTTATGTCGCTTTCGATTTTCGATTATCCAAGTCCATAACCGCAAAATTAACAAGTGCGGCGGCACGGTTCTGGTGGAGTTCAAACGGAGAATCAAAAGGAATGCATTGGATAGCTTGGAAGAAACTATGTCGAAGTAAACCGGAGGGAGGTATGGGCTTTCGAAAAATTGAGGATTTTAACACAGCACTATTGGCCAAACAGCTATGGAGGTTAATGGAAAAACCGGATTCTTTGTTCGTGCGGGTCTTCAAGGGTCGGTATTTTCGGAAGTTAGACCCTTTAGACCCCATCCGATCTTACTCACCATCATATGGATGGAGGAGTATCATCTCAGCTAGATCTCTGGTCAAAAAAGGGCAAATCAAAAGAGCTGGATCAGGCTGTTCTATCTCAGTATGGAACGACCCGTGGATTCCAGCTTCTAAGCCGAGGTCAGCAACTTGTAAGGGGTACAATTATTACTCGAATCTAATCATCAATCACCTGATTGACCTAGTAACTCAAACGTGGAATACAGCGCTGCTGAATGCGATTATTGATCCAGCGGACGTGACAATTATTCGGGGTTTGCATATAAGCAGCATATACAAACCAGACACTAATGGGTGGAATTATACCAAATCGGGGAGATATACGGTGAAGTCGGGCTATTAAATTGAACAATCAGAACCAAAATTCGGTCCCATTAACTCATATGGTCCGGATGTGACAAAGCTTCAGGCTCATTCCTGGTAGCTGAAGTGTACTCCGAAATTACGACATTTTATTTGGCAAACCTTATCAGGCTGCCTAGCGGTCACATCCAATATGCGAAGCAGAGGAATTGATTATGACACACGATGTGTAAGGTGTGGATCAGAAAATGAAACTATCAATCATGTCCTTTTTGAATGTCCTCCAGCATTACAATCATGGGCACTTTCACAGATACCAACACCCCCAGGTGTTTTTACAATGTCATCGGCCTTTGCTAATTTTGATCATCTTTTTTGGGGACTTCCTCTAGAGAATTCGGATATTAGTTTTCCATGGATTGCGTGGTACATTTGGAAAGCGAGAAATGATAAGGTGTTCTCAAATATAGACAGATGTCCACAAGACATACTGAAGCAGGCAAAAGCTGAGGCCATAACCTGGGAATTGGCTCAGAGCAGTGACCCTGATGTCATAATCCAAAACTTTACCCCTGCTCTGGTAACTCCGATATACGAAGGCTGGTGATGTAATATTGATGGATCTTGGAAGGAGATAGATAAGTTCTCCGGCATAGGTTGGTTTTGTTTTCAGGAAGGAGTCGAAGGGACTATAATGGGAGTAAGTAATCTGCGAAGAAGCATCTCCCCCCTACATGCAGAATTGGAAGCAATTATCTGGGCCATGCATTGTTTGCTCGCAAACCAGAAGACGGATATAGCTTTTGCAACAGACTGCTCCGAGTTGGTGAACATGGTGTCTACACCAGAGGATCGGCCAGCATTTGCATTACACCTAGAGGAATTCGCGAAGAGTAAGGAGACGTTTTCTTTTTTCTCAATCTCACTCATCCCACGCGCGAAGAACACAAAGGCAGACATTCTAGCAAAAAGTGCTCGTGTCTACCCAGTGGATATTAATTATGTAAACTCGGTACCACCGGTTTGGATTTCCGAACCGTTATAGGTACTTAGGCTGTTGACAAAAAAAACGGGTTAAATAGACAAATTATTATAAATTGATAGTTTTATCTATAATCATTAGTTAGCTATAATGTAAAATTCAGATAAAAGTAATTTTCTTAAATTTCAAAACAATTTCTTTTAAAAAATTATTCCGCGCTATAATTAGTGCGGGTTAAATCCTAATACAATACAAAAGAGGAATACTAGAATGAAATATGGTTTGGATACACAAAGTCAGCGATAAACAAAATTTATCCGGAAGTTAAACCTAATACATGAGAAACACATGATGAAATACTAAAACCGATATAATGAAGCTCTCTAAACCATCCAAAAAATCTGAAGAGAACAATAGACGCATAACTACAATGCTCATAAGCCGCTGTCGAAAGAACCTACAACTGCAAATGGGGAGCATCGATGATAGAGAAAAACCGCAAAAAATAACTCAACTAAAACGATTAGTGTTTTGCTGTCCAAAAAAAAATCTTGAGTAGTTTCCATTTTGTTTGGAGTACGTAAAATTTAAACCTTTTATGTTTTGGTGAAAAGGTTTGCCAAGTAGTTCTATTGGTCCAATGCCATAGACATAACCTTTTTAAAGAAGTGAGAAATCGTATTTTATTGAGTTCAAGTATTGTTTGGGAGGGATATATAGCGATGGTTATTTAATAAGAACCTGGAAAATGCTGACTCCAGTAAGAGAGACTATATGATCTATGGGTCTTGACCAATAACTTCATTTATAAAAAAAAACATTTTGCCAGTTATAAATGGGTGGCATCAAGCACCACATTACTAGACAGTATACGTTTATATTTTCCTATATTTTAATTTTGTGAGATCAAAGAAGATAAAATTGTTACCTATGTGGATCGCTAATTTTCTATCACATTAGGTCGTGGATGTCAGCTAAGTTTTTGAGAATTTGAGAAAATGGTATACGTAACAAATTTTGGAGAGTGGCAACATGAATCTTTTTTGGGTGTATGTGACAATGGCATTGTGTATTTTTTTGCTCAACAATGCCAAAAGTGGCGCATGCGCTTTATATCTTCAAACAATCGAACGAAAGACAACTTGAAACTATATTTGTGAACATCAGAACGAATTATACGAGTCAATATCCAAATTTTCCGATGGCCCCAAATGAACCAACCCTGTAAATGAGTCACATCACATGCAGGGGGCGGATGTATGTATAAGATTTATGGGCACGTGCCCCATGCTAAATTTTTTTCTTATGTAGCTAAAGTTAATGATTTAAAATTAAAATTTATATGTGTGCCACATGCTAATTGTTTTTTGTTTTTTTTGTTAACTAGCAAAAGTTAATTATTTTAAATATAAGTTCATATATTGTTAAAACCCATACATATTACACATAGAAACTATAAAAAAAAAAGTAAATAAAACTCCATATTTTAAGGCCCATCTAAAAAAAATAAGTTGACCTAGCTACTTACTAAATCAAACTTTTTCTGTTTTATTTTTTTCCGTTAGTGTTCGTGCAAGAGAAAGGCTAAGAATCGGATATGTAAATTCAAGAGTTCAATGACCGTTTTGATGATGTAAGTATTGAATTACTTGGTTGCACTATGTCTTTGGGCCCTATTGATTCATTCCATGAGTTTGATCACTCAAAACTAGTTAGATTATCTGAGTTTTATCCAGAATATTTTAGTTCCATGGACCGGATATCTCATGAGCATCAACTTGGTATTTACATTGACAATATCCGAGAAGATGAAAGATTTGCGAAATTGGAAAATCTTGGAGTTCTTGCACATATGATGATTGAGACAAAAAAACATCTTTCACATCCTCTAGTTTATCGCGGCTTTTGAAGCTTACTTTGACTTTACATGTAGACACTTCTACAGTCGAGAGATGCTTCTATGCGATGAAGATTGTGAAGACTACCGTACGCAACCGAATGAATGATCAATTTTCAAACGATTATCTAGTTTGTCTTATTGAAAAATAGCATTTTGATAATGTAACAAATGAGGTAGTGATAAAAAGGTTCCAATATATGGAAGATAGTAGAATAACTTTGTAGGTTTTTTAAATTTTTATTTATCACATAAGATTTTTTTAAGTTTCTTTGTATTTGTCATAAACAATTTTTTTTTAACACTATATTTTGTTTGATAAATTATTTTATTAACTATAATAAAAAAAATTGTGCCCCACATTAAATATATATCTGGATCCGCCCCTGATCACATGGCTCCAAAACTTTGCATCGACGTGTGGATGTGCAAGCCAGTGTGTTTTCGTGTAATCATCAGTTAAGTATGAATGTATGATCATATTAAATCAATATTATCAATATTCACATAAGGAAATTTGTAAACGTGCGTAAAGATAAGAATCATATACATGTAGCTCTAAGTCTAATTGTCCAAGTCTAAGACGACTTAACAATATTTAATTTATAGTTCGATGAGCCTTAAATCCCTGTACCTGGAAAACTTTTAATAATCACTACTCTATTATCTTTTAGAGAAATTATAGGCTCTTGCATAAATTTTATCTCCGATTTCCGTTTGAAGTTAACCCAATTTCGGTTTTAGTTTGTTCGGATGGCACTCATAGCTTTGTCGGCTTCTTGATATTCTGGGATGAGGGTTAAATGAGAAATCTGCTATTCAACCATTAATCTCATGTTTTAGTGATTTCTGCTAGGTTTCTTGTTTCATTTAGATTTTTAATCAGTGTGGTAAGCCGTTTTACGAGTCTTCAGGGCTCGTTTTTAAGTCTTAGTATCTTTGTTGTCTCTGTGATTTTTTTTTGGTGTGTTTCATCTTGTTTCCCTCTTTTGGACTATTGGCTCCGGAGACATCTCGGTTAGTCCGCTAACTTTCACCTTATGTATTTCACCTGGTTGATATCAGAATACCCAGATGAGAAAAAAACACATGTACTTCTAAACTAGTATTTTCATTATCTTTCACCCTCTCTTTCTCTGACGCTAGCTATCTTTTCTTTTTCCTTTTTTATGCATGAGTTTTCTCGATTGCATTCCCTTTAGAGCAGGTTTATCGGGGGTTCTTAGAGCAGGCTCTTAGTTTTTTTCGGCCCAAAATTAAATCAAAACACCCTAATTATCTAAGAAACGGATCTTATTTTGGACCTTTAAGAACCGACTCTTAAGGGCCACGTGTGGCTTCGTGATTGGTCATCAATTTGTAGAAGGAAATTTTTTTTTTCCTTTCTTCTTTCTTTCTTCCTCGACGAAATCTCCTTTCCTCGACGAAATCGCCTTCTCCGTCGCCTTGATCGACTCCTCGGTTTTTCCGATCAAAGAGATGTATGCCGGAGCTATTTTGGGTCTCTCTGACGACGCCGAGGTAAGCGATTTCTTCTATGTATCTTGTCTCCTCGATTTCTTCGCTTATCTCCTTCTTCGATTATTTTTCTTTGTCTTGGTTAATTCACAATTTGTGGTATCAGTCGATTGAAATCCAAATCCAAATTCCTTCTCTGTATTCTTTCTCCTCGATGTATTCGTTGTGAATTTGTAATCGTTTGCTCTTGCATGTTTCTCTATGTTCGATTTGGTTTTGATCGTTTAGTGTTTTTTTACTTGGTTCTATTTCTCTGCGCTGATTTTGTTTAGGCATCGGTCAGCATGATTGATATATTTGAATGATTTAGTGTTTATGTACATAGCAGAAGTTGAACTATTGTTTTCGTTTTTGCGGATGAGGATTTGTGTTGCTTGTTTGCTAATTCGGTGTGTATTGTTTATGCAGATTATGGTATGTGAGTGTGGTGTTTCCTTGTGACAAAACCACGGCTCCAGCAACATGCAACGAACAGAGTTTGGTCTCAAGGATTTCCTCTAACCTTTGGAAGCTGTTCAGGTATGTTTTCAAACTGATTATATGTAATAAATGTTGTTTAGTGGTAGATAATAGTTGTGTTACGTATTAAATGGATAGGTGAAGAATAGTTTAGTTGTGATGAATGGTTTAGTTGTGATGAATGCATCGACTTGTTAGATAAATGTCAAGTCGATGTGGTTAGGTGATGAATGCTTAAAACTTGTTGTTCTTTGCTTCTTCTCTTCTATTAAAACCGGTCTGTGGGCCATTAAGGAGAAGGCAGCTAAAGGCAGAGCTAAGAGACATTCGGTGGAGGGCAAGGCTCTTTCAGAGTTTCAGAGCATGTGGGCCATTAAGGAGAAGGATTTGGCTATGAAGGAAAATCTGTCGAAGATGGGTATACTTGACAGTCTCATTGCCAAAAAAGAACCACTATCTGACTATGAAGAAGCTCTAAAGAAGAAGTTTATTACAGATATGTTGTCTAATTAGTGATCAACTCTCTTTTATTTGAATCCTTGAAGTTGTGTTATAGCTTAAATTGTCTAATTAGTGATCTCATCTCTTTAGTGATCTCATCTTAAGTTGTTGTTTGTTTTATTTTAATTGTTTGTGTTATAGCTTTGTATGTTTCATGTTATGTTTTAATGTAATGAAATGTTTTGGTTAAGGGCAATGTCTTATATTTGTTGTATCAACTCTCTCTTTTAGCAGATATCATTCGGTTTGTAGAACATTTGGAGTGATAGAAAATTTGTGTTTGTGTTTGTGGTACAGCTTTGAGTTCTCGGATGGAGGCAAAGCCAGAAGATTCTCGGATGGGTGCAAAGCCAGAAGATTCTCGGACCACAAACGTTTTTTTGTTGGACTATGGTTTGAGTTTTGTTTCTTTGCTATGAAAAATTTGAGACCACAAATGTTATTTTTATTTTGACACCACAAATTTTATTCATTGTATCATGCCTCTTCAATTTATGAAAATTTTGATCAACATTTTGATCAAACATTCGAGAATCTATACATTGGTTTTTTTTATAATTTTTTTTTTAAAAAACCTCTAATGGGGTTCTACCATTGGAGCATACAAAATCAAAGTTTCTTAAGAAATGTTATAAACTTAAAATTTATAATTAAATATTCATTAAAAACTCCAATAAGGGTTCTACCATTGAACATGCTCTTAGTGCCATTGTTACCCAGTGGTGTTAATGTTATGGTTTAGAGCGCGCTATTTAGTGATGTGTTCTATTTACCTTTGTTTATTGTTTACTTTCGTTTACATTTGTGTCTTCTCGTTTGGTTTAACAATTTTTTGTGATGTTTTGGTGTCTAAGTGAGTTCTTATATGTTCTAGAGAGTCTTAGGTTAGTTTGTAGTGTTTTTGGTAGTTTTTGTGAATAATGTGTATTCGATATATTAAGGTGAGGTGATACATGAGTATATTTATACATGAGAGTAGTAGCTTTTAGGCTAATATAATTACAGGAAGTGCTTAAATCAAGGGAATCGAATATTGAGACATAAATGAGAATGACAATCATATCTCAGTCATATCTCTAACATGCCCCCTCAAGATGGAAGGGATGTTGTCACTCCAATCTTGTGTCGTAGGTCGGTGAACCGTGCGCGTGACAGCGGCTTTGTCAAAGTGTCAGCTAATTGGTCTTTTGTGTGGACATGAGAAACCCGGAGAGCACCAAGTTGAATGTGACCTCGTACGAAGTGGTAGTCGAGGGCATTGTGCTTCATTCTTGAGTGAAACATTGGATTAGCGCTGAGAAATGTTGCACCTACATTGTCGCAGTACACTACTGGCTGTGTAGGTAGAGTGATTCCGAGTTCAGAGAGGATTGCGTATCCAGCTGAGCTCTGAAACAGTTTTCGCGACAGCTCGATACTCAGCCTCTGTTGATGATCGGGCTACGCATTTTTGCTTCTTGGCTGACCATGATATTGGATGGTTGCCGAGGTAAACGATATAGGCGTTGGTGGAGACGTAATCATCGGAATCACCTGCCCAATCTACATCCGAGTAAGCGTGTAGTGTTGGTTTGTTCTTCGCCGAGAAGTAGATTCCATGAGTTGGTGTTCCTGCGAGGTAGCGGAGTATCCGTTTTGCAGCTTGCCAATGGTCATCTGTCGGGCGATGCATGAACTGTGAGAGACGGTTTACTGCGTAAGCAATGTCGAGTCTGGTGAAGGTAAGATATTGTAGGCTTCCTACTAAATTTTGATACTCAGTGGGATCAGACAGAGATGGTCCAGAATGAAGTGTGAGTTTAGGAGAGGAGGCCATTGGAGTTGTAACTGGTTTTGCGTTTGTCATGTCGTATCGATGGAGTAGGTCGAGAATGTATTTGCGCTGAGATAGATGAAGACCATGTGAGGTTTTGTGTGCTTTAAGGCCAAGAAAGTAGTTGAGATATTCGGCGTCTTTGATAGAGAAACGATCCGCTAGAAGATGTAATATGTTCTGAATGCCTGCTGTTGTGTTTCCTGTCACGAGAATGTCATCAACATACACAAGGAGATAGACATAGTTTTTACCAATCCGAAGCACAAATAGTGAGGTGTCCGCTAGCGAGTTTTGGAATCCAAGGCTGAGGAGAAATGTCTTGAGTTCGGTGTACCAGGCTCGTGGTGCCTACTTCAGTCCATAGATGGCTTTGTTCAATCGACAGACGTATGACGGATGATCAGTAACAACGAAGCCCAGTGGTTGCTCCATAAAAACCTCCTCCGTTAGCGTTCCTTGGAGAAAAGCATTGTTGACGTCGAGTTGTTGAATTGGCCAAGCATTGGTGACAGCAATGCCAAGAACTAATCGTATTGTCGTAGACTTGACTACCGGACTAAATGTGTCGGTGTAGTCTTGACCATACTGCTGGTGGTATCCTTTGGCAACGAGTTGGGCTTTGCACCTGTGCAGAGAGCCATTAGGTAGAAATTTATTCTTGAAAATCCACTTACATCCTACAATGTTGTAGTGTGGCTGACGAGGTACGAGATCGAAGGTCTGATTCCTTGCAAATGTGTTGTATTCCTCAGACATGGCACCACGCCATGGACGATCTTTGAGAGCTTGAGTGACGGTGTGAGGTTCGGCGGGTATGAAGGAGGAGAGAGCAGCGGAGTAATTGTATTTTGGATTAGGTTTGGCGATGTGGTTTTTACGACGAGTTGTCATCGGATGGGTGTTTGCAGGTGGAGGAGTTGCGGCTGCGGGATGCGTCGTTGTTGGTTCTGAGATTGTTGGCGAGGAGGAGGTTTGGTGATTTGGTGATTGTGTTTTAGGGTTTGTGTTTTGGGATTGGGCCTGGTGGGTAATTGGGCTTGGTTGAGTATTGGTTTCTTCGTGGGCTTGGTGTGATAGTGGGCTTGGCTGAGCATTTGTTTCTTCATGGGCTGGAGTTGAGGTGAGCGTTGTAGGGCTCGTGTGACTTGAGACTGTATTTGGCGATGCTTCTGAGATCGCTGCGGGAGCGGCGGTGGTCGACAAAGAATCTGCCGATGTCGTCGTCGTATGTGCCGGCGGTGAAGAATCAGAGCTGGCGGGTCCCGTTGATGGTGTATGTACGAGTGGCAGCGGTTGGGGATTTGCGGCAGGGGGTGGATTTGGTACGGTGAGAGTGGTGGGGAGTCTGAGATTGGATAAGGAGCGGTGTGAAGTGGTGTTGTAGCGATCGTTGCTCGGTGGAATGGGAAGACGTTCTCGTCAAATCTCACATGTCTGGAGACGTAGATTCTTCCTGTGCTTGGTTGAAGACACATGTAAGCACTTTGTGTCTGTGAATATCCAATGAACACACATGAAGTTGATCGGTCTTCTAGTTTGTTTGTGGTGTACAGACGTAACCACGGGAAGCCGAGACATCCATAGACACGAAGCTTCAAATAGTTGGGAGAAACGCCAATCAGTTTCTGGAACGGGGACTCCATATCAATGACCGGCGTCGGAAGTATATTGATAAGATAAACAGCTGTTGAAAACGCATACGACCAGTAGGACTTTGGCATTCCAGCGTGAGTGAGCAACGTTAAGCCTGTTTCCACGACATGACGATGCTTTCTCTCAGATATTCCGTTGTGTTCTGGAGTATGCAGAGGCGAGGTGAGATGTGAAATTCCTGATTCAGAGAGAAATGATCGAAGTGCTACGAACTCTCCGCCATTGTCATAATAAAGTGTTCCAATTCTGGTGTTGTAGCGATTTTCAACTAGAGCTTTGAAGGCGACAAATGTTTCACGAACTTGTGACTTCAACTTGAGTGGATACAACAATGTGTATCGGCTGTAGTGATCGACGAGAACAAGGTAGTACTTGTAGTTGTCTATAGAGAGAATTGGAGAGCTCCATAGATCAGTGAAGATGTATTCCAGGGGTTTAGTTGAGACAATGGAGGTTTGAGAAAAAGGTAGTTTATGAATTTTATTGATAGCACAATTTGAACATAGGGAAGTCTGGGTTACAGATTGGGTGCAGGAGAGAGAAAAATTTGAAATAACACTTTTGAGAATTGATGAAGATGGGTGACCTAGGCGGTAATGCCAAGCAGTCAGGTTTATTTTTGGTGTGGTGGAAGCAAAGAATGAGTTGAGGGTTGAGGGAGAGGCTGGCCACTCGTAGAGATCATCCTTAGTTTTGCCTTGGATTAATGGGACCCCCGAGTTCAGATCCTTCACCTGAAAGTGAGCAGGGAAAAATTCAACAGACACTTTATTAGTGTTGCACAGACGATAGACAGAGATGAGATTCTTTTGGATATTTGGCACACATAAGATGTTGTTTAAACATAAATTCCGAGACTGAGAAGGGAGAGACAGGGAACCAGTGTGCGTGATGAAGAGGCCTGAGCCATCGCCAATCAGCACCGCATCATCTCCATTGTACGGTCGCTGAAGTGCCAGGTTGTGAAGATCACTTGTCATGTGATGAGTCACACTGCTGTCTATGAGCCACGCATTCGAAGGATTTGGTGAAGCAACGGCCAGATTTGCTCTCGGTTGCCATGGACAAAATGGTGATGGGAGTAGGCTGTTCTGGGATCCCGAGTGTTGTTGTGATAGCTGAGAGCACATTTTGGCACTGTGGCCAAACACACCACACAGTTGACAGCGACCTTGATAACCTTTGGTGGTGCGGTTATCGGGTCGTTGCTGTTGATATTGGGCTTGATTGTTGGTGTTCCAGGTCTGAGTGTTGCGATAGTTTGGCTTGCCTTGGTACGGTCGTGAATGAGACGTGGCTACGTTTGCGGAGACAGGCACCACGCTCGAGATAGCAGTGGCAGAAGACATCAATTTTGCCTCTTTGGTGAGCAATTTTTCGTGAACTTTAGTGATTGACGGGGTCGTATCTCTTCCTTCTACTTGATCAACAACGGTCTTGTATTCTTCAGGTAAGCCTCCAAGTATGTATTCAATCTAATCCTCATGCTCAATTGGCTTGCCAAGGAGAGCAAGTTGATCAAATCGAGTTGTTAACCCTTGGAGATACTCATCAATTGATTTTTCCCCTTTCGAGTGTTGTTTGAGTTGGTGTATGAGTTGTTGAACATGACCTCTGCTTGGGTTTGCGTATGTGGCAGTGATGTTTGCCCATAGATCTCCTGCAGTTTTTGATTTTGCGACAAGAGATTGAATGGAGGGAGAGAGGGTTCTAAGGAGACCACTGAAAATGAGTTTGTCCTGTCTCTTCCACTTGGTGTAGGCAGGGTTGGGAGACGATTGATCATTGATGGTGACAGTTGCTAACTGTTGTGGTGTGGATCCGTCAACATGACCAGCAAGGTCATAGCCATCAAGCAGAGCGTGAACCTGAAGGCTCCATGTCATGTAGTTGATGAAGGTGAGTTTGGTGATGTTTGTCATGTTGATGTTGAGGATGGCTTGGATATTGTCAACAACTTCAGCGGATGTGGCCATGATGATGGGGCGGCTGAGGAGAGGACGATCAGAGGAAGAAAAAGAAGATTAAGAGAGGAAGAAAGAGAGGCGGGTGAGGCAGCCGTGAAAAGAGAAGAGAGAAAAGGAGAATTTTAGGGTATCGTATTATGCTCTGATACCATGTGAATAATGTGTACTCGATATATCAAGGTGAGGTGATACATGAGTATATTTATACATGAGAGTAGTAGCTTCTAGGCTAATCTAATTACAGAAAGTGCTTAAATCAAGGGAATCGAATATTGAGACATAAATGAGAATGACAATCATATCTCAGTCATATCTCTAACAGTTTTCATCCAAAGACATGTTACTTTAGAGATAAAAGAAGTCTTGGAGCTAAAATGATTGAAGATGGCACACATCCAAATAAGTCATGTTATTTAATTTTCTGATTGTTCGGAATTGTTGAAAATGTTAGATGATCCAGAAGATTGGTCGGCGTTTTTTTTTGTGTGCTGGACGAGTTTGATTGTCTTAAAAGACAATTTTCTTCTTTCTCGATTTTGTTGATTCCTCGATGTAAATAATGTATGTGCACGAGGTATGTTTTTTTCACAAGTTTGTAACTGAGATTTGGACTGAATTTCCCGTAGAGTAAGCCCAGCCTTTAATTAGTTATTCAATAAATGAGATTTGCCATCCAAAAAAAAGAATCTTAAAAGTTATATTTTAACTTTTTTTCAAAAATTTTGGCCACAGATTGGATCCGATGTCTGCTTGATGGTACAACGTTTTTTTGAAACAGGGGAGATGGAAAAAGATATGAATCACACAAACATATGCTTAATTCCAAAGATTATTGATGCAGAACAGATGAGTGACTATCGACTGATTAGTTTATGCACAGTAAGCTACAAAATCATATAAGAAATCTTGGTTTGGAGATTGAAGAACAGTTTGGATAAGATTATTTCTGATTCTCAGGCGGCTTTCGTGCCAGGAAGAAATATATCAGACAATGTCTTGGTGGCACATGAGTTACTCCATGCTCTGAAATCAAAAAAAGATTGTGCGGAATCCTATATTGCCATTAAAACTGACATAAGCAAAGCTTATGATAGAGTAGAACACTACAAGAAAACGCAGTTTTTGTGACTATTTTTTGCGACTACTTTTTTTAGTCACAAAAAAGAGGGACGATATTGTGACTGATTTGCGACTACTCATAATGCAGTGACATAATAGTCACAAATTACCGACTAAAAAAAGTAGTCAGACAATAGTCGCTTATTTGCGACTGTTTAAGGACTTGCAAAAGTAGTCTCAAATTTGTGACTGATTTGCTGCGGTTTAGCAACTCCACTCGATTTTTTAAAAATATAAATCAAATAATATACAAAAAAATTCTAAACCCTAAACCATCAAATAATATACAAAAACATCAAATAAATAAACATCAAATAATATACAAAAAAATTAACACTTACAATTTTTAAAATATAATCATTTTATAAAATCTTAAATTATAAACCCTAAACCTCTAACCCTTAATAATTAACTCTAAATCTTAAATTGTAAAATATATTTTTGAACATCTATATACCAAAAATAATTGTAAAGTGATATTCAAACCTTATATGTTCTTAAAGTTTAGGGTTTAGGGTAACATGTACACTAATTTGCAAACCCAATTTTTGTGACCAATTTGAGACTAATTTAAGACTAATTTTTAATAGTAGTCACAGAATAGTCACAAATTTGGAACTAATTTGCAACTACATTCGAGTTTTTTTAGAAATCAATAAATTCTAAACTCAAACCACAAACCCTTAACCCTAAATCATAAACCTATAACACTTAATAATAAAATTGATTTAAATCTTAAATTTTAAACAACATCAAATAAATAAACATTAAATAATATACAAAAAATTCAACACTTACAATTTTTTAAATATAATCATTTTATAAATTCTAAATCTAAACCCTAAACCTCTAACAATTAATCAAAAATTCTAAAATATATTTTTGAACAACTATATATCCAAAATCATTGTAAATTGATATTCAAACCTTATATGTTCTTAAAGTTTATGGTTTAAGGTAACATATACAGTAATTTTGCAAACCAAGTTTTTGTGACTAATTTGGGACTAATTAAGCCTAATTTTTAATAGTAGTCACAAAATAGTCCCAAATTTGGGACTAATTTGCAACTCCACTTGTTTTTTTTATAGAAATCAATAAATATTAAACTCAAACCACAAACTCTTAACCCTAAACCCTAAACCTCTAATCCTTGATATTTATTATCATTTTTTATAGAAATCAATAAACCCTAAACTCAAACCACAAACATCAAATATTATACAAAAAATTCAAAACTTACAATTTTTTAAAATATGATCATTTATAATCCCTTTTATAAATCCTAAATTCTAAACCTCTAACCATTAATCATAAACTATAAATATTAAATTATAAACTAGATATTACACATAAACATCAGATAATAAACAAAAAAATATAACACTTACAAAAATTTCAATCTAATCATAACATCCACTAAGTGTTACATGTGTTTTATAAGGAATGATTTTGAAATATAAAAATTCTCTCAAAATTTACTTATTTTTAAGTTTTAATATATTTTTGAAATGCTAGATACACATAATCATTGTAAAATCATATTCAAATCTTCTAGTTTCTTAAAGTTTAGGGTTTAGGGTAAATGTTTTTTATTGTCACAAAATAGTCTCAAATTTGAGACTATTTAGCAACTTCAATCGATATTTTTTTAATTGTAGTCACAAAATAGTCCCAAATTTGCGACTAATTTGCGATAAAATAACAAAAATAAAGAAAGGTTCTAATTGGCTAGTTTATTGTGACGAAGATTGAGATCCTCCACCGTTGATTGGTTTAATCCAACGGTGGAGGATCTATTTTTTTTTAATTGACTTTATCTTTTTTTCTCTCTCTCTCCTTCCTGCGATTTTTTTTTCTCCTTCTCTTCGACATCTTAATCTCTCTATCTTCTTCTCCTTCTCTTCGACATCTTCTTCTCTTCGACTAACTCTTTTTTTTTCTTCAGATGCTCGCCGCCGGCGAGGCTCTCTTTCTCTTCGACATCTACCTCTCTTTCTCTTCCTTGATTTCTGCATCTCGTTCCTTTTCAATTCATGGCGGCAGGGCTCTCTTTCCATTCCTCACGCTTTGGTGTGCCGAGGAGATGAACAATCCACCACCCACCACCACCAGAGGAGCTCCGCGGACTAAGCCAGACGGAGCGAGGAGGAGCAGATCGGGATCGGGATCGGGATGGTGGTTTCTCTGTGGGATGGTGGTTTCTATGTGCGATGCAGGTTCGAGGAGGAGGAGCTCGCTCGAAAGATCAGAACGGCGCCGGCGAGGGACCAGATCGGCGCCGCCGAGGAATCAGAACGGCGTCGGCGATGCAGAACGGCGCCGGCGATGCAGATCGGGATTGTTGATTTCATTTAATTTAGATTTTTGTTTTTTTTTGTATTTTGTTTTAGATTTTTTTTGTTTTTTTTTTAATTTAGATTTTTGTTTTTTTGTTTTTTTTATTTTCTGTAATTATTTAATATAATAAAAATATATTTTTGTTTAGAATTTTTTTTTTGTTTTTTTTTTAATTTTTTTTTACAAGTAGTCGCAAACATAGTCTCTAAATCAGGACTGAAATTTGGTGTCACATATTAGTCGCAAAAGAGCGACTGTTTTGTGACTACTGTATTTAGCGACCAAATATTTGCGACTATTTTTTTTAGTCACAAAATAGTCGCAAACGAGTCATTTGCGACTATTTTGGGACTATTTTGGTAGTTACAAACTGTGTTTTCTTGTAGTGGAATGAGATTTCCTGGAAAATGTTATGCTAAAATTGGGATTCAATGAGAAATGGACTCATTGAATAATGGAATGCGTTAAAACAGTCTCCTTTTCTGTTTTAATAAATGGACAAGCTTATGGTAAATTTACGCCAACTAGAGGAATACGGCAAGGAGATCCATTAAGCCCGTATCTTTTTCTTTTTTGTGCAGAGGTTTTGAGCCAAATATTATCAGTAGTAGAACAAAAGAAAGAGTTTCAAGGAATGCTATTAGCACGCTCTTGTCCTTCGATTTCACATTTGCTTTTTGCTGGTGATTCGCTGTTTTTCTGTCGAGCTACACAATCAGATTGTCGAAGAATTGCAAGGATTCTACAAGATTATGAAATAATCTCTGGCCAAAAGGTAAACTATGACAAGTCTTCAATTGTTTTTGGAATGAAAATTCATGAGAACAAAAGGAGACTTCTACATGATATTCTCAAAATAGAAAAAGTGGGAGGAGGAGGAAGATATCTTGGATTGCCGGAGCAATTTGGTAGAAACAAGACGGAGCTATTCAATTTTGTTATTGATCGCATTCGTGATAAGCTAGGGGGATGGTATAATCAATTCTTATCACCGCCAGGAAAGGAAATGCTTATCAAATCAGTAATTCAAGGGATGACTACCTATTCTATGAATTGTTTCTTGGTTCCTAAAACGATATGTGATGAAATCAATAGCCTCGTGACAGAATTTTGGTGGGGGAAAGAAAATGGGCATCGTAAACTACCTTGGGTTGCGTGGAAACGGTTGTCGTTGCCAAAGAAGGAAGGTGGATTAGGCTTTCGAAACCTGCATCAGTTTAACAGAGCTCTGCTCGCTAAGCAAGCATGGCGTATACTAACAAATCCTTCGTCGTTATTAGCAAGATTGTATAAAGGACGGTACCATCACTCATCGATGTTCTTAGAATCGAAATGTGGTGGACAACCGTCGTACGGCTGGAGATCAATACAAGATGGGAAAGAACTTTTAAAGAAAGGTCTTAGAATCCAAATAGGAGATGAAAAATCTACGAATATTTCAAGAGATATGTGGCTTCCGACACTACCACCGAGATTAGTACATGGACCAATCATGAATCCTCAACTCTGCATTGCAGATTTATGGAATACAGAAACACGACAATGGAATGACGAGATTTTAAGCACATCGCTTACAGAGCAAGATGCAGCCATAGCAAAATCGATTTTACTATCAACTTATGTAAAACAAGATAAACTGGTATGGCCATATACAAAAGATGCAATGTATACGGTAAAATCAGGATATTGGTTCGCTACACATGATGGGAATGATGATGAAATACAGTCACCACCAGGATCATTGGAACTAAAAATCAAGGTATGGAGATTGAAAGTTTTACCAAAAATACAACATTTTCTTTGGCGTACAATTGCAGGTGCATTACCGACAGCGGAGAGACTAATATCCCGACACGTTAAGGCGAATCCAATATGTCAACGATGCTGTCTTGAAGAGAAAACTATAAATCACGTTTTATTTCAATGCCAACAAGCTAAAGCAATATGGAGATGTGCAAATGTTCATCAGTTCAATAATCCGGCTATGAAAATAGAAGAAAACATTGACAGAATGTTCCAAATTGAAACAGATAACAGTATTCCAATACATTTACGAGTATTGCCATTCTGGACAGTTTGGACAATTTGGAAATCAAGGAACGAGTTCCTTTTTCAAAAACGCAATACCCACCCTAATGAAGATGCTATTCGAAGTTATCAAGGAGCTTTAGAATGGGCAGCGGCATATCCAAATCAAGATATGAATGGATTGGAGAGGCAAAATATAGATAAGAATCGAAGTTCTCAATGGGAACCCCCGCCTACAGGTTGGATTAAATGTAACTTCGATAGCAGTTATAACCTAGATCATGAGTTTACCGGAGTAGGCTGGATTCTAAGAGACCATAATGGACATCATATTTCATCGGGACAGGCCAAACTTAACCGGGTACAAACTGCTTTACAAGCTGAAGCAATAGGTTATATATTTTCATGTTCTTCAAGTGATTTGGGCAACAGGGAGCAGACAAGTTTGGTTTGAAGGAGATAATCAAATACTAGTAAATTTGATTAACAAATGGGAAGATAATATTGAGATAGGGAATATTTTGATTGATATTCGATGGTGGATTTCAAAACTACCAGAGTGCTCTTTGGATCATATCAACAGAGAAAATAATAATGCAGCAGATATTTTAGCCAAGCGAGCTGGAGATAATGATTCATTGTATTCTAAGTTTATTGTTCCTCCTATTTGGCTTATAGATTCTTTGTATTACCCATTCACGATCTAATGAAATAAAACAAAAGTTAAAAAAAAATAAAAAAAAATACTAGATAGTATTATATTTTCATTTGAAAATTATATATTTTTGTATAAAATTTTACATTGAAATTCTAAAAACGATATTTTGTTCAACCAAAAAGTTATCATAAGACCGATCGGAGAGTAGTTTTTTACCTTTTTAAAAAAATGAAAAATTTAAATGGTGCAAATCTCAAACCAATGAATTATATAACTCTTTTTAATTGAAATTCTTAGATATGGCTCATCTCGTTCAAGTCGATGGCAGAAACCAACACAATGATGAATCAACAAAGGAAGTCGACGAGTATCGACCGATACTAGGTAGTATCGATTGATACTGATGAGCTTAGTCGAAATTCAACAGCTAAAATCTAATGGCGAAATTGAGTCTCCGGCAACGGCGCCAAATTTGATATGCTCAAATTAATACCCTAAAAAGTACTAAAGCAGTTGCTGCAGTAAAGTAGGGGTCAAACACAAGGACTCAGAGAAATCACACAATAGATTGTATAGTATCGAATCAAGCTAAGCAGTTCAGATGAAAGTAAAAGCAATAAACAGTAAAGAGTTGTAAATTAGATGGGAGAAATATAGATTCAGGGTATTTCTCAGGAAATCAATGAATGCAGATAAACTAACTAGTTAGGATTCAGTTTTAGCACGGTTCTTGAACTCAAATCACTAAAGTATAATTAACCAACTGTCGTTGCGAGAATTATCTAATCTAAATCCTAGGAATTCCAAATCTCTTTGCGAATCCCAAAGTCTAAATCAGCTTTTAGATCAGGTTTGATTTGTTCACAAAAAAACTAAACCAAATGTCTTTGCGAATAGTTATTTTGCTCACCTTAGGTTCTATCAGGTAATTAATCGCACTGTCGTGCCTAATCAATTATCCTAAGATCTATGTTCTAGGTATCTAATCTAGAACAAGCTTTGAACACAACCTAAAGTGAAGAACTAATTCAGCTAGTGAATCCTAATTAACTAATCAACCTATCATTCAGAGAAAACCCTTATGAGAACCCTGAACCTAAAGTGGATCTACTCAGACATGGAGAATGAAAACAACATGATTGAATAGATCATCAAAGAAATCAATAAAACACAGGAGTTCAGAGTTGTCTCTCCAAAAACCAAAGTAAGATCCAGAGTAGAATAAAGAATAGAACAAAGCCTAGAACAAAGCATAGAACAAAGCACAGCCAACAAATTTGCTGTAAAACCTAATTAAATAGTCTAAACACGAATTGGGGTCTTCTTGTAAATATCAAAGTCTTCTGGGCAAGTTCTGTAATTCTTCAAACTTCATTAAAAGTCGCAGGTCGTGTCTGCTGCGATAGGTATCGATCGATACCAAGGGGTATCGATCGATGCTTGACGTAAAATCGGGTACTC
Source organism: Eutrema japonicum (assembly GCA_030161315.1). Classification (NCBI taxonomy): domain Eukaryota; kingdom Viridiplantae; phylum Streptophyta; class Magnoliopsida; order Brassicales; family Brassicaceae; genus Eutrema; species Eutrema japonicum. Next base: position 19,649,199 of record BSQW01000011.1, read on the forward strand.
AGCAACACGAACTTCAGCTTCGCTCCAGAGTGCTCCAATATCTCCAATTATGCTCCAAACGTGCTACAACCTGTAAAGGACTCTAAAACACTACGAAATAATAGAAAGACTCTATAAAACGGACTTATATCATGGTCTAAAAGGGGTAAAACCATGATATATCAACTCCCCCAGACTTAGCCTTTGCTTGCCCTCAAGCAAATAGAAGACTAAACTAGAGAAAGAGGTTTGAAAATGTAGAGACTCACCTATTCATGAAACATCTCAATGACCAATTTCCTTAGTGCTCCACATATTACCTAACCAGCTTTTTGATCTAACCACCATGTACTTCTCCTTAGACATTCACAGCTTCCCAGACTACACACATTATCTCTCAGCATCGTTAAATCAAGCTTTCCTCGCCAGTTTTATCGCTGTGAATTAATATCAAGAACCTTCTAGATTATTTCTCATACAATATCATGACAAGGAACCACCCTTTTTCACACTTTTTGGTATTATTTCTCTCCCCCAGACTTATTTCTTATTATGTTCTCTCTTTTGTTTTTAGCTTTGCATATACACATCAAGGTATGAGACGCGAGTATTGATGGTGTTTGCCACCTAATCCCCGGTTCTTCCCTCTCAAAGTATCAAAGGATGGAGGCGAATAATGGCATCATAGGAAAATCCTAGCCTCGCTTCCAATCCTCTGTGTGATCATTCCCTCTCGAGTAGAATAATGGGATCGCTGGAAATTTTTCTAACCCTCTACTCAGAAGAAAATCATTTCATCTTTTAATGCACTTATTAATTAACTTGTAACAGGGAGAGAAATACCGTTATTTTCAAACACATGGGTTCCTTTGTCAGATACAAATGAGGAATCAAGCTCTATGGATACTAACCACATCGATGAAGTGCAAAAATTTGGCTCAGGCTTTAAGAAACTTTGCTGGAAACATGAGTGTCTTCTGGTTAACCGGTCAGCCTTTGGATTTTTTCATTAGTCGATCTAGAGCTGATTCTGTAATAATGGTCACTTAGAAGCAAGGTCAGATCAAAAGATTCAAGAAAAAGATCACAGTCTCAGACAAAATTTTGACTCAATAAAACAACGAATGACTCAAAAATGACTGACTCTAAGAAAAACAAAAACAAAGTCAGAGACTACCTCCCCCAGACTTGAACAACACTGTCTCCAGTGTTATCTAGCCTAGAGTAGGTAAAAGAAAATAAAAGAACAGAATAGAACGAAGAGAAACAAGAAGTTACCGTGCTGGAACATTGAGTATCGATCGACACTCAGCTTGGTATCAAACGATACCAAGCTTAAACCGATACATATCCTTTCATTCACGTAGGGTGTCGACCGATACTCAATGGTATCGATCGACACTCAGGCGATTCCGAGTTTTTGCTTCTTGTTTATCTAGACACAGACACAAAAACTGAAAATTAAAAAGAAAAAGACTCAAAAACAGACTTACCAGTGGGTTGCCTCCCACCAAACGCTTGTTTTACGTCACGAGCTTGACTGTACGGACGATCAGTCAGGAGAAACTTGAGAGCTGACTCCAAAAACAGCTCCAAAATTTGACATCGCCAACTTCAGAGTTCTGCTCATCATGCCCTCCACAAATTCCCTTCCTTTCTCTTTCAGCTCCGAAGTAAGAAGAACTCTAGCTTTAGAGAATGGTTTCGAGGCACCTTTGCACTTCACCTTGTATTCTATCGAATCCCCATCACACTTCTGAGGGATTTAAGTCATAGAGGGAGCATCTTTCACTCCTTTGCTCTTTACCTTCTTCTTTCCGTTAGACGTTTTGACGCCTTTCTTGGTGATGATAGAAGGATTATCTAGAAGGTCTGTGACAGTTGGTTCGTCAGGAAGCTCTTCCAAAAGATCAATTACCAACGTCTCATCTGTAACAACATCGATGCAAGAGACACGTGTGGGAGTTCCTCTAGGGATAGCTTTGTAGTACACCTCCTTGTCAATGTATGAGAACGAGATTTGCTTGTTGGGTGTGTCCATAATGGCACCAACTGTAGACATGAACGGTCTTCCAAGAATCAAATGCGTACGAGATTGTGCACTTATCTCCACAACATGAAAATCAGCAGGAACCATACAGTCTCCTACTTTAACCAGCAAATCAGGGATTACACCATATGGAAGTGAGGTGGAACAATTCGCGAATGTGATAGATGACATGGGCGGTCGAATATCAGCTCCCATTCTCTCTGCAATTGCCCTTGACACGACATTGACGCTAGCCCCTGAGTCAACGAGAGACTCTTTGAATGCAACTCCAGAGATGGAGCATGGAACGGAGAATATGCATGGGTTTTCCCTCTTGGTCAACTGCCTCAGCGGTAGTGACTTGCTTCTTGCCTTAATGAAGAGTACTTCGATCTCTTCCAGGGTTTCTCTGCAATCTTTGAAGTGACTTAGCAGAGGCCAGCCCTCTAGAGCTTCTTCAAAAGTGGACGAGTGGGGTATTTTTCGTACCATCTTCTCAAAACCACACAGCTGCTTTGGAGTGATGGGGGCTCGGAGGTGTTGGGGAATAGGATTCAGCTTCTTGGGCTTACGAAGTCTGTCAACACTCATACGCAGTTCCTTTGCAGTATCTGGGTGAGTATCGATCGATACAGAGAGGGTGTCGACCGATGCTTGCTCTTTCGAGACGTCCTTGACAGATTCTTGGACGGGTGTCGATCGATACCAAGTGGTATCGGTCGATGTTGGAGTGGTGTTCGAAGTCTCATCGTCCGATACATCATCAACAAAAGGCAGCTCCACAATAGGCTTATTCAGCATAGCTTTACGTCTGGCGATCCTCCCATTCCTTCTTTGTCATCGTAGGAGGTATTGGATAAGGTAATTTGGGTTTGTACACCCTCTCCATGACAATTTCGTGCTCCTTCTCGATCTGCGTCTCAGCATCGATCGATAATGGAGGGGTATCGATCGACACACGGGATTTTGGGTACTTTCGTGCAGATGTCTGGACTGGTATCGATCGATAATGGCTAGTATCGATCGATACACGGAGATTTTCTGTCAACACGAAATTCTCTGCTATTTGAGTTTCCAGCATCTTCTGATGAATACTGAGAGACTCAATTTTCCCATTCATATCGGTGTACATAACGTCCATCTTCCCATTGAGGTTTAGTGGCATCTTCTGTTGTCCCTGAAGAAGTTGTTCAAGTATGGATTCCATCTTACTCTCAGAAGGTCTGGGTGGTGTGGGTGGGCATTGATACCTTTGATTTTGAAATCCATATCCATCAATGTGGTTAACAAATTCCACTCCATCTTTTTTAGCAAGACGAACAGCCTTCTGCTGCTTGTCCATCAACAAATCTAACTTAGCATTCACCTCAGCAATCTGACTGCAATCGAAGTTACCAACTTGCTTCTTGCGCTCCATGTCTGCATTCTTGGTACTATTGCTAGAAACCAAGTTCTCAATAAGCACATAGGCATCGTCAGGATATCTCGTGTAGAAATTTTCATTGCTCGCAGCATCTAGAGCCATCTGATACCTCCAATCGATTCCTCTGTAGAAATTTCCCAGCAGTTGAACCTGAGTGAAACCATGGTGCTGACAATCTCTCTGATATGACTTGAAACGAATCCAAGCAGCCTTGAGTGCCTCAGTCGGTCCTTGAGAAAACTGAGAAATCTTGTTCTTGAGATCCTCGGATCTCGCATCATCGTAGAAGTTGTTCAGGAACGCATTCTTCGTCTCATCCCATGTAGTCAGCGAACCAGGAGACAACTGCTTCAGCCAGTAAGTTGCATCTCCACCAAGAGAGTATGGGAAGAGCTTGCAGAAGAGGTAATCGTAGGACACTCCATTTCTCTTGATGCTAGTGACCAAGTCCTCAAACCTCTCAATGTGATCCATAGGGTGTTCATGAGGAAAACCATGAAAAAGATGCTGACCCACAAGAGTGTAGTATGCAGGTTTCAGCTGAAAGTCATCTCTCTGAAAAGTAGGAAGGCGAATCGCTGATCGATTGGCATAGAACTGATCAGGCCTGTTGTATTCACCAATCTTTCTACCGCGAGCAGCCACAGCATTCCCTGTATTCACAGCAATTGCAGGGAAAATAATATTTCCAGCGACAACAGGAGCAGGTGGGATGATGTTCCCCTCTCCATCCAGACGTTGTCCTCTCTCGTTGCACAACTGACCCTCTTGGTCTCTCAAAGTTCCAGCAGCATCCTGAATCAGAATCGTCGTGTTGTTCATCTCTGCTGGCTTCTTTGCTTTCCTGTTTGCACGTTCCAAATTCACACATGAAACACACTAGGCAAAACACGTAAGTAACAAAAAAATACGTTAAGTATCGATCGATACTGGGTGGTGTCGATCGATATCAGCAAAGGAAGACGACGAGTATCGACCGATACTAGGTAGTATCGATTGATACTGATGAGCTTAGTCGAAATTCAACAGCTAAAATCTAATGGCGAAATTGAGTCTCCGGCAACGGCGCCAAATTTGATATGCTCAAATTAATACCCTAAAAAGTACTAAAACAGTTGCTGCAGTAAAGTAGGGGTCGAACACAAGGACTCAGAGAAATCACACAATAGATTGTATAGTATCGAATCAAGCTAAGCAGTTCAGATGAAAGTAAAAGCAATAAACAGTAAAGAGTTGTAAATTAGATGGGAGAAATATAGATTCATGGTATTTCTCAGGAAATCAATGAATGCAGATAAACTAACTAGTCAGGATTCAGATTTAGCACGGTTCTTGAACTCAAATAATTAAAGTATAATTAACCAACTGTCGTTGCGAGAATTATCTAAATATAAATCCTAGGAATTCCAAATCTCTTTGCGAATCCTAAAGTCTAAATCAGCTTTTAGATCAGGTTTGATTTGTTCACAAAAAAACTAAACCAAATGTCTTTGCGAATAGTTATTTTGCTCACCTTAGGTTCTATCAGGTAATTAATCGCACTGTCGTGCCTAATCAATTATCCTAAGATCTATGTTCTAGGTAGCTAATCTAGAACAAGCTTTGAACACAACCTAAAGTGAAGAACTAATTCATATAGTGAATCCTAATTAACTAATCAACCTAGCATTCAGAGAAAACCCTTATGAGAACCATGAACCTAAAGTGGATCTACTCAGACATGGAGAATGAAAACAACATGATTGAATAGATCATCAAAGAAATCAATAAAACACAGGAGTTCAGAGTTGTCTCTCCAAAAACCAAAGTAAGATCCAAAGTAGAATAAAGAATAGAACAAAGCCTAGAACAAAGCATAGAACAAATCACAGCCAACAAAGTGGCTGTAAAACCTAATTAAATAGTCTAAACACGAATTGGGGTCTTCTTGTAAATATCAAAGTCTTCTGGGCAAGTTCTGTAATTCTTCAAACTTCATTAAAAGTCGCAGGTCGTGTCTGCTGCGATAGGTATCGATCGATACCAAGGGGTATCGATCGATGCTTGACGTAAAATCGGGTACTCAGCAACACGAACTTCAGCTTCGCTCCAGAATGCTCCAATATCTCCAATTATGCTCCAAACGTGCTACAACCTGTAAAGGACTCTAAAACACTACGAAATAATAGAAAGACTCTATAAAACGGACTTATATCATGGTCTAAAAAGGATAAAAACCATGATATATCAATTGTGGAGTGAATAAATATCAAGGTCGAATTTCAACAGAGGAGGCTAAATTTTCTTCAGTATTTTGGGCTTTGCAAACGGCATGGGTACATATGTGTGAAATTTGAAAGTGACAATCTAAATGTCACAAATCTTCTTAATGTCACGGGTACAATTTGAGACTTCAACACTACATCAATGCGATTCACGACTGGAAATCAATGTTTACCGAAGTCATCTTCAAGTTTAGACACAGAGAAGCAAATACATGTGTTGATATTTTGGCTAAAAAAACTATACAATGTAATTCTCAATGGACTATGTATCATACATGTTTTTAATTCTTACAAACATTTATAAACAATGATAGTTTCTTTGATAACTAATAAAGGTGATTTAGACCGGAAAAAAAAGAATTATATAACTCTTTTTTGTTTTTAATGAATTATATAAGTCGTTATAATCAAAATTGCTCTTGGTGAATTTAGATTGAATCTGCATATTGTAACGGTAAGAGTTATCACCAGATTCATCATCGCTAATATGATATCTGCTGAATAAATATTAATAATGTTAGATTCGGTAACTTTTCGGACAATATATATATTCCTGCGCCGATCCCAAATCTAAGTCTTCCAACGGTAACTTTTCGGACATAAAGTTAGAAATTTCCCTATCCAATGAGTAGAGAACACGTGTCACACATCCGACCCCAACGGTCGTCTTTCTTCTTCATCATACTTTCACCCAAAATATAAAAAGGACCCAACGAAACTCAGAAAAGCAAAAAAAGATCTGAAACAGAACAAATTTTTTTTTAACAAAAATGGTGAAGCGAATGAATATTCAATACGAAGAAGAAGAAGAAGAAGAAGAAGAAGAGAAGGAGAATTTTCCTTTTATTACAACCAAAGTAGTCGAATACTTACAGCCAATAATGTGTCGAGAGCTACTCTGCAAATTTCCAGATAACTCTGCTTTCGGATTCGACTACTCACAGAGCTCTCTCTGGTCTCCTCTCTTGCCACGAAATTACGCCACTCCTTCCGATCTGGACTCCGACATCTGCGTTTGTCGGAACCTTGAGCTCGGAGAGTTTCAACAAGGCAAGAAGAAGATGATGAAGAAGATGAAGATGTCAATGAAAAAGAAGAAAAAGAGCAAGTTAGTGAAACTAGACATGTCTTCAATGAAGAATGAAGATTCTCCTAAACTTGGCTGTTTTGCTATTCCTACCAAGGTACATACATACATACATACATACATACATACATACATACATTGATGATGATGATTCTTGGTCTCTTCTTTTTCTCAATTTTGTTTTTTGTAATAAATGTGGTTATCGTTTAGGGATGGGATGGTGTGCTAAAGGCAGCTTCAAAACACTTCAAGAAATCGAAAAAGAAGAGAGATTCAGTCTCCGATGTCAAGCTTCTCAAATGAATATACACCACTTCAATTTGAATTTATGTTTGTTGATTCTTGCTTTGATGGGTTAAATTAAATATATATGTTTATTTCCTTTTATTTTATTTATATGTATTGTCTTCATGTAACTTTAAGTGTTTGATTTTTTTTAATAACTTTGACTCTGCATTTGAGTCTTAGAAACAAGTAGAGATTGGAAACAGAATTTGTTGTATACAAATTTAACAGAATAAACAAGCCTAATGCCATAACTGTGGAATCTATTAGACTTTGATCCAAAAACTCTCATTTCTTTACAACCTCAATCTCTTTGTTGCTCACATTTAAGCAATCTTCATGATCATTATTATACTTTTCCTCTCCTTGTGCAAACTCACTGTCATCAGACATTTGTTCGTTGTCATTGTCTTCGACAATTGTGAGTCCGTTTTGAAGCAAACGTCGGTTCTCTTCTGATTCCTGCCTCAGTAGCCGCTGCTGGATCCCATCCCTGATGGCTGTTCCCTGTGAAATATGCAACCAGAGACATTAGCGAGATGGAAACACTCGTGCGCTTGAGAATTAATCATCTTTGATGCCTGCTTACCATTTTATGACAACCTTCCTCAAACATTTCAAGGAATCCAGCAACCCAACGATCAGCGTTTTCAACCCACTCATTGTGGTGCATCCCAGCAGTTTTTGCTACGGTTTGTATCTGCAAATATAGAAAGATTCAGGATTCAGAAGTTACACAAGTGGCCATTGTTCAGCTTTTACCATTCTGTCTATTCACTATCACAAGCCAGGCATCAAGAAAATCAAAGGGGAAAAGGATGAAAAATCATTAAGGCATAATAAGAATAGATTCCTCGGCTCCCACCTTTTCTTGCTGTTCTCTCACTTTCTCTTGTAGTTTCTTCAGGCTCATGTTCACTCTAAGCCTCTTCTCCTGTTTGTTGTAAACAAGCCCATAACATGTTAGTGTACCATGTTGGTTATTGATGGAAACCAGATAGGGGGAGAAACAAAGAAAGAGGAAATGGAAAAAAACCGTGCCTTAACGAAGCTGACACCAAGTTCTTCTCTTGAATATCCTCGGTCCAGATTACGCAACACGTACTGGTTGTAATCTTTCACTATTCTCATGATTATGTCTGATGTCGATATCCCCTCTGTTCGTTTAGTTTCTTTAAATTTCCCAATCGACTTTACCTGCAGAAAACCAAAGCCCAAACAGATAAGAAACAGCATGAATCACAGAAGAGACACCAAACAAAGAACCTCTCCATGTTGATTACTCACAAACTCATAGACATCGTTTCCAGCTCCACTAGCATCCGCGTAGCTGCGAGAATAAAGCACCACGGACACAGTTTAAACGATGAAAAACACACAAAATCATGATTATTATTAACCTGTTCAATTTGTTATTTCTTCTAACGATTCTTACGGAAGAGCATCGTGAGCTACGTAGTCTATCTGATGCTTGTCGAGAAACTCTGTGGTGAGAACCCATGGAGCATCTGGAATCACTTCATCGACCCACCTGTTTACAACAACAAAACTCAATCAAACATGAACAGGCTTCAAAATCCAACAAGCTCTGGTCCGGAATCAATGGGTGTGGTTTTCACAGGATTAACATACTTGCAATGTCGGAGAGATTCATATCGCTCAGATTCTGTCATCACGGTCTTGCCCTTGAATTTGTTGGTAATTTCGTCGTTGCAACATCCAACGAGCAGATATGTGTTCGGAAACCTAATTTGATTTTTCGTTTCAATTTAGAAATTGAATTCATAAATCGACCCAAACCGGCGCCGGAAAACGCAAAACTCAACCTAACTTCTCGATTTCCGGCAAACAATCATCGATCGAAGAAAAAACAAAATTCACCCCAAAAAAAAAAAAAAACGGAGGCAGAGATTGAATGGTACTGACGATTTCTTGGCTTGCTCGATGGCGCGAGCGTGACCGAAGTGGAACAAATCGTAGATCCCATCGGCGTAGACTCTAACCGGCCGATCTGAAGCTGTTCCTTCTCCTGAAACCTTGTCACCATTAACGCCCATTCTTCTTCTTCCTTGAAAATTTTGTCGAAGCTATTTTTTGTTTGGCTTCTTAAATGTTTCTTCTATGGCTTTCCCTCCAATCGCGCAGTTTTCTAAATTGGCTTTCTTCGTTTTTTTCTCTTTACGACTTTTCAATTTTTTGAAATTTGTTTCGAATTTGCTCCTAAAAATAAATAATGATCTCTCTCATTTCACACTCAAAAACCAAAAGAGAGAGAGAGAGATAGAGAGATAGAGAGATAGAGAGATAGACAAATTTGTGAATTAAATGGAGAGAGATGGTGAAGTTTTTAGTCGGCCATGTTTGAACACTGACATTTTTTCAAATTACAAATGATTTTATTTTTAAATATACACATTTTTTGGTCGCCTATTAAAAATAAGTATATACATTAAATAATGTTATCATTATCATTATTAGACAAAACAAAAAACAAAAAATTGTATAATGAATTAACGATATAATTTTTTTTCTTCTATATAGTGCTGAAACGATTAACAATGTAGTGCAAATATTTAAAATTTGTGGGCTTTCGCTTGTAAATGTTTATCATGTGTGTACAGAAATTATTAAAATTTTGAGCAAAAAAAATATATCAAATTAAATAGTAGTGCTACATTATTATTATTATTTTTTGACGTCTAGTGCTACATTATTTTTATGTAAACAATTTTGATAGTTACAAATTTTGTGGACGTCTACAATTCTATCGGTAGGGTGCAAATGGTTGCATATTTTGAGAAATAAAAAATTAGTGATCAAATGTCATTAGCTCAACCAGAAAATATTTTATGTACAGTCTAGAGGTCGCATGATTGAGTGATGTTTGGGACGAAACTAATATCATATGTCGTGGTTCTGAACCTGAGGGAATTACGGGTTTCGGCCCAAAACCTTCCGGTAATCAAAAAAAAAACAAAAATTAGTGGAATTAAGCATTTTTCTAAATTTTTACAATTTAAATTGAATAAAAGTTAATGGAATTAAGCATTCGACTAAAGTTCTACTATTTAAGTTGAAAATTATATAAAAATAATTGGACTAATCCCACAAAAAATTGAAGGAATGAACAAATTTGAAAGGAAAACATTCATCCACTATTTTGGAGGAGAATTCGTGAAATTAATTTATTTATTTCACTCAATTAATCTTGCACACCATTTGGATCCGTAGTTTTGGATAATAGATATAGTTGCGGGAAACTAATTTAGAGCAGATCTAATTTATGCATGGCAATTCTCATGGCAAACACATGAAGATTTTAAAACACTAATATAATGTCTCTTCGAATACTTGTCAACGTTCGAATCAATATTTTTACCATCACATTTGGTTGGAAACTGGAAAAAATATTGGAAGGCAAACACTTGTCAATGGCATTAATCTAATTGTTTTGGCCTATTTTATAATGAAAAATGAGCTTTTTTCAAATATGATCAAATCAGATTTTTCTTTAAAAAGTCTTTAAAACAAAACAAAAAAAGTCACGGATCCCTTTATCGTAACAAATATGATTTATTTATTTTTGTATAAAAATATCTGTCCCGGATCACAAACTACTGAACACATCATGGGCTTTCAGGCTGTATTAATATGGCGACATGTTGGCCATATTGATAAATGTGATTATCGTGTACAATCCTCCAACGATCGACGTATGAATCCTTCGTACGTGTTGCAGATGGCCATGCTTTATGTTTGTTTGTGTCTTCTTTGTGGGTGTAGTGATGAGCACACCTCATTTTTTTAGCCCATTCCAAAGCAAAAGGCACTAAAAGGCATCAAAAGCCCAGCATCCACTATGCAGATACGGTACTGTTCACGACATGCCGGTTACTGTTCCCGACCTGCTCTGTACTGTTCACGACGTGCCGGGTACTGTTCACGACCTGCCGGTTACTGTTCCCGACATGCTCGGCACTTTTCACGATGTGCCGGGTACTGTTCACGACCTGCCGGTTACTGTTCCCGACCTGCTCGGCACTGTTCACGACGTGCCGGGTACTGTTCACGACCTACCGGTAACTGTTCACGACGTGACGGGTAATGTTCACGACGTGCCGGGTACTGTTCACGAACTGCCCGGCACTGTTCACGACATGTCGGGTACTGTTCACGAACCATCAAGTCGTCCCCAAAAACCGGAGAGCTGTCTGCTCGACTCCCACTATAAATACCCCCTTTGGTATTCATTATCGAGAGAGACAAGAAAGACTCTCATTCTCTCTCTCTAAATACCTTTCCCTCTCTAAAAAGAGCTCTCCCCAGCTCTCTGCAGCTCTCCCAGCTCTCTGCAGCTCTCCCAGCTCTCCGCAGCTCTCCCAGCTCTCCGCAGCTCTCCCAGCTCTCCGCTCTCTGCAGCTCTCCCAGCTCTCCCCAGCTCTCGGCAACTCTCTGCAGCTCTCCCAGCTCTCCGCAGCTCTCCCAGCTCTCCGCTCTCTGCAGCTCTCCCAGCTCTCCCCAGCTCTCGGCAGCTCTCCCCAGCTCTCTGCAGCTCTCCCAGCTCTTCGCTCTCTGCAGCTCTCCCAGCTCTCCGCAGCTCTGATGAGCTCTCAGCTTTCCCGACGACCCGACCTGGCGGTCGACCTGACAGTCAACCGACGACCCGACCTGACGGTCGACCTGACAGCCGACCTGGCGACCCGACCTGGCGACCCGACCTGATGGCCCGGCGACCCGACCTAACAGTCAACCGACGACCCGACCTGACGGCCCGGCGATCCGACCTAACAGTCGACCGACGACCCGACCTTACAGTCGACCGACGACCCGACCTGACGGTCGACCGGCGACCGACGACCTAACAGTCGACCGACGACCCGACCTGACGGCCGACCTGACAGTCGACCGACGACCCGACCTGACAGTCGACCGACGACCCGACCTAACAGTCGACCGGCGACCGACGACTCGACCTGGCGACCCAACCTGACAGTCGACCTGACCAACTCTCAGCTCTCCAGTTCTCTCCTACCCGCCTCAGCAACGAGCTACGACTGGCTTGATCCCCAATCCGGGGTACGTAGGCAGCCCTACGGGCACAGATATAAATCACCTCTTCCTCCTCATTTGCCGACCGGAACGCAACCGGCTCTACCTTAACAGAAAATCCCCGAACCTCCCCGATACAAATTGATTTGTGGGAGACGTGCTCAAAACGTTTCAACAATTGGCGCTAGAGGGAGGGGGTTTGAGGATTTTTCTACACGCAAAGAGTAGCTCGGCAAATGTCGGGAACATCGCCCTCATCTCCGAACGGCTGCATACAGATAAGTGCCAAGCTTATTTCATTTTTTACTCTTTTCTTTCTCTTCAAAAGCCGAGCTCCGGCTCGCAAAGGATAAGCCGAGCTCTCGCCTCGCACCTCGGGTCAAACCCAAAAGCCGAGCTCCGGCTCGCAAAGGATAAGCCGAACTCTCGCCTCGCACCTCGGGTTGAACCCAAAAGCCGAGCTCCGGCTCGCAAAGGATAAGCCGAGCTCTCGCCTCGCACCTCGGGTCAAACCCAAAAGCCGAGCTCCGGCTCGCAAAGGATAAGCCGAGCTCTCGCCTCGCACCTCGGGTCGAACCCAAAAGCCGAGCTCATCTCGCGAACAACACGATCAACAAGTGCCGAGCCTAGTCTCGCACTTGCACATAAATTTTTTAACCCTAATCAAGTTCACCCTTACTTGCAGGTTAACATATACCGAGCTAAGACTTGTTTCGTCCGCCGATTTCGACACTCGTTCGCCGAACTTGGGGGAGGGCTATTGTGGGTGTGGTGATGAGCACACCCCATTTTTTTTAGCCCATTCCAAAGCAAAAGGCACCAAAAGACCAGCATCCACTATGCAGATACGGTACTGTTCATGACCTGCCGGTTACTGTTCCCGACCTGCTCGGCACTGCTCACGACGTGCCGGTTACTGTTCCCGACCTGCTCGGCACTGTTCACGGTGTGCTGGGTACTGTTCACGACCTGCCGGTTACTGTTCCGGACCTGCTCGGCACTGTTCACGACGTACGGGTACTGTTCACGATCTGCCGGTTACTGTTCACGACGTGATGGGTAATGTTCACGACGTGCCGGGTACTGTTCACGACCTGCCCGACACTGTTCACGACATGCTGGGTACTGTTCACGAACCATCAAGTCGTCCCCAAAAACCGGAGAGCTGTCTGCTCAACTCCCACTATAAATACCCCCTTTGGTATTCATTATCGAGAGAGACAAGAAAGACTCTCATTCTCTCTCTCTAAATATCTTTCCCTCTCTAAAAAGAGCTCTCCCCAGCTCTCTGCAGCTCTCCCAGCTCTCTGCAGCTCTCCCAGCTCTCCGCAGCTCTCCCAGCTCTCCGCAGCTCTCCCAGCTCTCTGCTCTCTGCAGCTCTCCCAGCTCTCCCCAGCTCTCGGCAACTCTCTGCAGCTCTCCAAGCTCTCCGCAGCTCTCCCAGCTCTCCGTTCTCTGCAGCTCTCCCAGCTCTCCCCAGCTCTCGGCAGTTCTCCCCAGCTCTCTGCAGCTCTCCCAGCTCTCCGCTCTCTGCATCTCTCCCAGCTCTCCGCAGCTTTGATGAGCTCCCAGCTCTCCCGACGACCCGACCTGACGGTCGACCTGACAGTCAACCGACGACCCGACCTGACGATCGACCTGACAGCCGACCTGGCGACCCGACCTGGCGACCCGACCTGACGGCCTGGCGACCCGACCTAACAATCAAACGACGACCCGACCTGATGGCCCGGCGACCCGACCTAACAGTCGACCGACGACCCGACCTGACAGTCGACCGACGACCCGACCTGACGGTCGACCGGCGATCGACTACCTAACAGTCGACCGACGACCCGACCTGACGGTCGACCGGCGACCGACGACTCGACCTGGCGACCCAACCTGACAGTCGACCTGACCAGCTCTCAGCTCTTCAGTTCTCTCCTATCCGCCTCAGCAACGAACTACGAATGGCTTGATCCCCAATCCGGGGTACGTAGGCAGCCCTCCGGGCACAGCTATAAATCACCTCTTCCTCCTCATTTGCCGACCGGAACGCAACCGGCTCTACCTTAACAGAAAATCTCCGAACATCCCCGATACAAATTGATTTGTGGGAGACGTGCTCAAACACGTTTCAACACTCCTAAGTGACGAACTTGGTGTTGGAACAAAATTTATAAGAGCTTGAGGGCATTATAAATATGTGTATATGTGAATTGAAATGAGACATTTGGACTATGTAAAAAAACATTGTGAATGTAAAAAGGCAAAACCTTAAAAAAAGGAAAAGCCTTAAAAAAGGAAAAGCCTACAAAAAAGGAAAAGCCTTAAGAAAAGGAAAAACCTTAAAAAAAGGAAAAGCCTTAAAAAAGGAAAAGCCTACAAAAAAAGGAAAAGCCTTAAGAAAAAGAAAAACCTAAAAAAAGTAAAAACCTAAAAAAAGGAAAAGTGAGGGACATGTAAAAAGTCCCACATCGCTAGTTCGAAATAATTTCCTCTATGATCTTCTCCTATATATATGATCGCCTCTCTTGAGAGAAAGGTATCCAATCACACAGAGAAAACACACTTATATAAGAAAAAGTTCCTTCAATCCTCTACAGCTTAGAGTAAGTCTTTATTCGAGAGTATCGTAGTATAATGTTCGATAGATCTGATATCAAGTGTAGATGATACATATTACTTTGGTTGTATCCTGGGACTCATGGATCTATTAAAACCCGTCGCACTACGGGAGATTCTTAGAATTAAGGAAAGAGATTCATCTCGCCTCCTTAGATTTATTTTATTGCTTTATCGTTTTATGAATCGTCTGTTCCTTACTGTTTATTTATATAAATCGTTATTAAATCTCTCCTGTCTATTGTGCGATAATTTTGGTCCTACAATCTTAACTCTAAGAAGATCCAATTTTTGTTATTACTTCAATTGGATCTTTAATCACGAGTAAATAAACGTTTTCAAACGGTTTTCTAAAACGATTCTTCTACTGCTGATGATACTCAAACGTTATCAAAAAGCTTCTTAGCAACTTGAAACGTGTAGTAGAGGCAATCTCCATTTATTCTATTTTTAAGAAGATGTTAATCTGCTAGTGATACTCAAACGTTATCAAAAAGCTGTTTAGCAACTTGAAACGTGTAGTAGAAGCAGTACTGCTTTAAACATCTTCTAAATACCGTCTTTAATTGCGATTAATGAACGGTAGAATCAACGAACACAAATCATGTTCTTGATAGGTTCGATTGCAATCGAAGCCTTGTGAGTATCGATCGATACTAGACAAAATTGTATCGGTCGACACTGAGGTGCATCGATCGATACCATGCAAACAGTTGTATCAGATGACACTAAGGTGCATCTATCGATACTTTGCATCGAGTTGTATCGATCGACACTGAGGTGTATCGATCGATACTGTGCATCGACCTAGTTGGGTCTATGTTGATCGATACTGTGTAATATTAACATGTATCGATCGACACTGTGGTTTATCGATCGATCCTGTGTAAAAATTCACTTGCATCGATCGACACACAGGGTGCATCGATCGACACTATATGTGTATCGATCGACACAAGCTGAGCATCGATCGACACCGAGGTGTATCGATCGATACAAGCTGATCATCGATCGACACCATATGGGTGTATCGATAGACATTGTGTGTGTATCGAGCAATTCGTAGCAAGAAGGCTCAAGCCAACTTGACAGAAGCTGACATGTGTGATGTGGTCACTGAGGCCAATGTTGCTGAAAGCCATCCAAAGACTTGGTGGTTCGATACTGGTGCAACCAGACACATCTGTATGGATCGAGAGATGTTCTCCACATACACAAAGACCAAGAATGGTGAAAAACTCTTAATGGGTAATTCAGCCTCGTCGACAATTGATGGTCACGGGAAGGTTGTTCTGAACCTCACCTCTGGACAGGAACTGGTTCTCACGAACGTCGTCCATGTACCAGATATGCGCAAGAATCTGATCTCTGGATCGCTCATAAGTAATCATGGATTCTCTGTGAAGCTGGAAGGTGATAAGCTGATCCTAACGAAGAATATGATGTATTTGGGTAAGGGTTTTGTTTATGATAATCTGTTTAAGATGTCTGTTGAGGCAGTAATCCGAAAGGATAATGTAACCGAGGCTTCCACCTCGAAGAACCCTAAGATTAATGATAAGAAACCAATTGCTTATCTCACTGAGTCTTTTAATATTTGGCATGAACGATTAGGACATGTTAATTTCAAGTCTATGAGTAGATTAATGAACATGAACATGATTCCTAAATGCAAATTAAGCAAAGACAAATGTGAGGTTTGTGTCCAAGCCAAACTCACTAAAACGCCATCACCCAGCGTTCAAAGAACAACAGAACCTCTAGGTTTCATTCACACAGATTTATGTGATTTGAAATATATTCAAACCAGAGGAGGCAAGAAATATTTCGTGACTTTCATAGATGATTGCACGAGATATTGTTACATCTTTCTACTGCGAAGTAAAGATGAAACCTTGGACAAATTTAAAGAATACAAGCTGGAATTTGAAAACCAACTCGGCAAGACCATAAAAAAGGTCAGAAGTGATAGGGGTGGTGAATATAGTGAACCATTTGATGCATTCTGTAGAGCACATGGCATTGCTCCCTACTCACCGGAATCCAATGGAGTTGCTGAAAGAAAAAACAGAACTCTCAAGGAAATGATGAATGCAATGTTGTAGGAATCTGGGTTAGCCCAGAACATGTGGGGGGAAGCTCTGCTTACCTCTAATTATATCCTGAACAAAATTCCACACAAAGTCACAGGAAAAACTCCTTATGAACTTTGGAAAGGTAATGTACCTTCGTATGTATACCTGAAAGTGTGGGGGTGCCTGGCAAAAGTTGTAGTACCACTTCCGAAAAAGGTCACAATCGGACCTAAAACGGTAGATTGCATTTTCATCGGATACGCGCACAATAGTAGTGCCTATCGATTTTTGGTACATAAATCAGATATACCAGACATTCATGTAAACACAGCCATGGAGTCAGAGTTTGTAGCTTTAGACAAAGCTGTTGAGGAAGCAGAATGGCTTCGAAACTTTTTGGAAGATATCCCGATGTGGGAGAAACCAGTGCCAGCATTACGTGTACACTGTGATAGTCAGTCGGCTATCTCTCGGGCACTGAGTAATCTATATAATGGCAAGTCTCGTCATATAAGAAGACGACATAAGACCATTAGACAATTGATCTCAACTGGTGTAATAACGATAGATTACATCAAGTCGGCTGATAACCTAGCGGATCCGTTTACCAAAGGTTTGCCGCGAGATCAAATTGTAAAATCATCAAAATGAATGGGTTTAAAGCCTATAGAAAAAGATGATGTTTGACAGATACCCCACCTATGTGACTGGAGATCCCAAGATTTAGGTTCAAAGGGAAACAAAATTAAACTGATTCGAATTGAGCACTGTGAGACTATGTCTCTGCCCAGTTCCTAGGATGATATAACAGTGCTACCTGTGGATAGTAAGAATAAGCGTTGGCTTTTAATGATTGCATAGCTGTGTAGATAGTGGAGTGTGACAGGTCACTTCTGAAAACAAGCTAATAAAAGATCACCTTGTGAAGTGTGAAATGAGGCCGTTTCTAGGAGAATGAAAGATAAGGCTATATTCTCCAAATTCACTCACGAATACCAGGAATGTTCAAGGCCAAAATAAACCCAATAGAGAACAAAGTTCTACGAGAAAATGTCGCTGTGCGATATCTGTTGTATCAGTTTACATCAAAATCCGGGTGGTTCAAGACATCATGTTCACCTCCTGGCCGAGTAAACGCAATATATATTAAAATTGTTTGGTTCAAAGCTGAAAAACGCTACCATTCAGTGACAGTTACATTTTCGTATACTCTCGAAAGTCTGTCTACGTCTATTCGAGTCTAGTCAAGTATGTCTAGTAAAGTCTAGTACGTTCAATTTTCATATGTTTAGAGTCATTTCTATTCATGTGGGGGATTGTTGGAACAAAATTTATAAGAGCTTGAGGGCATTATAAATATGTGTATATGTGAATTGAAATGAGACATTTGGGCTATGTAAAAAAGCATTGTGAATGTAAAAAGGCAAAATCTTAAAAAAAGGAAAAGCCTTAAAAAGGAAAAGCCTACAAAAAAGGAAAAGCCTTAAGAAAAGGAAAAACCTTAAAAAAAGGAAAAACCTTAAAAAAGGAAAAGCCTACAAAAAAAGGAAAAGCCTTAAGAAAAGGAAAAACCTAAAAAAAGGAAAAACCTAAAAAAAAGAAAAGTGAGGGACATGTAAAAAGTCTCACATCGCTAGTTGGAAATAATTTCCTCTATGATCTTCTCCTATATATAGGATCGCCTCTCTTGAGAGAAAGGTATCCAATCACACACAGAAAACACACTTACAAAAGAAAAAGTTCCTTCAATCCTCTACAGCTTAGAGTAAGTCTTTATTCGAGAGTATCGTAGTATAATGTTCGATAGATCTGATATCAAGTGTAGATGATACAGATTACTTTGGTTGTATCCTGGGACTCATGGATCTATTAAAACCCGTCGCACTACGGGAGATTCTTAGAGTTAAGGAAAGAAATTCATCTCGCCTCCTTAGATTTATTTTATTGCTTTATCGTTTTATGAATCGTCTGTTCCTTACTGTTTATTTATATAAATCGTGATTAAATCTCTCCTGTCTATTGTGCGATAAATTTGGTCATACACTTGATAAATGAGTTGAGTTTATTATTCATTTTTTTTCTCTGCACAGTAAACGATACAAGAAATACTTATTTGTATTTGATTATAAAAATAAAAATAAGTATTTATTGTATCGTTTACTGTTTACTGTGCAGAGAAATACTTATTTTTAACGAGTATCTTACATGGCTTGGGCCGTCTATATCATCATTTAACTCGTGCAACGAGGACTGTATAATGAGTTTAGCTAGGTTGTCCGTATTTATTTAACTTTATTTAAACGATATATCTGAAATAGATCGGTCTTGGACAGACCGAGTTGAAACTTGGGTTTAAAGCCCCCGTTTTTTTAATTAAAATTAAAACAAAAATTATTTGTCAATATAAAACGAAACTCCTCATTTTTTTTTGGGTTTGGAGCCCCTCTATTTCAGAGCCGGTCCTGAGGGTAGCCATAGCTTTTGTTGAGCGAGTGTGTTTATATTAGACTTCTTAGTGATTTCGTAAATCTTGACTAAGGCATTGATTGGTAGAGCATTTAAAAATGCATTTAGAAGTCGTAGATGCTATTCAAATGCTTCTCCCTCTATGTTTTAATATGAAATTTTGGGTAGATCATTAACATATAAAATATCAAAAAAATTAAAATAATTTTATATAACTAATTTATTTTGTTAAATAATATCAAAAAATATGTTTATATTAAAGTGTAAATTTTATACTTTTAAAACCAATATTTACCATTATTTTCTTTATTTTATTAATTTTCAAAAACAATATATATAATATAATAAATACAATTGAAATATGAAAAAATATTATAAATTATATTATAAATATAACTATAGATATAGTGTTTACGAATAAATATATTAAATAATTTTATATATAATATTTCACAGCTCTGCCAATCACTTAAAATGTGTACATTAATTAGAGCATACAATTTCAGCAGCATGCATGCTGCTTTTGCTGCTTAATGCTACTGTTTTACTATTTGTTATACCAATCAAGATCTAAGTAATAACTAGGACTTAACCCGCACTATAATTAGCACGAGATAATTTTTTTTAAATAAATTATTTTGAAATTTAAGAAAAATTATTTTTATTTGAATGTTATAATATGTCTAACTCATAATTATAGATATAATTGTCAAATAGAATAATTTTTATATTTAACTTGTTATGAAGTGGACTAAAATATTATTCGGACTAACCCGTAAAACAATAATTTTGAAAACATAACTCTATTATGCACCGTTTAATGACTCTAGTTTTGTGATTTTTTCACGAACTCTTAAAAAAATCAATTTTTTGTGTCTAACTTTTTATAAGATTAGTTAAATATTTTTCAACTTTTATTTTGATATAAATTCAAATAAAATATAATAAACTATAGTGAAATATATATCAAGATTTTGAATAGATTTTTTTTTCTTTGAATATATATAGATTAATTATTATTTAAAAATATATATTATATGACATCTTTAATACAAAATAAATACGTTCATATTCTTATCACTAATTATCAAAGACAATTTTATCCTTTACTATCTCAATTATAATTTGTTATTTGTAATTACATTTCATGTAATAACTTACAAAATAAAGTTTATTTTCAAAAATATATTCTTAAATAATATTATAGAGATGTATTCATCAATATTTAGACCTTTTAGTGCGATTTCTTGACTAAGTAAGTAATACATGTACTGATTTAATGTTTCCTAATAGTTAAACGTGTCGCTACGACATTCATTTAAAAAGTTGATGTCATTATTTTTGCCCAAACCATGATTTTAATTTGTTGAAACTTCACGCTCTCCACTCCTTATGAGCAATCCATTTTCTTCAAATGGTGTTATGTTCATAAGAATAACTAAGAGTATTTTTATTGGGAGTGTCTCAATGAGACATCCATCAATAAAAAAATAAAAAAATAAAAGAGAAAAAGGGTAGAGAGTGTCTTATTTGAGAGTCTCATGAGATATTCTCTCTCCAAATGTCATTCTTTAATTGGTTCAATTTTATTTTAAAATTAAAACTTTATTAAAATATTAATATTTTTTTTGTTGAAACATCCATGTTGAGACACGTACATAGATGCAGGTGCTCAAAGACGATTAGACAAATAACCGAACCAATCCAAAAATAAGTATAGTTGAACTTACATGTTCCGTTTAGGTTTTGCTTTAATCAGTGAAACTGTTAAGTTAAGATTCATGAAAGGCCAAAGGTTTTCGGTTTATTCTAGTTAAAAACCGACCAATCGGTTCTTTAGAAATATCCGGTTAATAACTAATCGCTTAAGTGTAATAAGGATTAGGATTAGAGTTTCATATTCTTCTTAGTTCTAACCCGTCTTTGCCGTTTGTATCTCTTCTCTTGTCTTCCTTATTTTTTGCTCTGCCCGTCTCTCACGTTAATTCGCTTCTCTTAATAAAAACCATATTGAATTTCTAGAGCCGGAAACCAAGCCAGAATCAACCATATATATTTTTTTTTGAACAAGAGAATCAACCATATTGAATTTCAGTTTAAAGTTCTAATTTTGTTTGTGAGATTAAAGGGGGGAAAAAAGAAAGAAAAGAAAAACATCACGTGAGATTCTTCACATGTTGGTAGCCTACCTTCACCAACTCACTTTCTCCTGTTTCCGAACAAAAAGCAACGGCGAAGTAGAATATTTATTCTTTTTCTTCTTTCTTTAGAGAAAATTCTTCATCAAATTGCAAAAGCCAACTAATATTTTTCTTAAAGCTAGTCACATTGAAAGAAAAAAAAGAAAAAGACGATCACAAGTTTCCATGTAGAAGTCATATGATACTCGAAACTATTGCCAAAAGCAAAAGAAGTTCAAGATTACATTCTCAAATAGTTTTTCAAAAAGTTATTTTCACACACCCAACCAAAATCATGGATCCCATATAGTTAAAGAAAGAATCAAGCATTCAATGTCAATAGAAGAGGAGACCATATATTCATATTCCTTGGTGATATGTGAATATATCATATATATATATGAACATATATATTAATTAGGGTGTAATGAATTTGTGTGAGTTTACATTAGTTGTGTTAAACATCATTTCATCTAATCTTCTTCTTTTCCTCCAAATATAACAACATCATTTCATCTTAAAACATCGATCAGTTTGCATTGATTTTTGTTTATTAACATGATTTCATTGTAAACTTTTTTTTTTCATTGTAAACTTATTTTAAAACCTAACTATGATGTTGAACCCAAAAAAAATATATATATATAGTAAATGAGCCTTTTACTTTTGAATTTACATTATTTCAATTTGAATTTGGTAAAATGCAATTTAAGTTTATTAAGTTTATATATGCATCCACAAAGTTATTACAATACAAAGAAAGATTCTGAAGATATGAAAAATAAACAAAACACATAAGAAAACAAATATAGTCAAAGTTTTCATTCTCCTACAAACAAAGTCAGTACCTAACATTTCTTCCTTTTATGTTTTGTTTATTCTGAAGTAAAAAAAAAACAAACAATTCTAAAGAATAACCCACTGTTTCCTCATTGCAACCATGAAGTAGTATTGCTATTTGTCTCCGACGACGGAGCATAACCTCCTCCTCCTCTTCCAACGTCTCTACTTTCATCCGCCGACACAAAACCATCGGGAACCACCGTATTAGGATAGCTAAGATGAGTGTTCACGTGGTTTACCGACGAGAACATATACGGTCGCTGTTGTTGCGGTAACTCGTAATTAGACGCTTGATTCTGAAAATTAGCGTATTGATAGCCGGCAGAAGAAGATCCGGCAGCGGGAACCGACGAGGTGAGACTAAAACCAGAGGATGGTGAACCGAAAGCCACGGCGGATGGACCGCCGGTGAATTGTTGGACCATGGCTCTGAAGTTGGTTGTGTCTGTGTTGAGAAGTGTAGTGGGTGTACGTCTGGAGGCTCTAGACCTCCGCCGTGTTGGCTTCGCAACACGGCGGCTTTCGGGGCTCATAGGAGAATCAGCTGACGTTGCGGTGGTGGTGGTGGTTGCGGTGGTGAAGAAGGTTTGGTTGTTGTAGAAATGAGACCAGTCGTCGTTGTTGGGGTTGGCCATCTTCTTATATTACTATGCGAGAGATCATAGACTAGCCCTTCTTGTGTATTTATGGACTCGCTCGTTGTTTATTTTATAGTTTTTTAATAGGCTCGACTTGGTCAAAGGAAGATCATCAAACGAATCGTAGCCGTTGCTTTTTGGTATGTTTTCTGGGACACGTCGATTAAAAAGGAGCTGTCGTCGCCTAATTTTATTTTTTTTCCAACTAAAAACTTTATTGATTTTGAAAATCACAATTAGCGATATAAGAAACTTGTTCGAGGTGGGCATAGCACCCCCGTTTAGTTAGGCTCATCTTAGCAAAAAGCCCTCCTCGATTTGGTCAACATAGCATCAATTTTTGATCGGGGATCACCGACCTGGAATCCCGTGCTCACTTCCATCCAAAAGTCCCGAGCTCCTAAGAAGCGCACCCCGGGTCCGCACTAACACTTCGCAAAAACAGGGACATCGAAAGGAAGGAAGACACGTGGGAGTTGGTCAAACAGTACACTATCCGAATAGAGGTACGGTCTGACCTTGACGTCCCACCAACCCTGCAGAGTAAGCGAAGGAGAAAAAGACACGTGGAGGGAAGTTGGCCGAACAGTATGCTATCTTACAAAAGTATGGCGTCGAGCTCATCATGACCTCTCACCTTGAAAACCGGGACACGCTTCCTAGAGCACCTTACCCGCGAAGCAGGCTGAGGATGCCGCGTGGCCCCGGAATCTTGGGAAGTAGGGAGCTACCCCCACTATATATACCCCTTGGTATGCATTAAGGAATGGACTTTTGGACTTTCGAACCTCATTATTCTCTACAAAAAATAGGCCCGGTCTCTCTCTCCTTTGTAACATGGCATCGCGATTTAGAACACCGAACTGGATTCCCGTCGGAAGTAGTTCGTAAATCTAAATTGTTCGTCTCTTTTCACCATTAATACAAAAGAATACGGTCCCCGACCTGTTCATCATAATACCCGGCCTACTATAAATTGTGGTTAACTCGTTCTATTTAACGGAGATCTCACCTCCCTCTCCCTAATCAACCTTTAAACAACATTAATGATCCTCTGGATCAACAATTGGCGCTAGAAGGAGGGGGGTTTGGAGATTTTTCTATACGCAAGGAGCAGTTCAACCACGACATCAGCCGCAACAGCAATGGCGATCCCGCTTCCAAGAGTGTTATCAGAGCAGGAGACCCCGGCCCAAACAACGGCCTCGCCGTCAACTCAAGCAACAATAGCTCATGCGACGACCGACCAACCGATCCCTCGAGAGCAGTCCCTCGGAGCTCCGCCCCCGGCTCCGGCGCCCACTCCTTTTGACGGCCCCGCCACCCAAAACGCGTCCCGAACGCCGGAAGATCAGCCCACTCTGTCCGCCATAATGCAGACCTTGCTCGCTAGAATGGACGATCTTACGCGAGCTACCGATCAACGGTTTGCCACACTAGCAGCCTCCCGCGACCGGTCAGACAACACCGGATCCCCCGACGTCCACCTCAGAGAACCAGCTTCTCGGGGAGAAACCCTGCGCATCCGGAGAAACCTATCCGGTGACTCGCCGTCAGGGTCCGAAGGCCCGGGCGGACGTTTAGTCCCGGCAATAGGAAGCTCCCCGGGTGACCAAGCTCACCTTCAACGATCCAGCTCGGAGCGAGTCAGGGACGCCGAATTTGAGACCATGAAGGAAACAATTCGTGCGATGTCCTCCAAAATCCATCAAGCCACCAGCGCGGCCCCAGAAATAGATCGCGTCCTCAGAGAGATGCAAAACACGCCGTTCACTCGCCGGATCGCCTCCGTCCCGCTCCAACATCTCGGAAAGCTCAAACTCCAGCCCTACGCGGGCAACACCGACCCGGCCAAGTATCCAACGGCGTTCACCATAGCCATGGGCCGCGCCCACTTTTCCCCGGACGAGCGAGAAGCCGCCCACTGCCAGCTCTTCGTAGAGTACCTCACCGGCCCGGCCCTGACGTGGTTCTCTCGGCTAAAGACACACTCCGTAGACAGCTTCAGAGATCTTTCGATCACCTTCCTCGAGCACTACTCCATCTACATCAGACAGTCCGCATCTAGCGCAGACCTCTGGGCATTGAACCAAGGAGCAAAGGAGTCGCTCAGGTCCTTCATAGAGCGCTTCAAAGCCACGGCCTCAAAAAGCAACGTGACGGACGAGTCAGCGCTCCCCGCTATAAGAAAGGGCCTGCGGGCCGATTCGGCATTCAAGGACGACATGAAGCTCAACAAACCGCGCTCGTTAGAAGACGCTTTACACCGCGCCGGACTCTTCGTCGATCTCGAGGAGGAAAAGGCAGCAGAGTCAAAGAAAAGCGCCTCGCACAAGGCCCAGTCCCAAAGGAACGACACCAAGAAAGGTATCAGGAGCCTCGTCAACACTACGATGACGAATATCAACTCAGCAGAGGAAAGCAGGCCGCTGTCCTCCATCTGCGCGACCCCGCTCTTCTCCCCAACCCCGCGTCAAAATTGCCCTGGAACAAGTATGTGCGAGATCCCAACCAGCAGGATCGGCGTCCCGACGAGCCGAACGACAAGGAGCCCCGACCAGATGAGCAGTATGACAGGACAACCTTTTGCGACTTTCACCAGAGAAAGGGGCATTCGACCTCACAATGTCGCGCACTCCACGAAGTCCTACTGAATCAATTCCAAAGGGGGGAAATCCACGTACCAGAGCGGCTGCGTCCTCGAGCCTGGGACAGCGATCAAATACTACCCCGCGATAATCGAGCCCGCGAGAACAGCCGGGCTAGGTCTGATAACCGCGCTCAGAACGACGATCGTCGCCGGAGATCCCCCTCGCGAGACCAGGAAAGGGGCAGGTCGCCTCCCCCGGCGCGGACGTTGATAGGGATGATCATTGGAGGCCTCCTCTCGTGTAACGATTCAGTACGGTCCATCAAGCGTCATGAGAGAAAGACCGACGCCTCCGTGAAATGGCACTCTGGCCCGGAGATCGATGCGCAGGACACAAGTAAAAGGGGGATATGTTTCACCGAGGCCGACGCGGCCGGGGTCCACCAGCCCCACAATGACCCCCTTGTCGCACAAGTCCGTGTAGCCGACTGCGACGTCAACCGGGTCCTCGTCGATACGGGCAGCTCGGTCGATCTCATCTTCAAAGATACCCTCGCTAGGATAAATCTAAACGGAGCCGCATTCAAACCGCACTCCATCCCGCTAACCGGCTTCGCCGGAGACACCATCAACGGAATCGGCACCATCGAATTACCGGTCTACGTAGGCCGGGTCACAAAAATCGTCAAGTTCGTGGTCTTCGATACCACCCCGATCTACAACATCATTCTCGGAACCCCTTGGCTGCACTCGATGAAGGCGGTCACTTCGACGTACCATCAATGCCTCAAGTTCCCCAACCAGGCCGGGACGTATACTCTTAGGAGCAAGAAGAGGGTCTCTCGCGCCTGCTTCGCCATTGAACATAAACTGCGTCACGCCGCCCCGGCCTGCTTAACCATCAATGCACATCAGCCCGGTGAGCCCAATACCCAGGATCTCCCAGGTCGGGACCTCATCGCCCAGATCAACATCGATCCGAGCGACCCCACCCGTTGCGTTGGCATCGGAACCGACCTTGAAGAGAGCATTAAGAAATAGCTGGTCGAGTTCCTGGGGCAAAACGTCTCCACCTTCGCCTGGTCAACCGGCGATATGCCCGGCATTGACCCGGCGACATGCAGCCATGAGCTCAACGTGGACCCGACCTTCAGACCAATCAAACAGAAGCGGCGAAAGCTAGGCCCCGAGCGAGCACAGGCAGTCAATGACGAGGTAGAAAGGCTGGCCGCAGCCGGGTCAATCGCCGAGGTCAAATACCCGGACTGGCTAGCCAACCCGGTAGTAGTCAAGAAGAAGAGCGGGAAATGGAGGGTCTGCGTAGATTTCACCGACCTCAACAAGGCGTGCCCAAAAGACAGCTTTCCCCTCCCCCGAATCGACCAAGTCATCGAAGCCATCGCCGGGAACGATCTGCCCTCTTTCATGGACGCCTTCTCGGGGTACAACCAGATCCCTATGCACCCCGACGACCGGGAGAAAACCGCGTTCATCACGGACCGAGGGATATACTGCTACAAGGTGATGCCCTTCGGACTCAAAAATGCCGGAGCCACCTACCAGCGGCACGTCAACCAGATGTTCGCCGATCAAATCGGCCGCACTATGGAGGTATACATAGATGACATGCTAGTAAAGTACCTGGTAGCGACCGACCACGTCACTCATCTCCGATCCTGCTTCCGGACGTTGAGCGAATACAACATGAAGCTGAACCCAACCAAGTGTTCTTTCGGCGTCACGTCGGGCGAATTCCTCGGATATATCATCACCCAGCGCGGGATCGAAGCTAACCCCAAGCAGATCCGAGCGATCACCGACCTCAAATCCCCAGAAAGCACGCGCCAAGTACAGTGACTCACCGGGAGAATCGCCGCGCTTAACCGATTTATTTCCCGCTCGACCGACAGATGTCTACCGTTCTATCAATTGCTCCGAGCTAACAAACGGTTCGAGTGGGACGACAAGTGTGAGAGAGCCTTCCAGCAGCTAAAGGAGTACATATCCACTCCCCCCGTCCTGTCCAAACCTGAAGAAGGCGAAACCCTCTACCTCTACATCGCCGTGTCTGCATCGGCAGTCAGCGGTGTACTAGTACGAGAAGATCGGGGCGACCAAAAGCCCATTTCTTACATCAGTAAATCTCTATACGACGCGGAGAGCAGGTACCCAACTTTGGAGAAACTCGCCCTGGCGGTAGTCGTCGCAACCAGAAAACTCCGGCCTTATTTTCAATCCCACACGATCGCCGTCCTAAGCACCTACCCCCTCAGAACCATCCTCCAGAGCCCAAACTGATCTGGCCGAATAATGAAGTGGGCAGTTGAGCTGAGCGAGTATGAGATCGAGTACCGATGATGGACCAAGGTCAAATCTCAAGTTCTGGCCGATTTCCTAATAGAATTGGTACCCGAGCTAACAATCGACGAAGTCCCCGAAGTTTGGAGCCTGCATGTCGACGGGTCGGCCTCCAAACACGGCTCCGGCATCGGCATACGCCTCGAGTCCCCAGCCAAGGAGGTCCTCGAGCAGTCTTTCCGTCTGGCCTTCCCAGCGTCAAACAACGAAGCCGAATACGAAGCTCTGATTGCCGGCCTGCGCCTGGCAAAGCCGGTCGGCGCAAAGAAAATCCGAGCCTACTGCGACTCTCAGCTCGTCGCCAACCAATTCAGCGGGGAATACGAGGCCAAGAATGATCGCATGGATGCTTACCTTAAGGTGACCCAAGGCTTGGCCGCAGACTTCCGCAGACGCCCTCGCAGCACTGGCCTCTACTTCGGCCCCAGCTCACCGACGGGTGATCCCGGTTGAAAGTTTCGACTTCCCTAGCATCGAGCTACCAAAAGGGGCCTACCTGATCAGTTCCCAGATCGCAGACCTCGACGAAGACGCCCCACCTCCCGAAGATCTACCACCACCTCCAGCCGAGCCCGAACTACCAGACTGGCGAGTAGACATATTACTGTACATAGTAGACGGCGTCCACCCCCCAGATCGATGGGCCACCCGCCGGCTAAGAAAGAAATGCGCCCGGTACACGATGTTGGACGGCAACCTGTTCCGATGGAGCGCCTCGGGGACCCTGCTCAGCTGCCTCCACGGGCAAGAAACCATTGACGTAATGAAAGAGAAGCACGAAGGCGCCGACGGAAACCACTCCAGCGGCCGGGCTCTCACCCTGAGAATACGAAACCAAGGACACTACTGGCCAACAATGCTTCAGGATTGCAAAAAGTTCGCGTCCCGGTGCGAGAAATGTCAACGCCACGGCCCACTAATTCATTGCCCTACCGAGCTCCTTACCACTGCGGTGGCACCCTACCCATTCATGCGATGGGCCATGGATATAGTCGGGCCCCTTCCCCGATCTCGTCAGAAGCGTTTCATCCTGGTGATGACCGACTTCTTCACCAAATGGGTTGAAGCCGAAGCTTACGCCAAGATCACGGCGGAGGACGTCCAAAAATTTATCTGGAGGTTCATCATCTGCTGGCACGGTCTGCCTTACGAGATCGTGACCGACAACGGTGCCCAGTACACGTCGGTCCTCTTCGAAGACTTCTACGCAAAGTGGAAGATCAGATTGAGTAATTCCACCCCGAGATATCCACAAGGAAACGGTCAAGCCGAAGCCACCAACAAGACCATTCTCGACGGCCTTAAAAAACGACTAAACGACAAGAAAGGCTCCTGGGCCGACGAGCTAGAAGGAGTTCTCTGGTCCTATCGCACAACGCCGAGGACATCGACATGTCGCACACCATTCAGCCTCTCTTACGGTATGGAAGCGATGGCCCCATCCGAAGTCGGGCTCCCCACTCCTCGCCGCGCTATGTTCACCAGCAGGCCGACCTGAACGACGTCGTACAGTTGAGCGAGCTGGATTTTTTCGAGGAACAACGGGACCAGTCACTCCTCCGGATCCAGAACTATCAACAGCTCGCCTCCAAGTATTACAACAAGAAGGTCCGAGGCAGGTTCTTTGCCGAGGGCGACCTGGTTCTGTGCAAGGTCTTCGAAAACACCGCCGAGCTAAACGCAGGCAAGCTCGGTGCCAATTGGGAAGGCCCTTATCTTATCTCCAAGATCGTGAAGCCCAACGTCTACGAGCTGGTCATGATTAACGGCGACGCAATCCCGCGCTCTTGGAACTTGATAAACCTAAAACGCTTCTACTATTAGGCCCCCGGGCTCCGCTCCGCTGTCTATCTTTGTAAGCAAACGAACTACGATTGGCTTGATCCCTTCTACTAAAGGGTACGTAGGCAACCCCTAACTAGGGCTCAGCTATAAATCTAATAAAACCTTTTCAAGATCCAAAAAAAAAAAAAAAAAAAAAAAGAAGAAAGAAGAAACGGGGACCGGGCTCCAACGCTCGCACTCCCCAGCACACAAACTATAAGTGCTAAAGCCGAGCTCCAATACTCGCACTCACACAGTACACAAGTTATAAGTACTAAAGCCGAACCCAAGGCTCGCACCTCTACCAGACACACAAGCACTAAGTGTCTTAAAGCCGAGCTCGCCACTCGCACCAAAAAACGAAGGTACACAAGCCTTAAGTACCTTAAGCCGAGCTACACCTCGCAATAAAAAAAAAAAATATAAAGATACACAAGCGTTAAGTATCTCAAGCCGAGCCATACCTCGCACCCAATACAAAGACACAAGGGCACGGTCTACGACCTGCACGCACGGTGTTGACCAAAGGATACGGTCTGCGACCTATTCTACCAAACATTCGCAAAAGAAACAAAGGAATTCCGAACACCAATCTTATTTATCAGATAAAGCCACGTACGGCATTTTACATAAACGTCCAACGGCCTAATCTTTACACAAAAAAAAAAATAAAAGAAGAAAAACAACAAAAAACAAAAAAACAAAAAACAAAAAACAAGCTTTTACAGGGCCACGTCGGCCGGTAAATCTTCACCCCCGTCAGCACGGGTACCATCCAGATCATCCGAGCCCACCATCCTCATATTGGTTCCGTGCTCACCAAGGAATGGTTGCTCGATTCGCTCTTCCCCAACCAAGGCCTCAACGGGCAACGCGACAGGACCGGCTTCGACAGCACCCGAGGCCGGGTCTTGCGCTGGCATATCTGCTTGGACAGCCTCCACGGTAGCGCCACCCTCAGCAGCTGGTGTTTGAACGTCCGAGGCCGGGTCCGCGACGGGCGGTTCGGAAGGACCGACGGGCATAAGTCGCTCGAGCTGGACGCCAAACGTGCGATCTAGAGGGATATCCAAATCTTCTGGGGTCAAGTCCGGAAAATCGATATCGTCCAGTTGGGCTCCGTATATCTCTTCATCCTCGTCCAGCTTCTTATACCGGTACCACGGCACCGACATCCCATCCTCAGCCTCCATCCTCTTGAGGCATGCCTTTATGCCAACCACCTGGTTGAACAGCAGATGAGGCTCTAAAGCCCGGTTACGGCCGTCGAGATGGGCACGGATCTTCTCCATCTTCGCGGTCCACTTCCGGTTCCTCCCCTCCCACCTGGCCGTAACCCGATCACTCTCCGCAGCCACGGCCGCCTTCGCCCGGTTAATGGCACCCTCCAGCCCCTTAACCCTAGAGCGGAGTGTTTCCCTCTCCCCCTTCAAAAGCCCGAGCTCCTCCTCCAAAGCAGCCGACCGAGCCCTTTCCGCGGTAGATCGAGCCCTCTCCGCCTCCAGCTCGGCCTGAACGTTGTCCACCTCTTAAGCCCGGGCTCGTTCCCGCGCCGCCTCCTTCTCCATAGCCGCTGATCGGGCCTTCTCGTCCCTCAGCTCCTTCTCCAGCCCGCGGAGGAGAACCGACTGGGTCTGCGCGCTGGCCTCCTGGAGCATCTTCAGATAATTAAGCGACGCGTCCTTCTCGGCAAGTCGCTTCTCATAGGCCTCCCCAAGATAGGCAGTAAGAGCCATCGTCTGCATCAAACCAGCTGTTAGCAAAGACATACACGAATCCTAATAGATTAACATCTATATCTATAAGAAAACCTCACCCGAGCTGCGGACCGCTCCGCTGCGCGAAAGGCGTCGGATTCCGCCATCTCCAACGGCCGGAAGTGCGGGTGATTTTGCCCGAACATCATCGCCTACGCCAGCTCGGCGCACTCATCCCTATCCACGATGATCTGACTATTGCTGTCCTCATGACAGAAATAGAAGCTGTAGTCCCTAGGCTCAGCATCGGAACCCTCCATCATCGCTTCGATCCTCAGCTCCCTGCACGGCAGCAGGATCCCGGGCTTCCTCCACGACGACGATCGCGTCGCCATCCTCCATCGCCTGAACTGCGACCTCTTCGTCCACCGGGGCCCGGGCCGCTTCCAGCCCACCACCGGCTGACACCTCGGCAGCAGGTACCTCGGACTCCTCAGCAAGCGGGTCGCGAAAGACCTCAGCCACGCGACCGGACTGTTCAGGCCGGACATCGTCCCGACCTGAAGCCGAGGACCCTCCCACCTCGGTCTTCTTCTTCTTCTTGCCAGCCCTCCCGCCGGCAGTTATGGCCGCCCTCTTCTTCGAAGGAGCAGCCTCGGACCCCTCTCCCCCAGCCCGCGGCGCCGGCTCTCGCCGGACCGGCACCTCAACAATCGGCAGAGGCGGCGCAACAAATGAATCCGCGTATAGCGGACTAGCAAACTGTGATCGACCTGCAATAATGTCGGCCGTCAGATCGGTTTAAAAAAAAAAAAAAAAAAAAATTCCGACCTCCGGCCATGGCAGCTGCTACTCTTCCCGAGGTGAACGATTTCCAATCTCTATCGCCCACCGTCCTGAACACAGCAAGAATACCCGCGTAGTCCGGCAACTTGAACTTAGAAGAGTGAGGATCTGAAAGCAAAACAAACAGCATTAGTCAGATTAAAACTGAAGAAAAGAAAGGCAGTTCGATCTACAAACCCCTACCCGGGGAAAAATTCCAATCCCGGGTGTATCTCGCCGACGGGTCGAGTCCAACCACTTCGGCAGCCCGGACGTAGAAGTAGCTGCGGGACCAGTCCTCGACCTTGGACAGATTGCTAGCCTTAGACCCCGAGCTGCTAGCCTCGATAATATTTGCCGCATGTTTAAAAGCAGCATTGTAGGTCCCCGGGATTCCAGGGTTCGCCTTCTGCTGAGTGAGAGCCTCGAACATGGGAACCGTTACCTCCACGTCACACTCCTGCCCCAAGGTCAGCAGCACGATCATCCCTTGAATCGTGGACGGGCAGATCTGCGAGAAAGCCAAACCCCACGCCTGGCAGTATTGGACGAGCAGCTCGGGGAGAGGAAGGCGCATCCCGCACTTCAGGAAGAACCCCTCGTACAAGCAGACGAAGCCCGCCGGAGGATTCCACGGACGCTCGTCCGGCCTGGTTTGTCGGAGTTCGGCAGCAGCAGGGAAGTCGCATAACTCCCTCAGCAGGGTAAGCGACTCCGGTGTGCTCCAGGTCGGCGACCCGCCCTGCTCATAAAGGACCAAGAGATAATTCCTCGCCTTGGCCGCTCGTGCTCCTCCACCGCGACCACCCGGACGTCCGCCTCGATCGCCCGCACGCCCGGTTCCTCTTCCATCCTGGTCGGTGCCATGACCGCCAGAAGATGACCTTATCACCGCCTTCTTCCTATGGTGGGTCCCGGGAAGCGGCGGAGCGGCCCCCGAAGTAGAAGGAACATACCGTTCTTCGCCCTCCTCGCCTCGATTCGGAGAGGAAGCATGCTCGGAACCATCGGGGAAAGAGCTTTCCTCCGGAGAATCGTCGCGGTTGTCGCAGGACGCCGACTCATCGCTAGACTCAACCCTAATCCCATCTAGTATCGGCGCCATCGCACAAAGAGGAGGAAGAAATCGAAAAAATGCAGAGAGAAGAAAGGGAGTTACCTTGAGAGTATGCGCAAAAAGTTTTAACCGAAGGAAGAAAGAGGGGTTAAATAGAGGAAGGGGACAACGAAGCGACGCCTGGACACGTGTCGAAAGGAACACGGCCTCCCAAAAACCTAATGATGACGTCTCTTCGTTTTTCCCGCGCCAAAAGCAGGAGACGCCTCGATAAACACGAAGCGTCTTTCGTACGCCGCGCGTGAGCAGTACACGCAGAAAAAGAAGCGCCGTTTCGTTTCTCCCGCGTGATGGATACGCGCCAACAATCTCCGGATCTTCGGGAAAGCCGACACGTATGAGCAAGGACTCAAATCTAAGCTATAGCACCCCGCCCTCATCCACTCAAATCTCAAAGGACCGTCCTAAGATGCGCCGAACTAGCATCAGATCGACTTCGATGTATTCGCCTCACCTCATGCCACCGAACTGGGGGGGGGGGGGGGGGCTATTGTTGGAGGTGGGCCTAGCACCCCCGTTTAGTTAGGCCCATCTTAGCAAAAAGCCCTCCTCGATTCGGTCAGCATAGCGTCAACCTTTGACCGGGGATCACCGACCTGGAATCCCGCGCTCACTTCCATCCGAAAGTCCCGAGCTCCTAAGAGGCGCACCCCGGGTCCGCACTAACACTTCGCAAAAACAGGGACATCGAAAGGAAGGAAGACACGTGGGAGTTGGTCAAACAGTACACTATCCGAATAGAGGTACGGTCTGACCTTGACGTCCCACCAACCCTGCAGAGTAAGCGAAGGAGAAAAAGACACGTGGAGGGAAGTTGGCCGAACAGTATGCTATCTTACAAAAGTATGGCGCCGAGCTCATCATGACCTCTCACCTTGAAAACCGGGACACGCTTCCTAGAGCACCTTACCCACGAAGCAGGCTGAGGATGCTGCGTGGCCCCGGAATCCTGGGAAGTAGGGAGCTACCTCCCCCCCCCCCCCCCCCCACTATATATACCCCTTGGTATGCATGAAGGAAGGGACTTTTGGACTTTCGAACCTCATTATTCTCTACAAAAAATAGGCCCGGTCTCTCTCTCCTTTGTAACATGGCATCGCGATTTAGAACACCGAACTAGATTCCCGTCGGAAGTACTTCGTAAATCTAAATCGTTCGTCTCTTTTCACCATTAATACAAAAGAATACGGTCCCCGACCTGTTCATCATAATACCCGGCCTACTATAAATTGTGGTTAACTCGTTCTATTTAACGGAAATCTCACCTCCCTCTCCCTAATCAACCTTTAAACAACATTAATGATCCTCTGGATCAACAAAACCCCATACAACAATAATATAAGGACCAAGGAGATATATCTAGTACGGCTTTTCTAGCTAAAAAGTCAGCATATACATTTGAACTTCAACCTCGAAATGAAAATTTTAAAATGTTGAAGCTTGAGATTGTTGATGTGGCCTAATGTTTGATGTTGTCAATTCTCTCGTTGTTTTTTCCCCTGCCGCCTCTCATTTCTCTCACATACATTCCTAAAAGGGATAAAATGTGTGTGTGTTTTTTTTCTTTATAACTTTTATCTTGTTTTGCTTTTATCAGATGTAGTAAGAAAATTTAGTAATTGCACTAAGGGCTTCTCCAATCGCAAGGGATAACGCCAAATATGCAGTCAATGGAGCTCTAACGGAACGGTATACTCTACGGTAAAAATTTTTTTTTAGTGTTTTATGAACAGTGTCACACCAAATATGATGTGACACTGTTCATAACACTAAACATTAAAATACTATTTTTTTTTGTTTTTCATTCAATGATATAATTAAATTGGTATTTATCATTTGATTAAACTTTGTAACTAAAAATTAAATATACTTTAAATATTGTTGTATCTTTAATTTTTAATAATATGAAATTTTAATTGTAATTAATATAAAATTTTAATTTGCACAAAATATCTAAATCAATAACCGAATTGATTAAAATTAAGAATACATTATTAATTAAA
Organism: Eutrema japonicum; assembly: GCA_030161315.1. Lineage (NCBI taxonomy): Eukaryota > Viridiplantae > Streptophyta > Magnoliopsida > Brassicales > Brassicaceae > Eutrema > Eutrema japonicum. The sequence continues at coordinate 19,684,538 of BSQW01000011.1, forward strand.
GTTCAATTAAAACACTGAAAACATAAAAATACAAAATTAAAACCAAACAAACATAAAAACTAAATGCAACAAGATAAATTTTAAGGACATAATATAAATTTAAACAATAATCTAATACCCGGAAAAACCATCTCCGCTAAGAAAACGATAGTATTGGGTAAAATCTTGTTGGTCACTTGGTGATCTTTGGTCTTGACCTTGAGGTTGTTGTCCTTGAACATGTTCTCCTTGAGCTTGTTCACCTTGAACTTGATCTCCTTGATAATGAGATGCTCGATACTGAGATCCATGATATTGGCTTTGAGAACCTTCTGCGTGTTCCCTGTATTATCTAGCTGATGGTATATATCCAAAATGGTCCACTTTTGTTCAAACAATTCACGATCCACGTGGTCCCAAAAAGAAATTATTTGCAAAGAAACAAGAGGCATGTAGAAAAGACGTGGAACGTGCATTTGGAGTATTGCAATCAAGATTTGCAATTGTAGCCGGACCAGCACGCTTTTGGAGTAAGAAATTGTTACATGATATAATGACATCTTATATCATATTGTATACTATGATCATAGAGGATGAACGTGATGTTGATGCAATAATTGAAGAACGAGACGAAGTCCCAACTGTAGAAGTTGAGATGGTGGGTGATGATGATGCTCGATTTCAAGAATTCTTAGCTCGACACTGGCAAATCAAGGATCGGGAAGCTCATATTGAACTTCGGAATGCATTAATTGAACACTTGTGATCCGAGTATATTAATTCTGAGAATTAGTACGATGTAATTTATTTTTCACTATTTTTAATTTATCGATTGTAATCTTATATTTAAGATATAATTAATCAGTTATAAAAAGAATTAGTATTTATCAAAACTATTAAAAAATAAAGAGAATTTTAAATTTAATGATATAATAATAGAAAATATTCTTTTTAGTGTTAGATTTGGTGTTGTGGTTGGAAATGGAAAAAAAAGTGGAACACTAATTTGGTGTTGTGGTTGGAGATGCCCTAAATGATCATACTTTTTTTTTAATCTAGATAAATAATGATTATTTTTTTGGGGGTTAAAACATAAAGATAGATTCAATTTGTTGCACAAGTGTGTTGTCTTGTTTTGATGCAAAGATCAAAAGTTAAAATGGCTCTAGAGAGTATGAAGAGTCTCCACTTATAAAACATGACTTTCGCTCTCTTCCATGAAAATCATCAAAGCTCTTTACAAACCCAAATGCATGCATTTATCGGGCACATAGCTGTTTTGTTGGAACTTACGAAAGAGCAAATTGGATGGGACATTGTTTTTGAACCTCTAAAGTGTAATCGAGGAGCACCGGAGATTGCCAAAAATGTCGTCTCGGATAATCGGTTAACTTCTTATGTGGACCAAGATAGCCTCCGTTGGTTGAGAGAGCTGTTTAAGAAGGAGAAATCTCCGGTTTACAACTTCCAACATGGTTACCAAACTGCTAACCTTGGACAAACAGACTGTTTCTGGCAACCAAACTAATCTTAGGCCTAAAAAAACTACTTTCTTTCCTTCCAACCATGGCTCAAAATGCTGCTTGTTGGACCATGATGGTGGACCTAGCATTTTTTTGGAAGAAGAAAACGGTTTCTTGATGTGACAGAGTGGACATCATTACTTTCGCTCATATAACTCTGAAACAACACAAGGAGAAGATAAAGAAAAATCAATATTTCATATATTTTTGCTTTAATTAAATTGAACTGTACGCATCAAAATAATATGTCAATATTATATATCGATGATGCAACATAATCACATCCCTTAAACGATGAGTGAGTTGTTATCTTCCACTTATAGTCTTACAAACAAGCTCATCATTGAAAACTTTCCTGAGAAACCAAGATCGTGAGTTTTTTTGCACAACCAATATACATAAAATTTACATGGAATTCTAAAATGGTAACTAAACATTTGTTTTTAGCCCCTCCTTAGAGGCTTTGAAATTTTCATATAGAGACACATATTCTTTCCATGCATGTGCTGCTTTGGCTACGATGTCTCCTTTTAATTATTTGCCTTTTTTTTGTATGTTTGACTGGTGGTTTGGAGGAGGTAATGACTCGAGTATACGCTCTGACTGATTCAGTATGGTTTGGAGGAAGTATTCACTGGAGTATAAGCACTGATTGGTCTGATTTATAACCACGGACGTTTTGTTGCTTCAATAGGTTATTTTAAACCTTGACCCTCTTTTCCAAGCCTCATGGATTTGGTGTATCACATCTTTGCCATCAAATTAGAAACAATTCCTGAGTTTTCATCTTATTTTTGATAACTCATGAACTGTTTCTAATTCTAATTAGAAACAATTCCTGAGTTTCAATGAATTTCACATTTAATCCAAAAAAACATTTGTTTTAGATCAATAGTTGTCATCTTATTTGGATTAAAGTCTATCAGTTCTTTTTATATTTTACTAATCATTGTTCAATGTTTCAAGAATGTACTTACTAGAGATTTAGAGCAATATACGCATAAACAACTTGATGTCAAAGATAAGATCATCAAGGAGAGAGAAAGAGGTTAATCCAAATTTAGGATCTAGATTTGGAAAATTGTTAATTGTTAACTTAAGTTTGTAGAATTTCCACAAAACTTGACAACAAATGAATGAACTCATTGACCATACCACACTTTTCAATGATAAGGTAAATTGTGAGTAATTGATGTGTTTAATTCGAATAGTTAACTCTTTTTCAATTTTGATTATTGTCTTTGTAACGTTTGCCCAAGCCTACTAAAAACACCATTGCAAAACTTAATTAATTCGCTTTCGACTTGTATTCAACCATCTTAGCCCCGAAATTTTAATCATCGAAAGTGAACTAAGCATGTTTATGGAAGTAGCGTGTCAACTACAACCTATAATATCACATACTCAAAACAAATTTTGAAGATGGTTCTCATATGAAATTCACTTGCGAATCTAGCATACTCTATAAATAGACAGATGTGGAATAATGTGGTAACACATGCATATACCTCGTATGGATGTGAATACGTTATAATAGTTGTATTCTTGATTTTTTTTAAGAATTACAACCATCCATCAGATCAAAGAATGGTGAACTTTGAATCTTTTTTTGTGGGGCTAAACAATTTTCTCTTCACGCTCTGCAATTTCATCTTTTTTTTCGATGACCGCGAGGATCATAACATTCCCATTGTTCATTGTGCTCTTAAACTTAACAATTTTCTGCGAAATTGTGCGATTTTATAAAACTAGAACTTCGAGTAGAGCAGCTAGTTTAGACATTTTTAGGTTTAGATATTTCCAGTTTGTTTTTGAAAATTGCAATATCATACAATTTGATATCAGATCCAAAACTTATAAATTTATTGTTTTTTTGTTAATTAAATTGTAAATGAGTTTACTCTTAATTAGAATTATTTCCATGACATAAAAAAAACAATGAAAAGAAGGAAAACAATGTGGTTTCCTTTTTTATTTTTCATAAAGACTAACTATCAGAGCATCTGTATCTATGGGTGTCTCACCCACAAAATATTAATAATTTAGTTATAAAATAAATTTTAAATTTTTAAATAAAATTGAACAAATTATATGATGACACTTGGAGACACTCTCAACATGGGTGTCTCAAATGAGACACTTTCCACACTATCTCTCTTTTTTTTTTTTTTTTTTTTTTTTTAATGAGACACCCCCATTGCACATGAAGAGTCTTGATATTAAAACGTAAAAATATATAATTTTGAATTTTAATAACAATTTTCTTTCTCCCATATTAACACGTAAAACTTTCAGGAACATAGTTGTTAAATATTCGGAAAATTGGCTTTTTCATACCTCAACTATTCAAAAATGTTAATTTCAGAGCCGAATTTGTAATCGGTGTTAAAACATACGTCAACTTCGGAAATTTGGCTTTTTCCAACCTGAATTTGTAACCGGTGCTAAAACATACATCAATTTCTTAATAATTTGAATCTCATATTTAAACTTTTAATTTCGTGTTATAACATACATGAGATCAAACGCTGTTAAGGAGCCATGATGTGGTCATCAAACCAAAAGACGAAGACTACGAGCCCAAGATGATGCAGCTCAATTGGACTATATTATCACCTCAACTAGAGCAGTCCTCAAAGTGGAATCAGTCCAATCCGAGTTCAGATGAAGAAGTTATTCAACTTCCAAATCAAGTGATTCCCAGCATACGCGATTCGGACATATGTGCGTTCAAAGAATTCTTCCAACCAAACCCGAAAGAGTCAATCTACAAACCAAAATTTTCTGGAATCTTGATTCATCAGAGCAACCGGAAAAATTGGATTCACAACAACGCCGATTCAGAGTTGAGAGATATGAATTTTACAAGTCAACCGATTTGCTTCATGCCCTACTGTGCATGATCGGTTGACTTGTAGAAGTTAACTGATTCCACTTCGAGGACTGCTCTAGTTGAGGTGAGAATATAGTCCAGTTGAGCTGCATCATCTTGGGTTCGTAGTCTTCGTCTTTTGGTTTGATGACCGTATCACGGCTCCTTAACAGCGTTTGATCTCATATATGTTATAGCACGAAATTAAAAGTTTAAGTATAATATTCAAATTATTAAGAAGTTGATGTATGTTTTAGCACCAGTTACAAATTCAGGTCGGAAGAAGCCAAATTTTCGAAGTTGACGTATGTTTTATCACCGATTACAAATTCAGATTTGAAATCAATATTTTTGAATAGTTAAAGTATGAAAAAAACCAATTTCCCTTAAATATTCTCTCAATAGATACTACAGTACTACTAAAGAATAGTTTTTTTTCCGTTTAAACACTAAAATATCAACCGAGAGTATATATAAAATATGTATTTTACTTAAGTCCTTGATTTCTACTTAATTATAAAATATGATTCTACTTAACTATTTAATTTATATTAAAGAGCGGTTTTCTTTCTTTTGTATATTTTTCTGTATAAAGATAGAGTGTTAAAAATGGATCGAAATTCATAGATCGACCCACCATCTGAAAAAATATTACGTGAAAAGTTTACTTAAATCCTTTGATTTTTAAGAGTGACTTTGTTTTTCTTAACGGATTTAGGATCTAAACGCATGATTTGTCACTTTGAATATAATTAGAAGTTTTGAATAGTTTACGTAATTTTTGGAAAGTTTAAATAGTTTGTGTATTTTTTAGCAAATTTTATATATTTTAAAGATTTTTTTCCCTCAAAAAAATAAACAGTGAAAAAAAGAGTGAAACACATGTCAGTGTAAGCACAAATCTTCTTGCAAATGCAGTCTTGTGTCTGCTTGTGCTGGCCGTGTTCAGCGGAAGATAAGAAGAAGTGAAGAAGCAAAATGTTCAAACTTTAGAGATTTTGGATTCATGTGAAGATGGCAGGCATGGCTTTTCCTGCCGCTGCTACTCATTATGCCTCTTCGAGCTACTTCCATGGCGGTCTTCATGAGGGTAGGAGTCATTACTGCCTCTTCGGTCTCTACCCTCAAACTGGAAATTCTCGGAGAGCTTCTATTTCCATCAGGTGGGTTTCGCTGCCTCTTTCCCCTTCAGAATTCTCTTCCTTTAGATTAGGTCTCGATTGATGAAATTTGGGGTCTTTTTGCTGCTCTTTGCTTCGATCTAAAGGTTCTGTGGAATTAGGCTAAATTCGAAAAGGTGTCCTAGATTATTTGATGAGGATTGTGAAATTCGGAACCAAAGAAGATACGGTAGGAGATTTTGGACTGGTATTATTGTAGTAATGGAGTTTGATTTTGTGGGAGGCGTTGTTTTAGGTGCCAATCTACTAATACCAAAGAGCCAAAGACGAGTGGTAACATTTTGGACAATGCAAGCAACCTTTTTACAAATCTCTTAAGCGGTGGAAGTTTGGGGTCAATGCCCATTGCTGAAGGAGCAGTCTCTGATTTGTTTGGAAAGCCTCTCTTCTTATCTCTTTACGACTGGTTCTTGGAGGTAAATATATATGCTATAAGTAATCATCTTAACTGAATTTATCAACTTTGTTTGATTCTGTGACGTTTTTATCTAAAGCATGGAGGAGTGTATAAACTTGCGTTTGGTCCAAAAGCCTTTGTTGTCATCTCGGATCCGATTGTTGCAAGGCATGTCCTCCGGGAAAACGCCTTTTCTTATGACAAGGTAACTGAGTAGTCAATGGTTTCATTTTGTTTTCCTTGGTACTTTCAAGTAACTTTCTGTGTTTCTCTAGGGAGTTCTTGCTGAGATCTTAGAACCGATTATGGGGAAAGGGTTGATACCGGCTGACCTCGATACCTGGAAGTTAAGAAGAAGAGGTAGAGCGGTTTTGTAATCTCTAATGGTTTCAGATATTGCAGTATTATGGCATTAATGATTTTGTTTTCGTTGTATTCCGTGTTGCAGCTATAACTCCTGCATTCCATGCATTGTATCTGGAGGCCATGGTCAAAGTATTTAGTGACTGTTCGGAGAAAATGATATTGAAATCTGAGAAACTCTTAAGGGAGAAAGAAGTTTCAAGCGGAGAGGACACGATCGAGTTGGATCTGGAAGCAGAATTCTCGAGTCTGGCTCTTGATATTATAGGGCTTAGTGTGTTCAACTACGACTTTGGCTCTGTCACAAAAGAGTCCCCTGTGATCAAGGTTTTTAATTTTTGAATCATTCTACGGTTAGATTGCCTCTTCACCAAGTTTTTTCAAAGTAGGATGGTCCATTCTTACTTGAATCTTTTGTGGTACATCACAGGCAGTTTATGGAACTCTTTTCGAGGCAGAGCATCGGTCCACTTTCTACTTCCCTTATTGGAAATTTCCTCCCGCCAGATGGATAGTACCGAGGCAAAGAAAGTTCCAAAGCGATCTGAAGATTATAAACGATTGCCTTGATGGACTCATTCAAAATGCTAAAGAGACAAGACAGGTATTTCACTTTTTTTGTTCTTCATTATGCTGTTCGGCCCTCATTTTGTTTTTTTTTCTCCCAGGAAACAGATGTAGAGAAACTCCAGCAAAGGGACTACTCTAATCTCAAGGTTCTCTTATCGTTTATCTCCTGCAAGTGTACTAAAGACTCCGTCCTTTTTAAAAATTCTTCTGATTGTGTTTTCTTGTATCCACAGGATGCAAGTCTTTTGCGGTTCTTAGTCGATATGCGCGGAGTTGATATTGATGACCGGCAGGCAAGATTATATCACTTTCTGATTAACAATCTTGTTATCTTCTTTTGCGTTTGATTCATCCTTTACTACACAATTGTTTCAACAGCTGAGGGATGACCTAATGACTATGCTAATTGCGGGTCACGAGACAACAGCAGCAGTTCTTACTTGGGCTGTTTACCTTCTTGCACAAGTATGCACTTACGTGTCTTTTTCTCTTTTTTCCTTGGCTGCTTGAAAATCTCACAGTACTGTTTTAACGTCTGCTTCTAAACTTGCAGAATCCTGCAAAAATTAGGAAAGCTCAAGCTGAGATTGATGCCGTGCTTGGTGAAGGTGCACCCACTTATGAATCAATGAAAAAGCTGGAGTGCGTTAACTCAAAAGATATCTTCTTTCATTTTTCTTTTGGTCTCTATTTGAATCGTTGACCGCTTTGCTTCACGCTTCTGCAGGTACATACGACTGATCGTTGTAGAAGTCCTTCGTCTCTATCCCCAGCCACCTTTGCTCATCAGGCGCACTCTCAAAGCAGAAACCTTGCCCGGTATGTTTCAAATTCTGAACTCTCTTAAGCACTGCGTATACAAAGTTGCTTTCATTAACAGACAAAGATTCCATTATGATCATATGAGGTCCGGAGGCAGAATTAACACATCATATCTCCACAATTACTATAGGATGACTTAGTCTAGAGCTCATATATCTCTAATTCCCCATGTCTTTCTACTGCTTGCGTCTGTAGGAGGATACAAAGGCGAAAAAGAAGGTCATAGAGTTCCAAAAGGGACTGATATCTTCATATCTGTAAGTGGTAGTTTCTATATTCGTTTATGCTTCCTCTACGGAACCTGCTTTTCTTTAATTTTCTGTCTTTACTGTCAGGTGTACAATCTCCATAGATCTCCATACTTTTGGGATAACCCGCACGAGTTTGAGCCCGAGAGGTTCTTAAGAACAAAGGAGAGCAATGGAATTGAAGGCTGGGCAGGCTTTGATCCATCTCGAAGCCCTGGAGCACTTTACCCGAACGAGGTGACAATCCAAAACTTGCAAATCTTTCCCTTGGTCATCATATTATCATTTAGGTGTTGCCTAAATTTTTGGATCATCATTCTCAAATAGTAAATCAGTAAAACTGAAATCTTCTGCACTTAGCTCTCTTATGCTATGTAACAAGAGTTGCCTCCTCCTTTGTGTGGTATTATGATGAGAACAGATCATAGCAGACTTTGCATTCTTACCATTTGGTGGGGGACCAAGGAAATGCATAGGAGACCAGTTTGCCCTAATGGAATCGACCGTCGCACTAGCTATGTTGTTGCAGAAATTCGACGTGGAGCTGCGTGGATTGCCGGAATCTGTTGAACTGGTGAGCGGCGCAACGATTCATGCCAAAAATGGGATGTGGTGCAAACTAAAAAGAAGATCAAAGTGAAATAGGAAGAGGCAAAAAAAGTCCATTTTTTTGGTTTTACATATCAAAAGTAACACCATAATATACAGAGGAATTGATTGCTTTATGATAGATGAAAAGTGAAAGATGAATTGCTTTATGATTCAGAAAGTCAAAAAACACAATTCTTGAGATTTTGAAGTTGCAGATTATGAACTGCAGAAAAGCTAATACATAGATGAACACAATTTCTTCAAATTCACATGGCATATTCATACATACATCATAGTACAGTGAGGAGTTGTTTTTGTAAACAGGACAGGATTTAGATTATTAAAGAGAAATACACACACAAAAGACAACACAACAAGTGACAGGTGTTAGAGATGCATTGTTTCAAAGTGAAGAAGTGAAGCTATAAGAAGAATAAGACATGGTCCCAAGTTGCCAGCTCGTGTGGATTTGCTCCGCCTTTGCATCTTCACCTGCTGCACCCATTGCGACGTGTAACGGGTATAAATGCTCGGGCCATGGATGCGCCATTTTCGCATTTGGAGCTTTCTCTTCCCACTCATTCACATCTCCATATCTGAAAAAAAACAATTAATGAGACTCTCTACACATTTAACAAGTTTGTAAATTTGTTTGCAAAATCTTTTTTACCTTCCTTGAAGGAGAGAATCTCTAAGCCAATGATCAAACGACAAAGCCCACGGAACGGCTGAGCCATTAGAGATATTAAAGTCAAGCTTCCTGAGGTTATGAGTAGCACTTCCAGAGCCAATGATAAGAACACCTTCGTCTTTCAATGGAGCCAATGCTTTGCCCATGTTGTAATGGTAACTCCCACTTTGAGATGACTGAACAGAGAGCTGACAAATCGGTATATCAGCCTCTGGATACATCAACATTAGAGGAACCCAAGCTCCATGATCCAGCCCTCTCTTGTTATCTTCATCAACACGCTTCAATCCTCCTTCTCCCATTAACAACTCTTTCACCCTCTTTCCCAATTCAATCGCTCCTGGTGCTTCATATTTCAGCTGCAGATTTCAAAAGTGAACCCATATTTAAAAATTGAAACTTTTTGACCCAAAATTGAAACTTTTTTTGATGTAATTAACCCCAAACTTGAAAAATTGATGCATTTCTTCAACGATCTTCAATAAAACAAACCCTAATCATCTTAGAACCTGGGACAGAACAAAGTTTGGTTTTTTGGTTTGGTAAGAAAGATGAGAGAGACCTTGTACATGGGATCAGGGAAGCCATAGAAATCGTGGATGGTGGAATTGCGGAGAACAGTGTTGACGGATGGGAATTTGGTGTCCCAATGTGCGGAGATGACCAAGATCGATTTGGGTTTCTGGAGGAAAACTTTGTCGGACCATGATTTGAAGAATTGTCTCGCTTCCAAAGTATCGTCTATGCTCAAAGTCGGAGATCCATGAGACAAGAAGAACGTTTGATTCACTTTCTCCATTCGAATCTCTCTGTTTTTGCCTCTTGTTTCAAATGCCACACCAACTCTAATAATTTCGTTTCTGACTTGAGAACCTGTCGGATAAAAAGGCCCCCATCCACCAAACCCAAATCTCTGACCAGATTCATCATCATCTAGATCTTGTTTGCTTCTAAAATCGACCAAGCTTAACCGTCCATTGGTTTTCCTCTTTTCAAGCGTTTCAGTTTCACCAACCCTTTTCTTTAACCAACTCTCTAATATTAGTTTGCGAGATTATAAACTTGATAAGAAGAAATTACTTTTCAAATTGATATACAGAGGAGACATGTTTGTGTTTTAGACAAAGTGTTACAGATGCTTCTATCTAATGACACAACCCAAAATATTTAGTCATATTTCCCATACATCAAACGCAATCCCATAATATACACAAACCAATCTAAAAGGTTTTGTCTTTGTTAATTGCAACTTAGCTCCATCGAAGATCTGTGAGTTTGGAAAAGCTTCTTGCAATTGCTTTGTGAGACAAAACTTACTCTCCAAAATAATCAAACAAGTTACTCTATAGCTGTCTTGATGAACTACCAGGTAATTGGGCAGATCTCATATGCTCATCCTACGAAAATAAAACATATATATATCAAACATGTGGTTCAAGCACAAAAAGATGCAACTTAAGAATTTTATTCAGGGAGCTGAAACCTGTAAGTTGTAAGTGAAATTGGGAGGAGGCCTGAAATCGATTTGGCCCTGCGCGTGACAATAATAAAAACAAAACAACAATAAGATCATTCATAAGACACTTCTACAATCACTTTTGGAGGAGTTTTATAATATAAGGTAGTATAAGGTACCAGTCCGGGCATCGCTTGCTGATTCGTGAAGAAGCTATCCTGCACCGGTGCTATGGAATTCAATTGTCCCTGAAATCAAAACATGACAATTCTTTATCATTTCGCATTAACTTATATTTGGCACATATTTGGGTGATGGATCATTGGTGTTTTTTTTTCTGATTCAAGCATATATACAACCCACCAGGCCTTGGATGGTTCGTTGATTTACATAGTAGCCTTCGTGGGGTGGCTCCATTAGATTTAACTATATCCACAGTTTAAAACAGGTTTAGTATAGATGTCGAATCACTTAACCAGGTTTGTAACAATCAACCAACATACATAGCATACCAATCCTTGAACGTTCTGTTGAGGACCATAGTAATTATTGATATTCATTCCCTCTGAACTTATATTTTCCTGCACAAACAATAAGAAAACCACAGCAGAATGTTTAAATGAAAGAGCCATCTCCAGCAAACCCTACTCTTGATGTCATATCAAATGCGCTGTAACGTTGATCAAATTAATTAGAGAAGATCAAATCAAAGCACAAACCATTGATTGCAAGCTCTGTTGAGATTCAAGCATTTGGCTAGCCTCTGGTTGTCCCTGCATAAGATCAATTTGAGTAATTCTTTGAAGCTTTGAAACTAAGAAAACGAACGAGTATCAAATACGTAGGTTTAGACTGGAGAGAAGTTTCGTAAAAAAAATCCACCTTTCTTTTCCTAACAACAGTCTTCTTTTTTGTTGCTTTTACGCCAGCCATTACCTGGTCTTCTTCTTCGTGAGCACCATTATTAAGCTGGCTATTAGACTCAGTGATGTTGCTTCTCGAATTGTTCAGGTCGACACAATTCTTCAGGGTCTCAACCAGTGTGCGCAATACGATGTTGTAGTTTTCTTCTGACACAGAACCTTCCTCACTCAATTCAATGGCTCGACTACACAAATCGTTATAACGCTGAGCTCTGGTCTGTAGCTGGTCTGCTCCTTCACCACTCAATACTCCACTCTTAGCATCTTTTGTCCACCTTTTCAAAATATATCGAGGCGGTATGCTGGCAAAACCACATATCTGCAGAATCATCAAAGCATGCCGACAGAGAAACCCTTTGTATTCAAACATATGGCAGAAACAACAAAGTTGGGACTTAGTTTTGCTCCAGGTTACAAAAAATTCATCGTCTTTTTCACAGTCTTGAACTCTAAACGTCGCCATATTTTCATCTTCTTTTTCCTTTCTAGGATGGCAAGCGACAACCCCCAACACCTCGACTTGAAATTTCTTAAATATCGTGTGGGTGTAAGTTGTTGCCATTTGCTTCTCCCATGGCGAGGGAGACTTCAATGCAGGTTGCTTGTGGCAAGTATCGAAATCTGCAACAGATTCCTCTTCGTACCTGTTCTGCAGAATCACACCATACTGCCTCAAGAACTCTTTCAGCGTGATTTTCTTATGGATGTACTTATCGAAGAAAGAGTTCACACTTTCTGAACGCTGAGATGTCGACATTCCTGCCAGAAACACATCGCTCATAAAAGTGGGCACCCACTTTTGGCGATGTTCATGCAACCATAGCAGCCATTCATCATCCTCAAGTCCAAATTGGCTGACCATTTTCCACCATCTCATATCAAACTGATCACCTATCCACGATCTGAAGATGCACTTATTGAATTTCTGCAAGAAATTCTCATGCCGTTTCATCACATGTGAGAAATATTCAGGAATCTTTTCTAACACATGCCATAACGCAAAGCAATGACGAGTGTTTGGTAACAGCTCTGAAACGGCGGCCATCAAGAGTTTATCTTGGTCAGTGAGCATAACTTTAGGAGCTCGACCACCCATTGCTCGAAGCCATGTTTTTATCAGCCACACAAATGTCTCCTTAGACTCATCAGCGACCAATGCACAGCCAAGCAACATAGGTTGGAAGTGATGGTTCACCCCAATAAATAAAGCTAGTGGCAACTTATCGTTAAACTTAACATAAGTAGTATCAAAGGATACAACATCACTGAAACTCATATAATCATCTCTGCTCTTAGCATCAGCCCAAAACAAATTTCTTAACCGTTGCTCCTCGTTTAAGTCTATTGCATAAAAGAATTTGGGGTTTTCCTTCTTAATACGCTTAAAGTACTCAAGCAGTACTTGAGAATCTCCATCTTCCAAAGCCAGATACCGACCCTTATCAACCTGACTGTTGACATCGGTCTGAGGAAGAAGCCCGATATTCTTATATCCCCCAGACAGTCTCGACATCTCAACATACATTTTCCTGGTACGTTCACTAACAGCGTGCAAAATGTCAATATTATTCTTCTCAGCTAACTTGACATTCCTCTGAATCCGGAAATGATAAGCAAGAGCAGGTAGAAGCTCGTGATTGTGATCCTTTACAAACTCATGAATTATCCATTTCCCATCCGGTCTTCTCTTCACATGCATACTTGCCTTGCAATCTGTTTTCTTCACACTTGACCTTCGACTACTAGTACTACCACTCTCGGACTCGGGAGTCACACCATATCTGGAACAAGCAAACTTGGCGTCGATGAAATCTTTAGTTTTCTTGGAGCGTCGGCTGTTTTTAATCGAGGTAGTAAAACCCATTGATTTCGCGTATTCTTGATAAAACGAATACGCTGCCTCGTGGGTATCGAAGTCAATACCATTCCGTGGCTCAAGATCCAGATCACCACTAAAGCCAAGATCTCCTGTCTTGAGATCATCAACAACAATTCCTACATCTCTGTTAGTATGCGATTCAACCATATTTTCGTCCCCTGCATCACTGACCTGATTACTCTCTTGCAAATCCATCTTCAAGTTAGCCACTTTTGGATTCACTAGAAACCTTAACACACTCAGAAGCAACTACCCCACCATTGGCTCCCATGAAACTGGAAACTAAAATCTTTCCAACAGATAATATTACATTAGCACCTGAAAATGGCACAACCAAACTTGATAAGAACACGAGACATGTATCCATCCACAAACATCAAACTTTCATATTGCTAGCTTTTGGAAACACACATAGCAATAGGAAAGTGACGATTTTCAACAACATACTTCTAGTGATAGGAAAGTTCCGGTTCTAAGCCAAAAATGAGTAAAATTTTCACACAGCAGAGAATAAAAAAGTTTACTTTCGTTAGTATCAGCATAAAATATACAGAATTTTTGTATCATAAAGCAGAAAAACCTAATATCCAAACTAAGAAACCGCGAAATTCAGGAATTTAAGCGAGAATGGAGGGAGACAAGAGAGGGAGAGAGAGTAAAATCTCACGTGAGAAGAGCAGAGCAAAGAAGACGAAGCAGGACAGAAGGCGAGTGGGGAAAGCAAAGCGAGTGAGAGAACACAAGGAGCGTGAAGGAGAGAAAATCTAGGGTTCCTTTTTTGGAATTTTTAGGGATCTTGAGATGTTTTTTTCTTTTGTTCTTCTCTTGGAATCGTTTACTCGCCTTTCTCTCACTCGACACAGCGTTTGTTTCCGACGCGATTTCTTCAAGGCGCGTCTGGCGTTTGTTTCCGACGCGATTTCTTCAAGGCGCGTCGCTATTATAATGCTTGAGAGAATTTTTTTTTGTTTTTTTGTCAACTTTTGAAAGAATTTTATTTACTTTTCATTCTAAAGGGTTCGAATGGTAACAATATATTAGACGATAGGAGAAAACAGATTCAGAGTGCGGTGCTGTTCAACTGTGGTACGTGAGGGGAAACGTATTATACAGAAAGGGAAAATGTATTATACAGTATTGCGAAACAATATTGAATGATGACAATAACAACTGAGGTTCACATATAATAATTATTAAATTTTAATTATTTTTTAATACTTCATATAACTAAATTTTATTTTTCCCAAACAAATCTATCCGGATCCATATAAATAACTTGCACAATTTTTTTTCCATCTTTTAAAAACTTTAAAAAAAATAGAATAACTAAAAACCGCATCTAAACTAAACACTAATAATCGCACCTAATTGGAGGTACGTATCAGCATCGCTTGCGGAATAAGAATGTAATATTATTGAATGTTTCTTATGCAAGTGTGTTATTTGGTTAAAAATGTCCCATGCTCACATAATTATGTGAATGGAAACATTTTATAATTTGTCATGTCCCTTGACAAAATCTCTTCAATCGAAGCTAGACAAAATCTCTGAATCGAAGCTCTTCAAGATAAAATGCTTTGATAAAATCGAAACTCTTAAGGACAAAATCTCTCAATCGAAACTCTTCAAAACAAAATGCTTTGATAAAATCAAAGCTCTTATAGACAAAATCTCTCAATTGAAGCTTTTGTGCTGATGAAATACGAGGAATGTCTAGAGGAAGAGGATTTAAGATTTTGGATCGAAGAAGATAAAATACCTCGATTTAGGGCTATGAGAAGCTTCGAGATCAGAGAAATTGATTTCGTCAAAGTCTGGCGACGGAATATCTAGCTCCGGGAACGATTTGTCGGCGATCCAACGATAATATCTCTGATGAGAAAGTTTTTCCGGAGAGGTGAAGAAATGAGTGAAGTGTTTTTTAATCGGAGGAAGAGTTTTTTAATCGTCTTTGATCAAGGGTAAATGAGTTATTTGTGCTTTAATGAATGATATTTTAGGTAGCTTCCAAATGAGGGTGCTAAATTTGTCAACTTTAAGTTTTTAATTAGTGCTAACTAGGAGAATTGCCCAATTTTATTTAACATTTCATTTTAAGGGTCCGAAAGGTAACAGTGTAATAAACGGTGCGGAGAAAATGGATTGAGAGTACGGTGATGTTCAATTGTGGTACGTGCGGGAAAATGTATTATACATAACAAGAACAAAATAAGCAGTGCGGAACAATATTGAATGGTGACCGTAACAAATGAGGTTCAAATATAATAATTATCAAATTTTAACTGTTTTTAATACTTCAGATAACTAAAATTATTTTGTTTTTTCCAAACATATCTATCCGGATCCATATAAATAACTTGCACAATTGTTTTCCATATTTTTAAAAACTTTAAAAAAATAAAAGAATTAAAAACCGCACATAAACTAAACACTAATAATCACACCTAATTAATTGGAGGTACGTATCCGCACAGCTTGCAGAATAATAATGTAATATTATTAAATATTTCTTATGTAAGTTTGTTATTTGGTTAAAAACGTCTCATACTCACATAATTATGTGAATGGAAACATTTTATAATTTGTCATGTCCCTTGACAAAATCTCTTCAATCGAAGCTAGACAAAATCTCTGAATCGAAGCTCTTCAAGATAAAATGCTTTGATAAAATCGAAACTCTTAAGGACAAAATCTCTCAATCGAGTACTCTTCAAGACAAAATGTTTTGATAAAATCAAAGCTCTTAAAGACAAAATCTCTCAATCGAAGTTTTTAGGCTGATGAAATACGAGGAATGTCTAGAGGAAGAGGATTTAAGATTTTGGATCGAAGAAGATAAATTACCTCAATTTTGGGTTGTGAGAAGCTTCGAGATCAGAGAAATTGATTTCGTCAAAGTCCGACGACGGAATATCTAGCTACGGGAACGATTTGTCGGCGATCCAATGATGATATCTCCGATGAGATAGTTTCTTTTGGCGAAGTGAAGAAACGCGTGAAGTGTTTTTTTAATCGGAGTAAGGTTTTTCTAATCGTCTTTAATCAAGGGTAAGTGAGCCATTTGTGTTTTAATGAATGCTATTTTAGGTAGATTCCAAATGAGGGTGCTAAATTTGTCAACTTTAAGTTTTTAATTAGTGCTAACTAGGAGAATTGCCCAATTTTATTTAACATTTCATTTTAAAGGTCCGAACGGTAACAGTGTACTAAGCGGTGCGGAGAAAATGGATCGAGAGTACGGTGATGTTCAATTGTGGTACGTGCGGGAAAATGTATTATACATAACAAGAACAAAATAAGCAGTTTGGAACAATATTGAATGGTGACCGTAACAAATGAGGTTCAAATATAATAATTATCAAATTTTAACTGTTTTTAATACTTCAGATAACTAAAATTATTTTGTTTTTTCCAAACATATCTATCCGGATCCATATAAATAACTTGCACAATTGTTTTCCATATTTTTAAAAACTTTAAAAAAATAAAAGAATTAAAAACCGCACATAAACTAAACACTAATAATCACACCTAATTAATTGGAGGTACGTATCCGCACCGCTTGCAGAATAATAATGTAATATTATTAAATATTTCTTATGTAAGTTTGTTATTTGGTTAAAAACGTCTCATACTCACATAATTATGTGAATGGAAACATTTTATAATTTGTCTTGTCCCGTGACTTAATCCGCCCGTCCCGCGTCACCCATTCAAGGCCTATATGAAAAAATCAGTATATATTTTTAACAACAAATATTATATAGTTAGTATATGTTTTTAAAAAAAATCTCAGGGGTTTTCCCTCCTTCTCTTTCTATGTAATCGCCTCCCATCATTTTCTTTAGATCTATTTTCCCTACCATTTATTTGTTCTCACAAATCCATAAGGTCTCGGTTTACTTTCCAAAAACATACCCAGACGTTTTGGGTTTACGAGAATAAAAAGAATGCTGATCGGTACGTAACCTAGGTCCTTTGTTTTTACAAGATTTTTGATTAGATCCTTGTGAGTCGTGAACGAGGTTGAGCAGAATCTTATCGTATGTAACATTATCATTATGCGTTATTACTGGTCAATAAATGTCCAAAAACTAAAAAGTGTGTTAGTTTTAGGCATATATTGACTGGTCTACTAGATTATGCTCGGCATTGTTTACGAAGATCATCAACATTGGTTATGGTGCGATTCGAGTGAGAACTGGACCAATGTTACTTTTTGTGCAGTGATTATAAGAACAATATGTTAACAATTACCCCCGAGCAAGAAAATCTTGGACAACATTTCCATCGAGGTTTTCTATAGTTGGACTCTTAACTCTCATGAATATACGACTTGTGAAAGAAGAAGAAACTTACAACATTGTAGATTCTCTTGTTTAGGGATGGATTTGGTCAATTTCTCTTTGGGATTTATGTGATAGGTTATTTTGCAAATAAATAAAGCTTAATTCAATTGATTGACATTGATTTCTATTTGTTGGGATTAACAGTCTCTTCCCATTATCAGCTTTCATGTCACAAATGTACCACAAGTGAAATATATTAGAACCGCAAAAACAAAAAATGGATGAAGAAGTGCGATATTAAACTAGTATAAACGATTATAAAAGACATATATGAAACGATAAGTAGTGAAATGAAATTAAGGAAAGAGAAATTGTACTAGATGACTATGAAAACATACCGAAATTAGGTGGATGACCATTTACTGTTGCTTTTACTATTCGACAAATTTTAATACCAAAAAGCCCCTATATTGCCTATTATCTCATATATAACTTACAACATTGTAGATGCTCTTGTTTAGGGATGGATTTGGTCAATTTCTCTTTGGAATTTATGTGATAGGTTATTTTGCAAATAAATAAAGCTTAATTCAATTGATTGACATTGATTTCTATTTGTTGGGATTAACAGTCTCTTCCAATCATTAGCTTTCATGTCACAAATGTACCACAAGTGAAATATATTAGAACCGCAAAAACAAAAACGGATGAAGAAGTGCGATATTAAATTAGTATAAACTATTATAAAAGACATATATGAAACGATAAGTAGTGAAACGAAATTAAGGAAAGAGAAATTGCACTAGATGACTATGAAACATACCAAAATTATGTGGATGACCATTCAATGTTGCTTTCACTATTTGACACATTTTAATACCTAAAAGCCCCTATATTGCCTATTATCTCATATATAGTGTAGATATATATATATATATATATATATATATATATATATATATATATCTCTCTATATATCAGGTCGGTCTTCGGCTTCATCTCTAAATTTCGATCGCTTTCTTCTTCTGTAAATTTTTGTTTGATTGTTTTTAGTTTTTCATTTTTTTTTGTGTTGTTTGACTTTCGATTTTTTATTCATGTGTTTGTTTTTGTTTATTCCAACTCAGATATAAACTTTCGATCGAAATTTGATGCTGGCTTGGTTTTACGCCGATCCAGTCACATCGGCCTCGTCGCCGCCAATTCTTGCTCCGCCGTCTCCACCACCGTCCGGTAACAGAATCAACCCGGCGGTTCTATTTGTAATTGTGATTATAGCAGTGTCGTTCTTCATTTATAGGCTTCTTCTATTTGTAATTGTGATTCAAACTTTTATCAAAGCAAGCACAATCACCACGAAAACCTTAGTCACCACCATCAAAATATGAATTAGTCTTTAAATTTATTGTTAGACCGCTTACACAATTTAACAACTTGTTATATTTATCTGTAGCGCACTAAGAAAATCAGTAACCTCTCGTTTTTCGGACCATCTCTAAAAAAAATATCATAAGATAATAAATCAAGTTGATAACATTATGATTATGTAGTTAAGTTTTCAGTTTACTAGTTAACAATATTGATTACGATTACTAAGATTCATTACACTGGTAACATTAGGTTGGATAGATAACCACAATGCTAACAAAGTAACACGATTGTTACCCGATAACATTATTATTTTTGAACAACATGCAAGTTAAACATACAATAATTAAGTTATCGTGCTAAGCAAAATATTAGAGGTGCAATAGATAATTTAATGCTTAAAAAGTGGGTCCCATGAAAAAATGATTTTGTGGATGTAAATTGCATTCGAAGATTTACATAGCATGCAATAATTGAGTTATCGCGTTATAAAAAATGTTAGAAGTAAACTTATATGTTTATACATGGTACAATAAATGTTAACACGTTACAAAATGTATATAAAAACTAGAATCAACGTATAGATACATATCTCTATAATATTATTTAAGAAGACATTTTTGAAAATAACTTTGTTTTGTAAGTTATTAAATGAAATGTCATTACAAATATCAAAGAATAATTGAAATAGGAAAGGATATAATTGTCTTTTACAATTAGTGATAAGAATATGGAAAGTATTTATTTTGCATTTAAAATATTATCTACTATATATTTTTAAATAATAATCAATCCATCTAATCTATTAAACTAGAGTGCTATTTTGTGTGCAAACAGGAAAAAATGAAAATAAATTTATTCTTATCCTGGATAACTTTTAAACTTTATATTTTTGTGGATAACTATTCTGTTTCCAAACAGTTGAATTTTGTTCAATTAAATATTCATTTAATTAATATGATTCAATTAAAGATTTATTTATGTAATTAATTAATCTCATTATATATATATATACATATATTAATTTTAATTCATAATTATAAAAATCTAATATATGCCAAAAATTAAATTAAATATTTAAAATTATAATGAGATTATTCTATAAAAAAATTATTATAATAAAATCTAAACCAGAAATGATTATTCTATTCAAATTCAAAATTAAAAATTCTACCACAAATCTAATCTATTAAAACATAGTGCTATTTTGTGTCCAAACAAGAAAAAATGAAAATAAATCTATTCTTATCCTGGATAACTTTTAAACTTTCGATTTTTGTGGATAATGATTTTGTTTCCAAACAGTTGAATTTTGTTCAATTAAAAATTCATTTAATTAATATGATTCAATTAAATATTAATTAATTAATCTCATTATATATATACATATATTAATTTTAATTCGTAATTATAAAAATCTAATCTATGCCAGAAATTAAATTAAATATTTAAAATTATAATGAGATTATTCTATAAAAAATACATATTCAATATTTGTTATTTACATATATAAAATGATTAATGTTTTAAGAATCACACAATTTTAGGAATTGTTAATTTAGAATTATATTCGAAATGCAAATCTAATTAATTTTGGTAAGATTGTCCATATTATATTAATATTCTTTTATATTAATAAAGATTTATTGAAAAAATTATTATCATAAAATCTAAACCAGAAATGATTATTCTATTCAAATTCAAAATTAAGAATTTTACCACAAATAAAATTAAAACAGATACATTTTTTGTGTCCAAATATGAAAACATTCATATTAGGCTATTCTTTACTTGGATAACTACTATTCAAGTTGCCAAACAAGTCAATTCAGGACAATATTAATAAAACATTTATTTTAATTTATATTTAAAAATAATCTCAAAAATTTTAATTTTAATTTAGATTAGTTTGGATTTCCTTAAATATATGTTAGATTAATTATCAAAAATCACAAACCAATTGTTTCTTTACAAAAATAATAAACCGGATATTAATTTAGATTTAATTTTAAATATTCAAATTTAAATAATATTCTCATAATTACGGACATGATAAACAATATGTTATTGTATATTTTTATCATAATCAATCAGCATAAAATTTTAAATATTTGAAACTATTAAATATTTATATTATACGGTAATATGAAGAGGGGGGGGGGTAGAATTTTGTTTTTATAATCGCGGTCATTCTCGGATTAATATGAATGGATGAGTTAAAATTATGTTTTTATAATCACGGTCATATTTAATACTAGAAAAACTTAAATCTACAAAAACAAACTATATCTAAACACACAAATAAATCTTTGTAACTTATTAAAAAAATTATATCTATAAAACAAATTATATCTAAATACAAAAAAAAATATTACAAAATTTGGTAGACAAAAAAAAGAAAAATTTCCGTGCGGACGCACGGGTAGAATCTAGTTTATATTTAAAGAAAAAAAATCTATTCGAAATCTTGATATATTTTTCACTATACTTTATTATATTTTATTTGAATTTATATCAAAATAAAAGTTGAAAAATAAATTTATATCAAAATAAAAGTTGAAAAATATTTTACTAATGTAATAAAATGTTAGACACAAAAATTGATTTTTTTTAAGAGTTCGTGAACTAACCACAAAACTAGAGTCATTAAACGGTGCATAATAAAGTTATGTTTTCAAGATTATAGGTTTTACGGGTTAGTCCGAATAATAATTTAGTCAACTGTAAAACGGGTTAAATAAACAAATTATTCTGTTTGACAACTCTATATATAATCATGAGTTAGATATATTATAAAATTCAAATAAAACCAATTTTTTCTTAAATTTCAAAACAATTTCTTATAAAAAATTTATCCCACGCTAATTATACAATGAGTTAAGTCATAATATATATATATATATATATATATATATATCATAAGTTTCTCCGGATTTTCACCTCTAACCTTTTCCTCTACACATCATGACTCGCTAACAGTTTATATAACTCATCAACAAACCCTATGATCCTATACATACAAGTATACAGATTATATAGCTCATTTATCGATGCAATATTTTGCATATCCGAATACTTAATGTTCTTTTGAACGGGAACACAAACATGTAAACTACAATCGCTGTCACTTTATTTGCTAAGATATGATTTCCCCTATTAAAACCTAAGGCATCCTAATATCATCATTGCTTACCTATAACGCAAAAACGCAGCCGACGTGGCGTCAATTATGGAGGTCATTTAGGTGTTTTCTGATGACCACAAATACAGTATCTCCTCGTTTCGAAAGGGTTTGGTTATTTTGCCAAATTGTAAATAAAATTTGGTTATACACCGAGTTGACTCTTAAGGACATCGTTAAAAATAGAGTTTGAAAAACGTTGTAGGAATCAAACCTCAAAGTCTCTAACCACCGCCGTTAGAGGTAACCAATCAAACCTCAAAGTTGTGAGAATTCACAAAGAGTAATCAAAGAGACTTAATTGTTACTACTACTAAATATAGATTGATGATATTTTCTGATGAAATATCAAAGAGATTGTAATAAACACGTCAGCAAAGAATAAAAGCTTTGGTAACCACTTTCATTTGTCCGTTGTCTGACTTTTAGTCTGTCAAACGCTTTTCTATTTTGTCATTTCTTCTCTTCTAAATTCCTTCCAGCTACTTTGGACTCTCGCCATGGCTGCTCTTCTTCTCCTTCCTCACTAAGCTTTTTTTTTTTTTTTTTTTTGGTTTCTTCTCTTCTCTCCTTGCTCAGTATTTTACAGCTTTTGCTAATTGGTCATTCCTAATTTCCCATTTTTTTTCTTTTATTTCATTTAATTTTCAGTCCACTTTCCTCCTTGGTCACTTTTCTATGACTGACCTACCATAGTAAGAGAGACGACTACAAAGAGAGAAGATCTTTTCTCAGTCCGTTTCCCAATATATTTGGTGAGCAAAATTTCCTTACGATTTGCAGCGGCGCCGTGTGAGAGAGTTGTTGAAGTTAGGGTTTCGTTTCGCTTTGGGTTCTTGGGGGGCAAATATGGCGAGGAAACACGGTTGGCAACTTCCCGCTCACAAATTCCAGGTCTCGATTTCAACCTAATCCGCGATTACAATACATTTTGTTTCTTCCGATGTGATGCGTTTGCTTATTGAAAAGTGAGATGAGACCTGGTTTTGTTGTTGAATCTTTTTGTCAGGTGGTTGCGATTACGGTCTTCTGCTTGTTGGGTGTTGCATTCTATGCTTTCTTCGCACCTTTCGTTGGAGGACGCATCTGGGAGTTTATTCTCCTCGGTGTCTACTCTCCTGTGGTATGTAACTCATTTCCCTTCAACCCACAAATCTTCGATCAAGAGTTGAAACTTGTTGGGTTGAATCAATGATAAGTTTCTCTTTGTTAGTTTAGATGGCTAATCAATGGTAAGTTTGCTTGCAGGCTCTCGTTGTTTTCCTTCTTTATGTCCGGTGTACTGCGATCAATCCTGCGGATCCAGGGATCATGTCGAAATTCGAAAGAGGCGGCGCAGACAGAATCGACGTGGGACGACATGACTTACACTCCAAAGATATCTCGAGAAAGTTTAACGAAACGGGCAGCCAGGTTCTGTCTTCTCCTTCGGTTGCCTCCAGGACTTCTACCTTACTAGCAAACTCTAGCGTGAAAGGTTCTGTTGGAGATGCTCAAAGAGTGGAAGCTGTTAGAGACAAATCTTGCTATAATCCTTTGGCAATCCTGTGTGGTGTGTTTGTTTATGAAGATTGTCGCAAGAAAGAAGAGACAGATGAGCGGCAAGGGGACAGGGAAGAAGCTCTGTTTTGCACGTTGTGCAATGCTGAGGTATTATGCTACGATTGCATCATTCTTTGCTGCCGGAAGCTACATCTATATTTCGTGTCCATCTTTACGTACTTTAATATTGAATTATGCTTGAAGAGTAAAAAGCCACCGCTAGATCCTTTGTTGCTTATTCCCTGAAACTAGCTTAGAAATGTTGAAGAGGAAAGAAAATCAACGCTTCACCTTATTCCCTTCTCTGTGACAGGTCCGTAAGTTTAGCAAGCATTGTCGCAGTTGCGACAAATGTGTAGATTGTTTCGATCATCATTGCCGGGTAAATATTTCACACTGTTGCAAAAGTGGACTCTTTTTTGGAGCTGTTTGACTAGAGTTTTATGGGGGCGATCAAATGACACAGCTGTATTTTAATGGTACAGTGGCTTAACAATTGTGTCGGTCGCAAGAATTATATCACATTTATATCCCTGATGGCTGCCAGTCTTCTCTGGGTACGTATATGCTCCTGATATGCTATTTCTCAAAGTCACTTTTTGCTTAACCAGTAATCAATAAATCTTTCTCCTTCTCAGCTCCTTATTGAAGCAGCAGTTGGAATTGCAGTTATAGTGCGGGTATTTGTTAATAAGAAGGGCATGGAAACCGAGATCGTCAATAGACTCGGAAATGGATTTTCTCGGGCACCTTTTGCTACTGTTGTTGTAAGTATTCTTGATGTAAAGCAGTTGCAATAGGGTGAGCCTCTATTTTTTGATGTACCTGGTGCTTGCTTACAATTTATGCAGGGTCTCTGCACTGCTGTTTCCATTCTGGCATTGTTTCCACTGGGTGAACTTTTCTTTTTCCACATGCTCCTCATTAAAAAGGTGAGTACGGAAGAAGTTTATTTTGCTTTATTTGCTTGTAAGCTCCATATTGGTATGAATCTTGCTAAGACCGTATAAAAATGCATTCATTGTTATTTTAATCTCATTGATAATCTACATGGTTCCCAAAAACAAATTGAGTAGCACATGAAAATGCACTCTTTGTAGTTGTGAGGATAGACTTTATTTTACTTTTCCCTTTATGATTAAGACCATATGATCCATTCCTCTAATTCGTCTCAACGGTTATGGTATATAATTTAAGTCCTCTGCTTCGTTTGTAATTGGGCCTGATCGCATGTTCTTAGGAGTGTGAACTCATTTTTTTTTCTGTTTAATACCAATAGGGAATTACCACTTATGAGTATGTTGTGGCAATGAGAGCAATGAGCGAGGCGCCAGCTGGAGCTTCGATTGATGAGGAAATGCCTAACGTGCTGTATTCTCCCTCTGGATCTGCCACAACCGGCTTTAGTGGTGGAAGCTCCCTCGGTCTACCATACAAGGGAGCCTGGTGCACTCCTCCTAGAGTGTTTGTTGATTATCAGGTATCATTTTCTTTTCTAAGCACCCTAAATACATCAATTTTCAAATAGTTTCAACCGAGTTTCTATTCAATGATTGATATGTCGGCTTGATACTTGTTACTTTTGTTGCAGGATGAAGTAATTCCTCATTTGGACCCTGGAATGGTCCCATCGACCATAGATCCAGATGCAGCTGAATCAGCAGAGAGGGGCAACAAGATCCCAAAGAGACCTGTCAAAATTAGTGCTTGGAAACTCGCAAAGTTGAATTCAAATGAAGCTGCAAGGGCAGCAGCCAGAGCCAGAGCGTCCTCATCTGTCCTAAGACCAATAGAAAACCGTCATGCACAAGACGATGAACTTAGTTCCAGTGGCACCATCAGTGTCATCAGTAGTGTAAGCACAGATGCAAATGGGGCTGTGTTGAGTAAAGAGATGAGAAACGATGATCCAAGGTTGTCTCTTTCTAGAAACTCTTATGCTCCAAGCCATGGTAGCAGGGACGAGTACGAGACAGGGACCCACAGTATGAGCAGTTTCAGTAGTCCAAGTCATGTTCACGAGGCCGTCATGCTTAGTCCTCTCCCCCAGTCTCATACAGCTGGCCACCGCTTCACTGCAGCAGCCTCATCAAATGCTCCTCGCCCACCTCTTAATCCAGCAACCAACCACATGATCCACTCAACCTTTGATGAAAAGATAATGCAGAAAGGAAACAACGCCGATCCATTGCTTCACCCTGCTCCTGCAGCTTCTCTTCTGAGAGATGTGAGAAGAACATCAGTTGTTTGGGATCAAGAAGCAGGTAGATATGTATCAGTTCCTGCAACATCATCTGACGCAAGAACCAGATTGTCCTCACAGAACCAGCCAATTCCTATCTCACACATGGGTAACACTCAGAATCCTAGACCGGTTGTTCTTCCGCCTCAAGTTCCTTCATCTGGAAAGGCTCCTCCTCCACTGCAGCAAGGAGAGAGACTTATGTATACAGGTGACTCAATCTTCTTTGGGGGTCCTCTGGTAAATATCCCGAACAGAGATAGCCTAAGAAACGAAGGGGACTCGGGAAGAGAGGGACAAGACAGAATGGCATTGACATTGCCCCGGGAAGCTAGATTCAGAAGAGACTCAGCCTCAAACCAGCTTCCAGTATTTGCTCCTGTGGGTACCCGCAAGTAAAAGCCATCATTATTTCAAGGACCTTGATCTCGCCGGATAGAGACTGACAGGAGACGAACAGGTAGCTGCTTGAGCTCTGGGGACTCGCTCAACGGTTGCAGGAAACTATCCAGGATTGATAGGATTGTCGGAATCTCTGGGGATTTGTGGTTGAGAAGTTTGCGGATTAGTTAATGTGGTAGAAAGTAGTAGCATCCTTTGTGAACATTCCTTCCACGGGCTGGGTCTTCTTACATCATTGCTGCATCATTCGCTTTAAAGAACCAATTTGTTGTATGACTCCATGAATATAACCTTATGCTTTTTTATGATCATTACTTTAGAGAATTTGTAGCAGTCACTTAATAGGTAAACACCCTTCGTACCGAGATATATATAGCATTACATGCGCAGCAGATTATAACCATCCCCGTGTACAACGTTAACCGTCTTTTAAACCACTTTGTTTCTCTAACCAAAAAACAAACAAACAAAAATTAAATAGCTAAATTATGTGGTTTTGTATACTTGAGCGTCATCATAAAATTCTTAATAACAACAGGTTTGTATAATTAGTGCCAGAATTTGGAAAAATTAATAAAATGTAAAAATAGAACATATTTAAAATATTTTTTAGAGTTCAAAATGAAATTATGGATTAGAGAAAAGAGGAAATGCAATTGGAGTTATTCCATTTTTACAGTAAAAATAGAGTCTTGATTTTTTTGGAGATAGTCTTAGCCCATTTAACCTCTTTACAAAAAAATTATTTTCTCTCATTCTTTTAGAAAACCATCTCAAATTTAGAGTAATACACTGGACACCGCCAGTAAAAATTTATATAAATATTTGGAAATTTACTATTTTTTTTCCAATCATGCTATAATAACAATTATAATATGTTTAGGGACAATATATGCATTAAACGTAATATATTATATTTTTTCATTTTAAATATAATTAATGCATAAACTGTCAGAAACTACAGTATTTTGAATATACTTATATACAGATACGATTTTTTTTTGATATTTGGTTTCCTTGATAATTGATTACGGATATATTTTTCCATATTATTACAATTGATTAAAAACTAAAAAGGAATATAATTCAGAAATTGGAACAAATAATTTCATTATCTTTTTTTTAAAACAAATCAATTGATATGTTTCTGCAAAAGATTTCGTTTCTTAGTTTAACAATTTTTTTTTTACTTTCTATGTTTCTTAAATAACAAATTCGTTTTTTTAATATTATTATTATACCATCCAAAAACTATATTTACTTATTCCGTCTGTGCCAGCATGTTGACAAAGTTTTTCTTTTTATTCCACCATTTGAAACTTCTTTCTATGTACAGCTAGAATTATATCAATGAACATTTTATCAAAAATAAAACATCTAAATTTATTTTAATATTTTCCAATATTTCATCACTCATCATTTTCAAAAATTCTCCTCAACCTCTTTACTATATAACCATTTCTTGCCTCCCTCCCAAAACCAACCCTCAACAGTAGACAAGAAGTGATTCTCTCAACTAAAAACAAAAAGTCTTACTCTTTTCTTTTTCTTAACTCATCGTTGCAACAACGAATATCTCATGTCGTTTTTTGATGGAGAATCCGACGTGAATCAAGAAAGCTTCAAGAACAATGTCCCTGTGGTGAATTTCGAAGACATAAAGCCTTTCATCCAACGAATCTTTGATGGAGTGTTCAACCTATCACTGAGCTCCTCACTAGGTAATTATCTATATTTTTTTTTTGGAGTGAATTTTGTTTATTATCGATTTAAGCTTTTTAATATACAAAAAAATCAATTTAGCATATAAGTAACATGTTACATTATCTTAGTTAACAATGTACAAAAATAAAATAAACTATAAACAAATCAGCATATGATTCTACATTATCTTATTTAACAATGTAACACAAACTGATAAATTTGGTTTTGTGGTTTTTACATTACATCGTATATAAGTAGATCTTCTAACATATATATGAAAATAGTCTAAACTCTCTAGTTCTTGGATCGATTATTGGGTTAACATTTAGTAATTACTGGGTAAATATTTGGATGCTGCTCGGGGACTTCTGGTGGAAAACCGAAATTGATGCCTTTTACAGCTGATGAATTGGATAGGAAGACGTTTTTCTACAACATGCATGTGCCCGTCATGAATTAGTACTAATTACTACTTTTCTCATATTTTTATCAAATCCTTTAAGAAAAATTATGGTTTAATTGTGGGTTTATTTTGTATGTAGATGGGCTTGACGAAGGAAAAGGAATATATCTCCTGTTCATAAAACCAGAGATCAAGACTCCTTCCGGTCTAAAATCTCGTCCTGTGTTGACCAGTTATTACAAAAGCCAGCAATTCAAGAACAGACCTTTCAACAAGTACAATGTCATCACTAGCCCTAACGAGGCCATTCTTTGCGAAGACAGCAAGCAAAGCATGTACTGTCAGCTTCTCTGTGGTTTAGTCCAGCGATCTCATGTCCTATCACTTCACTGAGCTATGTGCTGACATTAGAACCGGTACTTTCACGAGCTGGATTACTGACTCAGGTTGTAGTGATTCGGTTTTATCGATTCTTAACGGTCCGAATCAAGAATTGGCTGATGAGATCGAGGATTTGTGCAATGCTAAGTCGTGGAAAGGAATCTTGAGAAGGATTTGGCCTAAGATGAAGTACATTGAGGTGATTGTGACTGTCTCGATGGCTCAATACATTCCTACACTCGAGTTTTATAGCGGAGGTTTTGCCTTTGGTTTCGGTAATGTATGCTTCCTCCGAGTGTTTCTTTGGTATCATCATTAATCCTCTGTGTAAGCCATCAGATGTTTCCTACACACTTCTTCCTAACATGGCTTACTTTGAGTTTTTGCCTACTGATCGATGATGATGCTCTTAAGGAAGATAGTATTGTCGATCTTGTTGTTGTTGAAATCGGTCGATACTACACTACAAGAATGAACGCATATTCCGACGGTCACTATCATCGGTGAGTGGTCGGAATCGAGAAACTCCGGCAACTTTCCGACGACTGCAAATTCCTCGGAATCAGAGCCTCGGAAAACAAGGTTTCTCGGAAAATTGTCGGAAACAGAGTGTTCTCGGAAATTTTTCGGAACGCATTCACGGAAAGTACTCGGAAATTGGCTACCAATTCCGACGGCCAGTGATTCATATTGGCTGATAGTCTTTGTTATTGTTGATTCGTGTAGTATCTCTCAATTGTTCACTAACTCATTACAAGGGAATCAGATGCTCTGAGTCAATATATGTATTCTTCAAGAGGGATATGGTCAGAATGTAAGATCAAAAATGAATCAAGACCTCCTCTTTCTTTTCTTCTTAAATTTCCAATTGGTTTGATGGGTAATGCTTGATATTTTCTCTGTCAGAAAATGTTTTTCCATTGATTTCATTTACATATCGGAATCGTTGGTCATTTTTTACTGAAATATCACATGTTGTTATGTGGAATCGTTGCGGAAAGAAGAATTACATTGAACTCATTGTTCTCGATAATGGTTTTTGAAATAAAATAAAAATAAACAGGTTGACTTCATAGCTAATTGTTATATAGTTATGTAGCTTGGGTCTGGTTATCCCGGAAGTTCAGTCAGTTGTGCAGAAGGGGGATCTCAGATTTTGTTGAATTCTCAGCATCCATCAATTACAGGTGCTCCTCAGGAGACTGAGATCGGTGGATACAGATCCCACTTATCGGCAACCAGTCATTATGGAACCCAATATAGCTCTGTCTATGGATCAACTTCTCTTAGCAGCTCTCAGCCCTTAAGCACCGAAGACATCGGCTCATCATTCTAGGAATGCCACTCCGGATATGTGACTCATGTCCCATTGTTCTAGGCCAAACTGGACAAGCATCTACATAAGGATCGTTGTAAAACAGTCCAACACTAGAGTTGGTCAGTTACTTACTAACAAAAATTACTCTCATCTATCTATCTGATTGCTTATGCATATAATATGAATGGAAATCTGAACGTTCATAAAACTTGCAGGAGTGTTTCATTACAGAGCAACTGGATTAATTAAAGAGATACAACACCTACCACTGGATTTCTCTCACAAAACCTCCACCAGAACATAGAGAGAATTTCATTATTATTTTTTGGTCAATAACATAGCGAGAATTTCGACAAAAACATTTACTTTCTCTCATAAACCCAATAGGTATATCAGCCACCTAATGTTGGACATCCCTTGATGTATAAATTGATAGTTTTTTTAAAATATGTTCTTTGCATTAATTTTAAGTTTCAACTTTCAAGTATATTCGAATGCGTAGATATATAGTCCATTTGCTTTGGTTGTAAATGATAAAGACTACAAATAGTACATGCAAATGTTTTATTATTATAACTTATAAGATTTGTTCTAACGATTAATTAAGATATATCAGCCATGAATGCATGTCAAATGGCCATGAAAATTTAGTATCAAGGCTGTTCATAATTATAAATAAGAAGACATGCAATTATGACCCCAAAAAATGAAACTATTGATGAGATAAATGAATTTATTCTCTCAAAAGTAGAAGGCGATATTAAAGAATATCTAAGCTTAAATAGTATAGCAAATGATGATACAAATGTGGAAGATACAAATACGTTCTAAAGAACAAAGTATCTAAGAAGTCTTAAATGCTCTGATTGACCAAATCATCGTCGGCAACTAAAGCACAAAGCGCCAATAATTCTATTGCGAAACATCAACCAAAAAATGTTTATGCAATAGAACAAAGTTATTGATATCGCGGTTAAGAGAAAGAGTTTTAGAAGCTGAGATACTTACTAGGTCAAATATAGGGGAGAAAATCCTTACTAAGTCGACACCAAATTTTTGCCTAAAATGAGAAGACGATAGTTCCCAGTACGAGTTTGTTATTGTATGACAATTAACAAAACTTAAAGACAAAGTTTGAAAAATATCGGTTTGTATCTACCTAAGCCGATGTTTAGTCACAGACAATTGTATGTCGCTTGTTCAAGAGTTACATCGATGAAAGGTTTGAGAATCTATAATGGTATTAGCAACGAAGACCGAGAAAAGGCAACACAAACATTGTTTACAAGGAGATATTCAATAATATACGGTATGAACCGAAATGTATTATATAGTTGATTTAAAAAACTAATATCTACAAAATATCAAATATTAGAACTTTTCTAACCGTTCATTATATGTAGAAAAAGTAATTATGAAACATACCAAATGTAAACAAAAAGACCAGAAGAAGGAAGATGCAAAAAAATAATATATAAATTGAAGAACTGGTGAATATTTCATATAAAAAAATAAAAACAAGCAATTATATCATTATTCAATTTAATATTAATTATCTTTGTAGTACCAAGGAAACAGGGGCGGCGATAGACACGTGCAACAGGAGCAAATGCCAGGGCCCCTGGAAAAACAATTTCTAAAAAGGGCCCAAAATTTTTTTTCCCCCAATTTTTTTTGTTTTTTTTGCTGTGGACCCCGATATTTGTTGAGCCGCCCCTGCAAGGAAACATAACTATTTGTAAAAGATGAGGCATAACAAGACGATGTTTATTTTTCAATTTCTTTTGTTTACGTACATTTTTAGTTATGGTTGGCTTGTATATTTCTAACTTTTAAAGGTTTCTAAAAAGTGTGATCCCACATGTTCAAACAAAATGTGTGATCCCACTGGTGAGATTGTATAGTTTTCTACTTTCCTGTAGTCATTTCAATTTACATTACAAGTTGTTGTAAAGAAATTTATTTTTAAAAAACCGTTTAAACTAATAAAATTTATCAAAACAATGTATTAATGTTTAAAGAGAACTTGCAAACATCAACGATTTAAATTGGTAGAAATATCAAACGAAAATAATTGTTTTGATCGAAGAATAACTGTATTTTGAAATTTATATAT
The DNA here is from genome assembly GCA_030161315.1 of Eutrema japonicum. Classification (NCBI taxonomy): domain Eukaryota; kingdom Viridiplantae; phylum Streptophyta; class Magnoliopsida; order Brassicales; family Brassicaceae; genus Eutrema; species Eutrema japonicum. Next base: position 19,716,979 of record BSQW01000011.1, read on the forward strand.
AATTTTTATAATATATAAAGAATATAAGATTATTATATTTTAACTGGCTATTTTAAAAATAAAACCCGCGTGTAGCGCGGGTATTCACCTAGTATATAGTAAAAGCGAAGTGAATTTTCGGAATGGAGCTATCTCATTCAATCTAAACCGTAAAATTCGGTTAATAGGTCTATTTTATCGGTTCAAATTAAGTTTTTTTTTAGATTTCGTAATTTGGCGTACGGATTCTCAATTTTTGGGTTTTTAATTTATGGTGTTTCGTAATAGTGGGTTTCAAATCATATATGGGTTTGTATTTTTAAAATTACGTTTAATGCTGTAAATATATATATTTCGTTGGATGGTAGATGGTAACCTAGAAACTAACTTAATCTAGATCATTAGAATACTATATATACACCAAGCTTTATGTCTCTCAAGATCAAGCGTATTTTTATTTTTTATATATCTTTCCGTTCGTCTTTGTTTTTTGTTTGTTTGTTATCTACCGTTTTTCATGGTTTTGTTCTCCGCGTGATCGTTGTGTAACAAACAGAAGAGTTTGCAACTTAATCATGTGGTTACCATGGCCTTGGTTTTTTAGATATTGTTGTGCGTTTTATTCACTTGCTAATTGATCGAAACTTTTTTTATTTGTTTTCATCTTTTCACTACAAGAAAACTGCCTTTTTACAACAAACACAATCGTCGTAAATCGGTCGTAAAACTTGATTTACGACGGATTAGCGACGATTAACAATTCGTCGTAATTTGATCGTCGTTAATCGCAAATCGTCGTAAATTGGTCGTAATATTAAGGAGGACAAAAAATCGTCGTAGAATCGATGTAATATATTCGTCGTAAAATCGTTGTATATTTACATCGAATGTACGACGAATATGTTACATCGATTTTACGACGAATATGTTACATCGATTTTACATCGAGATCACGATAAAAATTTACATCGATTTTACATCGAATTATACAATTTTTTTTCCGACAAATCGTCGTAAATGCGTCGTAATATGATTAAACATTACATCGAATTTACAACGAATTATAAAAGTTCTGTTTTTAAGAATTCGTCGTAAATTCGTCGTAATAGGTAGATGTAAATACGCTGGTAAATCGATGTAAAATATTCGATGTAAATTCGTCGTAACTATTGAACGATGTAAAATCGATGTAAAAATATTGATGTAAAATCGATATAAATTATGGAACGATGTAAAATCGATGTAAAATATTCGATGTAAATTCGTCGTAATTTAAATTATTTTATATATTAAATAAAATTAAAAAAAAAATTAAAAAATTATATTTAAAAAATTATATTTAAAAATTAAATTTTATAAATAAATTCAAAATATAAAATAAAATTTAAAATACAAAATAAATTTTTTATTACAAACTAATTCCTATGCGAAAAACGTAAATTATCAAAAAGTTCGTCGTCTGATCCATTCTGCTCCATATTCGCTCGTTCTTGCGCGAGCGGATCAGTTGGCTGGCCCGATGTCGATCCTCCCTGCTGCCTTAGTGCAGCCGCCAAATCCGGGTTACTCAGGGCAATAATATCGAAGAGAGTGTTGTATCCTTGGATTGTTTTATTGTATCCTAGGATCGTTTGATCGTATCCTTGGATCTTCTCATCGTATATCACCTGCTTCTCCCGCAAATTGTTGATCTCGGAGTTGGCGTTGTTTAACTCCGTCCGCAAAATAACCGGATCGTCGAAAAGCTGACGACGCGGCGGCACTATCTGCGATCGATCCCATCCCTAAAACTCTGCCCTTTTTCTTCGGGGCAACCTTTTAAAAAAGAAACGAAAAATTTAATAAATTGTATAAAAAACAATAACATTTGTAAAAAAAAAAAAAGAGTTAAATTACCTCTGCGTATATGTCGTCCATCTGGGCAACCGTCAAAGTCGCAGTGGATTGGACCGAACTACCGCCAGGTGATAGCTGCTGAGAAAGCTGAGTTTGACGCTCGCCGATCCTCGCATGCGCGTCATTGTAGATTGCCTCAGCTCGAGGATCTACAAAAGATCCGTCTTTCTTCTTGTGAGTTTCCGCAAAAACTCGGGTCATCGGAGGAAGTTCGCCTCCATTTGCCTAACAAAAAAGACAATAAAAAAGAAATCAAACCGTTGATGGATAATATAAATTAATAACAAATTAAAATTACATAAATAAAATTATAAGGGAAAAAATTATTACCATTTGAAGGCGTCTTCCCGCAAAAGATGTTTGACCCGACGTATGAGGCATAAGCGCTGGAAGACCGTCTGGACCCATAGTGTTTCGAGAAGCCGAACACTTAGCGGCCACTTGCTGCGCATGTGGATCTCTCCAGTATGCCGTCAAGCCGTTCCAAACATCGGAAGACATGTATGGCGGCTTTCCCTGATCGCCTTTAACCTCCCACTTCCTCTTCCAATCGGAAATGGTATTGTTGAGCCGCAATTTTCCCTTCTTTTTGAATTCCACCTTCACCGTCTCGTTGATCGTAACGTCCCAATGCCATTTTTGCTATAAAAAAAAAATATAATTAGAAACGATATATTAAAGATAAAGAATTCTCCAAAATAATATTGAATTAAAAAAAAAAAAAATTTACCGCGAAACATTTAAACCATGTCTCGACAACGTCTTCCGGAACCGAAGACCAATTGCGTTGAGGCTCCATGAAATATGCTTTAATGGTGTCAGCCACACTCCGTCCAACTTTGTTATCTTCCTTAAACCTGAGAAATAAAACAAAAATTATTAGTAAAAAAAAAAATTCATAATGTAATAAAAAAAAAAAAATTTGACGTACGTACCAAAAAGTATTCGGGATCCGTCGCGGATCTAACCGGTCTAAAGAATCATGCCCCGGCGACTGCAAAATATCTTCGACCGTCAATCCTGCATACAACAGGAGCGTTCGAGCAACTGCATCTGGAGGCGGCGCTGGTCCGGAAAAAGAATCCGGTACAGCGGACTGTGTCGCAGAAGATGACGGGAGTTGCTGATTTTCACTAGGTCCCGTCTCGATAAACTGTCGATAGTGTGACTTACGTGGCGCCATATCTAAAAAATATTTAAAAATAACTCAATTTTAGTATTATATAATTCCATTCCTAACTAATAATTCCAATCCTAACTAATAAATATTACAATCCTAACTAACAATTCAAAATTCTTAAAACGATAATATAATTTATATAAAAAAAAAAATGTTACCTTTTGTTTTAGAGAGAGGGCAGAGATTTGAGAGAGAGAGTTGAGAGATTTTCTAGAGAGAGAGAGATTTGAGAGTTGTGAGGGAGGGGAAAAATTCGTTAGTGTATATATAGATTTGAATGTCGTCGTAAAATCGTTGGTACATTACGACGATTGTACGACGAATTCGTCGTAAAATCGTCGTAAACTAGTAACCAAAAATTCAACCAATCGCAAATTTTCCTCCACGCGGTAAATTAAATGTTGAGGTATTACAACGATTTTACGACGGATTCGTCGTAAAGTCGTTGTAAGTTTACGACGATTTTACGACGAATTCGTCGTAAAATCGTCGTAATACCTAAAATCTATACCCTAAACCCTAAATCACAATGCACATATCGAGGACGTAAGAACGAAGTATATTTGTGCATCTAATACTTCTAATATTTAACAATAGATTCAGTAACGACGATTGAATCTATATAGTCATCGATTTCCTTATTTTACATAATAATGTATAACATTCGTTCTTATAAGTATATTCGTACATGCATGACGTAAATAATGTAAATGATTTTCTAAAACATAAAATTGTTTACACTATGATTAGACCTTACGTAAAACAATATATAAGATAAAAAAAAATTAAACAAAAACTAAACAAGTTCATCACACCCTAAACCCTATATTTTAGGTATTACAACGATTTTACGACGGATTCGTCGTAAAGTCGTTGTAAGTTTACGACGATTTTACGACGAATTCGTCGTAAAATCGTCGTAATACCTAAAATCTATACCCTAAACCCTAAATCACAATGCACATATCGAGGACGTAAGAACGAAGTATATTTGTGCATCTAATACTTCTAATATTTAACAATAGATTCATTAACGACGATTGAATCTATATAGTCGTCGATTTCCTTATTTTACATAATAATGTATAACATTCGTTCTTATAAGTATATTCGTACATGCATGACGTAAATAATGTAAATGATTTTCTAAAACATAAAATTGTTTACACTATGATTAGACCTTACGTAAAACAATATATAAGATAAAAAAAAATTAAACAAAAACTAAACAAGTTCATCACACCCTAAACCCTATATTTTAGGTATTACAACGATTTTACGACGGATTCGTCGTAAAATCGTTGTAATGCTAATCGATGTAAAATCGTTGGTAATGTCTAAATCGTCGTAAACCAGTCGTAAATGACTGAAATCGGTAGAGTTTGGTGAAACACGGGTTTTTATAGGTAACCTAACTATTTACATCGCATTTTGTCGACGTAATTTCGTGGCATATTCGATGTAAAATCGTTGTAATGCTATTCGATGTAAATTCGTTGTAAAATTTCGTTGCAAATCCGTTGGTAATTTCTACAAAATTTCTATAAATACCTTCCACACATTCAATGCAAACTCAAAAAAAAAATTCATATCCACTTTTCTTTAAGTTTTTACGTTGATCATTGTATACCTGCTTGCCTGATGATCTGGCCAATAAATAATCCTGTAGGATCTTGTTTTCAAGTAAAGACAGTCTTCAACTACCATAGGTGAAAGATTCATAGAATTGGACATCTATATAAATCCTTCGTAATATAAGGATGTCCAATTCTATGTATCTTTCACTTATGGTGGTTGGTCTTTATGAATATAGAAAACTTGATTCCCAGAATTCTTTGTTGACCAGATCATCAGAAGCAGGTAAACAACTTTCAACTCCTAAACCCAAAATGACATTACGACGATGTAAAATCGTTGTAATGCTAATCGATGTAAAATCGTTGTAATGCTAATCGATGTAAAATAGTTGTAATTATAAACGATGTAAAATCGTTGTAATGCTAATCGATGTAAAATCGTTGTAATGATAATCGATGTAAATCCGTTGGTATAATAAAGTTATAAATTCGTTGTTATAAAATAAATCTATACCCTAAACCCTAAATCTTGATCCTTCCTTGATCGTCTCTGGTACCCGAGAAATCGCCGAAATAGTGAAGTGGTGTCTGTGTTTCGGTGCGGTCTGGATGAATTGTTTTGGCATCAGGAAATTTTTGGAGAAAATCATGAATTTAATCGCCGAATACGTCGTAATTTCGTTTAATATATAATTTTACAAGAAAAACTTAAACATCTAACAAACCGAAAATTACCTATATATATATAAGCTTTCAATCAGAATCATCATCTTCGTTGGGTTCATCATCTTGATTGGGTTCATCATCTTCAGGTCCATCATCATCGTCAGTTTCTTCAAACTCGTCGGAATCGCCTTCTTCTTCTGTGTCGTCAGGTAGATATTCAAGTTGCCTGTTTCGTGGATCAATTAATAGAACGTTCTCCGTAATCTCTGGTTCTGTAATATCAAGGCAAGAATCTTGTTGCATTGGAAGATCATCAACACCAACAATTTTACCCCTTGGAGCTATTTTAATAACCGATAACCATGAGATCCCAGATGTTCTTCGAACTCGGGGATATGGAACGAACGTTACTTGTTCTGCTTGTGATGCTAGGATGAAAGGCTCAAACTTGTTGTAACGTCGTGCTTTGTTGACGTCAACCACACCAAATTTGTTAATTCGCACCCCTCGACCGACTGTTGGATCGAACCAATCACATTTGAAGAGAACGCATTTCAACCTAACCAGTCCGGGGTACTCCACTTCAATTATTTCTTGCAAAACCCCATAAAAATCTATTTCACCCCTAACACATACTCCGTAGTTGGTAGTTGCTCGACGAACGCCATACTTGTATGTATGAAACACATATCCACGGGTAAAATACATGGGTGCGGTCGTTATCTTCCCGATGGGGCCTAGGAGTAATTCATGAAACCAAAATGGATATGCGGGATCGCCATGATCAACCTATGATAAGTGTAAAAGTTAGATTGAAAGCCGATATAATTAAATGAAATATTTATAACTATATTAACTTACTTGCGTCTTCAACCACTCAACAAAGTGACGATCTTTACGGTCGTTTATTTCATCATCTGAAACCCCTTCAATGCATTCTCGTACCTGGGTATCAAATAAGCTGCAAAATACATATATAGACATAAAAATTAACACATTTATTTATAATTATATTAATTATTAATTATTAATGACTGATTAATTAAATAGTTTTGTTATTATACCTTTCAAAAGGACTCACTTCATCACAGTTTAGGAGGATGTACGTATGTGCGATGTGCCTGTCATGCTCGTTATCCCACCAAACTTCCTTCAATTTTCCACTAAGACGACCAATTGGTGAGAATATATCTGGGACACCCTCTACTGCATAAATTCGTCCCACACCGCCATCATCGTATCGTCGGGGAGCCCGTTTGCGTGTACGGACTTTTGGAGCGAAATAATATGAAGTGAAGTGTGAAGTTTCTTCTGTCAAACTTCCCGCAACAATTGATCCTTCAACCCTTGCTAGATTTTTTGCCTTTCCCTTTAAATGTTTCATGAAGCGCTCGAATGGGTACATCCACCTAAACTGAACAGGGCCTCCTAGTTCTGCTTCGTGGGGGAGATGAATGGGAAGATGTTCCATAACATCAAAAAACGCAGGGGGGAATATCTTCTCCAAATTGCACAACAAGATTGGAATATTAGCAGCCAGTTGTGCAATTACATCTTCTGACAACGTCCGTGTACTAAGATCCCGGAAAAACGCTCCGATGCCTGCAAAGACAAAATTATATACATTGTAACATATATATATATATATATATATATAATTAATCTCAATAATTTTATATGTGATGAAGTATCTTACCTCCAATTGCTTCATGAACATTTTCTGGAAGGAGTTCGGCAAATGCGAAAGGAAGTAAACGTTGCATAAACACGTGGCAGTCATGACTCTTCATCCCTGAAAACTTTTCTCCTTTCTCAACAGATTTAGCAAGATTGGATACATACCCATCAGGAAACTTCACGTCAGATGAAACCCAATTGAACAACGATGCCTTTTGTTCTGCACCCAACCGAAATATAGGAACTGGTGATTTTCCATTGCTCATTATATGCAACTCATTTCTATTGCAAATATCTGGCAAGTCCAACCTTGACTTTCCGCTGTCTTTGGTTCTTCCTTTCACGTTTAACACTGTATGCATGATGTTATCAAAAAAGTTTTTCTCAATGTGCATGACATCAAGATTGTGTCTCAGTATATGATTTTTCCAGTACGGAAGATCCCAAAAAATGCTTTTCTTGTGCCAATTGTGATTAACCCCGTATCCATCAGGCATATTAGCTGGAGTGTGCCAATTTCCCCCACGATTCACAGTTTCTAGTCCCCCAAAATGATCTATTTGCGCTTCTAGATCTTCCCCAGATAGATACACTGGTGGGGGGACACGCACGATTTTATTCTTCCTAAACAACCGCCTGTTTCTCCTATATGGATGATTGATTGGTAAAAACCGGCGGTGACAATCAAACCAGCATGTTTTCGACCATGTTTCAGTTGAAACGCATCTGTCCGATCGAGGCAATAAGGACAAGATAACCTCCCATGCGTCGTCCAACCTGATAGCATTCCGTATGCAGGGAAGTCGCTTATTGTCCACATAAGCACCGCACGCATCGTAAAATTTTTTTTCCTCGAACAATCATATGTCCGCACTCCTGTATACCACAACTGTTTCAACTCATGAATGAGAGGCTGCAAAAATACATCAAGGGACCGCTTCGGATGATTGGGACCAGGGACTAAAATATTCAGGAAAAGAAATTCCCTTTGCATGCACATATCTGGGGGAAGGTTATAAGGAGTTACGATAACTGGCCACAAAGAATATTGCCTACCAGACATACCGAATGGACTAAATCCATCAGTGCAAAGACCAAGATACACATTTCGCTTAGAGTTAGCAAAATCAGGGTGTACCGTGTTAAAGTGTTTCCAAGCTTTTGCATCTGACGGGTGAGTCACTTCTCCTTCTCTCTGTGAATGTTCTGCATGCCACCTCATCGATGCAGCTGTCCTTTCAGATTGATACAATCGTTTCAACCTATCAGTTATAGGAAGATACCACATCCGTTGGTATGGTATCTTTTTACGCCCAGTTGTTTGGGGCCTAAATCTCGGTTTTTGGCAAAATCGACATTCCTGCAGCTTATCATCATCTTTCCAAAAAAGCATACAATTGTCAACACATACATCTATCATCTCAGAAGGCAACCCAAGACTAAACACCAACTTTTGTATCTCATAGTATGTTTCGGCAGCCAAATTATCCTCTGGCAAATACTCTTTAATAAGATCAGCCCAATCATCCATGCAAACCTCAGCTAAGTTATGATCAGTTTTAATTGTCATCATCCTAGCAGCTAACGACAATTTAGACTGACCTTCTCTACATCCATCGTAGAGTGGCTGGTTTGCAGCGTCTAGCATATCATAAAATCGTTTCGCATCTACGTTGGGTTCCTCAACAGTACTATTATCAGCATTTGTTTCATGAAATGCATCATTAACCATGGCATGCATCCTATCATGATCTGCACCCTGATCAAATTGATGTTGACCATGATCATAACTACCTTGATAATTTGATTCTACTTGACCTTGATAATTACTACTACTATCCGTTGCTTGAGTTCTTTCAAAACCCTCTCCATGTTGATACCAAACATAATATTGCGGCATAAACCCTCTATTTAGTAAATGCTTCCACACCGTCTCAATAAACATATATCTCGTATTCTTGCATTTACGACAAGGACAGAACATCTTACCACTTTCCAGGGTTGTTTGCATATTCCCGGCCTGATACATGAATATTTCAAGCCCTTCTTTGAATTCTTCCGTCAAATCTCCCTCTGAATCCTTTTGCGTATACATCCATTTTTGTAGTTCGTATATAGACATTTATATATATGTTTTTTTTTTTTTGTTTTTGTTTTTTTTTTTGATTCTTTAGTTTGAAGTTACGCTGTATTTATAGAAATTTTTTCAAAATTACCAACGATTTTCCAACGCATTTACGACGAATTTTACGATGTAAATTCGATGTAAATTTAGTAGGTGGACCTATTAAAAAACGTGGTCTACCTAACCGCGAACAGTGACGTATAATCGTCGTAATATCAACGTAATATACAGAAGAAATATTCGTCGTAATTTCGTCGTACAATTACATCGATATTACGACGATTTATGTTCTCGTCGTAATGTCGTCGTAAATTAGTCGTAAATTTACATCGAAATTACGACGACACATATTTACGACGATTTTACATCGAACACATATTTCGTCGTAAATTCGTCGTAAGGTCGACGTAAAGTTACATCGATTTAAAACGGTCGTAAATTTTCGTTGGAAATAGACAGTTTTCTTGTAGTGTTTATGTTGCTTTATCATTTTTATGTGTTTGGTACTTTTAATTTTGATGACCTTTTCTACATTCTCTTTGCGTTTTTTTGTTTTCACAAGAATTGTGTTCGTTGCCTCTTCTAGGAATTTTCATGGCCTTGGTTTTTTAGATATTGTTGTGCAGTTGTTTCTGTGAAGCGATATTAGCTTTTTAGGGTTTCATTTGACAGTTTTCATAAAACTGCCATTTAAGTTGTGGTTTTCTTGAGCGTAGACCCTATAAGGTCGAAGGATAACTCGTCTCTTAAGTTGGATATTTTGCTCAACCAACTTACATGACGTGTGTTGTTCGTTTGACCTGCGAGATGTGTAATAAGAACGATGATGGCTATTGGGAATATATACCAGTCACTACAATAAAACAGGATCATTTCCGACAGCCATAATTCCGTCAAAAATTTCTGATGATTTTCGACGACAATAATCCATCGGCTACTTTTCAACGGATTTCCGACGACTTTCTGAGAAATTCTCATGTTGCCGACATACTATCGACGGATTTCCGACGACGACCATCCGTCGGAAATTTCTGACGGATTTCCGACGGATGTCCGACAGATGGTGACTTTGCCGACATCCTTGCCGACATGTTTGCCGACATCCTTGCCGACATCGATAATATCTACTTTAAATCCGTCGGAAAATGTACAAATTTTTCCTTATAAAAACGTAACCACACCTCATTTATAATCACAACAAAAAAATCTCTCTTATCTAATTCCTTACAGAAATGTCTTCTTCAAATCCTTATAATTATTTTCGATCATGGATGGACAAGCCTCATCAAATTCCGGACACGGGCCTAGTTACGGAGGAATTCAAAGAAGGTCTGCAGGAATTCATGGCATTTGCGGGATGCAGAAGAAAGCAAAAAAAAACCGGTAAAATCTACTGCCCTTGTACCAATTGTGGGAATCGTAGATTTATCGTGATAGATGAAGTATGGTCACACTTGTATTGTTATGGATTTATGCCGGGTTACAAGATTTGGTATTATCATGGGAAAATGATACAATGGTGGATAATTATGCTAGTACTAGTGAACATTATATTGGGGATAACGCTAGCTTAGAAGAACCGCAATGGAAGTACAAAGTACTGTAGGTCATGTTCAGATGGTGAACGATGCATTTCGTGAAAGTATACCATCGGTTGCTAAGTATGAAGATAGAGGAAAAGAACCTAACTTAGAAGCTCAAAGATTCTTTGATATGTTAGACGCTGCTAAATATCCGTTATATGATGGGTGTAGAGGTGAACATTCCCCTTTATCAACTGCAACTAGGATGATGGGTATAAAGACGGATTTCAATTTGAGTGAGGAATGCGTGGATGCAATCGCTGATTTTGTGAAAGACATTTTGCCAGAAGATAATCTTGCACCGGCATAATACTATGAGATACAGAAACTTGTTCAAGGTATAGGATTGCCGTATCAGATGATAGATGTATGCATAGACAACTGTATGCTCTACTGGAGAGAGGGCGCAGACCGTTCGACATGCCGTTTTTGTCGCAAACCTCGGTATAAGGAAACATGTGGAAGAGTGCCAGTTCCATATAAACGGATGTGGTATTTGCCGTTAACAGAGAGATTGAAGAGGTTATATCAGTCAGAGCGCACAGCGGGAGCAATGAGATGGCATGCAGAGCATACAACAGATGGAAAAATCGCCCATCCGTCAGACGCAGGAGCATGAAAACATTTTCAATCAATGTATCCCAGCTTTGCGTTTGAGGCGAGGAACGTATACCTTGGATTATGTACCGATGGTTTCAACCCTTTTGGGAAGCACGGCAGACAATATTCTTTGTGGCTAGTAATTATATCACCTTACAATTTGCCGCCATCTTTGTGCATGCGAAGGGAGTTCTTGTTCCTTAGCATTCTCGTTCCTGGACCAGAGCATCCGAAGAGGTCACTTGATGTGTTTTTGCAGCGATTGATTTTTGAGCTGCAAATGTTATGGGACCAAGGTATTGAAGCGTTTGATGTTTCTTGTCACCATAATTTCATCATGCGGTCGGTACTTATGTGGACCACGGAAGGTTATCGTGTCCGTACTGTCAAGATAACATTGATGCGTTCCAATTGAAGCACAGACGCAAAACGTCTTGGTTTGATTGTCATAGGCGATTCCTACCTAGCGACCATCCTTATCGTCGGAGCACCACATTGTTTATGAAAAACCGTAAAGTATTTGATGGTTCACCTCCTGAGTTAGATGGTGAGTATTTGTTGACTCAGTTCAGAGATTTTGGTGCAGAGAGGACCGTTGATTGTGGTGGTAACGGGCATCATCCTGTTGATGGTTGTGGCAACGTTCATAATTGGCACAAGAGGAGCATTTTCTGGGATTTGCCTTATTGGAAAAACCATCTTTTGAGGCATAATCTGGATGTCATGCACATTAAGAAGAATTTTTTTGACAACATTATGAACACCGTTCTCAATGTCCAAGGGAAGACGAAGGACAATCTGAAGTCTAGATTGGACTTGCCAGACATTTGTTCTCGTAGAGCACTACATGTGACAGAGAACGGGAAGCCTCCGGTCCCGGATTTTCGTTTGGATGAACCTTCAAAGGCCGAGTTTTTTTACTGGATTGCCGAAAGTGTTAGATTCCCGGACGGATACGCATCTAACCTTCGGAACTGCGTTGATCATGGAGAAGGGAAGTTTACTGGGATGAAGAGTCATGATTGTCATGTGGTGATGCAGCGCCTCCTTCCATTTGCCTTTGCATGTATTCTACCACGTAATGTCCACGAAACAATTGCAGGTACAATCATGAAATTATTTTGTTACTACTTTACACAATATATACTTTATTATTTCATTATTCATTTGTTATCCATATTTTGCAGGGATTTGTGCATTTTTCCGAGATATATGTTCTCGCTCTCTTACATCAGGTGGTATCCGCAATCTTGGGGATAATATACCTGTAATCCTTTGCAATTTGGAGAAGATATTTCCGCCTTCCGACCAACAGTCGAAGAACCGAAAGAGCCAGCGAGGCGGGAATGGGGTCTACATCCACAACGGGGGCGCAAATACCATCGAACGGGAAGCGATGGAAATGGTAAGTTTAATTTTAATTTTTTATTACTAATTTTTTTTTATATTTATTTAACTTAACAAATTTTCCCAGGCGAAAGAATCTGGTACCGAACCCGATTATCTAAAAGTCATCGAGCAGAGGCACACCAACAAGAAAACCGATCAGGTACAGGATTTGTGGATGCAGGATGTTGTCGAGAAGAGCAAGAAGACGAAGATGGACTGTGAAGTTTCAATGTCGCAGCTCACTATCGACGGATCGACGTCATCGAACTCGTTATCCCCGGTAGAGATAAACCAGATTGTATTTGAGGTAAGTTTTAAATTAATTTCGTTTTCTTTTTATTTTCGTTATTTCATTATTAACGGTTATAATTATTCGCAGCAAACCCGGCAAGTGAAAGGTCGATTCGCTGGGTTAGGGACCCTTCTGACCCATGAATCTTCTTCCTCGCTTCCTCGTTATCCTTCGGAGTACCGGGTAGAAATCGAGAAGCTCACCCAAACGGTGAAAGACCGTGACCAGCAGGTCGAAGAGCTACGGACGGAGCAACAGTCTACCAATAAGAAGCTCTCCTCGTTGGAAAAAATGATGCAGCAATGTTTCCCGCATATGTTTCGGGATAATAATCCCGACGACGACTCCGGGAACTCTCCAACCGTTTAAATATTTTATTTTATGGTTTCTTTTTTTGAACAATTTTTTTAATGTGTAATGAATTTTATTTTGTTTAATGAATTTTAATATTTATTATTTTCCAAATTTATATTTCTAAATTTATAAATTTCAAAAAAAAAAAATTTAATTAAATAAAATTCAAAATAAAATTTATTCTTTATCCCTCGGAATAGTCCGTCGGAAATAATCCATCGTAAATCCGTCGGAACTATAACCGTTAGAAATCTGTCGGAAACAGCTACTGTCGGAAATCCGTAGGAAAATATTTCCGACGAACATCTGACGGACTTCCGACACAAACTTCCGATCAATTATCCGTCGGAAATTCTGTCGGAAATATATCCGTCGGAAATACCCGACGGCTAACCGACGGAATTTCCGATCAATGATCCGTCGGAAATATTGCCGTTGGTTTTCCGTCAGAAATTTTTGACGGTATTCCGACGCTGACGTTTCATCGGAATTTTCCGACGGATTTCCGACAAAAGTCACATTTTCGACGAGCTGTAACCGACGGCCGAAATCCATCGGAATAGGCTATTTCCAACGGATTTCCGAAGGATCCTGCCGTCGGAAATAGCATGTTTTCTTGTAGTGAGTGTTGGAAGTTTGTAACTACACTATCCACGTTATGGAAATTGAGGACTACGTATCTTTGGTGAAATAATAAGGTAAAAACTCGGTGTCCGTCTCCAAGATGATATCAAGATATACTTATCAATGACCACACTGGATGTTGGGTCTAAATTGATGCAAGTCTAACTCGATATATGTCTTGATCGAAAATGATGCAACTTTGTTTTTGGCCATCCGAGCAGATTTTCAAGACGTTTTCCTCTGTATAAGAGTTAAACATGCACCGATAAAGCACAATGTTAACTCATATCGGAGTGATAAAAACCATCGGTGGTGAGTGTCCAAAATTTATGGGGTTAGACAAAAATGTAACAGGCCTAACCGGACTCGTGCATGTTTGGACTAGGTCTCCGAGAAACAGAGAATTTAATTTCATCTTTTGATATTTTTATTTTCATATATTTAATGTAATCAAAACCACATAATTTTATATTTCTTATGCAATTAATTAATTATTTACAATATTAGTTTTTATTTTGCACATCTATTTTTATTTTGGCAGAGAAACAAATTTTATTTGGTTAATATTATGTCAAGAAAAGAAAGAATTTATTATATTTTATTTTGTTTCTTTTTGGTGTTATAGGAAAATGATTTTAAATTGACCAAATGGAAATTAACTAGGGATTTAATTTCAGTCAACAACCCCAAATATATTATAATTGTCTCTAAATAATCTTTCGTGTCTCCTCGTAATTAACTACATTAAGCTTATATAAACTTCCATCCTCATCTCGCTTTACTCGTGAAGAACCTCAAGTCAAAAAACATCATCTCTTTTTCTTGTGTTTGTTCTTTACAAAAGAATCCATCTCCTTCTTTAGCGATCCAATCAATGAAGAGACCACTATTATCATCTGATGCACGAGGACAAACTAGTGTCGATGCGGTCAATATGAATGATCGAATCAGCAAACTCCCAAACAACCTATTGCTTAAGATCTTATCGAGACTTTCCATCAAAGAATCCATGAGGACAAGTGTTCTATCAAATCGATGGGTGGATGTGTGGAAGGAGATGTCTCATCTCTTCTTGGACTTTCGAAAGTTGGTCAAAGTCAAAACTCATTTTCCCCATGTTACTGATCATCATGCGGCTAGATCGATATCCAAGGTCCATTTTTTTTTCTCAATATGTAGTTTCTTGTATGGCTTTTTGAATAAATCTGGGTATCTGGGGTATAAACTGATGATCCATGAATTATTTTTGAATAGATCTGAGTTATATTTCAAAACCCTAAGATAACCCATAAACATGTTTGGTGTTATTGTATTGTATTTATTGGATTCTATTTTGAATTTATGTTATCTACCTTATAAAGAGTGAATGAGCTCTCTCCAGAGTTGACACTTATCTCCTCCCCTTATTGGTTAATATATATATATATATATATATATATATTTTTTTTTTTTCATTTTTACTCAATAAATTCAAGATTAAAAAAATCTTAATAACTTAAAAAACTTTCCAATTTCTATTCAACCACGTAACACATTCTATCTAATTTAAAAATATGTAAAAACCTTTTCAACTTACTTATAATATTTTTTGTGTCAAATTCATTGTCACATATTCTATCTAACTTACTTACACCTTTAACACAATTTTTGCCAAATTCATTGTATTTTAAAGTAAAAATAAATAAATAAAACAAGTTTAAATTCATGCTATTCATATATCTAAAATGTATCTACGAAACGGAAAGACAAAATTAACTTAAAACATTTAATATATATAAAGAAAATAAATATAAATACCCACTCAATGAATTTTACGGTAGGAAATTGTATTCTGGTAATGCGCAGAGAAGTGCAGTGCCGTATGAGACTCATAATCCTCCGGCGAACCAGCAACCACAACAACAATCAAGAAGAAGTGACGCTAAAGTATTGTCGGAGATTGAAGACTGGCTCATGAACAATTCTACCCCGATCGATCCGGTTTGCTCCTTGTATGGTCAAGCTAATTCTACGACATTCCGATTTCGAAACCCTCTTTGAACGAATCCAACGAAAGGGAGAGGGACAGAACGGCGAAAAAGAGAGAGAGAGAGAGTGTGTGTGTGTGTTCCGGCGAGAGTGAATAGGACATAGAACCGGCGTGAGTGAGAGGGAAAGAGGTCCGACGAGAGGGAGAGGGAGAGAGCCGGCGCGAGGAAGAGAGAAAGAGAGAGAGCCGGCGAGAGGGAGAGAGAGTTCAGGCGAGGAGGAGAGAGAGAGAGCCAGCGAGAGGGGGAGAGAGAGATCAGCCACGAGAGAGAGAGAGAGAGAGAGAGAGAGAGAGAGAGAGAATGGAGAGTGGTAAATCGTGACTGGACATGGCGACGATGAGAGAACAAGTAGTGGAGGTGATATGCTCAATTTAATACCCTAAGATACTAAAGCAGTTGTTGTAGTAAGTGTAGGGGTCGAACCACAAAGACTCACAGAGATCACACAATAAATTATGAAGTGTCGAATTACGCTAAGCCAGATAGATGTAATTAAAAACAGTGCAGAAATTAAACGAGATGTAAATCAATTGGGAAATATAGGCTCAGGGTTTTTCTCAGGAAATCAGTGAATGCAGACTAACTAACTAACATGATTCAGATTTACTGCAGTTCTTGAACTCAAATCACTAAAATATAATTAACCAACTCTCGTTGCGAAAACTATCTAAATCTAAATCCTAGGAATTCCAAATCTCTTTGCGAATCCTAAAGTCTAAATCAGCTTTAACAACAGGTTTGATATGTTCACAAATCAATTAAACCAAATCTCTTTGCGAATAATCAATTTGCTCACCTAGGTTCTATCAGGTAATTAATTGCACTCTCGTACCTAATCAATTATCCTAAGATTTATATTCTAGGTAGCTAATCTAGAACAAGCTATGAACACAACCTAAGCGAAGAACTATAATTCAGATGGTGAATCCTAAAAGATATTTAACCTAGCATTCAAAGAAAACCCTTATGAGAAAACCCTAAACCTAAGGTGGATCTACTCAGACATGGAGAATGAAACAATCAACATGTTTGAATAAATCATCAATAGAATAGAAAGAAGGGTTTAGAGATCTGATCTCGGACGAAGGGAGATTCAGACTTGTCTCTCTAAAACCAAAGTAAAATCAAACACAGAAAATAAAAGCATAGCCTAAACAATGGCTGTAAAATCCTATTTATAACCTAAATCACGATTTGGGGTCTTCTTGTAATTATCAAAGTCTTCTGGGTGCTTTTGCAATTCTCCAAGACTTCATAATTAGTCGCGGCCCATGAAATTTCGATGAGTGTCGATCGATACCAGGGGGTATCGATCGATGCTCGGTGCTCAGATCGGGCTCTTAGTCATCAGACTTCAGTCTCGCTCCAGAATGCTCCAGAAAAGCTCCAATAATTCCAATTAAGCTCCAGACGTGCTATAACCTGTGAAAGACTCTAAAAGACTCCAAAACACAAGAAAAGACTCTATAAAAGGACTTATATCATGGCCTAAATAGGGTAAAAACCATGATATATCAACTCCCCCAGACTTAGCCTTTTGCTTGCCCTCAAGCAAATAGAAGACTAAACCAGAAAAAGAGGTTTGAAAACGTAGAGACTCACCTGTTCCTGAACCATCGAAAAGACTCTTTTCCCAAGTACCCAAATGTCACCTGATCAGCTTTCGATCTAACCACCATGTACTTCTCCGTAGACATTTGCAGCTTTTCCAGACTCCACACAAAATCCCACAGCATTGTTCAAGTAAAGCCCTCATCGCCAGTTTCATCTCTGCAGCTAATATTTAAGAACCTTCTAGACTCTTTACCAGACAATATCTTGACAAAGGAACCACCATTTTTCACACTTTTTTGTATCAATTTCTCTCCTCCAGACTTATTTCTTATTATATCCTTATTATTTTTTTTATTTTCAGCTTAGCATATACATATCAAGGTAGGAGACGCGAGTATTGATGGTGTTTGCCACCAAATCCCCGGTTCTTCCCTCTCTATGTATCAAAGGATGTAGGCGAATAATGGCATCATAGGAAAATCCTAGCCTCGCTTCCAATCCTTTGTGTGATCATCCCCTCTTAAGTAGAATAATGGGATCGCTGGAAATTTTCCTAACCCTCTACTCAGAAGAAAATCATTTCAATCTTTTATGCTCTTAATCTATCAACTTATTTCAGGGGAGAGAGATACCATAATTCTAAACACACGGGTTCCTTTATCAGATATGAATGATGAATCAAGCTCTATGAACACTAACCACATTGATGAAGTGCAAAAATTTGGCTCAGGCTTCAGAAGAACTCTGCTGGAGACATGGATGTTTTCTAGTCAACTGGTCAGCCTTTGGATTTTTCATTAGTCGATCTAGAACTGATCCTGTAACACTGTGCACTCAAAAACAAAATCAAATCAATAGGTTCAAGCACAGGATCATCATCTCCAACAAATTTTGACTCAATAAAACAGTTTTGACTCGATAAAACGACTGACTCTAAGAAAAACGAAAACAATGTCAGCAGACACCTCCCCCAGACTTGAACAACACTGTCCTCAGTGTTATCTAGCCTAGAGTCAGTGAAAGAAACAAAGAAAAAGGATAGAACGAAGAGAAACAAGAAATTACCGTTCTGGAACAGTCGGTGTCGATCGACACACGGCATGGTATCGATCGATACCATGCTTAGATCGACTTTGTGAATTTTCATCCGCGATTGGTGTCGATCGATACCATAGGGGTATCGATCGATGCTTAGGCGATTTCGAGTTGCTCCTTGTTCATCCTGACACAGACTCAAAACAAACGAAAATAAAAATAAAAACGAATCAAAAACAGACTCACAAGTGGGTTGCCTCCCACCAAGCGCTCGTTTAACGTCAATAGCTTGACTGTAACGCCCTTCAGGCTGGATAAGAGTGAGAGCTTGCACCAAAACAGGCTCCATCACTTGACATTACTAGCTTCAAAGTTCTGCTTAGCATGCTGTCCACAAACTCCTGCCCTTTCTCTTTCAGCTCAGAAGTAAGAAGGACTCTTGCCTTAGAGAATGGCTTCAAGGCTCCTTTGCATTTGACCTTGTACTCAATCGAATCTCCATTACACTTCTGAGGTATCAAAGTGACATGGGGATTCTCAACTTTGTTGCTCTTGGCCTTCTTCTTTGTTGCCTTAGTTTTCTTGGCAACTTCTTTGGGGGTGCTGAGCGGTTCACCTGGAACATCTGCGACAGTAGGCTCATCAGGAGGCTCTTCCAAAATATCAATCGCTAGCGACTCTCCTGTGACAACCTCGATGCTAGACACATGTGTGGGAGCACTCCTAGGGGGAATGACACCATAATAGACCCCTCTGTCAATGTAAGAGAAAGAGATTCTCTTATTAGGTGTGTCTATGATCGCGCCTGCAGTAGCCATGAACGGTCGTCCCAAAAGGATAGGCATACGAGATATTGCACCCATCTCTACAACCTGAAAATTAGTAGGAACTAGACAGTCTCCTACTTTGACCAGCAAACCATGGATAGTACCGTGTGGAAGCGAGGTGGAGTTGTTCGCGAATGTGATAGATGCCTCTGGTGATCGAATATCAGCTCCTAACCGCTCTGCAATTGCCCTTGAGATGACATTGACACTAGCCCCTGAGTCGACAAGAGACTCTTTGAACTCAACTCCAGAGATAGAGCATGGAACTACAAATTTCCCTGGATCCTCCCTTGGGGTCAACTGTCTCAGTGGAGGTGGACCTCTAGCCTTAATGAAGAGTGCCTTAATCTCTTCCTCAGTTTCTCTGCAATCCTTGAAGTGACTTAGCAGAGGACGGCACTCTAGGGCTTCTTCAAAGGTTGAATCAGGGGAAATCCTTCTTACCATCTTCTCAAAGCCACGCAGCTGCTTTGGAGAGATGGGATCTCTGAGGTGTTTAGGTACAGGATTCTCCTTCTTGGGCTTGCGAGCTCTTTTCTCAGCTCGTTCCTTAGCTATCGCTGCCTGACACTTCGTTTCATAGTCTTCCCAAAATTGGGCGATACTGAACCGTGCTGCTGCTACTTGAGGCTCCTTGGTCGAAATATCATGTGTCTCCTCAGAAATTGCCTTGGTATCGACCGATACCAGTGGGGTATCGATCGATACACGGGTTTTGGAAGTGTCCCGTTTCAGAATTGTAACCGGCATCGATCGACACCTGGGGGTATCGATCGATGCTCTGGCGATTTCAGAATCCTCTTCGTAATTCTCTGCACTTGAGGAGATCGCATTGACGTGTGCATGAACCGATTTTCCCTTGGAATTTGCTGTAGTCTGAGCTACTTGAGTTTCCAGCATCCTGTGACTCGTATTTAGTGCCTCGATCCTTCCACTCAAATCGGTGTACATGGTGTCCATCTTACCATTGAAGGTGGCTGTCATCTTCTCCTGCCCTTGAACCAGGTGTTCAAGCATAGCCTCAATCTTACTCTCAGGAGCTTTGGGTGGTGGGGATTGGTACCCTCCTTGCTGAGCATTGTTGGTGAAGTTTCGATTGGAGTTGTATCCGAATCGCTGACCCTGAAAACCAGAACCACCTATGTAGTTAACATCTTCCACCTCATTCTCAGTAGCAAAGTGGACGGCCTTTGTTGTCCTTCCCAGCAGAAGACTGTGCATAGAATCCAGCTGAGCTTTCACTTCAGCGATCTGTGACCCATCCATGTTACCAGCCAGCTTCTTGCGCTCGAAGTCTGCGCTCTTGGTGCTACTACTAGATGCAAAGTTCTCAATCAACACAATAGCATCCTCAGGATATCTGGTGTTGAAATTACCATTGCTCGAAGAGTCCAGACCCATCTGATATCTCCAATCTACTCCTCTGAAGAAGATACCCAGCAGCTGCACATCAGAGTATCCATGATGTGGACAATCTCTCTGATACGATCTGAATCTTGTCCAAGCAGCCTTGAACGCTTCAGTAGGTCCTTGAGAAAAAGTGGATATCTTATTTCTCAGATCTTCAGATCGCCCGTCATCATAGAAGTTAATCAGGAAGGCTCTCTTGGTGTCCTCCCAATTAGTTAGCGATCCAGGAGATAGCTGCCTCAGCCAGTAAGTAGCTTCTCCACCCAGAGAGTAGGGGAAGAGCTTGCAGAAGAGATAGTCGTAGGACACTCCATTGCTCTTGATGCTAGTGACCAAGTCCTCGAATTTCTCTACATGGTCCATTGGATGTTCATGAGGAAGACCATGGAAGAGATGCTGTCCTACTAGAGTGTAGTAAGCAGGTTTCAGCTCGAAGTCATTCCTCTCATAAGCAGGAGGACGAATCGCTGACCGATTGGCGAAAAACTGCTATGGCCTGTTGTACTCACCAATTGTCTGAGCTCGAACACCTGCAGCATTGCCAACGTTGCTGCGCCCAGCTGGCACAACAATCTCAATAACAGGAGCAGGGACAACGATGTTTCCAGCTTCATCAAGTCGTTGCCCTCTCTCATTACACACATGACCCTCTTGGTCTCTCAGAATTCCAGCTTCATCAGCTCTTAAAACCACTGGGTTGTTCATCCCTGATGTTTGCTTGGTCTTTCTGTTTGTGCGTTCCACAAGCGCTAGCTGTTCCAGTGATAGTCCAACTAGCTGAGTGCTCTTGTTGCTCCTGGTTTCACGAACAAGCATACACCTGCAAGGAAAAACACTAGGCAAAGCACGTAAGTAACCAGAAAAATACGTTGAGTATCGATCGATACCAAATGGTGTCGATCGATACCAAAAAAGAAGTCGCCGGAGTATCGACCGATACTAGTGAGTATCGATCGATACCGACGAACTTAGTCGAAATTCTAAACTAAAATCTAATGGCGAAATTGAGTCCCCGGCAACGGCGCCAAAATTGATATGCTCAATTTAATACCCTAAGATACTAAAGCAGTTGTTGTAGTAAGTGTAGGGGTCGAACCACAAAGACTCACAGAGATCACACAATAAATTATGAAGTGTCGAATTACGCTAAGCCAGATAGATGTAATTAAAAACAGTGCAGAAATTAAACGAGATGTAAATCAATTGGGAAATATAGGCTCAGAGTTTTTCTCAGGAAATCAGTGAATACAGACTAACTAACTAACAGGATTCAGATTTAGCGCAGTTCTTGAACTCAAATCACTAAAATATAATTAACCAACTCTCGTTGCGAAAACTATCTAAATCTAAATCCTAGGAATTCCAAATCTCTTTGCGAATCCTAAAGTCTAAATCAGCTTTAACAACAGGTTTGATATGTTCACAAATCAATTAAACCAAATCTCTTTGCGAATAATCAATTTGCTCACCTAGGTTCTATCAGGTAATTAATTGCACTCTCGTACCTAATCAATTATCCTAAGATTTATATTCTAGGTAGCTAATCTAGAACAAGCTATGAACACAACCTAAGCGAAGAACTATAATTCAGATGGTGAATCCTAAAAGATATTTAACCTAGCATTCAAAGAAAACCCTTATGAGAAAA
The DNA here is from genome assembly GCA_030161315.1 of Eutrema japonicum. Lineage (NCBI taxonomy): Eukaryota > Viridiplantae > Streptophyta > Magnoliopsida > Brassicales > Brassicaceae > Eutrema > Eutrema japonicum. Next base: position 19,739,425 of record BSQW01000011.1, read on the forward strand.
CCCTAAACCTAAGGTGGATCTACTCAGACATGGAGAATGAAACAATCAACATGTTTGAATAAATCATCAATAGAATAGAAAGAAGGGTTTAGAGATCTGATCTCGGACGAAGGGAGATTCAGACTTGTCTCTCTAAAACCAAAGTAAAATCAAACACAGAAAATAAAAGCATAGCCTAAACAATGGCTGTAAAATCCTATTTATAACCTAAATCACGATTTGGGGTCTTCTTGTAATTATCAAAGTCTTCTGGGTGCTTTTGCAATTCTCCAAGACTTCATAATTAGTCGCGGCCCATGAAATTTCGATGAGTGTCGATCGATACCAGGGGGTATCGATCGATGCTCGGTGCTCAGATCGGGCTCTTAGTCATCAGACTTCAGTCTCGCTCCAGAATGCTCCAGAAAAGCTCCAATAATTCCAATTAAGCTCCAGACGTGCTATAACCTGTGAAAGACTCTAAAAGACTCCAAAACACAAGAAAAGACTCTATAAAAGGACTTATATCATGGCCTAAATAGGGTAAAAACCATGATATATCAGGAGGCATCACCGAATGCAACGTCGGAGAAAACTTGGGAAATAAAACGAGAACGCCGCATCAATCGACTATCGATGGACTGAGAAAGAGAGCGATTTCGAAACTCGAGGAGGCGGTGCTTAATTGCAGAGACGAATCAATCCGATTAACGGCGACTCGTAGACAATCTTGCCGTTTTTAGAATCTAGCTATGAATAAAAATGGCACGCAAGCCAAAACGACTCATCAGCATATGAATACATTTTTCTTTCATCTCTCTACGTCTTGAAAGAGATATTCTTCAACACTCATTACACGAATCTTTGTAAGACCTCTTTAGATTCTCAAATTGATAGAACAACACTTTCTATATACCCGACTGGACATGGCGACGATGGGAGCACAAGTAGTGGAGGCGTCACCGAATGCAACGTCGGAGAAAACTTGGGAAATAAAACGCGAACGACTGATATTCCGTGCTCTTAGATGTTCAAAAACTCTTGATGCAACCGGGTATTTCATATTCTTCATTATGATATGAGACTGATAACCCAAGGTATGCTTACACGTAGAAATTTTACCGGATCGCGGTTCAACATGGCGACGATGGGAGCACAAGTAGTGGAGGCATCACCGAATGCAACGTCGGAGAAAACTTGGAAAATAAAACGAGAACGACTGATATTATGTGCTCTTAGATATATAAAAACTCTTATTGCAACTGAGTCTTTCATATTCTTCATTACGACATGAGACTGATAACCCAATGTATACTAACCACTTAATTACAAATTATAAAATCATTTCCCCAACAACTAAACAAAGTTAGGGAGAAAAAATAATATGTGCTAAACTAAATAACCTAAAAATACATCTTTAAAAAAAGAAGCACCAAAAAACTTGTAAATAAAAATACCCGCGCTAACGCGCGGGGACTCACCTAGTGAAAGATAAAAGTTAACAGTATTTCGCGCGAAAATAATAGAATTTTCAAAATTTCTATGATAAGATCAGTAAGTTCGTTTTCCATTGGAAATGATGGCTTATCAAATGCTGATCCTAATTTTGAGAGATGTATACTAAATCTGGAATTTGTTGGCAACCATTTGAAATATAAATGAAACCATATTTTGTGAAATCCGACATTAATATGCCATATCTTTCAAATGGTTCACATTAGAGGAATTAGTGGAGTAATAATAAATAGATTAGAGATAACTGAAATAGGGATGATAGAGGAATAATTTTGTTCTACTATTCTGTCTTGAAATTAGTAGAGAAACAAAAATTTAAACTTATATTAATAAATTCCGATTTTTTTTCCCTAGTATAATCAGTGGAAAAAACGATCACCGTGGTGTCCTAAATCATTCTTTGGCCTTGTAGGTTATAAACGATCACCGTGGTGGCCATTTGGAAAGATGCACAATCTTTTATTACTCATACCAATGTGAAGACGGGATGGTCGAGGCTTGGATTCGATCATTGATTCATGTGAAACACATCAAGCGTTTGACACTTGTAAACATTCTATGCCCTTATAGAGCATACACCAAACCCATCACACTCGACTTGCCTCTAGAATCATTTTCCCATCCATACCTAAAATCACTCCACTTAGGTCGGTATACCATATAAACTCCACATGCTTTCAACAACTGTTAGAATCTGCAGAATCTAAAACTCACTCTTATTTTCGCCGAGGTTGGAATCTTTAACGCAGTCCTCAAGTCTTGCCCTTCTCTCGAAGTTCTTGTAATAGATATCGATTGCAACAAACAAAGAGGTCTTCTGAAAGGTGAGAACCCCAACTTAAAGTTCTTGTATCTATCATGTTATGAAATTGATGGCATTGAAGTGACTTCACCAAATCTGGACATCCTCGGCATCGGAGATCTCTCATGTAAGATAGAGAACGTCATCATTGCGAATCATAGGCTCCAGTTTCACATAAACTATTGGGCTACAAGAAAATTATATGCTCACATCAGCTATAGTATATCATGCCCCGATCATGTATATATATATATTTTTTTTTCTTTTGCATTCAATTGTATTTTTATATAGAAATAAATGATGGTAATCTATACTCAGGGCCGTGCCTTCCGTTGTACAAAAGAAACCTTCGCTACGGCCACAAAATTTTGAAAAAAACTCAGGAGGCTTTGTTTATTATATGTCTTAGTCTTAAGTTTTCAATTTACTTAGTAAGCCCATTAGCCCAAATGCCCAATATAAGTTACATTTATGTGTAAGTGACAATAAAATTATAGAAACAAAAGTAAAAATAGAAAAACGCAAAGAAACTAAAACAGAACAAACTACAAAGCATTAAAAAAGTTTTAAATTAGGGTAAACAATTATATGACTCACTTTTCTCTCGCCGTTCACGTTTCCAGAATTTGGCTTTGAGTGAGTTCATCAAATATCGTTATTAGAGTAAGTTTGCTTTCTTATCTATTCGATTTATCTGCTTTTATTTAGTTCTCAAATCTTAATAATTCATTCCTATTGCAGTTTTGTTCCAAATTTCAGATGTCACCAAACACAAGAAACCAACCGTCAGGAGGAGAGAAAAACAAAAGAAAAAAAAGAGAAGAAGAGTCAACAAAATCTCAAACGGATGCATTATTCAGGTATTTCAAAAAATCTGAAACTTTTGATGAATCTATGAAAATTGGTGATGAACGACATGATGCTACTGGGGATGATAGAATGGATGAGAATATGACTGAGTCTGGTAGAGAAGAAGCAGTTTTTGAGCCAGAAAATATGAATGCAGACTATGCAGTGAATGGTGAAGAAGATTTGAATGTAAGAGATGATGAGAATGAGAATAATGATGAGAAAAGTGATGATCCTACAAAGCGTAAAGGATATTTTGATATGTATGATCCTGGAAATTGGGAAAACGTCGGAAAAGGATGGAATGAATGGAGAGATTTTATGGTTGTACATGGTCCAACAAAAAGGCTACCAGTTGATTATGACTTTCCCAAAGATGGTGTTAAAAGACATTTTTCGCATTTGTATTATACAAGACAAATGAGTGATGGACAAAAACAAGATCGTCGTTGGCTAGTTTATTCGAAAGCAGTAAACAAGATCTTTTGTTTTTGCTGTAAATTGTTCAAGCAGAATGAAAAAAGTCAATTGACATCCACGGGGTTCAGTGATTGGAGAAATATTTTGAAAAGGCTTAGAGAGCATGAATCTAACCGTGATCATCTTTTGTGCATGACGAAGTGGGTGGAATTAGAACTCAGGCTGCAGAAAAATCAAACTATTGATAAGTATGCTCAAGATGAAATTAATAAGGAGAGAGTTCACTGGAGGCAAGTGTTGCTTAGGATAATTTCCGTGGTAAAAACTCTTGCTAAACAAAATCTAGCGTTTCGTGGAAGTAACGAGAATATTGGAGAAGAAGGTTGTGGAAATTTCTTGAGTTTTATTGAGATGATTGCTGATTTTGATCCGGTGATGATTGAACATCTGAGAAGATATAAAGAAGGTGAATCTCGTTCTCATTATCTTAGCAACAAAATTCAAAATGAGTTGATAGCTTTATTAGCTAATGAGATAAAGGTGATGATTATCAATAAAATAAAAGGTGCAAAGTTCTTTTCAGTCATTCTTGATTGCACTCCAGATATAAGCCATCATGAACAAATGACTGTTGTTGTCCGATGTGTAGATGTTTCAACAACTTCAACTAAGATCGAAGAATTTTTTCTGACATTCTTGAAAGTTGATGATACATCTGGAGAAGGACTTTTTCGTGAGCTTCAAGATGTGTTGGTTGCTTTTGACTTGAAAATTGACGATGTGAGGGGGCAAGGTTATGATAATGGTTCTAATATGAAAGGAAAGCATAAAGGAGTACAGAAAAGATTTCTTGAAATGAATCCAAGGGCGTTTTATACACCATGTAGTTGTCACAGTTTGAATCTTGCACTTTGTGATATGGCAACGACTTCTTCAAAAGCAATCTCGTTTTTTGGGATTATTCAGCGTACTTACTGCTTTTTTTCAGCTTCAAATAAGCGGTGGAAAATATTTGAAGATCATGTGGATGGCTTGACACTTAAGCCTTTGTCACATACTCGCTGGGAAAGTCATACTGAAAGTGTTAAGGCAATAAGATTTCAGGCTCCTAAAATCATGAGTGCTTTAATTTACATTGCTGAAAATAGTGAAGATCCGCAGGAACAGAGCGACGCTGAATGTCTTGCAACAAGTGAAACACATGGAATTGGAAGTTTTGAGTTCTTGGTTTCCATGGTTATATGGTATGATCTTCTATTTGTGGTTAACATTGTCAGTAAGAGTTTGCAGTCTGAAGACATGGACATTGATGTAGCTATTGCTCAATTAAAGGGGTTGGTTTCTTATTTTCAAAAGTATAGAGATTCAGGCTTTGAGAAAGCAAAATTGGCAGCTAAGGAAATAGCTAAATCTATGGAGATTGAGGCTGTATTCCCCCAAAAAGCAAAGCGTGTCATTAAGAGAAAAATACATTATGGTGAAGAAGCACATAATGCTGAAGGAAGTGTGATATTATCACCAGAGGAGAGTTTTAGAATTTACTACTTCATCCAAATCATGGATCAAGCTCTATACTCTCTTGAGACAAGATTTGAACAATTCGAGAAGTATGAACAAATATTTGGGTTTTTGTTCGATTTGAAGAAGTTGCAGTCAGCGAGTGATGATAGTTTGATGGCATCTTGTATCAACCTTGAAAAGTCTTTGACCCATGGAAAGCATTCAGATATTATCGGTAATGATCTCTTTTCTGAACTAAAAATTCTAAGAGAAGCCTTACCTAAAGAAGTTAAGAAGCCTATTGAAGTGTTAGACTTTTTGAAGAAAGTCGAGGAGTTTTATCACAATTCATGGATCGCTTATCGAATATTGTTAACGATTCCAGTCTCGGTTGCATCAGCTGAGAGAAGTTTTTCAAAGTTGAAGTTGATAAAATCTTATCTTCGCTCGAGTATGTCACAAGAAAGATTGAGTGACTTGGCTATCTTATCTATTGAAAGAGAGTTGGTTAGAAAAGTTGAATTTGAAGGTTTGGTTAATGAGTTTATGGGGAAAAAAGGAAGAAGGATTATGTTTTGAACTACTTTTTATTTATTTATTTCTTTGTCATATGACAATACTTTTTTTTTTTTTTATGGTAGACCTTTTTTGTTCTTGTTGAGGTTTGTTTTTTTAGACTCTTTTACTTTTATGAATTTGGATTTTTTTGTTTAGTCGCCTATGACAACAATTTAGCCTGGCACGGCTCTGTCTATACTTAATTTGACATCTTTGACATGTTATTTATGAATCTAAGGAGAAAAAGAGCATTGGACATGAATTCCTGATGAGTGAATCCCGTGACTTTATAAGAAAATAAGCATCCATGTCAGTAAGTGTAGACTTGGCAAATACAAAAGAAGTTGAGATGCTACAAGAAATTTTAGCTGCATGCCCTGGAGAAATGGAAGAACTAGAGATCTTATTCAAGGTACGTTCATTTCATGTTTTGAATAATAATTGGATGGATATAATTACCCATGCATGTTTCTTTTTTTCTTTTCATAACGTTTATATCTAAATGTCCGATTCATGAGTTTTTTAATTTTTCTTTCTTTTGCATATATAGAAAAGCAAAGCTCCGAGGGAAGGAGTTGAGACTTCTGTTGGAAGAACACAGAAGAAGGTTTGGGAAGAGACAAAACCGTTTTCGGAAGCTCACTTCAGTGCATATACTATATGGCTGTCTAACTTTAGCGGTTCAAAAGAAGAGTTTACGTTAGCCTCGCGTTTGATAACGCAAGGAATGGTAATCATGACTATGCTAATCAAACCATCATCGTTTTCTCCAAGTAACAAGTTGGAGATAGAGGGGGCAGTGGCCAACCTAAAGGAACTTCCGAAAGGTCACAGAGAGCTCGATATCAAAATGGTCTGATGAAATTTGGTTTGAATCCATAGCCATTTGTAATGTGGAAACTGAAAACCCTTTACAATCTGTTTTTTTTTAATTTGGAAATTATATATGTGGTTTCAAGAATTGCTTTTGGTATTTCTTTTTAGGTTTGAGACGTTAGGGTTATAATATGTATCAATTTTCTTATATATTATCTGAATGTCTTGTTGAGTTATTATCTCATTGTCGAGTTCTAGTCTTGGTCAATGACTCAATGCTTTTACACAAAGGGATTATGATAATAGTTGGATGGATAGAATTAGGCATGTTTCTGTTTTTCATAACGTTTGCTTGTAAGCAATACATACCTAGTTATCTAAATGTCCGATACATGACTTTTTCCTTGTTCTTTTGCATATATAGAAAAGCAATGCTCCGAGGAAAGAAGTTGAGACTAAACCGTTTTGGGAAGAGACCAAACCGTTTTCTGACGCTAACTTCAGTGCATATATTGTATGGCTGTCTAACTTTAGCGGTTCAAACGAAGAGTTTACGTTAGCCTCGCGTTTGATAACGCAAGGAATGGTAATGATGACTATGATAATCAAACCGTCGTCGTTTTTTCCAAGTAACAAGTTGAAGATAGAGGGTATAGTGGCCAACCTAAAGGAACTTCGAAAAGGTCACAGAGAGCTCGATATCATAATGGTCTGATGAAATTTATGTTTGAATCCAGCCATTCGTAATGGAAAGAGAAGTCCCTTTACATTTTTTTTTTAATTGGAATTATATATGTGGTTTCAAGAATTGCTTTTGGTATTTTTTATTATGGTTGAGACGTTTGGGATCTAATATGTTTTAAATTTCATATTATCTGAATGTCTTGTTGAGTTATTATTTCATTGTCAAGTTCTTTTATAAGGATTTTGAAATAAGGAGTTGAAAAAATGGTAGGTAATGCCGTAATAGTTAGGCATAATATAAACATATATAGAGAACATTTCAATTGTGCTAAAATGAATTCGTCATTTAAAAACATATTTTTGTATCAAAATATATAAAAACGGTAGAAAAACAAAGAATTTGCCGATAACCAAAATTAATTAACGAAACCTTTAAACAACTCAACTAACATTGTTACTGAAAATGTGGCCTTAAACAACTCGTACGGAGCCATGCCTTTTTTCCATTATGGGAGCCATGAATCCTTGAGAGTTGGAATGTTTTTTTTTTTTTTTGCTAAGTAGGAATGTCTGAATTGACAGGCTGTTGAACTTCGACGACAAAGTGACAACTCTTCGCTTGTATATATAATATAACTCGTAAACATTAAACTTACTCATGTACTGTATGCTTTTGTATTATTATTATTATGATTATTGATTGGCAAAAACTCACTGATACAACAATCTCTCTTTGGAATGATCACATAACAAAAATCAAGTGCATGAGAAAGAAAGTAATTAAGAAAAACGAAAATAGTACACAAGGTAAATTTTCTGAAACTTGAACATTCATTTGCCATCACAAGGTGCAACAAATGAGTCAATTGGATCAAAGATATTCCCTAGAACAAGTTCAAGATGTGGTTAAAAAAGTGTGCGATATGTCGACTTATGCATAATATGTGCTATAAATTGAAACAAATTGATGCCTTCTACAGCTGATGAATTGGATAGGAAGACCGTTTTTCTACAACATGCTTGTGCCCGTCATGAAAAAGTATTAATTACTAGTTTTCTCATATTTTTATCAAATCTTTTAAGAAAAATTATGGTTTGATTGTGGGTTTATTTTGTAGGTATGTGAATGGGCTTGTAGGTATTTTGTATCATCTGTTCATAAAACCAGAGATCAAGACTCCTTCCGGTCTAAAAGCTCGTCATGTGTTGACCAGTTATTACAAAAGCCAGCAATTCAAGAACAGACCTTTCAACAAATACAATGTCATCACTAGCCCTAGACGAAGGCATCGGCCCAATACCGAAAAAATGGAAAGGAACTTGCGCAGGAGGAACTAATTTCACATGCAACAAGTAAACAACATTTTCTCATTTCCTCTTCAATTTTCTTGCGTGACAAGAAAGGATCAACAGATAGAGATTAGTTACTCTAATCCATATTGTACAGGAAGGTGATTGGAGCGCGACACTATGTGCAGGACTCGGCAAGGGACAGTACCGCTCACGGATCACACGCGGCTTCAACAGCAGCCGGAAACAAAGTAAAAGGAGCGAGTGTGAACGGTGTGGCAGAAGGAACAGCAAGAGGCGGTGTGCGGTGTGCCTTTAGGTAGAATTGCTGTTTACAAAGTTTGCGAGCCAGCAGGTTGCAACGCCGAAAGAATCTTGGCTGCGTTTGATGATGCTATAGCCGATGGTGTCGATGTTATAACCATTTCCATTGGAGGAGGTGTTACTAAAGTCGATATTGACCCTATCGCTATTGGATCATTTCACGCGATGACCAAAAGGATTGTTACCACGATAGCTATCGGGAATGACGGATCTAAACTTGTAAAAGCGTCTAACCTTGCACCGTGGATGATGATATCCGTGGCTGCCGGTACAACTGATCGTAAATTTGTTACTAATGTTGTTAATGGAGATGGCAAGACGGTACATGTAAGAGGTTAATTAATTTTCTCTTGTTTTTGTTGATATATGAATGTGATTGTCGCCATCAATCATGGTGATTAAGTAATGAACATACATGGAAGATCAATCAATGACTTTGACTTAAAAGGAAAGAAGTATCCTTTAGCATACGGAAAAACTGCTTCAAACAATTGTACAGAGGAGCTAGCAAGGTAACCTGTAACTCAAGGAATCCATTGTGATGTAGCTTGTGACTCAAGAAACTATACCTATTGAAACCTCTTCTTTTTATTTATATATCTGTATTCTATGCTTAGGGGTTGCGATAGCTATTGCCTGAACACGGTGGAGGGAAAGATCGTTGTGTGCGATGTTCCAGATAATGTTACAGAACCTAAAGCAGCGGGTGCGGTTGGAGCCGGTCCGTCTCTAAATTTTTGTAAGCCTTAGGCCAAAAAAGTTTTTTGGGTTTTTTTATGGTATATAAAATTTTATTTTTTATTTTTTTGGCATTTTTTCCCAAATATATATATATTTTTTTTTTCTTAATTTTTGGATTTTTTTGGGCCTTTTTCTAAAATATATATATATATATATTATTTTTTCATAATTTTGGACTTTTTTTCCTCAAAAAAAAAAAAAAATGGGCCTAAGGCCTATGCCCCTTTCGCCATGGGGTAGAGCCGGGCCTGGGTTGGAGTAATCCTTCATGTAACTGATGTTGATTCTCCTGGTCTTGGTCCGATTCCGGTCGCAACCTTAGATGATACCAATTATGATGCATTCAGATATTACGTTCTCTCCTCACCGTAAGATTTGTTTTTCCATTAACATTCTTTGAGTAGACTCTATCAAGCAATGTATATTTAATTTAATACTTTTGGATATAAAACAGAAACCCACAAGGAACTATACTAAAGAGTGAGACAGTTAAAGATAACGATGCTCCGGTCGTTGCTTCCTTCTCTTCTCGTGGTCCAAACACTCTCTTTAGCGACATTTTGAAGGTACCACTCGAAACAACATTCACATAACTGTGTCATAATCTACATTTATTGGAATTTGGATCGATCAATGTCTTGACATTGTAAGGTTTACATATATGCAGCCTGATATAACGGCTCCAGGAGTGAAAATATTAGCAGCATATTCACCGTTGGCTCACACCGCACTTCCTGGACAAAGCGTGGATTACTATTTCATGAGCGGAACATCTATGGCGTGCCCTCATGTCGCAGGTGTAGCGGCTTATGTCAAGACATTCCATCCTGATTGGTCTGCTTCTGCTGTCAAAACTGCTATCATGACTACCGGTAATTATCAGTATCAAACCAATCTATTCCTTAAAGAAATAAATTAAGTGATATGAGACCCAAGTCGATCCTATTTGTGTTGTTGCAGCTTGGGCAATGAACGCTTCGAAAAATGCAGAAGCTGAGTTTGCATATGGATCAGGATATGTTAACCCTACAGTAGCAGTTGATCCAGGGCTTGTTTACGAACCAACTAAAGAGGATTACTTAAACATGCTCTGCTCTTTGGACTACTCATCTATAGGCATTAGTACCATCACAGGCGGTACCTTTACTTGTTCTGAAAAATCAAAGCTTAACATGAGAAATCTCAACTATCCTTCAATGGCAGCCAAAGTTTCAGCTTCATCATCTTCAGATATCACATTTTCAAGAACGGTCACCAATGTTGGGAACAAGGGATCCACTTACAAGGCAAAATTGTCTGGGGATCCTAAACTCAGCATCAAGATTGAGCCAGAGAAGCTCTCTTTCAAATCGGTAGGGGAGAAAAAGTCTTTCACCGTTACAGTCTCTGGCAAGAGTCTTGCGGGTATTTCTGGTATTGTGTCTGCGTCTCTGTTTTGGTCGGATGGATCACACAATGTGAGAAGTCCTATTGTTGTGTATACTTAGGCATCAACCCCAAACTCAAGACAATAAAAAGTATTTGATGTTATGATCTGTGTTCTATTCTCTTCTCGATATTATAATTCAGTTTCTTTTAGTAAGAAGGGGTTCTGTTAACGATTACATTTCCTAATTATCACCCTTTGCCCGGAAACATCCCCTCCATGAATTCGTCGAAGTTTTCATCATCCTTGCCTTCTCTATCATCCCGACCCTCCAACTTGGACTTGCTCTTTTTCCCTGCCATTATGACCACAAATTTATAATACATAACCTTGTCTAAATGAACGATGATATAGCATCGCTTCAATAGAATCGACCAACAATATATTTAACTTTGTAAATTCCACACCTTTTCTCCTCTCCTCTTCATCTGTGTCATCTTCACTGCATGATCGATACCTGAATTGCAGATACGTATTTAAGCATAATGTAATACCAAAACAGGAAACTATGCCTTAATTGTAACATGACGGCAATCTCTTTATCGATACCGTTTTCGTTTCTGCTTTTTCTTCTCTTTACTGTCTGATTTTTCACCCTCCTTTCTTCTTTTGTAGTAAATCTTCTCCGCACATCTAGTGCCAAAAAAGTTTGATATAGAAAGAAAAGGAAAAGAGGGCTGTCAAGCTTTATTGAGACCAAGTAAGTGTTATACAAAAGCATAGAAACAAAATAGTCCAGGATGCAAGTATGGTCATGGTTATAGGTATTCAATTTCCAAAACCACCACAAATTCTACTCAGAATGCAGATAAGAAATAGAGATGAACAAGCTGTACAATGAGTGCCTACCTCTCACAAGCTACGAGTTTTACAAGGGCTTGCTTGTATTCTCCAGCTTCATGATACACAAAATTCACCTGCAAGTTCAACAAGCTCAGTGAAATAATCCGACCCACAAACACAAACATCAGAACAGAAATTGAGAAAATCGCTAAAGATACATGCCTCATAGCTTGTTAACCCTTCCTTTTCATCACACTGTTTGCTCCCACACAAAAACTGCCCTGACAGAAAGCAGTTGCTTTTACATTCAAAACTCTTATCGTAGCTACTTCAAAAGAAATGAAAGGAAAATAGGTTTTAAGCAAATATTAACCTTTCCCTGACATTACTTCCTTTTCCGTTCTCCATCTTAAACCCATCTACAAACATTCAAAATACGTCAAATGAACAAAAGTAATACAGGAATCTACTAGAGCAGTAGTATCCATACACCAGATTTTACCTTACCAGTCTTGTATCTTGACATGTCAGCTATACAGTATCTTCAATCAGTCAAGGAGATAGACATGTACTCTCATCCCCACTCCCGTAAAATAGTACTTGTAAGTTGTAACTAAGTTATCTAACGGGTGTTAATGTAACCGAACCAGCACGATGTTTTAAAGGATACTCTTTAAAAAGCTTATTATGGTATCGCTTTACCAGTCTTTGCTCCCAAGAAGGGTTCAGATCATCTTCCTCAGAACGTATAAACCTTTGAAAGAAAAACCCAAAAATTAAGACAAAACATACAACGAAGTATTCAAGAGATCAGAAGATACAAAAAACCTGGGTTTTAAATAGCGCATAGCGCCCTAAAGCGACAAGGGGCTCGCTTAGTGCTTAGCGCTATAGCGATCGCTATGGATAGCCTTACGCTGTTTTTTTTTTTTTTAATTATAAAGCGATATCACAATCCGCCGACACCTTCTCCGGCGTCGGGGACTTTCCTGGATGATGACGAATCGTCGGTTTCCTGTGTCGATGACCTAGGCGGCGTTGGCTCGATGGATTCCACGTGTCGGCGTTGGTTTACACGTGTAAGCAGCGTCGCCGATTTGTATGACCTAGGCGGTCTGAGACACAGCAATGTTCAATTACTGTCAATATCTCCGGGAATTTCTCATTTGCTGAGAACTCGACAATTATCGTCGGAATCTTCCGAGATTCGACGACATATGGTTAACCTGTTTCTATGGTTAGCAACTAGAAATAACGAGAAATACATAAAGTGATCGCTTCCGTCGCTCCTTGCTTCACCGCAAAAGCGGTTTCAGGCGGTAAAAGCGGTCGCTCTCTGTAAATCGCTCTGCTACTGTGTACTGAGGCGTCGAAGCCATCGCTTCACGTCGCTCCGCGCTATAGCGTTGAGAGCGGTCGCTATTTTAAACCCAGCAAAAAACAAAAACGCAAGAAACCTCTTTTTTATCATTCACAACCAAAGGCGAAGTAAAACAATATATGCTAACATTGGCGAATACCAAGTAAGATTCAACAACAAGAAAAGCTTGCTGATTCATCAAAGCATGCATCTTTAAACTCGCAAACATTCCAACACCAAAACATATTCAAAAACTGCACCATACCGGTATCCTTCTCTTAGAGTGTCGTGATCGGTTTTAACCGGCAGCTTGACTTCCGCTGGCTTGTCCTTCCCATAAAAACGAACTGCAAAGTGAAAAAAGCAAGAGATGAAACTACAAAAAAGCTGAGATAAATGATGAAACTCCTCAACTAGTAGCTACTTCAAGCTGTGTTTTAAAAGGCGCGCCTGAGGCGCGCCTAGGCGCAAGGCTCACCAAGGCTCAGCCTCTATCGCCTAGCATAGCTGGAGCGAGGCTCTGTCCCAAAGGCTCACTGGAGCGAGCGCCTTGCCATGGAGCGAGCCTGAGCCTAAGGCGCGCCTCAGCGGAAAAATGTAAACTTTCTCTAAATTTCATTCTGATATAATTTTATAGGTAAATTATACTTAAACCCAATATAATTTTATAGGTAAATTATACTTAAACCCAATAGATTTTGGAGGAGATGAGTTTGTGGATGATGATGATATGGATTTGTTAGCTTTTTGATACAAAGCTTTTTAATAAGTTGGGTTTGGTAACTTAGTGATAGCCGAGAGGATTCATTTAATTCCTGAAAAATGTTTGGAAACATTCTTATTTCTGATAAACAAGAATTATTGTCACTGTTTCTGTGTTGCATTAAGAAAGTAGCTGTATGTAGTACTATGTAACTCATGATTACCTCAGTGCGCCTCAGGTACCAAAGGCTCACGAGGCTCCGCGCCTAGGCTCAAGGCTCAGGCTCAAGACCTTGGAGCCTCAGTGCGCCTCACGCTATTTAAAACACAGACTTCAAGGCAAAAGGAACTATCTTCCCAATAGAAACCAAAAAAAGAAAAACATGTTAGGCTGACTGTAGCCTCCTTCCTAGCTCAGAGGAGAAGACTGTTCATCAACCAGTTTTGATTTGGGACATATGGATTTGGATAAATAGAAAGCTCACTTATTTACCCCAATTACCAAATTTTATTTTGTCCTCAAAAGCATTAAACCTAATATCGAGCTAACAATCAAAAGACAAATACAAACGCAAACGTTTACCATAGTCTTTCAGAAACTTCTTATGACGATCATAGGCATTAAGGCCACCAATGTGAGCTTGGTATTGCCTGCGGAGACGATTGAGCAATGAAATTAACAAAAGAGTAAGAACACGGAATCGGACGGATTCGAACACAATAGAGTAGAAAAAAATCAATTGGGAGATGGAACGAAGATTAACTGTTTCCGTTCTTCTCTGTCGTAGATTTCAGATCTGATAGTTGCCGAAGAAGCCATTGTCGCCGATGTCCGATGACACTCGTCGTAAACCTTAAATATCTGACTCCTCTCTTTTTCTCCGATTGCTCCAATTATTTATTAATAGGCTTGGGCCGTATGTACGATAGATATGGGCCTTTGTGGTGAAATTTAAATGGTTAAATTAGTATGGATTTCGGAACTTTAATTTGATTTGGAACGGATTCGAGATTTTACTATCTAAATTTTGGATTTCGGGTAATTTAACGAAGCGTTACTTGAAACAAATAGCGGTGTGACCGTGTCCAAGTGGTCCAACCCATTATAGATTCATTTTTTTTTCGGACCGCAATGGGCTGGCTTGTCGCGGGATGCGGACGAGAAATGTATGTCCAGACCTACACCTTTCTGATGAACATATTCACGTGTTACTATAAGAGGAGATGTCGACTTGTCTTTGCTGTCATACGCATCAAACATAATTCGTGCAAATTTTTCATCTTCTTTTTACAAGAACTCATGTCAAGTTTTTCAAAGGAAAGTTATGCAAGTGTTAGTATCAACCGTGGATCAAAAATTGTTGTCATTGCAAAAATGTCACTAACTTCTTCCCAATACTTTTGAAACTTCTCTTTCATCGGTTCAACCATTGCTTTCACAATCTCATATCTACTTGTTTTGATCACTTTGATCCAATTTTGGACCATCCAAACCTGCATGAAATACAAGTTAGAAGTTGGATATGTCGAACTTGACATAAACCGAGTGATCTCATCAAATGGCTCAAAAAAATCACAAATATCATTGGCTCGATTCCATTCTTCATCTGTAGGATTAAACTTGTAGTTTTTCCCATCAATCACTTTAAGATTACAAAAAGCAGCACGATACTTGATAGCACTATCAAGCATTTTGTAAGTTGAATTTCAACTTGTTTTCACATCCAATAGAAAACCAGCCTTCAGGTTTATACCCACATATTCCACGCATTTTGTAAACAATATCTCACGCGATTCAGAGGCTTGAACATACTTGATACTATCTCTGATTTTTTTCAAGGAATCGCCAATCACTTTCAGCTCGTCTTGAACAATAAGGTTGAATATATGAGTTGAACATCTAACATGAAAAAAATCCTCTCCACGCGGCAAATAATTCCGCAAAACAAGCTGAGGTTTCAAAATATCTTGCATGGAATCATTGCTAGTAGCGTTGTCTAATGTGATGGAAAACACTTTTTTCAATTCTACATTCTTTCCATGACTCAAGAAGCTGCATTGCTAAATGCATACATGTATGTGGTGGTGGAAGAGCAAAAAATTCTAGGATTTTGTTGTTCAGATTCCAGTTTATGTCGATGTAATGTCCAATGAGATACATGTAGCCTTCATGTGTGATTGCGGACCACAAATCAGAGGTGAAGCTAATACGTTCAGGAAGATGATCTAATTCCCTCTTTTCTTACTTTATGGATATATGTCTTTGTGTGCGTGCATATACACACATATAAACTAGATGTCTCGTTCTCATAAAACCGGTACACATCTGATGTGGCTATGTTGTGGCTAATAAACCTCACATTAACATTCAAGTAATTCCAAACTGTTCTAACTCTTTCATACTCAACGTAAAAAAATGGCAGATCATGATGAATAATAGACTTAGCTACCATCTCACGAAAAACAAAGTGATCAATTTTTCTAGCTTGTAGTTTAGTCTCTGTATTGATCATCATTTTTACCAACATCACCACTTCTGGGCATAAGAGTGCATCTCAGACGATGCCTTCTTAAACAATTAGTATCGTTCTTGTGGGAGTCATGCACATATTTTATCTTGCAATGCTTGCATTGTGCTTTTTGCGAGCTGTCTTTCTGAATAATCACTACAAAATCACTTCCACACATTTGGGTACTGCCTACCTTGCCTTTTCTTTTTCTGATCCGATGACAATCCTTTGTCATCAACATTTAATTCATCTTCAGACTCAACATTTTTTTTCTTATTCGCCTGATTTGACTTAGTCTCAAACACTTTTTTCTTCCTCTTATTCAGCTGAGATGTGCTTCCTTTACCATTATCCACTTCAGCTTCAAATTTATTTCTCTTTCAAGGTTCAGGGGAGATTCCTTTTTCAGCATCATCTTCAAACACTTATTTGTTTTCTTATTCAATTGAGATTAGGGCTGGGCAAAATATTCGTTAAAACCGCTTCGATTCGGTATTCGTGCTGATTCGATCCGAAAAATCCGGATATCCGTAAGGTTTCGGAGCAAAACAAATAGTAAAATATAGTATCCGTCAAAAACAAAAAAAATCACAAATATCATTTTGAAAAATGACGGATATCCTCTCCGATCCGTATGTTTATAACTATATATTCATATATGTAATTATGTATATAAATATTTTTCTCTTGAGACACATTCATTATGGTTAATTTAACCCATAAAAAAATGGACAGAATGGGCTTACTAATCAATTTTTGCTAAGTATCAGCCCAAAATGGATTAGGTCAAATCTTTTATTCATCAATAAATAGAAAAGTCACTTTCCAGTTTCCATCGCCTCCTTTCTTTTCCATCTTTAACTCTTGACTGCTAGTGCTTAGTGCTTACATAAGAAATCTAGTTGCTCTCAGCCTCTCACATTTGCCTTCAATCGCCAACGTAGCAAGTAAAAAGAAACCTATCAACTCTTAGATGTTTATGCCAAATATGTTTTGATTTATTAAGAGTTTCTGAACTTTTTTTGTTTCTCATTTAACTTTCTTATGTGTCGCGTTTTGTTCTTTGTAGATGGCAGATAAAGAAAAACCAAGTGGTTCTGCTCCTAAAACAGAAACAAGAGGTGAAAATCCAAAGGTACAGCAAAAGCAAAAATCTCCCGTGTGGCCTCATTTTGTTAAGATGGAATCAGGACTCAAAGCTGTGTGTAATTATTGTTCTGCCGCTATTTCATGTCGAACCGCTTCTGGCCCGACGATTAGTAATATGCTCAATCATCTGAAAATGTGCAAGCAATATAGAAATCTTGGGGGTTAATGAAGAGGATACTGTAAACCAAGGTAAACGGGTGAAACAATCAACTATGTTTCATCGCAGTGGGGTTGCTCATGATACATATGTTATTCTTTCATTTCTTGCATATAATAAAGATGATTGCCGCCGTGCTTTGGTTAGGATGATTATAAAAGATGAACTGCCTTTTAGATTTGTGGAGCGAGAGGGTTTTTAGGATTTTGTAAGGGTAATGCAGCCACATTTTACTATTCCTTCACGTAGGACTGTGACTAGAGATTGCATAGTTTTGTTTGAGGCAGAAAGAGAACAGCTAAATAAATGGTTTAAAAAAATTTCTGGAAGTGTTAGTCTTACCACAGACACATGGTCTTCTTGTCAGGATCTGAATTATATGTGCTTGACTGCTCATTTCATAGATTCTGATTGGAAACTACACAAGAAGATACTAAACTTTTGCCAAATTTCAAGCCATTCAGGTGAAATGATTGGAAGAACAATTGAAAGGTGTTTGTTGTTTTGGGGGATTGACAAAGTTTTCACTATTACAATGGATAACGCAAGTTCAAATGACTTGGGAGTTCGTTACATGCGAGCAAATCTTAGATCAAGAGGAGGTTGTGTGTTAGATGGGTAGTTTCTTCATATGCGGTGTGGTGCTCATATATTAAGTTTGGTTGTTAAAGGCGGATTAAAGGATGTAGCAATTCCGATTTCTCGGATCCGTTCGGCTATTCGTTATATAAGATCTTCTCCAGGTAGGTTGCTAAAATTTCAGGAATGTTTGGAACAATTGAAGCTTCCTACAAATTGTGGTGTTTGCTTGGATGTGGAAACAAGATGGAACTCAACTTTTTTGATGTTGGATTCTGCTCTTAAGGTAAGGAAAGCTTTTGATTTACTGCAATTAAAAGACAAAGCCTATATAGCTGAAATGGGTAATAGTTTGCTGGATGATGATGACTGGTCTTATGATGAGGGTCTTATTCCATTCTTGCGATCATTTTATGAGACAACTTTGAAGATATCAGGATCTCTTTACATCACATCAAATGTTTACATGAAAGAGATATTTGGTTTGTCTTTGCTTATAATGAAGATGGGTATGGATGATGATATATCCATAAGAGATATGTCGGTCAAGATAAGGAAAAAATATGACAAGTATTGGGGAAACTTTGATAACATGAACATGATTATCTTTGTTGCTACTTTACTTGATCCTAGGTACAAGATGCAGTGGGTCAGTTGGTTGATTGACGAAATCTACTCAGTAGAAGATGCTAAATATTTACTGTCAAAGATTGATGATGCTTTAAAGAAGATGTTTGATTACTATCAGACCATCGTTCCTGAAAGTTTGGTGTCTTCTAGTAAAAGAGACGACAATATTGATGAAGTTAATGTTCGAAAGATTGGGAAGATTGGTTCTTGGATGAGTTCGATGTATAAGAAACACAAGGAAAGTAAAGCACATGAGCAACCAGAATCATAATTGAAAAGGTATTTGATGGACGATTGCGAAAATGATGAGGATGACAATTTTGATATTTTGAATTGGTGGAAGACTACAGGATCAAAGTATAAGATACGTTCTTTGATGGCAAAAGATGTACTTGTTGTTCCCGTATCGACGGTTGCATCAGAATCTGCTTTTAGTGCGTGAGGTCGTGTGCTTGATTCTTTCTGTAGTTCACTCACTCCAACTTTGGTTGAAGCTCTCATTTGCACTCAAGATTGGATTCGGCGTGAGAATCAAACTCTTGTTATAGAAGAAACGATGGATGATATTTTAGCACTAGAATCTGGTATGTTTTAACTTTGATATTTATTTTTCAATTGATTATTATATAATTCTAATTATTTCATCTTCTTAATTTTTTCAGAGATGGAGTCGGCAAAACTAACATCTAATCATATGGTTATCGATGATTGATTTTTAATTTAGGTTTGGTTAATAACATTATTAAGTTCATAATTTATTCTTATGTCGGTGTTTTTTTGGTTCTTTATTTGAATACGTTTTGTATGCAGGTTTTCAATTTGAAGGAATACTTGGCGTTACGTGAAAGTTTTTGGATCTAATCGAAGAAGATAATTAATTGTTATGTTTTGTGTTGATAAGTTCATCTGATCATCTGATATTTTGTTCCCACAATGTTAATATTAGTGGCATCGATTGCCGATTGGGTTTACTTTTTGGAACTTAGTTTGAAGGCTTATTGTAGGTAGACATGTATAATATTCTAATATTTATGGATTATTGTATGAATTAAGTTTTTTTTTTATCTTTCACGGAGCGGAGCAAATTGCCGCGGATATCTATAAAAATTTTGGATATCCGTAAATTTTCGGATCGAAACGAATCATAAAACCAAATATTCGGACGGAGCGGAGCGGATAACAAATACATCAAAATTCAAGTATTTGCTCCGTTCCCACCCCTAGTTGAGATGACTTTCATTTGCTATCATCATATGTAGCCTCAAACATTTTTTTCTTCCTCTTATTCAGCTGAGATGTTCTTCCTTTGCCATCATCCACTTCAACCACAAATTGATTTATGGTTCATGGGAGATTCCTTTTTCAACATCATCATATTCTTCCTCATTCTTGTTCAGCGTTTAGAGCTTCAACAATTCTTACGATTGTAAGTGGCAGAAATCTTCTGAGTTTTGTCAATAATAAGTTAAGAACATAATTTGTAACACAACAAGTAACATCAAGTAATATTATGAATCTTTATCTATGTTTAATGAATTGTAAATCAACTAATACTATGAATTAAACGACATATTCAGATGATGAATCAAAGCACATATGAATGAATGAATCAAATCACATATGAATGAAACCACATATGAATGAAATTTACCACGCCCATTATTCACGACTCACAAACGCCTTCAACCTCTCTCTCTCTCTTAGACTCTCAGTTTTGAGATTCAGCCGAGGATCGAGATAAAAATCCAGAGGATGCTAACTCGCCAAGGATCATCCGTCGATGTAGCTTGAAATCGTGAATCACTGATGTTGGATATATATATATATATATATAAAATATACTAAACAATACTATACAAGAGATTATGTTTAGATAGTTGGCTATCCACTTTGATAGTTGTTTATCCACTTTGATAATTGTCTATCAAGTAGTAGTCTATCTAGTTAGTTGAATAGTTGTCTATCTACTAGATATTCAGTTGTCTACCCAGTTGAAAATTTGGATTTATCTATACATTTATCGTATTATAATATTATTAGTCAGTTGGAAAGTGTGGTATCTAAGACATAATTTTATATTCTTTGTTTTGAAATTGATAGACGGATCAATCTGCTGTGATTGTGAAAAATCACATTAAGAAGCATGCATCGAAACTTTAATACGGAATTGAATAAATCTTCCTCATCATCTCCTTCGAAATCGCATTTACGAAAACAATTTCAACCCAATCCAATTTTTTTTTCAATTTCTACAAGAAATCTTCATTTTTTGCGGTCTAGACCGCAAAACCCACCAAACCGTAACGAGGATACCTGCAAAACCTGTAATTCGTACGGATGCGAGGCCCACTATTTCATGGACACATACAAATATGTCCCGGCCTGCCCCGTAGCAGTCCTAGTTGGGTCCAACCCGCGGGTTACGGCCCGTATTGACACCTCTAGAAACAACTATGGAGATTAATTCAACATCTTAAATCGCTATCAAATCGTTGTATATTCTTGAGATATCCATAAGAACTTGACAAGAACTAAGGAGTCTTATCGTTGTGTAGTCAAATGTTTTAATAAATCCATCAAATATATGAGAGAAACTAGGTATTTGTCAAACGAAATTAAAATCTGGACAGAAACTGACAATAACACCCAAACTCGATGAAACCTAATATAGGACACTGAGTGGAGTAAGAAGAAGAATACTGAAACGTCTAATATAGGGGTAAGACTCTAAAAATTATAAATCACAAGCTATGACTACAAACAGCTCCCTGTAAGTTAAGAAGAGCTGTCAAAGAAGCTTTAAACCAACCATAGTAATAACCTGATGTGTTTGTGTAACAACCTTCATCTTATTACACAAGATGTGTTTGTGTAATAACCTTCATCTCTCACTTCTTTTTCTACCTTGAATATCTCAGTATCATTGAAACCTGTACACATTCATTTCAACTTTTATTTAAACCTCCATCTTAGAAAAAAATAAAAAATGAAACAGATTGTGTGAGGATGCTGAATCTTATTACCTGAGCCCAAGTCATCAGTTTCATCGATGATCGGTGCTACTTGTGTCCTCTTAATTGACTCGAGCGACTTCCAGTCCGAGCTTCCATTTTCTTCTACACAAGCTGTGTCTGAGGAAACCCATTCTTTAAGAACATCCATCCTCCTGTGTGATAACGGGTCTAATGTGTCATCCCCGCTTTCAGGATCCCTAGAGGAGACAGAGAACCGTTAGTTCTATTTGTTTTTACTCCCTGGAAACAAAGGTTTTGGCTGGCAAAAGGGCAAGATTTACGACTTACAGTTGTCTGAGGCGCATGTTGTACTGAACAAATACAAGATCGCTGAGCCTTTTTTGCTCAATGGAGTTCTTTGATTGGTATATTTGTTCGACCGGTATCTGGTTTCTCCTGCAGCCAACTGATGAACTGCACGTCTGACTAAGAATGCGTATCGCAAAACGTGAGAGGTTCAAGCAGCTTTCTCCATATGTAGACCACCACTCAGCTAACAACCAAGCATGTAAAGAGAGAGAGGGTCAAGTGACAGAAGTACAAGCGAAAAAATTACACAAGAAAATTAAGGAATATTGACCGTACCAGGAAGCATTGTGTCCCGAGCTCTGATTGCCAAGTTCCTTCCAAAAACTCCGACAGCATTTTTGTACGAGTTTAACTCCTTGCTGATTTTATCTTGAATGTTGAGGTCAGGAACCAAATTCTCGATGCAATCGAGCACCGCTGGAATGATTTCACTACGCATTTCTTCGCTGGCGTTATAGAAGAATTTCGGGTTAAGAAAGAAACCAGCAGCGTGAATAGGAATATGATGTTGAGGCTCCCACCATTGATCTATAATTCTCCAGTATATTATGTAATCCTCCCTATTAACCAGATGTGTCTTGATTGCGTCCTTTGCTCGGTACAATGCTGCATAGACATACCCCATTCCAGGCCTCTTTTCCGAACAAACTATTCTCAAAACCCGCAAAAGAGGACCCGTTAAATGGTTTACCAACACTAGTGCCTTCCAAAAGGCTTCATCAATGATAGCATTCATCGCCAATCCGCTTGGTTCTTTCGAATATGAACATTCATTCCACTCTGGTGAAGTAACCATCGCCTGCAGATTGGATTTGAGCTCGGCCATTCTACCCAATGTAGCAAAATCTGTGGCAGAAGTGCTAAATGCTGGTTGCAGGATATCATTGCCAGAAGTAAATTTCCTCATCAGATTCAAAACATCACTACGATTGTAAATGAATCGTGTGATAGCTCGAGCCTGTTCGATAATTTCGCTTATCCAGCCAAGTTTCCCAAACTCCTCAAGCATCTTATCTATGCAATCTGCAGCGCAAGGAACCCAATATAGTGAACGATACGTATGCATCAATTCTTTTCCAGCAGCAACGTAGTGATCTTCGCATTTTGTAATCACTTGAACCACATGTGTACTGCCAATTTCTTCAACCAGTTCCCTAAGTAGCTCAAACAGTTTATCAGCAGAAGATAGTATCTCAGACGCGTCCACGGATTTCAGAAAGACTACCTTTTCTGGACAGTAAACCAAAAAGTTAAGGACTTTAAGGCCTTTATCAGAGGTCATCTCCTCTACCAAAATGGAACAGCCTGTCCTCTTCCACATTGCTTTGCAGTCATCGATTTCTTTCGTAATTTCCTCTATGCAATTCTTCAGTATCCAACCTCGGAGGTCATCATGCGTGGGGGCAGATACACCAAATCCTCCAGATGCAATGGCATCGATCATCGGTTGGAAATTAGCAGAACTCACTGCATCGAAATCGGCTCCAATACCAAACAAAAACCTCCCGACCGCCATATGAAGTGTACTCTCCCTATCTCTAAAAGATGGGTGCACAATGTTCTTTACACTACTAATCGCCACGGGAATCAGATTGTCCATGTCTCTACCAATCAGGTCACTGTTGTTGCTCGGACCACCGTTGTTGTCGAAAGCATTCTTTTTACTCCTGTAAGTTCTCTGCTTTGTTCTGCTCCCCGACATGTTCTCGTTTTGCACAGCCACATCCGAGCTTCCCGGCGAAGTAAAACCGTTATCCACATCAGCCTGAACCACCATCGTCTCTCCTTCGCAAGGAGGCAAAGCAGCTACAGGCAAAGGTTCCTCCGAACTGCGGTTGCGTCTCTTTCTCTGGCGTCTGACGGTTCCATCAATGCACTGCTGCAAGAAGAGCCTAACGTCTCCAGGGACTTGGTCACAGATGGTGCCTTGTCCCTTTTTACCAGCAAGATGTTCCTTAACCCTGGTGATGCCGCCGCCTTTGAACATTTTCCGGCAGTAGAGGCACCTCATCTGTAGCCGGTCACCGTATTTGTAGATCTCACAGTGCTTCCACGCATTGTCTTGCTTCTGAGGTGTAAGAGCTACAGGTTCTAAATCCGAATCCATTCTACAGAGACATTGTAAATGATGATGAACAAATCTCAGGAGAAGATGAAAACTCAGGAATTCGTAAATAAAGCTTTTCTTTTTCGAAATTGAACGTAACGAAGAAGACAAAGCTCGCAGAAAAACGCTAAGATCATCTCAAATCCACAAAGGATTATTAAGAAGGAAGAAAACGAACCTTTTTTCCTGGTTTGTGGCCGGTTACGGAGAAACGGTTTCGCAAAAACAGACAAAATTCCGGTACACTGGTTTCGGTTCCGGAGAAGAGGAAGCTGGAATCGATCGGAGGAAAAAGATTCCGGAAGAACGGCGGAGAGAATCGGAGGAGGTATGCAATGTCGGAGAAAATCGACCCGGCTCGTTAGGGTTAAGAAGAAATAGGTTTGGCAGCTTTTTTTCTGGTTTATGGCCTATTCTCTACCAAACGCTTTATTTTGCTAAAATTCGTTTTCCGTTTCTCTTTTTTTTTTTTTTAATAATCCCTTAAATACGAAAACGACGTCGTTTGCTTTTAGGGATTAGCGTCGATCGTCTTCTTCGTCTCAGTATCTGATCTGGTTGCTTCAACGTACACCAGCACTAAGTTTGAAGATGACTTTTTCATTTACTTAAATCTCAAACGTCTTCTTGAAAACCCGTATCATAATCCACTTGACAGACATTTTGCTTTCGCTGAGGCATTTCGTCGAACAGTTAGACGACGACTTCCACCTAAAACTGCTATCTCCTGTGTTTTTCCATTGTTACCACTTCGAAGCCATTGAAAATGGATAAGCTTCTTGAGAATCATCAGTTCGCGACGCATGCTATCGCCGCCTCGGCCTCTGTCTCGCTAGGAACTGCTCTCGCTTACCCTCTGGATACCATTAAAACCATAATCCAGGTTTCTTCCTCTTCTTCTTCTTCATCAATTTACTTTTTTTCTATCACTTCGTTTCTCTGGGGATTGAAATTCGGCATTGAACTGCAGGTTGGTTCAGGACCCAGTAAGAAATTAAGTCCCTTTCAAGTCGTCAACAGAGTTTTCCGCTTCTCTGGCTATTCAGGTTTCAATCGTTTTCTAATTCTGCATCAGGCAAAATGAGAGATATCGTTGAATGTTTATGCCTTTCTTGGACAAAAATGCAGGTCTGTACAGTGGTCTTGGATGGTTAACTTTAGGAAGAATTTCAGGTGTTGGTGCAAGGTTCGGAGTCTATGAGATTCAAACAGCCTTCTACAAAGGTATTATGCAGATCCATCTCTCCTTTGTGTCTAATGTCAGATGATTCGATATTAGCTCTTCTGGTACTCAGCTCAAGAGCTTCAGTTGATTAGACAAGAACGCAATCCGTTGAAATGATATTGCCGTTGTTCATAGATTATGTTATATGTAGCAAATTGTGTTAGAATAAGTAGCAGAATTCAAATCTATTCATGGTTTTTATACTGAAAGTTGGTTCCTTTCATTCTTCGGACAATACCTGATGGTAGTATGAATTTGGTAGTTGAATTTACCTGATTTTACTCGAGCGGAGCTGTTTTCTTGAAGAATCTAAAGAGTAGTTCTTATATGAACTCCTTTTTGTTCCAGATGGTCGACATGATAGCTATGTGCAAGTCAGTGAAGCTTTCCTGGCTGGAATGGTGGGAGGTGCAGCAGAAACAGTGATGACTTCTCCATTTGAGCTAATCAAAGTCCGAAAACAAGTGACTGCTGCATCACGGGCTCCGCTGCTGCTACCGCTGTTGCAGAAACCGCACCGGTTTCACCCATGGTCACAAAATTGCTTAGAAGATACACTCTTGATGTAAAGTCATTGACACAAACCGTCAGTCTCTTATCCGTCTTAAACCACAAACACCCAAACATGACAGCCGCTTTGCAAGAGTACCCATGGATGATGACTGGAACAGGAAACCCGCCATCAGCCATGGATGTTAAGAGACCGCTCGATGTTGCATCACTTGAAGGATGGAGAGCTTTATGGAGGAATCTGCGTTCGGGTCTTGTAAGAGATTGTCTTTACGGAGGAGTATTCTTCTCGACATGGCAGTTTCTTCACGAGGCAATGGTCAGTTGGAAAGCAGTCGGAATGAATCCTTTGCCCAGGTACTTAAAACTCTGAATCCACTCGACTTTGATCCAATGTGCAGTGATTGTTTAATGATTTCTGCAAAAAAACTTGTTGAATTCACAGTTCTGAAGAAGAAGTGGGACCTTTATCTCCGGTAGCCATTAGCCTTGCCGCTGGGTTTTCCGGTGCCATTGCAGCTGCAGCATCACATAGCTTTGACACCGCAAGAACACGTGCACAGTGTGTAATATTGCCAAAGGTAAACAAAAGAATCCATTCACGGCTTTTTCACATTATCTTACAAAGCTCTGCTTTTCTCATTTCTTTGTGTTTGGTTTTTCTACTGATTTTTTGACAGTATACAGCAAAAGAGAGGAAGTTTCTGAGATGGAATAAACCTGGAAAGAGATTAGAGAGATGGACAGGAATCCATCCTACAGACAGAAATCTCTTGTTCCGAGGAATTGGGTTAAGGATGGCTCGAAGCTCTGTTGCATCGACAGTTATCGTTGGATGCTATTACTTAGCTGTCGATTTATTGGTTTCCAATTGAAAACAAAACAGACATCACACACAATCTTCAAAGCTCGACTGTTATCGTTGGAAGCTATTACTTAGCTGATTTTGTTGTCTTTTTTTTCGGTAGCATTCGATGTGATGCAATCAAAGAAGAAACATTCGTGATTATGTATCAATTATACTCGAGAGTTTTGTATCTCTGACATTAACAATTGAATAAATTACAGAATAATTGGTTGTATGCTTAATCACGAGGCTCTCTAATTTGCTTTCTTCTATTGAAACAAATTCTAAAGGAACAAGCTTCAAGACATTGTATCAGAATATTGCTATAAGAACATTTAAGGATTGAAAGTTTTTTTATGATTCATATTAAAAAAAAACCGTGATGGTGCCAAGATGATCAAGGATCTAACAAAATCAACTTCAAAGGAATCAAAGAGGTAATCAAAATGCATTAGAGAATCAAAATCCAGAATCGAAATTTCACAATCCAAAACAGGATCAACATTGTTCACCATAAGAAACTAAAAATACGCTGTAAAATCCAATACGAAAAGCAGCAACAACAAAAAAAAAAAGCTCAAAATTTCCTTAGAACCTGAGCTTGGTGAAGAACCATCTGTTCTTCCCGGTCTTGAAACGTTCCTCGAGCTTGGCCTTGGCTTCCTTGAGAGCTGCGATCTTCTTGTCCTTGGACTGAAGGGCGTCGAGCGTCGCGACTTCCTTGAGATCCACATCGAGAGTGTAACGAGTTGGCATCAGATGCTGGTAGTTAACGAGCTTGATGAAACACTTAACCTTAGATTTCTTCGCGGTCTTCTTCAACGAGTCCTTGCGGATGACCTTGCTCGGGTACTTCTTGAGTCCGGCGACGAGGCAGTGTCCGTAAGGACGCTCACGGTTTCCGTCGTCGAAGGCACGGATGATCACGGCCTTCTTCCCGGCGTATCGGCCTTGAAGGAGGATCACGGCCTTGTTCTGCTTCAAGAACTTCACCATTGTTTCTTCTTCACTTCTCTAGATCCCTCTCCTCCGATTTTCGTTCTCTCTATCGCCGCTAAAACGGCGGATTCGATGAAGAAATGTAGGTTTAAAGGAGGAGGAGAAAACAAAAACAAAACCTTAGCCCAGTAGAAATGCAGGCCCATTCTAATTTGGGCTTTACATTGTTATTACCTCCGGTCAATAATATATTTGTGCAGAAACTGTTTAAGGTATTACTAGATTTTCATTCACCCACGCGGGATATATTTTTATAGATTTATTAATATAATGTTTTCGGATCTTGAAAAACTCGGGATCCAGACAATAATTCGGTCCAAATATTAGTTCTAAAACCCGATACTATAAAATCTGGTAAAACTCGTAAAAACTCAGTAAATAACCGTGAACCATACATAATTGTTGACCCGGATGGATCATGGTTAAATAATTAATTATAGTGCAATCAAAGAGCTTTTTTATTGTTCTTATTGAGTCATTCCGATTTTATAATCTCGTACTTTATGATATTTTTTATTTATGAATAATACTTTATCAACTACAATAATAATTATTTTGTCGTTTAACATATATTTTTCAAACATATTTTAGAAATTTATTAGTTTTCATACTATATATATATATATATATATATATATATATATATATAATTTCACTAATTATTCATTGCGGTCGTAATGTATTGAATCGGATCAACCCACAGATCCGCTGACCCGAAGGACTCTATGGTTTGCTTTCCATGTCAGATTTTAAAACATTAATTTAATATATTAAAATAAATTTTTATAACATAGTTTTTTATGATTTAAGTTAAAATCAGAAAATTTAGCGAAATTTAAACAATTTTCGTTTGATATTTCCAACTTAAAAACTTTTAAATCTAATATGATTTAATATTTTTCTAAAAAATTATATTTTTTGATTTTTTCTATTGTCTACAAAATAATTCATGTTTGGAAATTTAATATTATTTATATTTATTTTATAAATTCATGTTTGGCAATTCTATAAATATTTTTTCTGATTTCTTCTTTAAGATTATTTATTTTTAATATATTAAATCAAAAAAATCTCAAAAATCTTTTATATGTTATCTAATAAAATATTTTAAACCACAGATTTTCAATACCACATCACACCCGTAAATATTTTATGAATATATTATATTTAAATTTATATATTACTAGAATAGGTCTCGGGTGATACGCGGATAAAAAAATATATATATTATAAAATTGATAATATGCTTAATTATGACATGTATAGTTAGATTTTAAATTAAAATCACGTTTAGTTATCCATGAATGATTCATATTACTCATAAATCTGATAAACGGTTCCTTTAAATGAATGAGAGGGTTCAAGAATTATCAAACACACGATAACAATTTTTTCTTTTAGATTTCTAGCTTCCCATTTTCGAATAATGCACACTATAGTACAACGATAGACCCTATTTTGATATAATTGATTCACAGTAAAATAGTTTTGATCAATTTTTTTGGTTTTAGAAGTCATGATTTGGTTGTTTAGAATTTGAATAAGAGA
This sequence comes from Eutrema japonicum, assembly GCA_030161315.1. Taxonomy (NCBI): domain Eukaryota; kingdom Viridiplantae; phylum Streptophyta; class Magnoliopsida; order Brassicales; family Brassicaceae; genus Eutrema; species Eutrema japonicum. The sequence continues at coordinate 19,768,758 of BSQW01000011.1, forward strand.
ACTATAAGATGGAAGTACACATTTAAAAATTAGAAAGATGTAGATTAGTATATAGAGTTTGGTCATGGTTGTATATTAATAATTTTTTTTTTTTAAGTTTTCTTTTGTCATAATGAAAAAGATTATAAACTTTGAAGAAAGATTATAAATTTTTCTTTTAAATTTAGAGTAGATTTATAATTTTCCTTTTTAAGTTTGGTCGTGGTTGTAGATTATAAACTTTTAAGTTTTTTGTCATTTTCCTTTATTATAAGTTTTTTTTACTTATTCTTTTTTTTTCTTTTTTTAAGATTTTCTTTTTTTAGTTTAACCTTTTTAATATTTATTTTAATTCATTTTTTACCTTTTTATTAAATTGGCATATGTCAATATCTAAATTTATCGTGACAAATATCACGATCTCGTGAGTGAGAATTATCTTACGTGTCACGCTTACATTGAGAGATCCAGCTTTATATAATAAGAATCCCAAATTCGAAATTATATTTATTTTTATATATTTATATTTGTAAAAATAAATTGGGATAATGTTAAAATAATTTTCAAACAGTTTTAAAAAAAAATATAGAGTGTTTGGATGCATATACTAAAAGTGTTTCTGTTTTAATAGAATAGATGTAATTAGATTTTAAACTCGTGCGTCCGTGCGGGATCTTTTTTTGTAATATATAAAATATGAAATGAAGAGTAAAAACTAATTTAAATGTTATTGATCAAAATATATTTAATTTGTAATTTTTAAGTTTATAATAGATTTAATAAATGTTTGGCAACATGTTTAATACATATTCGACAACATGTTCAAATTTGTTTTTAAATAAGAAGTATTTGGAAACATATTCCACAATTGCTCATGTTTAATAGTATAAATTTTTAGTTTTGATGAATTTTGCATCACCACGTGTTGCTTATATTAGATAGAAGAAACAAATAAATTATCACTTGGTTCTTTTGGGTGTGTTCTATGAGTACTTAGGCTCAACTTTACAAAAACAAAGCAATTTGATATATAAGATCGCTTCGCTCCGGTAATACAAAATTATACATACTAATGGGTGCAATAGTTCAATGATTTTTGAAACTTGGAACTGGCATAACCAAATTACTACCAAACACCATGATTAGTGTTTATGCCAAGTAATAGCCATTTTACTCTTACAAGACTTCGAGTACATTCAACATGTTGAGACACGTTCTACAACTAATACACGCTCTCACTTTTCTGTTTCTAGCGTGAGAGAGGATAAGATAGACACAACCAGGGGCAGTTGCCACCCATGGTTTTAAGAAATTTAATGTAAATTTATAAGGCAATTTAGTTATGTCTCCCTTGTTAAAAGGATAATTATCCGATCAATTCTTTTACTTGTTCTGTAAGTATGTTAAACCGATATACTCTTATTACTTTATTTATTTTTACTTTACTATAAATATGTGATATATCTCTTGTAAAAGTGAGTACACAACAATAAAAGAGATCATTCTCTCTCTCTCTCTCTCTCTCTCTCTCTCTCTCTAATATTATACATATAATATATATTATAATACATACATACATATCTCACTATATATTATAGTTTTATAACGCATTATCAGCACGATCGTCTTCCAATCCGTTCATATACCGGAAAATGTTATGTTTAATTTATGTTCAATCTATTTACGTTTATATATTGTTTCGGAATGATAGGCGTTGCCTTCCCCGAACCAATCGTTATGATAGGCTCTGCCTTCACGATCATGATCATATAGTAGACTATGTCTCCTCAGATCATATGGCAGGCTCTGCCTCCATAAAATGAATGTCCTGAAGACATTCTGATGCAGGAGACGGTTACAATACCTAATCTATTCTAGCTTACAAGTTATTTCTAGATATTTCCTATTTTAAGTGTTTTTCTTTTCTAGTTAGGATTCTAGTAACTTTCCTTATTTCTAGGAATTTCTTATTTTATGCTTTAGGTTTTCTCTATATAAAGAACCTAAGGTGCTATGTTTGAGGAGAACTTTTATCATTATTATTAATCAAAGTCTTCGAGTTTTCGAGCTTTACCTTTTTCTGGTGGATTCCAGAGCTTTTTCTTCAAGTTTGACACCCGCGAACTTGAACCCTCAATTCTAAGACCAGCGTTTGCTGTCTTAGTGCATCCGACTGCGTCAAGTGGTATCAGAGCAGGCAATCTCCTACTCTTTTCGAAGCTTGAACAGCTATGGGTGATCAACCAGTAACCAGGGCCGACATGGAGGGTTTCACAGCAAGTTTGAACGACTCAACCACGAACCTGGCAAATCTGGTGGCAGCGTTAACTAATCAGATTGCAGCATTAACCAATCAGATTGCTAACGCATGACAAGGAGGAGGAGAAGGAATGGGACGAAATCAGAATCAACAAGGCAGACACAATCGACAACAAGGCAGGCATAACCGTGTCGCTGTTGATGATTCCAGCTCGGAGGAGGAATTGGAAGAGGAAGTGGAGGAACAAGGGAATCGAAATAATCAGGATTACCGAGTGAAAGCTGATATTCCATTGTTCTATGGGACTATGAGTGTAGAGGAATTTCTTGACTGGCAAATTGATGTTGATCGGTTCTTTGATGTTATGGAAGTCCCGGAGAGTAAACAGGTTAAGATGGTGGCTATCCGGTTAAAGAAGACTGCTGCTGTTTGGTGGGATAAATTGGCTATTCAAAGGCAAAGACAGAGGAAGGGTCCAGTTAGAACATGGCGCCGAATGAAGCAGCTAATGACTGAGCGGTTCTTACCGGAGGACTACGAACAGATTCTTTACAAGATGTACATTGATTGTGTACAAGGAAGTAGGACCGTGACTGATTATACAGCAGAGTTCTTACGTTTCTCTGAACGTAGTGACTTACACGAAACAGAGAACCAGAAGGTGGCTAGATACATCAGTGGTTTAAAGGGTTCTCTTCAAGGGAAAATAGGGTTACAGACTGTGTAGACAGTTCAAGAAGCATCCAGTCTAGCCTTGAAAGCGGAATTGATGGAGAAATCATCGCGGGGTTTCACAAATTTCAGGAGACCCGCAGTTCAGAACAACGTCGAACCAGCCGCAGAGACGGACAAAGGCGTGATTAACAGAGATTCCCACTCTAACAATAAAGGAACAAGTAATTCCACTAGTGGCATTCAGAAGGACAAAGCACCCGCTCCGAAACAGAACACTCCTTATGCTAGGCCAACCCTCGACAAGTGTTTTCGTTGTCAAGGAACAGGTCACAGGTCGAATGTTTGCCCCAGTAGGAAGACGGTTGCATTGCTAGAAGAAGAGACAGACGACTTTATGGAGAATGAGGAGTATGAGGGAGTTGAATTTGCGGAAGAGGAATCTGAGGACAGAATCAGCATTGTTTTACAGCGACTGTTGCTATCATCCAAAGAAGAGGGACAACGCAAGAATCTGTTTAGAACGCATTGTTCTATTCACAACAAGGTGTGCAATGTGATTGTTGACAATGGGAGCTCCGAGAATTTAGTTTCTCAAAAGCTAGTGGAATATTTGAAACTACCCATGACTCGTCATGAGAAGCCGTATGGTCTCGGATGGGTGAAGAAAGGATCTAAAGTAGGAGTTAGTGAAACTTGCAAAATTCCTTTATCAATTGGTAAGCATTACAAAGAGGAGATAATCTGTGACGTTTTGGATATGGATGTTTGTCATATTCTCCTTGGGCGACCATGGCAGTACGATAACGACATTACGTACTGAGGACGAGACAATGTGATTATGTTTACATGGGGGAATCATAAGATTGCAATGGCTCCTGTCAAGGATTTTGGTAGCGTTGCAAAAGAGAAGAAGTCAAGCTTCCTAGTCATGTCGCATGATGATAAAGAACTTGACAAGGCTGTTAAGGAATCACAGTGTTTTTATCCGGTTGTGGTCAAGGGGTTGATGAGTGCCATGACGGAGGAGACAACAACTCCACGTGAGGTGTTAGAAATTTTGGAAGATTACAAGGAGTTAGTTGCTGAGGAACTACCAGACAACCTGCCTCCTATGCGTGATATACAACATCACATTGACCTGATCCCAGGTTCTAGTCTACCTAATCTTCCCCACTATCGAATGACCCCTAAAGAGAATGAGATTGTAAGGACACAGATCGAAGATTTGCTGAAGAAAGGGTTAATCCGCGAAAGCATGAGTCATTGTGCTGTACCGGTTCTTCTCGTTCCGAAGAAGGGTAATCAGTGGCGAATGTGCGTTGATTCTAGAGCCATCAACAAGATCACAATCAAATACCGGTTTCCTATCCCTCGGTTGGAAGACATGCTTGATGAGTTGAATGGATCGAAGGTGTTTTCGAAAATAGATCTTCGAAGTGGGTACCATCAGATTCGAATCCGGTCTGGAGATGAATGGAAGACTGCTTTTAAGAGTAAAGACGGATTGTACGAGTGGTTAGTGATGCCTTTCGGCTTGTCAAACGCACCTAGTACTTTCATGAGATTGATGAATCAGGTTCTCCGTCCTTTCATTGGGTCCTTTGTGGTAGTATACTTCGATGATATTTTGATCTATAGCAAAGCCAAGGACGACCATTTGGAGCATATAAGGCAGGTGTTGCAAGTCCTCCAAGACAATCAGCTGTACGTGAATTTAAAGAAATGCACATTCTGCACAAGCAAGTTGTTGTTTTTGGGGTTTGTCATTGGTGAGGATGGGATTCAAGTAGATGAAGCCAAAGTGCGTGCAATAAAAGACTGGCCCGTTCCCAAAACCGCAACTGAGGTACGCAGCTTTCATGGTTTGGCTACTTTCTACAGGAGATTTGTGAGAGACTTCAGTACTATTACTGCGCCTATTACCGAATGCTTGAAGAAAGGGAAGTTTCACTGGGGACCAGAACAAGACGAGAGTTTTGCATTGATTAAGGAGAAGCTTTGTACTGCTCCTGTGTTAGCATTGCCGGATTTTGATAAGATATTCCAAGTGGAATGCGATGCTAGTGGTGTAGGAATTGGTGCTGTGTTATCTCAGGAGAAAAGACCCATAGCTTTCTTTAGTGAAAAGCTAAGCGACGCACGACAGAAATGGAGTACTTATGATCAAGAGTTCTATGCGGTATTTCGAGCTCTTCGACAATGGGAGCATTATCTGGTTCAGCGAGAGTTTATCCTGTTCACTGACCACCAAGCTCTGAAGTTTCTTCACAGCCAGAAAGTGATAAATAAGATGCATGCTCGTTGGGTAAGTTTTCTGCAAAAATTCCCTTTCATTATTCAACATAAGGCCGGAGCTCTTAACAATGTAGCTGATGCTTTGAGTAGAAGGGCTTCCTTGCTGACTACCTTAGCACATGAGATTGTGGGTTTCGAATTTTTGAAAGAGTTATATGAAACTGATGCTGGATTCAAGGAATTATGGGACAAGTGCAACGGTAAGCATCCTTCTGCAGACTTCCATATTCGCGAAGGATATTTATTTAAAGGAGACAGACTGTGCATTCCTTGCTCGTCGTTACGAGAGAAGCTGATCCGAGAATTGCACAGTGGTGGTCTTAGTGGTCATTTGGGACGGGATAAGACAATTGCAAGCTTGGAGGAAAGGTACTATTGGCCGCATCTTAGGAAAGACGCTGGAACTATTGTTCGGAGGTGTTTTGTTTGTCAGGTTTCTAAGGGACAATCTCAGAACACAGGTCTTTACATGCCGTTACCTGTTCCTGACGATATCTGGCAGGACCTATCTATGGATTTTGTGTTGGGGTTGCCAAGGACGCAGCGAGGTGTGGATTCTGTGTTTGTTGTTGTTGACAGGTTTTCCAAAATGACACACTTCATTGCTTGCAGAAAGACCGCAGATGCAACCAACATAGCCAAATTGTTCTTTCGAGAAGTTGTGCGTCTCCATGGGGTTCCGAAGTCAATAGTTTCCGACAGGGATACTAAGTTTCTCAGTCACTTCTGGATTACATTATGGAGGATGTTTGGAACAAGTTTAAAACGAAGCTCTACAGCTCATCCCCAGAGTGACGGGCAAACCGAGGTAACAAACAGGACGCTGGGTAACATGATCAGAAGTGTTTGTGGTGATAAACCGAAGCAGTGGGATTTAGCTCTACCGCAGGTCGAGTTCGCTTACAATAGTGCCGTACATTCCGCAACAGGGAAATCACCATTTACGTTGGTATATACCTCTGTCCCGAAGCATGTGGTTGATTTAGTTCCACTACAGAAAGCTCCTGGAGTTAGTGCATCAGCTGAGACTATTGCTAAAGACATTTTGGACACTAAAGAAACAGTCCGCGCTAGATTGGAAGCAACTGGGCAAAAGAACAAAAGGGCAGCAGATAAAAAACGGAGGCTTAAGGTTTTCAAAGAAGGTGATGAAGTAATGGTGTTTCTCAAGAAAGAAAGGTTTCCAGTTGGTACTTATCGCAAGCTTCAGCCTCGCAAGTATGGTCCATTCAAGATTTTGCAAAAGCTTAATGACAATGCTTATGTGGTGGATCTACCAGACGACATGAACATTTCTCATACGTTCAACGTAGCGGACATCTATGAGTATCATGCCGATGATGTTCTTTATCCCGATAAGAACTCGGGGACGAGTTCTTTGGAGGTGGAGGAGACTGATGCAGGAGACGGTTACAATACCTAATCTATTCTAGCTTACAAGTTATTTCTAGATATTTCCTATTTTAAGTGTTTTCCTTTTCTAGTTAGGATTCTAGTAACTTTCCTTATTTCTAGGAATTTCTTATTTTATGCTTTAGGTTTTCTCTATATAAAGAACCTAAGGTGCTATGTTTGAGGAGAACTTTTATCATTATTATTAATCAAAGTCTTCGAGTTTTCGAGCTTTACCTTTTTCTGGTGGATTCCAGAGCTTTTTCTTCAAGTTTGACACCCGCGAACTTGAACCCTCAATTCTAATACCAGCGTTTGCTGTCTTAGTGCATCCGACTGCGTCACATTCTCAATTTCGTCCAGAAGACGAAAATTTTACAGTTATTATTATCATGAATTTGATTATCCGGTGGATACGGATACAGATACCTTGAAAAAGCCGGATATCCGCTCCGTTCCCATGTCTATGGGCAGTAGCAGTAAAGATGCATATGAGAGGAAAACAACTCATTGATACCATCGATGCGTTAAAAACAACATCAGATGAGAAAAAGCACAATCTATGATATTTTGTGTCATCACATCCATGATGGTCTAAAAGACCAATACATCACAAAAGAAGATCATGCGGATCTCTGGAAATTGCTCAAAGATAGGTTTGATCACCAAAAATATGTGATCTTACCAAAAACCAAACATGAGTGACTTAATCTTCGATTTCAGGATTACAAAAGTGTGGGAGAATATAATTCCGCTTTGTTCGGAATTACTTCCAGGATGGTGTTATTTGGAGAAAAATTAAACGATTATGATATGATCGAAAAAACACTCCAAACATTTCATCCTGGAAATGTAATACTGCAGCAACAATACCGAGCAAAAGAGTATACTATTTACTCATAGTTAATGCAAACTCTTCTTGTTGCTGAACAAAATAATGAGCTTGTGATGTTGAACCATCAGACTCGTCCAACTGGATCAGCTCCATTCCTAGAAGTGAATGTTGTAACATCCCGTTACAATAATTGGCAACGACATGGACCCGGTAGAGGCCATGGTCGTGGTCGTGGTCGAGGACGTGGTCGTGGTCGTGGACGTGGTCGAAGCCAAGGTAGAGGATTTTATTTTAATAATTTCAATACCGGGAGAATTGATAAAAATTCTCAAGAAAATAAAGTTGGTAAAACTGTGGACAAACATTATGAAATAGCATATAATAAACATTCCCCTTTACAATTAACATTTGGCCATGAGCCAAATGTATCTCATCTCCGTGTTTTTGGTTGTGCGGTTTATGTTCCTATAGCCCCACCGTAAAGAACAAAAATGGGACCACAAAGGAGATTGAGTATATACGTTGGTTATACATCACCAAGTATAATTCGATATCTTGAACCGCAAACTGGTGATATGTTTACGGCTCGTTTTGCCGATTGCCATTTTAATGAAGATGAATTTCCAGCGTTAGGGGGAGGAATTATAGAAATTCCAAAATATGTTACATGGTGCACACCGTCTTTGTTGTACCTAGATCCCCCTACAAATCAACGCGAACTGGAAGTTCAGAAAATCGTATACTTACAAAATATGGCGAATCAGTTACTAGATGCGTTCACTGATACAAAAAGGGTGACAAAATCATATATTCCTGCTGCAAATTCTCCATCAAGAATTAATTTTCTTGAAGAAAAAATTGATGGGAATAGAGCAAATGAACCTAGAGTTCAGTTGAAAAGGGGGAGGCCAATTGGTTCTAACAACAAAAATCTCCGAAAGAAAAATAAATTGGGAGAACAAAATGAAAAAGTTTCCGAAGAACCATATAAAGAAAAATGTCAAGAAGACATATATGAAAATGTGAAAAGAGAAGCACATAAAGAGATTCATCTAGAAGATGAGCATGATACAGGAAAATATGAGATTTCCATTAACTATGCCAAAGACGGAAAATTATGGGATATATATGAAATAGAAGATAATGATGAAATTTTTTCATTCTATGTATCCAAAGAAATTGATTATAAAAGTGACGATCCATATCCAAGTTCCATATCAGAATGCCAGAAAAGATCTGATTGGGAAAAATGGAAAATGACCATAGAAACTGAATTGATCTCCCTCAATAAACGAAATATTTTTGGACCTATTGTCACCACATCCAAAGATGTAAAACCGGTTGGGTACAAATGAATTTTTGTGCGAAAAAGAAATGAGAAAAATGAGATCACAAGATATAAAGCTCGACTTGTGGCACAAGGATTTTTTCAAAGACCGGGAATTGATTATGAAGAAACATATTCCTCGGTTATGGATGCAATAACATTCATATTTTTGATGAGCCTTGAGCATCTAAAAATCTAGAAATGTATCTTATGGATGTTGTGACAGCATATCTATATGGATCACTTGATAACAATATCTATATAAAAATCCCAGAAGGATTGAAAATGCCTGAAGCATTAAGCTCAAAATCTAAAGAAATATGTGCGGTCAAATTACAGCGATCACTTTACGGATTAAAACAATCTGGCCACATGTGCTATAATCGCTTAAGCGAATATTTGCTAACGAAAGGGCATGTGAATAATGCAATTTGTCCTTGCGTCTTTATTAAGAAATTCTCATCACGATTTGTGATCATTGCTTTATATGTTGATGACCTGAACATAATTTAAACTCAAAAGAAAATTGATGATGCAAAAACTCATATGAAAGAAGAGTTTGAAATGAAAGATCTCGGAAAGACAAAATTTTGTCTTGGATTACAGATAGAACACTTCAGAGATGGGGTATTTGTACATCAATCAAATTATACCAAAATGATCTTACAACATTTTTATATGGATAAAGTGAATCCTTTGAGTACTCCAATGGTTGATCGATCTCTCGATACTGAAAAAGATCCATTCCGACCTTGTGAAGATAACGAGGATGCGTTAGGTGCTGAAGTACCTTATATGAGCGCTATAGGTGGACTTATGTATCTTGCAAATTTTACCCGACCGGATATAGCATTTGCTACAAATCTACTTGCAAGATTTAGTTCGTCACCTACGCGTAGACATTGGAATGGAATAAAACATATATTTCGTTATCTTCAGGGAACAATTGACTTGAGTTTATTTTACCTCGAGACTTCAATTTCGATTTAGTCGGTTTTGCAGATGCAGAATATTTATCAGATCCACATAAAGCTCGATCGCAAACCGGATACGTTTTTACAATTGGAGGTACTGCAATATCTTGGCGTTCTCAGAAGCAGACTTTAGTCGCCACTTTCTCAAATTATGCAGAAACTATTGAACTCCATGAGGCATGTAGAGAATGTGTATGGCTCAGATCTATGACTCATCACATTAAAGAATCAAGCGGAATAGTCACCAATAGGGAGCCAACGATATTGTTCGAAGATAATGATGCATGTGTCGCTCAACTCAAAGAAGGTTATATCAAGAGTGATAGAACGAAACATATCCCTCAAAGATTTTTCTCTTACACTCAAGAACTCGAGAAGAATCAAGAAGTCGATATCCAATACATTCGTTCAAGTGACAATGCAGCAGATCTCTTTACAAAGGCGCTTCCCACTACAACATTTAGAAAACATATTCAAAGTATCGGAATGCGTCATCTACGAGATTTGTGAAGAGAATGCTATATCCATCATTCCAGGGGGAGATTACGTTACTGTACTCTTTTTCCCTTATCGTGGTTTGTATCCCATTAGATTTTTCCAGGATAAGGTTTTTAACGAAGCAGTACGTAATTCGTTAATAATGATGGATAATTAAGGGGGAGTGTTGAAAGGATAATTATACGATCAATTCATTTACTTGCTATGTACGTATGTTAAACCGACATACTCTTATTACTTTATGTATTTTTACTTTACTATAAATATGTGATATGTCTATTGTAAAAGTGAGTACACAACAATAAAAAGAGATCATTCTCTCTCTCTCTCACTTACTCTCGATAATACTATACATATAATATATATTATAATACATACATACATATCTCACCATATATTATATTTTTATAACATCCCTTGATATAATATATTTTTTGCTTTGTTAACCACCAAAACATTGTTGACAAAAAAAAAAAAAGAAACTAGGAAAGCATGATGATGTGGTGTGGTGAAAAATGAATATTGCATCCGGTTGAATGTTTTAATTGATGTTTCTAGATATTTGTTGCAAAAGAGAAAGTAGTTTGCCCTAGCCGCCAACACCAAATCGCGCCGATCTCCCTCTTCGGTGGTTGATTTTTCTCACCGTCACCGTGAGAGGGACCCCATGTGTCTCTTCCTTCTTCTCTGGTGCTAGTTCTTCGAGTTTCAAAATCTTTTGTTGTTGATTGATTTTTGTTTTAGTACGGCTTTGGGGGTGTCGCCGATGTCGTTCCTCAGCTTGGATTTCACGGTGAGCTTCTCTGGTCTCTCCCTTCAGTAGATACTCGATGACGGTGTCTTCTAAAGGGGTTGAGCTAGTTTTGGTTTTCCTGTTGCTCGAGGTGCTTTTCGATGGCCGCTTCGCCGTCGATCTTTCCTCGGCTTTGCCTCCGCTTCTCCCCATAAGATGATTTCAAGCTTCCGGCGATCTGTCTCTGACCTCAACTCCACCTGACAGCTGTTACTCCACTTCTCGCGCACTTCGTTTCTCCGGCGCCGTGTTATCTGCCAACCATGGCTTCCGAACATCCACCATCGGCTACGTCGTCTCCAGATCTGCCTGAGGCATTTTCTCCTTCTGAACCTCCCAAACCTCCCGACCCACCGGACCCTCCGGATCTAAGTCCGACTCTGTCCGTCTCTCCTTCCCAGTAGTTTCCTCCATCTCCCCTCCACCAGCGTTCCTCAAGCTTCTAGATCTGGGCTTTCCCCTGTCAATCTCAGCTTTAGCTTCCGGTTCCTTTGATGTTTCCCTTGTGTCCTCCGGTTACATCCTTATCGCCCCTGTGCGACCCATTACTGCAGTATGCAGATATATTTCCGACTTTGGTTAGGTTTTTGGTCCGTTCAGGTATGCCTGGATCTCTTTCCCTCTCACTAGGGATAGTTTAGCTTCTTTGGCTGTCTTGGATAACATCTTAGCTCGTCTTTGTCGATGGGAATGCGAGTATGTTTTAGTCAACTTAGCGATAGTGTATCTCAAGGATCTGGTTTTTTGCTTGTTTTGGTCGTTGGGCTTTCGTTGCCGTTGTTACTCCTTGATGGAAATTTATGCTATTTCCACTTCTCCTTTGACTGGGAAATGTTTAGGTCTTTGTTGCCATTGTTATTTCTTTATGGAGATTTTTGTTCTTTCGATTTCTCTATTGTGTGGAAAATCTCTAATTGCAGTGATGAAGTTCTTCTTCGGGTTTGTTAGGCTTGTCGTCTCATCTCGTGGCATGGGATAGTCCTACATTATGTTTTCGGAAGTTCTTTGCTCTGTACTTAACCGAAAGGATGGGTGTTTGGATTGGTGTTTCGAAGACCCGGATGAAAAAAATAAGAAAATTATGAAGCAGAAGATAAAGACAGAGTTGTGTACAATAAATGCCCAAATGAGATCAAACTGAACCGACCGGATGAAATCCATTCACATGGACCATATAATTTGTCTATGCAGTTACTTATTTCTTTTTTAATCCGTCTATACGCATTTAATTTTTTGTTAATCTCTATGCATTTGATTTTGTATAACTATTTTTTTTGGTTGAGTTTCAAAGAACTCATGACATAAACTTAAGGGGAATAATAATAATTGGAATCAAATATAAAATAGTATTATCAATATCTCTACCTTAAGATAATATTAAAATTAAGTATCTATTAATGATACTTTACAAAATTAGTTTGACTAGAAAAAAAAATTCACTATTTTACCCTTTCTTACAATGAGTATTATCAATGATATCCTCACCACCACCACCGCCAGTAGTGTTCATCAGTCGCTACTGACACTATTCATCCAAAAGTTGACGACACTATTTATTACCGGAAAATGTAATATCAATAATTATTAGTGTGCTAACAATAATATATGATACTCGTTAATTAACATGCTAAACAAAATATCTGATACATGTTAACGTGTTAACAATAATATTTAAAACTTGTTAATGTGCTATCCGATACTTGTTAGCGTGCTAACAATAATATATGATACTTGTAACGTGTTAACATAGTATATTAGTGTGCTAACAATAAAATCTGATACTTGTTAACGTGCTAACAAAAATATATGATACTTGTTAGCGTGCTAAAAATAATAACAAGTATCATATATTATTGTTAGCACATTATAAGTATCATATATTATTGTTAATACGGTAACATATTATGTTAATACGTTACACGTATCAGATATTATTGTTAGCACGCTAACAAGTAGTGGATATCACGTTAACAAGTATCATATATTATTGTTAACATGTCAACAAGTATCATATATTTTTGTTAACAACAAGTACGCTAACATGTATCGGATATTGCTTTTTCCGGTGATGAATAGTGTCATCGATTTTGAGATGAACAGTGTTGGTGACAATTTATGAACAGTACCGCCGGTAGATTCATGTTTTCAGAGCAAAACAATGCAATAATATAAACTTTCCTATAATATAAAATAATAAAAAGAACAAAAATAAATTGTGTTTTATTTAAATATAAACTAATAAATATATATAATAAATATATATAAACTACAAAAAAAATTATAAAATTTATATATGATTCATATATAGATATATATATATCTTATTATATAAAGCTGGATCCCTCGACGTGAGTGTGACACGTAGGATAATTTTTAATCACGAGATTGTGATATTTGTCACGATTGTTAATTTAAATCTTGACATGTGTCAATTTAATTAAAAAAAGTAAAAATGAATTAAAGTAAATATTAAAAAAGGTTAAACTAAAAAAAGCAATTTTAGTAAAAATGAATTAAAGTAAATATTAAAAAAAATTTAAACTAAAAAAGACAATCTTACAAAAAAAAATAAGTATAAGTAAAGAAACCTTATAATAAAAGAAAGTGACAAAAGAAAACTTAAAAGTTTATAATCTAACACCATCATCAAACTTAAAAAAAAAAAAATTATAAATATACTCTAAACTTAAAAGGAAAATTTTTAATATACGATTTTAAATCGATTCCTAATCCTAAAAAGTAAATGAAAAAGTATTATGTTTAGATTAAGAAAAATTAAACAAAAATTATAAATAAAAGCCACAGTTAACAAAAAACCATTTTTAAAATTAGAATAAATAAATTAAACAATAGATAACAATCCTAAAAAGAAAATGAATAAAAGCCAAATTTTATTTAAAAAAACATATTTCAGTTTAGAATAAGGAAATTAAACAATACATTGCAATCATAAAAAAATAAAGTTTTAAAAAAGGAAAGAACAATTAGTAATTCTTAAAAAAACCAAAAACTTAAAATGGAATACAATCCTAAATAGAAAAGGAATTATCATTTCCCACCTCTAGATAACCAAATTGATAGCTTCTCAATTTCACATTCATAATTCGAAAAGGTAAAGTTACTAATATATATATATATATATATATATCGTATTATATAAAGTTGGATATCTCAATGTGAGTGTGACACGTAGGATAATTCTCAGTCACGAGATCATGACATTTGTCACGATTAATTTAGATCTTGACATGTTTCAGTTTAATTTAAAAAACAAATGAATTAAAGTAAATATTAATCAAATTAGTTTTAATTTATAATTTATCCTAAAAGGCAAGATTAATATAGTAAGGAAAAATATTTCGTAGTTTTCCATTTAGATTAAGAAAATTAATCATAAAAGAAAAAGAATTTTAATTTCTCACCTCTATTTAAACCATAATTTGGTAGTATATCAATTAAAAAAAACAAAAAGTCCAATAGTCGTATCCACAACTATTTAATGCATCTATTCACCAAAATTTTCTTTCAACGTATATTTTATTTTATCGTAAACTTTGTTTCTAAATTTATGTATAAGATATTTTTACGGATGATCTAATTTTGTTTTCCATTTTATCGTCTTTCGTTTTTTTCACGAATTATAAAATATTAAATTACATATCCGTATATATACGGGTACTTATCTAGTATATTTAATTAAAACACCCTATAAAAAGATCATTTAGTTAGTATTCTATAATTAGTGGATGTGTTATGGACCTACATAATTTTACCAAAACAAAAAAAATTCAAAGCTATCCAAAACAGTTATTACATGTATCCACTTGGCTTTACCAGTTTATATCTCAAGTAGATATATATTGTACATATATATAAATATTATATAATAATGTTGATGGAAAGTTAAGAAAAAAACAAAAAAAATAGGAAAGTAGAATATTTTACTTTTGATTTTTTCTGTCAAACAGAATAAAAAAATTATTTGACGACAAAAACAAATTGCGAATATATTTTTATTTAACATAAAAAGAAAAAGAGAGAAGAAGTGAGGACTTGTTCGGGGAAGATCCATGTGTCAATGTTACGCACAGAACAAAATAAAAAGACTCTTCTTTCCTCTTTCCTCTTTCCTCTTTCCTCTTTCCTCTTTCCTTCTCTGAAGCTCTCCTCTTCTCTTCTCTTCTCTTCTCTTCTCTTCTCTTCTTCTTCTTTAGGGAGAGAGGTTTCTTCCTCCGACTTTCCGATGAACGTTTTTTATTTCTTTCAATTTCCCCGGAAAATCGGGAACTTGAGCTGATTTTTTACTTTCCTTTCCTTTTGTTTAGCTGTCATCTTGTTGACAAGCAATACCAAATCCCCTAGAGATAGTGGCTAGAGGAAGATTCGATTGTTTATTCGCTGGTTTTTATTAAGCGGTCTTCGTCTTGATTTGTGAAGCTTTTGTTAGTTTGAGTCCTCTTTTCTTGTGTTTGATCATGGAGAGATCTGATTCTAGGGATTTCTACAACAACTTAGCTCGGGCTTCCTCAGGTCAGTTCCTTTCTTGTGTTTCAAATCGAGTTTATAAGTTGTTTGGTTTCTGCTTCAGTTTCAAATCCCAGATGTAAATGATTTGAAAGAAACATATTCTTCGTTTCAACTAAAAGAGGAGAGATGATTTATGCTTTTAATATGTTCTGTTTTTGATTTTTTTTTTTCTTTTCTTCTTTCAAGATTTGCTTTTTCATGCTTTGAGATTTGTTTACAGAGCTTTGTGTTTGGGCAACTGATTTGTACTGGGGAACATAACTTAGCTCTGATGTGTCTGTCTGATGAAACCGGATCTTATTTTCTTGTGCAGATAATAATAATAATAATAGTACACTATTTGACGCATCTCAATATGAGTTCTTTGGTCAAAGTCTTGAAGAAGTGGAATTGGGTGGTCTTGACGATGATGCAGCTCTTCTTGGACATGCCGTCGATGATGAAGAGTATCACTTGTTTGACAAAAGAGAGGTAATGTGTTAGTTGAACTAAGTTCTTGGATATTTATATGTATGAGATTAATGGCCTTTGATGATGATGATAATAAAAACATCTACATATTATTTCAGGGTGCAGGTTTAGGATCTTTATCTGACATGGATGATCTTGCAACAACTTTTGCAAAGGTAGCATTTGTTTTGTTTTTTTTCATATGGCTTTCTCAGCTTCTTATTCTTACTTGTTTTATTGTTGGTTTGATCTTGTGCAGCTGAACAGAGTTGTAACCGGGCCCAAACACCCTGGAGTAATTGGTGACAGAGGATCAGGGTCCTTTTCAAGGGAAAGTGAGTTTAATTCACCAACTCTGTTTACTGTAATAACTTCAAGATTCTCTGTAGCTGAGTTTCTGTCTTTCCATTATCTCTGGTGTGTCTTGTTTCTAACAGTACTTTTTTTTTTATCTCCAGGTTCGTCTGCTACAGATTGGACACAGGATAATGAGTTCACAAGCTGGTTGGACCAGCACATGCTTGAAGAACAAGCTCAGGAAGCTAGCTGGCCTTCGCAGCCACAATCATCTGCTAACTCAAAACCTTTGTACAGGACATCCTCATATCCTCAGCAGCAGACACAGCTGCAGCATTACAGTAGTGAACCGATTATTGTGCCAGAATCGACGTTTACGTCTTTTCCTTCGCCAGGCAACAGATCTCAACTATCTTCACCGAGCCATATTCATCGTGCTCCTTCTCTCCCTGGTGGTAGTCAGTTGACCTACACTGCTCCAAACGTCTCTCCTCTGTCAAACTCTACTTTCCATCTTTCGGGATTGTCACCGCATTATAATAGTAATTTGGCTAGGTATGCCTCATGTGGTCCTACTCTTGGTAACACGGTGCAACCTCCTCACTGGGTTACTGACCCCGGCCTTCTGCACGGGGATCATTCCGGTTTGTTACACAGTCTGGTGCAACAGCAACAGAAATTGCAATTGCCTCCTTGGAATGGTTTCACTTCACAACAGTTGATCTCCCTTCAGCAGAGACAATCTCTAGCTCACCTTACTGCATTACAATCTCAGCTGTATAGTTCCTATCCTTCACCATCACATAAAGTTCCTTTTGCGGCTGGTGAAGTAAGGGAACACAAACATAAGTCATCTCATAGAAGTCGAAAGAACAGAGGCATCTCCCAACAGGCGTCGGATTTGTCTAACCAGAAAAGTGAGAGCGGCTTGCAGTTTAGATCAAAGTACATGACGTCAGAAGAGATAGAGAGTATTCTCAAGATGCAGCATTCCAATTCACACAGCAGCGACCCCTATGTCAATGATTATTACCACCAAGCTCGGCTTGTGAAAAACTCGACCGGATCTAGAGCAAAGACTCAATTCTGTCCTTCTCATCTGAAGGACCACCAATCTCGGTCCTCCCGTAATAGTTCAGATCAGCAGCCACAAGTTCACGTGGATGCTCTTGGAAAGATTACCCTTCCTTCTATTTGCAGGCCACGAGCCCTACTCGAGGTTGACTCTCCTCCCAACTCTGGTGATGGAAGGTCTAATCATAAGGGATCCGGAAAGCATCTAGAGCAAGAACCTCTTGTGGCAGCTAGGGTCACCATTGAAGATGCTTTTGGAGTTCTTATTGACATAGTTGACATTGATAGGACTCTCCAATTCAACCGGCCACAAGACGCAGGTGCTCTGCTCAGGAGAAAACGGCAGATCCTGCTAGAAGGATTAGCAACATCGCTTCAACTTGTTGATCCCTTCAGCAAAACTGGCCAGAAAGCCGGATTGACCGCCAAGGATGATATCGTCTTTCTACGCATAACGACTCTACCCAAGGGTCGGAAATTGCTCACAAAGTATCTACAACTTCTCGTTCCCGGTACTGAGATTGCTCGGGTTGTCTGTATGGCTGTGTTCCGCCACCTCAGGTTTCTATTTGGTGGCTTACCGTCAGACAGCATTGCAGCAGAGACGATAGCTAATCTTGCCAAAGCAGTTACGGTTTGCGTTCAAGCAATGGATCTCCGAGCGCTGAGTGCTTGTCTTGCAGCTGTTGTTTGTTCGTCAGAGCAGCCACCTCTCCGTCCAATAGGAAGCCCTTCCGGTGATGGAGCATCAGTTGTATTGGTATCCCTTCTTGAGAGAGCTGCTGAAGTAGTAGTAGTTGCGGTTCCACGTGTCAACCATGGGAACTCTAATGATGGACTCTGGAGAGCCTCGTTTGATGAATTCTTCTTACTTCTTACCAAATATTGCAGGAGCAAGTATGAGACGATCCATGGTCAAAACCAGGACAATGCAGCTGACGTTTTGGAGCTAGCTATAAAGAGGGAAATGCCTGCAGAGCTTTTACGTGCGAGTCTACGTCATACAAACGAAGACCAGCGGAATTTTTTACTAAACTTTGGTCGTAAAGCGTCACCGGTTAGCGAGTCAACACCCCGTGCAAGGAGTGGTCAGATCAACTCTGAAACTGTGAGGGGTTAAGTTGAACCATATAGGAAACAAACCGTGAGAACATGCGCGGGCGGATCAAAGAGTCCGGGCATGGAAAACTTGTGAAGTAGCTGGTGTTTCACAAGGCTCAGGTGATACATGTTTTAAAAAAAAATAGATTGTGCGTTTTAGATCTTTTTAAACTTCGTAAGTTTCGTCTTTATGGTGGGGAAAGTCAAGAAAGATTGAAAGTGGGAGTTGGTAAAACCGGAAAGAACAAAAAAAAAAATTGAAAATCCGGGAGAGCTGTATTTTTTGTTGCTCTGTGATGAAAACTCCTATTTGTAGGACTCATTAGGGTTTTAGGAGTTTGGAAGGAGACTTGTGTTTGTGACTCTGTACATATTGATGGTGAATGGTGAATGGTGAATGGTGAATGGTGAATGGTGAATGGTGATGGTAGCTAAGAGGCTTTTTGTTATCTTAGCATCTTGTGGGTCTGTAATAATAATAAGGAACGCATTAGTCCTTTTTTTCTGTTATTGCAAGAAGTTGAAAACTTGAAATGTTATTATTATCGCTTACGCAAATCCTTTTGATTGCTAAAAAGCATGAGCTCCTATGATTTTGTTCTAATTCTGACTAATAATTATTCTTCTGATTTTGATTTACTATTTTTTTTGTTTTTGTTTTGGGGGTTGATCATAAAACAGCTTTGAAACCCACGAATAATAAAAGGAACAATTGTTTGTTGTTGATTGGACTGATAGTTTTGGAAATTCGTAGTTCAATCGAGCACATGGTTAGGAATTAAGACACGTGAAGCATGTCTTTTTCAAGTTTGCAACTGCTCACATGCCACGTGCACTTTTAGCTGTCTCCTCCTTTTTTTCTTTTTTCTTATTTTTAATAAAACAAAAAAGACATGTACATTGTACCAAGCCAAAGTAACTTGTACTTTTTACCTGACACGACTCTTTTCAACTATTTGTCTATTTCTCATTAATCATTACCATTGTACTTTTTTCTTCATTTATCAAGTTTTTTTTGGGGCTCATCCTTGTTGGTAATCTAATTTGGTCATTCGTCAAAGAGTAATGTTGGGATTTACAATTGCTATGTTAATTTTTGTAGTGATCAAGTTTATGTAAAAATCTGTCAACAAGATTTCAACAAAATTCAAAACAATAAAACTTAATTGGTTGTACATTAACATTTGTTAAAAATACAGTAGAAAATAACATTTTTTAAAATGCCTCTTATTGCTATATCGTATACCATTCATTATCGTACACGTCGTATTGTTCATGGACACTTTTGAATTAAACAGTAATAAAAAGTGTTATTTTTTACTAAGGTTTTCAAAAATATTAACATGCTAATGAAAATTAGAATAAGTGACAGTCCATGCAAAAGCCCAAAAAATAACTATATATATGAGATTAATTATGGTATGAGAAACTAACACAAGTGTTGTTCCTCTAGATTCAATCTCACCGAACTATAGAAGAATAAAATTAAGACACTAAAAAACTTGATTAATGTAGAAAATAATTAGCAGTCTAAAGGTCACAAAGGAAGTTCATCCTCTTCCATGGGAGCTTCTCCGGACATGGTTTCTTCTACCTCATTTGTTTCGTTATCTACATAAGCCTGAGAACTCACTATTTGTCCACTCAAGTCCTTGTGTTTTAAGCTACCTGCAAAGTATTGAACCGCACTCAATTAAGTGTTTAATGCTAGAGAATGGTTTGTAGCATTCAGTTATGACTGAATCTATCGAGATTTCGAAGAAAGATTAGTGAAAGAGTGAAAGCAAAACTAGTTGGTTTTGTCTAGTCATGTCGTACCCATCCAGAAGTTGGATCCGCGTGATGTTGTATGGAGAAGAGCCTTAACGTGAAACAGAAAACGCTCCAAAGATCTCTTTGTTGCTGGTATTTTGCTGGTGATGGCTGTTTGTTTCATACCCTAAACCTCCCAAAAACACTCACAGTCATTCATTCCGTCTCTGAGAAGAGACGCAACCAGGTTTCTGAAACTAACCTTGGCTTCACAACATAGAGTCTGTAATGTTCTTGTAGCTTTTTGGAGGTCTTTGACCTATACATTTTTAACATGTCAGTGAGAGAGATACAGTAAAGGAAAAGACGCAGAATGTACAACTTACCAACTGGATGACTAGTTCGTTATGATCTTGAAAATGTGCTTCCAAGAAATAAAAAACTGCACATTTGTTGTTTTCCATTATCAAATCTCAAATTAATAGGCCAGCTAAAATCAGGTAATTCAACTCTTGTGTGATTAGAAGATGGAAGAGATTATACCTTTTAGAAACGAGTCCACGTACTTCCCACCATACTTGATAGCCATTCCGTGGATTGTAACCTGTGTTAAGTCATTATAACACCATCACCAATACATGAATCTGCCTATGTATATATCTCACAATTTGCACACAATGTGCCTATGCTCATGATACATAACAAAGAAAATCGGTCACCTTGTCATGAAATCGGCACAAGTTGACTAAAGACACTACCACATTTACAGTCTTCTGAATGTTTTTCAAGTGTGCTTCAGTAGCTTCAGATTGACAGTTTTGTCGTTTCTCTGAGCTAACAGTCTTCACCTAATCAGTAAACACATGAGAGAACACAAAGGCAAGAACATAAGTTCTATGGCAGAGATGATAGTAATAATCGGAGAACCATACAAAGCGAAGATGGATTACTGACCAGTTTACTGAGAATTGCAAGGTTTTCTTCATGCTGCATAAAGGACCAGGGAAAGTGATGCTGTTAGTCTCTAAAGGGAGACTGGAATAAATAGATATGTAAGAATTTTCCTTACCAATGTCTTGTACCATCCTCTGAAAGTCGCTGAGCAGAGGGTAGGGAATTCATGATCACGGGCGTCATCTTCTCCTGTTGGCTTGGATAGAGAGGCCTAATGCAAACAAATTCCAAGAGACGTGAAATTGAGTTAATTTTTATATGATATACCTTTTCATAGGGTAGGGAATTCATGACCATTTGCAGATTTTCCATTTCAGGATGTACGAGTTGATCAATTCAACATGAGACCAGTGGACCATAACCCAAGTGCACGTTTATATTTTTAAAGTTTTCATATTGCATCAATCTTTATGCAAAGTAGAGCCTAGAGAAATATTTTTCCATGTACCTGAGGCAAAATGGTACAAGCAAGCTCATCGAGCAAATCAGATGTGGATCCACTGGCTTCCAGATATATTCGTAATATGGTCTGTACCATTTCACCCTGCGGAAACCAAAAGCTGAAAACATTGAGAATATTGAGCACTGTCATAAATTGTGCTATCCATCAAATTTGTCACAAATGGACGTACTTTGTTCTTCAAACCCTTATTATCAGTACTTTCATCGATCCATTTATGTCTGAGAAGCTTCTTAGCAGAAGTTCCCAGTTTTGCTTGCAGACTGGGTACAAGACCCTGAATACGACCTGAAGACCTCTTTTTAGTAGCTTCGTCAGATACCTTACCAAGATATTTTTGTGCAGAGGTCACCAGTAACTGTAAAGTGAGAAGACATTCGAAGGCCAGATCAAAGGAGAAGGAACAAGCTGCAGCAACATTTTAATAATCGCATTGGGAGTTAGAACAAGAAAGCATATGACAGGGAATGATTGGTAAACCAAGAAAAAATATTTACCATTATTTAAAATATCTTCAAAGAAACAATAAACGCCAATATACAAGTGGTCCTTTGTCCCAGGTGAAGGGAAAGGTTGAAAGTCGGGGAAGCTAGCAACTGGTATCTCAGTGTGCTGGAAGGCTTCAAGAAGATTCAGCAGCAGTGATTCGTCTGTTTCAAACCCAGGGAGGGTCAACATCTGTCAAATAACATAAGAGTTTGGGAATTGAAGATTAAAAAGGAAATAAATGCCACCAGTGTACAACTACTCAAGTTATGAATTGTGGTAACCATATATATCACAAAATTGGCATTGGATAAGATATAAATTACCTTGTTGAAACAGTATAAAACTTCTTTGCACACCATTGTATAAATCAGAGATTCAGAAACCACAATATTGGATGTGTTTGGATTTCCGGCCATAGCAAACTCATCTCTCCAACTAGTTTGAGAAGTTTCCTCACCTATTATTATTTAGGCCATATTAGAATAAGCGAAATATCTTTAGTTCGCAGCAGGTTGATCATCTCCAGTTATCTTACCTTTTATCAGCAAGGAAACTGCTATATTCAAATGCATCCTGAGGCTTGGAAAAAGTCCTTTTATTTTACTGACAAGTTCAACCAATTTGAACCTCTCGAAACTACCTGGAGCACTTCCACGTTTGAAAGGAAGTTGTTTACCAGGAGGAACAAGACAATCCAGCTTGGAATGAAGATCTTGTAAAAGATACAAATACAGGGGTAGCTAGCACAGAAAACAACAAGATGTTAAGATGCACCTCTCACATCTAAAAGAAGTTTAAAAGAATATTTTTGTATTTATCTCGGTACCTCAGCTTTATATTCAGGGCTGCCTATGTCTTGGCTCCGCACCTATATGTGAAAAGCTAAAAATATTAACCATTCGCTTAACAAGCCTTTATAACACCCATGATTGTTATGCGCAAATATCTCCTAAAATTCCAAGAAAAATGTAATAAAAGATCAGGCTAAAATTCAATGTGAATTCATGGGATATTTATATAGACTATTTGTGATGACTTCATTCAAATGACTAGTAGATACAAATATTCAGCCAGATTGAAAGGTTTCACTAGGCTGACCTCTGGAAATTTTAAGATGGAAAGGCATTGAGGAAGAAGAGGCCTGAACTTGAATCTTTGAGATTCAAGTGCCGGGGAAACTTGAGGAATCTTTACACTTAGAGATTCATCATCAGAACAAGTTTCGTCCATTGACCCTGATGCTGTCCTGCCATCCAGAGATGAAAGGGAAGGATGTTCATGTAGCTGTGTTTGACTTGTAACTACTTCTGCTTTCTTGAATGCGTCCAAAATAGTTGGCTGTCGCAGCTTTTCATCCACATTCGAGTGCTTCGATTTTTTCAAGTTTATTTTCATGTTTCCCTTGCGTTGGGAGGCATCATCATGCAGCTTCCTCTTCTCATTTTTCCTCTCTGCATGCTCTACGTGAGTATGTTGGCTTGTGGCTGAATAAGGGTGGAGCTCCGGTAGAGACTGAGGAGATAGCATAATCAAATTGCTCAATAAGCTTTCCAAGAATCTGCTTCACCAAGTATTGGTTTCGTCAGAACTTCATGAACAATAAGCTTTATGACGCCCAAAACATCTTAAACAAGAGTATAATGCTTGAATGGTGACAAAGTAGCATGAACATACACTAGATTTCTGAGTCGCTTCATGAGCTTTGTTGTTACATCCTTTTCTGTAGCCTGACTAATGCAGCCAAACCTTTTGTCAATTTGGGAACTGAAGGCGTTAAGCTGCAATGGATAACAAAAAACATATAAAAACAAGTATAGCAAAACAATGATGCAGATATACAAGGTCATATCACTCACGAGTTCTCGTATCCAGTTTGCAGCATAATATAAAGAGAGAGAGAGGATTTCTCTCTGCTTCTTTTTCAGAGATTGCCATCCAGCTGCAGCAAAGTACTTAGACATGTGACAAGATAAACCATATATCAGCAAAGAGGGATACTACAGACAGGGATAAATATGGAGAAGAGACGTTCCTAATACTATAATGTTCAGGGTTCATGTTTAGAATTTCAACCTTTCTTAAAAAGATCTAACAAAATTGTTCTGCATTCATGCAGAAGTCAGAGTGCAGATCAAAACTTGTCACTAATTGGAAACATAGCAATATGCTTCTTACCTTGGAAGAAGGAAGGTGCAAAGGACATCCGAGCAGAGCATCAATCCCAGCAAGGGATCCATCATTCGTCAACCTTTCCACCTGAATGTAAACAAAAATTTCAGGTTTGTTCTGGTTTCTTGAAATAGTCTCCCACTTTCAAGTGAAGGATAATCTTACAGTTGATAGAAAAAGAAAATTTGAAGGAAGAATCTGCAGAAAACAAGGCCTGTAGGTAATGTGATCGTTAATTCAGTCATCAGTAGTCAGAGAGAACTTTCTAAAGTAATTAAAAGAAGGGAAAGTCTCATAAAACCAACTCTGAGGATGAAGATGTCAGGGCCAAAATGTTCAAACAGATTGGTGATATACTACCATCCAAGTTCATCCAAAGATCCCCTAAACAATGATAAGAAATGAAATGGAGCTCAATCCATACAATGCTAAAAAGAAATTCAATTAATCTTAGTAGAACCATGGTCAGTATATGTATTACACCTTCTAGTCCAGAATATGAACCCTCATCAGCCATTTTTCCGTTGTCCATATCGGCTAGATATAGCGACTCAAATTCTCCCAGATGCTTCCCTATCCTGAAAAGTGGTATAAAATATCCTCCGCATGAGGACTATAAAGATGTGCCGTCTTGAAAACTACTAAACAACCTAGCTTAAAAAAAAGTGACTGAAATCTTTACCACTCCATAATTGCTGGCTGAAGTAATTTATGGCTGAGAATTGTAGCGAATTCATCATAGAAAATAATTAGGGCTAAGTTAGACTGTCTGCAAGATTCTACAGATGTCTTTAAGAGC
This sequence comes from Eutrema japonicum, assembly GCA_030161315.1. Classification (NCBI taxonomy): domain Eukaryota; kingdom Viridiplantae; phylum Streptophyta; class Magnoliopsida; order Brassicales; family Brassicaceae; genus Eutrema; species Eutrema japonicum. The sequence goes on from BSQW01000011.1 coordinate 19,793,858, forward strand.
TCTAAAATCTCCCCACAATCTGAAACCTGCTAAATGACAAATTTGACGGATATCAGTAGAAAATGCAACAACTCAACAAGAGTTCCTCTTGGAATTCAAAGTCGAAAGATAAATTCAATCAATTACTAAGAATTGCTGGATGTTACCTGAGATGATGAACAGTCAGGAACACTGTTTGCATCCCCAAGTGACGAAACAATCCTAAGAGTTCCAACTAAGCCCATCTTTTTGTACTTGAGGTCTGGATGACTGACCTGCCGATATAAAAACGAGACAATTGGAAGCGAGCTGCCATCATCACCTAATGTCCCTTAAGAAATAAGGAGAGATAATTCACACTACCTGCTTCCTTACTATCATCATAAGTTCATTTGAAATTGAAGATCGAAAAGAATCAGGACTTGCACGAGCCGATAGTGCGAGGAGACTGAAAACCTCATAAACCTGCAATCGTGTTTACTTTATATACAATATCAATATATTTTCATACCAAAAGATTATAAAGAATTAATGCCAACCTTATGCAAATTTTCAACAGTAAATCCCTCTAAGTAGTCCAAAATACCTATAAGACACAAAACAATCAGAAATTAGAAAAAGAAAACCACATGACCAGCATTAGTGTGTATATATACAAACAAGTTCCAGAAATACCATTTATGTGGGAAGAAAAGGGAAGGAGTTGCTGTGCATATTTTTTCGCCAGAACCGACATCATCTCTAGGACTGAACTGACCTCAAATTTGTTATCAGATCCGACATGTGTCACTAGGGCACCTAGTATCTGCGACCAATTCGACTTAGAACAAAATTGGACTAATTATGCTATAAGTTATTATACTAGGAGATGAAATGTTAGCATGTTCTTACCTCTTGTCTTGAATAATTGTCAGAAAACCCTTCAAAAAGACGAGTATAGATATGAGAGCCAGTTTCCCTTGCCTTTTCTTCTTTGCATGACAAGAGGTGTTCAGCCAAAGAAACAAATGATGCAAAATTATCCTAGAACAATGAGTGAGTCAGGTTACTTTTGCAAAAGAATATTCCCAAATTTTGCAGGAGTCAGTTACTTCTCAAAATTGTTATGAAGATCACCTGCACAAACTCTTTATTACCACATATACATTGATCAAGCAAGGCTTCTTGTATGCATCCATCAACCACTTTCTTCTTAAATATCTTCTCGATGCTCTTCCGGATGGGGTCCCCATTCATGTACATGAGAATAAGCAACCATACATCGATTACCTTGAAGTCCCGAGGTTTCTCCAGACTGTTCAGCTCCTTTATGATTTCTTGACAGAGTATCTATAAACAGAAAATAAGGTGATGACAGATAAAGACAAACACTCTTAAACAACTATAATGAAACCAACTTACATTCTTAAATCGAAGGCTTGATCTTAAAGCATGGAGAATAGAACCTTCTGTATTATATGCAGGTATTTTTCCTTTGAGTTTATTTTGAGAAGCCAAAGGTTGTGATATTCCGGTGAATTTCAACTGTTCGCGTATCTGGGAGATTATTCTTCTAACATTTGTTGGAGTAGCAGCAAGAAGCAAAAACCTAAGTAGATACGGCATGTGCTCTGAATCGATTGTTCTAATACATGATATTGCTACTGTAATCGCCTTTAAGAAAAGGGAAAACAAAAAATGGCATTCCATCAGTAACATGTACAATGCAGAACCTTAAATCAGTGATGAAGCAGAACCTCTCACCTGTTCCTGCAATTGATCATCTAAATTGAGGTTGGAGAAAGAATCAAGTACTGGAACAACAACAGCAGAATCCTCCTGAAGCATATTTTCTAGATAATCAACCACAGCCGGACAGTTGTGATCCCCAATAATCTCTGGCAACGATCCAATGATTTCCTTCTTTAAGTGCAGAGGACAAATCGAAAGAACTTGCATCAGCTTATCGGTGAACACATCGGGATTAACAATGAAGTCAAGCCAACGGAAATGGTTGATGATGAGGCGAGCAACATCCTCTTCCAGAGAACATCCTGTAACAACGTCGAAGTACTCCGGAAGCTTCTCGAGTAGCATTTCCTGAAGGTCAAGTTGAATAGGAGAAACAAGCAGGAGATTTCGGACTAAAGTCTCGTCTCTCTTAGTTGATGAAGAAGAGGAAAGCACTCTACAATAGATATGAACAAGAACGGTTACGTACGGAGTGAAATATCAGTTTTGATTTAGCAAGTCGATTGGAAAACACTGACCTACGAAGATTACTCGGAGATTGAATGTATGATGAAAATCCAGCTATGAAAACTGAGCGAAGAGCACCGAGGTTATCTCTCTCGACGGAATTGGCGGAGCAAGAGGAAAAGCGGCCAGTGAGATGGCGGCGGAAAGCGTGGAGATCGGAGGGAAGACATGGCGGACCGTACGGGTTCATCAGTGTGCAGCCAGCTTCCGCCAGAATTGAAGTCATCTTCTCCACCGGGTCGGGTTCGACGGATTCATTTTGCGGCTGGGGAAATTTGGGAGGCGGAGCAGCTGACGACGACGACGGAGGCGGTGGAGGCTTTTTGCGAGAGAGAAACACCATTTTTTCCGGTGACTGTGATTTTAACAGAAGATCGCCGAGCAACGGATCTTACTGTTTGATTCTCCGATTGAAGATTCACTGAAGAAATTTGTTTTCAAAATTTTGGTAACCCTGAAGAAGCAAGCGCCAAATTTTCCAACAAAGAAGCGCCACTGTCCTCTTTACATGACACACATTCTGTCGACGCAAACGCAAAACGGCACGGTGTGTGACGAAAATACACATTGAAATTAAAACTATTTGCCGTTTAGCTTAATTACACATAAACTACACGTGATGCATCATCCATACAAAAAGACTTCTATAGTTCTATGGTATCATTATTATACAAGAATACAAAGCTCAAGGAAGAAACTAGCTATTGCAAACTTGTTAAGACAAGTCTCCTGATCACAATTCACACTTTGCAAGTCTTGGCAAGAGGTTCACAGCCTTTATAGATCTCCAAGCCAGACTGATCAAGTTGGTCTTCCTCAAAGCACGTGCAACGTTTGCTCATCGAACCCGTTATTGCTATCTCCAAAGGTCTTTGTACCAATCTCGGCACCCCAACATCACACCAAACCTGCAAAAATAGCTTTTACCCTTTAGTATCCTATGCTCTTAATGCCATCAAAGATTCACCGCCACATTCTAATTCTCCCCTTCAATAAGAAGATACATACCTCTCCACCTTCATCTTGACTCCATCGTGAGTTGCAATTCGTTTGCTTGTCTTCTTCAATCTTTTGTTTCTCCATGAGTTGTGCACCTCTGGAGGCTTTTGCTTCAACTCCTTTCAGATGTTTAGTTGGATTCCCTTGGCTATCGTAGTACCGCCCAACAAGCTTCCCAACAGGACTGTGATCACAAATTAAAAGCTGAGGACCAAACCAAGATGACCTTATTATATAGGGATTAGGGGAGCCAAGCATTCTCCGCACACCACCTTCAGAATTCTTACTAAGCACCAGCTTTGTATTGTTTGAATGAAACATATAACTTACGTGTAGGTCCTGGAGAAGAAACCTCGCCAGTCGACAATGCTCTTCACCTACGAAGAATTTATCACACATGTAACAGTTGTACCAGAGATGAGTTCATTGAGCTCACTAGACATAGTCGGATTTGTAGAATATGAAACATTTAATTAATCTAATATCTTAGAAAGTGATAGCTATGAAGATATAAGCCCATCTGGCACAATGACAAGATCAAAGACCACTTTATACATTTTTCCATAATTTTCGTTACGTAAAGATAGAAGAGCGTTACCTCACTGCTAGATAACCCACGTAACGAATCTGTAAGTCCATCTCCTGCACGAGAAAAGAATCATAGCACACATGTGAGAAGTTTCAATAGATTCCAGGGACTTACTGTATAATCTTCTGCAAATACTATAGTTGACAAAGTTTGAATGATTATGACTTCTTTATGCATGCTAACACTGAAATGGAAGGAACACCATGGAAATTGGAAAATTTCCGCATAGCATTAGCAAGAGAAGAGATTAAATTTCTTTATTTTTCCTCGGGATTATCATGTCAAACCATAAGTAACAAAGATAAGCAAAGACCCATGTTACAAAAGCTCCAAGAATATTGTTGGATCAAGAAAGTATGGTGATCATTTCCTAGACAAGTTACTTAAGGAAATCTTTGTCACCAACAGAAGACTGCGGAAAACAGTTCGTACCTGTAAAGTTCCCAGAAACAAATGCGCGAGAAGCGTCTCTGAGCGAAAGAATTACATGGAAAAACTTTCCATCAGCAAGACTAATACAAGAAGATATGAGAATCTCTCGAAATAATTTGATCAAACAAAACAAACCTTCCAGCAAAATGGTTGTAACCTCCTCCACTACCGTAATGCGATTTTCCTTTTGTCACATCAAACACAGATCTGTATAGCATATATGTAAATATACTCGTTTACAAAAGTGATACTTTCCTTTCCAAGACTTGACAGAAGAAGGAAGAAAAGACTTACCCAAGAATCCCTAAGAGTATAGGTAACGTTTCATCAGTGCCATTGTACAGTGCCAATTCCTCAGCAGAAAATAGTCTCTTTTGATATTGAGAGCAAAAGAAAAAGATATGAGAGATTTGTACAAAACTATCAGAAATGGAGGCTCCAAACGAATTCAAGACATGGCATAGCAAACATTGGTTCTTTATTTCAATTGTGATTAAACTCAGACCCATTTCACTGGAAAATAACAATAACAGAGACAAGATTTATTGGTATTACAGGACCAGTTCAATCAAAAAGTACACATACTTCATTTGAGAGATTTCTAGTGTAGAGAGTAAGCAAAACGAGATATAGTTAAGAGAACAAAAGTGGGTACTTGGTGGTGTGGAGACTTGAGGGAAGATCTGAAGTAGAAAGCGACGAGAACGACGATCAACGTGACCCCGAAAAAAGGAGATAACAAAAATCTCCTCACCGAAACCATCGATTGGATCGGATTTGCGTTTGTATGCTAAACTTCCAAAATCCAGCGAACTTTCTCCCGTAGAAGCAGCCTGCCAGGATGTTAGGACTGTATCTTAAGAACAAAAAGCTACCGGTACTAAATTGCAATACCTGAATACTCAGGGCGCAGATTACAATTAAGTAAATATTATAGTATTATTATTTTTTGTATAAAATTTGGTTAAATATTAATTTCTTAATTGAAATTAAAAATAATGTAAAAAAAACAATTATATGTGTTTGGGGGTGATTGTCTACTTTTCAATAAATTTTGATTTAGCGAGAAGTATCAAACGGGCTAGCCCGCGTCCAAATAGCCCGATCCAATGTGGTTTCAATTTTTTTTTGGGTTTCGCGGGCTGCGGTCCCAAAATTCTTTGTCCAAACCCGACCCGCCTATATTCTACGGGTTTGCGGACTAACCCGCAGGTTTATATCATACATTGTTGAATTGGTTGTTTTTGTTTATAGAGCTTATATCATCAAAAACTTTGGACATATTTGATTGTCGTATGTTCTATGCAATTAAAAACTTATAAAGTAATAATTTGTGTTGCTTTTCTTCCTGTTTGTTATTCTTCAAGATGATAATTCCCAAAGAGCATACTGTTAACACACCAACATCATTAGTCACAAATTCTTCATTTTTTTTCGGCTTCAAGCCAAAATCTTAGAATAAACCAAGAAACCTTGGTGTTTCAACGCAAGGTGTCAAGTTCGATACATAGTGGTGAAGTAGATGTGAGGTTTTTTCTCTTGTTGATGATTTAAGCGACCCTTTCCTTTGTCTTGAGTTCTGAGTGCAGATTGGTAGGTGTCTTTGCGGTTGGAGAAGCAGAGCCGGATTTACGGACAAGGATTTTGAAACATGGTAGAAATAGAATGTACAGTCCAACGACCACAAATGGTGTCGCTATGAGCCACCCTAGTAGCTGCAAAAATAGGTTCATGTTTAAGCAGGTTATATGACAACCAGAACCAATTGATATAATCCAAAATCTGCACCACACAACTAATAGCCTAATACAGAAGAACCTTACCGCATTACCAATGCTAAAAAAGACTTCACGGGAAGCTTGACCGATAAAAACCTTCTTCAAGGCATCATATGTTAAAGGAAAATGAGGTCCACCGGTTAGTTTTTCTCCAAGCCGTAAGAAAGGCACCACAAGACTTCAAAACATGTAGCGAAAACCAAAATTACACATTAAGACTCAATTTGATACCGGAAGTCCTCTTTCTCATAGTCCAGAAGCTCCTCCTCGTAGGCTTCGTTGTCTCTAGAGTCTCCCATACTTCTTTTGTAGCCGAGAAGGTTTCCTCCGGCAAGGGCACTCCGACCAAATCCAAGGCTTCTCCTCCGACAAGCATTTCTTGGAAATGAAATTGTTGGACCAAAACTTAATAAAGCCCATTGGCTTATTAAGTTGTGTTAAATGTGAAAAGAAATAGCCCATGGCTAAGTAAATGAAAATTGCAAATTCCCACATCGGAAAGCAATGAGAAAAAACTCTAATATAAATAAGAGGAAACATGAGTCTAAGTTCAAAAAACTTAGAGAGAACCAAGGGACTCCATGCGTGCCCTGCCGGACCGGACCGGGCTCGGGTCTTGTGGCCTTTAGGCCACAAAAATATGTTCTTTTTGGGCCGCGTTTTGGTTAACTTTTTTGACCCAAAAATGAATTTATCTTGGCTCAAAAACGAATTAAACGGGTCAAAGATTTTCTCCGCAAATCTCGCCCTATTAATTCGCGCGGTCAATCGAGAATCTCGCCTACCATTACACTGCGAGATCCGATTGGTCAAAGAGCCATAAACGCAGACTTTAATGCGTTGGCCTCCTCTCCAAGTCTTCTGGGACTATAAAAAGAGAGCCTCCCCTTCTCATTTCACTCACTCACTCACAACTCATTTTTCACAGAGAAGAAACACAAAGCTTCTCAATCCCTCTGGTCTTTTCTTCTTATTTAAGAGTAAGCCCGAGAGTATAGCGTAGAACAATAAGTTTGTACATTCTATGATCGGGTGATGCGATCATAGTCTCCAAATGGTTGTATCCTGGGATTTTTTATCTTACAAAACCGCCACACTGCGGGAGATATTTAGAATTAAGGAAAGAGATCATCTCGCCGCCATTTCAACGTTCGTTTCTTAATTGTTTAAAACGTTGTTCTTTATATTCTTCTTCGTAATTTATGTATTCGAATTTATGCTCATACATTTAATAAAAACCAATTGGCAATGAGTGGATTGACTCATGTTCCTTATATATTATTTAGTATCCCTTCCAACTTCCGATGTGGGATAATATATCCTAATACGCCCCTTCGAGATGATGGTTATTTGCCTATCAATCTCGGTATGTTCGGGTATAGATCGATGGACCAACTTTGGGTTGGGTCGATAATGGATCGGGTTGGACAGTATGGATCGGCCCCTGATACCATGTTAAGTTACATAGGCTATAACATAACAATGATATTTGATGGACTATATGAGCATAAATTCGAATACATAAATTACGAAGAAGAATATAAAGAACAACGCTTTAAACAATTAAGAAACGAACGTTGAAATGGAGGCGAGATTATCTCTTTCCTTAATTCTAAATATCTCCTGTAGTGTGGCGGTTTTGTAAGATAAAAAATTCCAGGATACAACCATTTGGAGACTATGATCGCATCACCCGATCATAGAATGTACGAACTTATTGTTCTACGCTATACTCTCGGACTTACTCTTAAATTAGAAGAAAATACGAGAGGGATTGAGGAGCTTTGTGTTTCTTCTATGTGAGAAATGAGTTGTGAGTGAGTGAGTGATCTCTCTTTTTATAGTCTCAGAAGACTTGGAGAGGAGCCCAACGCATTAAAGGCTGCGTTTATGGCTCTTTGACCAATCGGATCTCGCAGAGTAATGGTGGGCGAGATTCTCGATTGACCGCGCGAATTAATAGGGCGAGATTTGCGGAGAAAATCTTTGACCCATTTAATTCATTTTTTAGCCAAGATAAATTCGTTTTTGGGCCAAAAAAGTTAACCAAAACGCGGCCCAAAAATAACATCTTTTTGTGGCCCTTGGGCCACAAGACCCGAGCCCGGTCCGGCAGCGGCGGCGACGCGCGTGTGGAGTCCCTTGGTTCCCTCTAAGTTTTTTGAACTTAGACTTATGTTTCCTCTTATTTATATTAGAGGTTTTTCTCATTGCTTTCCGATGTGGGAATTTGCAATTTTCATTTACTTAGCCATGAGCTATTTCTTTTCACAGTTAACACAACTTAATAAGCCAATGGGCTTTATTAAGTTTTGGTCCAATAGAAATTCCATTCAAATCCGATACACATCATATCAGCTTGAAATCCCGAAACAATGAGACAAAATCTGGTGGCTAAAAACCCTTACCCATCCGAATTTTATGTCGAAGATCAATCTGAGACTACGAGAGAGAGAGGCAGAAGAAGAGAGATTCAACATGTGTTCTTCACAATCGGCGAGAGAAGAGTTTGCAGTAGGAGGAAGAAGATGGTTTTCGATTTATACAAGAAAAGTTCAATTTCTGCGGTTTGGACCGCAAACCCGTGTACCCGCTCCGACCCGACCCGCACAACCCGACTTCTGCACGGGTCAAGCCCGCTAGGCCCGCTTTTTTTGGACAAAATTTCTTGAGCCCAAGCCCGCTCCGGTTCTACTTGGGCCGAGCCCGCGGGTCAAAGCCCAAATTGACATCTCTAACTATATATAGTCTTAGTCGCTAAAGAAGTAGAGATAAACCACCTAGCTTTTTAAGAAGTAGAGATAAACCACCTAAATTTTTTAGCGTTAGCCCTTATGGTTAGGTTTGGGCATTTGGATCGGTTCTGGATCTTTCGGATAGAAGCCTTTTGGACCCATTTAGGAACCGATAGGGTTTTGGGTCGGTTCCAGTTCGGTTCCAATCGGTTTCGGGTCGGTTCGATTCCGAGATTTAAAAACCGGTAAAAACTATAAAAAAATCGGATCTTAATCGGTTCGGGTATTTATTACCCGAAAATATACTCGAAAACCAGAAAACAAAAAAAACAAAAAAATATATACTCGAAATGCCTAAAATATACCCGAAAACCCAAAAATATACCAAAAACCCCGAAAAACAAAAGAAAACATATCAGTAAAAGCAAAAAATATACCTTAAATACCCTAAAAATTAATAATATTTATGGGTATATAATTATATTTTAGATATTTTGGGTACCCGATCGGTTCTGATTCTTCGAGTATAAGAGTTTAGGATCCATCGGTATTTTTATAGGTTTCGGTTCAAGTTCGGTACCTCCTAATCGCTTTGATTCCAGTTCGGTTTTTTGGTTTCGGATATTTTGTCCATGCATCAATACTCAAGTGCCTTAGTACAAGGTTAAACTCCAACATTATTTGCTACATCATCCGCTATATTATCTACCGTATCACCTATTACGCTTAGCTAAAGAAAAACGTAAAATAGGACACTCACAACTCTGAGAAGACTAGACAATATGGGAATACGGATGGGTCGACTAGGTCAACCCGACCTGAAAACATTCTTAATACCCATTCTTTCATCATCTAATTTTTTTGGATTACATTTCCGAGAGTATAAAATGCAAAGCGTATTTTTTAAATTTCTTTTCATCGTATTTAGACATCTTCGTTGACAAAAAAAACAAAACATGTTTATATTGTTAATGTGATAACCCAAATTGGTTCGATTTTTAATTTTGCCTAAACCAAAATAAAACTCATATATAAATCTAAAGTAAGAAAAAATAAAACTCTAAATCTATTATTTTTCTCCCTTGCCCTCTCTCTCTAGCGGCTCTCTCTCTCTTCTCTCTCTCTCGCGGCTCCTTTGCTCTTTCTCTCTCGAACTCTCCGCCGCCGTCTCTCTCTCACCGTCGCCGCCAGCCTCGTCGCCAGCATCGCCGACGCACCACCTCTCCTGGGTAGAACTTAGTGTTGATATTCGTTTGATTGTTGGTACCGGATTGAACTGTCTGGCTTGCTTGTTGAGTTTTCATGCTTGTGTGTCATGCACCTAGATGAATGTTTGCGTGCATGATTAAACCGGTATTGCGTGAGATATATCAGTAAATGTTAGGTCTTCGACACTGTGATGGGACCAGTGGTTCGATTTGTTTGCGCACCCGAGACCAGTATTCCGGTAGGCTTGCACGGGGTTAAAATGAGCTATCCCGATGCTTTAGGCCAGTGAGCCAAGTTTGAGAAAAGTCCAGTGGGCCAGACAAATTTCCATTGTGTTAGATTGCGTGTGAGCACTGGTAGAGTGCATTGATTGAGAACCGAGAAGAATAAAGAGTAAAGAGTAATGAGATTGTGTGTTGAATTAAGAAAGACTAATTAAGAAAAGAATATTGTGTGGAACCTTGTTTGAGCTCGTTTTAGGTTTAGACTGTTGGATATTATTTCGTGTAATGTTGGAAGGGTTAAGTGAGTCTCTGAAGGCTCATCCTCACTGGGTAATCTCGATTACTCAACCCTCTCCCCTTGTTTCTTTTCAGGTTAGTTTGGGTCGTGTTGTTGTGTTGTTGTTGTTACCGGGCGTTTTTCCTGGCTATCCTGTGTTGCTGGCCACTGGTGACGACCTAACATGCCCGATTCTCGGTTATCTCTGGAGATCCGTGATAGGGATGTTACAAAGTGGTATCAGAGCCCATGATTAGATCACTCTAGCGCTGTCCTAGAGTGGTCGCGCCCAAAGTTTGAAATGTTTTACAAAAAAAAAAAATATTTTCAAAGAGTTATGATTTTAGTATGTACGATTTCAAACCGAGAACAACAACAACATGAACCACGATCTAATAGTGTTGCTTTCCTTGTTTGTTCTGTTTCAATCGCAATCCCTATGCCAGGACCCGTCTCACTGCCCGCAAGCAGGTCACAGACCATATCCGAGTGATGTCATGGAAGAAGAGGGGCACGAACGACCTAGTCAGTTCACGTGTGGCTCCCTGCTCTACTCCGCCTCGTAAGCGCCATGCCCCCAGACACGTTCGGACGACATCACCTGCAGCCAGAGACCGAGCTTGGACAGCCGCCTCGCTACCCAAGCATGGAAGATGCTGTCAATGCAAGCGCGTTGCAACTGCCAGAGTACCTCCGAGAGCCGAACCGTTCAGGGGTGACCAACCGATCACATTGCAGAGGGACCAGTCGCTCCAGGACTACCACATCTCTTTTGCCCGAGCCTCAGAATCCCTTGGCTATCCCCTCTCCATTGCCCAGCTAGCCCAGAATTTCTACCTCGGACTCCGTGGAGACATCCGTATCCGACTTGAGCGGATGGGACTCACCGAGACGGAACGTGTGAGCCTTGTTTTTTGCAACGCTCTCAAAGCAGAGATGGAGCCAATCGAAGAACCGGTCTACATATCTTCCGACGATGACTTCGAGGAGAACCCATCGGAAGAATCCTTTAGTGGCTAGGGAAAAATTTTCGTTTTTATAGGAGTAGAACTTAGTTTTATTTTCCATTTTCATTATTTGGTGCAATTTTTCTTTCTTAGGAATTAGTTAGCTTTCGTGTTGATTTTCGTTTCCTTTCCGATTTAGTGTTTTGCAAAAAATGTGTTCTACTCCTCTTTTATCTTAATAAGAAACGTGTTTTGATTTTAATAACGATTCCTCTTGGTTCTTACTCTCATTTGTGTTTCCGTCAGCCGTTCTAGCAACCTTCTCTTTTATGTGCTTCTCCATTCCACCTTGCTTGCCTTTCTGCCCTTGCGTTCTTTCTCGCATTATATTCCTTTCTTACCTGTAACCCCTTCGTTTTATTCTGAAACGTTTCTTTTCCGTTTCGTTCCTTCATGGACTTCTTTCCTTGGATTCGAGGACGAATCCTCTTCAAGGGTGGGAGAATGTGATAACCCAAACCGGTTCGATTTTTAATTTTGCCTAAACCAAAATAAGACCCATATATAAACCTAAAGTAAGGAAAAATAAAACCCTAAGTCTATTATTTTTCTCCTTTGCCCTCTCTCTCTCTTCTCTCTCTCTCGCGGCTCCTTTGCTCTCTCTCTCTCTCGAGCTCTCCGCCGCCGCCTCTCTCTCACCGTCGCCGCCAGCCTCGTCACCAGCATCGCCGCCGCACCACCTCTCCTCTCTCATGCTCGCGCCGTCGCTGCACCCACCGAGAAAACCGCCGAGATCTTCTTCTCCCGTCATCACCACCGCCGTCACCTTGCGGGCCATTTTCCCGACTAACCGCTGGGAACCAGACGACATACTATATATCAAATTGAAGCTCCGGGTCTTCTCTTTCCGTTAAGCTCGAGTTCATCCGAATCGGAGATCCGGGTCAGAAGATATGGCTGTTCCAGTGCAAGGCATTGGATCTGCCTCTGCACCTTCATCACCGAGCTCCTCCGATGAGATCAGAGGCGAACTGGTCACGCCACCGCCACCGTCTCCGCCTCCTCCTCCACCGCATGCAGTCAGGTGAGGGCATGCTGCGTTTTCCCTTCCTTCCATTATTCGATTTGATGTCGATAGTCCATTCTTAAAACGTTGCTGCCTTTTTATATGTCTAGTTGGGTAATGGGTAATGGGTAGAACTTAGTGTTGATATTCGTTTGATTGTTGGTACCGGATTGAACTGTCTGGTTTGCTTGTTAAGTTGTCCTGCTTGTGTGTCATGCACCTAGATGAATGTTTGCGTGCAAGATTAAACCGGTATTGCGTGAGATATATTAGTAAATGTTAGGTCCTCGACACTGTGATGGGATCAGTGGTTCGATTTGTTTGCGCACCCGAGACCAGCATTCTGGTAGGCTTGCACGGGGTTAAAAGGAGCTATCCCGATGCTCTAGGCCAGTGAGCTAAGTTTGAGAAAAGACCAGTGAGCCAGACAATTTCCCATTGTGTTAGATTGCGTGTGAGCACTGGTAGAGTGCATTGATTGAGAACCGAGAAGAATAAAGAGTAAAGAGTAATGAAATTGTGTGTTGAATTAAGAAAGACTAATTAAGAAAAGAATATTGTGTGGAACCTTGTTTGAGCTCGTTTTAGGTTTAGACTGTTGGATATTATTTCGTGTAATGTTGGAAGGGTTAAGTGAGTCTCTGAAGGCTCATCCTCACTGGGTAATCTCGATTACTTAACCCTCTCCCCTTGTTTCTTTTCAGGTTGGTTTGGGTCGTGTTGTTGTGTTGTTGTTGTTACCGGGCGTTTTCCTGGCGATCGTGTGTTGCTGGCCACTGATGACGACCTAACATGCCCGATTCTCGGTTATCTCCGGAGACCCGGGATAGGGATGTTACAGTTATATGTTAGACAGTCTCGTGCGGAGCGTCTTATAGTGCAGTGATGGTATGCTTGTCATGCGAAGCGTCCCAAGCATTTGGGGTTTGATCTCGATCTTACTCTTCGTGAGAGTTATGGGCTAGTGGACTTTCTTAGATTACTAATCGGTGACTTGCTTCGTCCAGGGGAATCTATATTGTTTCAACCATGTTAGCTCATTGTGGCCCACGACCAAAAAAAAAATGTTAGACAGTTTCGCACTCTATCGCACCATATCAACTATCGCATTGAAAATGAGGGTCACATATTGGGAAAAAAAATTGGGGGTCCCAAATGTAGACAACTAAGACATATGGGGTTAATTTCGGGGTAAGAGAAAATATAAGGGGTCCACTTGATAACTCTAAGAAGCCGACGGCCAACTATTCAACTCTACCTATGGGCCCAAACTTAATTGAAATCTTCCCCACCATTCCACCAACATTACGATTAGGGATGTTAAAACAGGTCCATTTAGGCCTGTGAAATTCTGGTCCATTTTAACATCCCTAATTTACGATGTAAGCCGGTTAGACATAAACCGCATTGAATTAGAGTTTATTTTAAAGTTTTCTGCAAATCAACCATCGAGTTGGTTTTTATTTGCAACTCTACTCTCGATTTGCTAAAAATGTAGATCAAACCAATTAAGTCCATGTTAATCCGTTCTATAACCCACGGCCGTATCTTTTCTCTCGAGCTCTCTTTATAAAGAAAAGGAAAAAAATATTTATCCAAAAAAAGAAAAGGAAAAAATATTTTTTTTTTAACGAGAAATAGAAAAGGGGAAATATGAATAATAGAATAATTTAATAAACATTCTGTAAATATTGTCTCAATCTCTAAACCATATCGAAGAAAAGATAAACGAAAGTTGTCATGAATTAGACCATAAAAGCTTACACTAGTTTCAATTTAAATAAGTAGAGTAGCAAATTAGCAATTAAAGCTTTTTTTTTCTTCCGAGTTCGTTCTTCCCACAAAACCTTATCTATGGAATCACAGGATCAAAATAAACCTCCTGCAATCTCACAATCCCAATTCCTCCTAACTTTTTCTCTATACAGTACAAATCCCACCAAGAACAATGTGTCAACGAGGCAAAGATGAGAAGAAAAGCTACCATTTTGGTTTTGGTTTTTGATCCTTCTTCTCAAATCTGGATAGTGTCTGTTTTGATGTTGGAGTTATGGGAAAAAGATTGTGGGGTTTGGTTTAGGGGTATTGATCAATCTGAATGAGTCAAAGTAGCTATTTCTTTCTCTTGCTTCTTCTTCAAATGTCTCTGTGCAGTTGCTGTCACAATCTTGAAGAAGAAGTTGAGGAGCATGAGCCACACTATCCCGTTCCAGATCGATGCAAACGAAAAATCCCATTTTTTCACCTACCAAACAAACAAAATCAAAAGAACCAAATTCAATAGAAGTTTTATAGAAGCCTGAATTTCATGAATATGCTAGTGAAAAAGTTCATAGTTTAGAACTTTCAACTAAATGGAAAAACACGTAAAGTTTGTCAAGATCGAAAAGGTTGTTTTGTTGTTTACCTTGATATGAGATGGAACAGAAGGTTGTGCATCAATATACTTTTCTTTCATGGTGTGTAGTTTGGCTGTGAGTCCAGGTAACACAGATGCCAAACCAGGGACATGGCTAAGTATCCAGATCAGCTCGTTCTCCATCCAATCGAGCAGTTGGTTATTACAAACGCAGATGATAAATATTGTCTTCATTGAAAGAAAAAAAAAACACACAGAAGAAACAAAGTTAAAAACCGTTTAGATGTTAGAACAGGTCCAGAGAGTAAAAATCGAATCTATGAGACACGAGGTTCCACACCTGTATGTGAGTTTTGATGATCGCCTTTCCGATTAAAGTTGCCAGAAAGAATTCCCAAAAAGGAACTCCAAATTGTCCACACATTATTCCAGCGAGGTCAAACAGAGGATTTGGGACCTGCACTCAAATAGAAGCAGTGTTGATCAAAGGAATTAGAACTCTTAAATCTTAATTCAAAGTGTTGATCATTATGCTAAAAAATAAGGTCCTGATCACTGAATGTAGTTCCCAAAAATCCTAGAAAGCGAAGGATATTTGCAAGATTGCAAAACCGTTGTAATCAATTGCTAATGCAGAAGGGAAAGTTAAGTTGGAGGATGTATACTGACCGAAGCAAGAACCAAGACAGTAAAGAAATTCAAGTGCTGCGAATGGGTTAATAGCCAACGCTTTATCCGGTTCAGGTAAGTCGCCACAAATCCGCTGTCTTCAGATGAGGAAGCATCTAAAGCTTCCATTCCATCCACTGTACTCCCAGAAATACTAGCTGGAATAAAATTCAGAAAGCGGAAACACAGTAAACAACCAAAACATATGCAAACGAAACACATTGGCGAATTATCCAGCCTAGTTTTCTATCATCTGGATGACACCACAAATCAAAGAGAAATATAGAGAGAGAGAATCAATATACTAACCTGCCCTTGAGATGAAATATGGAGGAAGCTCCCCAAGAGCTGTCCCAATACCCCATAAAATCGCCTCCAATTGGACTTGAGGCAATATGCTGGTAAGGGGAACACGAGATCCAGCAGCTGATATCATTAAAGGAGGGCCAAATTCTGAACACGATTTGTCAAGCCACGAGGGAACCCGTTTCAACTGTATTGTATCATATGGTGCAGATTTTAGATCAACCCGGCCACATTGCGTTGCTTTTAGAGTGAACAAAGCAATGTGTGGACCCAAGTAGAGAACGAAAGTGTGAAGACCAGATCCTATAGAAGAAAAGAATAGTAATAAGAATAATGTTAAATGTGAAAAAATTAGGCTTTTTATCTGTGTGACTAACCAAGACCAATAGAAGATGCGACGCCAAGTGCTATCCACCATAAGCCAAATCGTACGTACTCTGATAGTTCTTCAACATGCTGTATCAACAAATACACAAAGTGTTGGTCCCTTCTCTTATGGCGAAATCCGAAAAGTCTAGTTTTTGAATGAAGAGAGTCGAGAAAGAGTTTACCTTTCCATGAGGTCCATCAACAGTCACAAGCAAAACTCCAAATCCCACTAACAAAGTGGTTACAAGCATGAACCAACCTCCATGAGCCAGCAGATACGATATCGATCGCTTGATGTACTGAACCGTAGCCTCAACAAACAACTTCAGTGTATTCAAAGGTTGTGTCGTCAGTGTTAGATTCTCTATTTCCTTTTCATGCTTCTCACGCAGAGCTACAAGTTTAACTCAAGATTATATTAATCCCCACAATGTGAGTTTCCTATTTCAGCTAAGAAATTATCTGAAAATCTACAATCTCCTCCATATTTCCAACAAAAGTGTAAATCAATAAAAAAAAATTCAAATCATGGATATCCTCGAAACATAGAAAGCCATGATTCAGATCTCGAAACCATAAGCAAGCCTCTAATCCCTAGTTTTCTTCCTTGGTCGAAACGAATCGGTATAAAAATCTAATGAACAATTGATCAAAGGTCAAAAAACGAAAACCTAAAAAAAGAGGTAAGAGATAAAGAGAAACTCGCCTGAGATCGTTGCATCAGAAGAAGAAGTCGCAACGGCGGCGGATCCCATCTCTGTGTGTCTATTTGCGTCACCAACTACTAAAACTGTATCTCAACAGGATAAAGAAGGGATTTTTTAACATAGATTCGGATGTTTCGAGGGATATTAGAACATGGGTTCGGTCGAATTCGAGCTTAAAAACAAAAAAGAAACGATTTTTCGAGATTTTAAAAACGATTTTATTTTGTTTTTCTTTGTAACGTGACGTGTGGGCTTTGGTTGAGATAAACCAACAGAACACAGATGGACTTTGTTGTATAGAAGTCAAATCAGAAATGGAATAAAGAGAATCGAAAGCAAACGCAAACTAAAAGTTACAGAGCTCGTAAGTCTCTAATTCGTCTAGTGTCATCGATTAGCTCGCTGGGCTATAAAAGGCCCATTACGGTTTCCATAAAAATTATTTCTGACTAGATAAGCCCCGCATGCTTGAAAAAAATTATATTACAAAATGAGATTAATGATCTTTCACTCGATCAACTAGAGTTTGAGGTAGTTTTGTTCCACGAGCTAGTGAAAATGAGAATGAAAAATATGTTGTAAATCTTTGAATTTTTAACGTTATGATTTTTATATTTAGTTAAGTTATTTAATATTTATATTATTATATACACAGTTTAAACATTCTATTTTTTTTTCTATATTTCGCTTCCGTTTACAGTTTCCGTTTTCATGCTACCTATACCCGAACTAAAAATATGATGAGTAAATGGTCCGCACAATTTTTTTGTATAGAGTGAATTTGAACTCGGAACTATACTGGTTAGGCCTACGAATTCGGTTAGTTCAAGTTTTTCGATTCGGTTCATTTATTTTTTCGGGTTATAGATTTTCCACCGAAAATAACCGAATAAAATATCGGTTCGGTTCGGTTCAGTTATAATTGTTAGCCCTAATACTGGCCATAGAATCGAGAACTCTGTGCCACAATGTGCGGATTATATAAGAATTTATTCAAAATAAATTTTGAAACCAAATTTCATTGTTTAACTAGAAACTTTGAAAATTCAGCGGGATCATCTAAGGACATCTCCAACCATACTTTATTTTTCACTCTAAACTCTATTTTAGAGTAAAATCCTCTCCAACCCCACTCTATTTTCCACTCTAAAATAGAGTAACTCTATTTTTTACTCTATTTTTAGAGTAACTCTATTTCCCACTCTATTTTAGAGTTGAACTTTTTTATTTATAGAATGGTCCTTTAATTTTTATATATTTGTAATTATAACTGAAACAAATAATAATTATAATATTTAAATACAAGAAAATCAATTTTACATTTAAATTACTTTATTATAATATTTTGTGATATGTTCATATTATTTGTCATGTGTTCATATTATTTGAGATAATTTGTAGAGTAATTTTTTCTCCAATACCACAATTTGACAATTTTTTTTGCACTAAGAAAATGTTAAAACTTAAATTACAGAAAATGATTATCACCACCAGATTATTATATAGATTATTTTTATAAATTTTAAAATCAACATTTTTAAGACAACAATAATTTTCTTAAAATACAGAAATACAAAAAAAATGTTGAAACTAAAGATAAGCAACATAACAAACATAGAAAAATTAAACATAAACAACATAACAAATACCGAAAATAAAGTAAGCAACATTGACGTCAAAAAAAAAAGATAAGCAACATAAAATAATTTTAATACAACAAAGACTATTCACTTAATAATAATTCGGTAAGTTGCTTCCGGATCCACCAAGATCGTTAAAATATTGTCCAAACGAAGTAGATGGAGGACTAGCTTGTTGTTGATCACCCCGCTTTTGTAAAATTCGTGATTGTTCAGCCTGGATATATGCACGAATGCTTGGATCTTGTATGGAATTTAAGTCACAAAATAAAATCTCGTTTTCCTCCTTTAACTCTTTCAAAGCATAATTTTTATTTTGAATCTCCAAATGATATTCTCTTTGTGCGTTTGTCTTATTTAATTCCTCCAAAAATCATTTATTTCCTTCTTCTAAAGTATTTATAACTGTGGTTGTTTGATCAACAAGTTTTCTTTTCATTTTGGATTTTTTTATTCCACTTGGTCGTGGTGAGGTAGATCCGCCAATAATCCCGTCATTGTCTTCTAAGTTTAGAGAAAATGAAGACAAACCTGGAGATGTTTTGCGTAGGAGAATCAATGGCATAATTTTCGGACTCTAAAGATGTATACTCGTTACCACATGGGATTGATATGCGTTTAGCAGAGTCGACACCATGGATGTCTCGTTCTCTTTTCCTTCGTATTATTGATGCAGTTGAAAGTCATGACAATTACTTCACACAACGAAGAGATACCATGGGAAGACTTGGATTATCGTCCCTTCAAAAAGTAACAACCGTGTTTTGGATGCTAGCATATGGTCTTCCTGCAGATGCCACAGACGAGTACATAAAGATAGGCGAATCAACGACAATCGAAAGCATGAAAAGATTTTGCCGAGCCATTGTGGATATATTCTCAAAGCAATACTTACGGTCACCAACACCAAATTTTGCTACACAACAAGAAGCATGTAGGAAAGATGTAGAACGTGCATTCGGAGTTCTCCAATCGCGTTTTGCTATTGTGAAAGGACCAGTACGTTTTTGGAAAAAAAATGTGCTACATGATATAATGACTACATGTATAATTTTACATAATATGATAATCGAGGATGAGCGTAAAATCGATGCACCAATTGAAGTTGGAAGAGAAGTTCCACCTCTAGAGGTCCAAATAGCAGAGGATGATGATATTCGGTTCGAAGAATTTCTTGGTCGATTTAGAAAAATCAAAGATAGAGAAGCTCATTTTTTTATTCGAAATGCATTAATTGATCATTTATGGGAAAAATGCAGTAATTGTGATGTTTAAACCAAAGTCCTATATGTTTTATTATTTTTATATGATGTAATGTAATTTTTATTATGTAATAAATGTTTAATTTAAATAAAATCATAATTTATGGAAGTTTTTTAAAGAAAAAAAATAAGTTGGGTTAAATTGTAATTTTTTACAAATAAATGATATTTATAATAAAATAGAAATAGAATATACCATAGAATATTCCTTTTTAGAGTGAAAAATAGAGTAATACATTGGAGCAAAACCCAACTCTATTTTAGAGTTACTCTATTTTAGAGTAAAAAATAGAGTAATACATTGGAAATGGTCTAATACATCTTACTCGTACCAATTCTTAGAAAATTCTCAGAAAGATAAAATCAATATCGTACTATAGGGAAAGAAAATAAACTAACGTATTTACCCGATCAAAGGATCGTTGTCGAAAAAATTAGAAGGTCGAAGAGTAAATCCACCGTGAAGAGTTGGCATTACAGGAAAATCTTCTTGGTATGGAATGTGATGAAACCCAACATTGTACCACATCACTATGTCTTTGTTCTCTATCTCTCTGTTCCTGTTCCCACAAGACAAAAACCCACAAAATTATTCCATTTTTTATATAAAAAATATACTTATTTGAATATTATAGACCCATATCAAGGATGCTCGAGCTTGCAGCATCAATGAGAGGTTCAAGTTTATGAAGACCTCAAGGAAGAAGGAGCTAGGAAGCAGCTCAAAGTGAATCTAGACTTGCGATGAGTCAAGGTTCTTTAAAGTCCATTTAGTAAGTACATGTGTCTCTTTCTTATTAGCCAATTAAGATGACATGTAATGTGTTTATTGGCTGAGCAGGTGATAGTATAAAGCTCATCTCTCTTCTATCGCTTTTTTTAGTCAAAAACCAGTGGTTGAAAAGAGAGGATAAAGAGAGAGAGAGAGAAAGAGACGATTTCGATCTGTAACAAAAGGCTGAGTTTAGCCGTGACTATTGGATTCCGGTGTGTGATCACCGGCGAGAAGTAGGGATCCGGTTATGGACCTGAACTCGTTAAACTCGCGTGTCGTTCTCTACTGTTTTCACTTCTTCTTGTTTTCTGGTTTCTTCTCAAGTTCTTAAATCGCGAGTGAGCAGAAAGAGAGAGAGAGAGAGAGAGATTAAGGCTTTAATCCTCACAAATTGGCATCAGAGCACCAGGTTCTAGTGCGGATCGAGTTGATTCCGAGATGGTGAATCCTCCGCGCGTCGAGATCGCAATGTTCGACGACTCAGGCGACTTCGGGATGTGGAAGAAGCGTATGTTTGCGAACCTCATGGTTCAAGGCTTGAAGGATGTTCTGACAGATAAGATGCAAGACTCATCATCTAAAGAAGAAGATCCGAAAGATCCCGAAGCCACAAAGAAGAAAGAAAAAAACGAAGCTTCAAGATTGGAGCGAGATGATAAGGCATTGAACATGATCTTCATGTGTGTAGGAGACTACGTTCTAAGGAAGCTGGACAAGTGCTTCACAGCAGCTCAAGCTTAGGCAACTCTCGACAGATTATATATGGTAAAGACCTTACCTAATAGAGTCCATTTACAGCTAAAAGTCTACTAGTATAAGATGCAGGAATCAAGGTCAATTGATCAGAACGTGGATGACTTCTTGAAATTACTTGCGGATCTTGGAAACTTGAGCATAGAAGTTCCAGAGGAGGTCCAAGCGATTCTACTACTCAACGCTCTTCCCGCAAACTGTAATCTACAATTTGATCAGTTCTGCAAAGATGAAGGGATGGTAAGGCATAGAACATGCACATATACTCCACAACAAAATGGAGTTGCCGAAAGGTTAAACATATCTATAATGAATAAGGTTTGAAGCATGCTGAGTGAGAGTGGTCTTGGTCAGAGATTCTGGGCAGAGGCTGCAGCAACAACAGTTTATTTGATTAATAGATCACCCTCTTCAGTAATAGAATTCAGCGTTCCAGAAGAGCTTTGGACGTCAGCCATGCCAAGTTTAAGGAACTTAATTAAAGAGATTTGACAGTTTAGCTTATGTTCACTCAGATGATGGGAAATTAAATCCCAGAGCTAAGAGAGGCATATTCACAGGGTATCCAGAAGGTGTGAAAGGTTTCAAAGTGTGGCTAATAGAAGAGAATAAGGTTGTCATCAATAGGAATGTGGTCTTCAGGGAGGACAGAGTCTACAAAGACATCAAGTCAGATTCTCCAAATGAAGCTGAACGTGACATCCCTACGACAACATTGGGTCTTGAGGTGGCTGGTTTGCAGAAGGATAGAGAGTGTTCTTCTCAAGGTGGAGCTACTTCAGGGAATGAGTCAACAGAGAGCTCTCAACAAAACAGTGAACATGATACAGGACAAGACACATAAACTCAAGACTTAAGTGACTATCAGTTGGCAAGGGATCGCACAAGAAGAATACCTAAGAAGCCAGTGAGGTTTGAAGACTATCAGTGTGATGATGAAGATGGTTTAGATGAGTTTGCTGGTTTCGTGTGTGCTATGTCAGAAGATGGTGGTACAGAACCAACTTCTTACCAAGAAGCAATGAATGATTCTGATAGTAACAAATGGACTAATTGATATGACCCTAGGCGACACAATGGAGGTTAATCACCTTCCCGGGGAACTTCCCGGGGAAACAATCGACGAGGAGGAACTTGTTCCCGAGGAAGCATTACACGTTCCGGAAGGAGCATTGACGAGAGCTAAGGCGAGGAAGCTTAAGGACGCACTTGGAGGACTTATTCAACACGTTCACGAGACCGTGGGTTTGGAGGCGGAAGTGCTTCGAACCGCATTGGTTTCGATACAAGTCCAGGTGTGCTCTTTTCCTTAGTCCCGGTTTTTACCCAATGGGTTTTACGTGACAAGGTTTTTAACGAGGCCCTGGAACACTTCATCCTTCAAGCCCATTCCGCGACAACAAAATTCTCCGCAACATTTTCTCCGCAGAAATTTTCCCGCAGTTTTCTCCGCAGATTTTCTCCGCAGATTTCTCCGCGGAAAAATCCCACCGGAAGACCAAGGGACATCCGAATTTTCCTTAGTCAAATTTCAATTTTCTAGACATTTATTGCCTTTGCATTTTCGAGTTATTCTTGTAATTTTCAAGGGGTTTAGTCTCTTTGACTCCCCTTCCCCTTTATATTTGCGTGAAAGGTCATAGACCAAAAAAACCAATTTTTAATCAAACTTCTTTGTTTCTTTCTTCTTGCTTGCGAGTTTTTTTAGAGAGTGATTCTCAACAAAATTCTAAAAGCGAAACTTCGATATTTCAAGGAGTGATTCCGCGAGATATCGTTGGGTTGTCAAGGGATTTTCCGCCATCCTTTGAATTGCCATTCAAACGATCCCCGTGAAGAAGCGTCCATAGCGAGTCTGTTTTCGAAAGGATTTTCGGGAGTGATTCCCACGCCTTTCTAGCTGCTCCACGTTTCCAGCCGAGATCATCCATCGCCTTGTTAATTCTTTCGGGAATTAATCCAAGGATTATCCAACCGAACGAACCTACCCAGCACTTGAGAGGATCCTGCGGTCGAGGGGTGTATTAAGTGGTATCAGAGCCGATTCAAGTCAACCGGTAAATTCGTTCCATCTCTAGTTCAATTTTTCGATTTTTCATTGCATAAACCGTTCATCTTCTTTTGCTTGTTCATCGCATGTTCATCGAAATTCTGGGTTCATTTTTGATTCATTTTAATTTAAATTGTTGCATCTAAATTAGCATTAGGGTGTTTAGTTGCATCACAAATCAAAAAAAAAAAAAAAAAATCATTCATAATTTTTAAAATTGCTGCATAACTGTTCATCTTCTTTCATTGTTCATCGCGAGTTCATCATATTTTCTGGGTTTATTTTTTGTTCATTTTAATTTAAATTGTTGCATCTAAATTAGTATTAGAGTGTTTAAGTGCATCATCGATCAAAAAAAAAAAAAAAATCATTCATAATTTTTTTTAATTGTTTTCGTAAAACCGATCATATTAAAAAAAAAAAAAAAAAAAAAAAAAAAAAAAAAATCTGTGTTGAGTGTGTTTAATTGCTGGGATCGATCTAAGCTCTTGTCGAGCAAGGTATATTTTGTTTTGCAAGGTTCTAGGTGGATCAGCAATTTTTCGGAAATTGTTTTGGCATATCAATCGAGTTGCCGAGAGGATTTCGGGAAAACATAAAATCGGGGGAATTTTTTTCGGGGAAATCCGTGACCGATAAAATTCCGGGAGGTCAGTCCGTGACAAGCATACACCCGGGGAATTATCTGAGGAGTTTTAGAATTATCCGAGGAGTCGAGGAAATTATTCAAGGAGTCGTTGACCGTTACCGAGAATTCCCATTGCCGATAAACTCCCGAGACTAAGCGATTTCTTCCCTTTTCCGATTCTTCAATTACCGTTTGAATTTTATTACCGTACTAACTTGCTGTTGTTCTGTTTCAGGTCACTATGGCACAAGACAATAATCAAGGGAACAACAACCCTCAAGATCCGAACAACCCGCTTAACCAAGCCGGTTTGAATGCTGTTCAAATCCAAGCGATTATGGATAGTATGAGGCGTATGATGGTTAATGAGATGCAGGAGATGAATGAGAAACTCAACCGTGCACTATGGGCACAAAACCAACCGCAAAACGTGCCCGAGGGGCGAGAACAAAACCGACCCCAAAGAAGAAACGACGATAACTATTACAAGGGTCAAAGAAGACCTAGGCGTGCACGAGAAGGAAGCGGACAATCTGTTGTCAAACTTCCATCATTCCAGGGAAAAAAAGATGCTGACATATACTTGGAATGGGAAAGGAAGGTAGAACGTGCCTTTGAGTACCAGCACTACTCGGAGAGCAACAAAATGCATATGGCAGCAAGTTCATTCTACGATTACGCACGTAGCTGGTGGGATCAGTTTGTGATATCAAGGAAACACTATGGAGACAAACCAGTAGAGACATGGACTGAACTGAGAGCTATCATGAGAAGAAGACACGCCCCAAAGCTTCAATTCAACCGATCCCGAATACAAGACGATTTCCCCAAAACTGGTGGAAATCTTGTAAAAACAAAACCGAAGAATCAGTTCATCAAATCAACCGAGAGAGGGTACTTTCTTCGACCAACCATGCATAAAGAAGATTCTGGTCAAGCTAGAATTCCATTTGATCAATCCCAGCTTCAAGTTACTAAATACATGCCATTCGAAAGTCAAGAAGTGACTAACACGGCAACACAAAAACAAAATCAGGAAGTAACTAAGATAAGTGTTGATTCATTCCAATCAATTTCTGAATTTTTTTCCAGTATCACACACTTGTCTTTGCCAAAAGGAATTGATGCAGGTTCAAAGGAGAAGCTGGATGAGTTGCTGGCCAATGACGATCTCATCATAGCCGAGAAGCATAAACAAAAGGAAGAAGTATCCAATGAAATAACCTGTGAGAACAAATCTGTGAGTCCTTCAAACTCCTTTGAGAGTACTGGTGAGGGCAAGAGAACATTAATTTTAAAACAACGTGTGCTTAAGTTTATTTATAAAGAAACTCTTGTGAGTTTTACTAACCTTGCACCGGTGCTGCCGAGTGAGAAACCTTGTCATTTTCAGGATTTCAGAAGTGTCGTTCCTAAAGATAAATCTAGTGACTTGCTACTTCCCATCTGTGACATAGAACGTCCTATTGCTTTTGAACCAGAAGCAAACATGGAGACAAATTCTTGCGATATCCGAAACAGCAAAGGTAAGGAAATTATTGTGACTAATGCAATAATTCCAAGGTATGAATTTCTTTTTATTCCTGAAGCTAAGTTGCTAAATTTTGAACACATCAAGGAGCTTTATATTTCAAATGATGATTTTAAAAATGTGTTTTATTATTGCAAAAAGTTTGAGCATAAGAAGTTCTTTAGGCATGGTGGTTTTCTGTTCGATAAAACGTGTGAAGCTAATAGGAATTATGTACTTATAAACATTGGTAGTTTCTCTTATCATGCTACTACTTCCCATTATGCTGAATTATTCTTTGGAGAAATTGTATACTTTGATAGCATTCTGAATTTTAGCAACAACTTAGATTATCGTGCTGATCACATAAAATTTGTTTTAGATGATCTAAGTGGAAAACTGTTTGCTAGTCGAAATGAGTATATCCTATGCACCTATGATCTTTTGTCTCGAGTCTTTGCTGTGAGTATACAGGATGGTGAGCTGAATTTTCATGCACCAAAATCGTGGCTCTTCCATGTTTGGCTTAAGAAGGTCGTTGTTCAAGCTGATCTTGAACCGATGAAGTATTTGAGAAAGCAACAGCCAATGAACAAGAAGCAATGCCGACTGATCTTTGAGCCTGGTGGAAGTTTGTGGATTCAACTAAAGAGAGGACGTTTTCCAGCCCACACAAAGATCATTGCCTACAAAATCTGCTTACAAGGTGAGTCTATTCTGATTTATTTTAATATTGCTGACTTAATTCCTTTTGTCGCAGATAGTCCAGATTTGAGGACAAATCATTTTCAAGAGGGGGGGGGGATGATATGACCCTAGGCGACACAATGGAGGTTAATCACCTTCCCGGGGAACTTCCCGGGGAAACAATCGACGAGGAGGAACTTGTTCCTGAGGAAGCATTACACGTTCCGGAAGGAGCATTGACGAGAGCTAAGGCGAGGAAGCTAAAGGACGCACTTGGAGGACTTATTCAACACGTGAACGAGACAGTGGGTTTGGAGGCGGAAGTGCTTCGAACCGCATTGGTTTCGATCCAAGTCCAGGTGTGCTCTTTTCCTTAGTCACGGTTTTTACCCAACGGGTTTTACGTGACAAGGTTTTTAACGAGGCCCTGGAACACTTCATCCTTCAAGCCCATTCCGCGACAACAAAATTCTCCGCAACATTTTCTCCGCAGAAATTTTCCCGCAGTTTTCTCCGCAGATTTTCTCCGCAGATTTCTCCGCGGAAAAATCCCACCGGAAGACCAAGGGACATCCGAATTTTCCTTAGTCAAATTTCAATTTTCTAGACATTTATTGCCTTTGCATTTTCGAGTTATTCTTGTAATTTTCAAGGGGTTTAGTCTCTTTGACTCCCCTTCCCCTTTATATTTGCGTGAAAGGTCATAGACCAAAAAAACCAATTTTTAATCAAACTTCTTTGTTTCTTTCTTCTTGCTTGCGAGTTTTTTTAGAGAGTGATTCTCAACAAAATTCTAAAAGCGAAACTTCGATATTTCAAGGAGTGATTCCGCGAGATATCGTTGGGTTGTCCAGGGATTTTCCGCCATCCTTTGAATTGCCATTCAAACGATCCCCGTGAAGAAGCGTCCATAGCGAGTCTGTTTTCGAAAGGATTTTCGGGAGTGATTCCCACGCCTTTCTAGCTGCTCCACGTTTCCAGCCGAGATCATCCATCGCCTTGTTAATTCTTTCGGGAATTAATCCAAGGATTATCCAACCGAACGAACCTACCCAGCACTTGAGAGGATCCTGCGGTCGAGGGGTGTATTAAGTGGTATCAGAGCCGATTCAAGTCAACCGGTAAATTCGTTCCAGCTCTCAACAAAACAGTGAACATGATACAGGACAAGACACATAAACTCAAGACTTAAGTGACTATCAGTTGGCAAGGGATCGCACAAGAAGAATACCTAAGAAGCCAGTGAGGTTTGAAGACTATCAGTGTGATGATGAAGATGGTTTAGATGAGTTTGCTGGTTTCGTGTGTGCTATGTCAGAAGATGGTGGTACAGAACCAACTTCTTACCAAGAAGCAATGAATGATTCTGATAGTAACAAATGGACTAATTCAGTAGAAGAAGAAATGGTGTCACTAAAGAAGAATCACACTTGGGATCTCATTGACAGGCCGAAACATTAGAAGGCTATTGGTTGCAAATGGATCTTCAAAAGAAAACCTGGAATAGCAGGTGTTGAAGCCCCAAGATTTAAGGCAAGGCTTGTAGCCAAAGGCTTTTCACAAAAGGAAGGAATTGACTACAAGAGATTTTTGCACCGGTAGTGAAACATGTGTCAATCCGATACATATTTTCAGCTGTAGTTCATTTCAACATGGAATTACAGCAATTGGATGTGAAGACAGCATTTTTACATGGGAACCTGGATGAATTTATAGTTATGGAACAACCAGAAGGTTTCATTGACAAGAAATATCCAGATAAGGTTTGTCTTTTGAAGAGATCACTCTATGGTTTAAAACAGTCTCCTAGGCAATGGAATAGAAGGTTCGATGAGTTTATGATACAGAATGAGTATTCAAGGAGTAAATATGATTCTTGTGTCTACTTCAAGAGTTTAGAGAATGACATCCACTTATACATGTTACTTTATGTGGATGACATCCTGATTGCATCAATAGACAAGGGTCAAGTTCAGAAGTTGAAGTCTCTATTGAATACAAAATTTGACATGAAAGATCTGGGTGATGCTAAGAAGATTTTGGGAATGGAAATAGTTAGAGACAAGGATAAAGGTGGATTGTGGATATCACAAGAGAGTTACTTGATGAAAGTTCTCTCAGATTTTGGTATGGATCAAGCAAAGTCAGTGGCTACACCGATGGGAATACACTTCAAGCTAAAGTCAGCTACAGAACATGAATTAGAAGAACAATCTGGTTTCATGGAGAAAGTACCTTATCAGAGTGCAGTAAGAAGCATTATGTACTCAATGGTGGGAACAAGACCAGACTTAGCTTATTCAGTTGGATTGATAAGCCGATTCATGACTAAACCAAGTAAAGAACATTGGCTTGTAGTCAAGTGGGTTCTAAGGTATATCAAAGGGTCTGTTGATACAAGGCTGTGTTACAAGAACAAAGGTGATTTTGTCATCAGAGGCTATTGTGACTCAGACTTTGCAGCAGATCAGGATAACAGGAGTTCAATTTCAGGTATGGTTTATACAGCAGGTGGTAATACGGTCAGCTGGAAATCTTCGTTGCAGAAGTTAGTGGTTTTGTCTACGATAGAGGCAGAGTATGTGTCACTTTCAGAAGCAGTTAAGGAAGGTGTTTGGTTGAAGCGTTTTGCAGAAGAGCTGGGTTTTCCTCAAGACAGTGTTGAAGTTTATTGCGATTCACAAAGTGCCATTGCACTATCGAAGAATGCAGTCTTCCATGAAAGAACAAAATATGTGGCTGTGAAATATCACTTCATCAGAGATTTAATCAGCCTAGGAGAAGTTCAAGTTTTGAAGATTGCAACAACTTACAATCCAGCAGACATTTTTACAAATGTCCTTCCAGTTTACAAAGTTAAAGTAGCATTGCAGATGTTTCGGGTCTCAAAGAATTGAGAAACAACATCCAAGAGATGGATGCAAGTATCCAGGTTTATGGGTACAAGGATTCACCAAGTTTAAGGAAGTGTGATCTGTGTCTAAGGTGGAGATTTGAAGATTATAGACCCAGATCAAGTAATGCTCGAGCTTGCAGCATCAATGAGAGGTTCAAGTTTATGAAGACCTCAAGGAAGAAAGAGCTAGGAAGCAGCTCAAAGTGAATCTAGACTTGCGATGAGTCAAGGTTCTTTAAAGTCCATTTAGTAAGTACATGTGTCTCTTTCTCATTAGCCAATTAAGATGACATGTAATGTGTTTATTGGCTGAGCAGGTGATAGTATAAAGCTCATCTCTCTTCTATCGCTTTCTTTAGTCGAAAACCACTGGTTAAAAAGAGAGGATAAAGAGAGAGAGAAAGAGACGATTCTGATCTGTAACAGAAGGCTGAGTTTAGCCGTGACTAGTGGATTCCGGTGTGTGATCACCGGCGAGAAGTAAGGATCCGGTTATGGACCTGAACTCGTTAAACTCGCGTGTCGTTCTCTACTGTTTTCACTTCTTCTTGTTTTCTGGTTTCTTCTCAAGTTCTTAAATCGCGAGTGAGCAGAAAGAGAGAGAGAGATTAAGGCTTTAATCCTCACATTATTATATAAAGTTAAATCCGTCAACGTGACGTGACACGTATGATAATTCTTACTCATGAAATCGTAACATGTGTTGTTATTAATTAAAATCGTGACATGTGTCAATGTAATAATATAAACTTTCCAATTTTTAGTTATTTTTGATATGGATCAATTTTATTTAATTTTTTTAATTGTGAATTACAAAACGTAATTTTTGAAAAACTAAACAAGATATTTAATTTAGAATCTAATTATATGGATTATTAATCTTTGAGTTCAAATATATTATACTAGATAAGTACCCACATATATGCGGGTTTGTAATTTAATATTTTATAATCCGTTAAAGAAAAATTAAAGATGAAAAATAGAAAATAAAATTAGTTCACTCGTGAAAAATAAATAATACATAAATTTAGAAACAAAGTTTACGATGAAATAAATATATACATTGAAAGAAAAATTTAGTGAAAAAATGCAGTAAATAGCTTTATATACGTTTATTGGACTTTTATTTTTTTGCTATGTATCTGACACACTACCAAATTATGGTTTATATAGAGCTGAGAATAATAATTATTTTTCTTTTATGATTAATTTTCTTAATCTAAATGGAAAAACTAAATAATGTTTTTTAATTTTTTTGTATTAATTTTGCCTTTTAGGATAATTGTTATTTAATTTTAATTTTAATAACTTTACCTTTTAATATTATAAATTGTTTATTGAATTTTTAGAATTTTTGAGTTTTTTTTATTAATCGATTTTAAAATTATAAATCGGTTATTAATTGATTTGAGTAACTTTACATTCAGTTTTATATTATAAGATTCTCTTATTCTAAACTGAAATATTATTTATTTATTTTTAAAAAAAATTGGCTTCTGTTCATTTTCTTTTTATGATTGTTATCTATTGTTTAATTTCCTTATTATAATCTGAAATATAATCTTTCCTTTTAAAAATAAAAAATTGGTTTTCATTTATAGTTTTTGTTTTATTTCATTAATCTAAACATAACTACTGTTTTTTCGTAATACCTTTTAAGATTATATTTTTTGTCTATTTTTTATAATACTTTTTAAGATTCCTAAAATTTTACTTTTATTGTTAATATTAGTTGTTAAAATATAATTAGAATTTTATCAAACACGTGTCAAAATATAATATGAAATTTATCAAACATATACCAAACTCTAATCAATTAACTTATCACGTTTAAAATATAATTGAAAATTTATTAAACATGTGTCAAAATCTGATCGTTTGATTTAACACGTGTCGCGATTATTCGAATTACTAACTTTGAAACATTTGGTTTTATATAATAAATAAAATTTGAATTTAATTTTTTTATATGAAATCTAAACATATCAGAAATCATATAATAAATAAAATTTGACATGTTTAGATTTTTTATATGAAATCTAAACATATAAGAAATCAACTACTTAAAAAAAATTTATGATTAATTTTAAAAACTTATGAAATAAATCATTGAAGGAAAATTTTCGTAAAACATATGCTGTAAATATCCTTAGATACGATTATTGGATTTTTAATTTTAATATGTAAAAGTATATATTTATCTTTTGTAAATAATTAATAACACATATTCAACTTTAATAAAATAATATGTGGTTTATCTTTTAGCTAAACAGAATAATAAATTTTTTTTTTTCAGTTTATAAGATAGTTTTAAAAGTCACACATTTTAAAATTAAAAAGTGTAGATTATTATTATATAAAATAATATGTGGTTGTATATTAATAATTTTCATTTTTAAGTTTTCTTCTATCATGGAAAGGATTATAAACTTTTAATTTTGATCGTATATTAATAATTTTTCTTTTAAATTTATAGTATATTTATAATTTTCCTTTTTTAAGTTTAGTCGTGGTATAAACTTATAAGTTTTCGTTTGTCACTTTTCTTTATTGTAAGTTTTCTTTACTTATTTTTGTTTTCTCTTTTTCTTTAAATTATCTTTTTTAGTTTAACATTTTTTAATATTTATTTTAATTTATTTTTATATTTTTAATTAAATTGATACATTTTAAGATCTAAATTAACAACCGTGACAAATGTCACAATCTCATGATTAAAAATTTTCCTATGTATCACACTCACATCAAGAGATCCAACATTATATAATAAGATTTTATCCGCGTATGACCCAGAACATAATCTAGTTATTAATAAATGATTAATTTAATGAATAAATTCACCTGCTACTCCATACAGCTAAACCGTCATCTCCACGGCTCCTATCGCTGTAAAACTCACCGGCCCATCTCTCCGACCGGTTATAAGCGGTTACCCAAACCGGATACTTAGTGTAAGCCGCTCTTATCTCCGGGTAATCATCGTCCGTTAAAAGCGAAGTGACCGGTAAGTTTTCCGGTATTAGCCGGTAACCAACCGAATTCCCTATTTTCGTCTTTTTTTGTGGGTTAACTATTAACAGCTCAACCGGCTCTGAGCCGAGCCGAACTCTACCGTCGGCTTCCGTTTTCGCCGTCTCTTTGACGACCGTCCAGTAACTCTTTCTCGGAGAAGACGTTTTGTTATTAACGTCCGTTACTCTTACCGTTTTAAGTGTGGCTTTCACCAAGGAATTGCTGTTACCGTCAACGTCAAGATCTAAGTAATACGTCAGGTAATGGTCGTGGTTGACGGCGACGGTGTTTTTAGCCACGAGTGTCCCGTAAACGTTCTCCGTTATCTGATCGTTCGAAGTGTACGACGTCGCTTTTACTTCCAAAACTCCAGTCAAGTCCACCTACGTATATAATTATTGAGTACTTGGTATTGTCAATGAAAGATAATGAAAATTAAGAAAATCACAATTAAATTTTTTGTTTGCTCAAATACTTTGAGGGTTATTTTAGATTGCTTTGAAATATTGTTGGACACTTGCTTGTTTTTTGACATCAAAATTATCAAATGAGTTTCAGTTTTCGTCATATAAGTTTGCGATAATATTATTTTGAGCTTTACATATATATTTAACGTGTTAATTAATAATATACTCCATCTATTTTACAAACAACGTCATTTTACAATTTTTCATATATATTAAAAAATTATCAAAAGTTATATTTTGTCTCTTATTAATACACTAAATAAATTTATCTTCCGAAAAAAAAATTAAAATAATATGGTTAAAGTAGGTTTTTAAAAAAAAACCGTGCATGGAAAATATAAAATAATATTTTTTTTGTAAAACAAAAATAAAAATTCTTAAAATGACAATGTAAGTAATAAATAATATCATCCCAGTTTTGTTATGCTACTCTTTTATCATTTGCTAATTGCTAATAGCAACTTAGTAAGTTACCTTTTACTTGATTATATTTAATATTTTGTCATTTAGCTAATTAACCCAAGGTATTCAATTCAGGTCAGTGCTTAAAATAAGTTTATAATAAATTTAATTAAAAAAATATACTATATTTAAAAATATGAATTGCACATTACCCCAACTCTGATGGCTCCATTCTTTTTAAATTCCCAATCCACGATGTAATCATAATTTCCGAGTGTTGCCACCATTCTAACCACTAAACTTATATCAGCTTCACCACTAGTTATCTGCAAAACATTAATTAATTAATATTTAAAAAGTAATTAAGGAGCTGGATTTTGAAGTTTACCACTTGTCCTGGAACATTAATCTCGGTGTGTCTAAACGAAGCACCGTAACCGTTTTTCTCAAAAACACACATCACATTGGTCATCCTCTGAGCTGTCCCATCTGGTCCCGCCACGTGTCCATCCAAAAACGCAGCGTTTTGCGGGCAGTCGATGAGCGGCTGCAGATTTACGGCGGATCTCCCGAAACCGAACTCTCCGATGTCCATGAACGTACGGAAGTACCATTCGTAGGTGGGGTCCATGTACGGAACAAAAGTCTCTGACACGTGTTGTAGCGCCCGTGTTCCGGAAGAATTGGTTATTAAAGGGAAAATAATTAATTCTGGTTGTTCCGGACAGTATCGATCGATACTGGGCAGTATCGATCGATACCAGCCGGGTTTTTCTCGGGGTTATCTTCTTCTCTTATCTTCTTCGAGTATAAAAAGCGTATCCTTGGAGGATAAGACCACAGTTGGTCGAAAAAGAGAGAAAGGAAGAGAGAGAGAGAGAGAAGGAGAAAGAGAGAGAAGAAAGCTTGCTGAAGCTTGGATCTTGCGAGATCGAAAGAGAGTTTGAGCTTGAGAAGCTCGAAGAAGAGGTTTGACGAGCTTGGGTTCGACGTAGGCTTGTGAGAAGAGAGGGAGATCTTCTTGAGCTTGGAGAAGTCGTTTTAGAGCTCGATCCTTCGTGTTTAAGGTGAGTTGTGACCAAAGGTTAGCAAGTGAGCTTGCGTGGTGCATTGTTAAAGCTTGGTTGATGCTTTTATGGCTTGTATGGCGATTCCTGTGTTTAGGTCTCGTGGGCATCGATCGATACCATGTGTGTATCGATCGATACCAGACCATAGGCGGTGGTCTCGAATTGTAGTGTATCGAGGTGATAGACTTGAACCGTGTTGTGTCGATCGATACCAAGTGTTGTGTTTGGGTGTCGATCGATATCTGTCCCTTGTCGGGACTTGTGTGTTGTTGGGCATCGATCGATACCATGGGGGGGTATCGATCGATACCGGTTGTTTTGTGACAGTTTAGTTGTGGATAATTAATTCTTGTATGGTTGTGGATATTGTTATATTGTGCTTATTGGTAGCCTGTTGTTGGGATGATCAATCTCACTCAGCATTTGGTTAGCCAAATGTTGATGCATCACTTTTGTCGATGCAGGTAAAGATAAGGCGTGATCGTGGAATCAAGGCGGTGAAGAGGGGATGATTAGGACCCGGGGCTTGCTTTTGTTGTTTGGGTATCGATCGACACTAGGGGAGTATCGATCGATACCAGTTGTTGTTATATAAACCGTTAGCTTGTTTAAGCTGTAGTACTTGCGTTGTACTGTTTGTTTAATATTGTTAATGTTAATTATATGTTTATTTTCTTTGCAAAAAAAAAAAAAAAAATGCGGTCCTTTCAATTATTGGTATCAGAGCCCATACGGTTCTAGGAGCCTAGGTGGTTCTAGAATAGATTGGGTGTTGTGTGGGGTCGTAGAATCATCCTCTTGAGCCTTGTGAGATTCCACGGTGAGTATCTTTATTGTGATGATTGATTTTCGTTCTCTGAGCCTGTGCTTCTGCACGTGTGCAGATGGCTAGAGGACGTGGTAGAGGTCGTGGCCGTGGTAGAGGTCGTGGCCGTGTGCCGGAGGAGCAGGTTGAGGAGTCGCGTGCGAGTCAGATTGGGTCTGAGGGTGTGGCTGGCGTGAGTGCCAGTGTGGCAGGTGTTCCAGCGGGTGCTGCGGAGGTAGCAGCGGGTGATGCTCGGGCCCGAGATGATCGCATAGCGGATCTGTTGTCGAGGTTGTTGGAGCGGTTACCAGAGAGAGTGCCGGTTCAGGCTCCTGTAGTCCCGGTAGTTGTGGAGGTTCAACCTCAGGTGGCAGCTGCGGTTGCTGAGGAGCTCCCGTCCTACCTTAGGATGGTGGAGCAGATGCAGAGGATTGGCACGGGGTTCTTCTCTGGAGGTGCTAATCCTGAGGACGCGGGTGCGTGGTTGAGAAGGGTGGAGAGGAATTTCCTCTCAAGTAGGTGTCCCGCGGGATACCAGGTGGACATTGCGGTCCATTACCTGGAGGGTGACGCGCATCTCTGGTGGAGGGGTGTGGCATCACGGAGAGTTCAGGCCGCGATGTCATGGGCGGATTTTGTGGAGGAGTTTAACTCCAAGTATTTCCCTCAGGAGGCGTTCCACCGGATCCAGTCGAGGCTTGCGAGTTTGACTCAGAGGGATCGGTCGGTACGCGAGTATGAGGTGGAGTTCAACCGGCTCGGGTCTTATGTTAGACGAGCGGCTGAGAGTGAGTCGGACCGTGTTCAGAGGTTTCTGATGGGTCTTCGGGTCGACTTGAGGAACCGTTGTATGGTGAGGGCTTTTTGCACGGTTGATGAGTTGGTTGAGACTGCGGCCTTGCTTGAGGAGGGTCTGAAGGACGAGGTGGTAGCGGTTACACCGAGCTTTCAGGCAAGATCTGTGCAGCAGCAGTCCGGTCCAAGCAGAAGCAGTAAGCCGATGCAAGGACAGAAGCGGAAGCGAGAAGGCGCTTCGAGAGGTAGTCGGGGTGGTCCGGGTTGCTTCGGGTGTGGGAGCATGGATCACCGAGTGGCGAATTGTCCTCAGAAGGGCGGGGTGCGGGTGGATTCTCGAGTGTGCTATCACTGCAAGGAGCCGGGTCACATCAGGCCTCAGTGTCCCCAGTTGCGGCAGAGTGAGACCACGGTGGTGCAGCCCGTCAGGCAGGCGGCATCAGCGCCTCGAGTGTACTCCATCGCCGAGTCCGGAGAGCCGAGTTCCAGGCCGATCACAGGTATTTTCTTAGACTCGTCTAAGTTTAATTCTGTGTCGGGGGAATGTCGTGCTCGTCGGGGTGTTAAGGTTCTCGGCACATGTGTATGTGCAGGGACCTTGTGTGTTGGAGGTGTAGAGTGTCATGTGTTGTTTGACACGGGAGCATCGCATTGCTTCGTTTCCCCGGAGTTGGCCGAGAAGGCTAATTTACGGAGCGAGCCCGGTGTGAGTTTGGGTTTCGTGGAGGTTGCCGGAGGGAAGCTCCTGAGGATTCACGGTCGTGTGCGGGACGTGGATGTTCAGGTAGCAGGAGAGTTCATGGCTGCCGATTTGATTATCTGCTCCGTGGAGCTGTACGATGTCATCTTGTGCATGGATTGGCTCGGGAAGTTCAGAGCGCATCTGGACTGTCACCGAGGGCGAGTCGAGTTCGACCGAGGAAAAGGGAAGTTGGTGTATCAGGGTGTGAGACCGACTTCCGGGAGTCTCGTGATCTCGGTTGTGCATGCGGAGCGTCTGATCGAGAAAGGTTGCGAGGCGTATTTAGCTACGATTTCCTTGCCGGAGGCCGTCGGAGAGGCCAGGGTGCAGGATATTCGGGTGGTTAGTGAGTTCCAGGATGTGTTCCAGTCGTTGCAGGGGTTGCCACCGTCTAGGTCGGATCCCTTCACGATCGAGTTGGAACCAGGGACGGCACCGATATCCAGGACTCCTTATAGGATGGCTCCAGCAGAAATGGCCGAGCTGAAGAGGCAGCTGGCGGAGTTGTTGAACAAAGGGTTCATTCGTCCGAGTTCTTCACCGTGGGGAGCACCGGTGTTGTTCGTGAAGAAGAAGGACGGGAGTTTTCGGTTGTGTATTGATTACCGGGGACTTAACCGAGTCACAGTGAAGGACAGGTATCCTCTTCCTCGGATTGATGAGTTGTTGGATCAGTTGAGAGGGGCTACTTGGTTCTCCAAGATTGACTTGGCGTCGGGATATCATCAGATTCCCATCGATGAGGTAGATATTCGGAAGACGGCTTTCAGATCTCGTTATGGCCACTACGAGTTTGTGGTGATGCCATTTGGGTTGACGAATGCACCGGCTGCATTTATGAGATTGATGAACCGCGTTTTCCAGGAGTATCTAGATGAGTTCGTGATCATCTTTATCGATGATATCTTGGTGTATTCGAGGAACCGGGAGGAGCATGAGGTGCATCTGCGTGTGGTTCTTTCGAAGCTGCGGGAACGGAAGTTATTTGCTAAGTTGAGCAAGTGTAGCTTCTGGCAGCGGGAGATCGGTTTTCTGGGTCACATTATCTCTGCGGAGGGAGTATCGGTAGATCCAGAGAAGATTCAGGCCATTAGTACGTGGCCGAGGCCGAGGAATGCCACTGAGATTCGGAGTTTTCTTGGGTTGGCAGGGTATTATCGGCGGTTCGTCAAGGGTTTTGCGAGTTTGGCCAAGCCTATGACGAAACTGACGGGAAAGGATGTTCCTTTCGTGTGGTCCTCGGAGTGTGAGGAGAGTTTGACGAAACTGAAGGCCATGTTGACTAGTACTCCAGTATTGGCGTTGCCAGTGTCGGGCGAGCCTTACGTGGTTTACACCGATGCGTCGGGGATGGGCCTTGGTTGTGTGTTGATGCAGCAGGGGAAGGTTATTGCCTATGCTTCGCGGCAGCTGCGGAAGCATGAGGGCAACTACCCTACCCATGATCTGGAGATGGCTGCAGTGGTTTTCGCTTTGAAGATTTGGAGATCCTATCTTTATGGCGGAAAGGTTCAGGTGTTCACAGATCATAAGAGCCTGAAGTACATTTTCACTCAGCCTGAGTTGAATTTGAGGCAAAGGCGCTGGATGGAGCTAGTGGCCGATTATGATCTGGAGATAGCTTACCATCCTGGTAAGGCTAATCTGGTTGCGGATGCGTTGAGTCGGAAGCGGGTGGCTTTGGCTCGGGAACGCGAGGTTGAGTCTTTGGTGAGCGAGATTAGCACATTGCGTTTATGTGTTGTATCTCAGGAACCTTTGGGCTTAGAGGCGGCTAACCAGGCGGATCTTTTGAGCAGAGTTCGGTTGGCTCAGGGAAAAGATGAGGTTCTGGTTAAGGCTGCAAAGCAGAGGGTTCTGAGTATCAGGTATCTGCGAACGGCACTATCCTTGTTAATGGGAGGGTATGCGTACCTTTGGATGAGGATTTGCGGCGAGAGATCCTGAGTGAGGCTCATTCCAGTATGTTTTCGATTCATCCAGGAGCGACTAAGATGTATCGCGATATCAAGCGTTACTATCATTGGGTCGGGATGAAGAAGGATGTGGCTAATTGGGTTGCGTCGTGCAACGTGTGCCAGTTAGTGAAGGCGGAGCACCAGGTCCCGAGTGGTTTGTTGCGGAGCCTACCCATTCCAGAGTGGAAGTGGGATATGATCACGATGGATTTCGTGGTGGGGTTACCAGTTTCTCGGACCAAGGATGCTGTTTGGGTCATCGTTGATCGATTGACCAAGTGTGCGCGTTTTCTGGCCATTAAGAAGTCCGATGGGGCGGCAGTTTTGGCTAGGAGGTACGTGCAGGAGATTGTGAGACTGTATGGAGTACCGGTGAGTATTGTTTCAGACCGGGATCCTAAGTTCACATCGGAGTTCTGGAATGCGTTTCAGGCAGAGATGGGCACGAAAGTGCACTTGAGCACGGCGTATCATCCTCAGACAGATGGGCAGTCAGAGAGGACCATCCAGACTTTGGAGGATTTGTTGAGGATGTGCGTGCTGGATTGGGGTGGTCACTGGGTGGATCACTTGAGCTTGGTGGAGTTTGCGTATAACAATAGCTACCAGGCGAGTATTGGGATGGCTCCATATGAGGCTATGTATGGGAGGCCATGTCGTACCCCTTTGTGTTGGACACAAGTGGGGGAGAGGAGCACTTTGGGTGCGAGTTTTGTTCAGGAAACTACGGAGAAGATCCGGGTTTTGAAGCTGAACATGAAAGAGGCCCAAGATCGGCAAAAGAGTTATGCCGATAGGAGGCGGAAAGAGCTTGTGTTTGAGGTCGGAGATAGTGTGTATCTCAAGATGGCTTTACTGAGAGGTCCGAACAGGTCCATTGTTGCGACTAAGTTGAGTCCGAGGTATATGGGGCCGTTTCGGATTGTGGAGCGTGTTGGACCGGTAGCGTATCGGTTGGAGTTACCCGCGGTTATGCAAGCATTTCATAAGGTCTTCCATGTGTCGATGCTGAAGAAGTGTTTGCATAGG
The DNA here is from genome assembly GCA_030161315.1 of Eutrema japonicum. Taxonomy (NCBI): domain Eukaryota; kingdom Viridiplantae; phylum Streptophyta; class Magnoliopsida; order Brassicales; family Brassicaceae; genus Eutrema; species Eutrema japonicum. The sequence continues at coordinate 19,833,222 of BSQW01000011.1, forward strand.
GGTGACGAGGTATTGGCTGAGATTCCGTCAGATCTCCAGCCCAATATGACCGTTGAGGCGAGACCTTTGAGAGTTCTCGAGCGGAGGGTCAAGGAGCTTCGTCGGAAGAGAATTCCGATGATGCGAGTTCTGTGGGACTGTGACGGGGTGCAGGAGGAAACTTGGGAGCCAGAGGCTAGGATGGAAGCGAGGTTCCAGAAGTGGTTCCAGAAGCAAGCTGCGGCTTGAGTTCCATCGAGAGGTTCCAGTTTCGGTTATAGCTGTATGCTATGTGTATTTCATTTTGTATTGCCGTTGTGTAGAACGATGTTACATTATGATGTGTAATAAGATGAGTATTTCTTATTATTGGTGACTTTGGGAGTCGCGGTGTCGCATTGCGTTTGGGGTAAAAGCGTTAATGCAAGAGAGTGATAAGATGGATGTTCTTATTGCTGTTGTGGGCGGTGCGATGACCGGGTTATTGGTTATGCACGCCAGATATTCCAGGTGTGGAATATGGGTGATGCCGGTGTTGCCTTGCGAGGATTTACACGGATCACGGAAGGTAGTTCAGTCGAGATGCTTAGAGATATGTGATTTATTGCTCGTTGAGAGGACTGGTTCCTCTGGTGCCGATAGCTCGCAGGACTGTGTGTCTTGGGAGTGTGAGTGGCGATGTACCCAGACTCGGGAGGTTTATAGCCTAGAGTGATACGTGATACCGTGGATTCGTAAGGAGTATGTCCCAGACGTGGGATATATTGCCTAGAATTGAGTGGTATGGGGTATTGAGACTCTTATAGGTTATATTACGAGTGGAGTGGTACGGCAGATACCCAGAACTCGGAGATGCTGCGGTGTCTTGGGTGATGTGGTATGGTTGATACCTTGCGGGGTATGGTGGATATCCTGCGGGATATGGCTGATGCTCGGAACTCGGAGATGCTGCGGTGTCTTGAGTGATGGGGTTGGCTTGTGTTGAGCAATAAGTACATATGATGCCGCGGTGTCATAAGCATAGGGGCTGCGTGGGAAACCTCGGGGGTTGGTTTTGGACCTCGTATGAGTGTTGAGATGGCCGGGTTGGCCAAAGTTTGTGTAATCGTTGCGACGATTGATGTTCATTGGAGATGAACGGTTCTTGGGAGATGAGCGGTAACGAAGATTCGAGGTCGAATCTAAGTTAGTGGGGGAGAATTGTAGCGCCCGTGTTCCGGAAGAATTGGTTATTAAAGGGAAAATAATTAATTCTGGTTGTTCCGGACAGTATCGATCGATACTGGGCAGTATCGATCGATACCAGCCGGGTTTTTCTCGGGGTTATCTTCTTCTCTTATCTTCTTCGAGTATAAAAAGCGTATCCTTGGAGGATAAGACCACAGTTGGTCGAAAAAGAGAGAAAGGAAGAGAGAGAGAGAGAGAAGGAGAAAGAGAGAGAAGAAAGCTTGCTGAAGCTTGGATCTTGCGAGATCGAAAGAGAGTTTGAGCTTGAGAAGCTCGAAGAAGAGGTTTGACGAGCTTGGGTTCGACGTAGGCTTGTGAGAAGAGAGGGAGATCTTCTTGAGCTTGGAGAAGTCGTTTTAGAGCTCGATCCTTCGTGTTTAAGGTGAGTTGTGACCAAAGGTTAGCAAGTGAGCTTGCGTGGTGCATTGTTAAAGCTTGGTTGATGCTTTTATGGCTTGTATGGCGATTCCTGTGTTTAGGTCTCGTGGGCATCGATCGATACCATGTGTGTATCGATCGATACCAGACCATAGGCGGTGGTCTCGAATTGTAGTGTATCGAGGTGATAGACTTGAACCGTGTTGTGTCGATCGATACCAAGTGTTGTGTTTGGGTGTCGATCGATATCTGTCCCTTGTCGGGACTTGTGTGTTGTTGGGCATCGATCGATACCATGGGGGGGTATCGATCGATACCGGTTGTTTTGTGACAGTTTAGTTGTGGATAATTAATTCTTGTATGGTTGTGGATATTGTTATATTGTGCTTATTGGTAGCCTGTTGTTGGGATGATCAATCTCACTCAGCATTTGGTTAGCCAAATGTTGATGCATCACTTTTGTCGATGCAGGTAAAGATAAGGCGTGATCGTGGAATCAAGGCGGTGAAGAGGGGATGATTAGGACCCGGGGCTTGCTTTTGTTGTTTGGGTATCGATCGACACTAGGGGAGTATCGATCGATACCAGTTGTTGTTATATAAACCGTTAGCTTGTTTAAGCTGTAGTACTTGCGTTGTACTGTTTGTTTAATATTGTTAATGTTAATTATATGTTTATTTTCTTTGCAAAAAAAAAAAAAAAAATGCGGTCCTTTCACGTGTCCTCTGTACATCACTCGTCTGAACCTTTTTGTTCTCGGATCAAGAACAGAAGCCGTCGATATGGTGATCCCCGCTCGAGCGGTAAATCCGACGTGGAATTTCCAGTTAGCCCATTTGATGATTTTATTGCCGATAATCTTGAAGCCTGTGTCGGAGACGTTGCAAGAGAACGGGAAAAGTTTGTGTTTGTTCCGAAAGTCGTTACCTTCTGACTCAGGGAGAGGCTTTCTGAATCTGTCGGAGTATTTCACGACTTGCATTGAGTCAACGTCTATGGTTACGGTGATTCCTTCGATGGGTCTTGTGAAAACGTTGACCGATCCGTCTCTGTAAAAGCAAGAGGCTTTGACCTCGCGTCTCGTTATGGTTTCTCCGTACCAACCAACGGTGAAAGGGATGCAAGAAACCTCGGAGATGTTTAGGGATCGATCAAGAATCGATTTCTTGAAGGAAGGGTAAGTTAGAGGAAGCTTGCTTGCTTTGAAAAGCTCTATGAATGTGAACGAAGGGAAGCCATGGCCTGTGTAGATGCGTGAGGATGCGATCTTGCTTGTGGTTAGGTCGATGATGAGCTCGTGGGTTTGACCACCGCCTCGAACCACCACGAGCGAGCGACGACGTGGTGGTTGTGGTGGTTTCTTGGACGATAGCCATTGTAGGACGTGGCTTTTGTTGGGTTCTTCAAGATCGAGGTAGTGAAATGTGAGATCTTTGAGATTGCCTAGATGAGATTTCTTGACGATGAAGCTTGTTTTGTTGATTTCTTGGGGAGTTAAAGGATCGAGTGGGTGGAAATGTAGGCTAAGATTGAAAGCACATTGTAGCAGAAAGATTAGGGTAAGTATTGGTGTCTTCATTGATGAAAAATTTATGGTCAAATTTAATTAGACTGAATGAATTTGATGGAGTTGTTATTGAAGAAGACGACAACGATATGTTTATATGCATGCACCTAAATGTTTATATGTGCGTCTATATGAATAAAAGTTAAACATATAGTCCAACTTGGAAAGTCGAATATTGAGATTAATTAATTAGAATGATGAGAAACGTAAAGTTGAAAAATAATTATCACGTGACATATTATATACTCTTCCTTCTCCTTTAAGGTAGCAAACTTATTATGCATACGAATGGGATGTAACAACATATAACTAAGGTATATACAAGTCATAACTTGAAGTGTAAAACAAGGATTATGCGTTGGAAAAAAAAACAAGGATTATGCAAGATTACTAATCTCCCACTTGTACATGTGATGATGTTATTGCAATCTCAGATTCTCAGGTCTTGCGCTCGAACTTCATTTACGTTACCTAAATTCTAGAAGGCACAAATGAAAATTAAGTTGATCCTGTTTTTCACTTTATTTTCCTTTGATTTTCAATCATAGATTATAGGGTAATAAGGTTGTGAAACCAAATCTCTTGTTCTCTTGATTAAATTCACAATACTCGAATGATCTAAGAAAGCTAAAAAGATGAGAAAGACTTGAAAGAAAGAACACTAACGATTTAACGAGTTCTGGGCATTAACCAGCACCTTACTTTTGGCCGGCGATAACCTCACCGAAATCCACTAGATCTCTGTTCAATTCGAGCTTCGAGCTACAACAATGTCGCTCTCTTTCTTTGCAAGATTCTCTCTCTATCTCTCTCTAGATCCGTAACAGAATGAATCAAATCTGTTGAGTTAGAGGAATCAGGAAGATAAGTCGTCAAACGACTATTACAGGTTCACACAATCTACACGCGTGACCAATGAGAGAGCAACATCTAGTGGACTAAACCATACCGGATTCATACCTTGAGTCCTTGGTTATCTGAGCTTAACCAGCTCACTGAAGAAACTCTGATTCCCCGAGAGTCTTCATGACTTGATGATCTTGGCTGCTACTTCTACAAATCTCCACATGCAGCCATGATCAAATAAAATCTGGTGGATCTTCTTGCATCCAAGCCCGGACGCCTGCATTCACCTTGTGAATGCACATCTCAGTTCTTCGAGACACGAAGCATCTTCAATGCTTCTTGTACTTTGTTAACCGGTAGTACCTTTGTAAAAATGTCAGCCGAATTGTAATATGTGGAAATCTTCAACACCTGAATCTCTCCCTTTCTGATTAAGTCTCTTCCAAAACGATATCTCACATCCATGTGTTTTGTCCTTTCGTAATGCACAACATTCTTGGATAGTGCTATTGCGCTTTGAGAATCACAAAATATCTCAACTGTTGACTGTTCAAAGCCCAACTCAGTTGCAAATCCCTTTAACCACACTGCTTCCTTTATTGATTCTACCAAAGCAACATATTCAGCTTCTGTAGTTGACAGCGCCACAATCTTCTGCAATGTGGATCTCCAATTGACTGCATTTCCTCCTACTGTGAAAACCATTAATGTGATAGACTTCTTGTGATCTCTGTCCGCTGCATAATCTAAGTCACAATATCCTTTGATTGTGAATTATCCTGTCTTCTTGTAGCATAAACCATTTTCAACTGACCCTTTGATGTACCTGAGAACCCATTTAACTGCTTGCCAATGTTCCTTAACCGAATTACTCATGAACCTGCTGATCAAACCTGCTGAATAAGCCAAGTCTGGCCTGGTTCCAACCATCGAGTACATTATACTTCCCACTGCACTCTGATACGGGACATTCTTCATATATTCCTCTTAATCTCTCAGTTCCTTCTCTGTAGCTGACTTTAGTTTAAAATGAACTCCCATAGGCGTAGATACTGTCTTAGCCTGATCCATACTGAAGTTACCCAGAACTTTCATGAGATAACCTTCTTATGAAATCTTCAGGCTTCCCACTATTCTGTCTCTTATTATTTCCATTCCCAAAATCTTCTTTGCATCCCCAAGATCTTTCATCTCAAATTCAGTGCTCAGTAGAACTTTCAAACTCAGGACTTGAGACTTGTTTGTAGACGCTATCAATATATCATCAGCATAAAGGAGAAGATATATATGAGCATCATCTTCTAACCTCTTGAAGTAGACACAACCATCATATCCACTCATGATGTATCCATTCTGAATCATGAAGTCATCGAACATTTTGTTCCATTGTCTTGGAGCCTGCTTTAGGACATACAAGGACCTCTTTAATAAGCATACCTTGTCCGAATGCTTTCTGTCGACAAATCCCTCTGGTTGATCCATCAGTATATACTCATCTAAGTTCCCATGCAGAAAAGCTGTCTTGACGTCTAGTTGTTGTAACACCATGTCGAAATGAGTGACCGCTGACAGAATGTATCTCATAGATACATGTTTGACTACTGGAGCAAAGATTTCTTAGTAGTCAATACCTTCCTTATGAGAGAACCCTTTAGCAACTAGTCTTGCTTTGTATCTTGGCTTCTCAACTCCAGCTATTCCAGCCTTTCTCTTGAATATCCATTTGCAACCAATTGGTTTCTGGTTCTTTGGTCTATCCACCAGATACCAAGTATGGTTCTTCCACAATGACTGCATTTCTTCGACAGAAGCTTCTGTCCACTTGTCACTATCTGGATCATTCATAGCTTCTTCATAGCTAGATGGTTCTGAATTTCCTGCATCTTCTGTCAACCCACAAATAAACTCTGCATATTCATTCTCATAATCATCTTTGTCATCATAAACCTCATAGTCTTCAAATCTTGCTGGTAGTCTTGTTTCTCTTCTCGGCCGATCCCTTACCAGTTGATAATCACTCAGCTCCTGACTCTCATTATCTGTATTCCATGTTGCTCTAGTTTCTTGAGTCATTTGACTATGAACTTGCTGAGACTCATCAGTAGATGCTCCACCTTGAGAACTATATGTTACTTGTTCTCTATCATTTCTTGCAAAATCAAAACTTACAAACTTGTTAGTTGAAATTGAGGGATTAGGAATACCTGTTTGAAGCTCCACCTTGATGTCTTTATACATCTTATCTTCTCGGAAGACAACATTTCTGCTGATGACACATTTCTTGTCTTCCAATAACCACACATTGAATCCCTTAACCCCTTCTGGATAGCCTGTGAAAATTCCTTTCTTAGCTCTAGGGTTCAACTTTCCTTCATCTGAATGGACATATGCTAGACAGCCAAACTTCCTTAAACCGTCTATTGAAGGCATTACTGATGTCCACAATTCTTCTGGTACACTGAAATCCACTGCAGATGAAGGTGATCTGTTTATTAAATAAACTGCAGTGGCAGATGCTTCTGCCCATAATCTTTTCTCTAGACCACTTTCACTCAACATACTTCTTACTTTGTTCATAATTGTCATGTTCAACCTTTCATCAACTCCATTCTGCTGAGGTGTGTAAGTACATGTCCTATGTCTTACGATCCATTCCTCCTTGCAAAAACTGTCAAACTGTTGATTACAGAACTCTAAACCATTATCTGTACGAAGTCTCTTAACCTTTCTCTCTGACTGAATCTCCACCATCTTCTTCCAATCCACAAAGTGTCTGAAAGCTTCATCTTTGAACCGTAAGAAGTAAATCCACACTTTCCTTGTGAAGTCATCTGTGAAGGAGATGAAGTACTGTCGTTTGCTTAGACTCATTGGGACATCAGGAGAACCCCAAAGATCTGAGTGGACATAATCCAATTTTTCCTTAGTAACATGTTGAGCTTGGCCAAATGATGTCCTGCGTGTTTTCCCGATTACAAAATCTTCACAAAACTTAAGATCAGATACCTTGTTGTCTTTGAAACAGCCTTTCTTTGATAATACTTCAAGACCCTTCTGGCCTATGTGTCCCATTCTACTATGCCACAGTTGAGTCTGATCATCCCTTTGCTGAACTTAGGTCACATTACTTGACTATGCATTAAAGACTTCTGAGACCATTGCTGTACCTTGTAGAATGTATAGTGACTCCTTCCTTACACCTTTCATGAAGACTGTACAACCCTTGATAACCTTGAGAACTCCTTGTCCTCCTTTGAATTCACATCCTTTCTCTTCAAGTGTTCCTAGAGAAATCAGATTTTTTGAAATCTCAGGCATATACCTTACATCATGAAGCACGAAAGTTGTTCCATCAGGATTGATGAATCTGATGGAACCTATCCCTTTGACTTCAGATATAGAATTATTGGCCATTCTAACTCTTCCACTTGCAACTTCTTTAACTTGCAACTTCTTTAAAGTTGATAAAGCATTCTTTTCTCGTAGTCATGTGGAATGAACACCCTGTGTCCATGATCCAATCTTCTCTAGTGATCTCACCCATGCTTAGATTTACCTCTGCCACAAGGAGACCAACCAGATCTGAAGCATCATCCTTTGCTTCTTTTGCCATGGCTGGTTCTCCACTGTTTTGAGGCTGAAACTTCCCCTTGCTCTTCTCTAACCATTTATAACACTGCTTCTTGAAGTGTCCTCCTTACCGCAGATCCAACAGACTCTTTCACCATTTTTAATTATACTTAGATCTTGACATGTTGTTTTTGTTGTTCTTGTTGTTTCCTGACTGATAGTCCATAGTATCGGTTCTTCCTCTAACATAGTGACCTTCACCATTAGACCTAGAGCAAGAAGTATTTTCTAAATTCCTTTTCCTTCGACTTAGTAGCATTTGTAATATCCTCAAGCTTGATTTCTTTGTTAGCATACTTAAGAGTATCTTTTAGTTGATCATACCTTGAAGGTAATGCATTCAGGAGAAGTATAGCATGTACTTCTTCCGGAATCTCGATACTCAAATTGCTGAGATCCGTGATCAACTACAAAAAGTCGCCAACATTATGGTCAATCGATCTTGAGTCCTGCATCTTGAAGGAATACACCATGAGCTGCGCATGAACACGATTTGGTAAGGACTTCACCATTTATAGTCGTTCCAATGTTGCCCAGGTATTAGCTGCAGTCGTACACTTGTCTAGCTTCCGAAGAACTTTATCTGCTACATTGAGAAATATGAGATTCATCGCCTTCTCACATCTCTCAGCCCTTGAAGCTTCCGATTCAATCTTCTTCTTTTGTTTCTCCAGATCTTTTTCGTCTTCTTCGGAGGTTTCTTCGCTTGTTGATTTCTCAATCGCTTGTTGATTTCTCAATAAGAACATCCTTCAAGCCTTGGATGCTTAGATGTGCGTACATCCTTCTCCTCCACAGACCGAAATCTCCTTCGCCATCGAACGGAAAGATATCAGATCGAGGACCAGACATCTTAGATATATTCGAACCTTTCTCCAGAACCTGGAGCTCTGATACCAATTTGTGAAACCAAATCTCTTGTTCTCTTGATTAAACTCATAATACTCGAATGATCTAAGAACGCTAAAAGGATGAGAAAGACTTGAAAGAAAGAACACCAACGATTTAACGAGTTCAGGGCATTAATCAGCACCCTACTTCTCGCCGGCGATAACCTCACCGGAATCCACTAGATCTCTGCTCAATTCGAGCTTCGAGCTACAACAATGTCGCTCTCTCTCTTTACAAGATTCTCTCTCTATCTCTCTCTAGATCCGTAACAGAATGAATCAAATCTGTTGAGTTAGAGGAATCAAGAAGATAAGTCGTCAAGCGACTGTTACAAGTTCACACAATCTACACGCGTGACTAGGGATGTTAAAATGGGCCAGAATTTCGCGGGCCTAAACGGGTCTGTTTATAAAAATTAGCCCGTTTAAGCCCATTTATCATATAAGGTTAAACGGGTTTAAACGGGCCAGCCCGTTTAGGTCCGTTTAATAAACAGGTTTTGACATAGTTAAACGGGCAGCCCGTTTAGCCGTTTAAGTTTTTTTTTTTTTTTTTTTTTTTTTTTAAATAACATAATACAAATATTATATAAATTGGTTATTAAAAAAAATAATTTGTACACTAATTTGTTTTTCAAAACGGATATTCATATCATAGAAAAGTATGTGCAAGGATTTTCTAATTGGTTATTAAAAGAACTAATTTGTAATTCGGTTTAACTTGAATAAAAACTTGGATCATACGATCTCTACCCAAAAATTGACTTGCATTGACATAAAATATTTTAAAAATATTATTTTAACCCACAAAATCCACAAGTTGTGGTATATACATATATTTTTGTTTCATTTATATATTTTTATGCAAATATATATTTTTATGCAAGTATATACATTTTTATGCAAGTATATATATATATTTTTTAGATTTTGATTTTAAACTTTAACAAAAAAGTTGTTTTTTTTTATATTTAGTTATTTTTTTTTTGATTTTTAAATTTTTTTATATTATAGTATAAAAATATACCTAAATTTTAAAAACCATATATAAAGTATATATTATTTATAACATAATAATTAGATTTATATAATTATTTAAAAAAATATCCCAAATTTTAAACGGGCCTAAACGGGTCTAAACGGACCAGACTAATTTTAACGGGTCTAAACGGACGGACCTAAATGGGCCAAAAAATAAACGGGCTAAAAAGTAAACGGGTTTAAACGGGCCTAAACGGGCCGGGTCCGCCCGTTTTAACATCCCTACGCGTGACCAATGAGAGAGCAACATCTAATGGACTAAACCATACCGGATTCATACCTTGAATCCTTGGTTATCTAAGCTTAACCAGCTCACTGAAGATACTCTGATTCCCCGAGAGTCTTCCTGACTTGATGATCTTGACTGCTAGGTTTAGTAACATAATTGGAAGCAAAAATAGAGATTTAATAGTCTATTTTGAAGGAAATTGCAGAGGTTTAGTTCAATTGGTCAGTAGAGAAACACTAAACTTTGGTGCTTCCAACTGGATTAAATTGAGAGATATGGGGGTGGAGCAAGAGATTTGAGAAGATTAGATTCACTTGGATACCAATAAAGACAAATGCTGCAGCATATATTTTGGCGAAATCAGATATTCCAGGAAACGTTTCTTATTATTTTCATGCTTTTATTTCTAATGTAATTACCATTGTGACTATTTTGGTTCCTCATAATAATAATAATTATTAGAAGTAAAAAAAACAAAAAGTCTCTTTCTATAGATTAGGAGATCAAGACTTTGATTGGTATAGCTGATAGCCTGAAAATAGAACCGTAGCATAAGTAGTATATTGCTGAAAATGTTGGAATCAATTTCTCATTGTATTGTTAATTTTTTTATAATGAATGGAGAAGTGAGAATCTTGACGTTTTTTATAAGGATTTCATTTATTTTCTCTAAATTTAGATGACGAAGACAACATTGTTGGTGGATCTCAATCACAACGATCAATTGGGGTGAAAAAATCCAAACTGAAAAGCAGTGACATCGAATGTTATCAAGATTTTAGAAGAAGGAAACATATACCATTTAGAGCAATCAAGAAAGAAATTCTGAAAAACAACACATTTAAAGATTCAAAGTAAACATATGCTTTGAAAGAACTAAAGAAAGAAAGATAAAAATTTATTTCAAAACTAAAATTTTATACAAAATCCAAATATTCGTGCATAAGTTCAAACTGAACAAACACAAAATTTAGGGTCAATGGTTGATCAATAAAGACAATTTGGATTTTAAAATAGCATTTATTACGCCAATTACGATTTGAAAAGCGGTTACAAGCATGTTAGGATATTTATCCATCTACGCTTCTTTCATCGATGCATATGATCGTCGATCACCGACACAGGTTGATATGGCTAGATTGGTAGCTGCATTTGAGAATAACATTTAAGAAGCTGATAACTTATCTGATAATGGTAAAGTTAACAAAGCATCCCTATATGTTTGAACGGTTTGTTTAAGTGTTGCAACTTTGGATGTACTATGCTATGTCAATTTTGAAGCATAGTATCGGTAGCTAATTATACTTGTCCCACGTCCTATCATCTTAAGTTAGAAAGGATGTAGAGTCAATTTTTAAGCAAAGTATCGGTAGCTAATTATACATGTCCCACGTCCTATCATCTTAAGTTAGAAAGGATGTACAAATCGGGAAAAATTCAAAGCTGCATTGTTGAAACATGCACATATTAAGTTTAATGGTACTCAAAACTAATTGACAATAAGTGGATTGACTTATATCTCTTATATACTACTTAGGTTCTATCTCAACTTATGATTTGAGATTCTTATATATCCCCTCGAGATGATGGCTTTTCCGGCTCATCTCAAACCGAATGTCAATCTAGGACCGACAATAAATCTCTCTTTAGGCCACCCTATTTAGGTCAACAAACTGAGCTTAGATATCATGTTAAGTTTTATGGGCTTTCAATTCAAAATTAATTGACAATGAGTAAATTGATCTATATCTCGTATATATACTACTTAGTCTCGATGTGGGATTGTTGTCAAAATTTTTTTACTACTTATATACTACTTATATCTCTTATATACTACTTAGGTTCTATCTCAACTTATGATTTGAGATTCTTATATGTCCCCTCGAGATGATGGCTTTTCCGGCTCTTATACTACTTATATACTACTTATATCTCTTATATACTACTTAGGTTCTATCTCAACTTATGATTTGAGATTCTTATATGTCCCCTCGAGATGATGGCTTTTCCGGCTCATCACAAACCGAATGTCAATCTAGGACCGACAATAAATCTCTCTTTAGGCCACCCTATTTAGGTCAACAAACTGAGCTTAGATATCATGTTAAGTTTTATGGGCTTTCAATTCAAAATTAATTGACAATGAGTAAATTGATCTATATCTCGTATATATACTACTTAGTCTCGATGTGGGATTGTTGTCAAAATTTTTTTGTTGCTTACAACACTTTGTATTGAAGGAGTATGAGGATATTTTTCAATTATAGGATGATGATGTAAAAGATGAGAAAATTCATAACAAACGGTTTTTGGAGACCGGACATTTACTTCTGCTCCTTGGTCAGACAAAAGTGTTAAGAGCTCGAAGGTGGTGAAAGTAGTGAATGTGCCGAACAAAAAAAAAAGCATTGATTTGGGTGAAGAAAAACTTTGGTTTCGAGTGAGAAAGGGGTTCTAACTTTGAAGAATCACTTTGATGTATGCTTCTCTAAGTTTACAAGCAAGGTGAAGTAAGGCTTGGACACTTTTACCAAGAAGGTAGAAGCTGTGGAGTATCTCACCATGGAAGAGCTGCAAGAAGGCATTACCGTTGCTGCAGATCGTGATGTGGTTAGTGTTAGAGGGGGATTTAGCACTCTTCCTGTTTAACTCGGTTCGAATCGAGATCGGTATCGGTTTACGATGGTTCGGACAAGAGGAAGACGGACTTGGGTTTGTCGGACCGAACTCTAAAGTCCAAGACAAGCCCGCTCATTTTTATTACCAAAATTAATGGCCCAACAAGGGCCCAATCTGATATAACATGATAGAAACCGATCTCCGAGATATACGGAAGATTTCCTTATCTCAGAGGAGATTCGGAATATTTTCTTTCCTAATCGAACTTGGAAAAGAGAAATATTCTCTTAAACAACCGACTCAAAATCCTATAAATAAGGAGGAGGCAAACCCGAAGAACGGCATCCACAATCATCTGAGAGACAGAAGAATAGAGAGAGAGCTTCATCAAGCACCGATCTCAAGTTCTTTAGTCTCCTTAGTTCTTTTTCATCAAAACTCTGTTGTAACGCCGAATTCAATCAATAAAACGAATTTCCGATCAAAGTTCTCTGTTTTACTCCTTGTGTGATTTACGAATCAACAATTGGCGCCGACTGTGGGGAGGGAAAAATAAAACAGAACTTTCAGATCTCGGTTGATTGAGTTCGGCAATGACGAACCCATTAGACACTCCAGCAGTCATCATCGACGACGTCGATCAGACAAACAACGGGACCATCCCGAAGGATACCGATCTGTTACTTACCAGAGGAAACCCTCCGAACTTACCTACCGGAGAGGATAGCCCTCCGAACCCTCAGGAGGTCATGCCAACAGCTCCAACATTAGCCGATCCAACCACGCTCCTAGAGGTCATGGCGGCTCAACTCACGGAAATCTCTAAGAGGAACGAAGAGCGGTTCGAATCTCTGCTAGCCTCACAAGCCGAACTCAAAAACCGGATCGGAATATTCGACCAGAACGTAATATTCATGGAAACGATTAGAAACATGGACTTCCCAGATGCTCAAATCAAGCCGAATATCGAACCACTAACAGGATTTTCAAGCGAACAGACCATGACAGCGGGAACGGTAAAAATTCTCGTTTATGTTGGTGGGGTCATGCAGATGGTCAAGTTCCTAGTACTGGATAAACCCACCATCTACAACGTCATACTTGGAACGCCGTGGATATACATGATGAAGGCCGTCGTCTCGACTTATCACCAATGCTTAAAATTCCCAACACCATCCGGAGTCTTCACTCTGAGAGGCGATCAAGTGATGTCCCGAACTTTCTATATCAACGAGTGCAAGTTGAGGACAGCACCCCGCACATGCGTAATCGACACGAAGAAAACCGTTAACAACCCCGATCTGCCGAGACGAGAAACAATTATTCAAGTCAACATCGACGAACTCAATCCCAACAGATGTGTCGGAATCGGAGTTGAACTCGATGAAGAGATCAAATATGACCTAGTCCGCTTTCTCAAAAGGAACGTATCAACCTTCGCCTGGTCAATCAACGATATGCCCGGGATCGATCTGACATACTCATATATTGCATGTTTTAGCATGCATCTCACTTAGAGTTTTGTGTCATTTACATGCATAATCATGGTTTTGTCTTGCATTTAGGTCTCATTTAGAGTTTTAGGTATTTGCATTAGGTTTAGTGCATTATTGCATGTTTTGGAGTATTTCCTAGGTGATTGGAGGCAATTGGGAATAGTTGGAGAGTTGGACCTAAGTGGTGTGCAAAGCCCATCCGAGACGCCAGAAAGATGTAGCTGGACGAAGGCACTACGATGTGAATCAGCCTTGAAGCTCTTCATAGGAGTTGTAGAGGAGTGAGTTATCTGTCTAAGTTGGATTCAGGCATTTGGACATCTGGTTAAGGAGTTACCGCGGATTTACTGAAGACAACCTCTCGGCAACAAGACTTTTCCTCATCCCGGCTCCACACCGCCCGGGATTGCACTTTTCCTCTGGCAGGGGATATCCCGGCCTCTCGTCCCGGCTCCACACCGCCCGGTGTTGCATCTTTCCTCGGACAGGGAGAATCCCGGCCTTCCATCCCGGCCTGAAGCTGCCCGGTGCCACAACCTCTCGGCAATAAACCCCTCATCCCGGCTCCGTGTCTCAAAGATGTGGCTATACAGGGATCTTAAAATCCGATTCAGCTTCAACTGCCTTCATAGAAGTTGTAGAGGAGTGAATCAGATTTACACAGGAGTATGAATCGGGTTATTTGGACGTATGGATAGGGAGATAAGATGGATTTACTGAAGGTATATCCGTCTGGCCGAGAGAAGATGACACCGTCCAAAGAACCGGCATAACGAAGGCCTTCCGATATGAATCAACTCAAACGGTCTTCATAAGAGTTGTAGAAGGACGAGTTAGCTGTCTACAAAAGTTAGATTCAGGTCATTCGGATGTCAGGTTCAGGAGTTATGATCGATTTACTGAAGACGTATCCAAGTTTTGGCCGGGTCAATACCCGGTTTGTTCCGGGTTGACCCGGGTCCGACCCAACTCAGCAAACACCTTTTTATATTTTAGAGATCTGATTTTTAGATCTATCTCCCTTTTTTTAGGCTTTTCCCCATTTTTTCTCTCCCTTTTCTCTCTAGAACAAGACTAGGGTTCTTGAGATTTTTCCCTTGGATTCTTTTGATTTATGCAAGTTTAAGGTTATATCTTTTCATCTTTATCTAATCTTTCACATTCCTATTCCCTAATCATGATTAACATCACCTCCTTCACAAGATTTGGTGTGTTCTTCATGATTAGTGAATAGTTCTTCTTAAGGCTCATGGATGAGGTAGATTAGGTGAATTTCATGGTAGATCTTGATGTCTAGGACTTAATTTACATATTTCCTCTCTTATTTGGTGTTCATAATGCTAGATTAGGCTAAATATAGTTAATCTAGATCTTAGGGAATTCATGCACACAAGGTGTTCGATGAAATTCCCTTAAGAACCAAATAAGGGATTTTGCTTTCTTAGCCTATGAGAGTAGTTGTCTAAGGAGTATTAGGGCCATAGTAACCTATGTTTATTGCTTGTTAATCATCCTATCACAAACGATGGTTTGTTCTTGATTTGTATGATTAACAAAGTGATTAAGAGCATTAGAGTGGCTTAATCTTGCTTAAGTGTTCTAGGCTAAGGGAATAGCTTGTTTGTGTGAAATGACATCTAGATGGATCATGGAAGGATTCAAAATCAATAACCTCATCAAAGAGCTTGCCTTTATCTTATTGTTAATCACGTTTTTAGTCTTTGCTTACTTGTTCTTGTTTGAATTTGAATCATTTAGGTTGTTTAGAAACCAAAAACTCTTCTTGTTAGCTTAACTTACAAAGTTGTATGCATTCATAATGCTTGGAACTTATACCCATGGATTTGATATCTCATATGCTACTTAGGCATTTGAGTAATTGATATAACACAAAAACCTTGTATCAATTTGGCGCCGTTGCCAATTGGGTTTAGCTTTCGACATTAGGATTTTACTTCTTTTTGAGATCGATTAAGCTTTTTTCTTTCTTTTGTTTACTAATCTCTCCTTCTAGCTCTCTCTTGTAGGTGCATGAACTTGCGTTCTAAAGGAAACAACAATCTTGTTGAGCCAAGAGACGACATCAACCTTCTACACCGCGGTCTTAGAGCAAGAAGAGATAGAGAACGGGTTGTGCACATTGCTAGGCTTGGTATGGAAAACGTGCAAGTGAACCCGGATGGTGGTAATGACCACGTTGCTTATGCTCCACATCAAGGAGCAAATGGTGGTAATGGAAACCACCACCCACCCGCCCGTAACGGTCCTAACATAGTTGGAGCGGATGATGCGGCCAATGCTCATGTCAACCGCCAAGGCATTCGAGTACCACCGGTTGAGACCAATGACTTTGAGGTCAAAGCTAGCTTCATCAACATGGTACAAAGCAACAAATTCCATGGCTTGGCGGTGGAGGATCCACTTGATCACTTGGATCACTATGACCGGATTTGTGGCTTGACAAAGATGAATGGGGTCTCGGAGGATGGCTTTAAGCTAAGGTTGTTCCCATTCTCTCTTGGAGACAAGGCAAGGCAATGGGAAAAGAACCTTCCCCACGGTTCCATCACTTCATGGGAGCAATGCAAGACATCATTCCTTGCCAAGTTCTTCTCTCCCTCTAAAACGGCTAAGCTAAGGAATGAGATCTCAAACTTCACTCAACGTGCAAATGAGAGCTTCAATGAAGCATGGGAGCGGTTTAGGGGCTATACATCGCAATGCCCTCATCATGAATTCTCGGATGCTTCCCTCTTGAGCACACTCTACCGCGGAGCACTTCCTAAGATCCGTATGTTGCTTGATACCGCTTCCAATGGAAACTTTCTAGCCAAGTACGTGAATGAAGCAATGGAGTTGGTTGAGAACCTTGCTTTGAGTGACGGAAGATATGGTGATGAGTTTGATCGATCTACAAGATCCACAAGTGATTTTGAAGAGCAACGACGAACGAAGGAGATGAGAGCTCTAAGTGACAAGTTGGATAAGCTTCTCACTACATCTCAAAAGGCGGTCCACTTTGTTGGAAATGGTGAGGCAAATCAAGGGTTCCAAGAACAAATGGTGGATTTGAGGAACCAAGAAGAAGTGCATTATGTTGGAAATAATGGTGGCTATCAAAGAAGTTTCAACAACAACTATGGCAACCAAGGTCAAGCTCCCATTAATCACCAACAAAGCTATGCTCCCAAAAACAACTTCCAAGGGAACCAAGGTGGCTTTCAACAAAGTTTTGTCCCACAAACTCAAGGGAACAACTCCATGCCTCAAGACCTTGATATGAAGAACATGCTTCAACAAATTCTACAAGGACAAGCTAATGGAGCATTGGATATGAGCAAGAAGATGGAGGAAATAAATACCAAAGTAGCTTGCTCATACAATGATCTCCACAAGAAGCTTGAGGCATTGAGTTCAAAGGTTTAATAAATGGAGACTAAGGGAGCCAATGAAGACAAAGTGCAACAAAGCTCTTCAAACGGGAAAGCAATACAAACTTCAAAGGCGTATTGCAATGCCGTCTTCTCAAAGGAATCAAGTCCCATTGATGATCATGAAACCGCCATTAGGAAAATTGAGCTTCTACTTCATGGCTCACATGTTGAACACTTTCCCCCTAGAGACGCTCCCTTGAAGCTCAATGGGGACATTGAGGAACAAGGTGAGGGAATGAACCTTGAGAAGGATGAGGATGTGACCATGGTTCAAGAACCAAAGGGTAGTGTTGCTTGCATTGATACACCAAACACAACTAGGATCGAGCCTAAGTCTCTCCCCAAGCTTGGTAATCCCGGTAAGTTCTCTATAGCTTGCTCTCTTGGTGATTTGGACATTGAGGATGCTTTGTGTGACTCCGGTTCAAGTGTGAATGTCATGTCCCATGAGATGTTCAAGAGTCTAGGAATAAGAAACCTCACCTATCACCCATCGCCTATCACTTTTGGAGACGCTTCTTCACGGAAACCACTTGGTCTTCTTGAAGATTATCCGATTAAGGTTGGGGATTGCATAGTCCCAACGGACTTCGTTGTCATGGAAATGAAGAAGACCAACAAGCTCCCACTACTCGGAACCCCATTCCTACTTATTACCGGTGCTAGAATGGATTTCAAGGATCAAAGGGTAGTTCTCTTGAATGTGGATGATAGGGTATATTACCCAATGAGGACTTCTTCCAACAAGCTTTGTGGCACAATTACCATAAAGGATGATGAGTTTCGTGAAGAAGAAGTGAGGTATGTTGGTAGTTGTGAGATGGTTCATGAAGCTTCACCCCCAAAAGTTTGTGAAGAGAAAGAGAAGACTCTTGAGAGAAAGGAATTGGGTTATGGTAATGACAAGGAAGCTTTGGAGGTTGATATTGCTTGTGTGGAACCACTTCCTCCCACCATAGTGAAGAACGTTGTTGAGAATAGCAAGAATGCCAAGAAGAGGACGAAGACCAAGGGTAGAGTGAAAAACGGCCTAAGCTTGCTTTCATGAAGACAAGGCCATGCTAGACCAGCCCTCTATGATGACTCTCACTCCTTGGAAGTACAAAGATAGAGTGATTGAGTACAAGATCAAGTGCAAGGGCCGGTCCAAACCTTTTGCCTCGGTCAAAGCAATTCTCACACCGGAACTCAAGGAGAAAGGGCAAGCCGATCTTGAAGAGGTCATGACCAAAGTTCTTCACCTCGAGCCCGAGGAATCACCATGGAGTGCTCGTACTCCCCTCCCACCCGCCTAAAAGGGTAACCAAAGTCAAACTTAGTGACTTTAAACAAAGTGCTCTTGGGAGACACCCCAAGCTTATCATTGTACATACTTTCTTTTTATGTTTCTCTATGTTTTCTTGTCCTTTTTGATGGGTTTACTTAGTGTGAGTAGGTGATATGCTCAATTTAATACCCTAAGATACTAAAGCAGTTGTTGTAGTAAGTGTAGGGGTCGAACCACAAAGACTCACAGAGATCACACAATAAATTATGAAGTGTCGAATTACGCTAAGCCAGATAGATGTAATTAAAAACAGTGCAGAAATTAAACGAGATGTAAATCAATTGGGAAATATAGGCTCAGGGTTTTTCTCAGAAAATCAGTGAATGCAGACTAACTAACTAACAGGATTCAGATTTAGCGCAGTTCTTGAACTCAAATCACTAAAATATAGCTAACCAACTCTCGTTGCGAAAACTATCTAAATCTAAATCCTAGGAATTCCAAATCTCTTTGCGAATCCTAAAGTCTAAATCAGCTTTAACAACAGGTTTGATATGTTCACAAATCAATTAAACCAAATCTCTTTGCGAATAATCAATTTGCTCACCTAGGTTCTATCAGGTAATTAATTGCACTCTCGTACCTAATCAATTATCCTAGGATTTATATTCTAGGTAGCTAATCTAGAACAAGATATGAACACAACCTAAGCGAAGAACTATAATTCAGATGGTGAATCCTAAAAGATATTTAACCTAGCATTCAAAGAAAACCCTTATGAGAAAACCCTAAACCTAAGGTGGATCTACTCAGACATGGAGAATGAAACAATCAACATGTTTGAATAAATCATCAATAGAATAGAAAGAAGGGTTTAGAGATCTGATCTCGGACGAAGGGAGATTCAGACTTGTCTCTCTAAAACCAAAGTAAAATCAAACACAGAAAATAAAAGCATAGCCTAAACAATGGCTGTAAAATCCTATTTATAACCTAAATCACGATTTGGGGTCTTCTTGTAATTATCAAAGTCTTCTGGGTGCTTTTGCAATTCTCCAAGACTTCATAATTAGTCGCGGCCCATGAAATCTCGATGAGTGTCGATCGATACCAGGGGGTATCGATCGATGCTCGGTGCTCAGATCGGGCTCTTAGTCATCAGACTTCAGTCTCGCTCCAGAATGCTCCAGAAAAGCTCCAATAATTCCAATTAAGCTCCAGACGTGCTATAACCTGTGAAAGACTCTAAAAGACTCCAAAACACAAGAAAAGACTCTATAAAAGGACTTATATCATGGCCTAAATAGGGTAAAAACCATGATATATCAACTCCCCCAGACTTAGCCTTTTGCTTGCCCTCAAGCAAATAGAAGACTAAACCAGAAAAAGAGGTTTGAAAACGTAGAGACTCACCTGTTCCTGAACCATCGAAAAGACCCTTTTCCCAAGTACCCAAATGTCACCTGATCAGCTTTTGATCTAACCACCATGTACTTCTCCGTAGACATTCGCAGCTTTTCCAGACTCCACACAAAATCCCACAGCATTGTTCAAGTAAAGCCCTCATCGCCAGTTTCATCTCTGCAGCTAATATTTAAGAACCTTCTAGACTCTTTACCAGACAATATCTTGACAAAGGAACCACCATTTTTCACACTTTTTTGTATCAATTTCTCTCCTCCAGACTTATTTCTTATTATATCCTTATTATTATTATTTTTTTTATTTTCAGCTTAGCATATACATATCAAGGTAGGAGACGCGAGTATTGATGGTGTTTGCCACCAAATCCCCGGTTCTTCCCTCTCTATGTATCAAAGGATGTAGGCGAATAATGGCATCATAGGAAAATCCTAGCCTCGCTTCCAATCCTTTGTGTGATCATCCCCTCTTAAGTAGAATAATGGGATCGCTGGAAATTTTCCTAACCCTCTACTCAGAAGAAAATCATTTCAATCTTTTATGCTCTTAATCTATCAACTTATTTCAGGGGAGAGAGATACCATAATTCTAAACACACGGGTTCCTTTATCAGATATGAATGATGAATCAAGCTCTATGAACACTAACCACATTGATGAAGTGCAAAAATTTGGCTCAGGCTTCAGAAGAACTCTGCTGGAGACATGGATGTTTTCTAGTCAACTGGTCAGCCTTTGGATTTTTCATTAGTCGATCTAGAACTGATCCTGTAACACTGTGCACTCAAAAACAAAATCAAATCAATAGGTTCAAGCACAGGATCATCATCTCCAACAAATTTTGACTCAATAAAACAGTTTTGACTCGATAAAACAGTTTTGACTCGATAAAACGACTGACTCTAAGAAAAACGAAAACAATGTCAGCAGACACCTCCCCCAGACTTGAACAACACTGTCCTCAGTGTTATCTAGCCTAGAGTCAGTGAAAGAAACAAAGAAAAAGGATAGAACGAAGAGAAACAAGAAATTACCGTTCTGGAACAGTCGGTGTCGATCGACACACGGCATGGTATCGATCGATACCATGCTTAGATCGACTTTGTGAATTTTCATCCGCGATTGGTGTCGATCGATACCATAGTGGTATCGATCGATGCTTAGGCGATTTCGAGTTGCTCCTTGTTCATCCTGACACAGACTCAAAACAAACGAAAATAAAAATAAAAACGAATCAAAAACAGACTCACCAGTGGGTTGCCTCCCACCAAGCGCTCGTTTAACGTCAATAGCTTGACTGTAACGCCCTTCAGGCTGGATAAGAGTGAGAGCTTGCACCAAAACAGGCTCCATCACTTGACATTACTAGCTTCAAAGTTCTGCTTAGCATACTGTCCACAAACTCCTGCCCTTTCTCTTTCAGCTCAGAAGTAAGAAGGACTCTTGCCTTAGAGAATGGCTTCAAGGCTCCTTTGCATTTGACCTTGTACTCAATCGAATCTCCATTACACTTCTGAGGTATCAAAGTGACATGGGGATTCTCAACTTTGTTGCTCTTGGCCTTCTTCTTTGTTGCCTTAGTTTTCTTGGCAACTTCTTTGGGGGTGCTGGGCGGTTCACCTGGAACATCTGCGACAGTAGGCTCATCAGGAGGCTCTTCCAAATTATCAATCGCTAGCGACTCTCCTGTGACAACCTCGATGCTAGATACATGTGTGGGAGCACTCCTAGGGGGAATGACACCATAATAGACCCCTCTGTCAATGTAAGAGAAAGAGATTCTCTTATTAGGTGTGTCTATGATCGCGCCTGCAGTAGCCATGAACGGTCGTCCCAAAAGGATAGGCATACGAGATATTGCACCCATCTCTACAACCTGAAAATTAGTAGGAACTAGACAGTCTCCTACTTTGACCAGCAAACCATGGATAGTACCGTGTGGAAGCGAGGTGGAGTTGTTCGCGAATGTGATAGATGCCTCTGGTGATCGAATATCAGCTCCTAACCGCTCTGCAATTGCCCTTGAGATGACATTGACACTAGCCCCTGAGTCGACAAGAGACTCTTTGAACTCAACTCCAGAGATAGAGCATGGAACTACAAATTTCCCTGGATCCTCCCTTGGGGTCAACTGTCTCAGTGGAGGTGGACCTCTAGCCTTAATGAAGAGTGCCTTAATCTCTTCCTCAGTTTCTCTGCAATCCTTGAAGTGACTTAGCAGAGGACGGCACTCTAGGGCTTCTTCAAAGGTTGAATCAGGGGAAATCCTTCTTACCATCTTCTCAAAGCCACGCAGCTGCTTTGGAGAGATGGGATCTCTGAGGTGTTTAGGTACAGGATTCTCCTTCTTGGGCTTGCGAGCTCTTTTCTCAGCTCGTTCCTTAGCTATCACTGCCTGACACTTCGTTTCATAGTCTTCCCAAAATTGGGCGATACTGAACCGTGCTGCTGCTACTTGAGGCTCCTTGGTCGAAATATCATGTGTCTCCTCAGAAATTGCCTTGGTATCGACCGATACCAGTGGGGTATCGATCGATACACGGGTTTTGGAAGTGTCCCGTTTCAGAATTGTAACCGGCATCGATCGACACCTGGGGGTATCGATCGATGCTCTGGCGATTTCAGAATCCTCTTCGTAATTCTCTGCACTTGAGGAGATCGCATTGACGTGTGCATGAACCGATTTTCCCTTGGAATTTGCTGCAGTCTGAGCTACTTGAGTTTCCAGCATCCTGTGACTCGTATTTAGTGCCTCGATCCTTCCACTCAAATCGGTGTACATGGTGTCCATCTTACCATTGAAGGTGGCTGTCATCTTCTCCTGCCCTTGAACCAGGTGTTCAAGCATAGCCTCAATCTTACTCTCAGGAGCTTTGGGTGGTGGGGATTGGTACCCTCCTTGCTGAGCATTGTTGGTGAAGTTTCGATTGGAGTTGTATCCGAATCGCTGACCCTGAAAACCAGAACCACCTATGTAGTTAACATCTTCCACCTCATTCTCAGTAGCAAAGTGGACGGCCTTTGTTGTCCTTCCCAGCAGAAGACTGTGCATAGAATCCAGCTGAGCTTTCACTTCAGCGATCTGTGACCCATCCATGTTACCAGCCAACTTCTTGCGCTCGAAGTCTGCGCTCTTGGTGCTACTACTAGATGCAAAGTTCTCAATCAACACAATAGCATCCTCAGGATATCTGGTGTTGAAATTACCATTGCTCGAAGAGTCCAGACCCATCTGATATCTCCAATCTACTCCTCTGAAGAAGATACCCAGCAGCTGCACATCAGAGTATCCATGATGTGGACAATCTCTCTGATACGATCTGAATCTTGTCCAAGCAGCCTTGAACGCTTCAGTAGGTCCTTGAGAAAAAGTGGATATCTTATTTCTCAGATCTTCATATCGCCCGTCATCATAGAAGTTAATCAGGAAGGCTCTCTTGGTGTCCTCCCAATTAGTTAGCGATCCAGGAGATAGCTGCCTCAGCCAGTAAGTAGCTTCTCCACCCAGAGAGTAGGGGAAGAGCTTGCAGAAGAGATAGTCGTAGGACACTCCATTGCTCTTGATGCTAGTGACCAAGTCCTCGAATTTCTCTACATGGTCCATTGGATGTTCATGAGGAAGACCATGGAAGAGATGCTGTCCTACTAGAGTGTAGTAAGCAGGTTTCAGCTCGAAGTCATTCCTCTCATAAGCAGGAGGACGAATCGCTGACCGATTGGCGAAAAACTGCTCTGGCCTGTTGTACTCACCAATTGTCTGAGCTCGAACACATGCAGCATTGCCAACGTTGCCGCGCCCAGCTGGCACAACAATCTCAATAACAGGAGCAGGGACAACGATGTTTCCAGCTTCATCAAGTCGTTGCCCTCTCTCATTACACACATGACCCTCTTGGTCTCTCAGAATTCCAGCTTCATCAGCTCTTAAAACCACTGGGTTGTTCATCCCTGATGTTTGCTTGGTCTTTCTGTTTGTGCGTTCCACAAGCGCTAGCTGTTCCAGTGATAGTCCAACTAGCTGAGTGCTCTTGTTGCTCCTGGTTTCACGAACAGGCATACACCTGCAAGGAAAACACTAGGCAAAGCACGTAAGTAACCAGAAAAATACGTTGAGTATCGATCGATACCAAGTGGTGTCGATCGATACCAGAAAAGAAGTCGCCGGAGTATCGACCGATACTAGTGAGTATCGATCGATACCGACGAACTTAGTCGAAATTCTAAACTAAAATCTAATGGCGAAATTGAGTCCCCGGCAACGGCGCCAAAATTGATATGCTCAATTTAATACCCTAAGATACTAAAGCAGTTGTTGTAGTAAGTGTAGGGGTCGAACCACAAAGACTCACAGAGATCACACAATAAATTATGAAGTGTCGAATTACGCTAAGCCAGATAGATGTAATTAAAAACAGTGCAGAAATTAAACGAGATGTAAATCAATTGGGAAATATAGGCTCAGGGTTTTTCTCAGAAAATCAGTGAATGCAGACTAACTAACTAACAGGATTCAGATTTAGCGCAGTTCTTGAACTCAAATCACTAAAATATAGCTAACCAACTCTCGTTGCGAAAACTATCTAAATCTAAATCCTAGGAATTCCAAATCTCTTTGCGAATCCTAAAGTCTAAATCAGCTTTAACAACAGGTTTGATATGTTCACAAATCAATTAAACCAAATCTCTTTGCGAATAATCAATTTGCTCACCTAGGTTCTATCAGGTAATTAATTGCACTCTCGTACCTAATCAATTATCCTAAGATTTATATTCTAGGTAGCTAATCTAGAACAAGATATGAACACAACCTAAGCGAAGAACTATAATTCAGATGGTGAATCCTAAAAGATATTTAACCTAGCATTCAAAGAAAACCCTTATGAGAAAACCCTAAACCTAAGGTGGATCTACTCAGACATGGAGAATGAAACAATCAACATGTTTGAATAAATCATCAATAGAATAGAAAGAAGGGTTTAGAGATCTGATCTCGGACGAAGGGAGATTCAGACTTGTCTCTCTAAAACCAAAGTAAAATCAAACACAGAAAATAAAAGCATAGCCTAAACAATGGCTGTAAAATCCTATTTATAACCTAAATCACGATTTGGGGTCTTCTTGTAATTATCAAAGTCTTCTGGGTGCTTTTGCAATTCTCCAAGACTTCATAATTAGTCGCGGCCCATGAAATCTCGATGAGTGTCGATCGATACCAGGGGGTATCGATCGATGCTCGGTGCTCAGATCGGGCTCTTAGTCATAAGACTTCAGTCTCGCTCCAGAATGCTCCAGAAAAGCTCCAATAATTCCAATTAAGCTCCAGACGTGCTATAACCTGTGAAAGACTCTAAAAGACTCCAAAACACAAGAAAAGACTCTATAAAAGGACTTATATCATGGCCTAAATAGGGTAAAAACCATGATATATCAGTAGGTTCTTGATGGTCTAATGGTCATGGATTTAAGGACAAAGGTGTGTAGGATTGAGGTGATCACTCTCGTTCCCTCTATTCATTTCCAAGGTAATACTCCAAACTTTGTGAATAGCATTTAGAATCATATATTTTTCTTTCTTTCATGCATTGTGTAACTCTCTCTTAAGCTTCTATTACACAAGAAACTGTGTAATTTAAGTTTGGGGGAGGGTCTATGTGTTATTTAACTTTGTGTTTTGTGATCTTATTTTGCCTTTTGCATCTTGAGTCTCATGCATATCATGAATTTTCAATAAATTTGATTTTTTGGAACTTTTGTGCATTCCATATAGGATTGAGTCTAGATGCATAGCATATTATGTAGCTTTGCATGAGCATTAGGAGCAATGATAGATTATCCTTGTAAAGTATCATTTTTAGAGCTTGATTCAATGCCCTCGTTGCTTGTTATTTGATGCTTTTGATCTCGTGTTGAAATCAAGGATGAACCATATCTCGATCTTGCGTTTCATTACTAGGGTCTTAGCTCAAGCAAGTTTTGATTTGATTCCAATCCTACCTAAGTGAAAACCATAATTTTGATATTGAAATTATCATGCTTATGCATTGCATAGTGAATTTATGGTTACTATATACATACTTGAGCTCTCTTATCCTTTTCAGTTTTCACAACTCTTTTGCTAGTCCAAGTAGCCGATTCCTATCATTGGAACGGTTTACCATACCTTTAACCTACCCTCCTTTCAAGCCAAAATCTTTAGTGTGCGTATGTGAGGCCTAATTTTTCGAGTAAGCTTGGCAAAAAGTGTTGAGTTTAGGGCGACAAGGATAGGTTTGCATTTAGATCTAGCCGAACATCAAAGGCTAGACTAGGCTAGGCTTGTGGGAAAGGGAAGTTTTGGTCTTGATTGTGAACGAAATTGTGTGACTAATGGGATTGTGAATAAGAAGGAAGTGAAGGTGAGAGGGGAATGTAATATTATGATGTGGTTAGTGCAAGTTATCAAGAATAGCTCTTAGTGATAGTTATAGCCTCATAGAAACAAAGGAAAAAGCCAAAAATTGGCTAAAGCATCAATTGGTAAATGATGAGGTAAGGCAAAGAAAAAAAAAGAAGAAGAGCTAAAGAAACAAAAAAAAGAAGCACGAGACCACAAGATTCAATGGAGAAGAAGAAATTCCCCAAGTGAGAAAGGGTGAAGTGGAAGAAGGAGTTCATGCATGGGACATGAAGGCAAAAAGGCCAAGTGAGAAAAGGGTACCTTAGGATGAAGACTTCATGGGTAGATATGCTAGGGTTAGAGACGATTTGGGCATTGGGTAGATGTGAGACTATCCTTGTATGCATAGATTGCCTTTTACTCTTAGAATTTTGCTAAAGCTTGCTCATTCATTGAGAGAATCCCTTGCATTGGAATAATCCCATATATTTGAGATCATCTTTATCTCAGGACCTTCACCCTAGCCAAATGGATTCACTTGCCTTGCATGAGCATGATTCACTTGAAACAATTAATGAATGTTAAAGGATTGGATGATATTAATGCTTGTGTAGGTTAAGGCTTGAATTTGATTCGTTTAGGGAAGGATATGGCTAGCTCTTTTTGAGTAGACTTGTTTGATCGCATCTTAGACCTAGAAACTTGGACATTGAGTTGAATTATTTTTATGACACTTTTGGATTTGAGCTCCAATTTTTAGGCTTCTACCGTTTCTTATTCTTATTTGCTTGAGGACAATCAAAGGTTTAAGTTTGGGGGAGTTGACATACTCATATATTGCATGTTTTAGCATGCATCTCACTTAGAGTTTTGTGTCATTTACATGCATAATCATGGTTTTGTCTTGCATTTAGGTCTCATCTAGAGTTTTAGGTGTTTGCATTAGGTTTAGTGCATTCTTGCATGTTTTGAAGTATTTCCTAGGTGATTGGAGGCAATTGGGAATAGTTGGAGAGTTGGACCTAAGTGGTGTGCAAAGCCCATCCGAGACGCCGGAAATATGTAGCTGGACGAAGGCCCTACGATGTGAATCAGCCTTGAAGCTCTTCATAGGAGTTGTAGAGGAGTGAGTTATCTGTCTACAGGAGTTGGATTCAAGTAATTTGAAAATCTGATTAAGGAGTTACCGCGGATTTACTAAAGACAACCTCTCGGCAACAAGACTTTTCCTCATCCCGGCTCCACACCGCACGGGATTGCACTTTTCCTCGGCCAGGGGATATCCTGGCCTCTCGTCCCGGCTCCACACCGCCCGGTGTTGCATCTTTCCTCGGACAGGGAGAATCCCGGCCTTCCATCCCGGCCTGAAGCTGCCGGTGCCACAACCTCTCGGCAATAAACCCCTCATCCCGGCTCCGTGTCTCAAAGATGTGGCTATACAGGGATCTTAAAATCCGATTCAACTTCAACTTCTGTCATAGAGGTTGTAGAGGAGTGAATCAGATTTACACAGGAGTTTGAATCGGGTTATTTGGACGTATGGATAGGGATATAAGATGGATTTACTGAAGGTATGTCCGTCTGGCCGAGAGAAGATGACACCGTCCAAAGAACCGGCATAACGAAGGCCTTCCGATATGAATCAACTCAAACGGTCTTCATAAGAGTTGTAGAAGGACGAGTTAGCTATCTACAGAAGTTAGATTCAGGTCATTCGGATGTCAGGTTCAGGAGTTATGATCGATTTACCGAAGATGTATCCAAGTTTCGGCCGGGTCAATACCCGGTTTGTTCCGGGTTGACCCGGGTCCGACCCAACTCAGAAAACACCTTTTTATATTTTAGAGATCTGATTTTTAGATCTATCTCCCTTTTTTTAGGCTTTTCCCCCTTTTTTCTCTCCCTTTTCTCTCTAGAACAAGACTAGGGTTCTTGAGATTTTTCCCTTGGATTCTTTTGATTTATGCAAGTTTAAGGTTATATCTTTTCATATTTATCTAATCTTTCACATTCCTATTCCCTAATCATGATTAACATCACCTCTTTCACAAGATTTGGTGTGTTCTTCATGATTAGTGAATAGTTCTTCTTAAGGCTCATGGATGAGGTAGATTAGGTGAATTTCATGGTAGATCTTGAAAGTCTAGGACTTAGTTTACATATTCCCTCTCTTATTTGGTGTTCATAATGCGAGATTAGGCTAGATATAGTTAATCTAGATCTTAGGAAATTCATGCAAACAAGGTGTTCGATGAAATTCCCTTAAGAACCAAATAAGGGATTTTGCTTTCTTAGCCTATGAGAGTAGTTGTCTAAGGAGTATTAGGGCCATAGGAACCTATGTGTATTGCTTGTTAATCATTCTATCAGAAACGATGGTTTGTTCTTGATTTGTATAATTAATAAAGGGATTAAGAGCATGAGAGTGGCTTAATCTTGCTTAAGTGTTCTAGGCTAAGGGAATAGCTTGTTTGTGTGAAATGACATCTAGATGGATCATGGAAGGATCCAAAATCAATAACCTCATCCAAGAGCTTGCCTTTATCTTATTGTTAATCACGTTTTTAGTCTTTGCTTACCTTGTTCTTGTTTGAATTTGAATCATTTAGGTTGTTTAGAAACCAAAAACCCCTCTTGTTAGCTTAACTTACAAAGTTGTATGCATTCCTAATGCTTGGAACTTATACCCATGGATTCGATACCTCATATGCTACTTATGCATTTGAGTAATTGATATAACACAAAAACCTTGTATCACGATCCAAAGATCACAAGTCACGAACTCAACATCGATTCCACCTTCAAACCGATCAAGCAGAAACGGCGCAAGCTCGGACCCGAGAAGGCCCAGGCCATCAATGATGAAGTCGAACGGTTGCTTGGAGCAGGGTCAATTACGGAAGTTCAATATCCGGACTGGCTAGCAAACCCAGTCGTCGTTAAAAAGAAAAACGGAAAGTGGAGAATCTGCGTTGATTTTACCGATCTCAACAAAGCCTGCCCAAAAGACAGCTTCCCACTCCCGCATATCGATAGACTCGTTGAAGCTACAGCCGGGAACGAACTCCTCTCTTTCATGGATGCGTTTTCGGGCTATAACCAGATACTCATGCATCCAGGCGATCGCGAGAAAACCTCTTTTATCACCGATCGCGGCATCTACTGCTACAAAGTCATGCCATTCGGCATGAAGAACGCCGGAGAAACATACCAAAGACTTGTCAACCACATGTTCGCTAGCCAGCTCGGCAAAACCATGGAAGTTTATATCGACGATATGCTCGTCAAATCTCTCGTCGCTAAGGATCATATCTGACATCTCAACACGTGTTTCGACATATTGAACGAGTACGGCATGAAACTCAATCCAACTAAATGTACGTTTGGAGTGACATCAGGAGAGTTCCTCGGATATATCGCCACTCAAAGAGGAATCGAGGCTAATCCTAAGCAGATCTCCGCAATCCTCGATCTCCCATCCCCGACAACGAAAAGAGAAGTCCAACGGTTGACCGGCCGCATAGCAGCACTTAACAGGTTCATCTCACGATCTACCGACAAGTGTCTCCCCTTCTATCAGCTGCTACGCGGCAACAAGCACCTGGAATGGGACGACCAATGCGAAGAAGCGTTCAAACAACTCAAGGAGTACCTGTCCACTCCACCGATCTTAGCCAAACCCGAGGATGGTGAAATTCTCTATCTTTACATCGCAATTTCAATCTCGGCGGTCAGCGGAGTTCTCGTTCGGGAAGACAGAGGCGAGCAAAAGACGATCTTATACATAAGCAAATCACTTGATGGCGCCGAGAGCCGATATCCAACCCTCGAAAAACATGCTCTCGCTGTCGTCATTGCTGCTCGGAAACTTAGACCATATTTTCAATCACACTCTATCACCATCTTAACCGATCAGCCATTCCGAACGATCTTACACAGTCCAAACCAATCCGGTCGACTCGCCAAATGGGCAATCGAGCTCAGCGAATATAATATCAATTATAAGAATCGAACAAGCCTCAAGTCACAAGTCCTCGCCGACTTCCTTATCGAGCTACCACATGAGTTCGTCGATACTGGAATTATAGCTACCGAACAATGGATCCTCCACGTGGACGGATCATCATCCCATCGAGGGTCGGGAGTAGGCATACGACTTCAGTCTCCAACCGGAGAAATCTGAGAACAATCATTCCGTCTGGCATTCAAAGCGTCAAATAACGAAGCAGAGTACGAAGCATCACTCGCCGAACTCCGCTTAGCCAAGGCCATCGGCGCAACTCGCATACGCGCCTATTGTGACTCGCAGCTCGTCGCCAGCCAATTCAGCGGAGAATATGATGCAAAGAATGATCGAATGGACGCGTACCTCAAACTCGTAAAAAAACTCGCCACCGAGTTCGAATACTTTGATCTCACCAAAATCCCAAGGGGGGGAAAACACTCCGGCCGACGCACTTGCCGCATTGGCATCAAGTTCGGATCCTCATCTCAAAAGGACGATACCAGTCGAAAGTATACCCGAGCCGAGCATTGAAAAGATAGAGGAATGCAATATCACCACTCGCAGGCATAGTTACGAAGATAATCCCGCAACCAAGCCTGCTCCACGGAGACAAAATCAAACGCAAATAACGGACGACAAACACATTGTCGAGCCAACACAGAACGACTCCGACGACGAAACCGAGGAACCATCAGAGGGCCTACATGTGCCAATGAACATCGAACCTTTAAGTGAGCTTACATCCACATATTGGACACAAGAAATCAAAATATATATCATCGACGGGATAGTCCTAGCCGACAGATGGGCAGTCCGGCGACTCAAAATGCGTGTTGCCCGATACATACTTATCCGTGACAGACTGTTTCGTTGGAGTGCGGCAGGCGTCCTCCTCAAATGCGTGTCCGGCGACGAGATTCACGAGGTCATGAAAAGAATACACGAAGGCGATGGCGGAAACCATGCCGGAGCTCGCTCCTTGGCCCTAAAGATAAAAAAGCAAGCTACTACTGGCCAACCATGAAAGTAGACTGTGATAAATGCGTAGCCAAATGCGAAAAATATCAAAGACACGGCTCGATGATACATCTCCCAACCGAACTGCTAACAACATCAACAGCCCCATACCCGTTCATGCGTTGGGGAATGGATATAATCGGTCCTCTACGACGTTCCTCCACACAGAAAAAATTCATCCTCGTTATGAAATACTACTTTACTAAATGGGTCGAAGCCGAGTCATATCCCGAAATCCACGCCCTCGACGTGAAGAAGTTCGTCTGGAAAAACATCATATGCCGACACGGAGTCCCATACGAAATCGTCACCGACAACGGACCGCAATTTATCTCAACATTGTTCGGCGATTTCTGTGCCAAGTGGAAAATTCGACTAAGTTTCTCCACACCAAGATATCCTAAAAGCAATGGCCAAACCGAATCAACGAACAAAACCATCATTGACGGACTCAAAAAACGCTTGGATGTCAGAAAAGGTCGATGGGCTGATGAACTCGATGGAGTCTTATGGTCTTATCGCACCACCCCAGGACAATCAACCGGACAATCCCCTTTCTACCTGGCTTATGGCATTGAAGCTCTCTGTCCCGCCGAACTAAACGTTCCAACCATGAAAGCAGACTGTGATAAATTCGTAGCCAAATGCGAAAAATATCAAAGACACAGCTCGATGATACATCTCCCAACCGAACTGCTAACAGCATCAACAGCCCCATACTCGTTCATGCGTTGGGGAATGGACATAATCGGTCCTCTGCGACGTTCCACCACACAGAAAAAATTCATCCTCGTTATGACATACTACTTTACCAAATGGGTCGAAGCCGAGTCATACCCCGAAATCCACGCCCTCGATGTGAAGAAGTTCGTCTGGAAAAACATCATATGCCGACACGGAGTCCCATATGAAATCGTCACCGACAACGGACCGCAATTTATCTCAACATTGCTCGGCGATTTCTGTGCCAAGTGTAAAATTCGCCTAAGTTTCTCCACACCAAGATATCCTAAAAGCAATGGCCAGACCGAATCAACGAACAAAACCATCATTGACGGACTCAAAAAATGCTTGGATGTCAGAAAAGGTAAATGGGCTGACGAACTCGATGGAGTCTTATGGTCTTATCGCACCACACCAAGACAATCAACCGGACAATCCCCTTTCTACCTGGCTTATGGCATTGAAGCTCTCTGTCCCGCCGAACTAAACGTTCCAACAATACGCAGGACGATGCTCGTGGAAAATCCTGGTCTAAACGATGAAATCATGTTCGACAACCTCGACGCACTCGAAGAACAACGCGATCAAGCTTTGCTTCGCATCCAAAACTATCAAAACTTAGCACCACGCTACTACAACAAAACATTTCGAGGACGCCACTTTGAAGATGGCGATCTCGTCCTACGAAAAGTCTTCGAAGGCACCGAAGAGAAGAACGCAGGAAAACTCGGCACTAACTGGGAGGGACCCTATCAGATCATGGGGTCGTCAAACCCGGAGTATACGAACTCATGAAGATGGACGGAACACCGATCCCGCGATCATGGAACTCAATGAATCTCAAACGCTACTACTACTAGAAGCGCCAAAAAAAAAAAAAAAAAAACGAGCCCCTTTATGCTTGATTTCGATAAAACGATGTAATACGAACTACAAATGGCTTGATCCTTCTTTTGAGGGTACGTAGGCAGCCCACCTTGGGTTCAGCTGTTACTTTAATAAAATTTTATCCAAGGCAAAAGCCGAACTTTAAACAGTTCGCCGAATTCTAAAAATTCGTATCATCAAAAGCCGAACTTTAAACAGTTCGCCGAATTCTAAAAATTCGTATCATCAAAAGCCGAACTTTAAACAGTTCGCCGAATTCCAAAAATTCGTATCATCAAAAGCCGAACTTTAAACAGTTCGCCGAATTCCAAAAATTCGTATCATCAAAAGCCGAATTTTAAACAAGTTCGCCGAACTCTAAAAAGTTTGATCAGAATAAACCGAACTTTGAACAGTTCACCGAATTCTCAAAAGTTCGTACCCTCGAAAGCCGAACTTCAAACAGTTCGCCGAACTCCAGAAGTTCACTTTCAACCATCACGGTTCCCACATCGACGTCATGGCCAGACGATCGATAAAATCAAAATAAGCCGAGCTATTGCTCGCATGCATCCTCATGATGCTATGGATAAAACACATTCCATGTATAAAGCCGAGGCCAGTCTCGCATTGAACTTATTCTCAGATCATTTGAGTTAAATAAGTCTAGCATGTCTCGCACACTCGGATTCGATCTGAGAAAACTTTGGAGTATCTTAAGACGAGCTGTTCACGTATTCTTATGCCGAGCTCCAAAGGTCAAAAAATAAAGATCGAGAAACCAATATCTACCGATAGGAGTCCTCCATTGAGTTTGGTAGCTCCCGTCCGGACGCTCAACAGAAGATTCGTCGATCTTAACATAGAAGTATCGGGAACTCCAATTGTTGACCTTGCTCGGCTTGTTCCCGGTAACAAGATCATACTTTGGCTTTGCGTTAGCCGACAAAAACCAAGGCCTGGCCTTCGACAAATTCACCCGAAACAGCCTCTCGAAGATCTTGACCGTGATGGGAATACCGCACTCCTCCCCAAGAGAAAGGAGACCCATGATGTTGATTATCGTAGCCGGCATGAGTTGGGAGATCGCGACATGTCGTCTGTTGCAGTATTTGTAAAGGATCTCTGGGAGAGGAAACTGAAGACCGCAACTTCTGAAGTACTCCTCATAAACGCATATGTAACCTTCAGGGGCATCCCAAGGACGATCAGTAATCTTAGGAATCTTGAAAACCAGATCGTCCGAAGCGTTGCATCGCTCCAAGGTATCTTGAACCGTCTCTCTCTTAGAACGAGACGGCCCGATGTTCGAAGGCCTTTCAATCACTCGTCTGACTGTCGTCAAGGGGATATCGTCTTCATCGCCCTGACGAACTGCTGATAAGGCAGCATGATCATCCGGGCGAGCTACATCTTCACCCTCCGCAAGCCGAGCTGCAAACTCCCGATCCGCCCGAACTTGATCATTCGATTCAGCAACCCCTTCTTCGGGCTCATCCTCATCGATAAGGTGAGGGACTTCGATTACGACCCTTGGGATGCTCGGTCCGGCAACAGCACGTTGAGAATTGCGCCTTATCAGCTCTTGCCGAGCATTGCTCAGACCATCCGAGCTCGAATCAGAGCTGTCAATAAACAACTCGAGATCGGGGAGCTTCGGTGGTGGAGTTCTGTCATTAACAGAGGAGGAAGAAGTTTTTGAACTCATCTAGATCGAAAAGAAGAAATCAAATAAGAACATAATGAAGAACTTGAAGATCTTCGAGCAAATCGGAGAAATCACGGCGGAGGAGATGATCGGAGAACGGAAAAATAAACAAATATATAGAGAAGGGAGAGCCCTAGATAGAGAAAGTGAAAATACCTTTTGAAAGCAAGGAAGAAGTGAAAAATGAGGGTAGGATTGAACGCTATTTATAAAGAAAAGAGTAATGATGACGACTCCTCGAATTCTGCGACTGAAGAAGACGAATCGACACATCTTTTCCCGAGGAAAATCAACCGAACTCGAAAGTTCAGAATCAAACGTGAAATTATGCGAACTCGAAAGTTCCGAACTCAAAAATTTCTCGGGCGATATTTACCGAACTTGGATCCACAAGGCGGGAAATATCGAATGAACCGCACCGATCTCAATAATAATCGAGCTAAAGAATACTCCTAGAAACTTCGCCGAACTCCGAAAAACTCCTTCGCCGAACTGAGGGGGGACCAATTGTTAGAGGGGGATTTAGCACTCCCTCGGTTTAACTCGGTTCGAGGGGGAACGCCGGTTTAAGATCGGTATCGATTTACGATGGTTCAGACAAGAGGAAGACGGACTTGGGTTTGTCGGGCCGAACTCTAAATTCCAAGACAAGCCCGCTCATTTTTATTACCGAAATTAATGGCCCAACAAGGGCCCAGTCCGATATAACAGGATAGAAACCGATCTTTGAGATATACGGAAGATTTCCTTATCTCGGAGGAGATTCGGAATATTTCCTTTCCTAATCGAACTTGGAAAAGGGAAATATTCTCTTAAACAACCGACTCAAAATCCTATAAATAAAGAGGAGGCAAACCCGAAGAACGGCATCCACAATCATCTGAGAGACATAAGAATAGAGAGAGAGCTTCATCAAACACCGATCTCAAGTTCTTTAGTCTCCTTAGTTCTTTTTCATCAAAACTCTGTTGTAACGCCGAATTCAATCAATAAAAAATTTCCGATCAAAGTTCTCTGTTTTACTCCTTGTGTGATTTACGAATCAACAGTTAGCTCCCACACATTTAGTTCGCTGGACTTCTTCTATGAGTGAGAGAGGTTTTTTTATTCTTGCTGTCTGAAATGGGACCACCAGCAAACGATTTTCCTTCTTTACACCACGCTGAAAATTGCTTTTTTTCCTTAAGCTTGCTTCTTTTAACCTAAAGAAATCGCATTTTTTTGAGAACTGAAACCCAGACCTTCCACGAGTGAGAGAGGTTAAGATAATACAAAAGAGTTCATAAAAAAAGGTGTTGCTGTCCCCAATAATTTATATGATGATGATTGATTTGCAACAAAACAAGTTGCCAGAGATTTTGCTGCTCACAACATAATAACTCAAGAGTATGGATAATTAAACTAGTACTGATATAATATAATAATAGGTCTACCACAGATTGTGGTCCACAATAGGCAAGTTCTTAAAAAAAGTATTTTTTATTTTTTCATTTGGTGGCATCACAAGGATGAAGAATATGGCTGGTTTGTGATCTTGGGAAGCCATTCTTTGTAGTACTTTTGGCAATCCACATCAACCTGAGAGAGAGCTCCAAGCGGCGTCACTGTAATCTGCGGTTTAAAAGAGCGTTTTACCATTAAGTTAGGAAAACGGTGTGGAGATGAGTTAAGAGACATATATGGGATGCTTACAAATCCTTCACGTAGAAAGTGAAGATCAGTCCCTTCTTCAACCACCACAGTCCTTAGCTATCAAGCAAAAGAACCAAAGGGACTCAATTTTATGTGTAATAATAGCAGAAACAGAGACTACTCCTGAATATGTTTGATCTACTCAATTTGATACCTCTCTCTTGAATAAACGGCTATCTTGTGAATGATGAGCAGATGTGCCATTGTCTGAGACTACTCCTGAATCTGTTTCCATTGACATTGTTGACAACATCTTCGCCCCTTGTGCTTCCTCCTCCACTTGTCTCCATCCCATTATACCCAAGCTCTTACCTTGTGTAGTTAGTTTGTATCCCTTCATTTGGAAAGAAGAATAAGACATATGAAACTCAGAGGGACAGTTAGGTGTAGGTATAAGATAAATGTCGTTAAAAGCCGCCATGAGACTTACCTTATGGTTAGCAATATCAGTCGGCAAATCGATATTCAGAAAGCAATTTGTTGGGTAAGTTTTGTTCTTGATCGCACTGAGTATGCCGTTGATAATAGGCAAGCAAGCTTCGGCAGCAAGGACAAAATCATTAGCATTGATGTCTCCACGTTTCCTAGAGAGCATTAAGGATGAATAAATTTAGAAGGTATTAATGACGAAAACTATGAAGGCTAAATAAAAAGTTAGGATCGTGACACAAACAGAGAAGAAATATACAAGTTATGAAAATTCTAAAGTAGGAAACAGAATCTCTGCGAGTAAGACATTAGTTTCTTGAGGATATACTCTTACCAATCATATGATAAGGAGACAGAAGGCACATCATAAATAAAGGCTTCCCGAGCGCCAGCAACAGTTCCAGAATAGACGCTGCGATGAAATCAACATGCCAGGTTAGTGCTAATTTTTAAAACGCAGGCAGGGACCATAGAAGCATAACAGGCCGTATGACAATTTGAAGTGGCTAGAGGAGAAGCCTGGTTGCCAGAGAAACATTCTAACTATTATTTCTGCTTGTATACTTTAAACATCTTCTACTTATCCTGAAAGAAGTTGTAACCATCTCGGTAGTTTTATCATTTATGGAGCTTGAATGCAAATTTTCGAACAGACAAATTACAGTTGCACTCTAATAATCGGAACAAAACTTAACGTGGTAATGAAATATGAAATCAGAGCAACTAGAAACAGAGGAGGAAACGTTCACAGACATGTTATATCCGCAGTTGCTACCCACGTTTATACCACTAAGAACCTGCATGGAGAAAAAAAAACATACTTCAGAATCACCAGAGAAAAAAAAATAGAAGGGAATAACAATGGAAGACTACATAAACCAACAGTTCTCCGAAGTTTCCTATAGATTAAGCAGAAGTAGCTGTTGTTAGACACAAATCGAAAGCTCTATTAGCACATAATTTAAATCACTTTGCACCCGAAGGTTTTTATATTTGACACATCCATAGAGACAGACACTGTAATAATTTTCAAAACAATATGGTTACCAGGTCAGGAAGAGAAGGAAAAAGTGCTTCCGATAAGCCCAAACCAGTGCAATCCGCAGGGGTTCCTTCAGAGCATACAGAACCAAGTTATCCAAAAGAGAATAGACAAGAGCCAACATATGTGGCAAACATTCAATCAAAATTTCATATCATTCAAACCACAATAATTAACGAGATAAAAGTGCCGTAAACTCTCAAAGTTCAAGGCTTTTTCCATTTGTTTTTCCCAAATCAATAGCAACAGAAACAAACCAGAAACAGCATAGGCTACAGCTCCATCAATTTCTACACGTTGTGCAGTGAGGGGTCTACTCCATATTATACTGTGACTAACAGCAGACTTCTCCCTGGAAATGTCATAACAAGTTAAGAGTCACAAATCACATCCACAAAGGGAAAAAAACTGTGCAATTTGAACGGAGCAAAGCCAGACACATCACACAAGACAGCTCCTCCCATTAAAATAGCACTGAATCTCTCCGTGCAAGAGTAACATCTACACACACTCGCGAGGATGCTAGAAGAAGGCAAATCGAAATCCTAATTTACAATTTCTAAGGGATTATGAAATCAGTATTATATCCAAATGAGTCCAGTAGATCGTATATAAAAGGCGATTCAGCTACATTTGTACCAAAAAAAGAGAGAGTAAAGCGTACGAATCAGGAGCGCAGACGCGAACGTCGTAGAGGTTGGTGGAGACGAGGACCCGAACCAGAGAACGAAGGCCAGGCGCGTCTATACCGTCGTCGTTGGTGACCATGATGATCGGCTTTTCGCCGGAGATACGATCTCCACCGTCAATTTCCATCGCTCTGATCAGAGAGAAAGAGAGAGTAAAGAGAAGAAGAAGAAAGCGTTTTGTAGCTCCAATGAGTGAAACTGTGAAAGGATTAAATAATGGAGTCAATAATTTGTTTAATTACCATATAAAGTTAAAATGAATCATATCGTTTCCGTGTTAAAATAAATGTTTTCCTAAACTATAAATTTTGATCTTATTAAAATACCAATTTATTTATTTTATTTTCCTAATCAATTCAGGTCAACATTCTCCTACCTCTAATTAATAATTTGCTTTAACCAAAGCGCATATTCCAAAGTATATTGAATTTAATTAGTTACTAAATTTCAATTAACACATCTTTACTTTATTACTATACCAATACTTTTTCACAGTAAGTGAATTAGGTAACTAACAAGAATGTGGACATTAATTAGGGATATGTCAAAAATATAATGGAGTCAATAATTTGTTTTTGCTTTTTGTCATCAGTCAATAATTTGTTTAATTACCAAATAAAGTAAAATGAATCGGTTCCGTGTTAGAATAAATGTCTTCCTAATATATAAATTTGTTTTTGTTTAGGGGATTTTTTGTCCTTTTGAGGAAAAATTTCATACAAAACAAATAAAGACGTGAAAACTCGGAAAACACGATGGAAGGGTGTTTTCTGATTGCTCTCCGCCGCTCAAATAAAAAAACGTATAAAAAAAGATCATGGAGTGGTGAATCGGAGAACGTAAAGACATATTATAAAACGGGGTGAAGGAAAGTGCCTATTAGGTCCTTAAGAAAGGATGGATCCGCGATGGGTTTTGAATGGAAAAATGTCAAAATCAACATATACTAAATTCGATGTGCCAAAAAAATATGAACTAAAATACGGTGTAATTTTCTAGCTTTCAGATATAAAAATTCAAATTTTCTATCAAAACTATTGAATCTAACTCAAATCCAGCATTGACCGTAAATCTGTTACTCAAACCGTTAACAGCGCTGACTCAGATTGCTGAGTAAGATGCCACGTCAACTAAAACGTCCACAATTGTTGAGTCAACTGCAACGTCAGTCGTCATTATTATTATTATTTTTTTAAGAATGATATCATTTTATATATATATTTTTTGTCTAAATTTTTAATATTTAATTAATCTTAATTAACTAAAAATGATTATATTTATATCTCAATTTTTATGTTGTAAATTTTGTTTTAATCACACGAGCTAAAACTATATAATTAACTTATTTTTCGTGGAACTATATTTTAAAGGAATATAAATTTCATATTTATGAATAGATAAACAAATCAAATCGAACATAACCAATTATATCATTAAAAAAAGTCTATTTATATTTTTGATGATATATATTGCTAATGTGGATGCTTCCAATTGGTTTAAGTTATTAGAGGTTAGCATTTTTCTTTATTTATGTAATTGCTTTAAGCATCCAGAGAGCTTCATCAAGCTGGTTTCCTTGCGCGGAAGCGTCTTAACATTTTTCTTTATTTCTTTATTTCTATAATTTTTATCTTTCACTCTAATAATAGAAATATTTAGGTATATGGTCGGTTCGATTCCAAATTTTATTTCGATTTGGTTCGAATTCACAAGTTTTGGTTAAGATAATATAGTGTTTCGGGTTTTTCGTCCTTTTGGGGAAGAAATCCACCTACTTAAGATTAACAAAATATTACAAATATAGGCAAAAAAAAAATCTAGAATTTTTGTTTTGAAAATAATAATAATGATGATTGACGTGACAGCTGACTCAACAACTGTGGACGCTTTAGCTGACATGGCAGCTAAGTGAGACTGTTGAGTCAGCGCTGTTAACGGTTTGACTAACGGATTTACGGTCAATGCTAGATTTGGGTTGGGTTCAATAGTTTGGGTAGAAAATTTAAATTTTTATGTCTGAAAGGTAGGAAATTGCACCGTATTTTAGTTCATGTTTTTTTGGCATATCAAATTTAGTCGATGTTGATTTTGACCATTTTTCCGGCTTTGAATGATGGGCTTTTTGATGTAAAAGAGAAGAAAAGAAGAGTTTTGGGAGATATCTCCACGGCTTAGGAGCAGTCGTGAAGGTGACCGGAGAGTGGTCGAAAAGGAGACTGAAAGTCTCAAAAAGAAGGAAAGTTAAGTGTTTAGAAAAGTGTAGGAAAGTATGAGAAAAGAGTGAACTCACTTCTCGTTGGAGAAGGGATGATATTTATAGAGTTTTACGGGACCCGGGTTAGTATATCGGGTTGGATCCTAGACTGCCGGGTTGTTGGGTCGCTGGGTCGGATCTGTTGAATGGGTCTTGTACCTAGTATGTATCTGACTTTTCACCTACTTTCTTTCGCAGTTTGCGACTGCTACTCGACCAAGCCTTGCTGTGTCGCTATCTCTCTTAATGTACGGCCTCAAAATCAGCGGATTAGGGGCAACATGGGCATCTCCCATACTGTTGCTCTTCCCTATGCTTAAAGTGTTGTCATTTTCACCTAACATGTGTAAACAAAAGGCATTAATTCCATGATCTGTATGTTGCTAGAAGCATGGGTATAAGTTTGAACATATTATTATTGTCGATTGGAGGGAAAAATGCAAATATTGAAATAATTATTCCCGCCTAAATGAATCGCGTACATGGCTCGAATCCCTTGATACCAGGGATCGGGTTGTCGAGGCTGCCTGGTCCCGTGCTCCTTGCTCCCAGTACCTGTGTAAATTACCTTTTCCTGACCTCGACCTCTCCAGATTACTGATCTTCAGACGAGATAAGGAAAGTGTAACCGCTCACTCCTCCTGACCACTCAGTTCACGGTCTCACTATGCTTGTGCCTGACAGTGTGGTTTGCACTATCAGATACGGGGAGCCCAGAGACATGTGATTTTAGTCGGGTCTCTTGGTTCTGTAGGTTTCAAGGCCCAATGCAAAAGTCTGGGATGCTTGGGTCGTAAGGCCAAGAAAGGCCCAGTTTAACCCATAGGATCGTAACTACAAAAAAGCCATAAACGACATGTGGCAACAACTAATTCGTCTTTGTAGGAATAACCATTTTTATCCCAATCAGTTATTATTGAAATACCAATTTATTTATTTTATTTTCCTAATCAACTGAGGTCCTCGTTCTCCTACCTCTAATTAATAATTTGCTTTAACCAAAGCGCCTATTCAAAAGTATATTAAACTAGTGGTTGATCCGCGTTTCGCACGGAATTTTGTGTTGTGTTTATTAACATAGTTAGAAGAAAGCTCGATAATATCAAATCTTTTCATAAAATTTTGTATTTCACAAAGTAAAATTTGTTTTTTAATATTTATAGTGTTTAATGGTTTTTATAATTACTTGATGTAATTATATATATACAATATTTAGAAAATAATTACATAATATATTAATCAAAACTTTAAAATAAAATTTGGTTTGTAAATATCTGTATATTTCTGTAGGTTTATGATTTCCGAATATCCATAATCACATACCCAATTCTGGATAGTACATCAGCGTCAAATCATTTCCACAAAAATATCCATAATCATTTGGAGATAACTCAATTTTCTGACATGTTTCGAAGGTGCACTCACTCTCTCCTTTAGCCATTGTCAATGTCGCCTTTCTAACTTGAGCTCTGTATATTTGTGGGATGACTTTACCCATTTTTTTCCGAAGATTATGTTGAACATATTAATATTTTGGGATACCACAATTTGCTTCGCATACCCATTAAAAAAATCAGAGTTGTCATTCTAGTTTCTGGAAGCTCCCGCGAGTATTACTTATCCTTTAACATGTATTTAATTTTATAATTTTATAATTTAATATTTTAATCTTCTTAAAATTTATATATTTTCTTATATTTAAGTTTTTAAGTGTTTTGAAACGGATTTGGATATTTATGGATATTAAAGAACTCAGATCCGATAATTTGTTTATTGGATTTGTTAAAACCGAATCCAAATCCAATTATCCTAGAATTTTATGGTTTACTATTCATATCTACCTAACTATTTAAATAAAATACGTTGTTTATAATAATAATGAAGAAATGTATTGATATATATATATATATATTTAAATAAAGTACGCCATATATATATATATATATATATATATATATATATATATATAAGGTATCATTTACAAAGAAATGTTTTCTCAATTTTTTGTTAAAATCAATGAATGATAGTTACTATGAGAATTGAAGTATAATAACACAAAATATAACAAATTATATTAGCAATTTAAAATTAACAAATGAGTTGATGATGTGTCACAATTTTAGAGTATGAGAAAATGATGTGACATAATGAAAAAGATCATATTTAACTTTATATATATACTAGATAAGTACCCGCATATATGTGGGTTTGTAATTTAATATTTTATAATCTGTGATAAAAACATAAAGTAAAAAAATGGAAAACAATATTAGATCACCGTTAAAATATATAATACATAAATTTATTAACAAAGTTTACGATAAAATAAATTTATACCTTGGAAGAAAAATCTGGCGAAAAGATGCAGTAAATAGTGTTGAATACGATTATTAGACTTTTAATTTTTGGTGTCTAATTGACATATTACCAAATTGTGGTTTATATAAAGGTAAAAATTTAGAATTCTTTTCTTTTTATGATTAATTTTCTTAATATAAATGAAAAAACTAAGGAATATATATATATATATATTTTTATTAGTTTCGCATTTTCTATTAATTTTTTAACTTTTTATTTTTGTTTTCAGTTACTTTATCTTTTAATATTATTAATCGATTATTACATTTTCAGATTT
The DNA here is from genome assembly GCA_030161315.1 of Eutrema japonicum. Classification (NCBI taxonomy): domain Eukaryota; kingdom Viridiplantae; phylum Streptophyta; class Magnoliopsida; order Brassicales; family Brassicaceae; genus Eutrema; species Eutrema japonicum. The sequence goes on from BSQW01000011.1 coordinate 19,876,684, forward strand.
TTTAAGTTTTTTTATTAATCAATTTAATATTTTTCCAACTTTGACTTGACACGTATCGCGATCATGTTAATTATCAACTTTGAAAAATTCAATTTTATATAATAAGATTTTCTTATTCTAAACTGAAATATGATTTTTTCCTTTTTTTAATAAAATTTTGGCTTTTATTCATTTTCTTTTTATGATTGTTATCTATTGTTTAATTTCTTTATTCTAATATGAAAATTTGGTTTTTCCTTTTTTAAAAAAACTTTCGTTTTTATTTAATTTCCTTAATCTAAACATAACTAATTTTTTTTTCTTTTTACCTTTTAGGATTAAGTGTAAATGATTATAAGTTTTACTTTTATTGTTAATATTATGTGTCAAAATCTAATTGGAAATTTTTTTTACACGTGTCAAAATCTAATCGATTAACTTGACATGTGTCGCGATCCTGCGAGTTAGCAACTTTGAAACATTATCTTAATTAAAATAGAAAATTTTGTACCTCTTTTTTGTAAACTTTATCTTTTATCCTTTTTTTTTAATTTTAGCTTTTAGGATATTTGTTGGTTTAATTTGTTTTTTGTTTACATTCCTTTTTACGATTTTAATCTATTATTTAATTGTTTTATTATAAAAATAATTTTTTTTTTCATTTAAAAAAAAAAATTTAAGATAAATTTCCTTAATCTAAAAGAAACTTTTTTTTCTTTTTTTTTTAACTTTACTTTTAGGATTAAGTGTAAATTATATTTTTTTCCTTTATTGTTAAATAAAAAAAACTTTAAGATAATTTTTTTAAATCTAAAAGCAACTTTTATTTTCTTTTTTTGGTACTAATTTTTTTTTTTTTGATTGAATGTTAAATTTATTGATCACTCAAAATAATTATGTACAAGATGGAGCTAATATGACAGTATCTCGAAACAAGTAAGCGGAATTAAAAGATAATTGCAATAACACCAATAATTTTTGAAAATCTACGCCTAGAGGTAGACTTCAATGAGACGTAAATTCGAACCAGAGCTGGAGAAGATCCTGTAAGTGTGGTATCCTGGAGTAGTTCAGCGAGATAATCCGGTTCCGGATAAGCTTTTCGATTCTCCGTACCAGCTGGTCGACGGAGTTGTAGGCCGTGTGGTGGATTCTCGAGTTTCGTTCTCTCCAAATCGAGTAGATTGTAACTTGGAAGCTTAGTCGAAAGAGAATCGAGGTATTCCGATCCCCCTGGTGAGATGATAGAGCCCGGACCGTTTCCTCCCAGTCCGGATCTACGTTGTGCTAAGAGTCGCCCCACGATTTCCGAGCACACCGTAAAGGAATATGGGCAAGCAAAAAATAGGTGATTGCGAGTTTTGTCCGGTTCCCCGCACAAAGCACAAGCCTGGTGTGCGCCCCATTTGCGCATACAATCCCCTGTAGACAATCGATTACGCATAGCCAACCACGTTATAAATCTACACCTCGGAATACCCTGGTTGAACCATAGCAGTTTCCACCAAGGCACCACCGGATGATGAGCTCGGATCTGATTCCAGGTGTGATGAGTTGTGAACTGATCGTGATATTCGCCTTTGTCGTTTCTCCACAGATGGTAATCAGGCCCATTTTCCTCTCGGGGCAGCGGCTGGCTCTAATTTATGTTCTTATATCCTCATATCGGCGAAATCTGTCTCGACGCAGCTTCCATCCTTGCGGTCCGACAACCTCTTTCACCGTGGCTGTGAGGGATACTCCAAGTATTCGAGGTCCCTCTATCCCCGTAATGTCAATCAATCGTCCCTGTGGAAGCCATGAATCGTACCAGAAAGAGACCGATTCTCCATTACGAACCACACCCTTAAGAAATGGTGACGCCACATCCCGTAGTTCCAAGAGTTTCCGCCAAATCCACGATCCCATTGTGGTGTCCGGCGCTGTCCAGAACGATCCCGTCTTCATCAGGTTTTGCTTTGTCCAAGCATCCCCATAAAGATCCCGAAAGGGAGAACATCCTCCATATCAATCTCAGAGCGAATACACGTGAGACATCCCGAAGACATCGTAGGCCAAGGCCTCCCTCTACTTTTGGTGTACATACATCTTCCCAAGAGACTTTTGCCCCCGTCGGAGTATTAGGGTTCCCCGACCAGAGGAAAGCGCCGCATAGACTTTCAAATTCATCAAAGCAACTGGAGGGTGATATCATCATATTTTGCATCATTCTAGCATCCGTTTCACTTAGGTTTCGAGTCATTTACACGTAATTCATGTTATCTCTTTAGCATTCTAATCATTTTAGGAGTCTAATGTGTCCACATTTAGTCCTAGAGAGTCCTTGCATATTTTGGATCGTATTTCAAGTGCTTCGGAGGAGATTCGAGACCCGAGGAGAGAAGACAGAGACTGTACCGACGTCACTGGTCGGTACACCTCATCGGTATTGAAGGAAGAAGGATTGCACCGAGGTCACTGCTCGGTGAAACTGCTCGGTATAGAAGACGGAGGAAAGCAGCCCCAGTACCGACGTGCAACACCGAGGAGTGACGTCGGTATCGAAGCTTCAGGGGATTGTACCGAGGTCACTGCTCGGTGCAACTGATCGGTGCTGCCTTCGGAGGAAACCCGGTGGAAAAATCCCTTAATACCGAGCAACGATACCGAGGAGTGACCTCGGTATCCATCGAAGGAACATCAAGGATTTCCCCTCAATACCGATGTCACTGCTCGGTACCCCTCGTCGGTGCACAAACCCAGGCTCAATACCGAGGTGTTGTACCGACCAGTGACCTCGGTATTGGCCGACCAGAACCTTTTTATCCAACTAAACCGGGTCGGTACCCGGTTTTTCCCGGGTCGACCCGGTTCGACACTGTTCACTATTTATACCCAAAAACCTAATTTTGATGGGCTAAATCTTTTCTTAAGCAAAAACCCTCTCTAAGAGTGATTTGTAAGAGATTGATCCTTTTGATTTATGCAATTTGAGTATTGTTTTCTTGATTGAATCCATCTATCTTCTACTTTCTAATCATCCAATCATCTTGATCATGAGTTTTAACTCTTCTTTTCTTGGATTTGTTGAACTCATGATGATTAGTGAGTAGTCTCTAGGATCTTGAGATAGGGTAGATTAGGGTGATACATGGTTTGACTAGTGGTGTTTAGGGTTAGATAATCTTGTATTCCTTCTTGCCTAGTGTCCCTAATGCTAGATTCAGCTTGAAAGAGGGGATCTAGATCATAGGACATTTCATGAACACCAAGTGTTTGATGAAATGCCTTGATGAACTAGGCAAGAGATTTATGCTCATAACCTAAGACATTAGTTGTTTAGGGCATATCTTTGGTTGATCTTGTTATGATTCTTAATTCTTGCTAGTTGTTAACCCACAAATGATGATTTGCTAAGGGGCTTGATAATTAACATAGTGATTAGTTGCTTGAAAGAGAACTAATCAAGATTAAAGATCTTTCACTTAGGAATTAGCTTCTTGAGTGAAAGAACATCACTAATTGGTTTTGGATCACCTTATATCAATAACCTCATCTCTAGTTCCGCTTTTGTTTATTGATTTACTATCTTGTTTAGTGCTTTTGCTTGCTTAATTAGAATTGGATACTTAACAACAACCACACTTGTTTAGCTTAACTTGCTTTAAGTACCTTGCATTCTTAGTGCTTAGGATAAATCCAGAAAAGGTTCGATAACCTCTTATGCTACAATTGCATTTAGAGAATTGACTCTAGAGACACAAAAAAGTCTTGTATCAATTTGGCGCCGTTGCCATATTGGGATTTGTTTTAACATTGAGATTTAGGCTCTTTGTGAGATTAAGTTTTATTTGCTACAAAGTTACTAATCTTGTTTGCTTTCCATTGCTCTCTCTAAACCTATAGGTGCATGCATACACGATCTTGAGGCAACAACAATCTAGTTGAACCAAGAGACGACATACATCGTTCATACCGAGGAGTTAGAACAAGGGAAGCACGTGTGAGACAACAAGACGTTGAGAACGACATGGATCACTATGAAAATGTTCCACTTGGGGACATTCAAGACAATGTGGACAACCTTCCACATCATCCACAAGGTGGTAATGGAAACCACCACGCATAAGGAGGCCACGCCCACAACGCCCCACATCCACCCGGCCGGCCAATGAGAGGTCCCAACCATCCACCAAGAGCTAGAAACGTTGTTGGAGAGGGTGACGCCGCTAATGCTCACCAAAACTGCCAAGGCATTCAAGCTCCACCGGTGGAGAACAATAACTTCGAAGTGAAGCCGGGGGTTATCAACATGGTTCAAGCCAACAAGTTTCACGGTTTGTCCATGGAGGATCCCTTAGACCACATTGACCAATTTGACCGGATATGTGGTCTCAACGAGATCTCAAGCATCACACAACGGTCCAATGAGTGTTTCAACGAGGATTGGGAGAGATTTAGAAGCTACACTACTCAATGCCCACATCACGGCTTTAGCAACGCTTCTCTACTTAGCACCCTCTACCGAGGTGCTTTGCCTAAGATCCGTATGCTACTAGACACGACATCGAACGGTAACTTCTTGGCTAAGGATGTTGAGGAAGCAATGGAGCTTGTCGAGAACTTGGCCCAAAGTGACGTTACCTATAGCGACGACTATGACCGTGCCACAAGGACCACTAGCGACTTTGATGAGAACAAGCGGGCCAAAGACATGAAAGCTCTTAATGACAAGTTGGACAAGCAAGCCAATTTGATTGATAAACTTCTTGTGTCTTCTCAAAAGACGGTTAACTTTGTGGATGCTTATGATGAGAACCAAGGTTGTTATCAAGAGGATAACATGGACATGAACACCCAAGAGGAGGTGAACTATGTGGGGAACCAAGGGAACTACCAAAGACAAGGGTTCAACCAAAACTATAGGAACCACCCCAACTTCTCTTACCGGAACACAAATGTGGAGAATCCACAAGACTAAGTCTACCCTCCGCAACTAATCAAGCTCAAGGAGCCCCACAAAATTAATTCCAACCTCAAGGCCAAACTTCTAATACCAACCAACAAGGCTTTGTCCCAAGGCGCCAATTCCAAGGGAACCAAAGTGGCTTTCAACCCAAAGCTCCACCCGGTTTTCAAGGGCAACAACAAGGGTTTGTGCCTCAAGGTCAAGCAACTACGTCTAAACCGCAATAGCTTAATTTGAGCTCCATGTTCCAACAATTACTCAAGGGACAAGTGGAGATCAATACGCGGGTGGATTGCTCTTACAACGACCTCAACACAAAGATTGAGGCCTTGAACTCCAAGGTAAAACACATGGAGAACAAAGGTGTTGCTTCTTCTTCCCGACCACAAGGTCAACTCCCGGGCAAATCCGAAGCTAAACCTAAGGAGTATGTAAACGCCATCACCTTAAGAAGTGGTACGGTTTTGCCTCCACGAGAAGCTCCTTCTACTCTCAATGTGGAGATTGAGAAGCAAAGTGGGGGGGGGGGGGTGGAACTTCAAGAAGATGACGAATTGGTTGAAGATGAGGTAGTGAGAGAGCAAGACAAGGTTGAAGAAGTAGAGAAGGTCAAACCTAGGGTTGTTGTAGCTCAAGAGAAACTAAAGAAGAATGTGTTTGTCCCTAAGCCATACGTTCCTAAGCTACCTTTTCCCAGGCGGTTCAAGAAGCAACTTATGGACAAGTATAAAGCCATCTTTGATAGGCAAATGGAGAAGGTAGAACTCACAATGCCTTTGGTTGATGCCTTCTTGCGTGTCCCTTAATATGCCAAATTTTTGAAAGATGCCGTAAATGAGAGGGCTAAGGAAATGGAGTCTATGGTCATCTTAACTCACGAGTGTAGTGCCATCATACAAAAGAAGATGGTGCCAAAGAAACTAGGAGATCCGGGATCATTCACTCTGCCGTGTGCACTTGGTCCTCTAGCTTTCAACCATTGTTTGTGTGATCTTGGAGCGAGTGTAAGCCTCATGCCGTTCTCGGTAGCCAAGAGACTAGGTTTCACACGCTACAAGGCATGCAACATCTCCCTAGTATTGGCGGATAGGAGCGTGAGGGTTCTTATTGGGTTGCTTGAGGATCTTCCTATCGTGGTGAAGGATTTCATTGTCCCCACGGATTTCGTGGTACTTGAGATGGATGAAGAACCAAAAGACCCTCTTATTTTTGGTATGCCATTCCTAGCAACCGCGGGGACGATAATCGATGTGAGAAAAGGTAAAATAGACCTTCACTTGGGTAAAGGAGAAGTCCTTGAGTTTTATATCAACAAGGTAATGAAGAAACCCACCATAGATGGCCAATGTTTTTACATAGAGACCATTGATGAACTAGCCGACGAATTGCTTGAGGAAATGAGAGTAGAAGACGGTTTGGAAGAGGTTTTGACTAAGGAGCGTGGTGATCATGGGTTCTTGAGCAAAAAGAGTCAAGGGTATGAGTTACTCATGGATTTGCACAAGAGAAAGTTATTTAGGAGCGTTCTCTGAAAGGGATACGCCATTTGTTGAGTTGGGTGTTCGTAGTACCGAGGTTCAAGATGGTTTAAGGGTTGGCATGGTTCAAGATGAGTTTGTTCTAGCCGTTGAAGAGACTAGCAAGGGTAAGTCTAGTCTTGAGGAGGACGATTGGAGCGAACTCAAAGCCCCAAAGGTGGACCTAAATCAACTTCCCGCGGGACTAAGGTATGCGTTTGATATGCTCAAATTAATACCATAAAAGTACTAAGCAGTAGTTGCAGTATAGTAGGGGTCGAACATAAGGACTCACAGAGACACACAATAGATTATGAAGATGAGAATTAAGCTAAGCAATCAATGATATTGAAAACAAGACTTAAATTAAAACGGTTGTAAATTCAATTGGAGAAAGATAGGTTCAGGGTTTTTCTCAGGAAATCAATGAATACAGGTAAACTAACTAACATGATTCAGATTTAGCGCGGTTCTTAAACTCAAATCACTAAAGTATAGCTAATCAACTCTCGTTGCGAAAACTATCTAAATCTAAATCCTAGGAATTCCAAATCTCTTTGCGAATCCTAAAGTCTAAATCAGCTTTTAGATCAGGTTTGATTTGTTCACAAAACAACTAAACCAAATCTCTTTGCGAATAGTTATTTTGCTCACCTAAGGTTCTATCAGGTAATTAATCGCACTCTCGTGCCTAATCAATTATCATAAGATCTAAGTTCCAGATTCGTCAACCTAGAATTAACTTTGAACACAACCTAAGGTGAAGAACTAATTCAGATGGTGAATCCTAATAACTAATCAACCTAGCATTCAGAGAAAACCCTTATGAGAACCCTAAACCTAACAGGAGATCTACTCAGACATGGAAATTGAAGCAATAAACATGTTTGAATAAATTATCAAATAAAATAGAAAGAGTAACAAAAGGGTTCAAAATCTTCTCTCGGACGAACAGAGTTTCAGACTTGTCTCCCTTCAAAAGCTCTCTCACAAAACCAGAATAAAACAAAGCGTAGCCATGAAAGTGGCTGTAAAATCCTATTAAATAACCTAAATCACGTTTTGGTGCTTCTTGTAAATAGTAAAGTCTTCTGGGCTATTTTGCAATTCTTCGATACTTCATTAAACTCGTGGGTCGTATCTGCCTCGATGAGTATCGACTGATACTTGTCAGTATCGATCGATACTGATGCTTCAAATCGAGTACTCAGCTACACGAACCTCTGCTTCGATCCAAAATGCTCCAGAAAGCTCCAATATCTCCAATAATGCTCCAAACGTGCTAAAACCTGTAAAAGACTCTAAACCACTACGAAATAGTAGAAAGACTCTATAAAACGGACTTATATCATGGCTTAAACGGGGTAAAAACCATGATATATCAACTCCCCAGACTTAGCCTTTGCTTGCCCTCAAGCAAATAGAAGACTAAACCAGAGAAAGAGGTTTGAAAATGTAGAGACTCACCTGTTCATGAAACATCGCAATGACCCTTTTCCCAAGCACCCATATGTCACCTAACCAGCTTTTGATCTAACCACCATGTACTTTTTCGTAGACATTCGCAGCTTCCCAAACTACACACATTATCTCACAGCATCGTTCAGTCAAGCCATCCTCGCCAGTTTCATCGATGTGAATTAATATCAAGAACTTTCTAGACTCTTTCCCATACAATATCATGACAAGGAACCACCTCTTTCACACTTTTTAGTATTATTTCTCTCCCCAGACTTATTTCTTATTATATCTCTTGCATGTGCAAATTAAGGTTCGAGACGCGAGTATTGATGGTGTTTGCCACCGAATCCCCGGTTCTTCCCTCAAAAGTAATCAAAGGTGTAGGCGAATAATGGTATCACAGGAAATTTTCCTAACCTCACTTCCACCTTTGTGTGATCATTTCCTTTGAAGTAGAATAATGGGATCGCATGAAATTTTCCTAACCCTCTACTCAGAAGAAAATCATTTCATCTTTTAATGCATCTTATTTATTAACTTATAACAGGGAGAGAAATATCATAACTTCAAACACATGGGTTCCTTTGTCAGATATGAATGAGGAATCAAGCTCTTTGAATACTAACCACATCGATGAAGTGCAAAAATTTGGCTCAGGCTTTAAGGAACTTTGCTAGAAACATGAGTGTCTTCTAGTTAACTGGTTAGTCTTTGGATTTTTCATTAGTCGATCTAGAACTGATTCTGTAACAATGGTCAATTAGAAGCAAGGCCAGATCAATAGGTTCAAGAAAAAGATCACAGACCCCAACAAAATTTTGACTCAATAAAACAACGAATGACTCAAAAACAACTGACTCTAAGAAAAACAAAAACAAAGTCAGTGACTACCTCCCCCAGACTTGAACAACACTGTCCCCAGTGTTATCTAGTCTAAGGTTGGTGAAAGAAAACAAAAGAACCAAATGGAATTATGAGAAACAAGAAGTTACCGTACTGGAACATCGAGTATCGACCGACACACGGCTTGGTATCGAGCGATATCAGGTTTAAGTCGATATGATGAACTCCTCATTGCGTAGGGTGTCGACTGATACCAACATGATATCGATCGACACTCAGGCGATTTCGTATTTGCTCCTTGTTTATCCTGACACAGACACAAAAACGAAAAAAAGAAAGAAAAAGACTCAAAAACAAACTCACCAGTGGGTTGCCTCCCACCAAGCGCTCGTTTAATGTCATTAGCTTGACTGTACCGCCGTTCAGGCAGTGGGTGCAACACCAGAGATATCATGTGTCCTTCTGGAATCTCAGCTTTCACCTAATAGTGTTTCACTCTTTGTCCGTTAACAGTGAACTCTTCTCCTGCAGGGTTTGTCAGGACAATCGCACCATGTGGTCGAACTTCCTTGACTGTGAAAGGACCTGATCAACGAGAACGCAATTTACCAGGAAACAATTGCAAACGAGAGTTATACAGAAGTACCTGATCATTTGGTTCAAAGTGCCTAGAGATGATCTTCTTGTCATGGTAATCCTTAGTCCTCTCCTTGTACAGCTTGGAGTTCTCATAGGCAAGATGCCTAATCTCATCGAGCTCATTCATCTTGATCAATCGCTTCTCAGCAGCAGACTTGATGTCGAAATTCAACAACTTTGTAGCCCATGCTGCATTGTGCTCGATTTCCACTGGAAGATTGCATGATTTTCCATACAGCAAGTGAAACGGTGTAGTCCCAAGTGGTGTCTTGTAAGCAGTCAGGTATGCCCAAAGTGCGTCATCCAACTTCACAGACCAATCCTTCCTTGTAACATTCACTGTTTTCTCCAGAATTTCTTTGATCTGCTTGTTGGAAACCTCAACTTGTCCACTTGTCTGAGGGTGATACGGAGTAGCAACGCGATGGTTCACACCATACCTCTTCAGCAACCTTTCGAAAATTTTGTTGATAAAGTGAGAACCACCATCACTTATCACAATTCGAGGCACTCCAAATCGAGGGAAAATGATGATCTTAAATAGCTTAAGGACCACCGAAGAATCATTGGTTCTGCTAGCAATAGCTTCAACCCACTTAGACACATAATCCACAGCAACCAAGATGTATTTGTGTCCGTATGACGAGGGAAAAGGACCCATAAAATCAATGCCCCAACAATCGAAAATCTCAACCTCAAGGATGAAATTATGTGGCATCTCATGTCTCTTACTGATCTTCCCTCTCCTCTGGCACGCATCGCACTGCGAAACGAAAGCATGTGCATCCTTAAACATAGTAGGCCACCAGAAGCCTGCTTGAAGAACCTTGGACACTGTCTTGAAAGTGGCAAAATGTCCAGCATAGTCCGATCCATGGCAATGAAACAACACATTCGGTACCTCTGATTCAGCAATGCATCTTATGTAGATACCAAGGTTCATCCCATAAGTATCGCCTTATGTCCTGCAAGAACTTCTTCTTGTGATAGCTCTTGAGGTGCTTTGGTTCTGCATCTGCAGCGAGGTAGTTGGCGATATCAGCATACCATGGTTGATCAGAATCGGCTGCAGCTACTAGATACTCCTCTGAAACACCAAGTTGTTCAACAGTCAGAACTGGTTCGGGAATAGCCTGGTATCGACCGATACCATAGGAGTGTCGATCGATACCGAGACCTGCAATTCGTGGGAATTGCTGAGTTTCTGCGAAACCCATCCGGAACTCGGTTTCAATGAAGTAAATGGATTCCTCTGGTAGCTGATCATCAATAGGGACGTCTGCATCGATCCAAATCCTCGAGAGATGGTCAGCGACCCCGTTCTCAATCCCTTTCTTGTCCTTAATCTCGATGTCGAAACCCTGTAGCAAAAGAACCCAACGATAAAGACGAGGCTTAAGGTCCTTGTTCTGCATCAGATACTTGAGAGCAGCATGATCAGTATGGACAATCACTTTGCTCCCAATCAAGTATGATCGAAACTTCTCAAAAGAAAAAACGACCGCAAGTAGTTCCTTCGATGTGGTGTTGTAGTTTCTCTGAGCATCATCCAAAGTCCTGCTGGCATAGTAGATGACGTGCAGCTTCTTATCCTTCCTCTGACCCAGAACAGATCCAATCGCAAAATCACTAGCGTCGCACATGATCTCAAAAGGTAAAGTCCAATCAGGAGGTTGCACAATGGGAGCACTCACCAAAGCCTTTTTTTATCTCAAATGCTGCAAGACAGTCAGGTGTGAAATCGAATTTAATCTCCTTGCATAGTAAAGCAGTGAATGGGCGTGCTATCTTGGAGAAATCCTTGATAAACCTCCTGTAAAACCCAGCATGACCAAGGAAACTTCGAATATCCTTCACAGAATTTGGTGGTTGGAGGCTCGTCATAACCTGAATTTTTGCCTTGTCAACTTCGATCCCAGCCTCAGAAACCTTGTGCCCAAGCACGATGCCATCCTGAACCATAAAGTGACACTTTTCCCAATTAAGGACCAAGTGTTTCTCTTCACACCTCTGTAGCACTTTGCACAAGTTAGCCAAACAGTCCTCGAACGATGATCCATACACTGAAAAATCATCCATGAACACCTCCATGAAATCTTCAATCATGTCTGTGAAGATAGACATCATGCATCTCTTAAAAGTTGTTGGAGCGTTACACAATCCAAATGGCATTCTCCTATATTCGAATGTGCCATATGGACATGTAAAGGTCGTCTTCCCTTGGTCATCTGGATGTATTGGAATCTGGAAGAAACATGAATATACATCAAGAAAACAGTAGTAGGGATGACTAGCCAACCTCTCCAACATTTGGTCAATGAATGGCAGTGGGAAATGATCCTTTCGTGTAGCTGCATTCAACTTCCTGTAATCGATGCACATTCGATGTCCAATGATAGTTCTAGTAGTAATCATCTCATCCTTCTCATTCTTCACCACGGTTATTCCTCCTTTCTTAGGAAAAACGTGCACTGGACTGACCCAAGAGCTATCCGAAATAGCATAGATAACACCAGCTTTCAAAAGCTTCATCACCTCCTTTTTGACCACTTCCATCAGATTCGGATTCAGCCTCCTCTGATTCTCAATTGAAGTCTTTGACTCGTCCTCAAGGTGGATCTTATGCATGCGCAAGTCTGGTGATATACCTGAAATGTCATCAAGAGAATAGCCAAGAGCTTTGCGATACTTGCACAGCTTGCTCAGTAGTAAAGCAATCTCTGTGTTGTTCAAAGAAGCATTGACAATTACTGGGTATGTAGAATTAGGACCAAGAAAACGATACCTCATGTTTGGTGGGAGTGGCTTTAGTTCCACTTTAGGAGCGTTCTCTGCACTCCAATATCCAAGCCCAGCAGCTTGCTCAGAACTTTCGGCCAACTCTTCCTCGAGTCGCAGGGTATCGACCGATACCAAGGGGGTATCGATCGATACCGGCGGTGCTGAATCGAGCATCCTCGAGTATCCAGCTGTATCATCACACAAATGCACCTCTGAAGTGGCTCAACAGACTAATGCTCTTTCTAGTGGGTCCTCAGGATGCATCTCTAGGAAGTACTCTTCAGCTATGTCGCTGAAGGTGTCGACAAAGAAAGTCTGCCCATCGATGGTTGGTCTCTTCATCATCTTATCCATGTGGAAAGTCATGACCAAGTCACCAATGTTGAGAGCGATCTTTCCATTCTTGTAATCAATTAAAGCACTAGCTGTTGCAAGGAAAGGTCTGCCTAAGATAAGATGATCCTTATGCTCAGCATCATACTTTAGGACGATGAAATCGGTTGGGATCAAGCAATTCCCAATCTTAATCGGGACGTCTTCGAGTAGTCCCTCTGGAAGTCTAACTGAACGATCAGAAAGAACCAGGGATATCCTCGTGGTTGTGAAGTCTGTCACCCCCATCCTTTTGGCAACTGAATACGGCATGAGGTTGACGCTTGAGCCAAGATCACAAAGAGAACACTCAAACCTGTCTGTGAATATCGTACAATCCAACACAAAACTCCCTGGGTCTGGCAGCTTCTTTGGGATTCTGTTGGTCTGGATTGCACTGCACTCATGAGTAATCATCAAGCATCCCTCTTCAAGGTTCACGTTGCTGGATACCATCCGCTTGACATATCTCCTAAAGGCTGGGGAAGTCTTGATGGCATCGATAAAAGGAATTTCAACGATCAACTTATCCATAATTACCTTGCATCTAGAGTCTTATACCTCCTTCTTAGTTTTCCAAGCAGCTCTGTGATAAGGTATCCTCGGCATGTAAACTCTTTCTGCAGCTACATTAGGTACTTCTTTCGAAACCTTAGGAGTCGATTCGACTGCGGGATCAGTATCGACCGATACTGAAGTGGTATCGATCGATACACGCGGTTTTGATTGATCCCGTGAAAGTATCCTGATAGGTATCGACCGATGCTGGCTAGTGTCGATCGATGCTGGGACGATTTTGGTATCCTCGTCGTCAAGAGCGACGAGAATATCTGTAGTTTGGCCAATTTTTGCTCCCGACGTGACCTCTTTTCCACTTCTCAAGGTGATTGCATTGATGTGAGCCCTTGGGGTCTCTACTTTCCCTGGAAGAAAGCCTTCATGCTTTTCACAGCCTCTGAAGTCTGAGCTATATGAAGTTCCAGCTTCTTCTGCTGGATATTAATAGTATCGATCCTTCCACTCAGATCATTGTATAGGACATCAATCTTGCCATTGAAATCCACTGTAAGCTTCTGCTGTCCCTGGAGAAGCTGCTCAAACGTAGCCTCGATCTTGCTGTCCGGAAGCTTAGCAGGTACGGGTTGATAAGAAGAATTACCATAGTTCCTGGTATACCCACTGTTCTGAGATGGTTTCTGACCAAACTGATTCGAACCTCCTTGCTGATAGTTGTTGAAGTTTCGGTTGTTGTTGAATTGATTCCTCTGTCCTTGAAAACCAGAACCACCAATGTAGTTACCATCCTCTACTTCATCCTCGTTAAATACCTCAACTTTTTCAGCAAAGTGAACAGCCTTTGGTGTCTTTCCCATCAGAAGATTGTGCATAGAATCCAACTTGGCCTGAACACCAGCAATCTGTGTACCATCCATGCTGCCAGCTAGCTTCTCCCTCTCAAAATTGGCATTCTTGGTGCTATTACTAGGCGCCAAGTTCTCAATCAACGCATAAGCATCCTCAGGATACCTGGGGTTGAAGTTTCCATTGCTCGCAGCATCCAAAGTCATCTGATACCTCCAATCAAGCTCTCTAAAAAAGAATCCCATCAACTGAACATCAGAGTACCCGTGATGTGGAAAATCTCTCTGATACGATCTGAATCTTGTCCAAGCGGCCTTGAACGCCTCAATAGGTCCTTTAGAAAACTGGGAGATCTTGTTCCTCGGATCCTCGGATCGTGCATCATCATAGAAATTGTTCAGAAAAGCAGTCTTAGTTTGATCCCAAGTAGTCAACGATCCAGGAGTCAACTGCTTCAGCCAGTAAGTCGCTTCTCCACCAAGTGAGTATGGGAAAAGCTTGCAGAAGAGGTAATCGTAGGACACTCCATTGCTCTTGATGCTAGTGACCAAGTCCTCGAACCTCTCAATATGATCCATGGGATGTTCGCTATAAAGACCATGAAAAGGATGCTGTCCCACAAGAGTGTAGTATGCAGGTTTTAGCTCAAAGTCATTCCTCTGGTAGGGTGGAAGACGAATCGCTGATCGATTTGCATAGAACTGATCAGGTCTGTTGCACTCACCAATCGTTCTACCACGATTAACCACAACATTCTCAGCGTTCGTGTTCCCAGCGACAATCCCAACATCAACATGAGCAGCGGGAATGATGTTCCCCTCTCCATCCAGACATTGTCCCTGCGCATTGCACAAATGACCCTCTTGGTCTCTGTAAGTACCAGCCTCATCTCGAACCAACTATTCCTGATTGTTGTTCATCTCTGCTGGTTTCTTTGCTTTTCTGTTTGTGCGTTCCACAAGTGCTAGCTGCTCCAAAGACAGTTCAACTAGCTGAGTGTTCTTGTTTCCTATGGTTTTATGATTAGGCATACACCTGAAAACATAAGTCAAGAACGTAAGTAGTCGGTAGCACGATGAGTATCGACCGATACCAAGTGGTTTCGATCGATATAAAAAAAAGAGAACGACGCGTATCGACCGATACTAGTGAGTATCGATCAATACCGACGAACTTAGTCGAAATCCTCAAACGAAAATCTAATGGCGAATTGAGTCTCCGGCAACGGCGCCAAATTTGATATGCTCAAATTAATACCCTAAAAGTACTAAGCAGTAGTTGCAGTATAGTAGGAGTCGAACACAAAGACTCACAAAGACACACAATAGATTATGAAGATGAGAATTAGGCTAAGCAATCAATGATATTGAAAACAAGACTCAAATTAAAACGGTTGTAAATTCAATTGGAGAAATATAGGTTCAGAGTTTTTCTCAGGAAATCAATGAATGCAGGTAAACTAACTAACAGGATTCAGATTTAACGCGGTTCTTAAACTAAAATCACTAAAGTATAGCTAACCAACTCTCGTTGCGAAAACTATCTAAATCTAAATCTTAGGAATTCCAAATCTCTTTGCGAATTCTAAAGTCTAAATCAGCTTTTAGATCATGTTTGATTTGTTCACAAAACAACTAAACCAAATCTCTTTGCGAATAGTTATTTTGCTCAGCTAAGGTTCTATCAGGTAATTAATCTCACTCTCGTGCCTAATCAATTATCCTAAGATCTAAGTTCCAGATTCGTTAACCTAGAATTAGCTTTGAACACAACCTAAGGTGAAGAACTAACTCAGATGGTGAATCCTAATAACTAATCAACCTAGCATTCAGAGAAAACCCTTATGAGAACCCTAAATCTACTCAGACATGGAAATTGAAGCAATAAACATGTTTGAATAAATCATCAAATAAAATAGAAAGAGTAACAAAAGGGTTCGAAATCTTCTCTCGGACGAACATAGTTTCAGACTTGTCTCCCTTCAAAAGCTCTCTCACAAAACCAGAATAAAATAAAGCATATCCATGAAAGTGGCTGTAAAATCCTATTAAATAACCTAAATCACGTTTTAGGGCTTCTTGTAAATAGTAAAGTCTTCTGGGCCATTTTGCAATTATTCGATACGTCATTAAACTTGTGGGTCGTGTCTGCCTCGATGAGTATCGACCGATACTTGTCAGTATCGATCGATACTGATGCTTCAAATCGGGTACTCAGCTACACGAACCTCTGCTTTGATCCAAAATGCTCCAGAAAGCTCAAATATCTCCAATAATGCTCCAAACTTGCTAAAACCTGTAAAAGACTCTAAACCACTACGAAATAGTAGAAAGACTCTATAAAACGGACTTATATCATGCCTTAAACGGGGTAAAAACCATGATATATCAGCATTCTTAGGTCCCAACGAGTCTTACCCGGTTATTGTGAATGAGAGTCTAGATGAGAACGAATTATCCTCTCTTCTTGTTGAACTTAGGAAATATAGAAAAGCAATTGGCTATTCTTTGGATGATATCAAGGGTATTTCTCCTAACTTATGCACTCATAGAATCCATCTAGAGGATGAATCAAGGACCTCTATTGAACATCAAAGAAGGTTGAATCCTGATTTGAAGGATTTTGTAAAGAGAGAGATTCTTAAGCTCTAGGATGCGGATATTGTCTACCCAATATCGGATAGTACTTGGGTCTCACCGGTTCATTGTGTGCCTAAGAAAGGGGAGATTACGGTAGTTAAAAATGAGAAGGATGAAATAATACCGACTAGGACAATAACCGGGCATAGAATGTGCATTGAATATAGAAAGTTAAATTCATCTACTCGTAAGGATCACTTTCCGTTACCTTTCATAGACCAAATGCTTGAACGTCTAGCTAATCATCCATTTTATTGCTTTATAGATGGTTATTTAGGTTTCTTTCAAATTCTCATACACCCGAATGACCAAGAGAAAACGACATTCACGTGCCCTTACGGCACCTTCGCATATCGAAGGATGCCGTTTTGGTTGTGTAATGCACCTACGCCATTCCAACGTTGCATGATGTCCATTTTCTCTGACCTTCTTGAAGACATGGTAGAAGTCTTCATGGACGTTCTCCGTGTATGGGTCTTCTTTTTGTGTTTTTTTGTCCAACCTTTGCAGGGTCTTGCAACGGTGCGAAGAAGCAAACTTGGTGCTAAACTGGGAGAAATGCCACTTTATGGTGCGAGAAGGCATCGTGCTTGGGCACAAGATCTCCGAGAAAGGGATTGAGGTAGAGAAGGCCAAGATCGAGGTGATGGTTAGCTTGGAGCCGTCTAAGTCGGTCAAGGACATCCAGTCTTTCTTGGGTCATGCGGGGTTCTACCGAAGATTTATCAAAGACTTCTCAAGGATCACGAGGCCTCTTACAAGGCTACTTTGCAAGGAGGTTGAGTTCGTGTTTGATGAGGAATGTATGGTAGCGTTTCTAGAGATCAAGAAGGCGTTGGTTAGTGCTCCCATTGTCCAAGCACCGGATTGGGATCTTCCTTTCGAGATCATGTGTGATGCTAGTGACTACGCAGTTGGAGCGGTCTTGGGCCAAAGGAAGGACAAGAGAACCAATGTCATTTACTATGCAAGTAGGACCTTAGATGACACTCAAGCCCGATATGCCACAACGGAAAAGGAGTTGCTAGCCATGGTCTTTGCAATGGAGAAATTTAGGTCTTATGTTGTGGGATCGAAGGTGATTGTCTACACCGATCACGCGGCCCTAAGATACATTCATGCAAAGAAAGACACAAAGCCAAGGCTACTCCGTTGGATCTTGCTTCTACAAGAGTTTGACTTGGAGATAGTTGACAAGAAGGGGATAGAGAACGGAGTCGCGGATCACTTGTCTAGGATGAGGATTGAAGACCTTGTCCCGATTGACGATAAGCTCCCCGAGGAGAGTCTCATGGTTGTTGGTGTCTTGCAGAAAGGGGTTGAAGCTGTTCGAGGACTAGAGAGTGTCAATGGGTTACAAGACGAGAGACTACCGTGGTTTGTGGACCTAGTGAACTACTTAATGTGCGGAAAGGAACCGCCTTTGGATGGGTATAAGAAGAATAAATTCTTCCACGACGTGACGAGATACTATTGGGATGAGCCCTTTTTATACAAGTTTTGCTCGGATGGTTTATATAGGAAATGTGTGGCGGAAGAAGAAGTCCAAGGGATCCTACTCCATTGTCACGGGTCAAGCTATGCTGGGCATCATGCATCCTAAAAAACCGCTACAAAGGTCTTACAATCCGGTTTTTGGTGGCCTTCATTATTCAAGGATGCGCACCTCTTTGTCTCCATATATGATGCTTGCCAAAGGAAAGGGAACATTGGGAGGAGAGATGGGATGCCCCAAAACCCAATCCTTGTGGTGGAGATGTTTGACGTGTGGGGCATCGATTTTATGGGACATTTCCCGTCATCATATGGTAACCAATACATATTGGTGGCAGTTGATTACGTCTCTAAATGGGTGGAAGCCGTTGCAAGCCTGAGCAATGATACTAAGGTCGTTCTAAAACTGTTCAAGTCCGTTATCTTCCCAAGGTTCGGAGTTCCAAGGGTGGTCATTAGTGATGGGGGTAGTCATTTAATCAACAAGGTGTTTGAAAGTCTACTTAAGAAGCATGGCGTGAGGCATAAGGTAGCAACACCCTACCATCCTCAAACGAGTGGCCAAGTAGAAGTTTCCAACTGGCAAATCAAATCCATACTAGAAGGGACGGTTGGGAGTTCAAGAAAGGATTGGGCCAACAAGTTAGATGATGCTTTGTGGGCATACCAGACCGCTTTTAAGACTCCTATAGGGACTACACCATTCAACTTGCTCTATGGGAAGTCATGCCATCTTCCGGTTGAGTTGGAATACAAGGCCTTGTGGGCGGTGAAGTTTTTTAATTTCGACATCAAAACCGCACAAGAGAAGAGGTTAATTCAACTTCATGAGTTAGAGGAGACTAGGCTTGAAGCCTATGAGAGCTCGAGGATCTACAAGGAACGGACCAAAGCATTCTATGACAAGAAGATCTTGTGTAAGGACTTCAAGGTTGGAGACTTGGTGCTATTGTTCAACTCCCGGTTGAAGGTTTTTTCCCGGGAAGCTCAAGTCGAGGTGGTCGGGTCCGTTTGAGGTTAAAGAGGTAATGCCATATGGAGCCGTGGTATTTGTTAACAAGGAGGGCCAAGATTTCATTTCAAATGGCCAAAGGCTCAAACTCTACCGAGCAAATCAAATCATAAAAAGAGGAGGCTCGATCCCTCTCGATGATGTCCCTCTAGCTTGAGAACGGTAACAAACGTCGAACTTAGTGACATTAAACAAAGTGCTCTTGGGAGACAGCCCAAGATTATCATTGTAAATATATATTTTTTTTTCTATCTTTGCTAGGTCCTTTTGATGTTTTTGTTAAGTGTGCATAGGGGTCCCAAAGTCAAGGGCTCAATACCGAGGAAAGATACCGACGAGTGAAGTCGGTATGGACTCGTCGAGGGACCAATACCGACGTCACAGATCGGTACAATACGTCGGTATAGAAACAGGAGAAAAATCCCTTAGCACCGACGTGAGGTACCGAGGAGTGACCTCGGTATGTCCATATCGATGGCTAACACCGAGGTCACTCCTCGGTATGGTGGTACCGATGCCTAACACCGAGGGGTCAATACCGACGTCACAGATCGTTACAACACGTAGGTATGGAAACAGGAGGAAAAACTCCTTAACACCGATGTGTTGCACCGAGGAGTGACCTCGGTATGTCAATACCGATGACCAATGCCGAGGAGTGATATCGGTATTCAACAAATAATTTTTAAAAATCAGTCAATACCGAGGTGTGGTACCGACGAGTGACCTCGGTATTGACCATTTTTTTTGAAATTTTCGGTACCCACCCGGGTAAGATCCGACCCGACCCAGGTAAGTCTTCTTCTTCTTCTTCTTCCACGCGACATTAGCCCCATTTTTTCAGTCTCTTTCCGCGATTCAAGAGCATTTTTCCCCATCTCCCTCTTTTCTCAACCAAATTCCGTGATTCCAAGCCCCATAATCTCGATTTTCACTGCTTTTTTTGGATTTATCATAATTCCAAGCATCTAATCCCAATCCCCCAAGGTATTATTCAATTAAATTTTCGAAAACCATAGTTTTGTTCTTGAAGAAATATTGCTTGAATATGGTTTGATATTGCTTTTCACTTGTGCAAATACCTTGGGGATGGTTTATCTATGCTTAAACTTGATGATTTATGTGCAAATTGTTGATGGTTTGATGAAAAAGAGAATTTGAGATTGTGAGAATTAGGGATTGTGAATTGGGATAATTTGCTTGTTAAGTGTGAATTGTCACCTTGGTTCATTGCTCTTAGATCATCTTTTGGTGATCCCTTGTTGATTTGATAATAAATTATACCTATGCTCACAAATTGTTCCAAGGATATTTGTAGGCTTGTCTAGGTTGAGGCTTAAGCTTGATTCATGTAAGGATGAACATGGCTAGCCCTTTTTGAGTAGACTTGTTTGATCGTACCTTAGAATTTGCACTTGGACTTGAACTCTTTGAGTGATGCTTTTGCTTGAGGACAAGCAAAAAAGTAAGTTTGGGGGAATTGATATCATCATATTTTGCATCATTCTAGCATCCGTTTCACTTAGGTTTTGAGTCATTTACACGTATAGTTCATGTTATCTCTTTAGCATTCTAATCATTTTAGGAGTCTAATGTGTCCACATTTAGTCCTAAAGAGTCCTTGCATGTTTTGGATCTTATTTCAAGTGCTTCGGAGGAGATTCGAGACCCGAGGAGAGAAAATAGAGACTGTACGACGTCACTGGTCGGTACACCTCATCGGTATTGAAGGAAGAAGGATTGCACCGAGGTCACTGCTCGGTATAGAAGACGGAGGAAAGCAGCCCCAGTACCGACGTGCAATACCAAGGAGTGACGTCCGTATCGAAGCTTCAAGGGATTGTACCGAGGTCACTACTCGGTGCAACTGATCGGTGCTGCATTCGGAGAAAACCCGGCGGAAAAATCCCTTAATACCGAGCAACGATACCGAAGAGTGACCTCGGTATCCATCGAAGGAACATCAAGGATTTCCCCTCAATACCGATGTCACTGCTCGGTACCCCTCGTCGGTGCACAAACCCAGGCTCAATACCAAGGTGTTGTACCGACCAGTGGCCTCGGTATTGGCCGACCAGAACCTTTTTATCCAACTAAATCGGGTTAGTACCCGGTTTGTCCAGGGTCGACCCGGTTCCACACTGTTCACTATTTATGCCCAAAAACCTAATTTTGATGGGCTAAGTCTTTTCTTAAGCAAAAACCCTCTATAAGAGTGATTTGTAAGAGATTGATCTTTTTTATTTATGCAATTTGAGTATTGTTTTCTTGATTGAATCCATCTATCTTCTACTTTCTAATCATCCAATCATCTTGATCATGAGTTTTAATTCTTCTTTTCTTGGATTTGTTGAACTCATGATGATTAGTGAGTAGTTTCTAGGATCTTGATATAGGGTAGATTAGGGTGATCCATGGTTTAATTAGTGGTGTTTAGGGTTAGATAATCTTGTATTCCTTCTTGCCTAGTGTCCCTAATGCTAGATTCAGCTTGAAAGAGTGGATCTAGATCATATGACATTTCATGAACACCAAGTGTTTGATGAAATGCCTTGATGAACTAGGCAAGAGATTTATGCTCCTAACCTAAGACATTAGTTGTTTAGGGCATATCTTTGGTTGATCTTGTTATGATTCTTAATTCCTGCTAGTTGTTAACCCACAAATGATGATTTGCTAAGGGGCTTGATAATTAACATAGTGATTAGTTGCTTGAAAGAGAACTAATCAAGATTAAAGATCTTTTGCCTAGGAATTAGCTTCTTGAGTGAAAGAACATCACTAATTGGTTTTGGATCACCTTATATCAATAACCTCATCTCTAGTTCCGCTTTTGTTTATTGATTTACTATCTTGTTTAGTGCTTTTGCTTGCTTAATTAGAATTGGATACTTAACAACAACCACACTTGTTTAGCTTAACTTGCTTTAAGTACCTTGCATTCTTAGTGCTTAGGATAAATCCAGATAAGGTTCAATAACCTCTTATGCTACAATTGCATTTAGAGAATTGACTCTAGAGACACAAAAAAGTCTTGT
Organism: Eutrema japonicum; assembly: GCA_030161315.1. NCBI lineage: Eukaryota > Viridiplantae > Streptophyta > Magnoliopsida > Brassicales > Brassicaceae > Eutrema > Eutrema japonicum. The sequence goes on from BSQW01000011.1 coordinate 19,898,769, forward strand.
ATAAGAGGGTAACCGAAAAACAGAGCACCAGAAGTTTAAAATGCTCGTTACTACCGATACAATAAGCTAAAGCCGTCCCGCGTATGATAATTGTTTGCTCGTCCTTGAGAGTAGCCGCGATCTGATCTTATCAACTAACGAAGCATAGTCATGTCTCGTCATTGTCTTTGTGGTTAACGGCAACCCCAAGTACCGGATGGGAAGAACGACGACAGGGATCCCCAGCTCAGCAGCGGTAGCTAGAATTTCTTGCTTTTCCCGACCCCCAACAAATAAATCTGATTTTGTTGCGTTGATACGAAGACCCGATATTCTTGCAAAATCATCAAACACTCGAAAAGTCTCTCGAAGCGCCGAGGAAGATCCGTCCGTGAATACTAGGATGTCGTCGAAAAAGGTCAGGTGTGTGACACGGAACTGATTGCAACGAGGATGAATGCCAATTCGTCCAACTTCCAATGCTCGATTCAGAATCCGAGAGAGGACGTTTTGTACCATAACAAACAAAGATGGGGATAAGGAACACCCTTGTCGAACTCCGCGAGTGCTTCCAAAGAACCCCTCAAGCTCCCCATTTACAACAATCGATAACGACGATATGGAGATGCGTAGATATATCCAATTGATGAACATCAGCGGGAAATTCAGAGCTTTGAATATGTTGACAATAAATGACCATCGCATTGTATCAAAAGCCTTGGAAATATCGAACTTTATAGCGCTACAAGGGGAGATTTAATCCTTGTGGATAATCTTTCACGAGCTCTGATGCCAGCAAGACATTTTCCAATAAGAGCCGACCTTTGACGAAGGCGCTCTGATTCGGCTCTATAAAATCCGAGAGATTGCGTTTCAATCGATTTGCAAGAATTTCGGAGATCACCTTGTAAACTATATTACAGCATGCACATGCCGGTAGTCCTTCATAGTAGAGAAAGTACCATCTAGTCGCTTGGGGATCAGAGCTAGTAATGTCGCGTTGATTGATTTTGGCATGAAACCGAAGATAAAGAAAGATTGGACCGCGACTATGAAATCTCGGCCAATTATCTCTGACGCTGCAACATAGAACTTTTTTGTAAACCCATCAGGCCCCAATGATTTGTCGAAAGGCATAGAAGGCAGTGCTTGCTTAATTTCTACACCGGATATCGGAGCAGTAAGAGCAGTTCCCAGTTCTGGTGTGTAACGATACTGAATTATGTTTGATAGGAAATCCAGAGACTCACTTTCAAAATCTGTTGCCTCTTGGGAGAGAAATTTCTGGAAATACCCCGCTGCTTCTGCCTTTATCTCATCAATATTTGTAATTTCCTCACCTATCTCGTTTATCAGTTTACGTATGGCATTTCGGGATGCACGTGCTTTCGCGACCAGGTGATAATATTTGGTGTTTTGATCTCCGCAACGAAGCCATTTCACTCTTGATTTCTGCTTAAAGAAGTGTTCCTCCAACCCCGCAAGCGTGTTCCAACGATCTGAGGCTTCAGACATCGCAATCAAATTTTCCGGTGAAGGATCATCATGTGCTCTGTTTTGTGATGTGCAGAACATAGTATAGGCCTCTGCAGTTCGCTTTGGTAGCTCTCCAAATCGCGTTCTGTTAAGCTCTCGAAGAAAGAATTTAAGTTTCTTGAGTTTCTGATGGAATAAACTTAGCGCCACTCTGGAATGATGGAGCTGCGGAGAGGATGTCCAACTCTCATAAACAGTAGAATGGAAGAGAGCGTGAGATGCCATGAAATTGAAAAAACGAAATGGTTTTCTGTGAGCTGCATTGACACTATCCAGGTGAGCGACACATCTTGCATGATCTGATATTCCATTCGCCTCAAATGTCGCGTGAGATTGGGGAAACTGTGTTAACCAATCTGAATTAATCAGGGCTCTATCCAGCTTTTTTTCAACCGGATTCATGTCTTGATTGTTTATCCAAGTGAAAACAGAGCCTGTGGAGGCGATGTCAGATACGTCGCAAAATGATACTGTGTTCTGAAAGTCTATCATTCCTGCCGAATGTGTAATGTAATCCAAGTGACGCGAGTGTTCCGTGATAGATAATATTTCATTGAAATCTCCTAAAATAATCCAAGGCATTGACGCTTGCTGCAATGATAATCGTAGGTTGCACAAATCCGACCATAGTGCACGTCTTTCGCTTATGAAGTTAGACGCGTAGACAAAAGGACACAGAAAACAAGTACCCGACTTTATAATGGTAACCGTACATGTAATATGTTGAGAACTCTTGAAAATTGGCCTGATCTCCACTTCCCTAGACCAGCCAATCCATATACGACCCAATCTATGGCAATAATAATTCGTAAGAGTGGACCATCCCGGAATTGTGTAGTCCATTATTTGTTTTTCACCTTTCTCTTGCACTCTTGTTTCAACAAAACACCCAAAAGCAGGCTTCATAGTTTGTATCCAACGACGAGCTACATCGTGTTTGCGAGGCTTATTAAACCCTCGCATGTTCCAAGCAAAAAAGGACGTCATAACTTCCGTGTGGAAGTTTTTTTCTTATTTTGAAGTCCGAGTTCCTTACGGCTCACAACTGGATTCAGAGGCTCCCTAGAGCGGCTTCGGTTTTGTCTTGCCTTCGGCGCTTTCGGTGCTTCTTTATTCTCTTCCCCGTCGTTTTTACCCATCACTGTTACGCTTTTATCCTCCTCCGCCTCGGCATCAGAGAGCTCGATTTCACCCTCCTCTCGAGTATACTCTGTATTATGCCCTCTGTCTTTCTCCATTTCTCCCTCTTCTCTGAGATTTCCCAATAGGTCGAACCCATTCGGTGAGATGGAGCTCGTGGCTTTGTCATTGTTCCCCATTTTTGATGTATTTCGCGGAGGTGAGCCAGGTTTACCCACGGTAGTCCACTCAGCCTCGGTTTCCAACTGTAAAACTTGATCCGTATCCTTTGTCTTTTCGATAAACTGATTCTCAGTTTGTGTTTTCTCTGTATTCAGGATTGCTTCTCTAAACGGAGAAGTTTTTTCTAGATCGTGGAGTAGTTTTTGGGCTATCTCCTGCACTGACACTACCTCTGTCATCCTTTCAACTACGGTTTGGTTTGTAGCCACAACGTTCTGCCTTCCCTATTCTTTCTCTCTTGTCAGGATTTTGACTTGCTTCACCGCGGGGCAAACCTTCTCCACATGTCCTCACTTAAGACAAGAGTTGCAATGGAGGGGGGGGGGGGGGGGGGCAACCATGGGTAATTGACAACAACAATCACTTCTACTCCTTGCTTATTCTGAAATCTGATTTTAAAGGTTTTTGTAAATTCACTTCCACCGGCACCCTTGCTACATCCAGCCTGATGCATCTTTCCGTGTTCGGGTGTAACTTGACGAACTGCCCTGTAGTGCGAGAGAGGAAACTCAAGCCTTGATGCGAGTGCAAATATCCAGGGACTCCCTTAAAATCAACCCACAGAGACATCACTGAGAGGTCTAAAGGAGCATGAGCCGATTCCAGTATCGTCGTCTTGTTAAGAAATTGCACATCAATTTTCTGAGATTTTTCAGGCGTAGACCAGATTCGATTAACTGTGGCATGAATCGATCCCACATGTGGAGTATCTCCCATGAAATAACCAACCACAAAACACTTCCAAAGAGGACTCGCATCACTGAGCAGATCCTCGAGAATAGACACATCTGCAACTCGGTTTGTGATCACGAACTCAGGTTGTAAAGCCATAGGATCTTTCACCACCGAGATCCACGACTCCTTGTTTTGTGACACAGAGGGTGAACAGCTCTTGGGTGAGTGGGACGGGGAAGGTAGAGGACCCTCCGAAGCTGGGGTAGCCTCCATGGCCGGCGGCGCGACTGCCGTGACTTGGAAGCTTCGAGTGACTCGCATGGGCGGCTAGGGCTCAGCTTGCTCTTTTGGTACTAATTTTACTTTTAGGATTAAGTCTATATTATATTTGTTTTCTTTATTGTTAACATTATGTGTCAAAATCTAATTGATAATTTTTTATATGTGTCAAAATCTAATAGATTAACTCGATACGTGTCACGATTTTGCGAGTTACTAATTTTGAATCGTTCTCCTTTATATAATAAGATATACTTTTTCCAAGTAATTGAATTAATGTGGACATTAATTAGTTAGATGTCAAAATGACATTAAGTAACTTGTGGTTTCTGACACAAAGCTGATTATTTCCATTAGACAAAGTGACATCTGTTATTAATAAAGTAATAAACTATAATCATAATTACGTTTTTCAAAGGGAGCAAAACAAACAAAAAGACTTTTTTCATAAATACAAGCAGAATTAGAATATAGTAATTTCATATGTTTTAGTTTACTCACATTATCAAAAATAGTTATGCATAGTCCAATTTGTATAATCAGATATCGTAGTTTTACTCTGTAACGTGATATTTTTGTATGTACCATATTTTTTTCTTTCTATGATATTTAATTTAGAGAAAATTCATCAAAATAACATTGTTTATTAGGAATATTACTAAACTAACTTTTAGGGAGGAAGGACTTACTAAGACTAACCTTACAAAGTTGGTCAATGTCCATTTTATCCATATATTGTATTGTATTATGATTATGCCATTTTTTATATATTCTTTTTGAAGAAAAAAATGAAATAACAATAGAAATGTTAAAAATAAGAGATAAAACAAAACAAAAATTGGTTACAAAAAAAAAACATAGAACTTCTCGACAAAACCTGGCGACGGCGACGTTTGGAGAGACCACACGATTCCGACCAATTCAAGCCAGATTCCGGCGAGAAGTGGCGTGTTTCCGGTAAGCCCATTCGTCCTCTTGCTTTGTTTTACCTTTCTCATGAAGAAGAAGACCCGACGAAGAATGTTTACGGCGACGAAGGAGGATGGTCACGGCGAAGGAGTTGGACTTTGGGGGAGGCTTGTCGAGGTTTCGGCGAGTCTTCTTCCTTGGTGTCAGCGGCGAATGGGGAAGAATCGGCGGTTGGCGGCGGCAGAGATTTTATGTTTTTGCGGCAGCGAAAGCTAACCCTAATTTTTTTTTGTTGCAGATAACTTTATTAGTGTGTGTTTCCGGTCTACTGAGCAAGTATTTTTCGGTGAGAGCAAGGATTTTCTGGTGAGAAAAGTTTAATTTTGTATTTCTTTTGGTGGTAAATTTTGTAACGATTGATGGTAGATTTATTAAAAAGACATATGTGGTTTGGGGAGGTTGGTAGATATGTTTATATATCATGGAAGATTTGTTTGCATATCACGGTTTGTTTATATATCGATGTTTGCCCTTTGTTATTTATATATCACGGTAGATTTGATTTGTTTTTATATCGATGTTTCCTCTTTGTTATTTGAACTTTGTATATTGAATGATGGTAGATTTGTTTAAACGATATGGAAGATTTGTTATGAATTTGTTAACTATTGATGATCGATTTGTTTCTCATATTTGAACTTTGTATATCAATGATGGTGGATTTGTTTGTCTTATGATGGTATATTTGTTTGTCTTATGATGATAGATTTATTTTTATATCACGGTAGATTTGTATTTATATTATTGTAGATTTGTTGTTATATCGATGGATGTGTTATTTGAACTTTGTATATTCAATGATGGTAGATTTATTTGTTTATCATGGTAGATTAATTGTTTATCATGGTAGATTTGTTGTACATAATGGTAGACTTAATAATATGTTTTAAATTTATGCATAGATGACCTCTTCTAGCGGGAAGAAGGATTATCCACCCAGACTGTATCCGTCAGGGAAATCTCCTTTGCAGAAGAAGAGTTTCCATAATAATTGTAAACTGTCTGAATTTAGGATGATGAGGCAGACAATTGGTGATAATGTTTACTTTGACATCATGAATAATTCTCAGGTTGGCGTTCTGCTGAAGCTTGCACAAAAGTCGTATATCTGGGTTGCGAAGATCGTTCATTATTTTGTGACTAACCAATTGGCGGTTAACTGGCAATATGAGATGTGGTCACTCATTGGAGGTCGTCCACTTAGGTTCTCACTTCACGAGTATGGTGACATAACCGGCCTCTGTTGTGTTCCCATCGATGTGGCTGACACTTGGGACATAGACCATACATCTTTTTGGGTAGAGTTGGGTGTGAATCCATGTGAGGGTCCTAGTTTTAATGAGCTAGTTGTTGTTTTGGAGAAATGCCACACATGGAGCCACGAGATGAAGAAGATGGTGGCATTGCTTTTCATCTTGTCTGTTGGCGTATGGGGGATCCATCGTAATAGTAGACTCCCGTTGATGTGTGCCAAAAAAGTGATGGATGAGGCAGCTTTTGAGAGGCATCTGTGGGGTCACCATGGTTATAAAGAGCTAATGGTGTCGATTAAAGTTGCTTCTTTGGATGGAGATAGGTACACCCTCCACGGGTGTGTATATACCTTGTTCATATGGGCATATGAGTCGGTTCCAATATTGGGAGAGAAATTTGGCATAAGAGAAGAGAATGCAAATGATTTGGATATTCCTCTACTTAGGTGGCGTCACTACAAGAAAACACCCATTTTGCAACGAACGAAATCGTTGTAAAATCGTTGCAAAAGAGGATTTGCATCGAATTTGCGACGAATTAGAGATCGTCGTTAACTGATCGTCGCAAACCACAAATCGTCGTAAATTCGTCGGGAAAGTGCGAGGGAAACAAATTCGTCGCTAAATCGTCGGTAAATGTTCGTCGCTAAATCGTCGTAAATATTACATTGAAATTACGACGAATATAAATACGTCGTAAAAACGATGGAAATTAGATGGCAAATATTTCATTGTTAATTCGATGGGAAAATATTTTCGTCGTTAATTCGTTGTTAATAAATCGTCATAAAATCGTTGCTAAATAATAGTCGCCAAATCGTTGCTAATAAATCGTCGCAAAATCGTTGCGCATAAATCGTCGTATAATCGTTGCTAATAATTCGTCGCAAAATCGTTGCTAATAATAGTCGCCAAATCGTTGCTAATGAATCGTCGCAAAATCGTTGCGCATAAATCGTCGTATAATCGTTGCTAATAATTCGTCGCAAAATCGTTGCTAATAATCGTCGTATAGTCGTTGGTAAATAAATCGTTGTATACTCGATGTAAATAAAACGACGATTTTTATATATATGATTTTTAAAATTATTTTTAAAATTTTATTAAATTCGAAATTATAAAATAAAAATTATAAAAATAATATATAATAATATTTTATTAAAAAAAAAATATTATAATTTGTTACAAAAAAAAAAGCAAAATTAGAAATCGAAATCCTTAATCTATATAACTATATCGTAATCGTCGAGATTTACATCGTCTTCGGGACGTCTCGACGAACTGGATGGTCCTGCCGCTGCCTCTGCCGCTGCCGCTGCATCTGCCTCTGCTCGGAGTCTTCGTTTTTCCCGCAGCATGGCCTGCATTGTCGGGTTTCCTGTTGCCAAGATGTCGAAGAGTTCGTCATTCTGCGTAGCATCCTGTTCAACCCGGCGCTGAAGACTCGCAATCCTCGCCTGATATGCATGATACTCGGTCTCAACCCGCTCCTGAAGACTCGTAATCGTGGCAAGTAACACGACTGGATCATCTTCTGGCGATCGTCGTCGCGGAGCATATGAAGAAGCAGCCGAGACATCTCGAATAGATCCCATCCCGACAACCTTCCCCTTTCTCTTAGGGGCAACCTATATTTAAATTTACAATTAGAAAACTTTATAAAATCAAAAACTAAAAATTAATAAGTACTAACTATTCAATATACCTGCTCGAAGATCCGGTCAATATCGGGTGTGGTCAACCCTCCAGACATGACCGACGAACCACCGGGAGATAGCTGTTGAGAGAGCTGTGTCTCTCGTTCGGTGACTTTGGAAGTCACCTCATTGAAGATGTGCTCGGCAGCCTCGGAAACAAAGGAACCATCCTTCTTCCGGTGCGTCCGCTCAAAAACCCTTGTCATCGGAGGGAGTACACCTCCGTCTTCGGCGGCCTAAAGAAAAAAAACTATGTTATTGACGAAGTAAATTACATAAATTAATTAATTTAACTAAATTTAATTACCATCTGTAGACGAACACCCACAAAAGGTGTTTGTCCAGCTGTATGAGGCATAGCCTTGAGTCTCCCGTCCGAATCAACGGTGTTGCGGGAAGCCGAACACTTCTCAGCAGTCGTGATGGACTTCGGATCCATCCAATACCGCACCAAGCCGTCCCAAACGGCTTTATCCATGTGCAGGGGCTTGGCTTCGTCGCCATCCTTCTTCCATGCTTTCTTCCACTCACCAACCACGCCTTGGATACGAAACTTCACCCTCTCGAGAAATAAAGTTTCGACCTCGCCATGAAGCGAAAGATCCTAGTGATATTTTTGCTGCATGAGAAACAAAAATAATTACATATTTTATAAAATTAAATTAAATATATATTTAAATATAATTAAAATAATTAAAGGAGAAAAAAATATTTTTTCCATACGTACCGCAAACATCTTGAACCATGTCTCCTTGACGTGTAGAGGAAGCTGGGTAAAATTGGTATGCGGCTCGATAAAATAAGACTTGATGATGTCGGAAACGGTGCGTCCAACTTTGGATTCAACTCCAAACCTGAAACAAAAAATTGTAAAATTTTGAATTGTTAGAAATAAATGTAAAAAATATATATTTATATATATTACCATTCCGACCCGTCAGTATGATCTGGATCTAATCTTTTAAGCCTATGACGCCCCGGCTGTGCAAGCAAATCATGAACCGTCATGTGTGCATACGGGGCCGGGGCATGGCCTCCAGGTTGCGGAATCTGAGGTGGTTGTGGAGGCGGCGGAGGTTGCGTCACCGGGACAAAATCCGTCTCTGTAGCCTCAGAAGACGGAGGCAACCCGGTACCCGAAGCATCACCAATATCTCTAAAAAACTGAGCGTAATGTGCACGGCGCTGGCCCATCTGCATAAAAATGAAAAACAATTACTATCTATAAACATCCGGGCAGTCTGCTATTTTTTCTAATTTGATACCGTTTCTACCGACCTAAATTGTTTAATTTTTATCTATACTAATTAATTAAAAACATTGAAAAAAAAAATTTACCTTTTTCGCAAGGAATTCGGAAAGAAGTTATGATCAGTTTTTTTTTTTGATTTGTTTGTAAATGAATTTGCAAGGAACTCGCGTGTATATATAAGATTACGTGTCGTCGCTAAATCGTCGCTACTTAGCGACGATTTCGCGACAAAGCGTCGCTGTATCGAGGCAATTGAACCGTAGCTAATTCGTCGCTAACTTTGCAACGATTTTGTGAGTTTCAAACACGCGGGAGTTTACTTGACCGACACGCGGTCTATTTTATGACAAATCGTTGCTAAATCGTCGCGAATTGGCATCGATTTTGCGACATTCAGTGTTTGCGACGATTTAGCCACTATTTGTCAATATTCGTTGCGAAATCGTCGCTATTTTGCGTCGAATTAGTGAGGATATTTGTAAAATCGGTTTTAGGGTTTAGGGTATAGGTACTAAATTGTAACGTCGATTACAACGTTCCATAAACAACTTGACATGTTTACTGTAAATCCAAATTCATGAAATTATCAATAAGTTCATCGATATAGAAAAATAAGTAAAACATATAGTTTGCGTATATGTTAGAGATTATTAATACAATGATTCAGTTTGTGGAAATTATTGTGATTGACCGAGTTTTCATTTCCGGACAATTCTCTAAAGTCACGATCAATTTCAGTGAAAGATGCATAATACAATGAGATGATAATATGTTAGGGTTTAGGGTTTAGGGCAAAGGGTTTAGGGTTTAGGGTTTATGACAAGTCGTTGCTAAATCGTCGCGAATTGGCATCGATTTTGCGACATTCAGTGTTTGCGACGATTTAGCCACGATTTGTCAATATTCGTTGCGAAATCGTCGCTATTTTGCATCGAATTAGTGACTATCACATTTAGCGACGATTTAGCGACGATGTCTTTGAAATCCCTTAAACCCCAAACTAAATCCCATTTCCGATCACCACTCATTTCCCACCGTTGTTGGGGCAATTAATAAATTACATGACACATATGTCTCGTAATTTATAAATCGCCGCACCTACGGCGGAAAATGAGTGGAGATCGGAGATGGAATTTAGTTTGGGGTTTAAGGGATTTCATAGAAATCATATCACTTAAATTTCACAATAACTACTCGATCACAATATTATATTAATACATTAAATTCACAATAATTACTAGTACACATTTTCGGACGAATCGTAGTACACATCCGTTTCTTGATCATCTGGTTCATCACTTTCTTCGAACTCATCTTCCTCATCTTCTTCCTCTGTATCATCTGGGAGATATTCAACTTGCCTGTTTTGAGGATCTATCAAAAGGATGTCTTCATTGCTCTCATTTAGTTCTGGCATATCAGAGCAATGATCTTGCTGCATTGGTAGTTCCTCATCAACCCCCACAATTCGACCCCTCGGAGAAACTTTTATAACTGATAACCATGAGATACGGGTGGTGCGAACTCGCGGATATGGAACAAAGCTGACTTGTTCTGCTTGTGATGCTAGGATAAATGGCTCATACTTATTGTAACGTCGTGATTGGTTGACATCTACTGCCCCAAATTTGTTCTTACGGACGCCTCGATCAACTGTTGGATCGAACCAGTCGCATTTGAACAGAACGCATTTCAAACCTAAGCAACCAGGGTACTCAACTTCAATTATGTCTTGCAACACTCCATAAAAATCTATTTCGCCCCGCACACATACCCCGTAGTTGGCAGTAGCTCTTTGATTTCCGTATTTGAATGTATGAAATATATATCCGCGTGTGCAATACATGGGTGCACTCGTTATCTTCGATATGGGGCCTTTTATTAACTCATGGAACCAGAGTGGATATGCGGTATCCCCATACTCGACCTATATCATTAATTAATTTAATTAAAAAGTAATCAAAATATGTATTAGGTTAATTGTCCAAGTTAGTACTTAAAATTCTACGTACTTGTGTCTTCAACCACGGGGCAAAATGTTGATCTTTACGCTTGTTGATTTCATCGTCTGAGATTCCTTCAATGACTTCTCGGACTTGTCTAACAAATTCACTGCATACAAAAGTATTTGTAATTGGTATAAAGGTAGCATATATATAATTTAGCCATATATATAAGACGTATGTTTATACACTTACGTCTCAAATTGACTAACTTCTTCGCAATTTAAGAGGATATACGTTTGTGCACTATGATGGTCTTTTTAATTGGCAAACCAAACTGACTTCACTCTTCCACATAATCGACCGATTGAAGAAAAGATATCTGGGACACCTTCATTAGCATATGTTCGGCCTACACCTCCATCATCATATCGCCGTGCTGCCCTTTTCCGTGTGCGAACCTTCGAGCCAAAATAGTACCCCGTGAAGTGAGAAGTTTCTTCTGTTAAACTTCCTGCTACTATTGACCCTTTAACTTTGGCTAGATTTTCAGCCTTCCGCTTCAAATGTCCCATGAATCGCTCGAATGGGTACATCCATCGATACTGCACAGGTCCCCCAAGTTCTGCTTCGTGAGGTAGATGAATAGGTAGATGTTCCATAACATCAAAAAAGGCTAGGGGAAATATTTTCTCCATGTTGCACAACAAAATAGGAATACTAGCATCAAGTTGTGCAATAACATCTTCTCACAAAGTACGGGTACAAAGATCCCGAAAAAACCCTCCAATGCCTGCAATTGCTTCGTGTACATTTCCTGGTAGAAGTTCAGCAAATGCAAAAGGAAGTAGACGTTGCATAAAGACGTGACAGTCATGACTCTTCATCCCGTAAAACTTTTGGCCATTCTCAACACATTTAGCTAAATTAGATACGTACCCGTCCGGGAACTTCACATCAGATGTCGCCCATTTGAACAAAGCTGATTTTTCTTCCGCACCCACTCGAAATATGGGGACAGGTGCTTTCCCATTGCTTGTAATATGTAACTCATTCCGACAACAAAGATCAGGCAAGTCTAACCTTGACTTACCGCTGTCTTTAGTCCTTCCACGCACGTTTAACAATGTATGCATGATGTTATCAAAAAAGTTTTTCTCAATGTGCATGACATCCAAATTGTGTCTAAGCAAATGATCCTTCCAATACGGAAGCTTCCAGAATATGCTTTTCTTATGCCAATTGTGATGCTCCCCATATCCATCCGGCATATTAGCTGGAGTGTGCCAATTTCCACCACGGTTGACTGTTTCCAATGCACCATAATGATCAATTTCTGCTTCTAGATCTTCCCCGGAAATATAAACAGGAGGAGGAACACGAACAGTTTTGTTCTTTCTAAACAACCGCTTATTTCTTCGATATGCATGATGAATCGGTAGAAATCGGCGGTGACAATCAAACCAACTTGTTTTCCGTCCATGTTTCAATTGAAACGCATCTGTCCGATTGAGACAATATGGACAAGACAATCGCCCATGCGTAGTCCAACCTGATAACATCCCGTACGCAGGGAAGTCGCTTATTGTCCACATAAGCACCGCACGCATTGTAAAAAAATTTTTCCTTGCAAAATCATATGTCCGAACCCCGGTATACCACAACTGCTCCAATTCCTGTATCAGAGGCTGCAAAAACACATCAAGGGAACGCTTCGGATGCTTCAGACCTGGTACTAAAATACTCAAGAATAAAAATTCCCTTTGCATGCACATATCTGGGGGTAGGTTGTAAGGCGTTAGGATTACTGGCCATAAAGAATATTGCCTACCAGACATACCAAATGGACTAAATCCATCTGTGCAAAGACCAACATACACATTACGTTTCTCTCTAGCAAAGTCTGGATGTACCGTCTTAAAGTGTTTCCACGCTTTTGCATCTGAAGGATGAGTAACCTCCTCATCTGTTTGCAAATGATATGCATGCCATCTCATCGATGCAGCTGTCCTCTCAGACTGATACATTCTTTTTAATCTATCAGTTATAGGAAGGTACCACATCCGCTGGAACGGTACCTTACTCCGACCAGTACCTTGCGGCTTATATCTTGGCTTATGGCAAAATCGACATTCCAGCAACTTATCATCATCTTTCCAAAAAAGCATGCAATTGTCAACACAGACATCTATCATCTCAGAAGGCAACCCAAGACTATAAACCAGCTTCTGTATCTCATAGTAAGTTTCAGCAGCTAAATTGTCCTCTGCCAAATACTCTTTAATCAAATCAGCCCAATCATCCATGCAAACCTCAGCTAAGTTATGATCAGTTTTAATAGTCATCATCCTAGCCGCCAACGACAATTTAGAATGTCCTTCTCTACATCCATCGTAGAGTGGCTGATTTGCAGCATCTAGCATATCATAAAAAAATTTTGCATCTAGATTGGGTTCCTCGTCATGATGATCATGTGCAAATGTACTTACGGTTTCATGAAATGCATCCGTAACCATGTCATGAATCCTATCATTATCTTCACCATGCTGCTCCGCATGATCATCAAATTGATTAAAATTATTTGACTCATCAAAATTCGATGCTTGATAATTGCTACTACTACTAGATGCATTTCCCCCATGACCCTCTCCATGATAATACCATATATAGTAATGCGGCATAAACCCTCTATTTAATATATGCGACCACACCTTCGAGATAATGATAAATTTCCTATTCAAGCATCTGGCACAAGGACAGTACATCTTACCACTGATAATCGTATTATGTATACTTCCTGCCTGATGCATGAATCCCTCCACCCCATCACTGAACTCCTTTGTTAGCGATCCCTCTGAATCAAGAGGATTATACATCCATCTTCTAATTTCGTATATTGACATTTTTTGTTGGTCAGAAAGAAGTAAATGTTTTTGAATATGAAATTTTTATTATGAAGTTGGCCACTATATATAGATTTTTATTTTCATTACCATCGAATTACCTACGATTTTACATCGATTTCACATCGATTTTACAACGAATTTAAAAATGTTTACATCGACTTTACAACGATATTAAACATGTTTACCTAACCGGACACCGTGAGCTTAAAACGTGCTCACCTAACTTATTAATCGTTGGGAAATCGATGTAAAATTCAACTTATAATAATCATTGCTAATTCGTGGGTAATTTTACGACGATATTGCAACGTTTTATACAAACCTCGGTAAATCGTCGCTAAATTACAACGATTTTACGACGATTTTGATTATCGTCGTAATGTCGTCGGTAATCGTTGTATAATCGTCGCTAATTCGCGACGATTTTACAACGAAACTTTTCGTCCCAAGTTTGCGACGATTTTACGACGTCTTTTAGAATCGTCGTAAATTCGTCGCAAAACCGATGGCAATTTGCAACGAAATAAAATCGTCGCAAAAAATCGTTGCAAATTGCCTGTTTTCTTGTAGTGCGTTCATCTCGCACCTGATACACTCTTGAAACCGTTTTAGAGGAGGACAAGAGGAAATCTGAGGATAAGAATGTATGTTATAGGCTTATTCTGATTGTAAGTTATGGTAGAGTTAATTTGTAATTATTGTAGACTTCTTTATCTTAGACTTGTAGCTTTTAAACTATATATGTTTGGTAGAGTTATTATGAGAATCGTTGTGATTTTGGTAGACTTGTTTTCTTTTGGTGGAAGAATTTTTATTTTAAGTGGTGGTAGACTTAATTTTTTGGTGTAAGACATGGTTAGGTGGTAGACTTAATTTTTTTTGGTGGTAGACTTTTCATTTTCGTTTACTAAATTTGTTGTGGGAGTTGTTGGGAATCAGGGTCATTCTATTTAGTAGAATTTTCGTATGACATGGTTTATTATTGTTTGTAGGTTCGGGTGAGAAATCTATTGGTGGTGAAGCCTCCGGAAGAGATTTATCCAATTTGGGAAGACGAAGTCTCTACCCCAAATGTGGATACCAAACTGCATAACATGATCATCGATATTCTTGATGGATGCTTGGATGAGACAGCTTGAAAAACAGAGGTTGTTATTAAGAAAAGTAGAGGGAAGGATATCGTCAAAGAAAGTGAAAGTGAAGGTGATTTTGTTGAGATGCCTAGAGTGAAGAATCGGAAGACAGAAATTGGTGGGACTTCACGGGTGGAGAAGAATAAGAAGGAGATGAAGAAGGCAAAGGTGGATGAAGAAACGGATGATGTGGAGAAAAGGAATGAAAAGAAGAATGAGAAAAAGAAGGACATGGAAATTGTGGAGGAAAGTGGAAAAGCAGTGAAGGAAGTAGATATGGATATCCCACTAGATGTGATTAGGAGAGAGAAGAGGGAGAAGAAAATAGAGAAGAAAAGAGAGAGGGAGAGAGAGCGAGAAAGAAAGAAGGAAGAGAGGAGTCGAGAGAAGAACTCCGAGGAGAAAAGTGAGATCCTAAAGGCAATTCAACAATTGTCGAGCACAATGGCCTTAATGCACAACAATGTTAGCAATGTAGAAGTCCGACTTAGTGACATTGAAATGAGGATCTCTACTCTGGAGGCGAAAGATGAGATTAAGGAAAAGAAAGTGGAAAAGCAAGACTCTGTTGATAATGTGGTAGATGCAGAATCTAATGCAGCTCAAGGAACTAGAGCGGAGATAAAGGATCCGGTATGAAAGTCTCTCTTCTAATTACAGTAACTTAGGGCAAGTTACAGGAGACTACTAAAATTCAACACATTTCTCCGACCGTGGGTGTTTACTCTACTAAAAGTGTTTGGTGTTTTAAAAATCGATGAGATAGCTTTGTATGGAAAATGTTTTTCTTTCGTTATGGTATACTTTTATGGATGAATAATAAACTTTACGGTAGATTTGTTCACACACTTGTTGTCAAAATATGCTATTTGGTAGATTTGTTTTATGATGTTTGGTATATTTGTTTTATGCTGTTTGGTAGATTTGTTTTGTGCACTTTGGTAGATTTGTTTTGTTCTGTTAGATTTGTTTTGTGCACTTTGTTAGATTTTTTTTGTGCAGTTTGGTAGATTTGTTTTGTTCTGGTAGATTTGTTTTGTGTTCAATATTTTTTATATATCATTGTCTATATCAATTTTTATGCTAATTGTGCTACATTGCCACAGTCGTGGATGTTAGAGATGCAGGAAACGTCGCAACAAGAGTTTCCGAGTGGTTAGAACCCCGGGATCGAAAGGAAAGAGTGTTTGTAAAGTGAAAAGAGAACCGACTGATCCAGTAGTGAAGAAGCAAGCAGCTAAGAAACCTGACCAAGTTACACCTCCTCCACGAGGTAAATCTAAATCTTCATTCAAGATCCCACAGTTAGTAGATGAGGATGAGGATGACGCAAAGTTAACAGCTCAAGGAACCAAATTAGAGAAGCTGGCAGCTGCAACAAGCATTCATACCCTTCCGCTCAAAAGGGCCCGCAACCTTGCTCCCACCCAATTGTCACCATTTATAGGAAGTTCGGCGGTGAAACGCATAATGGTTGGTGTAACCACATCTACTGCTATGTATGACCCTTTCGAGAAGGTGGAACAACGAAAACTAGATGAGTTGCTCAAGTACATAGCAATAGATTTGTAAGTGATTTAAACTTTTTTTTTTGTTTAAAATTTGATCACGTAGTAGGAATTTCATCCTTCTCACTATAGATTACTTACGTTATTTCCAGGGACAACCCATTCCCAACTTCATATGCATGAGCGAAATTCTACATGACGCTTATGACTCCTAAAGAAGCGTGGGAACAATCGGAATACGGGTGGTTACATGACAAGGTAATAGTGGTAGATTTAATTGAATAATCGGTAGATTTATAGTTTTTTCCCCTCGTGGTAGATTTATATAATTTTATTTCCCTCATGGTACATTTAATTGTAATTTCCTCTTGGTAAATTTAATTGTATTTCCCTCATGGTAGATTTAATTTTATTTCCATCGTGGTAGATTTAATTGTATTTCCCTCGTGGTAGATTTAATTGTATTTCTCTCGTGGTAGATTTAATTTTATTTTTCTTGTCGTTGTGGTAGATTTATTTTTATTTGCCTTGTCGTTGTGGTAGATTTAGTTTTAGTCTTGCCGATTTGATTTTACTTGACGGTAGAGTTATTTATTAACCAATACTAGGGATTGACCCCCGCGCTTTGCGCGGGCTTATTTTACATTCATGTTTTATAAATTTGTTTTATAAATTCATGTTTTTTTTTTAATTTCGAATTAGTTTAATAGTCGATTTATGTTAATAGTTGCATTGTGTGTATATGCGTGTGTTTTGTTATTTCTCCTTATTAGTGTTTGTATATAACAACGGTTTTTTCTTTTAATTATGTTGTTTACTTATGTTGAAATATTATTCTTTTTCATGTGTTTATATGTAATATTTGACTACTGTGTGATTCTAATTATAGTTATATATATATTTTTTTTTCTTAACACCATTTCAAATCTCTCATAAGTTACATATTTAGTTGAACGTATAATATTACATTTCTGTTCCGGAATCTATAGTTTATATTGAGGCCAATCATAACATCATCAGCCCATGTATACATTAACTAAACAAACCACTTACATTTGATTATAAATGATTTTAGTACATATTTGAGAGTTTAAAATTATCTCTTTATGTATGTATAGTTTTAAGTTATTTTTAGTTACGCCCTCTAATAGAGATTTTTTCTAATGTTTTGGCATTTATGCTAATAGATATTTTGGCTCAAGTATTGCTTTCTCCGTGAAAGACCGCTGACAAAAGATCTGTGATTTTTTCCCTGTTCCCCATCTCCGAAGAACATATCCTCTCTAGGTTCTAAAAATCTAATAAATCCCGCTAACATAGCTGATCCTCGATGGCCGCTGTGACTTTCAACGCCTTCGGTAGCCATGGTTCCGCTTCTCACATCTGTTTCTGCCATTTTTACTCCTTCATCGATGCTCGCACCTATCTCAAGGTCTGATTTCAGAATTTGAAATTTTATGCATCTTATCATTACCCGATTCGGGTGTTCAAAATTTGAAATCTTGCGTGTTGTTTTGGATTTATAGGAAGTAAAATATTGCGCTATATGCGGCGTTGTGATTGCAGATGGAGCTGATGCGATCAACGAATAATTTTTCAAAAGAAACACATCGTTTGTTCTGGGTAATGAGGTAAAAATCGATCAAATTTTCACAAAATCTTAGAGTTTTAGCAATTTTGTGAAGTTAGAATAACGATCATTCTTCATGATCTTTAGTCCATTTCATCTGTGAACAATTAGGGAAGAAGTAGATTAATATGAACCTCAATGGTTTCAAAGATAATTCTTAGGACACCAGAACTTGGAGTGAAGTTATTGCAAGAGTTGGTTTAACTTCTCCATCTTTCTTATTTCAAGAATATGTGAACGATTCTCAGAGTCTATTATATTGGCTTCAATGGTACTTAGTCTCTTCCATTAACAAAAATTGGGTAATAAGCATTTCAAGATGTATGACGATCATTTAGTAAATGGCTAAGTTTTGACTTTGAAAATCCTCGATATATTAATTTGTCCGAGAAACCAATTCGGGTCCGAAAAAATGTATTGATTTGTCGAGATATTAATTTATCGAGCATCAATTTATAGATGTTATACTATTAATTATGATAATAAACTCATTTTATATGTATTTTCCGTTGAATTGTAATTGGTTATCTATAAATTAAGTAGTTTATCTTAATATTTTATTTTCAAATATGAACTTACTATATGGTCATTTTTCACTTATTTCATTTAATTGTTTTCCAAACTTATGCATGCGCATATACTAATTTTGTTAATAGGCAGTTCAAATTTTAAATCATAATTACTATTATATATTTTTCTCGTTAGTTGGTGTAATTGTATGTTTTGGAGTTGTATAGTAATAATTATACTTATGTTGAAACTTTAATTAGTACATATTAGAGTTTTACATAAATGATGTCCATTAATAAAGGATTGTAGTGATGATGTGGATAGTTTATATTGAGAGAAAATTCTCCTATTATATAATAGATTCTATTTTTTATATATAATAAGATGCTTATTTTCTCTACTATCATTTATCTATAATTTTATTTATTTGTTCTTATCTTTGTCATATTTTAAATATTCTCGACTTTGTTAAATTAATTGTAAAAACTTATATTTACCACAAATTTATATTATTTTTGTGACTCTCAAATGATGTAAATTTTATTATAAAAAATTATATATTCTCGGAGCAAAATTGAATAAATTTGTTTTTTCATTATATGTATTAAAATCTATTTTACATTCTTAATTTTATAATTACATTATAACATTTTAAATAGGATAAATATTAAATTAAAATTTTTGGTTGAAAATCTAACAATATATCATTTTCAATAAAATATTTCATTATTTTTTTATTCAGTTAGTATTACAATTTTTTTGATTCTTAATATCGAATTATCACTTTTCTATTTTGTTACTCAAAGTTTTGTATTTTTGTAATTTGTATTAAATAAAAATAATGATAAATATAATAGACATGCATTAAATTAATGTTTTAAATATATTATAATGTTAAAAAAAATTTGTGTAAATGAGGTGATGAGGTGGACACCCTAGATTGAGAGAAAACTCTCCTATTATATAATAGATTTACACATTGTGCAGCATATTGCCGCATGATTTAATATGTTTCGAAAAAGGTGTACGCTTAATCCATCTCCTTATCGAGACGGAAAGATTGCTTTCATCGACCATGTCTTCACTGGTGTTTGGTGTTAAGATTACACCACAAAACGTTTACCGTTTGAGAAGGAAAAGAAGTGGGTATTTTCGTCGGGTTATTTCGACATGACGAACTGGGTATATAATGAGTTGTCATGCACATGCAAGAAATGGGGGCAAGATGTGGATATCTTGTACATCGCCCACAATGTCATGACCGAACATTGGGTGGCCGTTGAGGTGGACATTCCCAATAGAAAGGTCAGAGTCTTTGATTTCATCCCCTATTTATATAAAGATGGCTACGTACTTGAGAGTGTGAGGACGTACACAAAGATGGTTCCGCTCTTGTTGAAGCAACTTGCACCACTAGAAATTTGGAGACACGTGAGTGAGGCACAATATCACTCATACATGATCAAAACAGCTCCTCCTAACAAACAAACAAGTGATTGTGGCGTGTATACCCTCAGGTATGTGGAGTGTTTAGCTCTTGGTCATTGTTGGAAGTCCCTCAGAGATAGCAACATGGGTTTGATTCGTCTCAAGTATGCATGTGAGATATACGATGACGTACATGAACCTAAAGAAGTTCGGATGTCTGATCCAAACCTGCGTGGTGAAGCGGATGATAAGTATGTGCTACAGACAGATTCAGCTAACTAAGGAAGCAGTTACGGTAGATTTTTTGGTTCTTCTTTTGGAAGCGCGATAGACTTGTTCTGATAGTCAAACATTAACGCCGATAGACTTGTATTTTTTGGATGTCGCATACTTTGACTTAAATGCGGCTCGTTTACCTATATATGTAGTTGTTGTTGTAACTATACTTTCAAAAGACCATGTTTTTTGGCATTATGTGGGTCCTTTGAAAGTTTGGTATATTTGTTGTCTAAATCTTCTAATATTTTGTAATCATGTAATGCAAAGTTTTGTAGATTTATTTGCTAACTTTTGGACGCTTGGTAGAGTTGATGTAAGACAAGTTGTACCAAGAGAGTTCCTAATAGCATAACGTAACACATGTTTATGATTATTACAAGAGTAGCTATTATTACACATTAAGTAAAAATGCACGAGTTCTGAAGAAAAATTTTCAAACTATTTTTAGAAATGTAAGGCGATTATGTCCAACTTACACATTAAGTAGAAAGGCACATTAAGCCGAGCATGTAAGGCGATTATGTCCGACTTTTTGACATTTATAACATTTCGCAGCTTTCCTTGGACGTTTCTTCGCCATAGCGACCTTGAATGCACCCTTAATTCGAATTTTCTTTGGTCTTCCTAGAGGGTTGCGAACCATAGGAGGAAGACACACTTTGTTAGCCACTTCTTCTGGCACCGGTAGTTGTTGGAGGTGGGCCTAGCACCCTTATTTAGCTAGGCCCATCTTAGAAAGAGCCCATCTCGATTCGGTCAACATAGGATCAGCCTTTGACCAGGGACCACCGACCTGGAGTCCCGCGCTCAGCTTCGTCTGGGAATCCCGAGCTCCCAGGAGGAGCACCCCGGGTCCGCACTGACACTTCGCCAAGATTGAGATGTTGAAAGAGAAGAAGGCACGTGGGGATTGGTCGAACAGTGTACTATCCGAATAGGGGTATGGTCTGACCTCGACGTCCCACCAACCCTGCAGAGTAAGCAAGGGAGGAAAGGACACGTGGAAGGGAGTTGGCCGAACAGTGTGCTATCTTACAACAGCATGGCGCCGAGCTCATCATTGCCTCTCGCCTTGAGAACCGGGACACGCCTCCTAGAGCACCTTACCCGTGAAGCAAGCTGAGGGTGACGCGTGGCCCCGGAATCCGCGGACACAGGGAGCTGCCCTCACTATATATACCCATCGTTGTGCTTTAAGCAAAGGACTTCTGGACTTTTGGAAAAAAAACATGATTACTCTCTACAAAAAATAGGCCCGATCTCTCTCTCTTTTTCTCTCTCCCTTGTAACAAGACACCGCGGTTTAGAACACCGAACTGGTCTCCTGTCGGAAGCAGTTCGTAAGTCTAAATTATCCGTCTCTTTTCACCATTAATACGAAGAATACGATCCCCGACCTGTTCATCATTATACCCGAACTGCCCTGAATTGTGGTTGACTCTCTCTAATTAACGAAAATCTCACCTCTCACTCCGTAATCGACCCTAAAACTCCATTAGTGATCCTCGGGATCAACAATTGGCGCTAGAAGGAGGGGAGGAGACTTTTCTATACGCAAGGAGCAGCTCAACCACGACATCAGCCGCAGCAGCAATGGCAATTCCACCCCCGAGAGTGTTGTCGGAGCAGGAGAACCCGGCCCAGGCAACGGCCCCGGCCCAGACAACGGCCTCGCCGTCGACTCAAGCAGCAACAGCGGCCGCCGCAACGTCAGCCCAGGCGGCAACCGACCAATCGATTCCCCGAGAGCAGCCCTTCAGAGCTCCGCCCCCGGCTCCGGCGCCCATCCCGTTTGGTGGCTCCGCCACCCTCAACGCGCCCCGAACGCCGGAGGATCAGCCCACTCTGTCCGCCATAATGCAGACCATGCTCACCAGAATGGACGAGCTTACGCGTGCTACCGATCAACGGTTTGCCGCACTAGCAGCCTCCCGCGACCGGTCGAACAACACCGGATCCCCCGACGTCCACCTCAGAGAACCCGCTCTTCGGGGAGAAACCCCGCGCGCCCGGAGAAACCGTCCCAACGACTCGCCATCAGGATCCGAAGGTCCGGGCGGACGTTTCGCCCCGGCAGTAGGAAGCTCCTCAGACGACGAAGCTCATCTCCAACGATCCAGCTCAGAGCGCGCCAGGGATACCAAATTCGAGGCCATGAAGGAAACTATCCGCGCGATGACCTCTAAATTCCATCAGGCTACCAGCGCGGCTCCAGAAATAGATCGCGTCCTCAGAGAGACGCAAAAAACGCCGTTCACCCGCCGGATCGCCTCCGTCCCGCTCCAGCACCTCGGGAAGCTCAAACTCCAGCCCTACGCGGGCAACACCGACCCGGCCCAGTATCTAACAGCGTTCACCATCGCCATGGGCCGCGCCCACTTCTCCCCGGACGAGCGCGAAGCCGCCCACTGCCAGCTCTTCGTAGAGAACCTCACCGGCCCGGCCCTCACATGGTTCTCTCGGCTGAAGACACACTCCGTCGACAGCTTCATAGATCTCTCGACTACCTTCCTCGAGCACTACTCCATCTACATCAGGCAGTCCGCCTCTAGCGCCGATCTCTGGGCATTAAACCAGGGAGCGAAGGAGTCACTCAGGTCCTTCATAGAGCGCTTCAAAGCCACGGCCTCCCAAAGAAACGTGACAGACGAGTCAGCACTCCCCGCTCTAAGAAAGGGCCTGCGGGCCGATTCGGCCTTCAAGGACGACATGAAGCTCAACAAACCGCGCTCGCTGGAAGACGCCTTACACCGCGCCGGACTCTTCGTCGAGCTCGAGGAGGAAAAGGCGGCTGAGTTAAAGAACATCGCCTCGCACAAGGCTCCGGTCCCAAAGGAGCGACCCCACGAATGGTATCAAGAGCCTCGTCAGCATTACGATGACGAGTACCAACGCAGCAAGGGAAAGCAGGCCGCCGCGTTCCTCGTCAACGAATCGCCCGCCGTCCTCCGTCTGCACGACCCCGCTCTTCTCCATAACCCCGCACCAAAGTTGCCCTGGAACAAGTATGTGCGGGATCCCCACTAGCAGGATCGGCGTCCCGACGAGCCAAACGACAGGGAGCCCCGACTAGATGAGCAGTATGACAGGTCGGCCTTCTGCGACTTTCACCAGAGAAAGGGGCATCCGACCTCGCAGTGCCGCGCACTCCAGGAAGTCCTGCTGAACCAATTCCAAAGGGGGGGAAATCCACGTCCCAGAGCGGCTGCGTCCACATGCCCGGGACAGCGATCGAGTACAACCCCGCGACAATCGAGGCCGCGAAAACAGCCGGGCTAGGCCTGATAACTGCGCTCAAAACGATGATAGTCGCCGGAGATCCCCCTCGCGAGACCAGGAAAGGGGCAGGTCGCCTCCCCCGGCGCGGACTTTGATAGGGATGATCATGGGAGGCCTCCTCTCGTGCAATGATTCAGTGCGGTCCATCAAGCGTCATGAAAGAAAGACCGACGCCTCCGTGAAGTGGCACTCCGGGCAGGAGATCGACGCGCAGGACACGAGCAAAAGGGGGATATGTTTCACCGAGGCCGACGCGGCCGGGGTCCACCAGCCCCACAATGACCCCCTTGTCGTACAAGTCCGGGTAGCCGACTGCGACGTCAATCGAGTCCTCGTCGATACGGGCAGCTCGGTCGATCTCATCTTCAAAGACACCCTCACTAGGATGAACCTGAACGGAGCCGCAATAAAACCGCACTCCATCCCGCTAACCGGCTTCGCCGGGGATACCGTCAACGGTATTGGCACCATCGAGTTACCTGTATACGTAGGCCGGGTCACCAAAATCGTCAAGTTCGTGGTCTTCGATACCACCCCGATCTACAACATCATTCTCGGAACCCCTTGGCTGCACTAGATGAAGGCAGTCACTTCGACGTACCATCAGTGCCTCAAGTTCCCCAACCAGGCCGGCACGTATACTCTTAGGAGTAACCAGAGGGTCTCTCGCGCCTGCTTTGCCATTGAGCATAAGTTGCGTCACGCCGCGCCAGCATGCTTAACCATCAACGCACATCAGCCCGGCGAGCCCAACGCCCAGGATCTCCCAGGTCGGGACCTCGTCGCCCAGATCAACATCGATCCACGCGACCCCGCCAGTTGCGTTGGCATCGGAACCGACCTCGAAGAGAGCATTAAGCGAGAGCTGGTCGAGTTCCTGGGGCAAAACGTCTCCACCTTCGCCTGGTCAACCGACGACATGCCCGGCATAGACCCGGCAACGTGTAGCCATGAGCTCAACGTGGACCCGACCTTCAGGCTAATCAAGCAGAAGCGGCGAAAGCTGGGCCCCGAGCGAGCACAGGCAGTCAATGACGAGGTGGAAAGGCTGACCGCGGCCGGGTCGATCACAGAAGTCAAGTACCCGGACTGGCTAGCCAACCCGGTGGTAGTCAAGAAGAAAATGGAGGGTCTGCGTAGATTTCTCCGACCTCAACAAGGCGTGCCCAAAAGATAGCTTTCCCCTCCCCCGAATCGACCAAGTCGTCGAAGCCACCGCCGGGAACGAGCTGCTCTCTTTCATGGATGCCTTCTCAGGGTACAACCAGATCCCCATGCACCCCGACGACCGGGAGAAAACGGCGTTCATCACGGACCGCGGGATCTACTGCTACAAGGTGATGCCATTCGGACTCAAAAATGCCGGGGCCACCTACCAGCGGCTCGTCAACCGGATGTTCGCCGATCAAATCGGCCGCACTATGGAGGTCTACATAGAAGACATGCTGGTAAAGTCCCTGGTAGCGACTGACCACGTCACTCATCTCCGATCCTGCTTCCGGACGCTGAACAAATACAACATGAAGCTGAATCCAGCCAAGTGTTCCTTCGGCGTCACATCGGGCGAATTCCTCGGATATATCATCACCCAGCGCGGGATCGAAGCTGACCCCAAGAAGATCCGGGCCATCACGGACCTGAAGAATCGCCACGCTTAATCGGTTTATTTCCCGCTCAACCGACAGATGTCTACCGTTCTACCAGTCGCTCCGAGCTAACAAACGGCTAGAATGGGATGACAAGTGCGAGCAAGCCCTCCAGCAGCTGAAGGAGTACATATCCACTCCTCCCGTCCTGTCTAAACCGGAAGAAGGCGAGACCCTCTACCTTTATATCGCTGTGTCCACGTCGGCTGTCAGCGAGTGCTAGTGCGGGAAGACCGGGGCGACCAAAGGCCCATCTCTTACATCAGCAAATCTCTAGACGACGCGGAAAGCAGGTACCCGACTTTGGAGAAGCTCGCCCTGGCGGTGGTCGTCGCGGCCAGAAAACTCCGGCCTTATTTCCAATCCCACACGATCGCCGTCCTCAGCACCTACCCCCTCAGAACCATCCTCCACAGCCCGGGCCGATCTGGCCGAATAATGAAGTGGGCAGTTGAGCTGAGCGAGTATGAAATCGACTACCGAGGACGGACCGCGGTCAAATCTCAAGTCCTGGCCGATTTCGTAGTCGAGTTGGTCCCCGAGCTAGCAATCGACGAAGTCCCCGAGGTATGGAGCCTGAATGTTGACGGGTCGGCCTCCAAACATGGCTCCGGCATCGGCATACGACTCGAGTCCCCGACCAAGGAGATCCTCGAACAATCTTTCCGCCTGGCCTTCCCAGCGTCAAACAACGAAGCCGAGTACGAAGCTCTGATCGCCGGCCTGCTCCTGGCAAAGGTGGTCGGCGCGAAGAAAATTCGAGCCTACTGCGACTCCCAGCTCGTCGCTAATCAATTCAGCGGGGAGTACGAGGCCAAGAATGATCGCATGGATGCCTACCTCAAGGTGACCCAACGCTTGGCCGCGGATTTCTCCGAATTCACCCTGACGAAGATCCCCCGAGGTAATAATACTTCCGCGGACGCCCTCGCAGCACTGGCCTCCACTTTGGCCCCAGCTCACCGCCGGGTCATCCCGGTCGAAAGTATTGATTTCCCTAGCATCGAACTGCCAAAAGGGGCCTACCTGATTGGTCCCCAGATCGCAGACCCCGACGAGGACGTCCCACCTCCAGAAGATCTACCGCCACCTCCAGCCGAGCCCGAACTACGACTGACTTGATCCCTTCTACTAAAGGGTACGTAGGCAACCCCTAACCAGGGCTCAGCTATTAATCTAATAAAGCCTTTTCGACAAAAAGAATGCGGTCCCCGACCTGTTCGCCAACAAAAAAAAAAAAAAAAAAAACAAATTTTACCCCGAGCTCCTGCGCCCTGACTCCCCAGCACGCAAAGTGCTAAAGCCGAGCTCCAATGCTCGCACTCAAGCAAAAAAAAAAAAGAAAGCCGAGCTCCAATGCTCGCACCCAAGCAAAAAAAAAAAAAAAAAAAAAACCGAGCTCCAATGCTCGCACTCAAGCAAGAAGAAACGGGGACCGAGCTCCAACGCTCGCTCTCCCCAGCACACAAGCTATAAGTGCTAAAGCCGAGCTCCAATGCTCGCACTCACATAGTACACAAGCTATAAGTACTAAAGCCGAGCCCAAGGCTCGCACCTCTACTAGACACACAAGCATTAAGTGTCTCAAAGCCGAGCTCGCTACTCGCACCAAAAAAAGGTACACAAGCTTTAAGTACCTTAAGCCGAGCTACACCTCGCAACCACAAAAAATAAATAAAGATACACAAGCATTAAGTATCTACAAGGCCACATCGGCCGATAAGTCTTCACCCCCGTCAGCACGGGTACCATCTAGATCGCCTGGGCCCACCGTCCTCGCATTGGTGCCATCCTCACCAAGGGAGGGTTGCTCGGTCCGCTCTTCCTCAACCACGGCCTCAACAGCTCACGGGGCCGGGTCTTGTGCTGGCAGGTCCGCTTGGACAGCTTCAGCAGCAGGTCGGTGACCGTCCGAGGTCAGGTCCACGACGGGCGTTTCAGAGGGGCCGACGGGCATAAGCCGCTCGAGCTGGACGCCGGATGTGCGGTCGAGAGGGATGTCCACATCTTCAGGGGACAGGTCCGGGAAATCGATGTCATCCAATTGGGCTCCGAGCGCCGCCTCATCCTCATCCAGCTTCTGATACCGGTACCACGGCACCGACATCCCGTCCTCAGCCTCCATCCTCTTGAGGCACGCCTTTATGCCGACCACCTGGTTGAACTGCAGATGAGGCTCCAAAGCCCGGTTGCGACCGTCGAGATGGGCGCGGATCTTCTCCATCTTCGCGGTCCACCTCCGGTTCCGGCCCTCCCACCTGGCTGTGACCCGGTCGCTCTCCGCAGCCACGGCCGCCTTCGCCCGGTCGATGGCGCCCTCCAGCCCCTTCACCCTGGAGCGGAGTGTCTCCCTCTCCTCCTTCAGGAGCCCGAGCTCCTCCTCCAGGGCAGACGACCGAGCTCTCTCCGCGGCGGATCGGGCCCTCTCCGCCTCCAGCTCGGCCAAAACGCTGTCCGCCTCTAGAGCCCGGGCTCGTACCCGCGCCGCCTCATTTTCCATCGCCGCAGATCGGGCTTTCTCCTCCCTCAAGTCCTTCTCAAGCCCGCGGATGATAGCGGACTGGATCTGCGCGGTGGCCTCCTGGCGCATCTTCAGGTGGTTGAGCGACGCGTCCTTCTCGGCAAGCCGCTTCTCGTGGGCCTCCCCAAGAAAGGCGGTGAGAGCCATCGTCTACATCAAACCAGATGTTAGCAACGACATACATAAACCCTGATAAATCAGCAAGCTATGTCCATAAAAAAAAAGGAGGCTTACCCGAGCCGCGGACTGCGCCGCTGCGCGAAATGCATCGTACTCCGCCATCTCCATCGGCAGGAAGTGCGGATGATTCTGCCCGAACATCATCGCCTGCGCCAGCTCGGCGCACTCATCTTGGTCCACGATGATCTGGCTGCTACCGTCCTCGTGGCAGAAGTAGAAGCTGTAGTCCCGAGGCTCAGCATCGGAACCCTCCGAAGCCCCACCGCTCCGGTCCTCGGCACCCTGCATAACAGCAGGATCCCGCCCCTCCTCCACGACGACGATAGAATCACCGCCCTCCGCCCCCTGGGCAGCGACCTCCTCGTCCAACAGGACCCGGGCCGCTCCGACCTCACCACTGGCCTGCACCTCGGCGGCAGGTACCTCGGCCTCCACTACAAGCAGGGCAAGGGAGCCCTCGGGCTCGTCACCGGGCTGTTCAGGCCGGACATCGTCCCGACCTTAAACCGAGGACCCTCCCACCTCGGTCCTCATCTTCTTCTTGCCAGCCCTCCCACCGGCCGTTATGGCCGCCCTCTTCTTCGAAGAAACGGCCTCGGACCCCTCCCCTCCAGCCCGTGGCGCCGGTTCTCTCCTGACCGGCACCTCAACAATCGGCGGAGGCGGCGCCACAAACGAATCCGCATAGAGCGGACTGGCGAACCTTGATCGTCCTGCAGTAAAGTCAGCCGTCAGGTCGGTAAAAAAAAAAAAAAAAAAAAAAACCGACCTCCGGCCATGGCAGCTGCTACTCTTCCCGAGGTAAAGGACTTCCAATCTCTTTCGCGCACCGTCCTGAACACAGCAAGGATACCCGCGTAGTCCGGTAGCTTGAATCTGGAAGAATGAGGACCTGAAAGCAAAACAGACAACGTTAGTCAGACCAAAGCTAAAGGAAAGAAATGCAGCTCGGTCTACAAACCCCTACCCGGGGAAAAATTCCAATCCCGGGTGAATCTCGCTGACGGGTCGAGTCCAACCACTTCGGCAGCCCGGATGTAGAAGTAGCTGCGAGACCAGTCCTCGACCTTGGACAGCTTGCTGGCCTTAGACCCCGAGCTGCTGACCTCAAGGATGTTCGCCGCGGGCTTGAAAGCAGCATAATAGGTCCCCGGGATCCCAGGGTTCGCCTTCTGCTGGGTGGGAGCCTCAAACATGGGCACCGTCACCTCCACGTCGCACTCATGCCCCAGGGTCAGCAGCACGATCATCCCCTGGATAGTAGACGGGCAGACCTGCGAGAAGGCCAAACTCCGCGCCCGGCAGTACTGGATGAGCAGCTCGGGGAGAGGTAGACGCAGCCCGCACTTCAGGAAGAAGCCCTCGTACAGGCAAACGAAGCCCGGCGGAGGGTTCCACGGACACTCGTCCGGTCTGGGCAGGCGGAGCTCAGCGGCAGCAGGGAAGTCGCACAGCTCCCTCAACAGGGCAAGCGACCCCGGCGTGCTCCAGTACGACGACCCGCCTTGCTCGTATGGGACCAAGGGAGACTTCCTCGCCTTGGCCGCTCGCACTCCTCCACCACGACCACCCCGGCGTCCGCCACGATCGCCCGCATGCACGGTTCCTCCTCCGTCCCGGCCAGCGCCATGACCCCCAGAGGAGGACCTTATCACCGCCTTCTTCCTGTGACGGGTCCCGGGAGGCGGCGGAGCGGCCCCCGAAGTAGAAGAAGCAGGCCTTTCTTCGCCCTCCTCGCCCCGATTCGGAGAAGAAGCGTGCTCCGAACCATCAGGGGAAGAGCTTTCCCCCGGAGAATCGTCACGGTAGTCGCGAGACGCTGACTCGTCGCTCGACTCGGCCCTAATTCCATCTAGCATTGGCGCCATCGCTCAGAGAAGAGGAAGAAACCTTGATGCCCGAAGCCGGAAGCGAAGTCGAAAGGGCAAAAAGAAAAAAACACAGAGAGAAGAAGGAGAAGAAATGAGGTTACCTTGAGAGTATGCGCAGAAAGTTTTAACGAGAGGAAGAAAGAGGGGTTAAATAGAGGAAGGGGACAACGAAGCGACGCCTGGACACGTGTCGAAAGGATCACGGCCTCCCAAAAACCTAATGATGGCGCCTCTTCGATTTTCCCACGCCAAAAGCAGGAGACACCTCGATAAACGTGAAACGTGTTTCGTACGCCGCGCGTGAGCAATACGCGCAGAAAAAGGAGAGCCGTTTCGTTTCCCCGCGTGATGGGTACGCGCCAACGATCTCCGGATCCTCGGGAAAACCAACACACGCGAGTGCGGGCTCGAATCCGAGCTACAACACGCCGCTCTCATCCACTCGAATCTCAAAGGACCGCCCTAAGATGCGCCGAACTAACATCAGACCAACTTCGGTGTATTCGCCTCACCTCATGCCACCGAACTGGGGGGGCTATTGTTGGAGGTGGGCCTAGCACCCCTATTTAGCTAGGCCAATCTTAGCAAGAGCCCATCTCGATTTGGTCAACATAGGATCAGCCTTTGACCAGGGACCACCGACCTGGAGTCCCGCGCTCAGCTTCGTCTGGGAATCCCGAGCTCCCAGGAGGAGCACCCCGGGTCCGCACTGACACTTCGCCAAGATTGAAATGTTGAAAGAGAAGAAGGCACGTGGGGGTTGGTCGAACAGTGTACTATCCGAATAGGGGTATGGTCTGACCTCGACGTCCCACCAACCCTGCAGAGTAAGCAAGGGAGGAAAGGACACGTGGAAGGGAGTTGGCAGAACAGTGTGCTATCTTACAACAGCATGGCGCCGAGCTCATCATTGCCTCTCGCCTTGAGAACCGGGACACGCCTCCTAGAGCACCTTACCCGTGAAGCAAGCTGAGGGTGACGCGTGGCCCCGGAATCCGCGGACACAGGGAGCTGCCCTCACTATATATACCCATCGTTGTGCTTTAAGCAAAGGACTTCTGGACTTTTGGAAAAAAAACCTGATTACTCTCTACAAAAAATAGGCCCGATCTCTCTCTCTTCTTCTCTCTCCCTTGTAACAAGACACCGTGGTTTAGAACACCGAACTAGTCTCCTGTCGGAAGCAGTTCGTAAGTCTAAATTGTCCGTCTCTTTTCACCATTAATACGAAGAATACGGTCCCCGACCTGTTCATCATTATACCCGAACAGCCCTGAATTGTGGTTGACTCGCTCTAATTAACGAAAATCTCACCTCTCACTCCGTAATCGACCCTAAAACTCCATTAGTGATCCTCGGGATCAACAGTAGTGCAACATCCTTTGACATTACACTAACAACATAATCATGTTGCAAGTAGTTAGTTTGATAGTAGGGATGACAAATGGAGATCGGTGAAGTCTTTCTTGCTTCCGCTGCGGCGATGGCATGAACACAAGGGATTTTATCCAAATCAAACCTACGACAAGTACATGTTTTCTCCTTAAAATTGACAACATGCACATAAGTCTCGCCCGTGACTTATGTATGATCCTCATCAATCTCTTGCACCGGCAATAGTTTAGCATTTTCAACTCTAACCTGTTTACAAAATAGTAACATTTTTTATAAATAAATCTACCAGACTATAAATTAATCTAAATTAAGTCTACAACTAAGCCAAATAAATCTACCAAACTGATCGAAAAAATTAATGCCAGAAGAGGGTTACCTGAAGCAACTTCTCGACGCCAGTTGTAATAGTTGTTTGCATCTTCTTTGCATTGCCTCGTCTTTTAGCAAACAACCTCGTTAGAAGGCTCCTTATATAATCCATAAGTCGCACAATTGGCTTACTTCTTGCACCAGATAGGATCTTGTTTATCGATTCAGCTATATTGCTAGTCGTGAAGTTGTATCTATCACCCGAAAAATGAACACGACTCCACATATAGATATCCGCTTTCTGCAAATAAGCATACAGTACAGGATTTGCAGCTTGAATCTGCGCAAAGAAGGCATTAAACTCTAGAATTCTATATGCGGTTGCGGCCTTCTTAACAAGTCGGAAAATTTGTGCGCCTCTGAATTTCAACATAATGTTCTTATGCAGATGATATGTGCAAATACCACGACTAGCAAGCGGATAAACCTTCCCTATAGCATTTCTAATTACTCTATGTCTATCCGAAATAATGGAAAGTCCTTCATCATCAGGGATAACACGGTATAGTTGTCTAAAGAACCATTCCCAAGACTCATCATTCTCGGTATCAACAATCGCGAAAGCTATTGGAAAAATATTAAAATTCTCATCTTGCGTTGTGGCGAGTAGTAGTGTACCATTGTATTTTCCATGCAAAAATGTACCATCAACAACAACAACTTTCCTCATAAAGGGGAACCCACGTATTCTCACCAAATGCGAGGAACATTAACTTGAACCTATCTTCCTCGTCAACTTCCAGCTTTATTAGTGTCCCCGGATTAGCTTGTCTAATCATGTATAAGTACGATGGAAGTTCTTCATACCCGGTCTCTGAAGTACCCGTAACTAGTTTTCGCACAAACTTTAGAGCACAATGGGTCTTCCAATATTCGACATGTGAGAACAGTTGGTAAACGACATTATAAGCCTACCGTGACCATTCTTTGTACAGTCGGTAAATGATATCATAAGTCTACCGTCACATCATAAGGATAAATCTACCACCAACCACAAATCTACAGACATAAATCTACCAAACAAAGAAATACATACCTTAATTCTGTATCATCTAGTCAGAGAATCGGACACATGATTTGGCAATACTGTCGGCCCAACACCTCCTACGAAGTCTTCATATGGATGACCTAGTATCTCATGGTTTGCATGTCTGGTACGGAGTGATCGCACGGTAACTGAACATGTGTGCTCTTTATTGTAAGTCTTGATGTAGAAATGTGTACCGTCTCCAACAGTTGAAGCACGAACCCTCCATTTACATCCGTCCACCCAACACTTAACCGTCAGCAATTTTAGAGTCGAATGATCCACATTGAAGTCAGATTTCTGAGAAACCAAAATAATTTTCAATCGAGTCTCCAACTCCTCTTTCGTGTCATAACGTTGGCCAACAGCTAAGTCTAGTGAAGTAATCTCTAACATCACAAATTCAGGAATTATGTTTGATCCCCTTTTCTTTGGTGGTAGATTTTGCAAGTCTTCTTCATCATCTGAACTTCCACCATCCATACGTTTTTCACTCATGCCGTATTCATCGTCATTAAAACTTGTCCCATCGGTATCTTCACAACCATCAAATCTCGAAGATAAATCTTCTCCTTCTTCATCCGGATCTTCACTGATTTCCCCAGCTCCACCATCACCTTCTGGTATAGATGTTTTGACATCTTCGACAACCTCGTCTTCATCAACCATCGAGTTCATAAAATTCTCTTTAATCTCAACACATAAACGAACCGTTTCGTTTTCAAATTGTTTCAAAAAACCACTCAACTGTCTTGAATTTTCTACAAATACATGAGGTGTATCTAGTGGTAAACTTCGCCGTACGACACTCGACAACATATAGATAAATTGAAACTCATAAAATCGATGATCCAAACAAAAATCTTCATACGCCATTTGAAGGAAAACATCAAAAGAGGTTTGTCGATCTACCCCTACAATTCTACATCTTTTGGACCGATCTACGATGAACACCCACCTATTTTTCTTAAAACACCAATTACCACATACAAAAATGACTTGCTCCATGATTGAATTGTAATCGGTAGGAAAAAAAGATGTGGAATATCGCGATCTTGAATAAGAAGCGGAGAAGATTGGAGAGTGTGAAAAGAGGTTGAGAGAAGATGTGGATTGTGGAATCTTAAAAAAAAAATTCTGAACTTTCCCGGCTCAACTCGACGGCAAACCTAGATTGAAGAAGGGTCCCTGTGGTTTTTTCGTAGAAAAAATATTAAGTGTAGGGCAAAAACGTCTTTTGTCATTCTGGAAAAAGTCAAATGTCTACCACCAAACAATTTCAATAAGTCTACCGTGGTTAAAAGTCTACCACAACGCGAGATAATAGTTTACCAACTGAAGGTTATCTAAGTAAATACCAAAAAAATTTACTAAATCTATCGCCATTAACAATAAATCTACCAAATAATTTTAAATCTACCGTCATTAATATTAAATCTACCACCATAACAAAACGAAGTCAACGAGATGTTAGACCTTTTTATATCTACCACCATAACAAACAAATCTACCAAATTTTTTTAAATCTACTGTCACTAATATTAAATCTACCACCGTTACAAAACGAAGTCACCAAGATTTTACACGATTTTAAATCTACCGCCATTATAAATAAATCTACCAACCCAATAAAAATCTACCAACCCGATGAAAATCTACCGTTGCCATTACAAATCTACCGTCAAAGAAATAAATCTTTCGTCATGAAAAATAACTCCCACTTATTAACTCTACCACCAAAATAATTCACACATATTAACTCTACCACCAAAAGATTAATCTACCACAACTGTCAATAAATCTACAAAAAATTCAAACATTTACTAGTCAACGGTTTGATCGTAAAGTCTACCAACTCATAAACAAATCTACCATCAAAGAAAATATATCTACCAAAAAAAATATATATCTATCGCGTCGTAAAAATAAGTATTCCAAAATAAGTCTATCAATATTTAACAAATCTACTATCTTTCAAACAAATCTACCATCCATCAAACAAATATACGGACCAAAATTTGAGTTGACCAACATCAAACAAGTCTACTGTCAAAGAACGGTAGACTTGTTACACTACAAGAAAACACTCGATTTGCGATGGCAAAATCCGTTGCAAATCCGTCGCAAATCAGGTTTTGCGATGGATTTGCGAGGACCATCAATCCGTCGCAAATCACTCGTCGCAAATCAAAATTCCTCGCAAATCCGTCGCAAATTTGCGAGGGACTGTTTCCGTCGCAAATTTGCGAGGGACAGTTTTCGTCGCAAATTTGCAACAGATAGTGTCCGTCGCAAATTTGCAAGGGACAGTTTCCGTCGCAAATTTGCAAGGGAATTGCTACGGATCCTTTTATGATTATAATTATAATCCTCGCAATTCCATTGCAATTTTGTGAGGGAATTGCTATGGATTCTAATTATAATAAAATAAAATAAAAATATGAAATTTTATAATAATATGATTATAATTTATAATTTAATTTTAAAATAAAATGAAATCCAAAATTTAAATGTTATGATTAAATTAAAAAATATATATATTCAAAGAAAATAAAATACATAATTGTTCTAAAATAAAAATAAAAAATACATAATTATTATAACACAATCTACATTCAATCTAAAATTAAACACAAACACTAAAATACTAACACAAACAATAAAATCAAACAACTAATCTAATCTAATCTCCTCTAATTTTAATCTTTACATTTTACCACACAAAAAAATAATAATCAACATCTACATTCATCAACCAAAATTTGGAGGAGGAGGATGATGAGTCGCGGAAGGAGGAGGAGGGCTCGCCGGAGGAGGAGGAGGAAGATGAGTCGCGGAAGGAGGACGAGGAGGGAACACCAGAGTTTATCCCTGAAGTCGCCGGAGGAGGAGGAGGCATCACCGGATTTTGTGAAGATTTTGCACATTTGAGTGAGGGGAGAAGAAAGGAAGTCGATACTATAAAGAAGAATAAGCAATGGATTTGCAACGGAATTGCAAGGGATCCGTCGCAAATCCATCGCAATTTGGGAGGCCCACTAAAAATTGGCGGTTTAATTTTGGCCAAATTTTCGTGAAAAATTTCCAACCAAAAATTCAAAACAATTCATTTTGCGATGGATTTGCGAGGGATTTGCGACGGCTCCCTCACAAATCCATTACAAATCGTGGATATATTGTTTAATTTTTTTTAGAGTTTAGGGTTTAAAAAATATTCCGAATCAACACTTCTACGGGAATGAGAATTGGAAAAATTATTTTAGAACAATTATCTATTTTAATTTATTTTTTGTTTTATTTTAGAACAATCATGTATTTTAGTTTTCTTTGAATATCTAATATTTAATTTAATCATAAATTTTAAATTTCTATTTAAATTTCATATTTTCTTTTTATTTTAAAATTAAATTATAAATTATAAATTATAAATTATAATCATAATATTATCAAATTTCAGATTTGTTTTTATTTTATTATAATTAGGGTCCATCGCAAATCCCTCGCAAATTTGCAATGGATTTGTGACGGATCCTTGATTTGCGATGGATTTGCGACGGATCCATCGCAAATCCATAGCAAGTTTGCAACGGATTTGCGATGGATCCTTGATTTGCAATGGATTTGTGACGGATCCATCGCAAATCCATTGCAAATTCATGAGATTTAGTTTTTAAGGTGTAGGGTTTAGGGTATACGTTTTATTATCATAATAAAGTTTACGGTTTATAATCTCATAAGAGTCATGATCATAAGCATATTTTCCGAAAATATAATAATTTTGATGGTATGAGCAATGTTGAACTTCTATATATATTCATAAACAACATATATATACGGATATATGACGTTTTATCATACAGAGACATTTTCAAATATTCGCGGTTTATGAATGCACATCATTAAATAACTTTAGAAATCTGATTTTTTGAGATTCACTTTTAAAACCGTTAGACACGTGTCACGATTTTTCCCTTGGCGGAATTAAGGAATGAATCCCAAGCAATTCCATTGCAAATTTGCAACGGATTTGCGATGGATCCTTGATTTGCGATGGATTTGCGACGGATCCATCGCAAATCCATAGCAAATTTGTAACGGATTTGCGATGGATCCTTGATTTGCGAAGGATCCATCGCAAATCCGTTGCAAATTCATGAGATTTAGTTTTTAAGGTTTAGGGTTTAGGGTATACATTTTATTATCATAATAAAGTTTACGGTTTATAATCTCATGGTTTATAATCTCATAAGAGTCATGATCATAAGCATATTTTCCGAAAATATAATAATTTTGATGGTACGAGCAATGTTGAACATCTATATATATTCATAAACAACATATATATACGGATATATGACGTTTTATCATACAGAGACATTTTCAAATATTCACGATTTATGAA
Source organism: Eutrema japonicum (assembly GCA_030161315.1). Taxonomy (NCBI): domain Eukaryota; kingdom Viridiplantae; phylum Streptophyta; class Magnoliopsida; order Brassicales; family Brassicaceae; genus Eutrema; species Eutrema japonicum. The sequence continues at coordinate 19,935,798 of BSQW01000011.1, forward strand.
TGCACATCATTAAATAACTTTAGAAATCTGATTTTTTGAGATTCACTTTTAAAACCGTTAGACACGTGTCACGATTTTTCCATTGGCGGAATTAAGGAATGAATCCCTAGCAATTCCATTGCAAATTTGCAACGGATTTGCGATGGATCCTTGATTTGCGATGGATTTGCGACGGATCCATCGCAAATCCATAGCAAATTTGCAACCTTGATTTGCGAAGGATCCATCGCAAATCCGTTGCAAATTCATGAGATTTAGTTTTTAAGGTTTAGGGTTTAGGGTATACGTTTTATTATCATAATAAAGTTTACGGTTTATAATCTCATGGTTTATAATCTCATAAAAGTCATGATCATAAGCATATTTTCCGAAAATATAATAATTTTGATGGTACGAGCAATGTTGAACTTCTATATATATTCATAAACAACAAATACGGATATATGACGTTTTATCATACGGAGACATTTCTAAATATTCGCGGTTTATGAATGCACATTATTAAATAACTTTAGAAATCTGATTTTTTGAGATTCACTTTTAAAACCGTTAGACACGTGTCACGATTTTTCCCTTGCCGGAATTAAGGAATGAATCCCTAGCAATTCCATTGCAAATTTGCAACGGATTTGCGATGGATCCTTGATTTGCGATGGATTTGCGACGAATCCTTGATTTGCGAAGGATCCATCGCAAATCCGTTGCAAATTCATGAGATTTAGTTTTTAATGTTTAGGGTTTAGGGTATACGTTTTATTATCATAATAAAGTTTACGGTTTATAATCTCATGGTTTATAATCTCATAAGAGTCATGATCATAAGCATATTTTCCGAAAATATAATAATTTTGATGGTACGAGCAATGTTGAACTTCTATATATATTCATAAACAAAAAATACGGATATATGACGTTTTATCATACGGAGACATTTCCAAATATTCGCGGTTTATGAATGCACATTATTAAATAACTTTAGAAATCTGATTTTTTTAGATTCACTTTTAAAACCGTTAGACACGTGTCACGATTTTTCCCTTGCCGGAATTAAGGAATGAATCCCTAGCAATTCCATTGCAAATTTGCAACGGATTTGCGATGGATCCTTGATTTGCGATGGATTTGCGACGAATCCTTGATTTGCGAAGGATCCATCGCAAATCCGTTGCAAATTCATGAGATTTAGTTTTTAATGTTTAGGGTTTAGGGTATACGTTTTATTATCATAATAAAGTTTACGGTTTATAATCTCATGGTTTATAATCTCATAAGAGTCATGATCATAAGCATATTTTCCGAAAATATAATAATTTTGATGGTACGAGCAATGTTGAACTTCTATATATATTCATAAACAAAAAATACGGATATATGACGTTTTATCATACGGAGACATTTCCAAATATTCGCGGTTTATGAATGCACATTATTAAATAACTTTAGAAATCTGATTTTTTTAGATTCACTTTTAAAACCGTTAGACACGTGTCACGATTTTTCCCTTGCCGGAATTAAGGAATGAATCCCTATCCCTAGCAATTCCATTGCAAATTTGCAACATATTTGCGATGGATCCTTGATTTGCGATGGATTTGCGACGGATCCATCGCAAATCCATAGCAAATTTGCAACGGATTTGCGATGGATCCTTGATTTGCGAAGGATCCATCGCAAATCCGTTGCAAATTCATGAGATTTAGTTTTTAAGGTTTAGGGTTTAGGGTATACGTTTTATTATCATAATAAAGTTTACGGTTTATAATCTCATGGTTTATAATCTCATAATTGTCATGATCATAAGCATATTTTCCGAAAATATAATAATTTTGATGGTACGAACAATGTTGAACTTCTATATATATTCATAAACAACATATACGGATATATGACGTTTTATCATACGGAGACATTTCCAAATATTCACGGTTTATGAATGCACATCATTAAATAACTTTCGAAATCTGATTTTTTTAGATTCACTTTTAAAACTGTTAGATACGTGTCACGATTTTTCCCTTGCCGGAATTAAGGAATGAATCCCTAACAATTTCATTGCAAATTTGTAACGTATTTGCGATGACTTATTGTCCCTCGCAAATTTGCGAGGGATTTACGACTATAGACAAGCTCTAGCAAATCCCTCGCATTTCCGTCGCAAATTTGCGATGAATTTGCGACTCTAGACGGTCCCTCGCACCTTCATCGCAAATATGTTGCAAAGGCGTCGCAATTTGCGACGACCCTTTCCCTCGCAAATTAGCGACGGATTTGCGACGACTAGTCAAGCACTCGCAAATCCCTCGCAAATCACTCGCAAATCCGTTGCAAATTTGCGACGGATATTATCCATCGTAAATTCCATTGCAAATCGATTGTTTTCTTGTAGTGTTAAATCAAATTTTGCCTACGTGGCAAATGAATAGTAATGTCAGTTTTGTAATTACGTTTTTCTCAACACAATGCCATAAGGGTACTTTTGGTAATAAGAATAAAAATAGATTAATCTAGTAATAAAAATAAAAATAGGTCAAACTAATAATAAACATAGAAATAAATGTTAGTATAGTAATCCACCCTTTAATTTATCTTATCAGAATTAGAATATAGTAATTTCATATATTTGAATATTTTTGTATGTACCATATTATTTTTTTGTATGAAAATTAAACAAAAATTTTGTTTAGAATAATGACTTCTTCTCTTATCTTAGCAGCCTTTGAATTGCTCTTCCTAATGACCATCATAATGGGTTATTCAGGTTTAAAATGATATCATCAATTTGTGGGACAAATGACTCCACAATTATATCTGATTATACAAACCAAAGATATATAGAGTGGATAATCAAACACATTAATCCACCAGTAGTGAAAATAGAGTTGGATGATCTATGTAAATTGTCAAAGTACTATCTTCTAGATTGCATATTCAAATCTAAGATTTTTGTAGTGAAAATACTTTGGTTTCAACCCAAACTCCTTCTCCATAGAGTTCAAGTAGTTACATGCGGTTTGGGGTTTCTTAGCTTGACTTAAGGCCGCCATTAACGTCTTGAAAGTCACATCTTTTGGACGAATGCCTTCCCTTAACATCTCTTTGAAGAGACCTTCAGCTTCAGATGGAGCATCCTTGGCATACACAAACATCAATGCATTATAAATTATGACGCATTTCTTTCTTGTTTCTCTGAAGATGATCTTCGCATATTTCAACGATTGTGAGTGGCTGATGTAATATCAAAAAGACTGAATCAAGGTCTTCAATATGTGTTTATTATGAGCATCTCAACCTCATAACTTCAAGAAAAAAATAAAGGAGTCATATTCAAAGTCAAAGGCTAAATTGGTGGCAATAAGATTATTATTTGATTTAGCAAATTTTCCTCCTTTAGTTTAAATTTAAATAATTTCTTTTATTATAATTTATTGTAAAGATCTTGTATGAGCTTATAAAAGCTCTCTTTGTATTTACTTTGTAAGTAAGTTTTTGAGATTAATAAAAATTAAGAGAATAATTTTCTTCGTTTCTTCAAGATGTGTTCTTGATTATTTTTGGATATATGTCTCATGTGTGGATTCCTTGGGACTAGGTTTGTGAGCTCATCACAAGGGCTTTCACACCCTTGAGTGGCGTTCTTCGATCCACCAACACCATCCATTTCGATGCCTAAAGATCTATATCCGAAGAGTTTGTGACAAGGTCGAGTATCTCCCTTGAATCTTACATCAGTGGATGTCTCCATAGAGTCAGATCTAGCATTCTGGCCAAACCCCACTCACTCCCTAGTATGCCGCCAACTTTCAAAACCATTGCATATGTATGGTCATCACTTGGTTCATCAATGATGCTTGGGATATGACAAGAGCTAGAAGGTATGCATTGATCAGACAACATGGCTGTCCTGTAAGCCACTGTGTGTATCGTCCTCACATGTCTTGCTCTTACACCAAACTCATATGTGAGATAGACCAATAATAAAGAACTTGGTTTTCTCCATCTCAAATATTCTCTTAGAGCATCTTCAGATTTCACCAATTTATTCACTATGTGCTTTACCATATAATCAAGCTTCCACTGAGTTTTAATCACAATTCCTTGTCGTAGAACTTGTCAAGTGTGATGAATGATTAAAATTTTATGTTCAAAATTTACACGACAGTTTTTTTTCTTGCTTCTAATATTTTTAATCTCAGAACCGGCTCTGTATATAATATAAAAACATTCAGATAATAATTATATATATATATAACTAAGATATGCCAGATTTTCTGAACAGTGTACATAAATTGATAGTCATAATTTTTTTTGGAGTAATAAACCATCGATATTCGATGATAAAATTAAATTTCCTTCCAAAATATCGAATAACGAGGCAAATTTTCTTTATTTAGGAATGTGTCAATGACATATAACAGGAGAAAAGATGGAGCATAGCTAAAGAAAATCGCATAAGATCAAATGCGATTATGAGGACAGAAAATGTGGACAATCTAGCGAGAAAAATTCGGAAAAAAAAATCGTTAACATCCAATTTTGTTATTTTATTGTTTTGTATGTTTACTTTGATATAAGTTTGTTTTTATGTAACTTGATTTTTATATTAATAAAGATAGATGTTAAAAAAACGAGGCAAAAATATATCGAGATAAAAATATATCGAATGCTAAATAATCGTCCCAACTTCACACACCGATTCACAACAAGAACCAAACGAACCAAATTCGAATCGGTAAACAAGAACCGGGTTTAGTTAATTCCTACTATTTCCTAAGATGTTAGAAGTCGGGGGGACATGTTTGGCAGAAATTATGCAAATTAAAACCAGTGACTTTTTTTTTTGCGAAGCCATAAGATCTTGCCACGTCACTTTCCATTGTCGGAAATAGCTCTGAGATCTTGACACGTCTTACGTCACTACCCAAAAAGTTCACGAAGGGATTTGCATCGTCCGACGAAATTTGGAGGGAAAAACGAAGAGGTACGTACAAACTACAACAAGTATTTTTCTTTTCTTTTTCACGTAAAATTCACAGAAAAATAAATAAATAATTAAGCTCGTGACAAAAAAAATATAAAATAAACAAAAATTCCTATTTACAATAAATGAGATTTTTTTTTTGTACAGTGGAAAATAAAAATAAGGCCGTGTGGATCAAACGCTCTACTCTTTCTTCCAATTTTCTCGTGTTGGTGGCCGGGAAATTTCATCTCCGCCCGCCGCCGGAGTAAATCGACGTTATTTGATCGGCGGAGCCATTCAATTTGCTCGTTGCCGCGTCGGGAATTATTCGCTGCAGTTTACTTTCACGCTATTGGCAGATCGATCTATCCTCGATTTAGATCTGGCGTTCCTAGGGTTCTTCGACGTTGGAGATTCATGGTCTCTGGTGATTGCATTTTGGAATTTGTGGTGAAATTGTGGGAAATTTAGGGCTGGTAATCGGATTCTGGTGTTACATGGAGAGAGGTGGGGGGAGATCCGGTGAGCCTCCAGGGGTATTGATAAAGAAAAGAAGTTCCTCTGGTTGCTTGATTGTGAAGAAGAGCGATGGGATTGGTAAGATTTGTTCGTTTTCAGAGAGTCGTCCGAATTTGGATAGGAAGAGGTCTAGGATAATTAAGAGTGATTCTGAGTCTAGCGATAAACTTACGATCCATCCTGTTGAACAAGATATGCGACACTATCGCAATGTAGAAGAGAGTCGTTTTGGCTTTAAAAGGGATTGGGTTGAGGGGAATGGGGATTGTTTTGTGAGAAAGAGCAGAGAGTGGAAGGAGAGTAAGAGGCATAGATTAGATGATGATGAAAATGAGGAGAGTGAAGACGAATTGTTGGCAATGAGGATGAGGAGATCCTTTGAGGGTAGTGGAGTTGGCATTGATAGGGAATATGGAACTGGCTCTAGTAGTAAAGATTTATATATTGAGAAGAGAAGAAAACCATGCTTAGAGGGATCAGGGAACATAAGTTTTGCTAATCAAGGTTATAGAAGCAGGTGTATGGTGAGTGGAAACGAAAGTAAAGCCAATGCGTTATTGTCACAGAGGAAGTACAAGCCTGACATGAACTTCGATGGACCCATCAGGGTTCAGGGGAAAAATGGTGTCCTCAAGGTGATGCTGAACAAGCAGAATAAGATGGGAGGGTTGCCGCAAAGTTTCACTGATATGGAAGCTAAACAAACTCAATATGGAGAGACTGGTAAAATACGTGTTGCTATCCAGTCCCCAACCACTATTAAAACGGAAAATATGGCGAAATTGCTTCCCCCTGCCAGGATACATTCAAATGGGTTGAAAATGCCCACGGCCTTAACCATGAAGAGTAAGGGCCAGGACCAAGATTCTGAAGATAGTGATACTTCGAGGCGGCTGCAGAAGAGAATCATTCCACCCCATAAGCTCTTCCAGATGTCAAGCACTGGAGGCGAAAAAACTTCACCTGAAGCTCCAACGCCTCCAAAAGTCAGAGATGGAAAGATTAGGCGCGGTTCAGGCACAGAAAAACAGAGATTACGTGAGCGAATTAGGGAAATGTTACTGGAAGCAGGGTGGACGATTGACTATAGACCTAGAAGGAATAGAGACTACCTAGATGCAGTTTATATAAGCCCCAGGGGAACAGCATACTGGTCTATTATCAAGGCTTATGAAGCACTTCTTAAGCAGTTAAATAGTGGGGAAAAAGTGACCAAGCCTTGTGAAGATAGTTCCTCATTTACTCTGATCTCGGATGAGATACTCAGTCAGTTGACACGGAAAACCAAAAGAAAGATTGAGAAAGATATGAAAAGGGAGGAACAATGTGCCAGTGATAGCGATGGACAAGCGACTTTTGCAAGAAATTTCTCAGCTAATGGAAATGAAGTAGGAAACGGTGACAGATATGTTCGTACAGAAGAGAGAAGCTTCTCTCCAGAGGTGGTTGCCATGTCAATAAAGAATGAGGTCAATGACAGAGACGGCTCACTGGGTACAACTTCAAAAAGTGAAAGCCCTTTGCATCACCAAACTGAAAGATCAACTGGTTCCTCCTCTCACCGTGTGGATGGAGGGAAAAGCAGCAAACATAGTAGGAGTACATTGTTGGTTAGGCGTTCAGTCAGGGGAGATAGTTCAGAGAGTGATGGCTTTGTGCCCTCATTTGAAAAACGTACTGTACTGGGATGGCTGATTGATAGTGGAACCATACAGTTGAGCGAAAAGGTGATGTACATGAACCAACGACGGACACGCGCAATGCTTGAGGGTTGGATAACAAGAGACGGGATTCACTGTGGTTGTTGTAGTAAAATTCTTTCAGTTTCGAAGTTTGAGATACATGCTGGAAGCAAATTGCAGCAGCCATTTCAGAACATATTTTTGGATTCTGGGGTTTCTCTTCTTCAATGCCAAATCGATACATGGGATAAACAAAAGGGTGTTGGGCACATTGGTTTTTGTTCGGTAGATGTAATTGCTGATGATCCAAATGACGATGCTTGTGGTATTTGTGGAGATGGAGGTGATTTAGTTTGTTGTGATGGTTGTCCTTCAACTTTCCACCAAAGATGCCTAGACATACGGGTATGCTGATTGTGCTGTTTTTATATTTGTCTTCTTTGGATTATTTTTAACAAGTTAGTGCTAAGCTATGCAAATTTACTAAAAGGGAAACAATGGTCAATGTGGTGATCCATATAAACAGGTCTTAGAACAATACTTTTAGCTAAATGAAGGGATAAGATTTATAACATATATAATCTCGATCGAGCAGTGTCGTTGACTTTAACTACACTAGGGTTGTTTTAGGTTCATCTGATGCCTTATTGGATCTTTTTGAGGTTCAATTACAGATGTTTCCCCTCGGTGATTGGCATTGCCCCAGTTGTATATGCAAATACTGTAAGGCAGTTGTGGAAGATGTTACTCAGACTGTGGGTGCAAATACCTGCAAAATGTGTGAGAAAAAATGTATGTCATTTGTTCTTTCACTGCCTTGGATAATCCATTTTTGTTTCCACTCATTTTTGCTTATTGTTTCGAATTCGGGATTTTCCCTTTCTAGATCACAAATCATGCATCCTGGAGGCAAATGTTAACCCAGCTAGCACCACTGAACCAATCATCTTCTTTTGTGGGAAGACGTGCAAAGTGGTACTTTTCTTTCAAGTCTCATAACCCTTGCAATTTCAGTTTATAAAAGCGTGATGCAGCTTCTAGGCCGTAAAAATTGGACAGTTCTTAAAAAAATTGCTAGGTGTCTGATCCATATTATATCACCTAGTATTCTGCTGCTGATAAAATGAATTTTATTATGATCTTGTCATTAGATTGTATTCTCCAGTTACGTTCGTATACCTTTTTACCCAAGACATGCTGTGGCCGGAATCCTGGTATGAAGTGTCAACATGACATGCCTTGTTGACGGGCGTAACTTAATTTTAAAAGACATGTGTATAATAATATCATGTCTGATCTCCAAGTATTTTCTGTCCTTTACCAAAGCATTTTGTTAAATTGAAATTTCTTCTGGTTTAACAGCTCTCTGAAGGTGTCAAGAAGTATGTCGGTGTCAAACATGAGTTGGAAGCTGGATTTTCATGGTCTCTAGTTCATAGGGAATGCAAAGATTCAGAGTTATTCTTAGGCGGACACCCTCATGTTGTGGAAAGCAATATCAAGCTTGCCATAGCTCTGACAGTCATGGATGAATGCTTTCTGCCCATTATTGACAGGAGGAGTGGGGTGAATATTGTACGAAATGTCCTTTACAATTGTGGGTAAGCTTTTCAGCACCTCAAATTTTTTGTCTAGTATAATTTTTCTCTGGTATCTATTTCATACATTGCTTTTCTTAGGTCGAACTTCAATCGGCTGAATTTTGGTGGATTCTATACTGCTCTACTTGAAAGAGGCGATGAAATAGTCGCTACAGCATCTATTAGGTTATTTCTCTCCTGACAATCCTCTGTTTTAGTTTTTGGATCCTATATGCGAGATTACAACAAAAAGGATCGCAGAGAGAAGGCTACTTCACTTGTACATTTCATTATTTGGTTTTGATGCATTTTTGTTGTTGCTAAAAGGAATATACTTGTTATTAAAGATGTTTACTCTTCTGTTCAGATTTCATGGTAACCGTCTAGCTGAGATGCCGTTCATTGGAACTCGGCATGCCTACAGACGCCAAGGGATGTGCCGCCGGCTTTTCAGTGTTGTTGAATCAGTAAGTAAATTGTTTTTCTTCTTAACTTTGATGTAGGGAAGTCTAACTGACTCTTTCTGTGAAACTCTGCTAATTTGTTTTCTGGTTCTCTATGTCTTTTTACGTGAAGGCTCTTCAACATCTCAAAGTCAAATTACTTGTTATCCCTGCAACTGCTGACTTTAGCCATGTTTGGATATCCAAATTCGGTTTTCATCATGTCGAGGATTCTCTGAAGAAAGAAATGCGGTCCATGAATCTACTAGCCTTTCCCGGCATTGATGTATTACAGAAAGAACTATTAGCGCCAAGACATGCTGAGTCTGCTTCTGACACAGGTTTACTTTAATCAATTTAGCTACTTTTTTCTTCTCAAATCGATTCTGTGTGTCCATAGTTTGTCGGATTTCTTACTTATGCTCCATTATCTGTGAAGAAGACTGCAATGCAGGCATTGATACTTCGTTCAAGACTAACGAACTCTCTGTCTTGGAGACCGCATCACCTTCGGGAAATAAACTGATATCAGAAGATGTGGTCGAACACCAACTGTACGAGGATGTCAATTCTGCTTCCCGAGATGGTTTAGTCCCGGGTTCATACGAAGATGGATACCCCAAAATGCAAGAGACTGAGTTCAAAACTTCAACCATGGCGGCATCATCGGATATGGAAAAGCACATGGACTGCAAAACTTCCTTTAGCTCTTTTGTTGGAGAAGATGAAGAAGAGAATTTGATGGAGTCTCCTCCTCAACGGAACAGAGACATGGCTTTCTTGGATCACATTATCAGCTCTCCAGTGGACACTGGTGAAACGGAAAACAGAGTTGTGTATGGTTCAGAAGATGATGATTCTCCGGCAAGGCAATGAAGCAGAGTTGTATTGTGATCTCTGTTTTTTTTTTTTTTTATATATATATAGCATTTTGGTGTACTACAAACACCAGAATCGCTTTTTTAATAGAATTTGTTAATAATGTTTATATTCGTTTTATGCATATATAAATATATGTTCATGGCCTCGAGCCTTCTGCCGCCGCCGAGCTTCACGACGGTGAGTTTTTGCCCTCTTTCTTTGCCTCTCGTTGCATTTGTATGAAGCATCTAAACCCATTGGATCCTACTAGGGATGTTAAAACGGGCGGGTCCGACCTGTTTAGGCCTGGCTAGTTTAAATCCGTTTACTTTTTAACCCGTTTATTTTTTGGTCCGTTTAGGTCTGTCCGTTTATATCCGTTGAAATTAGTGTGGTCCGTTTAGATCCGTTTAGGTCCGTTTAAAATTTGAGATATTTTTTTAAATAATTATATAAATCTAATTATTATGTTATAAATAATATATATTTTATATATGGTTTTTAAAATTTAGGTATATATTTACTATAATATAACTAAATTAAAAATCAAAAAAAAAAATAACTAAATATTAAAAAAAACTCAACTTTTTTGTTAAAGTTGAAAATCAAAATCTAAAAAAATATATATATGCTTGCATAAAAATGTATATACTTGCATATAGAACTATCAACTGGTCTTGACCAAGCCCAAATGGTTTTGTCCAACTGGACAAATTTTTTTTATGGACAGAAATGACCAAGACCAGATATGACCAAGTCCAGACATGATCAAGCCCATAAATGACCATGTCTAATTGGACAAGACCATAAACAATTTTTTTGTTTGTTGTTGTTGTAATATTCCTATTTTTACGATAACCTTTGACATATTGATTCTCTTAGCAAAATGTTATACAATAATAATAATCTAAAAAATTATTGGACGCAAGTTGCACACTCTCATTGTATCAACAGTTCATCATTCATCACTCTCATTCCTTGCAAAATCAGTTCCTAATGCTTCCTCTTGTGAAGCTTTGACACTTTCTCCTTGCATGAAGATGATGCAGGCTGCAAGACAAATGTGAACAAGACAACATTAAGATTCTTCCATTGCCTCTCTATTCGCCAAATCAAACTGTCTCCTACACCAAAGTAAATCTCAAACCATAAGCATTTACTTGAAGGATGAGCAAATAAACCACCACAACCACACCAACTATAAACCTTGATTATACAAATGCATCTATGAGATAAAAGGTCAATTCAAGGGAAATAGTAAACCTAAAGTAAGAAACGTGAAATCCACAGCTACTGAAACTGACGACCCCTCATCATATTACAAAAACCCAATACTTGGAGAAATACTGCCACAAAACCCAGAAAAATTCCAGTGGTTAAACTACATCAGAAGAGGGGAAACTGAATCGTTTTCCGATTAGAGAAAAGAGGGGGAAACCTTAAGCATTCTGAGTCGTCAGAAGATAGAGTATAATCGATTGTCCAGAGCCTTAAGTAAACAGACCAACAAAACTATAAAAACAAATCACAAAGAAGCAAATGATGGGTTTCTCTTTCAAGTTAGAGATAGTATAATAGAAGCATACCTTAAGATTCTTCTATCTCCGCTTCTTTCTCCTCTTCCTTCTCACCTTCTTTCTCTTCATCACTAAACTCATCATCTGAAAAAAAAAAAAAAAAACCAAATGAATTCAAAATGATGCAAAACCACTTACCTATGTTTGGAAAGCCACGTAGTCAGTTTCTTGTACAAACCAAAGCTTGGACATTAGTAGGTAAGAGACAGCTTATATATTTGTTAAGAACTCAACTACCTATACTAAATGAAGATTCCGAAGCTACTATTGTTATTGGGATACTCAGAACATCACATGCCATCTTTGACAATTCCTTAAAACGACTAGAGTTATCCTTCCATTATGTTAAGACATTCATATTTTTAAACGCAACCATATCCATCACAGGCTCAGCCAAATAAATGTCTAAAGCTGACTTTCCACTACCACCAGCTTTTTGTGAAAAAAATGCATAAAATCCCTAAGAAAATACACAGGAAACAGAATATTAACTAAACTGAACAATAAAACATTAGCTTATAAATAAAACTGGACAATAAGACTATGAAACTTACACTGTATCCTGCTGGAATATCTTCTTGCAATGTATGTACTTGTGAAGTGGCTACAGCAACATTGTTTCTTTGATTTTTCTGATAACCACCAAAGAGTTTATACATCTTCGAACGCACATGACCAAGTTTGAACTTACTGGTGGTTGCATCTAAGGTAGTGTAACAATATTCCAGGACTGTAAACTTCATTCTTGGATCAAGAACAACTGCAATGGCGAGTATGTCACTGTACTCTTCCCAGTATTTGTTAAATTTCTCCATCATAACTTTCACCATTTCAAGAATAATCTGATCATCAGAGAACTCATGAGCTCTTAACCAGTTCTCGATCTTCCAAACTTGTATAAAATACAAGTTTGCTGTAGGATAAGATGAACCAGAAATCAGGTTCGTCATTTCAGAAAATGGGCTCAATAACTCACATATCAATTCTCCTCTACTCCACTCTAAATCAGTTGGAAATTTTTTATAACTCGGTTCTACATCTGCAAGATTACCTAGGGCATCTCTAAACTTGATAGCTCTACTGAGCATGAAATACGTAGAATTCCAGCGAGTAGCAACATCTAAAACAAGACCTTCTTTGCCCCGAATTCCAACTGTTTCCACACAGTTCTGAAGCATAATTTTCCTACTTTCAGACCCTTTAACAAACTTCACACTATCTCTAATTTTCTGCAACGCTTCACCAATCACCGTTAATCCAACTTGAACAATGAGATTTAATATATGTGCTTAACATCGAACATGGAAGAACTCTCCATTGCATACCAGATCTTTCTGAAGTTGCCTCTTCATAATGCTTTGCATACTGTCGTTAGAAGACGCATTATCTACAGTTAGACAGAATATTTTCTTTTCTAAACCCCATTCTTTAAGCAATTCAATCAGCCTCACCGCAATGGCAATCCCAGTATGTGGAGGAGGAAATGCAGAGAAAGACAGTATCTTCAGTATCTTCGTCTTTAAATTCCAGTCAGAATCAATATAATGGACTGTTAGACAAAGATAGCCTTCTATGGTAATGGCCCTCCAAAGGTCAGTGGTCAAGCAAACCCTATTCGGGAGATCAGTTAAGAGTTTCCTAAGCTTATGTTTCTCTTTCTCATAAATTTTATTAACATCAGATGCAACTGTATTTCTACTCCAAAACTGAATATTAGAGTTAGCATAAGTAAAAACCATTCTAATTCTTTTGTACTCAACAAAAGAATATTGCAAATCATGTTCAATAATGGCCATTGCTATTATTTCTCGGAAGACTACCATATCCAGTTTCCGAGAACTACTTCTCGGTGTGCTTCCAGGGGTTTTAGCACAGACTCTCATATGGCGAAGTAAAGTGGTGGTTCCATTTCTGTGAAGTTCCAAGAAGTAATGTTTTTTACAGTAGTTGCATCTAATATTGTTTTTACCGTCAGGTAATTTCCCTCCTACTATGGTAAATATTTTCCAACACCTATAGACTCTACGACTAGACCGAGCTCGAATTTGTTGTGTACCTTGATTTTTCTCTGAAGTCTCAGGTTCCATCTCTTCATCCACCACATCATTCAGATGATCCATTTCAACATCAGCCAAGCTGTTTTCATCATTCAAACTAATAACTTCCATTAGTTTGCATACAAATATATGTTTGCATAAAAATATATAAATGAAACAAAAATATATGTATATACCACAATTTGTGGATTTTGTGGGTTAAAATAATATTTTAAAAATATTTTATGTCAATGCAAGTCAATTTTTAGGTAGAGATCGTATGATCCATGTTTTTATTCAAGTTAAACCGAATTACAAATTAGTTTTTTTAATAACTAATTAGAAAATCTTTGCATATACTTTTCTATGATATGAATATCCAGTTTTGAAAAAAAATTAGTGTACAAATTAGTTTTTTTAATAACCAATTTATATAATATTTGCATTATGTTATTAAAAAAAAAAAACTTAAACGGGCTAAACGGGCTGCCCGTTTAACTATGTCAAAACCCGTTTATTAAACGGGCCTAAACGAGCTGGCCCGTTTAAACCCGTTTAAGCTTATATAATAAACAAGCTTAAATGGGCTAATTTTTATAAACAGGTCCGTTTAGGCGCGCGAAATTCTGGCCCATTTTAACATCCCTAGATCCTACTCATTGATACCCATGGGTATCGAATAATACCAGAATCGAACCAAAAATATTTCGGATATCCGAATACCTGAAATATAATTATATATCCAAAAATATTAAATATATAAGGCTTTTGGGTATATTTTTGGTATTATGTGTATATTTTATTTAGTTTTTTTTTGTTTTCGGGTATATTTTCGGATATAATTTCGGGTTTTCGTGTATATTTTTGGTATTTCGGATATATTTTCTTTAAAAAAATTTTGGGTTTTCGAGTATATTTTAGGCATTTCAGGTATATTTTAGATATTTCGGGTAATAAATACCCATAATCGAAAAAGAACCGAAAAAGTTTAGGTATTTTCTGGTTCTTAAATCTTGAAACCGAACCGACCTAAAACCAAACCGAAATCATATCGTGTTACAGGAAACTTCGTAACCGAGAGATTGATAGAGATAAAGAGGGGATGAGAAGAGAATGGAGAATTATAGATGAGAAACAGAAGAACTGAGATGAGAAGATAGAAGAAGAAGATGATCGTGAGAGAGAGAGAGATTGAAGAAGATAAGATTAGGTTTTGATATTTGATTTATTATCCCCAAATGGTCGAGAAGACCTACATATATTGTTTGCTGGAAATAGCTAACGGTTTAAACACATTAAACCAGAAATCAGAAGGCTAAACCACGATATCAACCGGTTTATCCTGTTACAATACTCCCTCGTCGACAACATCCTTGTCCTCAAGGATGATGATCTGGATATTTGGTGATGAGATCTATGAAGCTTAATAAGTTCTGGTGGCCTTTGCAAGTGGAACACTTTATAAGCATGAAATTCAATGCTTGATCCGTGAGACCCAATTCCTGTGGCAGCACCCTCATGTTCTTTTAGAGAACCAATATACTTTGTCAAAGTTAAACCTTCTCCAATCAATGGTTCATTGTGAAACCAATATTCTTGTGTGTCACCCCAAACTTGCAGCTTGGAAGGAGTAGAAAACTCATGAACGTCACCAGCAGAGAAGGTTGTAGAACTTATTTGACTAGCTTTACAATAACAATTTAAGGCTTTGTTCTGCACAATAGTTAAACAAATGGGGAGGATCAGACCTGAGGAGCTTTGAAGTAGCTGAGTGATCTGCTTTACGTTGTTATTTTCAGTCCACACACCAGCTTTGGGATGCAACTTCTCCAAATCCAAAACCCATGTGAGCTCCTCAACCCTTAAGTAACTAGTATTTCCCTTCGAGATCTGCTCCGATCGAGTGATATCTGGTGGATCCGGAGGTCGAGAAGGTCCCGGAGTGGGTAAGATCCCGTCACCAGGTGAAGTCAAAATACCCATTGAAAGAGATGACCCAGATTCAGGAGATCGATTCTGAGTAGTCCCATGGGTGAAATATCTTGAGATCATTGATTCCAGCCCGGTGAATCTTTCCTCGAGGCTCGTAAACTTCCCGATCAGGGCCTCCGTTCGTTGTTCCTGCTCTGTCACCTGTCGCGCTTGTTGGAGCCGCAGATCTTCCATCTGCTTGCTTAGTTCCGACAGCGTTTGTTGTCTCGTTTCCATAATCGATCCCCGAGATCGGAAAATAGCTCTGATACCAATGTTACAGGAAACTTCGTAACCGAGAGATTGATAGAGATAAAGAGGGGATGAGAAGAGAATGGAGAATTATAGATGAGAAACAGAAGAACTGAGATGAGAAGATAGAAGAAGAAGATGATCGTGAGAGAGAGAGAGATTGAAGAAGATAAGATTAGGTTTTGATATTTGATTTATTATCCCCAAATGGTCGAGAAGACCTACATATATTGTTTGCTGGAAATAGCTAACGGTTTAAACACATTAAACCAGAAATCAGAAGGCTAAACCACGATATCAACCGGTTTATCCTGTTACATATCGGTACCTATATGGATCCTAAACCTCTCTACTCGAAATACGCGGAACCGAATGGTTCAACCCAAAACCGAACCGAATAACCGAATGCCCAGGTCTACGCTGCCTCAACTCTCAGTCACTGTTAGTCTGTTACTTCCGCAAAAACCCTAATTTCGCCATTCCCTTTCGCTGAGGTTTGCCTTATCTCTTTAATGTCTTTCATAGCTTTAGAAATGGCTAATACGCGCATTTTGTTAACTTGTCATTTTGTGCGTTGAATTTTCATCGAATCTTTGTCTGCTCTTGTAATGGCTCGAGCTTTTTGGATTCTTTGTTGTCGAATTGAAAGGAAATGATGGTTTATAGCTTGTTTGATTATCGTTTTCTATGTTTATCCTGCTCAGACATCTCGAAGTAATTGGCTTGTTGATTAGGTTTATAGAAATGGCTTTCTGCAACAAGCTCAGTGGTAATCTGAGGCAAGGGGTTTCTCAGAGCTCAAATGTTCCGGTGACATCTATGCTTGGCTCTCTCCGTTACATGTCCACCAAGCTTTTTGTTGGTGGTAAGTTTATATATCTTCCCTTGCTTTTTACTGGTTTTGTTGCTTTGATTTGATGTGTTTTTGAATGCGTTGTTCATGTACTTTCAGGTCTCTCATGGGGAACTGATGACCAGCCCTTAAAGCAAGCTTTCTCTAACTTTGCCGAAGTGACAGAAGGTAAGCCATTGGTTCTGTCTCCTTTTCATTACAATGTCATTTGCAAAATAGAAAGTGTTTTCGTTTGGATTTGGTTCTAAATGGGGCTATGTGACTACATGTATATATATAAAGTTATTCAAGAATGTTTCAATTATTTTAGTCTTATACGATGGATTAGATAGTTAAGTCCCGAGGCAGAAAGCCTTTTAAAACACAGGGTGACTATGGTTAATATGTTTAAGGGTCATTTCAGTCTTGTGTATTTAACAAAATCTTGTCGTGTCTTTGCTTCTGCGGCAAAAGTCATGACAAACAAAGTGACTAGGAGGTCTAGAGGTTATGGATTTGTTAACTTCATCAGTGAGGATTCTGCCAAGTCTGCTATTTCAGCTATGGATGGACAGGTTAGAATACTAAAGAATTAGGAGTTGAATGGGTTTAACATCCGTGTGAACGCTGCAAAAGAATGGCCAAGTTTGCCATTGTCTTTGGATGCGGGTATAGAAGATGAGAAGAAAGGCAATAAGATGGTGAGCCGATCTGTATGGAAAGATCCATTCGTTGATGCGTTCTTGATGAAGAAGAAAAACGCGGCACTGAACAGGAAAATATGGTCACGGAGATCGACAATTATACCAGAGTATGTTGATTCGTCTGTGAGAATCTACAATGGCAAAACTCATGTTCGTTGTAAGATCACAGAGGGGAAAGTTGGGCATAAATTTGGAGAGTTTGCGTTTACAAGAAAAGTGACGAAGCATCCTAGAGGAAAGTAAGTGCAAGTGTAATGCAGTTGAGTTTTTGAGGATGAATGTGTCAGCTTGAGAGAGACTTGGAGAAAAATCAGAAATGAATGAATCAATAAGAATTCCGAACAGGTAAAACTCATTTGAGCTTAGAAAGTCTTTTTATCGACTCTGAAGTGTTTATCGAGTCCTGAATCCTGAGGATGATTTAGATAGCTCATTTCCTGAAAAAATTAGGAAACTTTTGTAAGCCATTTTGATCATAAAAAAATGGTTTTTTTTGTTTTGTTTTGTTTTGTTCTGTTCATGATTCTGGTGATACGAAACATGTGAAATTGGATGCAGTTTAAGCCATAAATAGCAATTGATGACCACAACACCCTGAGGTATTGATTTTTGGAGATGTTGAAGATCAAGTTTAAATCTATCACTTTGCTAATGCCAAGTGATAGGAAATTATCCATTTACCTACAGGAAGATTAGTTATTTATTTTACCAAAAACAAAAAGATTATAGTTATTTAACAATGATTTCAATTGGTGAGTTTTTGCCCTCTTTCTTTACCTATTTTAAATCAAATCCTATTTTACCAATTTTTTTAATTTTATTTTTAATAACAAATATGACCTATTTTAAATCCAATGGAGATGATTTAAATTTTTACAATCAATGATTTTTTTTAGTGTTAATTATTTTCCAGTGAAATTATAATTGAGTATTTTAGCAATTTGTTTTCTCTATTTTTCAGCCATTTCAAAAACAAATATATCCTATTCACATAAAACCATTTAGCCGAATTTTGTAAACAAAAACAAATATAACAGCTTTTGTAATTATATTTAATATTATATATATAATTTTCAATATAAATTAAATTAAATAATATTAAAATATAATATAATATATTATTATTATTAATACATATTTTTCTACATAATAAATTAATAATACATATTTAACATCATATAATAATGCAATTTTTTGAACATTGGAAATAGCAAATCAAGTCTTCTTCTCTCTCTACACTCTACCATGGAGCTCTCTTCTGCGCCGGCCATCTTCAGCCACTCCTCCTCCGCTCTCCGCTTGCTTCTTCGTCGGATATCAATCGCCTGTTCTCTTTCTCCTCCTCGATTCCTACGGATGGCGTCTCAATCTCAGCATCACGAATCTGTCTCCTGCGCTTCGGTTCCCGGAGATAACGGTTTCCCGGCGATTTCCTCTTCTCCGATCGAATCAGGTTAGCTCTTTGATCATATATAGCTGAGAGGAATCTCATTTCACTATATGTTTCCTGATTTCTCAGGTTCGTTTTTTTTTGGGTTGATTTGATCAGCTCGAATAGGTGAAGTGAAGAGAGAAACAAAAGAAAAAAATGTGTCTGTGAAGATAAACTTGGATGGTAATGGAGTTTCAGATAGCTCCACTGGGATCCCTTTCCTCGACCATATGTTAGATGTAACTATTTGCTTTTAACCCTTTTCTCTTATCAATTCAATTCTTGGACTCGAATAATACAATCGATTGTAATGGAAGCTTGTTCGATTTTGAGTGTTACTTATAGCTGCTGCTGAAACACTTATGGATTCTGTCCATTTTCTATGTTTGTCTGCAATTTTTGATAAGCAACTTGCTTCACATGGCTTGTTCGATGTTCACGTAAGAGCTACCGGTGACATTCACATCGACGATCATCATACAAATGAAGACGTTGCTCTTGCCATTGGAACAGTAAGTCAAACCGCTTCCTCTCTCGAGTAGCATTCTTTGGAAGTGGTACCTTTAATTGCTGTTTTGTATCTGTCAGGCTTTGTTAAAGGCACTCGGGGAGCGGAAAGGGATTAACCGTTTCGGAGATTTCACAGCTCCTCTTGATGAAGCACTTATACATGTTTCCTTGGTATAATACAATCTGTGAACTTGCTCTTGCATCGATCTAGTTTTGTTATTCAGTAATTTTTAGTTCTCGGAAGTATTTTTTCGGTTGATGATGGATTAAAAATCTGGCAGGATCTATCTGGTCGACCATATCTTGGCTACAACTTAGAGATTCCAACTCAGAGAGTAGGAACATACGACACTCAGGTCCATCAAGTTTCAGGTTTTTCTATCTTTTTTTCTTGGTTTGTGTCAAATCAGTAAACGAATCTTCTTCCATTTAGTTGGTGGAACACTTCTTCCAATCATTGGTGAATACTTCTGGTATGACACTTCACATCCGACAGGTATCACGATTCCAATCTTTGATAAGGCTGAGAAGAAAAAATTGATGTTTCTTAAGTTTTTTTTTTTATAATATGCCGGCAAACCTGTTCTTGACGATAATTTCTTCAAACAAACCTTTTCTTGACAATAATTACCTCTTAATTCGATTTTGTTTTGATAGCTTGCTGGTAAAAACTCTCATCATATAATAGAGGCGACCTTTAAGGCCTTTGCAAGGGCTCTCCGACAAGCAACAGAGTCTGATCCACGTCGCGGTGGAACAATACCAAGGTTTTAACTTTGACTCATAGATGCAAAAAAAACTTATTCAAGATCTTACCTCAGACAAAAGGCACACGCACACGCCAATATTTTATTACTATTAACAGAATCAGGAAATCTCTCTTCATTCAAATTTGCATATAATTGAGAAAACAAGTCTGACGTTTTTAGGTTTACGGCATATTTGCAGTTCAAAAGGAGTCTTGTCACGGTCGTAAGAGGTGCTGAAAAGATGATTCAGCCTGTTCTTTGGAGTTGATGAGCAGACTGGATCAGTTGTCTTAAGAACAATGTCAAACCTGCTGGATCTTTGTTCATTTGCAAAAGATGGATGTATTTTTTTGGGAAGAATGGTTCGTCTTTATGTTATGTTGTTGGAAACTGATTTTGTTTTTCTATCTTTGCTTAATGCTCACTTCAAATACATGTTTTATTAGAAGTGCTACATGTAACTACCCGGCGATTTATTGAAGTAAAGACTCCGGATAAGGTAGAGGGTTTCCAAGACGAGAAAAAAATCGACAAATGATCCGGTTTTGGATTGCTTTGTGTATAAGAATTAGGGCCGGGCAAAATATCCGTTATATCCGCTTCGATCCGGTATTCGTCTTGATTTGATTCGAAAAATCCGGATATCCGTAAATGTTTGGAGCAAAGCAAATAGCAAAATGTAATATCCGTAAAAAACGGAACAAATAGCAAATATCATTTTTTTTAAAAATCGGATATCCGCTCCGTTCCGTAAATTTATAATTATATATTTATATGTAATTATATACATATGATATTATGAATTTTTTGTAAAATAACCGAATAGATGTGTAGTGTTAGTAACTTCGGGTATTGGTTTGGTTAGGTTAATACCGATACCCGGAGTATAACCTACCTAACCAAACATTTTTTTACATATAATAATATTAATATTTAATACCTAAACTAAACCATCCATTTGGCTTTGTGACTTTGTCTTTTTCAGCTTCACGGTAAGTCTCTCCTCTTCTCCTTCTTCCACCTTTTTTTTTTTTGGGTATACCCTTCCTCCGCTTCTCCTTCCTTCCCTTCTTCTTCTTTCTCTTCTTCTTCTCCCCTTCGTCTCCTTCTTTCTCTTCTTCTTCTCCCCTTCGTCTCCTTCACATCTAACTCTCTTCTTATTTTTTCCAAATCCAGCCTTTGCTTGGGTCGGTGGCTCTTTTCGTTTATGGCGGCGAGGCTGTCATGTTGTTGGTCCGAAGAGGCGACAGTTTGTGGAAGCGAGGTTTCTTCTCGGCGGCAGAGTTGTCGGATGTCTCTGGTGTCGGTCCGATTTGGGTTTCCCACCATCGTGAAGGTTTCTTCTGGATGTTTGATGAGACTAATCATAATCGTAACTTCCTCTCCGATGTCCTTCGCCGCCGGCCTCTAGCAGCACCACCGGAGAGAAGAAAGTTGTTACTTCGATTACTCTTTGCAACCACCACCGTTATCATGGAGAGCAGCTACAACGAAAGGGAGGGCTCCTCGCGGCACCGACAACGAACGCCAGCAACCGGAGAAGCCCAAGCGGAGGAAACGAGGAAGTCTTTGAGAGAGAAAAAATGTGGAGCACGTGAGATCTACTCTCTTCCTTCGTTGAAACAATTTTTTTTCTTTTTTTTTTGTTGAAACAATTTTTCTTTTTATCTATTTTTCTAAAATTTATGTTTTTAGTTTTTTTTTTTAATAATATTTTTAACGGATCGGATAGGATATTCGCCGATATATATTGAAATTCTGGATATCCGCATTTACGGATATCCAAAAAAAATTGGTTCGAACCGAATCGAAAACTCAAATATCCAGACGAAGCGGATCGCAAATACTAAAAAAATCCGCTCTGTGCCCACCCCTAATAAGAATGACGAGAATGACTTAAGTATAGTTAGCTCAATTAAAAAAATACGAAAGACAAAACCTAGAGATTATAGAATCAAGTGACATTTGTGACGAATACACCTATTTTGTATTTAAAGTATTTTAGGTATATTTTTGATATTATGGGTATATCGAATATATTTATTTTGTTTTTTTCTAGATTTTTTCGGGTATTTTGGATACTTTTGATTTGAAACTATATTGATTTCATTGAAATAAATATTCATATTTTGTGTTTTGTCTCGGATTTCGGGTTCTTCGGGTTAATTCGGGTATTGTGGATACTTTGGATACTTTCAGATCTGGATCCGAACCATATCCAAAAGAATTTCGGATCTTAAAGAAAATACTCTAACCGATCTGAACCCGATCCAAAATTTTAAAATATCCGATCGGTACCTAAATCCCTAAACCCGAAACCCGAAATACCCAACCCAAACCCGATCCGAGGATCCGAATGCCCACCCCTATGTACCGGTTTCGGTCCATAACTTTCTAGTTATCAAAAAACAAAAAAATAACGAGTAATTGAACAAAGATAGAAACAAAATCATCACCATTTAACCAAAAATAATGGGTACCGCACAAAGTAAGTTGAATTTCTCCAAAAATGCGCAAAAACACTTATGTATTATAAGATTCTTTCCATTTTACACATTTAATTTGATTTGTACTCTCGTACTAAGGTCAGAACTAGCCCATGACTTATTATCTTCACATGTGATAAGTGAAAACGACTAGTCCCTGCCCAATGGGAAAGCAAAGGTATGGGACACTCTAACAACTAGGCAGTGCTAAATCCGTCAAAACAAGTACGTACATTGCGCCAACCTAGCACCTCAGGGAAACTTTGTCTACCAGATGGAGAACACGACACAGAAAGTTGGTGAAAAGCACTGAGTATCATGTATGAGATTTGACAGATAGGCCCGATACCCGAGCCGACCGACATAATATGCGACTCGATATCCTAGTGATAAACTCAAAATGTAATACCCTAAAATACTAACAGCTTTGTCGTTGTACTATGTAGGGGTCGAACCACAAAGACTCAAAAATCACACAATAGACTATATAAATTCGAATTACGCTAAGTGAAATCAATAAAATAAGAATAAAAACAAAGCAAGCAGAACTAGTGTAAATTCGATGGAGATAAATGCTAAGCTTAAGGAATTTCGCAGAGATTCAAGTAAAGCATATGGATAGAACGTAGAGATTCTAATTAAGCACGGTTCTAGAACTCAGAACACTACACCAAATCAACCAACTTTCGCTGCACTGATTACTATGTTTAAGAAGTTAAGAAACCAAATTTATTTGCGAAACCTAGACAACTAAACATGCAATAAGTTCAAGTCTGATTTGTTCACAATTCTCCCTAGCCAGATTTCTTTGCACTAAACAGAGTTACTCATCTAAGTCTTTCAAGTTAATTAACCAACTTTCGCTGAGAGAACTAACCTATGATCTTAATTCTAGGTAGCTAATCTAGAACAAACTTTAAGAACTACTTAGATGAATAACTCAATAAGATGAATCTCTAGATAGTTTAACCAATTTAACAATTCATGAAGAGCTCTTTGAGAAACCCTAAACTTAACTAGCAAACTACTCATACATGATCAATGGAACAGAAATCATGGATGAATAGAATTGCATAATAAGAAACAAAGGGGTTCAGAATTTTCTTCCCAAAAACCCTAAAAAAAACCTTCTTAAAGTATCAAAAGTAGAATAAATATTTTTCAAAAAGTGAATGAAAACCCTAATTATATGCTAAAACACGTTTTGGGGATTCTTGTAAATAATAAAGACTTCTGGACCAAAGTGCAAATTCTTTAGACTTGTAAGAAGTCATGTTTCCTTCTTCATGACGTCGGTGTCGACCGACACCAGGTTATATCGCTCGACACAAGGCTTCTGTGTCGTCTGTATCGACCGACACCAGGTTGTATCGCTCAAAACAAGGACCATAATGCTCCAGAATGCTTCAATATCTACAATTAAGCTCCGAACGTACCTAAACCTGAAAAGACTAAAAAAAACTCCAATAATACTAGAAAAACTCTATAAATAAGACCTATATCATGGTTAAAAATGGGTAAAAACCATGATATATCAACTCCCCCAGACTTAGCCTTTGCTTGCCCTCACGAAAGCAGAAAGCTAAACAAGAGAAAAAGGTTTGAAAATCGCGGAGACTCATCTGTTTTTGAAACACTGCAATGACTCTTTTTCTTAGTGCTCCACATATTACTTAACCAGTTCCAAATCTAACCACCATGTACTTCTCCGTAGACATTCGTAGCTCCCCAGAATCCACACATAATTTCGCAGCATTATCCATCAAAGCCTTCATCGCCAGTTTCATCGCTGTGATCAATGCCTAGAACCTTCTAAACTCTTTCCCATACAATATCATGACAAAAGAACCACCCAATATTCACACTTTTCGGTATTGTTTCCCCTCCCCCAGACTTATTTCACATCAAGTTCTTTTTTTTTTTTAGATTTTCATATACATATTAAGGTTTGAGACGCGAGTATTGATGGTGTTCGCCACCGAATCCCCGGTTCTTCCCCTCTCTATGTATCAAAGGTGTAGGCGAATAATGGTATCACAGAAAATTTTCCTAATCTCGCTTCCATCCTTTGTGTGATCATTCCTTTCCAAGTAGAGTAATGAGATCGTTGGAAATTTTCCTAGCCCTCTACTCAGAAGAAAATCATTTCATCTTTTCATGCCTTTTTTAACTTATAACAAGGGAGGGGAATACCATTACTTTCTACACATGGGCTCCTTTGTCAGATATGAATGAGGAATCAAGCTCTGTGAACATCAATCACATCGATGAAGTGCAAAGAATTAGCTCAGGCTTGAATGAACTCTGCTGGAAACATGGGTGTCTTCTAGTTAACTGGTCAACTTTTGGATTTTTCATTAGTCCGATCTAGAACTGATTTTGTAACAATGGTCACTTAGAAGCAAGGTCAGAACAATAGATTCAAGAACTAGATCATAATCTCCAACAAGTTTTGACTCAATAAAACGATTTTTGACTCAAAAACGACTAACTCTAAGAAAAACAAACACACTGTCAGCAACCACCTCCCCCAGACTTAAACAACACTATCCCCAGTGTTATCTAGTCTAGAGTCGGTAAAAGAAATCATAAGAGCTGAGTGGAGGCGTGAAAATCAAAGAAGTTACCGGATTGGGGCAGGAGTGTCGACCGACACACAACACTAGTATCGAGCGATACCAAGCTTAGGTCGACACATAAACTTACTTGGGTAAGTGATATCGACCGATACTAGGTGGGTGTCGCTCGATACAAGGAACATTGGTCGATGAAATTTTGCATCGTTCGATCTGTTTGTCTATGTCCCGTAATAAATACCCAGCTCCTTTGTAACTGATTTACGCAAAACACAAGACACAAAACCAAAAACCAAAAGATATAAAAGAACTTATGTACAGACTCAACAGTGGGTTGCCTCCCACAAAGCGCTTGTTTTCAGTCATTAGCTTGACTTTGGCTCATGTATTAGTCAGGATAAGAATGACAACTTGCTCCAAAACAAGCTCC
This sequence comes from Eutrema japonicum, assembly GCA_030161315.1. Classification (NCBI taxonomy): domain Eukaryota; kingdom Viridiplantae; phylum Streptophyta; class Magnoliopsida; order Brassicales; family Brassicaceae; genus Eutrema; species Eutrema japonicum. The sequence continues at coordinate 19,961,398 of BSQW01000011.1, forward strand.
ACAACATCCTTTCCTTTCTCTTTCAACTCTGAAGTGAGAATAGCTCTAACCTTAGAGAATGGTTTCGAAGTTCCCTTGCACTATCGAATCTCCATCACACTTCTGAGGGGTTAAAGTCATATATGCATCACCCTTGACTCTTTTGCTTTTCACCTTCTTCTTTGCCTTAGCCGTTTTTATGTCTCCCTTCGTGATGATAGAAGGACCATCTAAAACGTCTATGAAGTTTGGCTCATCATAAGGCTCTTTCAAAAGATCAACCATCAACATTTCTCCTGTAACAACGGTGATGCAAGAGACATGTTTGGGAGCTCTTCTAGAAGGAATGGCTTTGTAGGAGAACTCTTTGTCAATGTATGAGAATGAGATTCTCTTACTGGGCGTGTCTACAACTGCACCAATTGTAGCCATGAATGGTCTTCCAAGAATCAAAGGTATATTAGAACTTTCGCTCATCTCCACAATCTAAAAATCAGTAGGAACCAGACAATCTCCTACTTTAACAAGCAAATCAGGGATGGTACCATATGGAATTGAGGTTGAAGAGTTCGCGAATGCGAGAGTTATCTTAGCAGATCTAATATCACCAATTCTCAACCTCTCTGCAATTGTCTTTGACATGATATTGACGCTAGACCCTGAATCAACGAGAGACTCTTTGAATTCAACTCCAGAGATAGAGCATGGAACCGATAATTTTCTTGGGTCTTCTCTCTTAGTCAACTGCTTCATTGGTGGTGGTATGCTTCTTGCCTTGATGAAGAGTGCCTTGATCTCTTCTAGAGTTTCTCTGCAATCTTGGAAGTAACCGAGCAAAGGGCAGTTTTCCAACGCTTCTTCAAAAGACATCGTATGGGGAATCCTTCTTACCATCTTCTCAAAAGCGAGTAACTTCTCTGCAGTAGTGGGATCTCTGAGATGTCTAGGTGGATTAGGATATGGCACCTTAGGCTTGTAAACATTCTCCTTAACAATCTTCGGTTTTTTCACAATTTCTAGCTCAGCCTGCGAGGGGTATCGACCGACATCAGATTGGTGTTGATCGACACAAGGCTTCTGTGTCGTCTCTTCAGGTTGGTGTCGATCGACACAAGTTGTGGTGTCGCTCGACACAGCCGTATCAGGCTCAAAATTACATTCAACCTCTTCTAACTCCACAAATTTTTCTGCATTCAAACCCTTTTCTACCACTGCAGTGACCTCTTTAGCATTTCTTAAGGTGATTGCATTGACGTATTCATTCTGTGAATGAACCATCTTTCCCTTGACAGCTGATGCAGCCTGAGCTATTTGAGTTTCCAACATCTTCTAATGAGTGTTGAGAGACTCAATTCTCCCATTCAGATCTGTATACATGGCATCCATCTTCCCATTAAAGTCTACTGTCATCTTCTGCTGTCCCTCAAGAATATGTTCTCTGCTGTCCCTCAAGAATATGTTCCAGCATAGATTGAACTTTGCTTTCAGGAGTTTTGGGTGGTGGAGATTGGTAGGACGAATTCCCATAGGTTCTAAAACCAGCTGAGTTGACTTCAGATTTGTACCCTCCTTGTTGAGCATTGTTGGTGAAGTTTCGGTTGTTGTTTTGCTGGTATTGATATCTTTGACCTTGAAATCTAGCTCCACCAATGTAGTTAACGTCTTCCACTTCATCTTTTTCGAAATTCTTGACATCAGCAGCAAAGAGGACATCCTTCTTTATCTGTCCCATCAACAGATTGTGCATCGAATCCAGCTTAGCCTTCACCTCTGCGATTTGACTGCCATCCAAGTTACCAGCTTGCTTCTTGCGCTCCATGTCTGCATTCTTGGTACTATTGCTATAAGCCAAGTTTTCAATAAGCACATAAGCATATTCAGGATATCTGGTGTTGAAATTCCCATTACTCGCAGCATCCAAAGCCATCTGGTACCTCCAATCAATCCCTCTGAAGAAAATACCCAACAACTGAACCTTACTGAAACCGTGATGTGGACAATCCCTCTGATATGATCTGAATCTGATCCAAACAGCCTTAAACGCCTCAGTCGCTACTTGAGAAATTTGGGAGATCTTATTCATAAGCTCCTCAGATCTTGCATCATCATAGAAATTGTTCAAGAATGCATTCTTAGTCTACTCCCAGGTAGTCAGTGATCCAGGCGGCAACTGTTTAAGTCGATAAGCTGCATCTCCACCAAGAGAGTATGGGAAAAGCTTGCAGAAGAGGAAATCATTGGACACTCCATTGTATTTGATGCTAGTAACCAAGTCCTCAAACCTCTCAATGTGATCCATCGGGTGTTCATGAGAAAGACCATGAAAAGTATGCTGACCCACAAGGGTGTAGTATGCAGGTTTCAGCTCAAAGTCATTCCTCTGAAAAGCAGGAGGGCGAATCGCTGATCGATTGTCATAGAACTGATCAGGTTTGTTGTACTCACCAATTGTCCTACCACGATCAACCACATCGTTCCCAACATTCCCCTCGTTGTCGCGCGCAGCTGGCGCGACAATCTCATCAACAACAACTGGAGGGACAATGACGTTTCCATCTCCATCAAGTCGTTGCCCTCTCTCATTGCACAAATGACCCTCTTGGTCTCTCAAAGCTCCAACATCATCACGAGTCAATACCACTGGATTATTCATCTCTGCTGGCTTCTTTATTTTCCTGTTTGCGCGTTCCAAATTTGCTAGCTCCTTGTTGGAAAGATTAACTAGCTGAGTGCTCTTGTTCCTCCTGGTTTCGCGAGTGGGCATACATCTGAAACACAAAAGACAAGGCACGTAAGTAACAAAAATAAGAAAAAGAGTAAAATAAAACGATGAGTATCGACCGACACTGGGTGGTGTCGCTCGACACTATCGAACTTAGTCGAAATTCTAGAATAAAATCTAATGGCGAATTAAAAGTCTCCGGCAACGGCGCCAAATTTTAATCAAAATGTAATACCCTAAAGTACTAACAGCTTTGCCGTTATACTATGTAGGGGTCGAACCACAGAGACTCAAGAATCACACAATAGATTATATAGATTCGAATTACGCTAAGTGAAATCAATGAAAATAAGAATAAAAACAAAGCAAGCAGAACTAGTGTAAATTCGATGGAGATAAGTGCTAAGCTTAAGGAATTTTGCAGAGATTCAAGTAAAACATATGGATAGAACATAGAGATTCTAATTAAGCATGGTTCTAGAACTCAGAACACTACACCAAATCAACCAACTTTCGCTGCACTGATTACTATGTTTAAGAAGTTAAGAAACCAAATTTCTTTGCGAAACCTAGACAACTAAACATGCAATAAGCTCAAGTCTGATTTGTTCACAATTCTCCCTAGCCAAATTGCTCAAGTATGATTTGTTCACAATTTTCCCTAGCCAAATTTCTTTGCACTAAACATAATTGCTCATCTAAGTCTTTCAAGTTAATTAACCAACTTTCGCTGACAGAACTAACATATGATCTTAATTCTAGGTAGCTAATCTAGAAGAAGCTTTAAGAACTACTTAGATGAAGAATTCAATAAGATGAATCTCTAGATAGTTTAACCAATTTAACAATTCATGAAGAGCTATTTGAGAAACCCTAAACTTAACTAGCAAACTACTCAGACATAATCATTGGAACAAAAATCATAGATGAATAGAATTGCATAAAAGAAATCAATAAGAAACAAAGGGGTTCATAAAAACAAAGCAAGCAGAACTAGTGTAAATTCGATGGAGATAAGTGCTAAGCTTAAGGAATTTTGCAGAGATTCAAGTAAAACATATGGATAGAACATAGAGATTCTAATTAAGCACGGTTCTAGAACTCAGAACACTACACCAAATCAACCAACTTTCGCTGCACTGATTACTATGTTTAAGAAGTTAAGAAACCAAATTTCTTTGCGAAACCTAGACAACTAAACATGCAATAAGCTCAAGTCTGATTTGTTCACAATTCTCCCTAGCCAAATTGCTCAAGTCTGATTTGTTCACGATTTTCCCTAGCCAAATTTCTTTGCACTAAACATAATTGCTCATCTAAGTCTTTCAAGTTAATTAACCAACTTTCGCTGAGAGAACTAACCTATGATCTTAATTCTAGGTAGCTAATCTAGAAGAAACTTTAAGAACTACTTAGATGAAGAATTCAATAAGATGAATCTCTAGATAGTTTAACCAATTTAACAATTCATGAAGAGCTCTTTGAGAAACCCTAAACTTAACTAGCAAACTACTCAGACATAATCAATGGAACAAAAATCATAGATGAATAGAATTGCATAAAAGAAATCAATAAGAAACAAAGGGGTTCATAATTGTCTCCCCAAAAACCCTAAAAAAAGCCCTCTCAAAGTATCAAAAGTAGAATAAACCTTTTTCAAAAAGTGAATGAAAACCCTAATTATATGCTAAAACACGTTTTGGGGCTTCGTGTAAATAATAAAGACTTCTGGACCAAAGTGCAAATTCTTCAGACTTGTAAAAAGTCATGTTTCCTTCTTCATGACGTCGGTGTCGACCGACACGAGGTTGTATCGCTCGACACAAGGTTTCTGTGTCGTCTGTATCGACCGACATCAAGTTGTATCGCTCGAAACAAGGACCATAATTAATGCTCCAGAATGCTTCAATATCTCCAATTAAGCTCCAAACGTATCTAAACCTGAAAAGACTAAAAAACTCCAAAAATACTAGAAATACTCTATAAATAAAACCTATATCATGGTTAAAAACGGATAAAAACCATGATATATCACCTAGTCTGGGCAATGTATTACTATAAATACACATTTCTTTCTGCAAAGAAGGGTATACAACTTTTCTCTCTTAATTTCATAATCTTCGTGACCTTTAACTTCTTTCCCTTCTCTCTCTCTCTCTCTCTCTCTCTCTCTCTCTCTCTCTCTCTCTCTCTCTCTCTCTCTAACACTTAGCCTTTTTTGACCTTCGAGACCTAGTCTCACACACTTTTCGGCAATTTTCTGGCAATCTCTTCCTTCAACCCATAACTTTTACTCTCTTTTTCTCAAAAGTGCTTTCTAAATCAACTGATACTCCGCAGACTCATCATTTGTTTCGAGCCCAAAGTCACTTGCCCTTTCCTCCTTGTCTTCCAACCCTTTATGGTTTTCGACGCCTCAAATTGTGGTCCTTTCTTGTTTACTTACTGACTTGAGTGTCATAGTGTTCTCGGAAGACACCATTCCATCATGTTTTTTGGACTTCGACATGTTTGTCAATTTTGTAGGAGACTTATCCCTTACAAAAGGGGGGGAGGGGGGTTATTGCTTCATGAATTTTAATAGATTTGGAAATATTTGTTGGATTTATAAATCCTTGTAAAATTTACTGATTTTCAAATCTAACATGTGGCTTTTAATTAGTATTTATAAATCCGTAGGTTTTCTCTCGGATTTGACTGTTTGTATTTTTAACATGGAAATCCTTCCAAATCCACTAAAATCCATTGTGAATCAAATGCACAAGTAAATCCGTAAGATTGAATAACACATGAGTGAAATCCGTAATATTTATAAATCCTTGTAAAGTTTACTGATTTTCAAATCTAACATGAGGCTTTTAATTAGTACTAGATTCTAAACTTGTGCGTCCGCACAGGATATTTTTATTTTTTTATTTATCAAATTTTATAATATAATTTGTGTTTATTTTTGTGTTTAGATATAATTTTTTGTATATTTATTTTTTGTCTTATGAGACACATAATTATTTTGGTGTTTAGATATAATTTATTTTTTCTAATCCGCCCTAAAACGGGAGTTCAATATGAAAACTAATGGGAGTACCATTATGTTGACATAATCTTTTTCTAATCCTCCCTAAAATGGGGGTAAGTTATAATTTTTGTTTTCTGATGTTTAGCTCTGTTTTGGACAAAATATATTTTGTGGATGTAAAAGATTGAGATGTGTTAACAGTTTTATTTTTGGTATAGAATATATTATATAGTTTGCTAAAAATTTAATCCATAATGAGGGAGGGCAACAAATTTTTATTTTTATTTGTTTTTGTTATTTTGTTTTTTCTTTATGAACGATTTGTTTGTTTTTGTTTTTATGTTTTGTATGGAAAAATATGTTTGTGTTATGACATGTATGATTCAAAATTAGTAATTTTAGCTACCTAAATTTTTTTGACCCGCTTTGTTATATATATTTCGAGTTCTATATTCTATTTAAAATATGTTAATTTAATACCTCAATAATCCATTTTGACTCTTAACCCACTGCTTTGTTATTAATTTGCGAATAAAGCATAATCATAAATATTTTACATAATCAACATAAATATCATATTATTTACATCTACAAATCGTCATAAATATTATACCAATTAATATCAAGTGTAAGCTCTATCACCGAATATCAAATGTATTTTCCATCTCTCTTTCAGGTTGCCGTCTATGAAATCTGGAAACAATGAAAAAATTGATGTTCTCCCTCCCAAATGTACTTGTAATGAGAAAACCCTCTCAATCTTTAACCTACTATAAATAACTGATTGTAGTATTCAAGTATAAAAAATGGGTTCAACTCTTTCACACAAACAAATAGGTAATGACACCTCTTTCACACACTCGGGGAAGAAGACGGAGACGGATCAAATCCCACTTTTGAAGAAATGTGATCGTTTATGTTTCCATTATTCTCACTGCATGAGAAAAACATCATACAAAATTATTAGAATATGTCCATTAGGGATTCAGGGTTAACAATAATTTTGAAAACATGTCTATGGACACGAATCTTACTTCTGTTTAACCACATCAAATATCAGCACATATAAGGGATATATTAGATTAATCAAGACCAATGCACATTTGAAAAAGTAAACTAAACACAAACCTTAATAGAAATCGATCGTTGACCTTATCCACTATCTGAGAACACATACGATATTTCCATCGCCAGCTTTGTTATGAAGTTCTTCAATTTTAATAGCAGTTCCACCCCATGCATGCCAAATGATCACTTGATTACTATAATTAATATCAAGATCAAAAAACCATTGAAAATAGATAAGAAAAATTAAATTAATATATCGTGTTATTTGTTCCTAGATCAAGCAATTTTGAGATATCAAAAAATTACTATTACAGTAAAATATAGAGAACAATATCCTTTCATGTTGGGCCCAAATTCCACACCTAAAGTCCAACGTGATTAAATAAGGCCTGGAATCAAGCCCAGCTTACTGAAAGGCCTCGTAGAGTAAGCTCGCGAGCTGGGAAAGAGTGGAGTACGCAGGAAGGGGGAGATCGTTGGAAAAAGGAACTCGCAGCAAGCCGGTCAAAGACATTAAATGTGTTCCCCCCAGGATCAAGCTGAGCATTTAATTGAAGATCACAAATTCATTTCGATGTTTTGAATGAGATTGAGACGTTTGCATTTTTTAACTGATATAAGTTCGAAGGTGAACTAAATGGTAGAGGACATCGGATTCTAGGCAATAATATACAACATCTTTCTAATTTTTTTCTCAATTATTCTAAGTTCATACAACCTGAAAAAAGCTAAGAATCGAGGTTGTGAGATTCTGCTCTCACAATTTGGCGCCGTCTGTGGGGAAGAGCAAAACAACTTCCTCTTTGTAACCTACGAAACTAACCGTTCCAAAGAAGACAATGGCGGACACAACAAGTGCGGCAGTTACTACATCATCCGGAGTCATAAACACCTCCATTCCTCAAACCCAACCCGCCGACATCGCTCCAACAGACCTGGACGGAACAACAAACGTTCCCATTACCACCTCGGGAGCAAACGTCTCGACTGGGATCGACGATATTACCGACCCCTCGGGACCTGCAGCCTTGAACCAATCGGCTCTGGATCAAATAGCTGAGATCCGGAACCTGATATCATGCCTCATATAGCAGAATCGCTCAATGGCAGCACGCCAGGATGACCTCGAAAGAGCGAATCGGGCAGGCACCTCTGGGTGGCTCGCCCTCCCACCTGGGACACAACCCCTCTTTCCCCCTGGGCAGGGAGGATTGCCATTCCCACCTCCACCAGCGACAAGACTAAACTTTTCCGATATTAATGCTTCAACCAGCAGGATGGTCGGCTCAGCCACCACCTCACGGTTCAACTCGATGATATCGGACCCCATATTCATCCCTTCCACGGTCCAGGTCGCGGGAGGAGAAGTTACGCCAATTGCGACCTTACTAGAAGTAGACCTGACCTCGAATCTACTAATCGGTCAGACCCGCTATGGGAACGTAAACGAGGTCGAACCTTGGGATAATCCCGATAGCAGCAACCATCCCCAACCTGCCGGAGAATCCATGCTCCGCTTCCCGAGCAATAACGACAATATCGCTGATCTGCATAATCCAACGGCCCTGAAAGCCCTCCAAAACGGATTGCTAGAAACCTCAAAATTCTTTGAGGAGCTTATAGTTCGGGAGCCCGTATCACTAGATGATGCATTACATCGCGCTTCGCACTGGATTATCCTCGAAGAAGCAAGTGCAGCTCAACCAAAGCAGCATGCACCCGCAACCTCGACTAAGCAAGCGCAGACAACCAACTCCCAAGGATCTAAAAAATCTAGGAAAAAGGAGTCCCAAGATCAGAAACAAAGCCAGGGGATACACTCATACTCAGTGGGAAGCCCACCTCGTAATAGATTCAAGTCTTACGATCCCAGCAAGTGGTGTGATTTCCACAAGATTAAGGGCCACTCGACAGAAGAGTGCCATGAGGTGAAGAAATAGCTCGCTGCCAAATTCGCAGCAGGAGAGCTGGGCAAAATCGAGCTGGAAAAACCTCCTTCGAGGAAGAACTATTACCCAGCTCGAGACGATGAAAGGCGGGATCGCCCGTCCGAGGATGATCGTAAGCGAGAACGTTCATCCGAGGACACGACGAGGCGAGATCCCCCCAAAGACAGGGAAACAGATCTGCCTCCTCCCAGCACGAAGAAAAGAATTAACTTTATTCATGGCGGATCCCAGCTATTTCGCAACTCTGTAAACTCAATTAAGAAACATCAACGAAGGGTAAACACCGACACACGTGACATGACCCCATTCAAGGGACCCGACATGCAAATTTTGTTCTGGGAAAGCGAGGCCGTTGAGCTAGATTCTCCACATGACGATGCTCTCCTCATCATGCTAGAGGTAGGTGAATATGAGCTCACTAAGATGCTCGTAGACACAGGGAGCTCTGTAGAACTCATCCTCCTAAGCGGCCTTAGGGAAATGGATATACCATATCACGAAATCGAAGAAAATAAGATGGTGTTAACCGGCTTTTCTGGGGAAACCACGCTATCTCTCGGAACGATAAAGCTCCCTGTAATAGCAGCCAGAGTAAGAAGGATGGTCGAATTCACGGTGATAGACAGGCCAGCTCCATTCAATGCCATCCTGGGTAGAACCTGGATACATTCAATGAGGGATGTGTCCTCAACATACCATCAATGCATAAAATTTCCAGTCCATCATGGGATCGCAACAATTAAGGGGAGTTAAAAGGAATCCAGAATATGCTACATGGCAGATTTCCAGATCGCAAAGGAAAGTGCTATATACAACCTACAACGAAAAGATGAGCTCACATACCGCCTAGCCAAAAAGAAAAGTGGCCCAGGTTTCATCGGACCTCGCAAAGACTTTATCGAGAAAATCGTGGTCAACGAGTCCCATCCTAACCAGAAAGTAGGAATTGGGTCCGACCTCTGCAAATCCCAAAAGGAACAATTAATAACATTTCTCAAAGAAAATTCTGGCTCATTCGCATGGACAACAGCTGACATGCCCGAAATCGATCTGAACATCATTTAACATGAGCTCAATGTGGATCCAAACCACAAACCAGTGCGCCAAAAGCGTCGGAAATTTGGACCTGACAAGACCGAGGCTGTTAACAGCGAGGTCACCTGGTTGCTAAACGTTGGATTGATCAAAGAAGTAAAATATCCTGACTGGCTAGCAAATCCGGTTGTAGTAAAAAAGAAAAATGGCACCTGGCGAGTATGCATAGATTTTAAGGATCTAAACAAAGCATGTCCTAAGGATAGCTTCCCACTACCTCACATCGACCAGCTGGTGGAAGCTACCGCATGACACCAGCTCCTAAGCTTTATGGATGCATTCTCAGGATATAATCAAATACAAATGAACCTTGAGGACCAAGATAAAACATCCTTCATAACAAAACGAGGAACGTACTACTATAGGGTGATGCCGTTTGGCCTTAAAAACGAGGGAGCAACCTATCAAAGACTTATGAACAAGACGTTCGCCAGCCTCCTGGGGAAGACGATGGAAGTCTACATTGATGACATGCTGGTCAAATCTCTGAAAGAGGAAGATCACATAAGTCAGCTTGGGGAATGTTTCACCTTACTAAACAAGTACGGGATGAAACTTAATCCTTCAAAATACACCTTCGGGGTCGCCTCAGGTAAATTCCTAGGTTACATAGTAACTCAACGAGGAATAGAATGAAACCCCAAACAAATCAGTGCGTTCCTGGAAATGCAACCTCCGAGCTCGGTAAAAGAGGTGCAAAGGCTGACAGGCCGCATTACCGCGTTAAATCGGTTCATTTCCAGGTCGACCGATAAATGTCTCCCCTTTTACCAGTTACTAAAGGGAAACAAAAAATTCATATGGGATGACAAGTGCGGGGAGGCTTTTAAGCAACTAAAGGCGTACATCTCCGATCCCCCCATCTTGTCAAAACCGATTGAGGATGAGCCACTTTACCTATACGTAGCAATCTCCGAAGCAGCAGTGAGTGGCGTCCTCATAAGAGAAGAACGAGCTGAGCAAAAACGATCTACTACGTGAGAAAATCCCTAGTAGACGCCGAAACCAGATACTCACGAATGGAAAAACTGGCTTTGGCAGTGTTAATCTCAGCTCGCAAACTCAGGCCGTATTTTCAATCACACCCCATCGTAGTAATGACAACACAGCCATTACGCACAGTATTGCACAGCCCCAGCGAGTCTGGCAGGCTAGCCAAATGGGCCATCGAGCTGAGCGAGTTCGATATCGAATATCGACCTCGAACAAGCGCCAAAGCACATGTACTAGCTGATTTCATTATCGAGCTCACAGCTAATAGCCAGGTTACTGGAACGAGTATCGAGACCTGGCAGCTTTATGTCGATGGATCCTCCTCGAAACAAGGGGCAGGTGTGGGAATCCACCTTGTATCCCCGACTAACGAAGTCGTGGAACAATCTTTCATACTCGGATTCTCAGCATCGAACAATGAAGCCGAGTACGAGGCCTTAATAGCGGGTCTCCGACTCGCAGCTGGAATAGGAATACGCAAACTGAATGCGTTCAGCGACTCCCATCTCATTACAAGCCAGTTTCATGTAGAATACGAAACCAGAGATAGCAGGATGGAATCCTATCTAGCCATAGTCCATGAGCTAGTCAAACAATTCGAAGCCTTCAGTCTAACGTGAATACCGCCGGGTGAGAACACGATCGCAGACGCACTGGCAGCTCTGGCGTCAACCTCGAGTCCACTTGTAAAAAAGAGTAATTCCAATAGAAGGAATTGAAAAACCAAGCATCAAAATCGATAAAGATATCGAGGATTCAATGGAAATAGACAATGACGATATGGAGTTGGACATAATAATAGCCCCAGTAATGGGCGACCTCCCCCCCGAAGAAGGAGAAGTCACAGACCCGGGGCCAGACCTGCTCAACGCCAGGCACGTCATGCTCTGCGAAAAAATGATCGCGAGAGCTGACTGGCGAGTAGCGATTATACAATACATTGAGGGGGGAGAAGCTCCCCCCAGCAAGTGGGAAGCTCGCAAGCTCAAAACCATAGCTTCAAGATATTGTATAATCAACTCCCGCCTTTACAAGTGAAGTGTAAACGGTCCCTACCTAGTATGCGTCTACGGGCTCGAAGCTTTTACGATATTATCAGAAATACACGGAGGCTCGTGTGGCAGCCACTCAGGAGGAAGTGCATTAACTATCAGGATCAAAAGGCAAGGTTACTTTTGGCCCACCTCGGTCGCTGACTGCGAAGAACATGCTAAAGCATGCGACAAATGCCAACGGTATGCTCCCACGTTACATCAACCTACTGAAAACATATCTTCCGTTTCATCTCCATACCCCTTTATGAGGAGGTCAATGGATATAGTGGGGCCCATGATAACCTCAGAAAAAAGAAGGTGTCGCTTCTTACTCGTCCTCACCGACTACTTCACCAAATGGGTGGAGGCAGGAGTTTTCCAGAAAATTAAAGCAAACCACGTACATGAATTCGTATGTCAAAACATAGTCTGCCGCCACGGAGTCCCGTACGAGATTGTAACTGACAACGGTTCACAGTTCATCTCAAATCAATTCCTCAAATTCTGCGGAGATCACGGAATCAGATTAACAACCTCGACCCCACGTTACCCTCGAGGCAACGGGCAGGCCGAGGCAGAAAATAAGCTAATACTGAGCAATCTCAAAAAGCAACGATGGTCCGACGAGCTCCCTGGAGTCTTGTGGGCCTGCCAGACCTCATCTCGCAAAGCAACCTCAGAAACACCATTCTCCTTGGCCTATGGAATCGAGGATGTGGTTCCCGCTGAGGTTGCAGTCCCCAGCCTGAGGATAGACATATGTCCCGAAAACGAGGAGCTGAACAACGAGATGCTTCTCGACCAACTCGATGTTATCGAGGAACGCCGAGATCGAGCACTCGTTAACCTTCAAAATTACCAACACTAGGCAGCACGCTACTATAATTCAAAAGTCAAACAACGAAGATTTCGAGTTGGCGAGCTCGTCCTACGAAAAACCTACGAAAACACAAGGGAAAGAAACGCTGGAAAACTGGGCACCAACTGGGAAGGTCCATACCGGATCACCGAGGTAGTAAAGGATGGCGTATACAAGCTCGCCAGGATGCACGACAATACACCTGAAAGAAACTCATGGAATGCCATGAATTTAAAGAAGTACTATCATTAAAAAGACACTTGTAAAAATCGAACTACGAAAAGGCTTGATCCCTCCTCAGGGTACGTAGGCAACCTCACAAGGGTGCAACTATTAAAATAAAAAAATCTTCTTCCTTGAGCCTGTTAAAAATAGCCTGAGACCTTTCAGCTACCATCTACGAGCTAAAAGCTTTACTCTATAAATGAACAGCCTTACGAGCTAAAGCGTGCTACCATCTAGCACAACTCGACTTTGCGTCTAAATTTCAGAGTCACAACCTTTCTAGTCTCTAAATGTCAACAACCTCTACGTCTAAACTGTTTAGGTTACACGCATGCCTCTAAACGGCTTCGGTCTTGCGTCTTTAAATCGTCTGGTCAGCTCCCGAAGTCTCTAAATGACCTGGGAGCAAGGTTTCTAAACGACTTAGGTCTTTGGCTGAAAAACCGCCTTTGATCTAAAAAAAACACAACCTCTAAATGGCAAAAATCATGAATAACCATAAAAAGAAGGATTTTCAAATCATCAAAATAAATAAAGCCTCCTCAAGGGAGCACAAGTTCAAACCAAAAAGCTCACTAGGGCATAAACAAGTTCAACAAACAAACCAGAAAAGGGTTTAAAGGCCTCCCCAGGCACCAAGTTCAAAAAGAACAACAAAAGACGAAAACAGTAAAGGTATCTCTAGAAAGCTGGTTCAGCTGGTTTATCCTTCGGGGCAGTCTGATTCAAGGGCAGCGGGAACTCCTTCCTAAGCTCCTGAGAACCAAGGTCCAGCTGATCATTCAATTGTGCGCTTGGCCCAGCAGGCAGCGTAACCGAGTCATCGGATACATGAGGAATATCAATTTTACCCAGGGAAAAATCTGATACCTTGTCGATGGCAATCTCCGCGTCCAACCTCAGCTTCTCAACCTGGATGCTCTTCTTTTCGGCCTCAAAATCATTGATGGTCTGGCTGATAATGTCATCGAGAAGAAGGATATTGGATTTACACTCCATAATTTGAGTCTCGGTATCGACCTCGATCTTCTTCTCCTCCCATTTATCCTTTATCCCCAAAAGAATGGCACGATACTGCTTGGATATCTCCCTCCTCGCGGCTTTCTCAGCCTTATTCACCATCTCTTTTTGCCTCTTGGCAAGTTTTTTCGAGTCTTCAGTAACCTTCTTAACCTGGATCCCCAAGTCCACTATGTTTTCACTAGCTGAACGCAAACCAACCTCGGCAGCTCCAGCTCGCCCCTCGTCGACACGGAGATCCACCTTCAAGTCCTCGTTTGATTTCTCCAACACAGAAACCCGAGCTTGGGCCTCCCGAGCGGAATCTTCCCATCTCTTGGCCGAAATAGCTTGGTCCTTAACCTGGCCTTCCAAAAGAGTAACCTCGGCCATCCTCTCCTCATTACGAGCAATTCTCCTCACCAGCTCGTCCCTTTCAGTGACGAGGTCAGTAATGGTCCTAGCTGCCCTCTCCACCTCCACAGGCTGGGTAGCAGAACGGAGATCTTGCTCAAAAGAGGTAATCAGCTCATTAGCGGCGGAAACGGCCTGGGAAAGGGGCGTAAAAGTTCAGCAGAGAAAAATCAAAGTAATGAAAAACAAAGTAAAGACAGCTAGAACTACCTGGCCCATCGCACTTGCGAACTGAATATAGCCCTCAGGCTTCTTCATGTTCCTAAGAGATGGCACGAAGCAGGACGAAGGCCTAACACGCCTAAAGAGATTTGCAAGCTGGGAGCTGTTTTCAACGATTGCCTCAGGTCCATCAAAATCAAACCTAAAGGCATTCGGAGAAACACCTCCACTACCCTGAACGAGGTATCACATACCTCTTTGATGTTTCCTCGCCATCAAAACCATCAAACGAAACTTATTAAGTATTCCTAAAAACTAACATACATACATATATATATATATATATATATATATATATATATATATAAAACAAACAGAACGTAAAAGAATACATGCATAGTCACCTCAATCTTAGCACCCTACAAACACAACAGAGAAATCAAACTATACAAAACATCAAACATAAGAATAGAAAGACGTGTTTATCAAAAAAAAAAAAATAGAAAGACGTAGCAAAGAAGGTATCTATAAAATAAGAAGACAATAAAAAATTGGTGATGAGCTTTGACGGGAAATTTCTAGCGTTGCAGTGAACATGTCAAAACCTGTGCATCCCATTTGCAGCATGATCCAAAATCCAATAGTAGATCTGTAAGTAAAACAAACTCATTAGTTTTTTCCAAAAAACAAAAAAAAAACTCATTACTTAAATTTAAAACCAAAATTGGTCCATTAAAAACTTAAAACCAAAAGATATACATACATAAGCTAAAAGAAAAAAAAGTTTTTGTTTGTTCAATGAAACATGATCTTATATAACAATAGACTTTGTCGAGTTAGGGTTTCCAGAGAATATTCGTGATATGCGTGATCAAAGAAAATTATCTTATTCGTTTAAGTTAAATTAAAAAAAAAAATCGTTATTATCTTGTAAAGATAGACTTAATTGATTTGTTGTGATTATTTTGGTAAGGAAAAAACCTTAAAGATACTAAAAATCTTGAGTAAATAGGATGTTTATCTAGTTTAATGTGATGTTTCAAATAATTAAATATTCATAACTATCCAACTTCTTGTAAACTGGAAAGAAATAGTAATATTTCGAATTACTAATCACATTATGCATATATATCTGTTCTGAGTTACTCATAACTATCCAAATTTTTGTAAAATGTGAATTTATATTCTATATAAATCTCTACGAAAAGCTTGATTTGAAGACACATTCTAATTTGTAATTTTTTTATCATTTTAATATGTAGAGTATTTGTCTAAATTTTCGAAATTAATTATAAATATAAAATAAAATGAATTTTTTATTAAATTAAACCAAATAGACCTATTTGGCAACATAAATTATAGTTATCCACGAAATGAATAGCCTAAAATGAAAGTATTCGTGTTTGAATAAAAAAAGTGTCTTTGTTTTAATAGATTAGATTTATAAATCCGTATGTTTTCTCTCGAATTTGAGTGTTTGTATTTTTAACATGGAAATCTTCCCAAATCCACTAAAATCCATTGTGAATCAAATCCATAAGTAAATCCGTAAGATAAAATAACACGTGATTGAAAACTCCCGAAAAAATTTGTATCTCTCTTTAAATATTTTTAAATGCGTTACCATAAAACTTATGAATCACAATTACATCGTATGTAAATGGCAGTTTAAATCTTATCTTTCGAATCTGATGCTACTTGGTTTTGTTAATGGAGCTACTAAACAACCTTGTCTCATCATGTTCCTAACATAGAAGGATTCATCAATACTAGTTATAACATTGATTTTATTATATAGTACAACAAGCTCATCAAACTGAGAGACCTAATTTACCCTTGTATTCACTTATATGTTGGAAATGGGAAATATTGCTGGTTTTAGTGAGACAATTGGTCTCCATTTAGAAACCTAAGAACCTATCTAAGGATAAACATCTCTAAATCCTTAGGGATCTGATGCGGTCATCGAACCATCCGAATCGAACCAGACCCATGGAGAGAAGAAGGCTCACTTGAAGACCCATTGGGTAAAGCTCAAGCCGAACTTGTCTAAAATGGAGCCAAAGACATTCAAATTACAATGGGTCTCTCCCTATCATTATTGCTGCTATTTGAAGGCTTGTTCATTGAACCTAGACGTGCCAAGAGATCACCACTTCCAGCCTAAACTTTCAAGATACAAGTATTTAAGGGAGTTGACCATTGACCGAACAATTACTCCTAATGGCTAGAAAATAGCCTAGACATTTGCATTCTTGATTTACACTTATTTTAAAATTATTTGCCAATATTTTAGCTTTTTATTTATGACCATTAAGAGTCCTAATCATTGTATTTGAGCCTATAAAAACTCAACTCATCTCATTGTTAAAAAAATCGAGAATTTTCTCACCTTTGAAGCTTAGGCTTTGTTTGTTTGTCATTTCTATAGTGTGTGATTCCCATAGAAAGCAAATGGGATCTCTGTCGTTGTGTGTGATTCACATAGACATTGATTCGTGTTCTTATCTCAAAGACTTCCGCATCTTTGAGTGGCGAACTTCAATCCGCAAAAAACTTGTCCACTTTGACATCTTGTGATCAATAAGATTGTGAGATTCAATCTTATACCAGGATCCCAAAGAATACAACTCTTTCTGATCTATGGCGTAACAGTTGTTGGATACTTCCACCTGCACTATCACATGAACAAGTTAGCTTACAAATCGACTTATCAACTGTCCACTTGACCAATAGAGATGACAATTTTGAATGGAATATCAATGGCTCTATCCGCAATATCTTACAAGGGATCAACTCATCAACTGGGGTCTTCTATCTCCTCTGCAACTCTCTCCATGAATCTCGTGACCATCTTATATTTGCTTATTATTTTAGCTGGTCCCTCTAGCAAGACGTTGTGGCCTATAAGCCTCGCAGAATTGAGACACAATGCTTTTAATTCTCCAAGCCATTCTGATGACTTGATCCTTCGTCAAATTGACTCTATGGTTAGAAGCAGAGTATCAAGCCTCCATGACTCAAAACCAAAACTCGCCTCTGGAATCCTTTACATATGGTGCGACGGAGCCACAAATCTCCCCTAATCTCACTTTGAAATTATTCGTAATGTGTGTGTTGTTTATTTCATTCACAATAGCAAAGTATTTATACAAGCTGAGTATTTCCTATTCTTTACACTATTTCCTATTCGTGATAATAGCAATTCTAGGATATGAATATATCGTTTCTAATACCCCCCTCAAGTTGGTGGTCCAAAATTTCGAACACCGAATTTGGACAAAAGTTTATCAAATGCAGGTTTTGGCAATGCCTTAGTAATAATGTCAGCGACTTGTTCTTTGGTAGAAATATGTTCGGTAGTGATTAGTCGATCTTGTACTGCATCGCGGACTTGGTGACAATCAGATTCGATATGCTTCGTCCGTTCGTGGAACACCGGATTTACAGCAATATGAATCACAGCTTGACTGTCACAATAAAACTTCATAGAATCGGAGTGATCATACCCGAAGGTGCGAAGAAGCTCCTTGAGCCATTTAAGCTCACGAAGTGTGAACACCATACTTCGATATTCAGCTTCAACGAATGAGTTAGAGACCGTATTCTGCTTCTTCGTCTTCCAAGCAATCAGAGAATTGTCCAAGAAAAAACGTATGCACTGAGGGATCGACGAGTGCGTGGGCATGAAGCCCAATCAGAGTCACAATATGCCGTCAAATTGATATTACTGTCAGAACGTAGTAAAATACCTTGAGCATGACATCCTTTTAAGTAGCGAACTACACGAAGAGCAGCCTCCCAATGAGGAACAAGCGGCGTGTGCATAAACTGAGATAAAATATGCACAATGTAGCTTAGTTCGGGCCGAGTAATAGTGAGGTAGATGAGACGACCAACGAGTCGTCGATATTGCTGTGGGTTTTTTTGTTATGATCTAGTAGCTTAAGCAAGCTTATGATTTAGCTCCACGGGAACACCGACTGGTTTAGCTCCAAGTAACCCTGCTTCAGTGATAATATCCAAAGTGTAATTTCGCTTAGAGAGACAAATACCATCTGGTCCACGAGATACTTCGTTCCCCAAAAAATACTTTAGCTTGCCCAAATCCTTCTTGTGAAAGCACTCATTCATGTATGTCTTGAACCGT
Source organism: Eutrema japonicum (assembly GCA_030161315.1). Lineage (NCBI taxonomy): Eukaryota > Viridiplantae > Streptophyta > Magnoliopsida > Brassicales > Brassicaceae > Eutrema > Eutrema japonicum. Next base: position 19,980,063 of record BSQW01000011.1, read on the forward strand.
TGAATTTCAGAAAGATCATTACCAGCAATGATAAAGTCGTCGACATAGACTAACAAATGAAGAATTATACCGTTTTTGACAAATGAGAATAAAGAGTAGTCCATATAACCTTGCTTAACCCCAAATTGTTTGAGAGTTGTGGCAAATTTAGCAAACCAACAACGTGGTGATTGACGAAGCCCATACAAAGACTTGCGCAGACAGCAGACCCTAGTCGAATCAGATGCCTGAAACCCTGGTGGAAGCTTCATGTATACTTTCTCTTCCAAATCCCCATGCAAAAATGCATTATGTACATCCATCTGAGGTACTTCCCAGTTTTTAGCCGATGCAACAACAAGCAAAAATCGGACTGTCGTCATCTTAGCGACTGAGGCAAAAGTTTCGATGAAATCAGTGCCTTCGATTTGACAATTTCCTTGAGCAACGAGACGAGCTTTGTGGCGCTTGAGCGTACCATCGGAGTTGTATTTGAGTTTGAAAATTCATTTACTACTGATTGCCTTCTTTCCCAGAGGTAAAATTGTAATTTCCCGAGTCTGATTGTCCTCGAGAGCTTTGATTTCAAACCCCATGGCGTCACGCCATTCTTTTATTAACGCAACTTCTTGATAATTGCTAGGCTCTTTGCCTTCAGTAATGACCGCCATAAAAACACGATGCAGTTCTGAAAAACCATCGTCAGACATAAATTTAAAAATGGGATATCGTGTCTTACCAGAAACCGTAGTAGAGGAACTTTAATTGGAGAGACCAGGAGAGAGCGTAGAGGGGGTGTAGCTTGAGTGTGACCAGTAACAAAACCCTTGAGTAAAACATATAGCTTTTTCTCTTGACGTCCTCTGCTAAGAATTTCTGGTAAACCCGAAGAAGAAGTGTCGGTCGAATTGTTTTCCTCGATCAAACAAGGCTCCGTACTAGAAAAATCAGGTAAAATCGGAGGCGAATGAGAGATAAGCGAATTCGAAGTCAAATATGAAATAATTGCAGTCTCCGAATGGGATGGAAGATGTTCATTCAGAACAGTAGCATATTCGGGATTAAGTGGAACACAAGGCAACACCCAATCATCATCAAGCAACTAAGATTGCGGACCCGGTAAGTTAGTTGCGAATAAGTTGCTTCCGAGAATGGGAAGACATCTTCTTCAAACTGAACGTCCTGACTAACAAAGAATTTATGGTCCTCAAGATCATACAAGCGCCATCCTTTCTTTCCGTAGGATAACCTACGAAAACACATTTCCTGCTCCGTTGTCCAAACTTGTCTTTGTCACGAGATCTGTGATGAGACAGTCGAATGTCTGAAGCATTGAATAGGAATGGCGTGTGCCCAAGAGTACTTCATAGGAGTTTTTCTTCGAAGAACCAGTGTACGAGTTCGATTGATCAAATGGGTAGCAGTGAGTATGCTTTCACCCCAAAATTTGATTGGTAAGTTACTTTGAAACAAGCAAGCGCAAGCAACTTTGAGGATGTGTCTGTGTTTTCGCTCCACACGACCGTTTTGTTGTGGTGTGGCGATGCAGGAAATCTGATGAATTCCTTGCTCTTGACAGAATGATGTAAGACACATGAATTTTGTGCCGTTATCGCTGTGAATTGTTATGATGGATTTCCCAAACTAACGGTCACTCATAGCACAAAAATTTCGAATTAAACGAGAGACCTCGGATTTTTCAGCCATCAAAAACGTCCATATAGAACGCAAGAAGTCATCAACCACAGTTAGAAAATAAACTTATCCACACGAGCTGGGTGTGTGGTAAGGACCCCAAACATCACAATGCACAAGTTCAAAACACTCAGTAGTTTTATTAAGACTTGCAGGAAAAACTGATAGAGATAATTAAATTAACTACGAGATCAAATAAAATAAAATACCATTAGATTAAAAAAATATTTACCACGTCCGCGCGGATCACACCATTTTTGCTTGAAATTGAAAGTTAAATCTCATCGGCGATGAGGAAAGATATCGGAGAAGATGGGGGTTTTAGAGGAATGGGTAATACTTTTTTTACAGGATAATCTTATTCATAAGAAGTCTCTCTCTCTCTCTCTCAAAATGTTTAGATCGACGCTTGACCACATATTTCTTACACTTTTCCAAATCGGTCCATATTACCTCAAATGTTCACATTAACCCATACATCTACGATGACTTTGATAATATATTAGTGATAGAAATTAAATCGTTTTTCAAATAAAATTGGATTTATTTTGTAGTCACCAGCACTGGATCATCGAAGATGAATAATAGTAAATTCTGAACATTTTATTAGTATTCGGTTTTAGCTAAAAATAGATAAAAATACAGGGACCTATTTCGAATGTTTTTTTTTAATAAGTTCGGAGAATTCTAAATTCACAAAACTAACTTTCTTTCTAATAGTATTCGAAATAACTTTCGGAGTAAACAAAACTAACACAATTTCGAAGTATTTATTTTATTAGTATTCACTTGGGTTTAAAAAATATACAACTTTCTAAACTTTAAAATGACAAAAACTTAACTTTTAAAACTAACTAATTGAATAAATAGTCAACCAAATAAAAAAAATCAAATTGTGGTTACCCACTAAACAAATACATAAATAAACATAAAATTAAATAAAGAAAAAAAAACTTAAGAATAAACAATCCAAATTTCTTAATCTAATAGAGACAAATCCATTAACAATCATACTAATAAAACTAAATTAATATTATACCAATTTTTTTAATAAAAATTTTGTTCACGTCCGCGTATAGCGCAGATCACACACTAGTCTAATATATATAATGAGTGAATGGAGTCTCTCCAGCGTTGATACCTCGTCACTTCATAACAAATAAAAATGTGATATATGTTAAACTATTTATTACATATAAAAATCATTTAATTTAAATTTAACTATTTTAAAAATCATTAAAATACTAACATATAATAAATGAAATTCAAATTTAATTTAGAAACATCATAAATTTATAAATATTAGATAATTGGAGATTTTAAATGCATTTTTGTTGTTTTTTGGGTGATTTAATTATAATTTTGTTAATTCAATCTGAATGTAAGTGAACAAAGAATAAATTATGAAAACAAAAATAATAATAAATAAAAAAAAATTCAAACAATTAAAATAAAATCAGAATAGAAAACCATAAGATAAAAGAATTTTCAATAAAGAATCGAAAATATAACAAGTTATTAAGACTGAAGAGAAAAAGATAACATATAAAAAACATAAAAACGAAATAGTGATAAATACAAAGAATTTAAAGGCGTAGAAAAGAGAACATAGATAGTGAAAGATAGGTAAGAACAAAAATTTAAAATGGTAAATTGAAAAAAATAAAAAGTGTAAACAACAAATAAATATTGGGAGGAGGGGAGGGGGGAAGAGATGAAAGAAACTACTAGGGTTATTATGAAAAAAAGAAAAGAAAAAAAATAATTTTATAAAAAAGGACACAAGAGAATATTAATACTCGAATTGAAGGTTTAGAAATCTATTTTTTATAAGATAAAATAAATTAAAACCCGCGGGTTCCTCCTAGTCTAACCTAATATGAACATGTGTCACCGAAAAAATTATTTATCCCCATGAGTCGTCGATTGCATATCTCTAAACAATCAATTATTATAGTTGTCAACTCCATTATCCAAAAAGTGAAATTTTTGGTTTCATTCGCTTTTTTTCTTTTTCTTGTTGCAATCTTTGTAAGAAAAGTGTTAATTCAATATCCTCCGTTAAAAAGACATATTTTTTTCCAAAATAGATTTTATTCAATGATGTGGTCCAGACGTCCAGTGGCCTTATTATTGTGCCTCTTTAAGGTGTTTTTAACGTCAAATGTTTTTTTTTAAGATAATGCGATAGTTATAATTAGGCATGGACATTCGGATATATGTTCGGGTTCAAATCGGTTTTTCAGATTTTGAGTATCCAAATTTTAAAAATCTAGAATCCATTCGAGTATTTCCTTTTTTGGATCGGGTTCGGTTCGGTTCCGCCCGAATTCATATCAGTTTTGGGTACCTGAAATTTATTTCAATTCTCGATAAAACTATAAAAAATGTTTAATTTAAATAAAATTTGGTTAATTTTTTCAAAAATTATATAATTTTGAAAATATAACTAAAGATTTTTGAATATTTTGAATATTTTGGTTATTTCGGTCTAAACATAACTAATATATTCGCTTTATAAGTGTAATTTTGAGTATTTTTGTTATTTCAAAACTAAATATACATAATATTTTTAGATATATAATTGCATTTCGTATATTTTGGGTATCCGTTCGGGTTTCGGTTCGGTTCCGGTACCCAAATCATTCGGATATTTATAACTATTCGGTTCGGTTCGGTATCTTGTAATTCGGTTCGATTCTAATTCGGTTTTTCGGTTTCATTTTGTTCATACCTAGTTATAATGAGATCTTGGCCCAAAAAAAAAAAGTTAGAACGAAGAATATTAAATATGTTATGATGTAATCAACTTATTGTGGTTTAATTAGTTATTGAAAAAATCATTTTATAAGATTCAAAAAATTGCATTGTTATTGTAGATTAAATAGCAAAAGTATAAGGGTCTTCTACATATCGTTCTGAGGATTAGTGTGGATTTTAGTTTGGAAATTCCGATTATATAAAAGAAGGTAACTAATTTTATTTTTAACAACCACACAATTAAATTTAAATAAAATTTCTATAATGGTTATTCCATTTGGAGGAATAGAATTTACAATAGAAACACCAATTCTTACTCTAGAAGCATGGACTAGGCAAAATTTTAGTAAAAATCATGGACTAAATAGTCTGTCTTAACATTAACAGTGATGAATTAAAGAAAACATAAAACTAAGAAATCCTTTTTGGAGTACACCAAACTAGTTTAGGAGATTAGAGAAATCGGATTATTCTGTCTGTGATTGCATAATATTAACTAGTTCAACACATGCCGTCTCAAATCCTGACAATCTATCCTTCGAACAAGAATTGGTTTAGGATTCGATTAGATTAAGATAACAAAAAGAATTTACCTATAAAAGCAAATAATAACTTGGCCATCCACACCGTCCAAATCAATGCATTTCATAGTTTCTGGATACCTGTTCCACGTACAGGTTCTATTGTTCATAGTGGTAGAGCGAAAGTTATTTGGGTTTGCTTTCAAACCATTAACATAGTTTAAAATCTCCGGAAGTTCAAATTGAATATCTTTAAATACATTTTGATTCCTCGTTTTTCGTATGAAAAAAATGCGTGATCACAACTTGAAAGTAATTAAATTAAATAATATACTATGTAAAAAGACTAATGATTAGTGTAAAGAGGATTTGTGCTTATACTTAAAACACCACGTCTAGAAACACAAATATTCGTTCCAACACGTGCCATTTACAACTTCTTCTCCATGTACGTTCTTTGGGGTTTTTTTTTTCTTTTTCTTTTTTGGCAATACTATCAACATTCGCTTTTTTATCTTCTAAAATATCTGGTCCTTGCTTCCTTCTAGTTCCTCGGTGGCTGTAGCAATATAAAGAGGTTTAGGATTCAAGCTCTCGTTGGTTGTTTTTGGTGGTGAAGGGACACAACTTTTCTTTAAGCTTTGGTTACTCGTGTTTGGGATCTGAATTTAGCTTGTTAATCGTATTGTGCTAATTCGATGCTACTTGGACGGGGTCAGTGGTATTTTGCGTTTTCTTTGAAGCTACATCCCTAGAAGAAATGTGCGAGGTTGTTTTGTTTGCGAGCATGATTCGTGTTCTCCTGCAAATTTCTGATTGCTCATTAGATCTTGGTTGATTTGGTCAATTTGTCTTGTCGTGGATGGTTTGTTTTTGTACGTTTTGGGATTCTTTGTTTGTTATTGTTTCGTTTATCGGTCGTATCCCTCTTTTGGGTTTAGTCTCCGAGATTATCTTGTAAATCATCGATTTTGTATCTCGAAGAGTTTAGATTTTTGCCGGCTTTGTGTAACATCATGCTTATAATTTCAATAACAAAAAAAATCGTTTTAGAAATTAGAATTTCGTAAAATACTGTAAAAATTGTTGTAAAAAAAAAAGAGAGCAAATATACGTTTTACAAATTAGAATTTCGTAAAATACTATTTGCATATATTTTAGCCGGCAATGCATCACTGTCTTCTGACTCAACGCATGTGGTGGTCAGTGGGCCTGGCCCACTTCTTTCGCCTACCTTTCGCCTTTTTGGTTTCTGTAACCGATATGATTTCGGTTTACCACCATACCAAAACAACACTTTTTCTGACGTCACCCAACACACAAGCGTCTTATCTTACGCTGTTTCCGCGCACGTTAGCAAAAACCAATTAGGGTTTAGGACTGTGGTGCTTCTGCTGCCGTCATTAAAGTGCGCACACTATATGGCTGTCATTGTTCAGACGCCAAGACACGTGTCAATCTAATGACTTATCCACGTCATCATTCTCCTTCCTTATACTTTTGCCATTTTTTAGGTTTTCTTCCTGCAAAAATCAGTCCATCTCTTTGAGCTCCGTTTCTCGCTGTGCAAATCGGCCGAGTTTGAGTTCTTCACCGTCAGATTGACCGGCGATGGGGTCGCCCCACGATCCGGGCGAGTTGATTGAGTTGGCTCAGCCGAGTTTCGATGAGTTTCAGAGGCAGACGACTCTGATGACGAGCTGCAATCTTCTGTGGAAGGAGCTCTCCGAGCATTTCACTTCGCTGGAGCAGAACCTGATGAAGAAATCGGAAGCTCTGAAACAGATGATTGAAACCCTAGACAATCAGACGCAGACCTCGCTCGAGTTACTCAAGCATCGCGAGGTCACTATAGACCACAGCGTCGAGATCGCGGCGGGGAAAGTTGAAGAACGCGCTAGAGCTGCTCTGGAGTCGCTAGAGAAAGCTAGAGACGGCGGTTCAAGCGCCGGTGACGATGGCGACGGTGAGGTCGACGATGGCGACGGGCTTCTATCCGCACTGAAATCGATCTGCCTGAGGATGGACGCAAGAGGATTCTGGGAATTCGTGATCGCGCGGAAGAAGGAATTGGAGAATCTCCGGTCACAGATTCCGGTGGCGCTGGTGGATTGCGTGGATCCGCCGAAGTTAGTACTCGAGGCCGTATCTGAGGTTTTTCCGGTTGACAGAAGAGGAGGCGTTGAAGGCGCCGGAGAGAAAGTAACCAACGATTTTGGATGGGCTTGTGTGGTGATTCTGGAGAGCTTGATACCAGTAATGGTCGATCCAGTGATGGGGAAATCTCGGCTGCTTGTAACGCCGAGCGTCAAGGAGAAAGCTAAGGAGATTGCTGAGACGTGGAAGGCGAGCTTGGAGGAGAGAGGAGGGATAGAGAACTTGAAAACCCCTGATGTTCACACGTTTCTGCAGCATCTCGTGACTTTTGGAATCGTTAAAAAGGAAGATCTTGCTCTCTATAGGAAGCTTGTAGTTGGATCAGCTTGGCGCAAACAGATGCCAAAGCTCGCTGTTTCAGTTGGTTTGGGTGACCAAATGCCTGGTAATTTCTTCTTCTTCTTCTTCTTCTTCTTCTTCTTCTTCTTCTTCTTTACCCTTAATTTCTCACTTCTGTCTAGCTTTGGCATGGGACCTAGTATGCTACTTCTTGTAAAGAATGAATTAGTTTAGTACGAGTCCATGTGAATATATGTTCAACTTCATGTAACCCAACTTTAGATGTTGTTACCAGAAGTGTCGTTGTCTTAGCTCTCTCTTTTTTTTGTTTCATGGGAACTTGTGAGTATTATCTGGAAACGGAGAGTGATGGTTTTGGGTTGTATGCTTTACACAGACATGATTGAAGAGTTAATCATCAGGGGACAACAGCTTGATGCGGTTCATTTCACTTTTGAAGTCGGTCTTGTACACAAGTTCCCTCCTGTTCCTCTGCTCAAAGCTTATCTGAGGGATGCAAAGAAAGCAACAGCTTCAATCACAGAGGACCCCAACAATCCCGGCAGAGCTGCGGTATTTCCCTCCATTTCTTTATCCTTTTGCAGGGGTTTTTCCGAGTCCGTAGCAATGCCTATGGGTAAATCTGTAAAGCTTCTAAGACCTTGTTTATGTGTTTCCTAGCATCTTGTGGCGCGCAAGGAGCAATCAGCACTCCGAGCTGTCTTAAAGTGCATAGAAGAATACAAACTCGAGGAAAAATTCCCGCCTGAGGATCTCAAGAAGCGGTTGGATCAGCTAGAGAAGAGCAAAACCGAGAAGAGAAAACCAGCAGCTATTCCCGCCAACAAGAGAACCCGAGCAAGCTACAACGGTCCAATGCCACCAGCCAAAGCAGGGCGTATCACAAACGCATATGTCTCCTCATTCCCTCCGGCCCCACCAACATTCATCAGATCTCCAAGCCACTCTCCTCAGTACGGTGTACCAGCATACACCACATCCCCACCTACCATCTACAGCAACAGGAGTCCTCCATACCAATACTCACCAGAGGCGGTTCATGGGTCGTACCAAGCTTCTCCAGTCAGTTATCCAGCCGCATATGGTGGCTACTGCAGTCCGGTGGCTCCCCCTGTTTACCATCCTCACCCGCACCACCACCACCACCATATTCAGCATGCTTACTACTGATTAGACAGTGACAAAGACAAAAAGAAGATGGTAAGTAACCAACCACTGATCTTATGGCGTCTCTGTTTTGTCTCTCTCTCTTGCAGCTAGCACTCTCTCTCTCTGAATTAGTAGCCTACCCTCTTGTGTGTTAATTAAATTATACATATCTCTTCCCTTTCGTCATCGTTCTGTAATTCAACAAACTTATTTCAGTAATTAGATTCCACAAATGTTCTGTAACCTGTCTGGCCTTGGAATTGGAATTGAAATGGACTCTGTTTTCTCTCATCGAATCAAATTGGAATGTGTTAAAAACTTTTTGAAGATCAAGATTTCAAAGTAACACTTAAGTCTTAAAGCAAGACGACACCGTTTTACACCGAAAAAGACGCTCTTTAAGCTATAAAAATAATGGGATCAGTCGTTGGCTGTTGCGAGTTGGAGAGACAAGAGCTCTTCCTCAGGAATCATCTTAATGTGACAATCAGAAGTTGGATACGAAGCACATAGAAGCGCGTAGCCACGTTCCACCACGTCTTCGCTTAGCATGCCGTCGCTCTGATCAACCGTTCCGGTCACCAGTCTCGCCGGACAAGTCATGCAAACGCCGAGGTTGCAGTCGTACGGCACGTCAAGGCCGGATTCAAGAGCCTTCGATAGAATCGTCTCGTCAGCTTCAACCTCCAACTCCGTCGTCTTTCCGTCGTGCTCAACCACCACTTTATATGACCGAGCCACGATCCCGCGGGGGAGAAAGTTCCGGCGATTTGTTGACGTTGTCGTGCTCCGGAGCGGGAAGGAGAATGAATTGGAGAGATAAGGTTTAGGGAGAGAGATTGTGGATGTCTGAGGGAGAGGAAGAGTCGCCATGAGAGGAGACAGTGACAAGAAGAGATTTTTGTGTTTGAGTGGGAGAGATGAACTATTATTATTTGTGGTGACGAAAGAGATAAGGTGCGGAGCATTTAACCGGATCAGAGTATATTAAACCGGAAATCAATTTTGGTTAACACCCACCGCGTGCGTTTTTATATTATCCAATGCATGTAAGAAGAATAATCATATAATCAATCATTTGACGATTTTATTCGATACGTTTTCCATTCTCTTCAAACGATTCGGCTAAAGGTTTTGCCTTTCTCACTTAGGTATGAATCTTCTTCCTCCTCCCAGTTTTTTTTTTTTTTTTTCCTCAGTTCTCTGCAGATTTCGACTCTATTTGATTGGATCGGCTAATCGTATCGGATTAATCTGATTCCGATGTTAAATCGATTGATCTGTTGCTGAGTGTTGGATAATTGTATTCTTAAAAGTTTAAATCTTGGATTACGAAATTTTGGCTTGAAAGTTTTGTAAACTTTGAGGATGATATATTCCTTTTGGTCTTAATACTCTAATTTTGAATTAAGCAGTGAAGCTATTGAATCATGGCCTCTCGAATTGCTAAAGATGTGACCGAAGTAAGATCTCCACTTCTTTCACTGTTCATTTCCAAAGGTGTGACTTTTGTTCCATTGTTCATGTATTGATTGATTCTGTTTGCTTCTTTTTTTGTTTTGTTTTCTTCCGACAGTTGATTGGGAACACTCCATTGGTGTATCTGAACAATGTGGCTGAAGGATGTGTTGGTCGTGTTGCTGCTAAGCTCGAGATGATGGAACCGTGCTCGAGCGTCAAAGACAGGTTTTTGCTTTCGTCCAGAAGAACTCTGCGCTGTTTTTTTCTCGTTTCTGAGTTTCGGTTTTGTGAAAAAAGCTTGTACTTTGTTCCTTTGTGTAGGATTGGTTTTAGCATGATTTCTGATGCAGAGAAAAAGGGTCTTATAAAACCAGGAGAGGTCAATTCGATATCTGGTTCTTCGTACCACAGATTATTTGGGAGGTTTTTTGTTATTCAGTTGTTTCTGACTTTTTTTAGTTTGTTCTTTAGAGTGTACTGATTGAGCCAACAAGTGGAAATACCGGAGTTGGGTTAGCATTCACCGCGGCTGCCAAGGGCTACAAGCTTATTATTACGATGCCAGCTTCAATGAGTGTAGAGAGAAGAATCATTCTTTTAGCTTTTGGAGTTGAGTTGGTTTTAACTGACCCTGCTAAGGGCATGAAAGGCGCTATCGCAAAGGCGGAAGAGATTTTGGCGAAAACACCAAACGGTTACATGCTCCAACAGTTTGAGAACCCTGCCAACCCAAAGGTATGCTTATTAATTTAGTTGTGCTTTAGTGAAATCTGTTTCGTCTGTTATTGAACCTCGAAGTCAATGAAATTTTACTGTCCAATGCAGATCCACTACGAGACTACTGGACCTGAGATATGGAAAGGCACCAATGGAAAAATCGATGGCTTTGTTTCTGGGATTGGTACTGGTGGTACCATAACAGGTGCGGGGAAGTATCTTAAGGAACAAAACCCGAACGTAAAGGTGGGAGCTCCATCTTCTCATTCAATTGGCTAGTCCGAAATTTTAAGCAGTTTCGTCTTTGCAAGGTTTCTTATTTGTTTTCTCTTCTGTCAGCTGTATGGAGTGGAGCCGGTTGAAAGTGCTATTCTATCCGGTGGGAAGCCAGGTGATTTTTATTCCTTGTTTCTTGGTTTGCCTCATGTCTTAAATCTTTGATCATCGAAGTTGCCTAACACATGACGTTTGCTGAAAATGCCAAGGCCCTCACAAAATTCAAGGGATAGGTGCTGGTTTCATACCAGGTGTATTGGATGTTGATCTCATCGATGAAGTTGTTCAAGTAAGACTACCTTCCAGTTTTATATTACTGACCAGAAACTGTATTGCATGTAAGAGAGCTACATTTCTTTCTTGCCTTCCCTCAAATCTTTCCTGTAACGCTTTCTACAGGTTTCAAGTGATGAATCCATTGACACGGCAAGGCTTCTTGCTCTTAAAGAAGGTCTTCTTGTAAGTGTTTCACATTTCACAACGAAGGAGCTTATCTCGAAAACATATGTGGATCTCACTAGGATCAGTTGTTTGTAGGTGTTATCATTTCACAGTGAAAAGCGGTTTCTAACAACAACAATGTAAAAAAACTGTAGGTGGGAATTTCATCTGGTGCAGCAGCCGCCGCAGCAATAAAACTTGCAAAGAGGCCAGAAAATGCCGGGAAGCTTTTCGTGGTAAGTTATTTGGGCTCTGATATAAAACCTGGAAACAAGTAACAAGCAGCAATCAAACTGAGTCTTTGTTTTCTGATTCTGATGTAAAAGAAGTCCACTGAATGATTATTTTTTCAGGCGGTGTTCCCGAGTTTCGGGGAGAGGTACCTGTCGACCGTACTATTCGATGCGACAAGGAAAGAAGCCGAATCGATGACCTTCGAGGCTTGAATTGTCTCCATTTCTTCATGACAGACGCCGAAATAAAAAGAGATGTTCAGTTTCTCCTACAGAGAATCTTCATCTTCAGTTGCAAATGCGTCTTTTGCTTCCTTCTGTATCTTCTTTTGTGTGAGAATAAAAATCAAAACTTTTTGTGAATCACTTGCTGTTAAATAGTTTGCTATGTGACTTTTTGCTCTCTTTGATTCGAGTTCTGGAATCTCATAATGATCAGAACTAAACTCAATCTACTTCTGCATAACCAAATTCTAGATTCAAATGAAGTATCATTCCAAGTTTGAGGCTAAGTATAAGATTAGTATCAGGATGAAGAAGAAGAAGTAGAAGAAGAAGAAGGTAATGCCCAAAAGGAGTGATTCTGATAATTTCAGTTTTCAAACCAAAAATCAATCTACACAAATCGATGAATGTTTCGATTTCTCATTGCAATCACTGAATTGTACACAGATTTTTACCAATTCAATTTTGAACGAAATCAGCTGAAGAAGTCTTGAACACCTTTTCCGATGAACAAACGATCGGAGAGTTCAGCCAAAATGAAATTGACGGTGAGCAAAACGACGCTAGAACCGGCGATGACACCAAGCACGACGCCTGTCGTCCCGAGCACTTTCTGAAACGCCGGCCACTCAATCTCCCTCACTTCCTCCGCGACTCCACTCAGAAACTCGTTCTTACCTTTCTCCTCCTCCGCCGCTTTCCTCTGCTCCATCGCCGCTTTTATCTCTGCTCCTAACGCGCTAATCTCCACCTCCTTATCTCCGTTTCCACTCTCTCCCAGTGACGGAGTCGCCTCCGACTCGGATTCAGATCCAGCTGTATCCCGGCTCTGTTCGATAGCCTTAGCCACTAGATACGACGATTTCCTCAGACAAATCGTCGCCGGAGTTCTGATCTCAGGGAAAATCTGAAATACGCGGCGAGTAGAAGGCGTCGGGAAGGATGTTTTCCGGACGCTTCTGGTTGTTCCGGTGACCGGCGGCGAGAATTGTGCGGCCAGTGACATTTTTCGAAATTGGGAACTTTGTTTTAATTTTTTAGAATTTCTCATCCGTTGGGGATAATTCACATATCTAAGTAATGATCAGATTGCGACAGTTATGGGCCTTTTTAAGCCCACAGGCCCAAGATTACAATTTAAAATTAGGAGCGGAATAAATTAAATCGATTGTGATAGAAAATTCTCCGGCGAGGACGACGACGACGACGACGGAGGAGAAAGTAACCAGAGGAGTGTATCGGCGAAAGCAGAGACGATAAATTTGTGAGTATGTTTCGGATTCAAGGAGAGATAACAGAAGAGCAATTCGTGCAAGTATTCTCTATCGGCGGCGACGTCTCTCGTCCGATCCCTAGCTTCCACCATCTCTCTCATCGACCTCCCGAAATCTCTGTACGGATCCGGTGACTCAATGCGCTTCATAATCGCCATTCCGCCGCTTAAAAGCTTTGACACGACGGCGTAATTGTCTTCTTCTTCTTTTTCTTCGCCGGCGAACAATCCGGCCAGGTTATCGGATCCAATGTCGCCGTATTTGGATGTGGTGAATGCAGAGGCGGTGGCGAATTTATCGTGACGGTGGCGACGGTGGAGAGGAGAGGAAACAGAGAGGTGATCGTAGAGGGAATTGAAGTTGTTGATGAAGATCGAGGGAGTGTGATGATGAGATGGAGGGTTGTGAGTGGATACGATGATCGGAGAAGAAGGAATCGACGGTGAGAGACCACCGGAGGAGGAGAAGCAGAGGTGTAGCTTCTTTCTTAGAAAATTTGACATTTTTGGTTTGTTTAGTTATTAATCAAATTAATGTGATTAAGGATGAATGATTATGACTTTTTTTGGCAATGCTTATATATATACATACAACAAAACTTTGTATTAAGAGGATGTCACGTAGTGAATGCTATAATCCATAACGTAGCTGGATCCAACTTTTTTTCAAAAAAATTATACAATCTTTGATATTTTTAAATTTGCTTAGTGGTTTTTTTTACCAAGTCCAATTTTTAAATGTTAAACCAAAACTAAGGGTCTCTTCGTTTGTCTGATGCATGCGGCTGCGAGCTACGACCAGACGTAACCAAATGTTATTTGTTTGACAGTCGCGCGGCTGATCACTGCGGATGGTTGCAACAGTGCCAATCACAACACTAAAGAAATTCAGCGTCCAAAAATTTCAAATGCAAATCGTTGCGTCCAAACGCTGGAGGCTGCGTCTGATAAACGAACAATAATCGGCCGCAAGCCGCATACTTCTGCGGTAGGCAAACTAACAGACCCTAAATTACCAAGGTAAAAACCCTTTAATGTTTCTACACCAAAAAATCCGGGTTTTGATTTCTAGAGAATGCAATTTCTGCAGATTAATAGAGATATATTTATAAAAAAAATTCAGCTTGTTGCAAGTGGCGGATAGCTTTATCCGTCGTAGAATTGTATATTTAATTCTCATAATTTGTATAAGTGTTGAAAAAAAAAACTAAATTACCAATAATCCTTACAAGAACAAAACCCATCCATGAACCGATGAAACCGGTTATTGTCTCTCACAATGATCTCTCTCTTAACGCTCCCAGAGACAAACTTGAAGAAGCTGTGACAATCTTCACAGATCCTAAGGTTCTTAGTGATCCTGATTGGGACACCGAGTGGTAAAGCCACCAAGCCAAACGCTAGAGCCAGTTTCTCGCTGTGGTGTGCGACTTCCGCTGCTTTCTCCTCTTCCTCCAGATCGTAAAGCGAGAGTTTCAGGTCGGGCTTGTACCCTGCAGCCTCCATTTCATTCCTTAGCTTGCTCAGCGTTGTCTGGATCTCTTTGCTCATTACGTGGGATCTGTCCTTGGCTTGAAAGGTGTGGACTTGGTTCTTCACTGAGATCCAACTGTACCCGGTTCCTTTCTTGATCCCTACGCCTGCCATCTCCTCTCTCACCGTGTTGGCTTCCGCCCACCTATCATTTATCGGCTAGATCATTAGTTATTAACGAGAAATCGAGCAGATGGTCCGTACCTGATTCATTCTCATCAGAAGTTTTAATCTACTTAAAATGACAATCTTTTGCATTAAGTCCACTTCAATCCAACATCTCTAAGCGAAAGCCGAACAGAGACTATACAAAGAAGATACAAAACAAATCTAGTGAGTAGGGAGTAGCATCAGCCTTTGGATTCAAATGATACTCAGATAGTCCTGGTTATGTAGTCTATCTTCTGAACATTTGGTTTGCGAATGCATTGCGGGCTTCTTTGAATCGTTTAGAATATGATTCCAACCTAACAAGATGAATGACAAAATTGAAACTTTCGACTAGGGTTGACTTACCTTCCAGCTGCTACAAGTGTATTGGAAAGCAGAACGTGGTTGCCTGAATCTTTGGGGTCAAGTTTGAAAAGGTTTTCAGCTGCTATTATTCCCAGGTCTGGCTTACTATGCATCCTGCAAGCATTCTGAAGAGCACCCCAAACCGAGATCGTCGGTTGAATTGGCATTTTCTTTATGAATTCATATGCTCGTTCCACCATCCCCGCACGCCCTAGCATGTCCACGACGCAGGAATAATGCTCAGCCCCTGGCTCAACGCCATTACTACTCTTCATCGAATCAAATATCTTCATACCGTTTTCCACAGCCCCTGCTCTACTACAAGCGGAAAGCAAGGACACAAACGTCATGTAATTTGGAGTCATACCGCATCCATGTGGTGCTATTTCTTCAAATAACGCCAATGCCATATCAACCTGGCCCTGATGAGCATATCCTCCGATCAGTGAATTCAGCGTCACCAAGTTTTTTTCAGGCATCTCATCAAAAGCTTGTTCTGAATCTTCTATGCATCCGCATTTTCCATACATGTCAACGAGGGCACTTCCAACAAAGATAGTCCTTTCAACGCAAGCCTTCACAGCGTGAGCATGTACGGATCTTCCCAGCTCAAGACCTGCCATACCAGCACACGCACTCAGAGTGCTTGAGATCATAAACTCAGAGGTCTCAACAATTTCCTTCCTTGAACGTAGATATAACAGAGACGCCTTCTCGTCCTCATGATTCTGCACAAACGCAGCCACCAACGAACACCAAGAAACAGCATTTCTCTCTCCCATTTCAGCGAAGACAAACTCGCTGCAGCGAACCTTCTTACACTTTCCGTAGAAATCAATCAACCCATTGCACACAGACACGTCTGTATCGAACCCAGTTCGGAACACGAGCCCATGCAACTGCTCTCCTAGATTCAGGAATAACTTGTCCGAACATGCATTGAGGAACGCGCAAAAAGTTATCGAATTGGGGTGTCCACCAATCCTTCTAAACTCTATAAAGGCTTCAATAGCTTGCTTAGGCATCCCATCCGTCACAGAGTTAGACATGTAAGCATTCCAAGTTTCAAGGTTCCTCTCAGGCATTTCATCGAACATCTTCCGAGCATCGTCCCAGAGCCTAGTCTTACAGTACATATCGAAAGCGCTACACCCAACGAACACATCCATTATCCGTCCACACTTCACAGCAAGCGCATGAATCTGCTTCCCGGTAACGGGTAATCGCAACAAAGCCGAGGCTTTGAGAACGCAAGGGAAAGTGAAGTCATTTGGGAAAACACCTTCTCGTCGCATTTCGAAGAATTCGAATAAGGCGGAGGAGTAATGACCGTTTTGAACAAGTCCCGAGACGAGTGAGGTCCAAGAGACGACGTTTCGAGCAGGATTGAGGCGGAGAACGAGCCGGGCCGATTCGGGATGGTCGAGTTTTGAGTACATGTTGGTGAGGTAGTTTGTGAGAAACAGAGGAGGAGGTGAATCGAGGGTTTTGACGATTCTGGCGTGGACGACGCGGCCCGAACGCATGGAACTCGTGGAGATTGCATTCTTCAGGAGTAACCCAAGTGCGTCCGCCGTGTGGAGGCTCATAATGACTTACGCCGGCGATCGGTAAGATTCATAAATAGCTCAGGCCGGTGAAACATTGAATGGCATAATGGTAATAACCCAAATAAAGGGTATAATGGGAAATTCATCCCGCGATTCTGGGGATAAAAAAGGAGATAGAGAAGAGAAGAATCGAGTGAAACTGACAAGCTTTAGATCTAACTCTGCTAAATTCAACAAAGTCTGTTCTTGAGTCCCCCAAAGTTCGTACCTTTATGCAAAAAATTCACCTTTTTTGTTTACTTGGGTGTTTCTCTATCGCAGGAAATTAGGGTTTTGGGTCTGCTTCCGACGGATATGGATCAAGAGATCGGTCAAAATCCTCCTGGGTAATTTTCATTCGAGATATCGTTATAATGATCACTTAGTTTACACTTCTGTATTTAGGGTTTCTCTGCATGATTCTATATATGGAAGGTAAATGAATGCAATTGAGAGACATGATCAATTTTGCTTTTTGGGGATAGACTTTAAAAAACAAAAAAAATCATTGATCTCTGTGAATTAAGTGAAAAGCAATTAAAGGCTTGTTCGTGCTTAACATGGTAAGGTTCATGTTGTTGTATTCGACAGATTTGATGGTGAACAAGTCCCAGAAGACAACTTTTGGGAAAATGAATTATTCAATAGGGGAGATGATGATCATGTGAAGGAAAACGGCAACAGAAGCTCCTTCACTCCTGGAGAAACAGATCTGAACCAAGTCCCAGCGATTCCTCCGGTTTCTAATGGTCAGGGTTTGCCGTTTGCGCCTGTCGATTTCCCGAGCACCGGTGATGTTTGGACCTGGAGAGTTGGGAGGAGAGTGAGTGCTACCGGGTTCCATAAAGACAGGTTTCTGATCCTCCCGGAGAGGCTTAAGATAAAGAATGCACCAAAGTCTTTTGCGAGCAAAAACACTCTTTCTCGTTATCTCGAAACGAATTTCCCCGATATGGATGTTAATGCATTCTTTGCATCTTTTAGCTGGAACATCCCGGCTTTGTTTCAGCCCGCGGATAGAGGTAGTAAAGCTCTTCTTTTGGTTAGCCATAAAGCTATTATCTGCAACATATAGATGATGTTTTCCTTTTTTGGTTTTATGTAGTTGATGCTGCATCTCTGTTTGAAGAGACATCTAAAGAAAGACAGAATCAAGATGTGAATGCTGAGGATGGGAAGAAAGAAGGATCAACTTCGCGTTACAGCCAGAGGAAGAGAAAACCGGTGCAGATGCAGACTTATGAACCTGTTGAAGAAAAACCTAAAGCAACTCCACGAGCTAGCAACAGGAAAAAGAAAGAGAAAGAAGTCGCTACAACTGCAGCCACCAAACTGAAGTCATCTCGTCAATCCTCTTCACGACGCTCCACAAGACAGCAACAAGATGGTGTGATTGACTTGGAAGAAGAAGAAGAGAACGAACCAGCTGCAACGAAAACCAGCAAGAGAATGAAGAAACGCAGAGGTCACGTTGCAGACGCTGATGAAGATGTTTCGATTCCTCATATCTATGTTTCTCCTATGAATGGTGTCCTTGCGGTCTCCCACTCTCCTGTGGATATTAACCCGGAAGAGTTTGACAGTTATCTGAACACTCTTGAGAACCTTCTTCAGCAGCAGCCTTCAGAAGCGGGACAGGAGTCTTCATCTATTCCCGTTAGTGCGAGCTCTCCAATGAGAGAATATGAATGGGTGGAAGCTCGGATGAAGCTTTCATCGCTTCTGGACAAAGATTTCTCTTCCCTGCTCATGTCTAATGAAGCTTCGGAGATAGCAAGCTTGGCAACAAAACTGAGGAAAGATCCAAGTCTTTCAGCAGAAGAGATAGTGAGGTTGAAGCTTATCGAAGAGATCCCAACTTTCAGCGAAGTTTTTCAGGAGAACAAAAGCGTGATCGTGGAAGCAGATAGGTTCTTCTCTGCTCTTGAGCTTAACAAAGCCAAAGTAGCATCTCTCAAGTACGAGTACAGCGATTTAAAGGACAAGCTAGGCAACATCCAGACGGAAGTCGATAAAAACTCGGAGGCAATCCGTCAGATTGACGAGCAAATCGCTCAGCTTCAAGCTAGACGGACCGAGCTGTCCCGTGGCATCAGTAGCAAAGAGAAAGAGAGAGTCGATCTGAGCTATGGACAGAAGATGGTAGCGAACTCGATTCCTAAAGTGGTGCAGGAAGTTCAGGCAGCTAACTCGAAGAAACCCGAATGGGAGATGAAGAAAGAAAATGCTCTTAAACGCGAAGCAGAGATCCTCAATAAATTCGCCTCTCTTAAAGGGTTTTATCTCTAAAACCTATTAAGGCTATAGTATTGTGTTGCATAAGGCCAAACTCTTGAAAAGCTGTTTCAGACTTTGATGCCAATTTCCTCTATAATCATTATCATAATCTATTCTGCAACTGCTAAGTTAACAAAAAAACAGCAAAAGGCAAGATCTTTCTCATTTCGGAAATCGAAAAAAACATCATTTGATCACATCACATTAGAGAAGTAAGTAGCCATTGTTACTGTACAAGCACTATCCTCGAAATCTCTACTGTCGTGTTCAATCTTAGGCACCGTGACAATCAAATCCCCATCGCCGTCGCAATCCACCGTCACTAAATCAGGCCTTGTTGATTCCGGTAGCCTGAAACGCCACACGTCAAGCTCAAGCTCATCAAGCGACAAACCCAGAGACGACGATCCATTGGTTCTCACCAGAATCTTGGTCACTCCGGGATGGATCTCCACCTTGTAAGCCCTCACACCTCTTCCTCCGTCTGTTTCCGCGACGAACCTGAAGCAGTCCAGCCTCTCTTCAACCGCCACGTCAGCGTCTGACCTCAAGGGAAGCTCCAGGACGCGGCTGAAGATATGAGGGAGCCGTCGGAGCTTCTTTCCGGGTTCTCGGGTCGGATCACGAGGGTGAGGGTGATGTGATGGTGATGGATCAAGATGTTGTCGTTGCCTTTTTTGGGTAAAGGGTGGACTCTCATGGATTGGTTGTCATTCGTGAGAGTTGATAAGAAGCGATTCCGGTCAAAATTATCAGGAGAAAAAAGATGAGGAATCGATAAAAAATTAAAAAGTGATCGTCTTTCTTTTTTTTTTTGTGCGAATCGAAATTTGCAGAAAATCTACGGCTCTGTAAATTTTATCCGGCTAAACGAAACCAAAACGTCATAAAGCTGGAATTATGATTAGGCAATTAGACCATGTTTATCGCGGGATCTTAAACAAGTTTCTTAAGGGGTTTTAGCTAAAAAATAAATCAATATTAAAACAATATTTAAGAACCGTTTCTTAATTAAGAAACGTAAGACAATGTTTATCGCGGGATCTTAAGCAAGTTTCTTAAGGGGTTTTAGCTAAAAAATAAATTAATATTAAAACAATACTTAAGAACCGTTTCTTAATTAAGAAACGTAAGAGTCGGTTCTTACGGGACACGTGTCGTTCTCCGACTCTCCTCGTTCTCTCCGTCGACAAACATTTCTTGCTTCATTTGTCGATTCTTCTTCTGGTAAAGAAAAATTCACCCACCGATCCCCACACGCAGCTACTCATATCGCCGATTTTCTTCGCCGACAGGGGAAAGAATTGAGGTAGAAGACGAATCTGATTTTATCGTCGGCCGATCATCGATTTTGTTAGCTCTGAAAACCTGGTGGTAGAAGAAGACGCATGCGCGAATTCATCTCAATCTCCATTATCGTCTCCTTCCTCTCCTTCCATCGCAAATTCGCTCTCACGCTCCCTTTGTCTTGGATGATCATCGGATTCTATTTCGCCTGCAGAAACAGGTGAAATCTTCTGCCAAAACTGCAGCCGATTAGGATAGGACAAATCGGTATTTGGTTTTTTAGGGTTGCTGGAAATTTTGATTTGGGCATCGATTTCAGGGATAGTCACCTTCAATTGAGTGTTTTGTTTACTGAACTCAAATGGAAGAAGGTATGTTTGTGTTAGGTTAGTGATTTATTGGTATTTAAGGCTTAGTTAGATAGGTTTTGAATGCTCTAAGTTAGGTTTAAGTCTTGTCTATGTGGTTAGATATGTGTTCAATGCGTTTTTTGTCTTTCATCTTCTTTAAAGAAGATATGTGTCTTTGATCTTCTTTAAATAACCAGTGCTTCTTCGCCTTCCTTTCATGTTCGAAACAAATCCCTTCCCTGTAATCTTTTTATTTCCATTCCTTCTTCTATTTCTCACTTCTATTCCCTTTTAATGGATATGTCCTTTACATATCCATATTCTCAGCCCTCAAATTTTGTTGACTTGTTGAATAGTCAACAAGAAACTCACTTATCTTCTCAGTCTACACATCCAGAGCGAAGAGAAAGAAGACCTTGGACCCCCAGTGACGATGTGTTGCTCATCAGTTCCTGGCTCAACACCAGCAAAGATCCTGTAGTTGGCAACGAGCAAAAAGGTGGAGCATTCTGGAAGAGGATAGCAACCTACTATGCAGCAAGTCCTGATGCTGCATCACGTGACCACCGTGAAGCTAGCCATTGTAAGCAAAGGTGGCACAAGATCAATGATTTGGTGTGCAAGTTCTGCGGTGCATATGAGTCTGCAACAAGAGAGAAGGCCAGTGGCCAGAATGAGAACGATGTGCTTAAGCTTGCTCACCAAATTTTCTTCAATAATCACAATACGAAGTTTAATCTTGAACACGCCTGGAAGGAGTTGAGGAATGACCAGAAATGGTGTGAGCTTTCAACAGCAAAGACTGATGCATCCTCTAAAAGGAGAAGGAGTGAAGAGGAGATGAAGATTGGCGAAGATGATCTTTCTAGCAATCGTCCTCCTGGTGTGAAGGCAGCAAAAGCCAAAGGTAAAAGAGAGAAGGCTGAAGGCAACACACAAAAAGTTACACTCATTGACCCAAATCAACTTCAGAGGATGTGTGACATTAAGGAGAAAGACTTAGCTGTGAAAGAGAGAATGACGAAGATGAGTCTTGTTGACAGTCTCATATCAAAAAAAGAACCTCTGTCTGACTATGAAGAAGCTTTGAAGAAGAAGCTTATTGATGATATGTTGGCTAATTAGTGATCTCTGAAGTTGTTATAACTTTGTTTAAAAATAACCTCTGTCTGTTATAACTCTGTTATAACTTTGTTTTCCTTTGTGTTGCTTGTTTTATGTTAAGTGTTTGTTTTCCTCTGAAGTTGTGTCTGTATTTTAGTAATCTTCTTAGTTGTAATGTTTTAATTTAATGAAATGAGTTTGCTCAGTCTTTATTATTACCCATACGTTCCCATATGTTCTGAATATGTTCCCATATGTTCTGAATCCATGGCTTTTAGGTGGTTGTCATTGTGTCTGCATTGCTTGTGCTGGACAGCCGGTTTGATTTTCATGGTACTCTTAATCTCAGTCATTATTCTGCATTTGCTTTATATCAGCTTTATATATAACAATTTGTCTTTTTGTATGGAGTATCTAGTATGAAGTATGAAGTAGATGCAGTAACGCATGTCAATTGATATTATGTTTTGTTTTTCCCTAATGAATTAGCTCTACATTTTTTTTCCAGGAATCTGTGGGTATTGCCAAAGCACTTGCAGCAAAAAACAGATATGAGTTGGATTCAAATTCAGAGGTATTCTGCTTGACTGAAGATCCATTTGTGTAGACAATATTGCTGTTTCTTTTTTTTGTCTTCTTTTCCGTTTCATTGAAAGCTCAACTGTTTCTCCCCTCAATTGACAGTTGTTTGGTCTTGGTGTTGCAAATATATTGGGGTCATTATTTTCTGCATACCCAGCTACATGTACGTTATCTTGAGAATTGCTGCTCTTTCTGAAACTTTGGAGAATTGCGAAACTAGCTGATGGCTTCTAACTTTCACTATGTTGCTTATCTCTCTCAAATTCACAGTGTGCTTTGGCAGCAATAGTGATCTCTGCTGTTAGTGGCTTGGTAAGTTCAAATAAACCCACCTGCCAAGGAGCGAAGATGAATTTTGCTTTTGGTTTCTCATTTAAACTTTCCGGATGTTTACCTATAGGTGGACTATGATGAAGCTATCTTCCTGTGGCGTGTGGACAAGATGGATTTTACTCTTTGGACCATCACTAGCACCACTACTTTGTTCTTCGAAATAGAGATCAGTGTCCTTGTTGGTGTGAGTATTTAGAGACTCTTAGTATGAAGTAGAGCAATAATGGTCTCAAATTAAAAAAGGTCGGCACAAAAGAACAAGAGAAGTCACAAGTCTTGTTCTATGTTTGTCACAAATCTTTCTTATGTTTGTCGCTTTTTTTTTGAATAATGGTTGGGGTTTTGTTTCTTTGCCATGTATCACGAGACTTGTCGACAATCATATTAAAACCTTTATATATATGTATAATGAGAATTCGACAATCACACTTCTTCTCATTCTTCTTTTCTCAATCTTCTTTTCTCATTCTTCTTCTTTTTCTTGAGCAAATCAACTACAAAAAAAAACGTTTTTATAGTTCTTCTCTCATTCATCTTTTTCTATTGTTCTTCTCTCTTTTTCTTTGATACCATTTAATTCTCCTCTCTTTTTCTTTTATTTTACTAAATCCACTTTAAAAAAAAAAATTATGGCTTCGTCTTCTAATAATGATTTTGATGAATCAAATGACGAAAATATTGTTCAACAATTTGATCAATATTTTGATCAATACGTTGATCAAGTTTTTGATCAACAGTTTGAGAATCTGTTCATTGCCTATGGACAGCAACAGGAGGCAACCAAGTCAAGAAAAAAACGAGCTTTTATCGAAAGAGATCGGGAAGAAGGCCATATACGTTTATGGAACGATTATTTTAGTGAAGCTGCAACGTACCCTGCTAATCTATTCCGACGCCGTTTTAGAATGAATAAGCCATTGTTCATGAAGATTGTTGATCGACTATCCAACGAAGTTCGATTCTTTCAACATAAGAAAGATGCTGCCGGAAGGCATAGTCTCACGGGACTTCAAAAGTGTACAGCAGCAATTCGTCTCTTGGCATATGGCATTGCGGCTGATACAGTAGACGAATACCTCCAGCTCGGTGCAACTACAACTCGCTCATGTTTGGAAAATTTTGTCGAAGGAATAATACATTTGTTTGGCGATGAATACCTAAGAAGACCCACAGCGGAAGATCTTCAACGCTTACTTCATGTTGGAGAGCAACGCGGATTTCCCGGAATGGTAGGAAGCATCGACTGTATGCATTGGGAGTGGAAGAATTGCCCTACCGCGTGGAAAGGGCAATATTCATGTGGTTCAGGCAGACCCACTATCGTTTTAGAGGCGGTAGCATCATATGATCTGTGGATATGGCATGCGTTTTTTGGACCTCCAGGTACCTTAAACGATATAAATGTTCTTGATCGCTCACCCGTTTTTGATGATATAATACAAGGTCAAGCTCCACAAGTGAATTTCTCTGTCAACGAAAAGGAGTATAATTTGGCATACTATCTGACAGATGGTATTTATCCAAAATGGGCAACTTTTATCCAATCTATTCCACTTCCACAAGGCCCAAAAGCATCTTTATTTGCTCTACATCAAGAAGCAGCCCGAAAAGATGTCGAGCGTGCTTTTGGAGTCTTGCAAGCTCGATTTGCCATTGTTAAAAATCCAGCTCTTTTTTGGGATAAAGAAAAAATAGGAAAGATTATGAGAGCTTGTATCATACTACACAATATGATAGTAGAAGACGAAAGAGATGGATACACACACTTTGATATTTCAGAATTCCAACAAGAAGAAGGAAGCGGAAGTTCAAATGTGGATCTCACGTTTTCCACAGATATGCCTACAAATCTTCTCAATATGATGGGTGCTCGAACTAGAATTCGTGATAGACAACAGCATCAACAATTGAAAGCCGATTTGATTGAGCATATATGGCAAAAATTTGGACATGCTCAAGATAACAACTGAAAATTTATGGGAACATTTATATTTTACTTGTTTTATTGTTTTTGAATTAAGTATGTTTTAATGAAATAATTATTTATGGATAATTATCTATGTATTAAGTATATTTTAATGATATAATTATTAAGTATGTATAATAAAACATAATTTTTTTTAATATTAAACAATTGCTTAGGAGACTCATTTGGGTATTACCATTGGACATACCAAAAAAGGAGGGTCTCCTACATAAATCTCTTCATCCAATTTAATATTAAACAATGCCTAAGAGACCCAAAAGAGTCTCTACCGTTAATCATGCTCTTAGGTGAGCTAGGTGATATCCGCGCATGATCTCGGAGTAAAATTATTATTAAAAAAAATTCATATAATTTTAAATACAAATCTATTATAGTTATTAGTAAAATTATTATCCGGTATTCGAGATCCACATGTATATGTTAAAACATATAATAATTTTTATTAACATAATAATTATTTTAACTATTTTTAAATTTACGATTACTTTATATATTCGAATTAAAGATTATTAAAAAATTTTAAAGTGTTTAATGACTTAACCTTTTTATAGTTTTATAAACTTTTTATTTTTTAAAATACTTAACATCTTAATTTTTCTACTCTTATCATTTTAGCCATTTTTATCATATATTTCGGTGGCTTCTAGCCCTCTACTCATATTAGCCGAAGTAAAACTTTTAACATATATTTTTCATTCATAAAGTGGGTAATTTATGTTGGTTTTAAAAAAAAATTAATCACATCATATGCGGAAAAAATCTGATTTTTTTTTAATTATGTTGATGATGTCATGATTCAATTTTTTACAAAAAATGTGATCAAACAAAGATGATATGAAGAATATAAATAATTAACATGGTATAATTGGAAAACAAAATAGAAGAAAAAAAAGGGAGAAAGAGACTATAATTGATTTATTTTATGATTAGTTTAAAGGATCCTTTTGTTTAAATGTAATTTATTGTAAATATCACCTCGTAAGAGCTATAAAAAGCTCAAATGTCATATTGTAAAAATATATAGAAATTTTTGGAATATAAAAAGAGTTTTTCCTCTTAAAGGTTTTATGCTTTGTTTGCTTTTCTATTTTAGTTTGTGGACTTCATCCTAGAATACAAATGTGTATCGTAGTGTATGTGTGGATTCATATAGGTTTGATTCGTGATCTTATCAAAGGGAATTCCGCAACCCTTTGTGGCGATCATCAGCCCACCTTCAAGCTTGTCAACTTTGACATCTTGTGATCAATAAGATTTCTTGAATTCCGATCTTATATCATTTTTGGATACTATGCAACAATTACTATTCAACATAAAAAGTCCAACTCACCCTTATCTTTTCCACATAATTTCAATCTTACTTTTTCTCTCTCAAGAAGAAGATAGCTTTGTTTCGATATCAAAGTTAGATAACCAATAACACATAGTTTCTATGATATGATAAACGAGTTATCACGATAATTTTTATATTTTCATATTTCACATATGAAATGATAACTGGATTAACACGATAATTTATTATATGATATCTGATTTAACATGACAATTTCATAAAAATATTTACATGATAACTGGTTTAACATGACAATGTTTGACGATACTAACTATATGTTAATGATACTAACAATGATAGTTCGGTTAACTATATGTTAACTATGCTAACAATGTGTTTTTCTGGTGATGAACAGTGCTCAAGTTTTGATGAACAATAACGCCGACCGTTTGATGAACAGTGTCACCGGCTTCTTCCATCAAAAATTGAATCTCAAGACCAATATCATTTCTGTAATTATTCAAAAAGCAAATAATGTTTTAGGTTTAATCATTTTTTTCTTTCCTATTTACCTAATTTACAAATTCTTATTACTACTTACCTAATTAATTGGTCAACCTACCATATACACCTAAATCACCCAAAGTTAAATCTATTTTTATATTTTTTTTAGAAACTTTTTGGTGTTGACACATCAGCATGACATCCCTGTAAATAACACGTCAATGCAAGGTTATATTCTAATAATGTTTATCAATTAATATATATCTCTATAATATTATTTAAGAAGACATTTTTGAAAATTAATTTTGTTTTATAAGTTATTACATATTATGCCATTGCAGATATGAAAATATAATTGAAATAGAAAAGTGTATAATTATCTTTTAAAATTATTGATGAGAATATGGAAAGTAATTATTTATTATTAAAGAGATCATTTACTATTTAGTTTCTTAATTATTATTAATATTATATATTTTAAAATAATAATTAATCCATATATATTCAAAGAAAAAAAATCTATTCGAAATCTTGTTATATTTTTCACTATAATTTATTATATTTTATTTGAATATATATCAAAATAAAAGTTGAAAATATTTTACTAATTTTATAATAAGTTAGACACAAGAAAATTATTTTTTTTAAGAGTTAGTGAACTAACCACAAAACTAGAGTTATTAAACGGTGCATATTAGAGTTATTTTTTTAAGATTATATTTATTGCGGGTTAGTCCGAATAATATTTTAGTCCACTGCAAAACGGGATTAAATAGACATATTATTCAATTTGACAACTCTCTCTATAATCATGTGTTAGACATATTATAAAATTCAAATAAAAGTAATTATTTTTTAAAATTTCAAAACCATTTTTTCAAAAAAAAATATCCCGCACTGTAATAAGTGCGGTTAAGTTGTAGTAAGTGATTAAACGATTAGAATTGGATAAGCAAATTAGATGACGAAAACACAAAATGCTATTGTTGTAAGGAGGCTTTTTTGTTTTCATTTCTAAAATAATTTTTTTTTTTTTGTCAAGTAACTCCATCTATTAGATTACAGAGAAAAGATCAAAGCTAAACACGGCAACATATGAAACTAATTGGACTTAAACGATATCCTATAATGAAGCCCAATATAGGCTCAATAACCCAAATCTGGATCATATCAGATGCATTTCTCCGATTGTCTTGTGTAGCTTGACTCACACATTCGCCGATGCCCATTCCGCCGCCGATACCCTCAACCGCCGTCTCCGCCGCAAACGCTGTTCTAGACGGACTCTCACTCTGCAGAACACTCAGCCACGTCAAGCAACTCCATGCGCATATCCTGCGTACAGTTTTCGACCATCGTCTCAGCTCCTTTCTCTTCAACCTCTCATTCTCTTCTTCCTCTATCAGTCTCAGCTACGCTCTCTCCCTCTTCTCATCGATCCCATCTCCGCCGGAATCCATCCTTTTCAATCCCCTTCTCCGGAATTTTTCTCGTTCTGGTGAATTTAGAGCGACGATCCTGTTTTACCAGAGGATTAGACATGCCGGTGGTCGTCTCGATCAATTCAGTTTCCCTCCGATTCTTAAAGCAGCCTCTAAAGTCTCGGCCTTGTTTGAGGGTATGGAGCTTCACGGCGTTGCGTTGAAGATGGCGACACTTTCCGACCCGTTTGTAGAGACTGGTGTTATGGACATGTACGCTTCTTGCGGCAGAATTGTCGAGGCGCGCAACGTGTTCGACGAAATGTCCGAGAGAGATGTTGTTACGTGGAACACTATGATTGAGAGGTTAGGATCATAATATACTCTTTTCGTTAGAGAAATATATAATGCAATGCTGTTTATTGGTTTCTTATCTTTCACTAAAGTTGTTGTTACTTAAGCTTGTTTGCAGGTATTGCCGATGCGGCCTTGTAGATGAAGCCTTCAAGCTTTTTGAGGAGATGAAGGTTTCTAATGTGATGCCAGATGAGATGATTCTCTGTAACATTGTATCTGCTTGTCGTCGTACTGGAAATACGAGCTATAACAGAGCGATTTACGATTTTTTGAAAGAGAACGATGTTAGGATGGACATTCATTTGCTGACTTCTCTTGTGAATATGTATGCTGGAGAAGGTTGTATGGATATGGCAAGGGAATTCTATATGAAGATGTCAGTGAGAAACTTGTTTGTTTCGACTGCCATGGTTTCTGGGTTTTCAAAAGCTGGGAGGCTCGACGATGCCCGGGATATATTTGACCATATGGGAAGGAAAGATTTGGTGTGTTGGACCACGATGATTTCAGCTTATGCTGAAAGTGATCATCCTGAAGAAGCTTTAAGAGTTTTCGGGGAAATGCGTCGCTCTGGGATAAAACCTGATGAGGTTACCATGTGTAGTGTTATATCAGCTTGTGCGAACCTCGGTACTCTGGATAAAGCGAAATGGGTTCACGTGTACACACATCTTAATGGGTTTGAATCGTCGTTGACAGTAAATAATGCTCTCATTAACATGTATGCGAAGTGTGGGCGTTTGGATGCATCAAGAGATGTGTTCGAGAAAATGCCAACGAAGAATGTAGTGTCGTGGAGCTCTATGATCAATGCATTTTCTATGCATGGAGAAGCCGATGATGCGCTTATCTCGTTCGCCCGAATGAAGCAGGAAAATGTCGAGCCCAATGATGTTACTTTTGTAGGAGTGCTCTACGGTTGTAGCCACTCAGGATTAGTTGAACAAGGCAAGAAGATCTTTGCATCAATGACTGATGAATACAACATTACTCCAAAACTTGAGCATTATGGATGCATGGTTGATCTATTTGGCCGTGCTAATCGCTTACGAGAAGCTCTTGAGGTTATAGAATCAATGCCGATGGCGCCTAACGTAGTCATCTGGGGATCTCTGATGTCAGCTTGTAGGGTCCACGGCGAGCTTGAGTTAGGTGAATTTGCAGCCAAACACATCCTCGAGCTGGAACCTGATCATGACGGGGCTCTTGTGTTAATGTCCAATATATACGCGAGAGAACAGAGATGGGATGATGTAAGGAACATAAGACGTGTAATGGTGGAAAAGAATGTGTTCAAGGAGAAAGGTCTTAGCCGGATTGACTTAAACGGGATTTCTCACGAGTTTCTCATCGGTGACACGAGGCATAAGCAATCAGATGAGATTTATGCAAAGCTAGACGAGGTTGTAAGTAATCTGAAGCCGGCGGGTTACGTTCCAGACTCTAGTAGCGTTTTGGTGGATGTAGAGGAGGAAGAAAAGAAGGATTTGGTTCTATGGCATAGCGAAAAGCTTGCGCTTTGCTTCGGTCTGATGAATAAGGACGATGAAGAGAAAGGCTCGAGCGTTGTTATTAGAATAGTGAAGAATCTGAGGGTTTGTGAGGATTGTCACACGTTCTTCAAGCTGGTCTCTGAAGTGTATGAACGGGAGATCATAGTGAGAGATCGAACTAGGTTTCACAGATATAAAAACGGCTTGTGTTCTTGTAGTGATTACTGGTGACTCAAGTGGGAAATGATTACCGTTTTTGTCAAATTTCATTCCCAAATTTCTGTTCATTTCCGCAAAATCCTGTTCAGAATTCCGGTAAGACGTGAACCATTTATCTGAGTAATGATTTTATATTTTCATTGTATTATACATTAGCCAACACTAAAACAAGAAAATACTAAGAGAAAAAGGATGGTGCACGTTTACGAGGTGTTAGATCTTCCGAACTTCTTGGACTTAGCCGGCGATAAGTCACCGGATCTCCTCCGCAGCATCTGTCTCATGCCGTCGGCCACAAGTTCTGCCGGGTTGGCTTTAAACTTGCCACAAAACGACACGTGAGCGTTAACAGCTTCCTCTACCGTCGTAGTCTTCCGACTACGGCTGAATTCGTCACTCACAGCCTCGGAGCAAAGCCCACAAAGCCATTTTCCGGCGAAGTTAGTTTTGACTTTACTAATATAGTGTTGTGTACAATCTTCCGTTAAGCCGCAACACTCGCACGTCACCGTTTCGATCTCCATTATTGACCAATCTATGGCTCCAAAACTGCTATAACTTATATTATATAAAAAAAAGGATATAATGTTCTAACTGTTTTTGAATTTATGATTCTTTAATTTGGGGATAGATTGAAGATGGAATGCTTTCGTGGATATGAGAATATTGGACACCAAAGCTAATCGTTAGTTATATATAGACATTATAATTTACATGTACTTGCATGGTGGGGTTTGCATGGTGGGGTTTGCATGTTGGCTCTAGACTTGGAACAACAATTAATATTATATTCTAGAAAAGTTGAGAAGTAGAGCAAATGTATTATTACACGGTGGAACTTATCAACAAAAGAAAATTATCTTGAAGTTGATAAGTAGAGCAAATGCATCATTACATTAACCAAGTGGTATTGGACTAGTGGTTCACATTTTTAGGACTTATCTTGTTGGTCTAGGTCAGAGATCAATTTCATGTAAACATAGAATTATCTAACTTAGCTCTTTTATTTGTCCAGTCGAAATAGTATGATGTTTTAGACCCATTAAAAACCCGGTAAATGGACTATTTGACGACTACATTCACCTTAAGGAGATTAGTCGGGTCATAAAAATCTGTATCGCCCTCATTGAAAAAAATGCATCACTACACATAATTCCTCGATTTCAAGGTTTCTAGGTTTCTAATTAGGTGGACCAAAGAACGTGTAGGTTTTGACTTTTTCATTATATGGTTTTAGATGTGTTAATCCACGTAGAATGAAAATAATTATCGCAAGACACCAATGTTTGTGTAAATAGATAAAGATTTGAAAATACATAAGATTAGGGAGAGCAAGGACTTGCAATAATTGGCTTCATGTTCTAAGGGGCATGGGTTTGTGATTTGTGGAAATGGAGACAAAGGTGGTCGGGCTTAGGGGTCCACTCTACAATTATTTGACCTTCATTTGATACTCATATCAATTAATAGTTAAAACTCACGTACAAAAAATAACGAATTAATCATTATATATAGAGCTGTCAAATTAGACTAATTTATTTACTTAACTCATTTTACAGTAGACTAAAATATTATTCGGGTTAATCCGTAAAAACCTATAATTTTGAAAACATCAACTCTAATATGCACCGGTTAATAACTGTAAGTTTTGTGGTCGATGCACAAACTATTAAAAAAATTAATTTTGACTTGCGAGATCAGAGCCAACAACTATAAGTTTGTTGGTATCAACACGGCTTTCACGATCTTCAACACGACTCTGTTAAATTCCAGAGCCAATCTCCTTTTTACAGCTAAGGTCCATAGTCGGCTATACTATTGGTATCAGAGCCAACAACCTATGTTTGAGAGAATGAATCTTTGTTTATGACTGATTGTTTTGAATGTTCTGAAAACAATTTCTCACCATGTCAAATTCTAATTCTTTAGCGATCGATTCTCAATTTGCAATTTCTACTTTACCAAAAAACAAAAAACCAAAAAAATCATTCTGATATTAATTCACTTTACGAGATCGAGTATGTTCCAGGAGATCTGATGCCTGAAACGACACTCCCACTGGTAAATCCATACAAGTTCTTTGCTATAAAACCTGGTGTTTTCTCAATAAAGAACGTACGTGAGCTCATACATCCATCATCAAGCAGGAGAGTCCGAGAATATGTTCAATCCAGCAAGTTCTCATCTTGCCAAGTTCCAGCCACGGAGGAAGAACAATTCATTTCTCTCAATGTCCCAGAAGCTCTTCCAAGATTATGGCGGCAACAAGGGTACACCCACCTTCACTTTGGGGTGGTACGAATCGGGCTAACCTTACATGCTCGAAAAGGTTTGCCGGTCATAGCACGAATCGCTTTAGCCGACTCTAGACTAAAGTCATATCAACAAGCTTGCATCGGTACGGTTCAAACAACATTAAACGCCGGAACAGTATTCATAACACTGTTTCCGAACTTTAATGTCTCTTTGCAAGATCCAAATCTGCTCAAAACGCTCAAAATCCAACTACAGCTAATCGGATTGCCTATGCAAGAGAAAAGTGTTATCGCAACACTACATTACCAAATCATCTACCGCGTTCAAGACCATGCTCTTGATCTCGTTCTACACTCCTCTGACGAAGCGCTTTATCTAGAAGTCTCATCAGCTTCGCAAGCGCCAAGCACTACGCAAATACCTCGACAAATTTCTCGAGAAGAATTAATAAAGAAGATACCAGAATCATGGGTAACAAGCTACGAGAAGCTGCATCAAGCGACTCAAGCACCAGTCCAAACATCCGACGTAAGCTTCCACTCGCGAATTGATGGAACAACGGAAATCAAATTCGACAAGCCGAGATCATCGTCGTTTCGGAAACAACTGTTCACATAATTTGCGATCCAAATTGAGGAACATGAATTCCAAGGTCCATACAGAGAACAGAATCCGAAGCCAATCTCTTTCGGTCAATACGGACAAGTTGTGTATCCTTTCAAAGACGAAGACGGCCATCAATATTTTGATGTCTGTTCCTGATCGGCCTGCATAGAAGATTCTTATGAATCTGATGATGAAATTCGCCAACGACGCAGAAAGAAAAAAGATCCCCTGTACAAAAGATATCTTGAAGGAGATCCTACAGTCGGTCCTCTCGGAGAAGGCAACGGAAGATACGAATTCATAGTCCAATACTCTGATAAAAAAGAGTCATCTGTGCCCGAGATCATGGTGATAGAATATGATAACTTTCCTCCACCTGAGGATTTCATCACTAACAACATATCTCACTCTCCAAAGGTACTTTCAAAAGCGATCAGTCTCTCAGGACCAGATCAATTAAGTCAAGGCGAAAAGGTTCTCAATTGGCAAACGAAAAACGCCATGGCTCAAAACCGAATGCTTACTACGATTAATAAAAAAAACGATCAGTTTGCGGATGGATATACCAAAAGATTGAGCGTTCTTCAGAACTCAATCTCAGAGATCCATAGTCGGCTAAGCACCCTCCATCAAGAGATGATGTCTATGGCCCAACACATGATGGTCAACACCTCTCAATTTCAAGGTAAAGAAGCTGAGATGACTAATCTCAGGTTTCAATTAAAAGACCTCCAAAGATGCCTCGAAAGTATGGTCCAACGACAACAGAGTTCCTCCAACGTATACCTTCCACATCTCGGAGGCATGTCATCAACGATGCCCATACACACAGGATCCTACTCTCAGGGATTCCTTTCAGGAGAACAATATCAAAAGACAAGACACCCAGTCCCTGGTTTCTTATCGTCTGACGAAGTGTTCACATCGCGATATGGTGTAACTCCTGCAAGCGTGTTCAAACCACGGCCCGTATGAGAAAGGGCGAGAAGACAACAGGAATCAGAATTCCGCGTCAATCCAACAAAAACCCACTGATCTGCCTCCTCTCATTCTAGTCAAGATTCTCCCGAACATGATAAAAGAAAAGGAAAGGAGATAGGCATAATCAAATCTGCGGAGTTTACAATGTCTAATTTGCTAGATCACCTAGCAGAACAAGACAAAAGACCAAAAGAGCCAGAGTACGCTCAGACGCAAAAGCCCCCAGCTATTGCCACTCATCCGACATCGATGATCATCAGCTTCTCAGACTCAAGCTCCTCTTACAGAGCTGACTCTGAAGAAGAATCATTACCAAAACAGTTCGCTATTGGAGAGCCATCAAAAAAGGAACCAGACATAGACGAAGTGTTCTCTGACAACGACGAGATGAATGAGACACCCATCCAAAAACAAGAAAGGCCAACAAAACAGTTCGCCTCAAAAGTCGTGACATTTACGTTCGACGACATTCCCTTCGAAAAATGGAATGACCGCTTGGACGAATTTCATGCATGGATGAACTCCGAAGCTATCACCTCATCATCATTCTTCGTCATACAACAATTCACTGCACGATTTTTGGGTGCACTCAAAGAATGGTGGAATTCGCTTGGCGAATACCGACAGCAACAAGTCTATCAAACCACCATACCATTGCTTCTTGGGGAAATTCATTGGGAATTCATTGGCACCCCAAGCCACCTCAAGGATCAATTACAAGAAGAATTCTTAGCCGCGAAATGTTGTTCGCTGAAGAAAAGAGATCTTGCGAAACATTTCGAGCGACAAACACGGAAATACTATGCGCTAAACGGTCTCAATAACCCGAGCCTAAAGCAAGTCTACCTATCATCTATCGATGATTATCTGAGCCAACAAACAAAGCTCAACATCAAAGAACAAGGCCAATCGGTAGAAGAAATATCTATCGGACAAATCCAACAATACGTTTTCAGAACGTTGGACAAACTCTGCAAACAAAAGAGTTCTGGACGGAATTTATGGACAATTCAAAACATTTATCCAAAGTTTGCGCAAGACCAGATCTGTCGATCAAATGTTCTAAAACCAAAAAAAGTTGTTCGTGTGAAGAAAAGAGCAAAGCTCGCCGTTCCCAAAAATCAAATAAACCCCGCTTCAGAAGATTCGGGCGCAAACGGTTTTTCAGAAAGAAACAATCTTTCAAGAAGGAAATAAAGTGCTTTCTGTGCCACAAAGAAGGACATTTCGCCAAAAACTGTCCGAACAGTTCTAAGAAGAAACGACAGTATCTCATCAGCTCCATATCCAATCTTGCCAAAGATATCGATCTTGACAATCATGATCTCAAATCAGTGCTGTCTTATGATAGCGACGAAAAGGATACCATCTGCGGCTACTCAGATTCCGATACCTCGGAATCCGACAATGAGGAAGAATGTTGTTTCAATATTGCTCGTATGCCTCATCAAGAAGAGATACAATCTCCTCACCTACCGGTGACGATCTTTGATCCTGCAAAGAACGAAGAACCGGTCCATGCTATTGCATTCATAGACACGGGAGCTCACACAACAATAATGAATCCCAAGGTACTCTCTTCATCCATGTGGCACCCGTACCAGCAAGAATTCAGGGTAGCAAATTCCGGATCATTATCGATCAAGCTCAAATCGAAGCCAATCACCATAGAACTCTTTCCAGGATGTCAGATAACTACATAAGTCCTAGGCTCCTCCGCTCCTGGAAAGGACATAATTCTAGGATGGGATTCGTATTACGCGCTAAAAAGAAGTTTCGACATCTCGATCGAACCAAGAGGAATAAGATGGAAATCTAATTACAAAGCCTTCACAACGATACCCCGATTGTTCGCGATTGAAGAACTTCAGTCCGCCGAATTCGACAAAATCAAAGAAGAAATCACAGCAAGTTCATGTGCAGATTCTCATACAGAGTTCCTTCGTATATACAAAAACCCACTGTGGTTAAACGAGGAGTTCTTCGTGTCATTACCTTTCAAAGAAAATATCCACACAACTCCGACAAAGGCAAGTCACGCAGGAATGCAACCCATATTGCTTAAACAAGCAAACGAAGAATGTGACCAACTAGTCAGTCAAATGGTAGTCTCGTCGACTAATTCTCCGTGGGCGTACAAGGCATTTTACGTCAACAACAGAGCTGAACAGGCAAGAGGAAAACTAAGGCTAGTCATTGACTATAAACCGCTGAACCAATAGCTCCAAGATGTCAAGTTCCCGTTGCCAAACAAAAGGGCATTATTTCAACATCTTCAAGGTGCGACCATATTCTCAAAGTTCGATCTAAACTCCGATTTCTGGCAAATCGGTATTGCACCATAGGAAAGGTACAAGACAACTTTCTGTCTGCCCAATCGGCATCTTCAATGGAATATCTTACCGTTCGGCCTTAAAACGGCGCCATCGTTATTCCAACATGCCATGTTAAAAATCTTCAAGCCTCTGCTCCATACAGCCTTAATATACATAAACGATATCCTCTTATTCTCGTCAAGCCACGAAGATCATGTTCAAACTCTACAACAGTTCCATATCATCGTGAAGGCTCATGGAATAATGCTCTCGGCCCAAAAAATGATCATAGCCCGGCCCAACATCGAATTCCTTGGGATGCATATTGCAAATGGACAATTTGTCCCTCAGGCCCATCTAGCCACGACGCTTCTCGAGTTTCCAGACAGCGACCTCTCGAAAAGACAAGTCCAACAGTTCCTAGGGGTAATCAATTACCTAAGCGACTTTATCCCGCAACTTTCGCAGCTGACGCGTCCACTACAAAAGATGCTGTCCAAGAATCCTCCTTTATGGACTAACAGACAAACGGAGGCGGTCAAAAAGCTAAAGCTAGAGATTCAAAAGCTGCCACCTTTAAAGATTCCCTGCGAGGGCACGCGTGTTCTCCAAACAGACGCAAGTGATAAGTATTGGGGTTCTGTCCTACTCGAAGAGATAAATTGGAAACGTCAAAGCTGTGGATACAAAAGCGGACGCTTTAAAGATTCCGAAATCCACTATCACTCCACGTTCAAGGAAATCTTAGCTGTAAAAAGGGCCATTGAGAAATTTGAGTTCCATATGATTGGACACAAATTTCGCATAGAAATGGATATGTCATCCTTCCCAAAGATGCTACAATTCAAGCAAAAGATGGTCCTGCATCAACAGTTACTACGATGGAGCGAATGGTTTTCAAAATACGACTTCGTCTCCATCTATTAAATGGCACAAAGAACATCCTTGCCGACATGCTCAGCAGAAATCCTCTGAAAGAGATTCAGATGATGGCAAGCTCATCCGCGACCAAAAAAGAATACTACGATTTCGGTGCCAACATGCCTGAAGATGTTCATCAGCTTGTCAACATGAAGATCATCCATGAGCATCTCAAAGAAAGGATTTTCCAGTACCAATCGGTTATCCTATCAAAGTACGGTGTCAGATGTCAACACATCGCGCCATTAGGAATCCATCCAGACCACCCGTTCGCTCATTTCTACAGAATCGAGAGCATTGATATGCCAGAAGAAGTTCTCTGTTTCCTTTGGTATATATGTTCAGTATACACCATTGGCATCACCTTCGACATACATTGACTATACCAATTCGTCAACTCGCGACAAGGACATAAGGACTGCCTCTCTACGTTTTTAACTTGGTTTGCGCCATTAAGTTCTTGGAGTGGTAAGCTAAAGAGGTCAGCAAAAACGGTGAACTTATCGTTCAAGAAGCTAAAAGGACAAGGGTGCCTCAACCATTTCTTCAATCCTCACACGATATACTTCTTCCACCGCCCCATTCAAGTCAACGTCGAAAGCAACAAAATGCATGCGTTACCAACGCTAATCCACCACGACGACTACAACCGAGGCGTTCGGCCAGACTTCAATGTCTATGAGAACAAAGGCTTTGAAGAATTCCAGAAACATGCGTTTCGCCTCAACAGTGCTACACAGACGTTCCCCATTCCGTTCAACCTAAACTGGAGCTACTATCCAATTTACTATCAGATGAGCCTAGACGAAGATCTACAGTTCTTCGAAAGCAAACCAACCCCGAAGCTAATCCAACAGAAAATGATACCGGAGCCACCGCCAACGACAGGTCCGCCGGAGCATTTCCAAGATGCACAGTCTCCAGACGATTCGATGAATATTGACGAGATCGGGAAAAGGTTCGGTTTAAACATAGACGAACCACTGGATGATTTCGATGAACCAGAAATCGAATACAAGTGTCCAGATGACTATTACGGCTGCTGCGACGAACATATCATCGAGTTCGAAATAAATCATTAAGACTTTTCTTAATAATCTAATTATGTATAATTATGTGTGTGATGTAAGCGATGATGTAATCGCTTAAATAATGTATAATATGTGTGATGTAAGCGATGATGTAATCGCAATTATGTGTGTGATGTAAGCGATGATGTAATCGCCTAAATAATGAGGTAAGCGCTTATGTCAGCGCACTACACCTCCACTATAAATATGTGTGTACCCCCTTGTGAAATATCATCTCATAATTTCCCTTAAAACCTCTCTCTAGTTTCTCTCTCTATGAGTCTCTAAACTCTCTCTAGTTTTCAGACTTCTCTGCATCTTTCATAAGCTCTGGTTACTTTCTCTCATCTCATGGGTTGCGATTCTGTTCATTCGTGCTTACAATGAGCTTATCGTTTAACCGTCATGACGGTCAATACGGCGGTCGTGAGAGTCAATACGACGGTTGTGGGGGGAGATAAGGTTCCTAACAGTGGTTGAGCCAAGGCCAGGTATGCCGCATATGCTCCCTTTACTCTCAAACATAGTTTGTTGGCTCTAATACCAATAGTATAAACTATAAGTTTGTGGTCGATGCACAAACTATAATTTGTCTAAATTTTAATAAAAATAGTATAATATTTTTCAAATTTATATTTGATATAGACTCAAATAAAAATATAACAAATTATAGTTAACTTTCAAAGAAAAAATCATATTATTCAGTAAATTGAGTATACCATCTATCTTTAAACTAAAAACTAATATTTTGACTTGCGAGATCAACTTATGTGGGCATTTTAAAATTAGAATCATAACTCGTCCTGTGCGACGGGCTAACCCGCTTACTTAACGCATTTTGTCGTGCACTAACATATTATCCGGGATACCCCACAAAGAACTACAATCTTGAAAACACTAACTCTAATATGCACCGCTTAATGACTCTAGGGTTTGTGGTCAGTACACAAACTCTTAAAAAATTAATTTTCTCGTATCTAACTCTTTATAAAAATAGTAAAATATTTTTCAAGTTTTGTTTTGATATATATTCAAATAAAATAATATAAATTATAGTGAAAAATATTGCAAAATGTTGAATATTTTTTTTAAAAAAATATATGGATTGGTTATTATTTAAAAATATATCTTATTAATTAAGAAACTAAATAGTAAATACTCTCTTAAATGGAAAACAAATATTTTCTATATTCTCTTCAATAATTTTAAAATACAATTATATCATTTTCTATATCAATTATCTATTCTTATTTGTAATGGCATAATATGTAATAACTTATAAAATAAAGTTCATTTTCCTAAATAACCCTAAATAATAATATAGAGATATTTACCAGAGTTTGCAGAATCACTATATTTTAATCTGGTCGATAAAACGAAACAAAAATAGAAAGCAAATACTATATAGAAATGCGTGAATCAAACTAGATTTCATCTGCGTTTAGGTTTCAACCATGTGGAATACTAATAAGTAATAACTAATTCGATGCATCATCATCTCAGAGGTTCACACTAATGGTCTCAACAAACACGATAAACATACTCACAAATACCAACGAAATCTGCACATGTTCTCGTATTTTTCATTCCTTTTTAGTGCGTGCTACTTCGTTTCGAATAAGCTTCGAATGGTGACAGTGGATTGGACGATGCGGGACCACTTGTTGAGAATCGTATACCTCAATTTCTGTTGACAACCACGAACCAAGACTTGAATCAAAGAACACTCACCAATTGTTTACCCGGTTCACGGTGTTAACTAACCGCTACATCCGGTTATGATCTTTCGATCCCCAACTTGGATTGATCACCGGAAATCACCTCTGGCATGGTTCATACAATCGGAGAACTCTCACCAACCACCGATTACAACCAATCGGTTTACACGAAGAAGAAGAGTAGAGGAGAAGAGAAACCGAGAACCCCAAGAGACTCCAAGATTACATACACCAATGCCCTCTCTCTCACATCTCTCTATTTCTCTATCTCTCTCGCCATTGAAGCACCTTTTGAAGGTCGCTTCACCTCTCTGTGTAAAACTAAACGAAGTCAAAGAATGGTTTAATAACCCAAAAGAACCTTGCACGTGTGTCTCACGTGTGATGACTAAAGCTCCTTCTTTTGAGAGTCTCCACTTTGTTTAGAGTATTTCCCGCACTTGGTAATTTCTCCTAATTGCCTTCTTCACGTTGAATCACCATCTAACAATCTCCACCTTGATTCAAGCTTGAAGAATTCCTTGTGAGCTGCCCCTTAGAACCTTTGAACTCAGCTCTAACCTTGGCACTTTAAATCTCCAATAACCTGCATAAGTAACCCTTACACAGAACACACACGTCACAGATTTAAACACCATAAACCTGCAAATCTCTCTCAAGTAACATATGAGCTCTGCTTGATAAAGAAAGTTAATTACAACGACTAGGATGGTTTCAACAACCATAAACCAATAAGAACTCGATCTAACTAAGAAATTAAACCAACCTCTGATTAAACCAGCTCTCGATTTGATCTTACCAGTCGATTTAAGCTTCAATCACATTGATTCTCATAACCAGTTCTAACAAACTCTTAATGATAATCAATCGATCTGCTACTCATAGTACGTCACAAACTCATATCAGTGGATTCATGAACTCACCACTCAGCAAACAAACCATTAACAAGACTAAGATATTTAGAACTTGTTAAATCAACAGACAACTCTATAAGCTAACACTTATGAGTTCAACAATCACACATATTACATTACGGCTTCTGCTAAACACCATAAAACTATTTCAGTGATTGTGTTTAACCTTTATCACTCTATGCAAACCTGATTCCTTTGTCGACCAATTTGATTCACCTCATGTGCACTAAGCTTGGAATCAAACCTCTATTGAATCATGTGCAGAAAAAATAGAAACGTACTTGTTTCATAAAATGAACCAATCTCTGATTCAAACCTGCAAAACAATCTCAACAAAACCTTTAGTTTGTAAACAATGAATTAATAACATGAGATTGTACTACAGTCACCTATTTAGCCAACTCAGCCTTGAAATCAACTTGAACCGTTGTTAAACGTCAACATAACACGCCTCACAACACTCCACTTTGTTGTGAAGACTATCGACACATTTCCCTGAGTAAACAGATCAGAACTAGCAGCTTGTGACTCACTACTAGAAACCTTTAACCATATCTCTCATCATCAAAACATGTGATGCTCCTGAGATATTTCCTCACAGCTTCTTTCACATCAACTCTCTAGAACCCATGAAGTTACTTCCAGCTGTAGAACAAACCTGCAAAACTTTTACATGTATGCATACTTCACACCATACTTGGTGACATCATCATAACACTTCTCTGATCTCAACCATAATCACTCTTAGCTCATAAATTTCTCTTCCAGCATGCTTTTAATCATTGAGCTTCCACTTGACTAACCATCAAGTACCAATTATCGAGTAGATTTCTCATAGTTCACTTTATGATGCAAACAGACAACTTACAACTTCTCAAGTTGTTGTCTTACAAATGCAGTTTGTAGTCTACTGCATTCTTAGCCCTCTCTTCTTCTAGGACTTCATACTAGTTGCAGATACCAGCCTTGAGATGACATATTTTCATCCTAGATGCACAAAAAAAATTATACTCTCTTGAAGTGAATCACTTTGAGAAAACTCCAGCACAACCTACACTTATTTCTCAGATTTCTCATTAGAGAAAATAACTCGGATTACTTCAGTATTCTCCATCTCAGAGCCACATCTTTGTGTGCATTCTGACATTCACAAAACCTGCAACTTTCTACGTTTCAGCAGTCTTGAATTCAATTCACTTCGGAGCCTTCCTCATATTTTGATTTGTGAAAACTTAGATCACCAATCTTCCCTCAGACCAGAAATCAAGAGACCTTTGACTTCTCCTCAAGTAAAAGCCAACATGAACCTATATGTACCGCTGTTTAAACCAACATGACACGCCGCCTAACACCCAATATTAGAAAGACTTTCGACACACAATCAAGGCTCAGTCCATTGCGAGGTAATACTGAGACATTTCTCACACACAAACATATGCAACCTCCTAAACTATTAAACTCTTCTTTGGTCCATCAGATATTTCTTTACCGAAAATCTGACCCAAGAAATACAAGATTCCTTCTGAAAACATAGCTCCACCTAGAAGATAACACCTTCTGAATATGTCTTACATTCACTGTAACACCAACTGCTCCACCTGGAACAATACCCATTCAGAAAAACCATATGCCTTTATGACCTCAGCTTCATTTCATCTTTAGTTGGATCTTCTTTATCACCCTTAACACTATGACTGCATAGACATGGTTCAGTCTATATGCTCCTTCAGTTCTTTAATTCTTTTATACCAGAAGATCACCAACAACTCTCTACATCTGATTGAAGCCTCCACATTTGGCATTGATCCACCAAACTGACCAGGCATTGATTGCCTTATTCATACTAACTTTTGACAAGCTGTAACCTATTATAGCCTTAGCTCACTCGACCAATACACATTCCATTCTAATGTGAACCCATCAGAACTCATGCTTCTGCAGCCATCTCTTGTGCCTCACCATTCTCATTTACAAAAATCTCAGATCTGTTGTAAACTATTATTTCTGAAACTTACTGAAGAGCAACATATGAATGATGATTTAGACTTATTATGCAGACATTGAGTCTTCCACATCTGAGCTTCCCTACAACCAGCTTATCTTACCCTCTTAGACTCAAATTCTTTGCATCATAAGAACCAGAAGCCATTTGATAAAACTTAGTTTCTAGCACACTGATTTTACCATCAATTTTTCTTTTTCTTTTCGCTAAGAGCCTGTCACCACTTTAAGCTCGTTAAGACACAATTTGTTTGTGTCACAGCAATCAGCAGCTCTAACCTGAGCATACCAACATCTACTTCCCACCGAGACTGATCCTTGTAATCAAAACCTCTCAAATCTCAAACACGCACTGATTTCTTCAAAACCTTTAACACGTCTTGTTTCTAGCAGATTTTGACCTTTGTTTCCTCACCCACCTGGAACTCTCTTCAACATGAATCATAAAACCTTAACCGATATTCAAATAGCCTCAGACACACATACCAATCTGCCTTCTAAAACGTCCCCTAGACCAGAGATTTATATGTGTTACCAAATGCTGTTCTTTTAACCATTCTGAACACATTGCATTCAACTCCAACAAATAGATTTGTCTAACACACAACCTGACACCAGGTCTGAATCTTAGGAAATCTTTTGCAAAGATAAAATGCATTCCATGTGATCCCAAAATTTCAATCCTTCTTATGTGCAGAACAGGATAAGCAGAAACAAACATCACAATAATCACTTGTGACT
Source organism: Eutrema japonicum (assembly GCA_030161315.1). Classification (NCBI taxonomy): domain Eukaryota; kingdom Viridiplantae; phylum Streptophyta; class Magnoliopsida; order Brassicales; family Brassicaceae; genus Eutrema; species Eutrema japonicum. Next base: position 20,023,598 of record BSQW01000011.1, read on the forward strand.
GCAGAAACAAATCAAAGTGCTCAAAGAATTTCAGTCTTTGAGATTAATTACACAATTCTGAAACTTAGAACTATAATTCACAAACCCAGAACTGAACCTTTTCTTATCAGAATCAAACTAAAGTTCTTTCCTCAGTCTCTGGATCTTATCAAATCTAGTGCGACTAACATCTACTTCAGCGAGTCTTTAAAACTAGAACCCACATCGATGTAGAACACATAAGTCATTGGAGAGAGATTAACTTACAGATTTTACCGATTTCAAACCCGAAATCAACTGATCCGATTGGATCTTTCTTCACGAATCTTCCTTTCTCCAATTTCAGCGTCTTCGACTATTGACCAGACACCATATGCATGGAGAAGCCGATGATGCGCTTATCTCGTTCGCCCGAATGAAGCAGGAAAATGTCGAGCCCAATGATGTTACTTTTGTAGGAGTGCTCTACGGTTGTAGCCACTCAGGATTAGTTGAACAAGGCAAGAAGATCTTTGCATCAATGACTGATGAATACAACATTACTCCAAAACTTGAGCATTATGGATGCATGGTTGATCTATTTGGCCGTGCTAATCGCTTACGAGAAGCTCTTGAGGTTATAGAATCAATGCCGATGGCGCCTAACGTAGTCATCTGGGGATCTCTGATGTCAGCTTGTAGGGTCCACGGCGAGCTTGAGTTAGGTGAATTTGCAGCCAAACACATCCTCGAGCTGGAACCTGATCATGACGGGGCTCTTGTGTTAATGTCCAATATATACGCGAGAGAACAGAGATGGGATGATGTAAGGAACATAAGACGTGTAATGGTGGAAAAGAATGTGTTCAAGGAGAAAGGTCTTAGCCGGATTGACTTAAACGGGATTTCTCACGAGTTTCTCATCGGTGACACGAGGCATAAGCAATCAGATGAGATTTATGCAAAGCTAGACGAGGTTGTAAGTAATCTGAAGCCGGCGGGTTACGTTCCAGACTCTAGTAGCGTTTTGGTGGATGTAGAGGAGGAAGAAAAGAAGGATTTGGTTCTATGGCATAGCGAAAAGCTTGCGCTTTGCTTCGGTCTGATGAATAAGGACGATGAAGAGAAAGGCTCGAGCGTTGTTATTAGAATAGTGAAGAATCTGAGGGTTTGTGAGGATTGTCACACGTTCTTCAAGCTGGTCTCTGAAGTGTATGAACGGGAGATCATAGTGAGAGATCGAACTAGGTTTCACAGATATAAAAACGGCTTGTGTTCTTGTAGTGATTACTGGTGACTCAAGTGGGAAATGATTACCGTTTTTGTCAAATTTCATTCCCAAATTTCTGTTCATTTCCGCAAAATCCTGTTCAGAATTCCGGTAAGACGTGAACCATTTATCTGAGTAATGATTTTATATTTTCATTGTATTATACATTAGCCAACACTAAAACAAGAAAATACTAAGAGAAAAAGGATGGTGCACGTTTACGAGGTGTTAGATCTTCCGAACTTCTTGGACTTAGCCGGCGATAAGTCACCGGATCTCCTCCGCAGCATCTGTCTCATGCCGTCGGCCACAAGTTCTGCCGGGTTGGCTTTAAACTTGCCACAAAACGACACGTGAGCGTTAACAGCTTCCTCTACCGTCGTAGTCTTCCGACTACGGCTGAATTCGTCACTCACAGCCTCGGAGCAAAGCCCACAAAGCCATTTTCCGGCGAAGTTAGTTTTGACTTTACTAATATAGTGTTGTGTACAATCTTCCGTTAAGCCGCAACACTCGCACGTCACCGTTTCGATCTCCATTATTGACCAATCTATGGCTCCAAAACTGCTATAACTTATATTATATAAAAAAAAGGATATAATGTTCTAACTGTTTTTGAATTTATGATTCTTTAATTTGGGGATAGATTGAAGATGGAATGCTTTCGTGGATATGAGAATATTGGACACCAAAGCTAATCGTTAGTTATATATAGACATTATAATTTACATGTACTTGCATGGTGGGGTTTGCATGGTGGGGTTTGCATGTTGGCTCTAGACTTGGAACAACAATTAATATTATATTCTAGAAAAGTTGAGAAGTAGAGCAAATGTATTATTACACGGTGGAACTTATCAACAAAAGAAAATTATCTTGAAGTTGATAAGTAGAGCAAATGCATCATTACATTAACCAAGTGGTATTGGACTAGTGGTTCACATTTTTAGGACTTATCTTGTTGGTCTAGGTCAGAGATCAATTTCATGTAAACATAGAATTATCTAACTTAGCTCTTTTATTTGTCCAGTCGAAATAGTATGATGTTTTAGACCCATTAAAAACCCGGTAAATGGACTATTTGACGACTACATTCACCTTAAGGAGATTAGTCGGGTCATAAAAATCTGTATCGCCCTCATTGAAAAAAATGCATCACTACACATAATTCCTCGATTTCAAGGTTTCTAGGTTTCTAATTAGGTGGAGCAAAGAACGTGTAGGTTGTGACTTTTTGATTATATGTTTTTAGATGTGTTAATCCACGTAGAATATGAAAATAATTATTGCAAGACACCAATGTTTGTGTAAATAGATAAAGATTTGAAAATACATAAGATTAGGGAGAGCAAGGACTTGCAATAATTGGCTTTATGTTCTAAGGGGCATGGGTTTGTGATTTGTGGAAATGGAGACAAAGGTCGTCGGGCTTAGGGGTCCACTCTACAATTATTTGACCTTCATTTGATACTCATATCAATTAATAGTTAAAACTCACGTACAAAAATAACGAATTCTTACCAAGTCGATCTTGGTTTAGTAGCAAAGTTTTAGGATCCACCAATATAGTTGTATTGTCCTATAGCCTTTTAGTTCGAGTCTCATTTGGGAGGGGGCCGAGGTGAAATAACGATCCGACAAAGCTGAAAGTCCAAACCAACATATTGACGAGGAGATGTACAAATTTCGACTTAGAATTCTTCGATAATTTAACCCCAAAAAAACTATACATATCTTAATGACAAAAAATTATCGATTCATGGTCTAGATCTATATGACAAGTTTTTAACGAGTGAGAACCACTAGCCCACAATCACTTGGTTCCAAACAGCATTTTGACGAGTAAATATACAAATTTCCGCTCAAAACTCTTCGATAATTTAACCAAAAAAATGTTATGAAGCCCGTAAGATGGTGGACGAGTGGTTGGGCGGACCCAGCAAAGGGAACAATTGTCCAGCCCTGGTTTCGATCTTCCGCCCTCGCTAAAATCCAAACATTATTTTGTGGAAAGTCTGCCAGTTGGGTCTACGCCCAATTGGTTTACATGGTGGCCCATAATGCAGGTAGCTGGGTCATCCGCTGGCACTTAGTCTGGTTGGTATTAAACTTGGGGTCAGGCGGGGTGGTACATACCCTTTACAGGGTCACTGCAATCCACTCTATAGCACTTTGGTGCGTTCCTACCTGGAGCTGACTGGGATAGCCAATGGCGTTTATCAAAAAAAAAAAAATGTTATGAATTCCTTCATGACAAAGTTGCATTTAACAAGAATCGATGACTGGTCTGTAAAACTAGGTTATGCAGTTGGGCAAAGAATGCGATCGCTTAGGTTCTAGTAAGTTGGACCGGCTTTACTGGTCGAATATGACCATAATCACAAGCTTTAATATTAAATATTCTATTAAAATTTAATCCGCGCTATAGTGCTGGGTAATTTTTATAAGAAAATTGTTTTAAAATGTAAAAAAATATTGTTTTGATATTTTTCTGAATTTTATAATATGTCTAATTAATGATTATATATAGAGCTGTCAAACTAAACTAACTTATTTACTTAACTCATTTTACAATATACTAAAATATTATTCGGGATAACCCATAAAAACCTATAATCTTGAAAACATCAACTCTAATATGCACCGGTTAATAACTGTAAGTTTTGTGGTCGATGCACAAACTATTAAAAAATTAATTTTATGGTGTCTAAATTTTAATAAAAATAGTATAATATTTTTCAAATTTAGATTTGATATAGACTCAAATAAAAATATAACAAATTATAGTTAACTTTCAAAGAAAAAATCATACTATTTAGTAAATTGAGTATACCATCTATCTTTAAACTAAAAACTAATATTTTGACTTGCGAGATCCGCTTATGGGGGCATTTTAAAATTAGAATCATAACTCGTCCTGTGCGACGGGCTAACCCGCTTACTTAACGCATTTTATCGTGCACTAACATATTATCCGGGATACCCCGCAAAGAACTACAATCTTGAAAACACTAACTCTAATATGCACCGCTTAATGACTCTAAGGTTCGTGGTCAGTACACAAACTCTTAAAAAATCAAATTTCTCGTGTATAACTCTTTATAAAAATAGTAAAATATTTTTCAAGTTTTGTTTTGATATATATTCAAATAAAATAATATAAATTATAGTGAAAAATATTGCAAAATGTTGAATATTTTTTTAAAAAATATACATGGATTGGTTATTATTTAAAAATATATCTTATTAATTAAGAAACTAAATAGTAAATACTCTCTTAAATGGAAAACAAATACTTTTTATATTCTCTTCAATAATTTTGAAAGACAATTATATCATTTCCTATATCAATTATCTATTCTTATTTGTAATGGCATAATATGTAATAACTTATAAAATAAAGTTCATTTTCCTAAATAACCCTTAAATAATAATATAGAGATGTTTACCAGAGTTTGCAGAATCACTATATTTTAATCTGGTCGATAAAACGAAACAAAAATGGAAAACAAATACTATATAGAAATGCGTGAATCAAGCTAGATTTCATCTGCGTTTAGGTTTCAACCATGTGGAATACTAATAAGTAATAACTAATTCGATGCATCATCATCTCAAAGGTTCACACTAATGGTCTCAACAAACACGATAAACATACTCAAAAATACCAACGAAATCTGCACATGTTCTCGTATTTCTCATTCCTTTTTAGTGCGTGCTCCTTCGTTTCGAATAGCTTCGAATGGTGACAGCGGATTGGACGGTGCGGGACAAGCGGATTAAGAGGTGCGGTGCGGTTCAAGTGCGGTTCGTGGGGGGGAAAAACGCACCATGCGGAATTAGTGCGGATAGTGAGAAACAAGCGGTGCGAGACAATATTTGAATAGTGAATATCACAAGTGCGGTGCAGATATAGTAATTATTAAACTTTGATTATTTATTTTTTTAATATTTCAATAAACCAATTTTTTTTGGTTCAGCTAATAATGTATAAATTCATAAAATTTATCCATAATTTTTTTAAAATTTTCAAAATAAAAATAATAGACCGCACCTAAAACACACCTCATCACTCTCTTTTCATTTTCATGTGCGGTCCTTCACAAAATATGTACCGTCCCTATTTTTTTTTTTTTTTATCTTCATTTTTTTGTCCTGCTCCTTATCCAAAAAGCAAGCTGAATGGGGACGCTTATCCTGCGTCTTACATTCAAGGCCTCATAACCTAAAAATGGGTCCAACTTATAAATATATATATATATATATATATATATATATATATATATATATTTTATGTACCTAACAAAGAAATATCAACTATGTAGTTTAAAAGAAAACTACATCTTTGATACACTCGGGTTTTAACCTTATAAAAACTACTGTAAATGCACAACAAGAGTTGTAGTAATATAGGGATCGAATCCACAATGACCAAATGTAACACTACGAGAATGCATGATGAAAGTAAATCTAAGACGAACGATAGTTGTTGTGGTTTTATGAATGAACTAAAACTAATAATGCAAATAAAATCGATGTAAATTAGAATGGAGAAAACGCTAGGTTTTCAGGTAATTTGCAGGAATCCAAAACTCATTAATGAATTAAAAATCGTTCTCGAACCCAAACATGAATTTCTAGGTAGCCCACTGTCGTGGTACTAAACTACTATGCCTAATAACCTAGGAATATAAAATGTCGTTTGACCTTAGAATTCTAGGCACTCATTAAAGTTCAGTTTTGATAAGCTCACAAATCGTCTTAGCATCAGTTTTCGTTGGCTAAGGACGATTTGCTCATCTAAGTTCTTTCAGGAAATATAACTGGGAGATTACTCAGACATGGAAGCAGAGAAAACACAAAGAGATGAAAAGGAAGACATAATTAAATTGACAAAAATAATAAGAGGGTTCAAAAATCTTCTCCAAGTTTGTCAGAAGTGGTTCAGAGATCTTCTCCCAAGCATACAATTGAAAGAGATGAAAAACGTCTAAGAAAAATAAAGCTTAGTCTCCAAAGTGGCTTAAAAATAAGAATAAATTGGTCTATAGTCGTTCTCCACGAAACCCTAGGTAAAACCGGTCCAAAATAAGGAAAACCGAATTTCATTTTTCTTTTGTGTCGCTTAACCGGCCGGTACAGGAAATGATCGATCGATCTTTTTTCTTTATGTTCGATCTTCATGAAAGGGATCGATCGATCAAAAATTCTTCAGGTGATATTTGGGAAAAGAATCGATCAATACTTTGTAGGACGGATCGATCGTTTTGGCTTCTGGTTCCATTCCTGCACATGCTTCTTCTTCTCGCCAGACTGGATTATCTTCACTAAAACTGGCATAAATTTTGATCGCACTGTTAGAATGACCTCAAACTACTTCCACATGAAAGCCAATTCATTTGCCTATCTTGTATCAAAATTTAAGGTCACTCCATCGGTGGAAAGTCCTCCAACGAATTCCAAACTTCTGACATCTCTGCATGATTCCGCATCTTTATATGCTTATTTTCACCCAAAACGACTCTTTTTTTTTTCCAAATTCACCTAATACCTAAAAAGACTCGTTACAGGACTAAAAGGCTCTAAAAACAAAATTTGATTAGATAAAAAACACAAAAACAAGGATTATAAACCGGTAAAAATACGGTTTATCAATATTATATGTTATATGAGTAAAAACTTAATTAGATATAGTGACGTTTTCTAACTTATATTTTGTACGAACATTCTACTAATTATTTAGAAAACAATTTTTTTTTTCCAAATTCCAAACACATAGAAACTGACATATTTATACTTCTTTTTATCTTGTTCTCCAAAACAGATGTTTCATTTGTAAATAATTTTCTTTTGTACGTAATATGTAGAGTTACCACAATTTGTCAACAGTTTATGATTCTTTACGGTTTGTTTATGGTTGTTTAATTAAGTGACTCATCGCTCAATCACGGGAGTAATTTGGAGATGGCTATTGGCTTGAGGTCATATAATATAAGCCACTAATTTAAAAATATGGCATTATAATTCATCAGCTAATAATTGTGTACAAATTATACGCACGCGGTCGTTTTGGTTAGTTTAGTTTAGTTTTGTTTTAAAGTAAAATTTATAATGTTAAAGGTTTAGAGTGAAACTCAAAATAATAATTAAAATCTCCGATCAGCATATATATGATTATGTGGACATATGTTTACTTAAAGATAAAAATTATACATAGAACATATGATGTATATGACAATCATGTTTTAGATTGAACAACGAAAGAGAATGTACATATGACATTGATGGCATTGAAAAGTGTCGAGAATCGTATACCTCAATTTCTGTTGACAACCACGAACCAAGACTTGAATCAAAGAACACTCACCAATTGTTTACCCGGTTCACGGTGTTAACTAACCGCTACATCCGGTTATGATCTTTCGATCCCCAACTTGGATTGATCACCGGAAATCACCTCTGGCATGGTTCATACAATCGGAGAACTCTCACCAACCACCGATTACAACCAATCGGTTTACACGAAGAAGAAGAGTAGAGGAGAAGAGAAACCGAGAACCCCAAGAGACTCCAAGATTACATACACCAATGCCCTCTCTCTCACATCTCTCTATTTCTCTATCTCTCTCGCCATTGAAGCACCTTTTGAAGGTCGCTTCACCTCTCTGTGTAAAACTAAACGAAGTCAAAGAATGGTTTAATAACCCAAAAGAACCTTGCACGTGTGTCTCACGTGTGATGACTAAAGCTCCTTCTTTTGAGAGTCTCCACTTTGTTTAGAGTATTTCCCGCACTTGGTAATTTCTCCTAATTGCCTTCTTCACGTTGAATCACCATCTAACAAAAAGTTTATCATTGCCCTCAAGAAGATAAACAACAAACCGCATATATGTTTTTCAACTCGTTTTAAGATGGTGACGAACCGCATATGTGTTTTTCAACTCTTTTTACTGAGTTGATAACTTGTTGCTTCAGTTGCAGTGTGAGAATAATAAGTTTTATTATTTAAGGTAGGAATCCAACCCGGTGTTATTGTCAATTTAATATATTTTCGAGCGAATGTTATTATGTTATGATCCTTGATATATCATACAGTGACTAATCATTTGTGCATTTGGTTGTATGCTAGAGGATGACATAAATCATTCTAGTACCAAAAAGTTAGTTTTTATGTAGAGAGCAGTTTCGAAACGGTTTGTCATTAGCGTCCTTTTTAATACCATTATGTTACTTTTCACGTATTTATGGAATTTTTAACCAATAATCAATTTTTATTGGCAAAAAAAATTAAAGATGTTTGAATTTCAATTATTATCTTTTAGTGACATCATGTTACTTTTTGATAAACTACAAAGAATTGGGATGTTCAATTCTGATTTGTAAGTTGGTATCATTTTAGATCAAAGTCAAACTAAAATAAGGAGAGAAAATTGAGTTAAAGTTACTTTTTGCAATTGATATTCTAGTATTAAAAAGATTAATGTATCATTCGTGTTATTTTAAAATGTAGCTGGGATTGGAACTAATAAATTTCATTTCGGTTTGGATTTTTTCCAGTCCCATAAGTCAATCTTAAAATTTCCTTTTAAATTGTGTGATGGATTCATATAATTTTGTTCTTTTTTTTATCCCTAATGATGTCGAGGTTATAAATTACACTTTTAGTTCGATGGAAGACAATTTTGTAATTTTCGTAATTCATGGGCTATCATGAAAATAATGGTTAAGTTAGTTTGAGGGGCTTTTTAGGAAAAAGAATTGTTGATGACTTCTTGTGATAGATTGATAGAGAAACACAAACAAATCCGATGTGTCCTTAACTTTGAGCTTCGTTCCAGGGCTTAAACACGATCGGAGTTCTGATCCAGTCAAGAGGTATTATTGTTTTGCAATTTTTGAGATTTTAAGACAGCGTTTATATATTTAGTGATTGTTCTCGATCTGTCTGTCTATAGGCATGAGATTGAAAAAGAAACTAGTGCTAGAAGAGAATAATGCTAAGTTAATTCAAGATCCTGAGGAAATGTTACTTATTCTCTGTCTCAATTTTGATTCACAATCTCCAGGAACAAATTGCTGCTGCTTGTTTGAAGGTATATAATAATAATATCATCATGCTCACATGAATGTCTCAGATGAACTTGCTCAAGAACTGATTTGCATCTTTGATTTCAGGATATGCAGCTGCTCAATGAGAAGTATGGGTTAGAGAGAAAATGTGCGTGTGGTTTGTCTTTTTCTTTTGTACAAGTCTATCAGGTTTGATGGAAAGTGTTCATCTTTAGCTTCCGGGTTTGACTAAAATTTCCTATAGGCAATTGATGAGAAACAAAATGAATCTGTTATGTCGGCCTTGAATGAATTGGCTCGTCGAAAAGGTGATCTTGAAGAAAATTTGAACTTGGCACATGATTTAAAGGTGAATTGGCTTGCCTAAAATTTTGTACTAACTTCAAATCTTTGAACTTCATTGCCTTTTACCCTGCCGTGTTTACTTCTCTCACTTGCTATCTTTAGGTTACAGAAGACGAGAGGTATATTTTCATGATCCCAGAATTTCGAAAGGTCAAGCTTCTTATGGATCCACGGTAGTCTCAGCAAGCAATTTGCTCTAAGGACTTATCATTTCCTCTAAGGACTTTTTCTAAAACATGTGACATCGTTTCGGTAGAAAAATCTTACTTTGTGTGTTCATATACTACCTCTGATGCAGGATCATGGTAATGATTACCGGATCAATGAACAACTTTTGCCACCAATGGATGTTACGAGAAATCCGTATCACAACCTTACGCAAGACACTGAAAGTTTGAGATTTAATAATCAGATTGGCGGTGGATCAGAAGGAATTTTACAGCAGCCGAGAAGGTAGGGGTATCATTTTTTTTTTTTTACCAGCATGCGTGATACGCTAGTCTTGACGATGAGAATGCTTCAAAGCAAGGTATGTTTTGAGAATTACTGAAACTGACTTATCATGTTGATCTCTATCTAAATTAATTGTATATGTTTGTTTATCCTATATGCTCAATTATAAGTAAGTATATGGTAAATTTCATTTTCATGAGGCAGGCACTGGACGAACGTAGAAAAGGACGAGTTTAAAGTTGGTGTGACTACAGAGCAGATCCAGCCTCGAGTCCTTCAACTAAATCTGAGATCAATCTGCGATTTATATATTTATTATTGAGTAATAATTGTTGTAGCTTTAGTTTTTGTATTATTCGTTTGTCGTTTAGCTCTTTGTTTTTCTAAAGTAAGAAGAAAAAGAAAAAAACACTATTGTAATAGACTGAAGCTAAAAGCGTTTTAGATGATCTCTTTCCATCTAATATTTCTTGCGCTTTAATCTCTCTTTTCGTATAATTAAAATGCGGTCTATTTTAAATTCTGTTTTATTAAACTAATTAATAACGAGATAATTATAATAAATTACAGAAGGGTTGCAAAAAGAGTTGTGAGTACATCAGATTTGGTCGATACTTGATAGTACTACAATTTTCTTTTTCGTCTTCGGGTGTATATAATATGAATTTGTGACATAGAAGTTAGTGTTTATAACCAAGAGGCCTTAGGCTAGGGTAAACGTCTGGAATCTCCCTGATGCTCAAAAAAAGAGCTAAAATCTCCCCCATATATTGTGAATTTAATTTTGATTTTTTTTAATTGGAAAACAAAGGAATTTACGGAAAAATCAGGGTAGAATCCTCTAATTTACAGTTTGTACCTAGCAAACCCGAAATAATGGATCCTGGGTCGGGTTGACCCGAGATAATAGAGAAAAAAAAAAAAACTTACCTAAATCCTAATTTGTCGATTTACTTTACTTACCCGTAACCCACGATTTACTTCGTCTTCTTCTCCGATTTACTTCGTCCCCTTCTTCTTACTCTCTTCAGTGAGTGAAACGGGTGGCGGATTGATCGATTTCCCTTCTCAATCGGACCATTCTCAATCGATTCGAGTTCAATGGTGGAAACGAGGCAAACCCGGAAGACGAGACCGACGACTTCTGCGTCGGAGAAGAGGGAGGCGAAGAAGAAGAAGACGGCGCCGGCGGAGAGTGGGCCGGAAGAATCGTCGGCGGGAGAAGCGGGTGTTGATCCGACGGCTGAGAAGAGAGACTCGGAGGAGGAGACGATTTCGGATAGTGCGGCGGATACGGAGTCGGATACGGCAGCGGATACGGCAGCGGATACTGAGGCGGATAGTGCGGCGGAGGTAAGACCGTAGAGTTCTAACAAAGTAGAAATGAGAGTTCATGGTAATTCTAGGATCACGGGTCACCAGGAATTAAAATGGTAGAAATGTAATACTAGGAAAGCTTTCTTGCAGGATGCCCAGGCAGAGACGGAAGCCATGAAACCACTTGGAATGTACTTTCAGCCTGAGCAGTATGGCAAGAGCATAAAACTATCAACCCGGTGCTACGTCGAAGAAGTTTTGGAGACGTTTAAAGAAGTCGATCTCAGTGTGACGGAAAGAGATTGGTTTGAGAAGCATCCTCAGTTCTGCCACATTCTCCACATGCCGAAGAGCAATCATATGGTTCAACCCATGTGGATGCTGTTGTTGCGTACAGCTGCGATCCAAAGGAAAAAGGAGGCATGGTTTGTGGTCAATGGCATTCCCATCCGATATGGGTTACGAGAGCATGCTATGATCTCAGGACTCAACTGCCGCAACTATCCTCTCAACTGGCAGCGAAAAGGGTCCACCTCCTTCAAAAAAAAGTATTTTGATGATTCGAATAAAAAGAAGATTTTAAGGGAAGACGTGAGGGATCGACTCAAGGAAATGGGACCGGATGATAGTGGAGATAGGCTAAAGATGGCGGTGCTGTATTTCTTGAGCAGCATCGTCTACTGTCCCACCAAAACCGGAGCAAAAGGGAAATCCGTGCTTGACATATTTGTAAGATATGTCGCTGATCTAGATTTGTGTAAGACATTTCCTTGGGGCAGATTCTCTTTTGATCACATGTTAGAGTCCATAGAGAGTACGTTGAGCCACTATAACGGTGAGGTGCGAGGCGGCTGGGCGATTCCTGGTTTTTGTCTTCCTTTGGAGGTAAATTGTAGAACTTGACTAGGTTGGTCCTTTTTTTGCAAAGTATAATTATATGCGTTTGTTTGTAGCTTTTGGCGTTGGAGGCCATTCCGGCACTAAGAAGTAGCATCCGAGAACCTGTTCAAGCTCTTAAGGACGATTGTCCAAGGATGTGCAAGTATAAGTGGAAGAAATGCGACCTGAGAGGCTGGCCTCTTGAGACTGTGTATGAAATACTCGGAAGTACTACGGTTAGTAGTATTTGCAGATTTTAGTAAAACTAGAAAACTTGGTAAGACTATGCAGATATTGGTAAAACTAGGAAAACTTGGTAATACTAGTAGATTTGGTAAAACTAGGAAAACATGGTAATACTAGTAGATTTGGTAAAACTATGAAAGCTTGTTAAAACTAGTAGATTTGGTAAAACTAGGAAAACTTGGTAATACTAGTAGATTTGGTAAAAATAGAAAACTTGGTAATACTAGTAGATGTGGTAAAACTAGGAAAACTTGGTAATACTGGTAGATTTGGAAAAACTAGGAAAACTTGGTAATACTAGTAGATTTGGTAAAACTAGGAAAACTTGGTAATGCTGGTAGATTTGGAAAAACTAGGAAAACTTGGTAATACTAGTAGATTTGGTAAAACTAGGAAAACTTGGTAATACTGGTTGTTTAAATGTGTTTAACTTGACAGGACATAGACAATGTGTTGATAACTACGGCTGAGGAGAAAGAGTTCTTGGATTCGATCATGGAAATGGAGGACGATGTTGACGAGCACGATCCTGTTGTGGAGAGTTGGGAGGCGCTGTTTCAGAAGGGAATAACCGTTGAGTTTGAAGATATGAAGGATGAAGATGTGAAAGGGCGAGAAATAAAGGAGGAAAGAGCAGCGAGTGGAGGCCGAGCTAAGAATCCGTCTCTCGGGGAGGTGGTGGCCGCGATGCATACCTTGACAGATCAACTGGGTATGATATTAGAGAAGGTCGGAGATCTTGAGGATAGGATGAAGACAATTGAAGAGTATGTGAAGGCTCGGAAGGGTAACGTGTTTGTGCGGAAGGACAAGAATGTTTCTTAAACATTGATGTTGGCTCTTGAACAATGTTTTGTATGAACTGTAATTCTATGTAGGGTTCTATGTAATGTAATGTGATGTTTGCTTAATTTTCGATGATATGTAATGTGATGTTTCCGGCGACAACGGCTCTGCTTGCGCTTGGAGCATTACCTTTAACGTTTTGAGACAAATGCCATAAGCAAAACCCATGATGAGCTTGTGGATAGACGTTAGCTATGGCGTTGATATGTAATGTGATGTTTGCTTAATTTTCGTTCGAAAAGAAAGAATTTCAAAAGTCAACTAATACCAATAATGCAAAGTTATACCAGTATTACACAGAAATTATAACATAATACAAATTATAACATAGTACAAATTATTACACAGAAATTATAACATAGCATAAAACAACAATCTAACAATCTTCCCCACTTATACCTGCACATTCTCAGTGCCGGAATCCAACGCCAAAATCTACTTGAGCTTGGCTATCTCTTCGGCATGGGTTTGAATCTCTTTTTGCATTTCTTCAATCGTCTTGCTCTGCTCTTCAACCTTCCGAAGTAGCTTCGAGATCTCTTCTTCGACACCGATAACCCATGGCTGACGAAAGTGGAGTCCATCATCCTAGAAAAAAAACATACAAGTAGTTTTACCTAGTATTACCAGTTATACATCCGAAGAATAGCCAAGTAGTTTTACCTAGTATTACCAGTTATACATGCGAAGAAAATCTAAATAGTTTTACCTAGTATTACCAGTTATACATCCGAAGAAAATCCAAGTAGTTTTACCTAGTATTACCAGTTATACATCCGAAGAAAATCCAAGTAGTTTTACCTAGTATTACCAGTTATACATCCGAAGAATAGCCAAGTAGTTTTACCTAGTATTACCAGTTATACATGCGAAGAAAATCTAAATAGTTTTACCTAGTATTACCAGTTATACATCCGAAGAATAGCCAAGTAGTTTTACCTAGTATTACCAGTTATACATGCGAAGAAAATCTAAATAGTTTTACCTAGTATTACCAGTTATACATCCGAAGAATACCCAAGTAGTTTTACCTAGTATTACCAGTTATACATCCGAAGAAAATCCAAGTAGTTTTACCTAGTATTACCAGTTATACATCCGAAGAACATCCAAGTAGTTTTACCTAATATTACCAGTTATACATCCGAAGAAAATCCAAGTAGTTTTACCTAGTATTACCAGTTATACATCCGAAGAATACCCAAGTAGTTTTACCTAGTATTACCAGTTATACATCCGAAGAAAATCCAAGTAGTTTTACCTAGTATTACCAGTTATACATCCGAGAAACTCAATTAAATTTTACCTTAAAATTGGTGCAGGTGAAGTACCTACTTCCTGGTAAAGTATCTCGATCACGTTTAAACTTTGGAGTTGGAGAGACATCGGATTTGATGTATCCACCACATGGGCATTTTGTGGGAATCCCGTACTCGGCGTCGGCGACGAATTGGAGCATGTCGTGATGCTCCTTCAGCTTCTTCATTTCCTTGCCGCGCCTCTTCTCCTCCTCGTAAAGTTCAACATCGAAATTGTCAGTACAGTGGTAGGTAGAATCCATGGATCTCGTGAAGAAATCGTGTCAAGGGCTAATATAGCGTGAAGAAAGGACCCGTGAAGAAATCGTGAAGAAATCGGAAGAAATCGGAAGAAATCAGAAGAAATCGGAAGAAATCGGAAGAAATCGGAAGAAATCGGAAGAAAGTGGTAGAGAGAGAGAGAGAGAGAGAGAGAGAGAGAGAGAGAGAGAGAGAGAGAGAAATGGATAGAGAGACCGAGAGAGTCTCGAAAGAAATAGAAAAGAAGAGAGAGAGAGAAAAAAAAATGTAGATTTTCGGAAATTGTTTTGAATTCCCGCCGAGTTTTTGGATTCCCGCCGAGATTTTGGACTTTGGGCCTGTTTTAACTCTGTGCCTGATTTAAAAAAATGCACATAGTTATACCAGGTTGTTAGTTTTACAAAATATTGAAAATTTTGTTTTCCAATTAAATTAGTATTACACCAACAAAAACGTATATTTTCTAGTATTACAGTAGATTTTATTGGTTTTCCATATGACTATGAGTGTTCTATTCAATAATAACTATGAATATGGTATTTTTGTACATTTCACTTAACAACTTTAAAATACATTATAATGTGTTTCTTTAAGTATAAGGGAATGTTGGTCATTTTATTGGTTTTCCATATGAATATATTTCTACTTTGTATTGTTTGTTCATTCTAACGTTTGTATAACATAGAAGATGTATTTCTAACAAAATTAGCTGATTTAATATGGGGATAAGGTTTTCAAATAACAAAACATAATTAATTTCAAAAGTCAACTAATACCAATAATGCATAGTTATACCAGTATTACCCAGAAATCATAACATATTACAAATTAAGCGAAAACAAGTTTTACATAACAAAAGCATAAAAGTTCTACATGGGGGCATAGTCTTCTCGATATAACAACCACGGTAGTGTCCTTCCCCGCTTGATTTGGTTCTGCGTCCTTCCCTTTCGGCGCATTTCTCCAGTTGATGGAAATCTATTTTCTTTCCGCCGACCTTTCTTTATGACGGGATCCGGAGGTATTATCTGCCTCTCCATGATGTAATCCGGGACAATCCACGCAGATATATCGGGCACTACATAGATCGACCTGGTATAAGCCAATGTCCACATCTCCGTCAAATAGTATTTCGAACACAACTCATGAAGTACTATTCGGATATCACGCCTTCCAATTTTCTTGAAGGAGATGAAAGCGGATAGTGCGTGGAGGCAAGGATACATATGAATATCATAGAACCTGCAAGTGCAAGTTTTTTTTGCCAAGCTCACCAAATATAGTTTTCCGTCTTTTGAAATTACCTCGTATTCAAGCTCATAACCGTTTACCTCCCTCACCGATAATTTCTCAGCATCAGGCCAAATGTTGTGCAAGAAGTTCTCAACCAAAGGAACCAGTATGTTCGCACTCGTTCCTGACACAGACTCGTTCCTATGCTCGTTAAACCAATCAGAAAACTTTCGAACTATCGTATCAAGCATGGGTATTAAGGAGTACTTCCTGGCATCCTTAAAAGTTTTGTTTAGAGATTCCACGGAGTTGCTAGTGTCGAGGTTGTATCTAGCGACCGGAGATACACATCTAGCCCATTTTTCTGGCACGGTGGTTTCCTCCACATACTTCGCCGCTGAAGGAAATCTCTGCTTAAACGCCTCGTAAAGCATATTGAACTCAGCCACCGTGTGAGCCTTACCGCACTCTTGGAATTTTTCGGCGACAACGGCTCTGCTTGCGCTTGGAGCATTACCTTTAACGTTTTGAGACAAATGCCATAAGCAAAACCCATGATGAGCTTGTGGATAGACGTTAGCTATGGCGTTGATGAGGCTTACATTTCTGTCACTCACAAATACCAACTCGGAAGAGTCGTCTACCACGGTTTGCAGCTTCTCGAAAAACCAGGCCCAACTAGCATTATTCTCGCCGTCAAGTACACCGAATGCTATGGGATAAATGTGACGATTGGGATCCTGAGCTGCGGCGAAAACTAGTACACCACCAAATCCGGCTTTCAGAAAAGTTGCATCCACAATAATCACTTTCCTCATGAACTGAAACCCATCAATGCAAGCTCCCAAAGCTATGAATAAGTACTTGAATTTTCCCATCTCATCCAGTTCCACAGCCGTTTTCGTACCCTGATTCAGCTCCTCTAACACGTACAAATAACTATACAACATCCTGTAGTTATCTTCCGGGCTTCCACGCAAATCGCAAATTGCTTGATTTTTCCCTCTCAAAGCCGTGGAGTACGATACCTCTACACCAACTTTGTCCTTCACAAGTTCCATGATGACTCTAGGAGTTGGAGTCTCTAGTTTCCCGGGATATGCCTCACTCACAATAGATGCGACTAGATGTACTGTTCCTTTCCTCTTAACGCTGCCTTCTTCACTCTGACTAGCGCGGTTGCATGTGTGCATCTTTGTGTACGTTCTAATTGAGAAACCATCCGAGTTTGGGATCTTCGCTGCTCGTACACTCCATTTACAAATTCGCTGAGCACATTTGGCCACCCATCGCACGGTATCCGATTTCTTTATAACATACCCGAAAGAGTTAACAAATGCGCCTCTATGAACCAACTCTACAACGGCTTTCTTACTAGGAAATTCTTGACGAATACTCAAATCCAAACCGTCATCCCATGCCTCTAAACTCTGAATACATTCAAGAACAGGTGGTTCCTCAACATAATAATCACGCATATACGATGAATCCCCACCGTTACCCTCACATTCATCATCTTCATCATCATCATGGTCATCCTCTTCTTCTTGATTTCCTTCTCCGTTGTCAACATACAACGTAATGGCATTGAGTCCTATTTCTCTGCTTCCATCATCATTGCGCTGCGAATCTATATAGTTCGTACCATAAGAGCTTTTCCCCGAGCTTTTCCCCGCTCTCGACTGTTGCTCGGGCAGTTCCGCTGTACTCAACAACTCCACATTCAAAACACTTCTACGATTCTCATTATCTAAATGCGTTAGATACACCAACAGATCCTCATCATCACAAATAAACGACTTTTCCTCACATCCAGCCAACCTAGCAATGTAACTCAATTGCAATTTAACCTTACTTTCGTCTAACCCAAGCTTCTTGTATAACCTAGCTTCTACCATGGACATTGTTATCTCCTCAACTGATGTCTTGAACACTAGACCATTAATGCGACCTTCGCATTTATAATGTATGTTGACGTTGCTGCTCATTTTATCCTGCCCAAACAATACCAAAAAACTCAGTCAATACTGTTTTTTGTTCACAGTTATACTCTAGTTTTTCCCAGTTTTACACTATTACTAGTTTTACTAGTTATACATCATCTCACAGTATTACTAGTTTTACTAGTTGTACTATCATCCCCTATACACTATTTATTCCCAGTTATTTACTAGTTTTACTAGTTGTACTATCATCCCCTATACACTATTTATTCCCAGTTATTTACTAGTTTTACTAGTTATACATCATCTCACAGTATTACTAGTTTTACTAGTTGTAATACCATCCCCAACCCAGATCGAACCCAGATCGCAGTATTACTAGTTGTACTATCATCCCCAACTCATCAGAACGAACTCGAACTCGAACCCAGAAAATGCATTTCAGATTTCAAAAATTTACAATTCACTACGATTCAACAACTGTAATGCATTTGTTAGCAAATATAGTCATATTCAACCCAGAAACTACTCATTAAACACCCAAATTTCCCCAAAATCTCCAAATTTCCCTAAATCCCTAAATTCCCCAAAATCCCCAAACCTCGATTCTACATATGCAACCAAACCTCGATTTTAGAACACAATGCAGCTCCGGCGGTGCAACGGCGGCGAATGTGACGTCGCCGGAGGTGGTCGTACAACGGCGGCGAATGTGACTGACGTTGCCGGAGGGTTCGTCCTTTCCCTTTCCGGTGTCGGGTCGTTGTTTTTTTTTTTTTTTTTTTTATTATTTAAAAATAAAACAATTAGAAGAAACTGATGAGATGAGAAGAGGAAGAGATCTCTTCAATTTCTCTCCATTTTCTCTTCATTAAGGGCTATAGAGATTTAACGGGGAGTATGTTGATCAATTGTTTTTCAAGAAGGGCAATGAAGACGTTGTCCCCTTAGGCTAGAGGTACTTGATGAGATAACACTCCAATATGGTGCCCGCAGTTCGAGTCCACCTCTTGGCCACCGGGAGATTAACATGGGGACATTGCCGGCCCTTCAGGAACACACAGGGGTAATCCTGTGCTAGTCGGGACCACTTTAGTGGGGCCCGGAAACCTGAAGTAAATTCAAAAAAAAAAAAGAAGTTAGTGTTTATGTTTTTATATATTTACTTCCGTCATCAGTTTGTAGTTTTTGTACTATAGGACAGAGTATCATGAATAAAAGCAACTTGCAAATTTGTTATAAACAAAATCTATCTAATATTTATTCAAAGTGTTAAGAAATTATATAAGTTTGTCTTGACCAAAAAAAAAAAAAAAAAAAAAAAAAATATATATATATATATATATATATATATAAGTTTGTCATTAATTGATATATGTCAAACGTTTCTATTATAATTGCATTCAAAATGTTAAGAAAAACTTTCTTTCCTTTTCTCCCAAAACAAAAACTGAAAAGAAGTCAAAAATAAAATCAAGGCAAGCTTAAAAATGTATTTCGTAAAAACATGAGATTATGCCTGCCAGTTGGCATAACAAAAAAAGGGACAACTTTAGCCACGTGCAAATATATGTGTAATCAATCATACAGTTATCTTAAAGACTTAAACCCACAAGTGATGTATCATTCAGTCAGCCTTACTTTGGTCTCGAATCTCGATTAAATCATTCATAGAATGACAGGCTGGCAACTTTGCAATTTATATGATTTCGTAATTTTTTGTTACCCAAATGATTGATTTTAATCGCAATTTTAAATCTGTTGCCGACATTAATTAATATGATTAATTAATTAATTTTTATATTTATTCGTTTCTGTATATTAATCATTTAACTCTTATATATATATATATGTGTGTGTTATTTTATAAGGCAAATGGTTAGAGGGTTTCCATCAATCGTCCCACGAATAAATATAAAACATTTTTTTAAGAGTTTAAATATTTAACTTCAAAAATAATATAGAAATGTATAGAAATCATGGCAAGATTCTTTAACATGGTCATATACGGTATTACAGGTGTTCGCGCGATAACTTTTCTTGGACAATTCTACTTTCTTATTTAAATTAGAAAAGAAAAAAAACGAAAATGGAAAAATCAAAAAGCATGTTAGTAAAAAACTAAAAAATAAAGAAACTTGCTTGTATTACTACGTACGTTGGTTGATATCAATATACTTTTGTAGTCAGTAAACACATGACGTAATTGTACTGTATTTTCTGACCACAAATCTATAGATACGTGTGTAATTTTGTCATCCACGTGACCCATGTTCAAGTACTCCACCTTCGTCAACACTTCACCCACCAATTTGTATGCCTTGAAAAATACTAAAACCCCTCTCCTTTTTTGTCAACACTAACTTTTGTGTTACTTTCTTAGTACTAAGAATAAAATCAAATCGAACATTTACTTTTTAACATATATATATATATATATAGAGAGAGAGAGGTATGATCATCATACGGTAATAAGTATTGGAACATACTGTATCATTCACATTTTTCAAAGAAATTAACTCCGTTTATTCCACTAACAATTTCTCAAGGTATGCATTATTTATCTCACAAAGATATAAAAATGGAAGCATAAAGAGAAAGCTAAAGAATAACGACAAATAAATAAAAAAGCAAATTCTGAACCTTTATGTTATACTTCTAGTCTAGATAAAGAAGAACATTCACTTAACTAGCCAAATCATCATTTGTTCACAAAATTAGTAGTTTAGTATTACCATCATATAAAGCTATCGTAAACATTCACTTAATTTGATCAATTATATCTTTCTATTATAATTATAATTAATTAAATCAGAAAAATAGACACTTACCAGACAAGGAGAGAGAGAGACACTTCAACTCTCTCATCTCTTCTCTTCTCTTCTTCTTCTCCCTCTATCTCTCTATCTCTCTCTCCTCTGCAACAGCAACACCATCAATGGGTTCTACAGGAAACCCTAATCCATGGGGTCCATACGATTCGTACAGAGACTGTTCTCAAGGAGTATGTAGCGTCTACTGTCCTCAATGGTGTTACGTCATCTTCCCTCCTCCTCCTTCCTTCTTCCTCGACGACGAAGATGATTCCTCTGATCATTGAATCTAAATTTTATTGAATCGTATATTGATGTATATAATTAGAGACGTAAAGAACTAGACTGTGGCTTAGTCAATAGTAACAAAATACTAGATTATAACTGTGCGCCCGCATAAGATTTTTATTTTATTTTACGAGACTTTGTAATATAATTTGTGTTTAGATATAATTTGTTTTTGCAGATTTAATTTTTGTAATATGAGACATATTTATTTTGTGTTTAGATACGTATTGTTTTGTAGATTTTTTTTTTGTTTATGAAATTTTGTAATATAATTTATCATTTTTATAATCGAATAAACTGCTTTACTCTCTTCGTCTATTTGTCCAGACGGTGCAGCACCAGCTTCCTTCGTTGTTGGTCTCCACTTGCAACTGAAAATGACATATATTGTTATTTCAAACTTAATTATAACAAAAAGCAACATTCATGAACAACGATTAGAGTCTGAGTTTTTAAGTTTTGAAATTAGTAGTACATTCAATTCACATGGAATCACTATTCTTATTTGGATGGATTGAGACTTGAAACAGCTTGCAACATATAACAAAACCATTAGAATCTATATATTATGAAAGTATTAATATTCGTTTGAAAGAATAATCGATCTTTGAATGGAATTTGTGGTGTAAGATTGGCCAAGGGAATTTGTAATATTTATAGGAGAAGAATACTAAATTATAGGGTTTGCGATATTTTAGTTTTGAATATAATAATTGATCATAAACACCAACAAAATCTTTCCAATAGTTGAAAATCTTCCTAAAATTAAGATATTGATAGAGATTTAAGATATTTAGGAACGGAAATTTATTGATAAGTTCCAAAAATTTTTTTTTAAAGATTTGCATCTATCTAAGTTACAAAGAATTTAATTCGGATATCCTTTAATTTTAAAAAGAAAATAATTTGGATTTCAAGTTTTAGAAAGAATTTAATTCGTATTTCTAAATTGTAACAAATCGTGTGGAGAATATTTTATTTATAATTAATGCATGATGGTGAAATCGTTTAGGTAAGCTAATCATCATAACTTCATCTATGGCTACTAATTATAGGTGGATTTTTTTGGAAAATATTTCATTTATAAATAATTTATTTGTTGATCACATTTTCCATATATATATATATATATATATATATATATTTTTTTTTTTAACATTTCGGGATTAATTTATTTTGCAAAAATTTCCATAATCTATTCAATTAGCTTAACTAATACCTTACTTCCAAATCTTGCATAATACGGGTAATATATGCAAAGTTTGTTTGAGATTTAACAAAAATATGTTTAATGTTTTATTTTGTATACCCTACATAAAAGAAATAGGTAAATTAAAATTTGAATTTTTGGAATTATTTTTAAATCTAAATTAATTTTTTATTTTATTAATATTGTACTAAATTGACTTGTTAGGCAACTGATAGTTATCAACAAAAAGAATAGCCAAATTTTGTAATATAATTTGTTTTGTTTTTTTGTGTGTATTTTAGATATATTTTTTCTCATAGTCATCGAGCTTTTAGCCAACTAAGTAGCTTGAATGAGGCGAAAGTGAAAGGTCATGTATGGGCTTTCGAAAGTATGTGTAGCTTACATGTGGATCATGTTATTTTTGCCTCGGAAGTGACGGAGTTTGTCAGTGCGGTGACGAAACCTATCGCCTGGCCAGCGCTTAGAGGCTCTGTCTCGGAGTTAATGAAAGCTCTCAACAGTATTGAACATTGGGAGTTGATATCGGAAACACGTGAGGCTAACACTGGTGCGTCACAGGTTGCGCGGAGTGTTACAAAGGACGATAGGTGGAATTCCTATGTTGCAACGGGGGTTCCGGTCTGGTTACGGGACCTATTTGCGGCGGAGAAACCAGTTGCCTTGATGTAACTGGTCTTTTTGGTTTTTTTGGTTCCTTGATTTTTGTATTGTTCAAGCTCCTCACTGTTTTTGTGGAGAGGTACTGGTTTTACTATTGGTTCTAATAAATTTATCCAGCGTTAAAAAAAAGATATAATTTTTTTAAAAAGTGACAAAAATTTATTTTTGTTTTTAGATATAATTTTTTTGGTATATTTATTTTTTTCTAGTATTAAATATGACTATGATTATAAAAACATAATTCAAACCCGCCCGTTCATATTAATCTGAAAATGACCGCGTTTATAAAAACATAATTATAACATGTCCGTTCATATTACCGTACAATATAAATATTTACTAATTGCAAATTTAAAATTTTAGGCTGATTGATTATAATAAAAATATACAATAACATATCGTTTATCATCTCCGTCATTATGAATATTATTTAAATTTGAATATTTAAATTAAACCTAAACTAATATCGGGTATAATATTTTTGTAAAGATATAATAACAAGGGCAATTCTACAAAATAGCACCAAAAAACTTAAAATTCAATAATTTAGCACCCAATGGTGAAAATCACAAACATAGCATTCATTAAAAGAAAATCACAAACATAGCATTTGTTTTTTAATTAAACAATACTCTCTCTATTTCTCATTTGGTCATCGTTCCAAGCCTCCAGTTCTCTGAAATTCGATCTTCTCGGCCCTGAGAATCAGACTTCGAGCCGGTAACTGCGAATGGACCCGAATCTCAGCCAGATAATGCGCCTGTAATTACGGACGAATGAACCCGAATCTCAGCAAAAATTTGGTGGTGATTACGGTTAGAGTGTTGAGAGAGAAGGAGAACTCCGCCGTCGTCGTCGCTTATTGGTCACTACTCCTTTTCAGAGCCTCCGACAATCCTCGCCATAGCTTTATTCACTAATCCATGGAGGAAGATGACGAGACTCGTTCACGGCCGTCGCCGGAAGATTCCCTAAAAGATAATCACTAAGCATTTGGAAATCTAATTAACTCATTTTGTAAAATGGGAATCTTCCGAGAAAGTGACGAAACGGAGAGAGTCTAGACAGGGAGCAGCAAGCAAACCCCCAGAGGGAGATGGAGGTAACAACCGACGATTTACTGCCGGAGGTAAACGCCGCGGTGGCGGAAAACCTTGATCCGAACGAGCTGGTGGAGGGGCCGAACGCCGCCGTGCTCGCTGACGGAGTCTTGACGGCGGAGGAGAGGAAGATTGAAACGGATAATCGTGGAGAGAGGAAGACAGAGAGCGAGACGCCTCCAGATGATGATTGCTGCCCGATCTGTTTCAGTTCCTTTACGGTTCCGTGTCGAGGGAATTGTGGCCATTGGTATTGCGGTTAGTGTTTGATATTTCTTCTTCTCTTTTTTCCTCTCATGAATCTCTGAGCCATTGAAGTATCCCGCTTGCGTTTTTCTTTCTGCTCGCTAGAGGAAGATTAGTAGCTCTCTATTAAAATTGCTTTTCTGATATATCTATTAGGAACCTCATTTGTTGGGTTTGAAAATTGATTTAGGGTTCCAGTGTTGGGATTATTGGAAGAAGCGTTTTTTAGTAGTCAATAGTTTTTATGATCATTAAGTTTGCTGATTACTGCTGCCGCATTATATACATGAAGTTGCATCTTGCAGTACTGGAGCTATGCTGCAGTATCTAGGCCTTGCAAGTGTCCCATGTGTGTTCGGCATATCACCAAGCTCTCACCAGAAGCATCCTTGCAACAGCGCCAGGAGCAAGAGGTGAAAGAGGTTCTTGCTAAGGTCCGTAGGTATAACCGTCTCTTTGTTGGAGGTCTAACCGGCTTTGTTCAGGTAATGTCTTTGAATCATGATTTTGTTTTCTTTACTTCAATGTTTTTGGTGTGCATTTCTTAGACAGTAAATGAGTCATATTTCTCTTTTTTATGACTTGACAAACCCCTCCATCTTTCGAATGTTTCAGAAGGTGCAGGAGCTGCCTTTGCTAATGAAGAGATTGGTGTGGCACATGATGGATCCAGATGCAAACACTCTGTATTTTCACGAAGTGCGCATCTTTGCAATTAAGAACATCTTACCCTGGTCATGCAAACTTGTTTTATTTTCCATCTTAGCTTGCAGTGTAATATCTGACATTTACTTTTCATAGTTTAGTGTTTAGTGATTATCTTTTAGGAAGTCTCCCGGCGACGGCCGTGAACGAGTCTTTTAGGGAATCTTTCCTAAATGATTCCTAAATGATGAAAAATGATGAAAACTGATCCTTTCTTGAAAATTAAACGTATTTAGGAACATATATAACATATTTCGAAAAGACTTCCTAAATGAACAAATGATGAAAACTGATCATTTCTTGAAAATGAATCGTATTTAGGAACATATATAACGTATTTAGGAAAGCTTTCCTAAATGATGAAAACTGATCCTTTCTTGAAAATGAAACGTATTTAGGAACATATATAACATATTTCGGAAAGACTTCCTAAATGAACAAATGATGAAAACTGATCCTTTCTTGAAAATGAATCGTATTTAGGAACATATATAACGTATTTAGGAAAGCTTTCCTAAATGATGAAAAATGATGAAAACTGATCCTTTCTTGAAAATGAATC
Organism: Eutrema japonicum; assembly: GCA_030161315.1. Lineage (NCBI taxonomy): Eukaryota > Viridiplantae > Streptophyta > Magnoliopsida > Brassicales > Brassicaceae > Eutrema > Eutrema japonicum. The sequence goes on from BSQW01000011.1 coordinate 20,049,304, forward strand.
GTATTTAGGAACATATATAACGTATTTAGGAAAGCTTTCCTAAATGATGAAAAATGATGAAAACTGATCCTTTCTTGAAAATGAAACGTATTTACGAACATATATAACATATTTCGGAAAGACTTCCTAAATGAACAAATGATGAAAACTGATCCTTTCTTGAAAATGAATCGTATTTAGGAACATATATAACGTATTTAGGAAAGCTTTCCTAAATGATGAAAAATGATGAAAACTGATACTTTCTTGAAAATGAAACGTATTTAGGAACATATATAACATATTTCGAAAAGACTTCCTAAATGAACAAATGATGAAAACTGATCCTTTCTTGAAAATGAATCGTATTTAGGAACATATATAACGTATTTAGGAAAGCTTTCCTAAATGATGAAAAATGATGAAAACTGATACTTTCTTGAAAATGAAACGTATTTACGAACATATATAACATATTTCGGAAAGACTTCCTAAATGAACAAATGATGAAAACTGATCCTTTCTTGAAAATGAATCGTATTTAGGAACATATATAACGTATTTAGGAAAGCTTTCCTAAATGATGAAAAATGATGAAAACTGATCCTTTCTTGAAAATGAAACGTATTTAGGAACATATATAACATATTTCGGAAAGACTTCCTAAATGAACAAATGATGAAAACTGATCCTTTCTTGAAAATGAATCGTATTTAGGAACATATATAACGTATTTAGGAAAGCTTTCCTAAATGATGAAAAATGATGAAAACTGATACTTTCTTGAAAATGAAACGTATTTACGAACATATATAACATATTTCGGAAAGACTTCCTAAATGAACAAATGATGAAAACTGATCCTTTCTTGAAAATGAATCGTATTTAGGAACATATATAACATATTTCGGAAAGACTTCCTAAATGAACAAATGATGAAAACTGATCCTTTCTTGAAAATGAATCGTATTTAGGAAAATATATAACGTATTTAGGAAAGCTTTCCTAAATGATGAAAAATGATGAAAACTGATCCTTTCTTGAAAATGAATCGTATTTAGGAACATATATAACATATTTCGGAAAGACTTCCTAAATGAACAAATGATGAAAACTGATCCTTTCTTGAAAAGAATCGTATTTAGGAACATATATAACGTATTTAGGAAAGCTTTCCTAAATGATGAAAAATGATGAAAACTGATCCTTTCTTGAAAATGAAACGTATTTACGAACATATATAACATATTTCGGAAAGACTTCCTAAATGAACAAATGATGAAAATTGATCCTTTCTTGAAAATGAATCGTATTCAGGAACATATATAACGTATTTAGGAAAGCTTTCCTAAATGATGAAAAATGATGAAAACTGATACTTTCTTGAAAATGAAACGTATTTAGGAACATATATAACATATTTCGGAAAGACTTCCTAAATAAACAAATGATGAAAACTGATCCTTTCTTGAAAATGAATCGTATTTAGGAACATATATAACGTATTTAGGAAAGCTTTCCTAAATGATGAAAACTGATTCTTTCTTGAAAATGAATCGTATTTAGGAACATATATAACGTATTTAGGAAAGCTTTCCTAAATGATGAAAAATGATGAAAACTGATACTTTCTTGAAAATGAAATGTATTTAGGAACATATATAACATATTTCGGAAAGACTTCCTAAATGAACAAATGATGAAAACTGATCCTTTCTTGAAAATGAATCGTATTTAGGAACATATATAACGTATTTAGGAAAGCTTTCCTAAATGATGAAAAATGATGAAAACTGATACTTTCTTGAAAATGAAACGTATTTAGGAACATATATAACATATTTCGGAAAGACTTCCTAAATGAACAAATGATGAAAACTGATCCTTTCTTGAAAATGAATCGTATTTAGGAACATATATAACGTATTTCGAAAAGACTTCCTAAATGATGAAAAATGATCCTTTCTGGAAATGAAACGTATTTAGTAACCATTTAGGAACATGTATAACGTATTTAGGAAAGTCTTCCTAAATGATAAAAAATGATACTTTATGGAAATGAAACGTATTTAGGAACATATATAACGTATTTAGGAAAGCTTTCCTAAATGATTCCTAAATGATGAAAAATGATGAAAACTGATACTTTCTTGAAAATGAAACGTATTTAGGAACATATATAACATATTTCGGAAAGACTTCCTAAATGAACAAATGATGAAAACTGATCCTTTCTTGAAAATGAATTGTATTTAGGAACATATATAACGTATTTCGGAAAGACTTCCTAAATGATGAAAAATGATGAAAACTGATCCTTTCTTGAAAATGAATCGTATTTATGAACATATATAACGTATTTCGGAAATTTTTCTGAAATGAACAAATGATGAAAAATGATAATTTCTTGAAAATGAATGGTATTTAGGAACATATATAACGTATTTCGGAAAGACTTTCTAAATGAACAAATGATGAAACTGATCCTTTCTTGAAAATGAAACGTATTTAGGAACATATATAACGTATTTCGGAAAGTTTTCCGAAATGAACAAAAACAGAAAAACTATATTTCCTGTTGATTTCCATTGGCACATGAAGCATCAGAACAAATGTGTTGTTGTTTTGTCTACACAAAGAAATAAAGAAAGATTCAAATGACGAAAACTGATCCTTTCTTGAAAATGAAACGTATTTAGGAACATATATAACATATTTCGGAAAGTCTTCTGAAATGAACAAAAACAGAAAACAATATTTTCTGTTGATTTTCATTCGTAAATGAAGCATCAGAACAAATGTGTTGTTGTTTTGTCTACACAAATAAATAAAGAAAGATTCAAATGATGAAAAGTTATTGTATGAATGGACACAAAAGTTCATATTACATGTTTAAGGATGAATTATTTGTACTTACTAAACATTCAAGTAAACATAAAACGATTATTTGTCATATTGTGTTGACATATTGTGTTTCCTATAAATGAATGTAAAAACCAAATCCATGGGGTTCTTCGCTCCACAATCCCAACGCACTTAACTCTCTCTCTCACACTTCTGCTTCTTCTTCTTCTCCCTCTCTTCTTCTTCACCGATGCCACATAACCCTAGATTCTGCTTCTTCCTCATTGCCAACAAAACGAATTTCAGTTTATGTTAATTTTCATGATTTTTATCACAGAGCAGTGCAAGGCAATATCTATATCAAAATACGTAAATATCATGTTAAGTAATCCGAGGGAAATGTAGAATATGTCAAGCTTTTTAATTGATAATGCCAACAATGTTGAAGACACAGGTCCTTCTTTATCATAAATAGTCATCACAGTAAGTTATAATGAAAGAGAAAGAAGTTGATGATAATCCTATCAGCTTCCACTACGTCAACTACAGATCATATCTATTCTTACTATCTTCCTTCCCTTTTGGTGGTAAGTGAAAAGTTTAAGAACTGATCCAGAGGCAATACAGGCATCTAACTACACTTATATGCAGGGTTCCGCTTTCCCATTCCAATACACTGATTATCTCATGGTACTAACATATGTCCGTATAAGTTTCTCTAAGAGGAAATCTAAATCTAAATCTAAATCTCAACTCTCATGCCATTTGCAAAATCAGCCAACCAAAAGATCACATACTGCATCAAAAGAAAGAACTAGAAACCTTTCAGCTGTTGAACAAGGCCTTTCAAATAATTAACTGAAAGAGAGTAGAAAGGGATATTCACGCCCCAATGTCACCGGAATAATTATTGAATTATTCCAATAATAATTATCGTCTGGTCCAATCCCTGATGACATTGGAAACTGCACGGAGCTTCAAAACCTCTACATGTACCAAAACTCAATCTCTGGATCGATTCCGGTGACATTGGGGCGTCTCAGGAAGCTTCAAAGTCTTCTCTTGTGGCAGAACAATCGCGTCGGTAAAATCCCGTTCGAGCTCGGAAACTGTCCGGAGCTTTTCCTCGTCGATTTGACGGAAAATCTCCTCACCGGAAACATCCCGAGAAGCTTCGGGAACCTTCCGAATCTCCAGGAGCTTCAGCTCAGCGTTAACCAGCTTTCGGGTACAATCCCTAAAGAACTAGCGAATTGCACGAAGCTGACGCATTTAGAGATCGACAACAACCAAATCTCCGGCGAGATTCCGCCGTTTATAGGCAAATTAACAAGCTTGACGATGTTCTTCGCCTGGTCGAATCAGTTAACCGGAGATAGGCAAATTAAAATAGTCTTTTGCCTCTTTAATCTTTAATGAATGCTAAAAATGAGGCTTTTTTATTAGGGTGCTAGTTTGGTGAGAAAGTTTTCAAAAAGTGCTATTTTGATCAATTTCTCTAATAACAAATGGTTTTTGTCATTTTTGATAATTAATATAACCTATATTTAATTAAATCCAAACTAATCTAAATTAAAATTTGAATTTTTGGAATTATTTTTAAATCCAAAAAAATCCAAACTAAGGAATATTTTTGTAAAGATATTATATCTATGTTTTCGTAAATAGTAAATAATTAAAGATTTTGTAAGATTTTGTTATAATTTCAAAAATAGTAAATAATTAAAGATTTGGTAAGATTTACCAAATATAATTAATTTTTTTAATTTAAAAAAGATTTCTTTTTGGCAACAAGGATAAAATAAAGGAAAATATTATTTATCCAAGATAGGAATAGATTAAAATGAAAGTTTTCATTGTTGGGACACAATTATGTCCCCCTTTTAATAGTATAGATTGCGAAGGGAAGGCAGCTTCCAAGAAAAAAGGCAGTATATGTTTCGTCAAGACACAAGACTCTATCAGGATTAACGCCCACTTATTATTTTAAATTTCATTACAAAATTATAAAACGGAATACTCAAATCATATTTATTTATAAGTTCATTTAGTATGGAAAAAATACAAAATTAACAACAACAAAAGCTATAAATTAAGTTCTTGAATTCGTCATCCCTAAAAGTTGATAGCAATTACGTAATGTGTTTTGATGAATACTCTGCATGCGGATAAAGATCTTAAAGTACAGAGAATTGGCGAAGAATTCCCATGTGGTTGAAGTGAAAAACGGGAATAATACATCTTTTTGGTTTGATTCTTAGTGTAGTTTGGGTTGTCTCTATGATAGACTGGGTGACCGTGGCTTTCTGGACATGGGTGTATCTAAGCAGGCTACGGTTGGAGAAGTGTTAGATATGTTGAAAAGAAGGAGACATCGACAAGCATTGCTCAATGATATAGAATCAGAGATAGTGAAGGCTCGACAAAGGAGAAACTTGCTAGAGGAGGATGAAAAAAGAGGTTAGATTTGCTTGCAATACATTACAAGAAAACTGCTTATTACCAACGAATATTTACGACAGTTTTAAACCGTCGTAATTTACCAACGACATTACGACGGAATTATATCAAAATTTGTGTTCGATGTAATTTCGTCGTAAATATTAGTCGTCGTAAAATCGTCGTACGTGGACAATGCTTTTACGACGATAATACGACAATATCAAAAATCGTCGTAATATCGATGTAAAATTATATCGATATTACGACGAATATGTCTTTCATATATTACTTTGTAAAATCGATGTAAATTAACGACGATTTCACGTTGATTATTTCCAGTTAGGTGAACACGTTTTCAATAGGTTCACCTAATTATTTACATCTAATATTGTCGTCGTAAATCCGTCATATATTCGATGTAAAAGCGTTGTAAATATTATTTCGATGTAAATTTGTTGTAAATTTTCGATGCAAATCCGTTGGTAATTTTGAAAAATTCCTATAAATACATCCTCAGTTCAAACGAAAATCTACAAAAAAAAAACACTTATCCTGGAAAAAATAATATAAAATGTCTATATATGATCTACGAAGATGGATATATACGCAAAAAGATTCGGAGGGAGCGTTGACGAAAGAATTCAAAGAGGGGCTTGAAATATTCATGTATCAGGCCGGAAATATGCAAACAACCCTGGAAAGCGGTAAGATGTTCTGTCTTTGTCGTAAATGCAAGAATACGAGATATATTTTTATTTAGACGGTGTGGAAGCATTTACTAAATAAAGGGTTTATGGCACAATATTATGTTTGATATCAACATAGAGAGGGTTTTGAAAGGAGTACTCAAGCTGATCGTAGTAGTAATTATCAAGGTCATGTAGATTTTGATCAGGGTAGTAGTTATCATCATGGTGAACATCAATTTGATCAGGGTCAAGATCATGATAGGATGCATGTCATGGTTACTGATGCATTTCATGAAACAAATGCTGATAAAAGTGTTGAGGAACCCAACGTAGATGCGAAACAATTTTATAATATGCTAGACGCTGCAAATCAGCCACTCTATGATGGATGCAGAGAAGGCCAGTCTAAATTGTCGTTAGCAGCTAGGATGATGACAATTAAAACTGATCATAACTTAGCTGAGGTTTGCATGGATGATTGGGATGATCTTATTAAAGAGTATTTGCCAGAGGATAATTTGGCTGCCAAAACATACTATGAGATACTGAAGTTGGTGTTTAGTCTTGGGTTGCCTTCTGAGATGATAGATGTATGTGTTGACAATTGTACGTTTTTTTGGAAAGATGATGATAAGCTGCATGAATGTCGATTTTGCCAAAAACCAAGATTTAGGCCGCAAACTTCTAGGGGTAGTAAGATACCGTACCAACGGATGTGGTATCTTCCTATAACTGATAGGTTGAAACGATTGTATCAATCTCAAAGGACAGTTGCATCGATGATGTGGCATGTAGAACATTCACATAGAGAAGGAGAAGTGACTCACCCGTCAGATGTAAAAGCTTGGAAACACTTTAACACGGTACACCCAGATTTTTCTTAATCTAAGATAAATGTGTATCTTGGTCTTTGCACTGATGGATTTAGTCCATTCGGTATGTATGGTAGGCAATATTCTTTATGGCTAGTAATCCTAACGCCATACAACATTCCTCCAGATATGTGCATGCAAAGAGAATTTTTTATTCTTGAGTATTTTAGTACCTGGTCTGAAGCATCCGAAGTGTTCTCTTGATGTGTTTTTTCAGCCTCTCATACATAAGTTGAAACAGTTGTATTATACAGGAGTTCGTACATATGATTGTTCGAGGAAAAAAAATTTACGATGCGTGCAGTGCTTATGTGGACAATAAGCGACTTCCCTACATACTGAATGCTATCAGGTTGGACGACGCATGGGAGGTTATTTTGTCCTTATTGCTTCGATCGGACATATGCGTTTCAGCTGAAACATGGTCGAAAAACATGCTGGTTTGATTGTCACCGCCGATTTATACCAATCAACCATCCATATCGGAAAAACAAGCGACTGTTTAGGAAGAACAAAATCGTGCGTGTCCCCCCCACCAGTGTATCTATCTGGGGAAGATCTAGATATCTAAACGTGAAATAAAGAACCAAAGACAGCGGAAAGTCAAGGTTGGACTTGCCCGATATTTGCAACAGAAATGAGTTGCATATATTGAGCAATGGGAAGTCACCAGTTCCTATATTTCGGTTGGGTGCAGAACAAAAGGCATCGTTGTTCAATTGGGTTCCATCTGATGTGAAGTTTCCTGATGGGTACGTATCCAATTTTGCTAAATCTGTTGAGAAAGGACAAAAGTTTTCAGGAATGAAGAATCATGACTGCCACGTGTTTATGCAACGATTACTTCCTTTCGCATTTGCCAAACTCCTTCTAGGAAATGTTCATGAAGCAATTGGAGGTAAGATACATCATCACATATAAAATTGTTGATATTAATTATATATGTTCAAATATTACAATATATAATTTTGATTGTGCATGCATCATAGCGTTTTTCCGGGATCTATGTAATTGCACAGCTGGCTACTAATATTCCAATATTGTTGTGCAATTTGGAAAATATATTCCCCCGGCGTTTTTGATGTTATGGAACATCTTCCCATTCATTTCCCTCACGAAGCAGAACTAGGCGGGCCTGTTCAGTTTAGGTGGATGTACCCATTTGAGCGCTTCATGAAACATTTAAAGGGAAAGGCAAAAAATCTAGCAAGGGTTGAAGGTTCAATTGTTGCGGGAAGTTTGACAGAAAAAACTTCACACTTCACTTCATACTATTTCGCTACAAAAGTCCGCACACGCAAACGGGCTCCCCGACGATATGATGATGGTGGTGTGGGAGGCACTTATGCAGTAGAGGGTGTCCCAGACATCTTCTCACCAATCAGTCGTCTTAGTGGAAAATTGAAGGAAGTTTGGTGGTCTAACGAGAATGACAGGCACAACGCACATACGTACATCCTCCTAAACTGCGAGGAAGTGAGTCCTTACGAGAGGTAACGTAACTATTTAATTATCCACTAATCAATTATATATAGTTCATTATATATTAATTAATGTAAATAAATGTGTTAATTTCCTTGTATATATATGTATTTTGCAGCTTATTTGTTACCCATGTACGACAATGCATTGAAAACGTTTCAGATGATGAAATAAACGATCATAAAGATCGTCACTTTGCTCAGTGGTTAAAGACGCAAGTAAGTTAATATATAGTTATAAATATTTCATTTAATTAATTAGATCGATACTCAATCTAACATGCATACTTATCGATATGCCTATCATAGGTGGATCATGGCGACCCCGCATATCCAATATGGTTTCATGAGTTACTCCAAGACCCCCTCGGGAAGATAACGACTGCACCCATGTATTTTACCCGTGGTTATGTGTTTCATACATATAATTACGGCGTTCGTCAGGCGACTACCAACTACGGAGTATGTGTTAGGGGTGAAATATATTATTATGGGGTGTTGTAGGATATAATAGAACTGGAGTACCCCGGCTTGGTTAGGATGAAATGTGTTCTCTTCAAATGTGATTGGTTCGATCCAACAGTCGGTCGAGGGGTGCGAATTAACAAATTTGGTGTGGTTGACATCAACAAATCACGACGATACAACAAGTTTGAGCCATTTATCCTAGCATAACAAGCAGAACAAGTAACATTTGTTCCATATCCGCGAGTTCGAACCTTTGGGATCTCATGGTTATCGGTTATTAAAATCGCTCCAAGGGGTAAAATTGTTGGTGTTGACGATCTTTCAATGCAACAAGATTCTTGCCGTGACATTACCGAACCAGAGATTATGGACAACATTCTTTTAATTGATCCCCACAACAGACAACTTGAATATCTACCTGACGACACATAAGAAGAAGGCGATTCCGATGAGTTTGAAGACAGTGACGATGATGATGAACCTGGAGATGAGGAACCCAATGAAGATGATGAACCAAGCGGAGATGATGATTCTGATTGATTTATGATGTAACTGCTTATTTTTGTATAATAAAAATAGATTTGGAATCAGAGAGATTTATCTTGGCAAATGAGAGGATATTACCCAAACCCTAGAATTTTATGATTTGGGTAATATTAGACCTCCATGAGTCTTTTCGATCTCATCTCCGATTATAAGTATTACGACGGCATTACGGCGATTTAAGACATATTCGTCGTAACATCGTCTTAATACTTAAACCATATAATTAAAATTTTATTGTTTAGGGGTTACGACGACATTACGGCGAATGTGTATTGAATAGTCGTAACATCGTCGTAATACTTAAACCGTCAAATTCAAAATTTCGGTTTAAAGTTTACGACGACATTACGGCGATTTTATACACATTCGTCGTAATGTCGTCGTAACCCCTAAACCATAAAATTTAGGGTTTAGGGTTTATGGTTAAGGGTTGATTATATGTTGTATATGTTTGGTTTTTCATCGTTTATCTTGTATTACGTAAGTTCTCTACTCGTTGTATAAAATAATTTCAGTTATCACAAAAATTAATTACATTATATACTTCATCCATGTTATGAATAAACTTATAAGAACGAATGATATACATTATTATGTAAGATAAGGAAATTTTTCATAAATTAGATTCAATCATCGTTATTGATTTTGTTGTTTACTATGAGAAGTCTTGGATGCACAAATATACTTCGTTAATACACGACGGATTTGTGTATTGTAATTTAATGTTTAGGGTATAGATTTCTAATTTTACGACGATGTTACGAGGATCCGTCGTAATTTCGATGGTAATTTACGACAATTTTACGACGGATCCGTCGTAAACTCATCGTAATAAAAAACATTAAATTTACCGCGTGGGGGAAAATTCTGATTGGTTTAATTTTTGGTTTCAATATTATGACGATTTTACGACGGATCCGTCGTAAAATCGTCGTAAATTACCATCGAAATTACGATGGTAACAAACTCTATATATACGATTCCAGATTTCTCTTCCTCACTCACAATATCACAATCTCCCTCTCTCTCTACAAGCTCTCTCTCTCTAAGGTATGTTTTTTTTGTAATTAGATAATTATTAGAATTGTAATTATTAGATATGATTGGAATTAGATAAAATTGAAATTATATTAGATATGATTAGAATTAGATAGGATTGGAATTATTAGATTATATTTTTGATATTTGTAAATCTTGTTATTAATTAATTTTATATATTTTTTTTAGATATATAAGGCACCACGTAGAACTCACTATCGCACGTTTATGGGCGGTGATTCGGGACAAAGTGCTAATTCGGAGGTCTCGTCATCTTCTGCCACATCGTCTGCGGTTCCCGATTCTAGGTCCTCACCGCCGCGACCTCCACCTGCACCAGCAGTAGCACATCGACCCCATTTGTTATATGCGGAATTGACGGTCGCGGATATTTTGCGTTCGCCGGGTCATGATGCCTTACCCCTGTTAGATCCGCGACGGCCGCCGAATACTTTTTGGTACGTAAGTCCAATTTTTATTTTTTTTTGTAATTAACATTAATTTTTATACTGATAATTATAGTTTTATTTATCAGGTTTAAGGAAGATAACAAAGTCGGACGGAGTGTGTCTGAGACCATTAAAGCCTACTTCGTGGAGCCTCACCGCAATTGGTCTTCGGTTCCGGACGACATCATCGAGACGTGGTTCAAATGTTTTGCGGTAATTTAATCATTTCTAATTTTTTATTTGAGAATTAATTATTTTTATTTAATTGTTTCTAATTTTTTTCGTTTTTATAGCAAAAATGGCACTGAGACATTGGGATCAACGAGATGGTGAAGACGCAATTTAATGAAAAAATGGGAAAATTGCGGCTCAATAATACCGTCTCCGATTGGAAGAGAAAGTGGGAGGTTGAGGGCGATGAGGCGAAGCCCGCACCCATGTCTTCCCAAGTTTGGAACGGCTTGAAGACTTACTGGATGGATCCGCATTCGCAGGAAGTGACCGCTAAGTGTTTGGCTTCTCGGAACACTGTCGGTCTAAACGGTCTTTCGGTGGTTATGCCACATACTTCGGGTCAAACATCTTTTGCGGGAAGGCGCCTTCAAATGGTATGATTTTTTCTGTTAATTTTTTATTTTTTTATTTTGTTATCCATTAAAATTAACCATTAACCGTTTAAATTTTTTTCGAATGTCGTTTGGTTAGGCAAACGGAGGCGAACTTCCTCCGATGACCAGAGTTTTTGAGGAAACTCACAAAAAGAAAGACGGCTTTTTTGTGGATCCTCGAACGGAGAAGGTCTACAATGACGTGCATGCAAAGATCGTCGAGCGTCAAACTCACCTCTCTCAGCAGTTATCACCTGGCGACAGCTCGGTCTAATCCATTGCGGCTTTGACCACAGCCCAGATGAACGAGATATACGAAGAGGTAAAAATAATCAAATTATATTTTTACTTAATTATTTCGTATTCGATTTGTTAATTTAGCGTTTCTTTTTTTAAGGTTGCCCCGAATAAAAAATGCATAATTTTAGGGATGAGATCGATCCGAGATAGTGTCGTCGCCTCGTCTTCCTCATGTCATCCTTTCGACAATCCGGTTGAGTTGCATAACGAGTTGAACACCGCACACTCCGAGATCAACACTTTGCGGGCGAAGTAGGTGGTATACGATGAGAAGATCCAAGTCTACGATAAGACGATCAACTCGTACAACTCTCTCTTCGATATTCTTGCTGAGAGTAACCCGCTTTGGCGTCCGCACTGAGGAAGCAGCAGCAGCAACAAGCATCGACATCGGGCCCGATTGATCCGCTTGCGCATCGAGCGGATTTGGAGCAGAGAACGGATGGGAGATTTTTAGTGAATTAGGTATTGACCTAAATGATGATAATTAGTATTTTGAATTTTATTTTGTAATTTGAATTTTATTTATAAAATTAAAATTATAATTAATTTTATTAATTATTAATTTATAATTTTAATTATTAATAAAATTTAATAATAATATTATAATTTTTACATCGATCCACAATTTACGACGATTTTACATCGATTTACCAACGAATTTACGACGATTTTACATCGATTTACCAACGAATTTACATCTATATATTACGATGATTTTTCGACGGACTACCGATACAAAAATTCGATAATTCGATGTAAAATAATCGTAATATCACAATGATATACCAACCGTATACCGACGAGGTAATTTTCATCGTAATGTCGATGTAACGTTACGACGAATTTACGACGGATTTTTTACGACGAGTTTCCGGCGATTTGTATACTTCCCAGTTTTTACGACGATTATAGAGTAACGACGAACGATTTACGACGATTCGGCAATCGTCGCTAATCCGTCCCGAAACCTGTTTTACATCGATTTTACATCGATTCTGTCTGTTGTAAAATGCATGTTTTCTTGTAGTGATAGTTCGACGAAATTGATTTCATATAAAAGGGTTTGATACCAACCAAAACGTTGCCTTTTGACATCAAATTAAGAAAAGAAAACCAAAACCTGTCTTTTTATCATCTATCTTTATTTATATAAAAATCAAGGTACATCAACAATACATAAAATAGTTACAATAAAAGGTAATAAAATAACTAAAATAAATTTTGACGATTCTTTTCTCCGAGAAATTTTACTCGCAAAGAGATTGTTCATCCTTCCCTTCATCAAATTCGCATTCAATCTGATGCGATTTTCATCTTTGGCTATTATCGATGTTCTCCCATGTTGTATTACATTGACCCATTCCCAACTAAGATCAAAAAATGTTCGTCGAGAAAGAACTCAATTTACTGATTCTTTCGATCGAAGTAAGATTTGAAACTGCAAATTTTCAACGACTATACGAATATTGCCATACAACAAGTGTGCATCTTCCGCTCCAAACCGTCCTAACCTCCATGGTGGTTTCCATGCATGGTGTTAATGCCATATTCAGCAGAGTAAAATCACCGGAAAAAATCGATTTAGAAACCACATAAACATATGATTTTCCGGGATCCTAAGTTCTTTGAACAAGACACCATTTGCAATGAAACACCGGTCTATCCACCATCCTCCTGAGATCACCTCGGTCAATCCCTAGTTACAAGGTGGAGTCGCGACAATTGCCCGAATGTTTTGCCTCCTTGGAATTAAAACCCGTCCCACCAAGTAGAAACGATTGGCACGAACCGCTTCATAACAAACATCGATCGGTAGGGAAACATGTTCATCTTCAGCACCAAGGTTGAGATCTTTCACGAACGCATCGTAGTGGAAAAATAAATCCACTACGGAGATGAAGACTCTACGAGATCCACGTTTGTAACCGTCGAATCGCCATTCAACTTGAAACTTTTAACTTTTACAAGGACCGATTTGGAATCACCTTATCCATATCAAAACCTGTCTTTTTCTCTTCTTTTTATAATCTTTCTAATTAGGTTAGAGGGGAAGAAATGGCAATTTATTCACTACAAGAAAACATGTGTATTTCCGACGGCAATTTTGACGGCAATAATTCCGTCGGATATTTCCGACGACTTTCCGACTAACTTCTCATCCGTCGGAATTCCATCGGAAATATTAACCCGTCGGAAATTCCGACGGATTTCCGACTAACTTCTCATCCGTCGGAAATCCGTCGGAATTCCGTCGGAAATATTAACCCGTCGGAAATCCGTCGGAAATTCCGACGGATTTCCGACGACAATAATACGTCGGACACTTTTCGACAGATTTCCGACGACTTTTTGACGAATTCTGATGTTGCCGACATACTGCCGACGGATTTCCGACGACGTTCATCCGTCGGAAATTTCCGACGGATTTCCGACGGATTGCCGACAGATTTCCGACGGATTTCCGACAGATGCCGACATGGTTGCCGACATCGATAATATCTACTTTATATCCGTCGGAAATCCGTCGGAAAATGCACAAAATTTTCCTTATAAAAACGTTTCCACGCTTCATTTATAATCACAAAAAAAAAATCTCTGTTATCTAATTCCTTACGAAAATGTCTTCTTCAAATCCTTATAATTATTTTCGATCATGGATGGACAAGCCTCATCAAATTCCGGACACGGGCCTAGTAACGGAGGAATTCAAAAAAGGTCTACAGGAATTCATGGCATTTGCGGGTATGCAGAAGAAAGCAAAAAAAAACCGGTAAAATCTATTGCCCTTGTACCAATTGTGGGAATCGTAGATTTATCGTGATAGATGAAGTATGGTCACACTTGTATTGTCATGGGTTTATGTCGGGTTACAAGATTTGGTATTATCATGGAGAAAATGATACAATGGTGGATAATTATGCTAGTACTAGTGAACATTATATTGGGGATAACACTAGCTTAGAAGAACCCGCAATGGAAGAACAAAGTACTGTAGGTCATGTTCAGATGGTGAACGATGCATTTCGTGAAAGTATACCATCGGTTGCTGAGTATGGAGATAGGGGAGAAGAACCTAATTTAGAAGCTCGGAGATTCTTTGATATGTTAGACGCTGCTAAACATCCGTTATATGATGGGTGTAGAGGTGAACATTCCCCTTTATCAACTGCAACAAGGATGATGGGTATAAAGACGGATTTCAATTTGAGTGAGGAGTGCGTGGATGCAATCGCTGATTTTGTGAAAAAAATTTTGCCAGAAGATAATCTTGCACCGGCATCATACTATGAGATTCAGAAACTTGTTCAAGGTCTAGGATTGCCGTATCATATGATAGATGTATGCATAGACAACTGTATGCTCTACTGGAGAGAGGATGCAGATCGTACGACATGTCGTTTTTGTCGCAAACCTCGGTATAAGGAAACAGGTGGAAGAGTGCCAGTGCCATATAAACGGATGTGGTATTTACCGTTAATAGAGAGATTGAAGAGGTTATATCAGTCAGAGCGCACAACAGGAGCAATGAGATGGCATGCAGAGCATACAACAGATGGACAAATCGCCCATCCGTCAGATGCAGGAGCATGGAAACATTTTCAATCCATTTATCCCAGCTTTGCGTTTGAGGCAAGGAACGTATACCTTGGATTATGTACCGATGGTTTCAGCCCTTTTGGGAAGCACGGCAGAAAATATTCTTTGTAGCCAGTAATTGTAACACCTTACAATTTGCCGCCATCTTTGTGCATGCGAAGGGAGTTCTTGTTCCTTAGCATTCTCGTTCCTGGACCAGAGCATCCGAAGAGATCACTTGATGTGTTTTTGCAACCATTGATTTATGAGCTGCGAATGTTATGGGACCAAGGTATTGAAGCGTTTGATGTTTCTTGTCACCAAAATTTCATCATGCGGTCGGTACTTTTGTGGACTATTAGCGATTTTCCAGCATATGGCATGTTATCAGGATGGACAACGCACGGAAGGTTATCGTGCCCGTACTGTCAAGATAACACTGATGCGTTCCAATTGAAGCACGGACGGAAAACGTCTTGGTTTGATTGTCATAGGCGATACCTACCTAGCGAACATCCTTATCGTCGGAGCACCACATTGTTTAGGAAGAACCGAAAAGTATTTGACGGTCCTCCTCCTGAGTTAGATGGTGAGTATTTGTTGACTCAGTTTAGAGATTTTGGTGCAGAGAGGACCGTTGATTGTGGTGGTAACAGACATCATCCTGTTGATGGTTGTGGCAACGTTCATAATTGGCACAAGAGGAGCATTTTCTGGGATTTGCCTTATTGGAAGAACCATCTTTTGAGGCATAATCTGGATGTCATGCACATTGAGAAGAATTTTTTCGACAACATTATGAACACCGTTCTCAATGTCAAAGGGAAGACGAATGACAATCCGAAGTCTAGATTGGACTTGCTAGATATTTGTTCTCGTAGAGCACTACATGTGACAGGGAACGGGAAGCCTCCGGTCCCGGCTTTTCGTTTCGATGAACCTTCAAAGGCCGAGTTTTTTGACTGGATTACCGAAAGTGTTAGATTCCCGGACGGATACGCATCTAACCTTCGGAACTGCGTTGATCATGGAGAAGGGAAGTTTACTGGGATGAAGAGTCATGATTGTCATGTAGTGATGCAGCGCCTCCTTCCATTTGCCTTTGCATGTCTTCTACCACGTAATGTCCACGAAGCAATTGCAGGTACAATCATGAAATTATTTATTTACTACTTTATACAATATATACTTCATTATTTAATTATTCATTTGTTATCCATATATTGCAGGGATTGGTGCATTTTTCCGAGATATATGTTCTCGCTCTCTTACATCAGACGGTATCCGCAATCTTGGGGCTAATATACCTGTAATCCTTTGCAATTTGGAGAAGATATTTCCTCCTTCATTCTTTGATGTTATGGAACATTTAACAATTCATCTCCCTCGAGAAGCAGAGCTTGGGGGCCCGGTTCAGTACCGTTGGATGTATCATTTCGAACGGTATATGTTACATCTAAAGAAGAAGGTGAAAAATTTGAGTAGAGTGGAGGGTTCTATCGTCGCACAGACCATCAATGAAGAAACCTCACATTTTGCCGAGTCCTACTTTCCATCACAAGTCAAAACAAAGAGTCGTAGAGCAGCTCGACATGATGACGGAGGCGTCCTACCTTTCTATCCGGTCGATGTACCTCATATATTTTTACAGATTGGACGACTTAGTGGAAAAGGCAAGAAGAGGAGACTTTCACCACAAGAGCGATGATATATCATGGTTTTTACCCTATTTAAGCCATGATATAAGTCCTTTTTATAGAGTCTTTATAGTATTTTGGAGTCTTTTAGAGTCCTTTACAGGTTTTAGCACATTTGGAGTATTCTTGGAGATATTGGAGTTTATGGAACATTTTGGAGCGAAACTGAAGTCTGCTGGCTAAATTTCTCGAATTCACGTCAAGTATCGATCGATACCCCTGGTATCGATCGATACCCATCGAAGCAGATTTCAAAGTCGCGACTTAATGAAGCTTGAGGAATTGCAAAAGTGCCCAGAAGTCTTTAATAATTACAAGAAGACCCTAGATCGTGTTTTAGGTTATAAATAGGAGTTTTCAGCCACCTGTTATGGCTATGCTTTTCTATGCCTTTGGATGCTTTTCTATGCCTTTGGATGCCTTTTTATGCTATTTTTTATAGTTTGATTTTACTTTGGTTTTAGAGAGACAAGTCTGAATCTCCCTTCGTCCGAGATCAGATTTCTAAACCCTTCTTCCTATTCTATTGATGATTTATTCAAACATGTCTTTTGATTCAATTGCCATGTCTGAGTAGATCCACTTTAGGTTTAGGGTTTTCTCATAAAGGATTTCTTTGAATGCTAGGTTAATTATCTGTTTAGGATTCACCATCTGAATTAGTTCTTCACCTTAGGTTGTGTTCATAGCTAATTCTAGGTTGACGAATCTGGAACTTAGATCTTAGGATAATTGATTAGGCACGAGAGTGCGATTAATTACCTGATAGAACCTAGGTGAGCAAATTGATTATTCGCAAAGAGATTTGGTTTAATTGATTTGTGAACATATCAAACCTGATATTAAAGCTGATTTAGAATTTAGGATTCGCAAAGAGATTTGGAATTCTTGGGATTTAGATTTAGATAGTTTTCGCAACGAGAGTTGGTTAGCTATATTTTAGTGATTTGAGTTCAAGAACTGCGCTAAATCTGAATCCTGTTAGTTAGTTAGTCTGCATTCATTGATTTCCTGAGAAAAACCCTGAGCCTATATTTCCCAATTGATTTACAACTCCTTTAATTTCTGCACTGCTTTTAATTACAACTGTTTGGCTTAGCGTAATTCGACACTATAGAATCTATTGTGCGTTTCTGTGAGTCTTCTGTGGTTCGACCCCTAGCTATACTATTACAACTGCTTTAGTACTTTAGGGTATTAAATTGAGCATATCAATTTTGGCGCCGTTGCCGGGGACTCAATTTGCCATTAGATTTTAGTTTAGAATTTCGACTAAGTTCGACGGTATCGATCGATACTCTGTAGTATCGGTCGATACGCGTCGTTTTCTTTTGTTGGTATCGGTCGACACCACTTGGTATCGATCGATACTCAACGTATTTTTCTGGTTACTTACGTGCTTTGCCTAGTGTTTTGTTTGCAGGTGTATGCCTGTTCGTGAAACCAGAAGCAACAAGAGCACACAACTAGTTGAACTGTCACTGGAACAGCTAGCGTTTGTGGAACGCACAAACAGAAAGACCAAGCAAACATCAGGGATGAACAACCCAGTGGTTTTAAGAGCTGATGAAGCTGGAATTCTGAGAGACCAAGAGGGTCACGTGTGTAATGAGAGAGGGCAGCGACTTGATGAAGCTGGTAACATCGTTGTCCCTGCTGCGGTTGTTGAGATTGTCGCGCCAGCTGGGCGCGCCAACGCAGGGAATGCTGTGGTTAATCGTGGAAGGACGATTGGTGAATGCAACAGGCCTGACCAGTTTTTCGCCAATCGTTCAGCAATTCGTCCTCCTGCGTTTGAGAGGAATGACTTTGAGCTGAAGCCTGCTTACTTCACTCTAGTGGGACAGCATCTCTTTCATGGTCTTCCTCATGAACATCCAATGGACCATGTAGAGAGGTTCGAGGACTTGGTCACTAGCATTAAGAGCAATGGAGTGTCCTACGACTATCTCTTCTGCAAGCTTTTCCCCTATTCTCTAGGTGGAGAAGCTACTTACTGGCTGAGGCAGCTATCTCCTGGATCGCTAACTAATTGGGAGGACACCAAGAGAGCCTTCCTGATTAACTTCTACGATGATGGAAGATCTGAAGATCTGAGAAATAAAATCTCCCAATTTTCTCAAGGACCTACTGAGGCGTTCAAGGCTGCTTGGACAAGATTCAGATCGTACCAGAGAGATTGTCCACATCATGGATACTCTGATGTGCAGCTGCTGGGTATCTTCTTCAGAGGAGTAGATTGGAGATATCAGATGGGTCTGGACTCTTCGAGCAATGGTAATTTCAACACCAGATATCCTGAGGATGCTATTGTGTTGATTGAGAACTTTGCCTCTAGCAGTAGCACCAAGAGCGCAGATTTCGAGCGCAAGAGGCTGGCTGGTAATCAGGATGGGTCACAGATTGCTGAAGTGAAAGCTCAGCTGGATTCTATGCACAGTCTTCTGCTGGGAAGGACAACAAAGGCCGTCCACTTTGCTACTGAGAATGAGGTGGAAGATGTTAACTACATTGGTGGTTCTGGTTTTCAGGGTCAGCGATTCGGATACAACTCCAATCGAAACTTCACCAACAATGCTCAGCGAGGAGGGTACCAATCCCCAGCACCCAAAGCTCCTGAGAGTAAGATTGAGGCTATGCTTGAACACCTGGTTCAAGGGCAGGAGAAGATGACAGCCACCTTCAATGGTAAGATGGACACCATGTACACCGATTTGAGTGGAAGGATCGAGGCACTAAATACGAGCCACAGGATGCTGGAGACGCAAGTAGCTCAGACTGCAGCAAATTCCAAGGGAAAGGCGGTTCAATCACACAATGCACACGTCAATGCCATCAGCTTACGTGCAGAAAATCTCGAAGCCATTCCTGAAATCGCACAAGCATCGATCGATACTACCCAGTATCGATCGATACCAGCCCAGACGTCTGCAAGAATGGATTCAATCACCCGTGTATCGATCGATACCCCATTGGTATCGGTCGATACTAAGGTGATTTCTGAGGAGACAACAGAGAGTTCTACTGTGGTGCCTAAGGTCGTTGCAGAACGAGTGTATGTAACCAGGATGCCTTATCCTATGGTTCCTAAGCTGACAAGGGAGGAATGGGAGATTGCTAGACTACAGTATATGCTGGATAACCCGAACGTGGAGCTTCTTTCTGATGAAGATGTACCTGTCAGAAACGATTCAAATCGCATGGCGTCGATCGATACCCTACCTGGTATCGATCGATACCCCTCGCAGAAAGAACCAGAAGCCAAGAAATCACGTGAGGTGATAGGAGAAAGAGTTCGCAATTCACTACAACCGCGGAAATTGACACAGAGGGAAGACCCAGGGAAATTCGCAGTTCCATGCTCCATCTCAGGAGTTAATTTCAAAGAGTCTCTTGTCGACTCAGGGGCTAGTGTCAACGTCATCTCAAGGGCAATTGCAGAGCGGTTAGGAGCTGATATTCGATCACCAGAGGCATCTATCACATTCGCGAACAACTCCACCTCGCTTCCACACGGTACTATCCATGGTTTGCTAGTCCAAGTAGGAGACTGTCTGGTGCCTACTGATTTTCAGGTTGTGGAGATGGGTGCGATATCTCGTATGCCTATACTCCTGGGACGACCGTTCATGGCTACTGCAGGCGCGATCATAGACACACCTAATAAGAGACTATCTTTCTCTTACATTGACGGTGATGTCTACTATGATGTCATTCCACCTAGGAGTATTCCCACACGTGCCTCTAGCATCAAGGTTATCACAGGAGAGTCGCTAGCAATTGATCTTCTGGAAGAGCCTCCTGATGAGCCTACTGTCGCAGATATTCCAGGTGAACCGCCCAACATCCCCAAGAAGAAGACTAAGGCAACAAAGAAGAAGAAGGCCAAGAACAAAAAGGTCGAGAATCCCCATGTCACTTTGATTCCTCAGAAGTGTGATGGGAATTCGATTGATTACAAGGTCAAATGCAAGGGAGCCTTGAAGCCATTCTCCAAGGCCAGAGTCCTTCTTACTTCTGAGCTGAAAGAGAAAGGGCAGGAATTTGTGGACAGCATGCTAAGCAGAACTCTGAAGCTAGTAATGTCAAGTGATGGAGCCTGTTTTGGTGCAAGCTCTCACTCTTATCCAGCCTGAAGGGCGTTACAGTCAAGCTATTGACGTTAAACGAGCGCTTGGTGGGAGGCAACCCACTGGTGAGTGTGTTTTTGATTCATTTTTATTTTTATTTTCGTTTGTTTTGAGTCTGTGTCAGGATGAACAAGGAGCAACTCGAAATCGCCTAAGCATCGATCGATACCCCTATGGTATCGATCGACACCAATCGCGGATGAAAATTCACAAAGTCGATCTAAGCATGGTATCGATCGATACCATGCCGTGTGTCGATCGACACCGACTGTTCCAGAACGGTAATTTCTTGTTCCTCTTCGTTCTATCCTTTTTCTTTGTTTCTTTCACTGACTCTAGGCTAGATAACACTGAGGACAGTGTTGTTCAAGTCTGGGGGAGGTGTCTGCTGACATTGTTTTCGTTTTTCTTAGAGTCAGTCGTTTTATCGAGTCAAAACTGTTTTATTGAGTCAAAATTTGTTGGAGATGTTGATCCTGTGCTTGAACCTATTGATTTGATTTTGTTTTTGAGTGCACAGTGTTACAGGATCAGTTCTAGATCGACTAATGAAAAATCCAAAGGCTGACCAGTTGACTAGAAAACATCCATGTCTCCAGCAGAGTTCTTCTGAAGCCTGAGCCAAATTTTTGCACTTCATCAATGTGGTTAGTGTTCATAGAGCTTGATTCATCATTCATATCTGATAAAGGAACCCGTGTGTTTAGAATTATGGTATCTCTCTCCCCTGAAATAAGTTGATAGATTAAGAGCATAAAAGATTGAAATGATTTTCTTCTGAGTAGAGGGTTAGGAAAATTTCCAGCGATCCCATTATTCTACTTAAGAGGGGATGATCACACAAAGGATTGGAAGCGAGGCTAGGATTTTCCTATGATGCCATTATTCGCCTACATCCTTTGATACATAGAGAGGGAAGAACCGGGGATTTGGTGGTAAACACCATCAATACTCGCGTCTCATACCTTGATGTGTATATGCTAAGCTGAAAATAAAAAAATAGAACATAATAAGAAATAAGTCTGGGGGAGAGAAATTGATACAAAAAGTGTTAAAAAGGGTGGTTCCTTTGTCATGATATTGTCTGGTAAAGAATCTAGAAGGTTCTTGAACATTAACTGCAGCGATGAAACTGGCGATGAAGGTTTTACTTGAACAATGCTGTGGGATAATGGGTGGAGTCTGGAAAAGCTGCGAATGTCTACGGAGAAGTACATGGTGGTTAGATCAAAAGCTGGTTTGGTGACATTTGGGTACTTGGAAAAAAGGTCATTTCGATGGTTCATGAACAGGTGAGTCTCCGCGTTTTCAAACCTCTTTCTCTGTTTAGTCTTTTATTTGCTTGAGGGCAAGCAAAAGGCTAAGTCTGGGGGAGTTGATATATCATGGTTTTTACCCTATTTAAGCCATGATATAAGTCCTTTTTATAGAGTCTTTATAGTATTTTGGAGTCTTTTAGAGTCCTTTACAGGTTTTAGCACATTTGGAGTATTCTTGGAGATATTGGAGTTTATGGAACATTTTGGAGCGAAACTGAAGTCTGCTGGCTAAATTTCTCGAATTCACGTCAAGTATCGATCGATACCCCTGGTATCGATCGATACCCATCGAAGCAGATTTCAAAGTCGCGACTTAATGAAGCTTGAGGAATTGCAAAAGTGCCCAGAAGTCTTTAATAATTACAAGAAGACCCTAGATCGTGTTTTAGGTTATAAATAGGAGTTTTCAGCCACCTGTTATGGCTATGCTTTTCTATGCCTTTGGATGCTTTTCTATGCCTTTGGATGCCTTTTTATGCTATTTTTTATAGTTTGATTTTACTTTGGTTTTAGAGAGACAAGTCTGAATCTCCCTTCGTCCGAGATCAGATTTCTAAACCCTTCTTCCTATTCTATTGATGATTTATTCAAACATGTCTTTTGATTCAATTGCCATGTCTGAGTAGATCCACTTTAGGTTTAGGGTTTTCTCATAAAGGATTTCTTTGAATGCTAGGTTAATTATCTGTTTAGGATTCACCATCTGAATTAGTTCTTCACCTTAGGTTGTGTTCATAGCTAATTCTAGGTTGACGAATCTGGAACTTAGATCTTAGGATAATTGATTAGGCACGAGAGTGCGATTAATTACCTGATAGAACCTAGGTGAGCAAATTGATTATTCGCAAAGAGATTTGGTTTAATTGATTTGTGAACATATCAAACCTGATATTAAAGCTGATTTAGAATTTAGGATTCGCAAAGAGATTTGGAATTCTTGGGATTTAGATTTAGATAGTTTTCGCAACGAGAGTTGGTTAGCTATATTTTAGTGATTTGAGTTCAAGAACTGCGCTAAATCTGAATCCTGTTAGTTAGTTAGTCTGCATTCATTGATTTCCTGAGAAAAACCCTGAGCCTATATTTCCCAATTGATTTACAACTCCTTTAATTTCTGCACTGCTTTTAATTACAACTGTTTGGCTTAGCGTAATTCGACACTATAGAATCTATTGTGCGTTTCTGTGAGTCTTCTGTGGTTCGACCCCTAGCTATACTATTACAACTGCTTTAGTACTTTAGGGTATTAAATTGAGCATATCAAGCGAGAGCATGTGCATATGTATATTCTCACAAACTGCGACGGAGTTGATGTATATGAGAGGTATTATATATTGAACTTAATTTTTAATTACTTATTGGGTTTTTGATTATATATATATGTACTAACGTGATAATTGTTTCAATCTCACAGGATGTATATGGCTTATCAACGTTTTGCATTTCCTGACAAAACAGAGGACGAGCTAATCGAGCTCAAACAGGAAGAGTTCGGACGTTGGTTAAGAGATTATGTAAGTCTTTTAATTGCCTTGTTTTTAGCAATCATCATATGTAATGAAAGATTTAATTATTTGAAGTATTTTTATTTTAATTGTGCAGGTGACGACAGAGAAGGCTAACGGACAAACATTTCCCACGTGGTTAGAAGAAATTGTGAGATTTCCACTAGCAACCGTGCAGTCACATGTGATGTATAGCACACGGGGGTACGCTTTTAAGATTCTTCGGGATGATAGGAGTGCGACAACTTCAGATTACGGTGTATCAACTCAGTCAGGTGATCTTGTATACTATGGTGTCGTACGTGAGATTTTCGATGTTCAGTACCCGGGAATGCTCGGTCTAAGATGTGTTGCATTTTTATGCGACTGGAACGACCCATTAGTAGGAAGCGGTGTGCGACACGACCAATTTGGTGTTACATCATTACATAGCAGAAGAAAACTCCAGAGATACGAGCCATTTGTACTTGCATCACAAGCAGACCAGGTTTGTATTTCTTTTACGTTAATTTTTAATTTAGTTTTGTTGCATTCCCGTGGTTAAATTTGTACATGGTGTAGGTATGCTACATTCCCTATCTGCGGGTGACAAACAAGCAAGACCCGTGGGTTACAGTCACATCGATAAACCCGAGAGGTAGAGTTCATGGGATGTCTGATCATGAACCCCTCCAACAAAGCTCCGTAGGTTTGGGTTCAATCGAGCATTCCCTTGAGGTCGACCTTGTCGTTGATTTCACCATACAGTCAGACTATCGAGTATTTGAGGATTCAGAAGAAGAATATGACGAATTTGGGGAACCTTCCGATTCAGGAGAATCAGATTACTCATCATCGGATTGACAGTAGTTTTAATTATAAAATTTGCACCGTAAAATATGTACATATATTTGAACTAGAATTCTAATGTGTAATATATCAGTTATGTCGAAGTTTTATAAAGTTAGACATTTGATTAAGTGTAACAAAATCGGAATTTTGCAACAAAAAAAATGTTGGTTACAAGGTTAACCTATATTATAACTTCTATATAAATTCTATATAACACATTTTCTTGATGTATATACAAGGTTAACCTATTTTATATACATCATACAAGTGTTTGTAAACTTTTGCCACAAAAAAAACCTATACCCTATACCCTAAACAAGATTTTTGAATATCCGTCGAAAATCCGTCGGAAATTTCGGACGGATTTCCGACGGTTTGAGTTGAATCCGTCGGAAAATTCCGACGGATTTCCGACGGATTAAGCTGCCTCGGATAAAACCTGGGTTATATCCGAGGGATTGAATTTTTAGCCGAGGCAGCTGAATCCGTCGGAATTTTCAGACGGATTTCCGACGGATTCAACTCAAACCGTCGGAAATCCGTCGGAATTTTCCGACGGATTCAGTTGGCTCGGCTAAAAAATCAATCCCTCGGATATAACCCAGATTCAGCTCAAACCGTCGGAAATCCGTCGGAAAGTTCCGACGGATTTCCGACGGATATTTAAAAATCTTGTTTAGGGTATAGGGTATAGGTTTTTTCGTGGCAAAAGTTTACAAAAACTTGTATGATGTATATAAAATAGGTTAACCTTGTATATACATCAAAAAAATGTGTTATATAGAATTTATAAATTTTGATGGAAGTGTTTGTATAAGTTATAGTATAAGATATAGTTGATTTATGTGAAATGATATGTTTTGATGTTGTATAATTTTTAAACTAATGCAAAGCCTTTAATATTGATGAACTTAATATATATATTGAATGAAACATGTAAATAACATGTCCCTAAATCATATAAAGAAACCCTAAACCCTAAACCCCAATTATACCCTAATTCCGTCGGAAAGCCGTCGGAAATTTCCGACGGATTTCCGACGGATCTGAAAAATTAGACACGTGCTTGTTGACTGACCAATCGACAAACATGCAAGGAATATACCTTATCCGTCGGAAATCCGTCGGAAATTTCCGACGGATTTCCGACGGATATGAAAAATTAGACCCGTGCTTGTTGACTGACTAATCGACAAACATGCAAGGAATATACCTTATCTTCTCCAATCCGTAGGAAATCCGTCGGACTTTGATATTTTCGAGACCGCGGGAATATCAACCGCGTAAATGAAATTATTTTTCGAAATCCGACGGATTTCCGACGGACATCGAATTATATCGACGAAACGTAAGTTTTTTCCTTATTTCTCTCTTCTTCCTCTCTCTCTTCCGTCGCTTCTTCTCCCTCTTCTCTCTTCTTCTTCCTTACCGAAAATCTCTTCTTCTCCCTCTTCTCTTCTTCTTCTTCACAATTTCAGTTTTAATCTTCAAGTCATCAACTCCTCTTCTTCAATTCCTCAATTCTTCTCCAACAAAACCATGTAAGTTTAATCAATTCCTTTAAAAATTTTTTATATCATTTTAGTTTTAGGGAATATATTAGTTAGGTTGTTAAAATTCTATTTATGTGAATTGTTAAGTTGTTATAATAGAATTTGTTATTTAGAATAATATTAGTGTTAGGGTTTATGTGTTTAGATTGTTGATTTAGAATTTTTAGATCTAGATATTGTTTGAATTTTTAAAAATATTTGTATAAATTAAAATCGTTTTTAAAATATTGTTTAAGTAATAAAAACGTTTAGACAATATTTGTATATATTAAAAACGTTTTTAATATATTTGTTAAGTAATAAAAACGTTTTCATAATATTTGTATATATTAAAATTGTTTTTAAAAATTTTTATAGTAATAAAAACGTTTTTATAATATGTATATATATTAAAATCGTTTATAAAATTTTTAACTAATAAAAACGTTTTTAAAATATTTCTATATATTTAAGTTGATGTTAAAATATTTTTTTTAATTATATAAACGTTTTTATAATATGTGTATATATTAAAATCCTTTATAATATTTTTTAACTAATAAAAACGTTTTTAAAATATTTCTATATATTTAAGTTGATGTTAAAATATTTTTTTAATTATAAAAACGTTTTTATAATATGTGTATATATTAAAATCCTTTATAATATTTTTTAACTAATAAAAACGTTTTTAAAATATTTCTATATATTTAAGTTGATGTTAAAATATTTTTTTAATTATAAAAACGTTTTTATAATATGTGTATATATTAAAATCCTTTATAATATTTTTTAACTAATAAAAACGTTTTTAAAATATTTCTATATATTTAAGTTGATGTTAAAATATTTTTTTAATAATAAAAACCTTTTTCAAATATTATTTTAGAAATAAAATCGTTTTAAATATTTTTTATAGTAATAAAACGTTTTCTAAATATTTTTATATATTAAAACTGATTTTAAAATATTTTAGCAAATTTTGAAATTTTTTGAAATATTTGAATTTTTAGTAAACTTTGAATTTTTCGAAAATTTTGAATTTTTTGGAAAATTTGAATTTTCCGGAAAATTTGAATTTTTCCTAAATTGTTTCCGGAAATTTCAAAAAATTTTGTAACTTTTGAATTTTTTATTAATTTACTAACAATTTTACCGTTTTCCGCAAGGATCACGACGAAGTTCTTCAGTTGGGAGGCGACAACCAAGGACGCCGTTCTCGGGGTTCTCGGTATACGCCTCCTCCGGGACCAACGAGCTCGGGAACTCACATCCCAGGTTCCCAGCAATCCGCTGCTCGGAGCCACATTGAGATCGAGGAGCTAGTCCGGCAGCCTAACCGGGGCCATTGCATTCGACTCGACCCGAAGTTTGAGGACGGCACTTGGTAAGAAATTTTTTGTACATTATTTCAATTTATTTAGATTTTTAAACTTAACATATTTATATCTTTTCATAATGTTTTCAGGTTTAAGCTGTCGACTCAGATCACCAAGGCGATATTACGGATGCTCCACAACATGTTGGACAAACCGTACGAGAAGTATTCGGACATGCCTACCGAGGAGAAAGACGTGTGGCACCGGACTTTCGCGGTAAGTTATTTATTGATATATTATTTATTTTGAATTTCATTTTGTCAATTTTTCTTTTTGATATGTAACATATTTTTTTAAAAAATTGTAGCAAGAGTTCACGTGGGACTCTCATCATACGCGCAAAGTCATTGACACATTCGACAAGTATGCCGCAAACTCGTACTCGAAGCACATGTACGAGTGGAAGCAGAAGTGGAAGCACAACAAAGACAAGCCGAAGGACCTTGACGACGACGTCTGGAAGGGCTTCTGTGAGTACTGGAGTAGGCCTGCGACGAAAAAGACCTCCGAGCAACAGTCGAAGAACCGAAATAGCCAACGAGGCGGGAAAGGGGTCTACATCCACAACGCGGGCGCAAAGACCATCGAACGGGAAGCGATGGAAATGGTAAGTTTAATTTAAATTTTTTATTGTTAATTCTGTTTTTTATATTTATTTAACTTAACAAATTTTCGCAGGCGAGAGAATCTGGTTCCGAACCCGATTATCTTCAACTCATCGAGAATAGACACACCAACAAGAAAACCGGTCAGATACAGGACTTGGGGATGCGGGATGTTGTCGAGAAGAGCAAGAAGACGAAGCTGGACCGTGAACTATCATCGCAGCTCACTATCGAAGGATCGACGTCCTCGAACTCTTTGTCCCGGGAAGAGATAAACCAGATTGTACTTGAAGTAAGTTTTAATTTCATTTCGGTTTTTTTTTATTTTCGTTATTTATTTATTATCGGTTTTAATTATTCGCAGCAAACCCGGCAAGTGAAAGGTCGATTCGCTGGGTTAGGCACCCTTCCGACCCAGGAATCTTCTTCCTCGCTTCCTCGTTATCCTTCGGAGTACCGGGTAGAAATCGAGAGGCTCACCCAAACGGTGAAAGACCGTGACCAGCAGGTTGAAGAGCTACGGACGGAGCAACAGACTACCAACAAGAAGCTCTCCTGCTTGAAGATGATGGAAAAATGCTTCCCGCATATGTTTCGGGATAATAATCCCGACGACGGAGATTCTCCAACCGTTTAAATATTTGCTTTTAATGCTTTTTTTTGAACAATTTATTTTAATGTGTAATGAATTTTTTAATTTTGTTTAATGAATTTATATATTTATTATTTCTATTTTTAATTTATATTTCAAATTTATATAATTTTAATATATAAATTTCAAAAAAATAAATAATTAAATAAAATTCAAAATACTAATTCCGTCGGAAAACCGTCGGAATAAGTTACTGTAACATCCCGATTTCTTGTATATGCGGAGAGGCTTATAAGAATTGATTTGGCTACCTATGACATCAAAGTGCACTTAGCTTTTCCGATCACTTGTCCGAAAGAACTCCAGAGTTAAGCGTGCTTGAGCTGGAGTAGTCTAAGGATGGGTGACCTTCCGGGAAGTGATACAAAAAAACAAAACGAGGACTTTAATATATGAAACAATTACATGAAAAGTCACATTTACACTTCTTAATTGAAAAAATCGTATTTTTAACTTCTAAGGATGAAAAAAGTAGCATTTTAAATATTCAGATATTTGCACTAACACTTTAAATTTTCAAGATAACGAAACTAACGCATTAAACCTTCAATGTGGCAACTTTGTTTGCACCGTAACGAAACAGTGACGGTCCGTTACAGAATAGTTAACTCCGTTGATTTAATGAAAACATGATTATTTTATTATTTTTGAAATTAAAAAAAAAAAAAATTTAGTTATTATTTGATTTGGTTATTTTAATTGATAAAATAGAAAATACAAAAAAAAAAAAAAACTCTTCCACGCTTCTTATCCTCTTCTCCGACGAAAAAAAAATCTCTGATAAGTCATGTTCTTCATATATCAAACACGCCCTTATCATTTTCCTCCTTCTATTCCATGGCTTAGACAAATTATAGCACATCAAGTGATTTCAAACAAACATTGAGATTTAAGGTCAACGATGAGCTCAAATTAGAGTCTGAACCATCAGATTAGTGAACCCAATCTCAAGAAATTTTAGCAAATGATTACACATCAATTCGATTACGGAATCTACCCAGCAATCAAACTCGTGCTGGGTCTTCTCGTCTTTGAGCTATCAGAAAATCCATAGAGAGAAAAGCTGATAACTTTCAGCGAGAACCCAGAATTGCAATCGGTGGAAGGAGACGATCAGAGATCAAAAGCAGATTTCGTGAGTAGAATGGGTTGCGGAGCGAACACTGGTTTTCAAAATCAATTTGATTCTGAGATTTCGTGAGGAGAATGGAATCCTCTTTCTCCCAAATCCTCTCTTGTACAGAACGAACTCTAACTCTAACCCTCATCCTCCTCCATCATCTACATCACGACGATGCTTCGAATTGGTCGGTGTTGACCGGAGATTGACGGATCTCGCCGATTTCTTCAAGATCGAACGGAATCAACACCGCGACGGAGACGTAGAAACATTCCTGACACATGTTGTTGGTTGCCGGATTTTCTGTGAAGCCACAGTCAGAGGGGTCGTCGCCAAGGATTCGAGTATCAAGACAACAAGTTTTTATTTTTCACCGGAACCATCGTCGGGAGAAGAGGATAAGAAGCTCGGAAGAATTTTTGTTGTTTTGTATTTTCTATTTTATTAATTAAAATAAACAAATCAAATAATAATTAAAATTATTTCACTTAAAAAATTACCATGTTTTAATTATTTCGACGGAGTTAACATTTTCGTTAACAGAGTTAACTATTCTTATTATATTACTATTTATGGCGGCGCGAACAAAATTACCACATTA
Organism: Eutrema japonicum; assembly: GCA_030161315.1. NCBI lineage: Eukaryota > Viridiplantae > Streptophyta > Magnoliopsida > Brassicales > Brassicaceae > Eutrema > Eutrema japonicum. The sequence goes on from BSQW01000011.1 coordinate 20,079,970, forward strand.
AAGGTTTATTGTATTAGTTTCGTTACCTTGAAGGTTTAAAGTGTTCGTGCAAATCTGTCAAGGTTTAAAATGCTACATTTTTCATTCTTCGAGATTTAAAATGCGATTTTTCCCTTTCTTAAATAGCACAAAAACGTTGTGATATGACTAGAGTAATACATAATTTTTAGATATTACTTAAATTATACAAATCCTAAAGGAAATGTCCATTAAAGGTAGTTTAAAACTGTAATTAACGATAATGCCATTTATATTTTTTTTAAGTGAGGTATATAGAAAAAAACTATATTAATCTCTTATTTCTCTCTGTTTCTCTTGTCGTTTTCTCTTCTAACTAAAATCCTAGCCACATCTCTCACTCTTCTCCTCTCACTCACCGAATCACCTCCGCTCTGGCTCCGGCGAAGACGCAGTTTTGTTCCCGGATTCCCTCCTCATCTAAGATTCTAACGTCGTTGATACCGGTAAGTCTTCTTATCTCCTTCTTTCTCTTCGTCTCCTTCTACTCTTCGTCTCCTTCCTCCTCTATCGCCGCGTCGACCCACGTTAAGTCCTCTTTTCTCCTCTTTGTCTCCTTCTTTCTCTTCTTCTCATCTTCTTATTCTCCCTCTTCATCTTCTTCAAATCTAATCTTTTTGTGATGGTAACCTATTGTGGAGATTTGGTCATATCTCTCGGTGTACAACTCCGTTTGGGGCTATTCTGGTCTTCCTAAAAAGCTGACGTCTGGGGCTTTCTGTGGATAGCCAGATCGTCACCTGATTCTTCCTGAGTGTCGTTGAGGTGTCTGATCGGAATTGTCGGCAGAGAGCTCGACCATAATGCAGTGGCTTCACGGTTTCGACCATAACTCTAGAACGGTGGACTTAATTGAGGCGCTCCCGGCGGTTATGAAAAGCTGATTCAAATATCTATACGTGGATGGTTGAATCGCCGCGAGACTCTAGGTGGTTCGCCGGTAAATCGCCCCGCAAGGGGAAGATCAGAGAGCTTGGGCAGACGACACCTGTTCGTGACTCGGAGCGCCACTACGATTTAGATCTTTTCACTATCGGCGCGCCTCTCGCTTCTCCACGAGCTTGATGGCTGATTTATGCATACTTGATGACTGATTTATGTATATTTGATGGCTGATTTATGTATACTTGATGGCTGATTTATGTATACTTAATGGCTGATTTATGCATACTTGATTACTGATTTATATATACTTGATGGCTGATTTATGTATACTTGATGGCTGATTTATGCATACTTGATGACTAATTTATGTAAACTTGATAGCTGATTTATGCATAATTTGATGGCTGATTTATGTAAACTTGATAGCTGATTTATGCATAATTTCATGGCTGATTTATGTAAACTTGATAGCTGATTTATGCATAATTTCATGGATGATTTATTAAGCATTGCAAACACCGTAATGGCTTATTTACGAACCAGACAAAAAACCGTTACGGCCGATTTATCTTATCTCACTTTAGAGGGTTGTCCGATTTACGAGGTGTCTCAAGATTACAAAAATTATAGGTGAGAAACTTCAATTTCGTCGATATTCACGTCCATTTTGAATTTTAATTTAAATCATTTGAAAATTCAACATTTTTTTCAAAAAAAATGTTCTTTTCAAAATTCAAAATTTTTCAACTTTTTAGGTTCCCATTTTCAGACAATTCATGGCTGATTTGTAAGCTATTATGGTTGACTTATCACACAAGTATTTTTGAATTTAGAAAATTAAGACTTTTAAATTGATTTAGAGGATTAGGGGGTTTAGGCTTAGGATTAAGGGGATTAAGACTGTACATTGATTTTTGTGATCTATGATAACATTGTTAATACAAAACATGTAACTAATCTAGTTAGACATATAGATAAGACACGGTAAGTATTATGTTGTTACTAGGGTTTAGGGTAATATAGAGATGACATGTTTATAATTTAGTAATCTAAAGGAACGAATGATATTATGGGCTTATTTATGGAAATTCTTATAAATACATGGTAAGGATTATATTGTATATTGTATGGGGTTTAGGGTTTGAGATGAACATATTAAGGGTAAACCTACAAAATGTGTAAAGCTTACAAATATAACCCTTTGTTTTGATGTAAGACTTAAAATTACTTAACATTGAGATAAAATTATAAATAGAACCTATCAAATTAAATAAATTTATTAAAATTGGAAACACACATATTTGAGGTTTGGCTGATTTACAACTGCCGTGTTTGAGGTTTGGCTGATTTATTAAGCATTGCAAACACTGTAATGGCTGATTTACGAACCAGACCAAACACCGTTACGGCTGATTTACAAACCAGACCAAACACTTAACGGCCGATTTGTGTAGCTGTAAATTACAGTGACGGCTGTTTTAGTTAGCCGTCAATTTTTACGGACCACTCCCGCTCGCACCAAATGCAACGAAAACATACTTGAATCTCCCTTTTACATCAATTTGAAGATGCGTTACTGTACCCGGATTTGCCCTTCTTACCATGTATAGGTAAGAAGGCAAGTCTTCATACCCCTTCTCAAGGCTTGCTAGATCGATCTGCCTTGCAAATTTTAACGTCCTATGGGACTGTAGCTCAGCTGAATCTTACAGTTTCGCGACTCCAACCCATAATCCTCCATTATCATCTCCACAGGATTGTCGTATGTTGTCTTTTCGTTAACTTCTATAACTCTACACGCTCTCTTGTCGGCGTTGAATACATATCGATTTTTGAGAACCCATGTACCGCAAACAATTATTATCGAATACATCCTCTCCGAAGTTTAGATTAGGTATAAAGCTCGAAAAAGAGATAGAATGATGAAGAAGGGACAAGATGAAGAACAACGACGAAGAAGACGGCGACTAAACCTAATAATGAGTTGATGTAATCTTTATTTTGCTGACATGGAAACATGCCATCAAACGAACTTATAAATCAGCCATATAAAATAAGCCATTAAACAAAACTATAAGTCAGCCGCTACATCATATAAGTCAGTCGTCAATAGCATACTATTACAGTAATTAATCTTTCGCTAATTAGTCAGCCGTAATTAGGCCGACTTTTAAGTAAATCGGTCTTATTACGGCTGATTTACAATAAGTCAGCCACAATTAATCCGCATAAGTATGCCGTTGCAAAATAAATCGGCCAAATAAATCAGCCGGATTAACGATAAATCAGGCGGACAACAATAAGTCGGCCATGTCATAGCAATAAGTCAGCCAAAGTTTTCATAAATCGGTCGTCATAATAAAAATCAGTCGTGTCGTGTACTCCTAAGTCAGCCGATAATTCATAAGTCGGTTGAGGTTCATATAAGTATGCCGTGACTTATGAATATAAATCAGCTGACCAACTAATAAATCGGCCATTATTTTAAATCAGCAGCTCGTCATGTAAGTATGCCGTCACTACAACGAGAAATTTTTGCGGTAGACTTTCATAATACATGTAGGCAGTTTTTATGTCACGTAGGCACCGCGCCTGTTTTTTCGCTGATGTGAAAAATAAAAGTAATGACATTCCTGTAATTAAGTTTTTGTTATCAAATGTTTAAAAAGGCATTCTAGGTATGAAAAACATTTCAGTAATAAAAAAAAAAATTTGTACTAGTCTGATCAATTTACCTAATTTATGTGCTATTTAACTAACTCTCCCTTCTTAATTACATGAAAAATCGCTTTGAAACTTGTGGTTATCTCTCTCTTGTAAATGAAATCGACTCCATTTTGCAGGCGAAGTCCTCCATCATCGTTTCAAAACAACCCACTAAAACATCCTTCCATCAAACCCATCCCTTCCCTATTTTCTCCGAGCCGAACATCCGGTTCACTCTAGATTTTCCAGATTCTTTCGAATGCTTTACTTTCTCCATCGTACTCTCTGAGTTTCTTCTGATATTTGTAAAACCAATTTTGCGAAGATGAATCGGTTCTGTGATTCTTGATCTATGTTAGTCAATCTGTTTTCGCGTGTTGTAGCCACCGATATGTATCGAATTTGGTGCGGATTCGAGCCTGGGGTCTCTCCAATGGAGTTTGAGACTCACGAAGATGCGTATTTGTTTTACAAAGATTACGCGAAATCAGTTGGTTTCGGAACTGCCAAATTGAAGAGTCGAAGATCAAAGGAGTTTATAGATGCCAAATTCTCTTGCAACAGTTTGATGATGCGATTTTCGAATTCCTTGTGTTCTGCTGGAATCTGGGTTTTGTGTAAAATCGAATCTGAATCGTGGAGGATTGATTCGGCGGCGGCGGCTAGCTAGAAGGAGAAAGCTTTCTCTGTTGCTGGATTTGGTTCTCTTCATGGTTCAGCATCATCATCATCAATGGATTCATTGCTGAGTTTTGTGTTTTGTTCTAATGATTATCCCTCATGAAAAAAGGTGGATCTTGTTGATTGGTGAATCCACTGGAATTGTAACCTAAAATGATGATAATCCTTATTCGATCTAAAGTCTAAACTATAGAATAAGTTGAAATCTTTTTCAATTGAATGATTTTAGGCTCCCAAGGAACCCTTAACCCCACACGATCAACCTTCTCCTCGGTCAGAACTTTGCTTATTGACTGAGTTTGAATTGGTTGACTGTTTCTGTTAAAAAAGATTTTTTGTTCTTTTCTTGGCAAGTGTCTTGAAGTGGAGCAATTTAGTGTAATAGTGAAGTTTTATCTGAAAATGATGGATACTAATGAACCTGGAGAATTACTACAGATAGTTTTGAACAGTTTCTGAAACTTCCAGGTTCATGAAAATGCTTACCACAGCAAGTTTCACCATTGTTTTTCTTTCAACTATCGTTTAAATGTGCATTCATCAAGGAGATTCATGCAATGGTATTCTTAGACTCTTTATTGAATTGGTTTAACAGGCAAGGAGATTCATGCGATGCAGTTTGCAAGTCACGTGGACAATTGTGTGTGATGAATAAACTATCACTTCTAAACCAGTGTGACGTGTAAGTTCCTTCTTAAGCAACTCTTTTACCAGAGTCATCTTCAAGTCATGATTCAGAGGTTTATATATAGATTAAAAACTCGTATTTGGACATGAGAGCGTAGATACGAGAGCCTGGATGAAAGATCGTAGATACGAGAGCGTGAAAGCGATCAAATGGATGGTAGTGTGGTGAACAATTTGTCCAAGGAGTAGGAAATATGAGAGCATGGATAAGAGATCGTGGATATGATGAGGGCGTCAAATTGATCCAATGGATGTAGAGTGTGGTGAACAATTTGTCGAAAGAGATGGAGATTGTGAAGGGAATGTGAACGAAGGAGAAGAAAATATATGAGACGGTGTTTGTAACTTGTTTTTTCTTTTACATTTTGACTCGGAGATGCACAAAACCTTAAGATTTGATATCTTGTACATTCCGCAAATCTTTTTACAAATCTCAAATCATTTGACTATGTGAACCCGAGTTCTTTACAGCTACTTGACTTCCATGATCCATCTTTCAAAACTCTCGTATTATTTCAACTTTCGTGGACGAGGACAAAGACCTTCAAAAATTTAGTACACTAAACAAATGAATAATAATTTAGACACCTCAATACATCACAAGTATGCAATCTTGATTTTTTGGAAATCATTTTTCATTTCGTGCTAAACCATAATAGAATATCTTTTGAACAAATTTACTTTATTCTACGGACATGTTTGGATGGATTAACTATGATGGACATCACAATCTCCTTGGATGAAATAAAAATATGAATCATATCATTTGGGTAAAAACATAATTAACATTCTCCTTCGATTAGATCATTACTATAGGATTCAACAGAGGCAACACATTTGCTCTTAACCTCAAATGATGTAGAGATGCAAGAGTTTTATAGATCCATACTAGAGAGGTCACTTTCCCAATGCCATCCACGTTTTGATGGCAACACATTGTCCACAGTATTATTGATTGTTAATATTAATTGATCGATATGCTACCCACAATATCTTCTCCACGTATTGTCATCTCCAGTATTAGTGATCCAATGGATGGTAGCGTGGTGAACAATTTGTTGAAGGAGAAGGGGATATAAAAATTTCGGATACGAAATAGCGAATCTGACTTTGTTTTCATGTCCACGAGGATTTCATTTCTAAAGAATTTCTACTTCTTTTTCTTCTCTTAATAAGAACCAATAAAATGGAAAAATTGTTAGTTGTATTGTTTTTTATCTTAAATACTGCAAATAAATTAGATTTAATTATGAAAATTTGCGACAAAATTCGTCGTGTAGTTTAGAAAGCCCTAATAGAAAACACACAAGTGTTGACTGTTGAGGACAAAAACAAAAGAAGAAAACGCACATTGTATACTATAGGATATGCACCTGCCCACCACATCTTTATTAGGCAGAAACCGGATGATGTTTATCCGCTCGATCTTTTATCTATCATTTAAAAACTACATCTCTTAAATCAAATGTAACGACAATACAAATATTAAATTCTCGATTACAAAAACTAAATAAAGACACTGATTGATTAATAAAACCATGCATGGTTTTGATGCTTTTAAAATTGGATATGGACCGTTCATTTTTAACGGGCCCCACTACATTTTTGCTTTAACCGAAGATTCTTTTAAGTTCGAAACGCAGGACGGTGTGAGAATCTGTGGAATGGTTTTATGTCAACGCAATCTCATTGAGTCCTTGAAACTATCGAAATATAATCATAATAAGGTCATATCGTCGTAAATATATAGAGATATCAAAATAAGTCAAAATTCATGGATTGATATAATCATTTCTGATCCATCAATTTTAATAGATTGAATTTTTTGATCTAATAGATTAATGGGTTTAAATTGATGATTGGATTAAAATTTGCTGATGAGTTTAAATGGTTGATCCATCAACTTCATATAAATATGATCATCAACTCATCATCATCACTTATTATCAAGACATCATCATCATCATAACATCAAATATACCAACATTATAACATCATAGTCTACCGCGATTCCATAATTTTTTCCCCTCAAAATGTGATTTCACAATTCTCGTAAAATTATAATTCCGTAAATTTTTTTTGCAAAAAACACAATTTTATGATTTTCTCGCAAAATGTGGTATCCACAAATTTTTCGCCAAAACAAAAATTCATAATTTTGTCCTCAAAAAATTGTGGTTCCAAAATTTTCTTGCTAAGAACGTGATTTTTCAATTTTCTCGCTAAAAATGCGGTATCCACAATTTTTCCATAAAAAAAATGAGAATCTATTATTTTTCACAAATAATTGTGGTTCCACGATTTTTCACCAAAAAACACATTCCATAATTTTTTCCACCAAATTAAAATAGAGCAATATAGTTTGGGTTTGGTTATACCGTATAGATATCATTTTATAGAAATTGTGGGATACATATATGGTTTGGTTATAGACTGTCTAAATCGATTAAATTGGAAAAAGTAATATAGCCGTATATATATTATTAGATAAGTACCCGAATATATGCGGGTTTGTAATTTAATATTTTATAACCCGTGAAAAAAATGAAAGACGATAAAATAGAAAACAAAATTAGATCACCCGTGGAAATATCTTATACATAAATTTAGAAACAAAGTTTACGATAAAATAAATATATACATTGAAAGAAAAATTTGGTGAATAGATGCAGTAAATAGTTGTGGATACGATTATTGGAGTTTTATTTATTTTTGGTGTAATTGATATACTACCAAATTGTGGTTTATATAGAGGTGAGAAATTAAAATTCTTTTTATTTTATGACTAATTTCCTTAATCTAAATGGAAAACTACGAAATATTTTTTCCTTACTATATTAATCTTGTCTTTTAGGATAAATTATAAATTAAAACTAATTTGATTAATATTTACTTTAATTCATTTATTTTTTAAATTAAACTGAAACATGTCAAGATCTAAATTAACCGTGACAAATATCATGATCTCGTGAGTGAGAATTATCCTACGTGTCACACTCACATTGAGAGATCCAACTTTATATAATACGATATATATATATATATATATATATATATATATATATATATATATATATATATATATATATATATATATATATATATATATATAAATATTAGTAACTTTACCTTTTCGAATTATAAATGTGAAATTGAAAAGCTATCAATTTGGTTACCTAGATGTGGGGAATGATAATTCCTTTTCTATTTAGGATTGTATTCCATTTTAAACTTTTGGTTTTTTTAAGAATTACTAATTGTTCTTTCATTTTTTAAAACTTTAGTTTTTTTTATGATTGCCATCTATTGTTTAATTTACTTATTCTAAACTGAAATATGTTTTTTTAAACTGAAATATGTTTTCATTTCTAAAGAATTTCACTGGAGTTCATCCATCATCAATGGTGAATTCACATGATATTGAATCTCCCTACATAAATTGAGCAAGAACTTGCACGATTCAAGCATCGGTTGGCAAATTCAGTGAGAGACAGAAGAGGGAGATACAGAGACAATGTCGCCACCATAGGTGATGCTGTAAATCCAGACAACGTCAGTTTCGGCAGGAGCTACCTGAAAGTTCAGTTTCGCCCTTCACTATCGGGAATCTAACAACTGAAACTTTGAATATATGATTCAAAGAGAGAGGGAGGCCGTGCACGGAAGTATGAACTTAAGAGGATAATTAGAGAAGCAACTCGTAGCCGTAGATCTTCCTCCGACTTTCCCTGCAGCCATCTTTCTCCCTCTCTCTCTCTCTTTCCGATGTTGTCGAATTTCTATCTCTAATATGAGACTTGGAAGACCTACCTCGCCTAAAGAAGAAGGGTTTAGGTGTTACCAAAGGCACAATACCAACGGCCCCAGGGAGATCCATGATGATGACTCTTAATTTTTACTTCATACCTCTACTCTCTCTTCATCCACCACCAAAATCATCCAACATGTTCTTATGCCTTTCCATTTCTAGTGTCTTCTTCTTCTGTAATTGTACATATTCCCCATCTATGGCAATGCAAGTTTCTCAAATAGCATTCCGTCAATCAGATTAAATGGAACACAAGGGAGAGGCTTAACCCATGGTTGGTATAATGAACTTTAAAATCATCGAAAAAGGAATCAATCCAAACCCGACAGAGATCAACATGAATCAAACATTTCAAAATGAGAAACAAGATAGAACGAAACTGAATTCAGCCACAGCCTTGTCAGCAATGCAAGTTATAACGCCCCGACCGTCCCTATCTGTGGGCCCCATGCCCTCTCTCGGCCCGTGGGCCCCACCCTTGTCCGACGGCCGGTGCGTTAGTCCGGGAGGCTTGTAATACTTGTTTACTGACCCTGCAATCACCACGTGATCTTTCCTCGTGTTTTGTCCTCACTCACACGATACCGTGAATCACTTCCCGGTAGGTCACCCATCCTTAAATTGCTCCAGCTCAAGCACGCTTAACTCTGGAGTTCTCTCTGGACAAGTTCCCGAAAAGATAAGTGCACTTTGGTGACATAGGTAGCCAAATCAATTCTTATAAGCCTCTCCGCATATACAAGAAATCGGGATGTTACACAAGTAACATCAGTTTTCGGTTTGCTCTCATACTTCTGCCATAGCAGTTGCAAATCATGTGTAAATCAACACACACATATATCGTATTTGAACAAAAGCAAAGGCAATTCCTTAATTTATGTCTGACTAGTACACAATGACATGATACAAAGCTTCAACATAATTAGAATTTTCGAGCAGACAACCAAATCATCTTTTGCCACATATATCTCCAAACTCTCTCAGTATCTGAAAACACAAGATAATGAAAAATTCAGTAAGTAGCAATGGTCACAATGTCATTCAAGTGCTTATTGATTTTGTTTTTTACCTCTTCATAATCCTCAGCAAGTTCCCTTGAATGATGTCCCATCATAAAAGAACCTTCATACAATAAAAAAATAAAAAAATAAAAATTAATCAAATTCATTTAGGGAATAAACTCTCTCTCTCTCTCTCTCTCTCTCTCTCTCTCTCTCTCTCTCTCTCTCTCAATATATATATATATATATAACCTACGAAATATCCCACAATCGATGCAAGAACTCGAGGTGTGAGCAACATGACAACCTACTCGCCTGCTCTCTTTGACTCTACAATCACAAATCAAAGATATTTGTTTTTCTGATAAAACACGTCGAGACCCCAAAAATCTGATAAATAAATAGAGATCTGAGAAAGTTACCTTCGCTGCGAGGCGATGAAGAGAAATTGCGGCGAGAGCCAATCCATCTCCAGACAGATCTCAGATTCGGCGGCATGATCTGAAACTAGGGTTCGCTCTTCTTTTGTCTCTGATCTCGTCAAAAGGTTGAAAAGTCTAGCCTCGGCCAGGTTGAAAAGTCTAGCCTCGGCCAGTTCGAAATATTAGTCCTAAAAATTGGATCATGTTCGTTGGCCCAATAGTTATAAAAACTCTAGATTACTTTTTTCGGTCGTGATTAATCGACTATGTATCAGGTTAAAAATATAAAATTTCATATTTTTGATGAATTACGTATCTAATATTTGTATTTATCTTATACGTATATATTAAAAAATTTTAAAATGCATATCTTCGGCGATTTGCGTATATAATATTTGAACTTATCTTAGTTAAAGAAACTAAGAAAAAACCCTAGGACGTGTAGGGGCTATATATACCACGTCTTTTTACTCTTCTTTTCGTGATTAGTATACTGTTTTTTTTAGGTTTATTCGTTGTTTCTTTTGTATTTGAATGTTTGCTGGTATAAATTTATTTTTTGGGGTCGATCTTCTTTTGATTTCCGTATATTTGTGTTTAATCGTCTCCATGCAACTGATTGTTCGTTTTTGCTGTCTTATTGTGTGTAGGTACCTTTTGGTGTGCGTTCGTCGTGGCATCGAAGTGGTGTATGCATCGTTGCTTTGTGTTCGAGGTATATGTTTCACGTGATTGTGTTTTGTTGGTAACGTTCATCGTCTTTTGGCTTGTTTTTTTAATTTCGTTCTCCTTTTGTTCTTCTATCGTCCTCTTATTGGTTTTGGCTTTATGTATTCTCGATTTTTTTTGTATCGGTGTTGGTTATTTTTTTTTACATGGATCAGGATTGGTCGTGGAATTTGTTTTTTGATTTTGTTTGAAGGGTGCATGGTGGATAATCCCATTACTAATTAAGCTACGGATCGGTGACATAATCCAAAATATTGAGAGGTTGGTTGAGTTTCTCTGTTTTGTATCAATTACATGTTTTGATTGTTTTGATAGATCTAATAAATTGGTCCAGTATTCTTCCTACTAAACGTGAACGGAAATCTCAAACCCGGAGACTCAGCCATTATATATGATCGAAGCATCTTTGTATTTAGTATCCTTTTTTCAAGAATCCAAGTCTTGAGTAGATCGATTCTTGGAATCTATTTTGTGGATTTTATCTTTTTTTTTAGGTTTCCATTGATTTGTTTTCCTTTTGCTTTTACTTTGGTTTGTTTTTATCCTTGGTTATGGTTGTTATTCGTTATTAATTGTCCATTGCCTGTTGATTAATGGGTTTGTTTTCGTGTTTGTAGGTTGATAAATTTCTGGTGATTTTAAGAACGGTGTCTGTGTGTCTCTGTTGCATGTTCTAACGAGGTATATCTCTTAGTCTCTGTTTTCGTGTTTCAAAGATACGATACAAAATAGTAGCTTTCATCTCTAGATTCGTATTTTGTATTTTATAATGCTTTGTGTCATGTTTTTCTTTTATGATTTATTTCTTTTGGCATGATGATCGATTTTTTTTGTTGTACTCTTATTCGAGTAGACTTAAACTGTGTTTTATATTAGGTTTGAATTGGTTGATTTGGATAATAATTATTGTTTATTTTTTTATTTTTATTTGCTTATATAATTTTGTAAATTCTAAAATGTTAGTCTATTCATTTGATTGAATTTATGGTGTAGTGCTTTTGGGATTTTTTTTTCTTTACTGTTTTTATCTTAAATTCTTTGAGGTTTTGTTAACATTCTTTTTTGTTTTTTTTTTGATCTTTTTGGTTTTCTAGGTGTTCGGTGCGTTTTGTTGTAATTTGGGCTATGACGATTTCAAGGGGTAATCGTATATATGTTGATTTTGTTTTGGCGTTGTTTCATCTTCGTTAATTTTATAATGTCTTTTTAGAGTTTTTGATTATTAATATTTTGTCATTTTTGAAGGTGTTCGTGTTTTGCCATTTCATCTCCCTTTGCCTCTGTTTTCGTGTTCTGAAGATACGGTTTCGGAAAACGTACATGAGAACAGTAGTTTTTTGGCATGGATTAAGTGTAATCGGGAATATCCTGAGGCGCGGATGTTACTGTATTCTGAATTTCCATCTAGATGGGTTTGGGATCGTATGGAGGTTCGGTGGAGGCCCCGTCTGGTCAGTTCGCCGCATCTGTGTGTCATAGAATCGTGTTCCATTGATGCTGGTGAGGCTTGTTATTTGCGAGTGTTGTTGCTTGTGGTGAGGGGTCCGTGTTGTTATTCGGATATTAGAACGGTGGGAGGGGTTGTTCGTCCTGCTTTCAGGGCTGCGTGCTATGTCTTGCGTTTTATCTCTGATAGTGATGATGAGTATGTTGGAGCTTTTGTGGAAGCAAGTGGTTGGGCTTCTCCTGAATGTTTATGGAAGATGTTTGTTGCTCTTTTACGATCTGATTCTATGTTGGATCCTGTTGTTGTCTGGTTTATTGTTCGTCGCCTTCTCTTTCCTTTGTTCTATTTGTGAACAGGCGATTTTAATATTTTGATTTTCTTTGTTTTGGGTTTTGTTCTAATAAATTGAAAAATACTTACCCTCAGCGGTTGGCTCTATTTTCGTTTATCGATTTTTATTCTGAAATTTGTTATCATAGACTAATTACTTACCCTCGGCGGTTGAATAGTAAATGTGCAATTGTGTATTTATATACAATCGACTACAACCTAAACTATGTTCTTGAAGTTGTGGGTTTATATACAATCGAAAAATACAATTAAGTGTTTGTATGGAAACGATCGTTCTGGTTTTAAATGAGTAGGCGTCTTTTACTTTCCATTTTGTTTAGTTCGTTGGTTATTTTCATTGTTGATCCTTCGTGGGAAAGTACAATTAGGTGCTCGTATGGAAACGATCGTTCTTCGGAATTTTTGAAGTTTGATTTTTGGTTCGGTTATTCACGTATTTTAATTAGGGTGTAATATATGGGAAATATTATATATTTTTGGGAGGTTGTTTAATCGGTTCTTGATTTTAAGCACATTATTTATTGTTTAATATGATTTATTAAATTTGTAAAATTTAGGATTGCGATCTAATGTTTGTGAAGATATAACTTTTTCGTGGCTATCTTGATGTCGATTTTTTTTTATAAAATCCTAAATTTATATACGAATCTATTTGCCCGATGCAAATATACATTTTTAATATAATCGTGTTTTATTTAATAACAAATTTCAACATTATCTTTATAAATTGGGTTCTTTATAAATTGACGAGTTAAACAATCCGTTTAGTCTCTCTAGATATATATATATATTTTTAGTTATAACTTTGGCAAATTACGATGTCGTGAGACTCGATGACTCGGTTTTTTCGTATGTTCGTGATTTGGAGCCGCTAGGATGTTTTTGGCGTATTAGAGTTAAAGTGCTCCAGATTTTTGAGCGCTGCTTTGGATGTGATGGATTTATGTAATTAATTTTGGTTGATATGAAGGTTGCTTAGCTATTTCTTGCCTTTGTTGTTTCATGTTTTCATGTTTTCATAATCCTCGTGTTCAACTTTAAAACTCTTTTGTTAATTTATTGTTGCCTCATCTTTCTTTTATAGGGGGATAGAATACAAGCCTCAATGTCAAGGGAGTATGTGGATGGCTTTTCATTTGAGTTATCTGAGGGAGACTCTATTTTCGTTTATCGGTTTGGCCTTGTGGCTGCGGGTGGTGGTTTGAGATTAGCTTTGCATGATTATCGAATCGTGTGGAATAACCAAACCTTTTTTGTCAAAGTTACTAACATTGCTAAAAATTATTTTGCCTTTTCTGGATTTGAAGATATACATAGTGGACTCCGAGATACTAACTTCTGCGTAGGTGGGTTCGTCTCTCCTTTGTTTTTATTCAAAATTTGGTTAAAAATATTGGCAAAAAATATTAATTAGAATCTAGGCTTTTAGATTTTGTTTAATCTTTATGTGTTTTCGATAGATTTGATTGGACACGTTGCTGATATTGGGAGCTTTAGATCTCTGAATCGATCGTTTGATCATCAGATGGATTCGGCCAACGTCTATGTTGAACTACATAACGAGTCGTAAGTTATTTTGTTTGTAAATTATTAGTTCTGTTTGTTTTATTTGTGTTTGATTAATGTTTTGGCCTTCGTTTTTTATATAGCAATGTACGTTTACAAGTCCTCATGCGTAGGGATTATGCATTGGAGTTGATGGCTTCTTTGTCTCGGAGTGGACATGAAGTCAACATTTGTGTTATTAGATTTGCTAGGATCGTTGCCTTTGGGGATTTCTGGGGAGCTATGACAACACACAATTTTACTCGCATACTATTGAATCCTTCTTTTCCTGAAGTCCATCACATGCGTGACTCGATTCTTCGATCTGGAGTTTTAGTCCATGATCCCCATCTTGGTCCAATGAATTATTTTGGGTTTATCTTTTATGATTTGAGAGTTTTGTTCGTTTGGAACATTATTTTATGTGTTTTTTCTGTATTTTGGGCGTTTGTGTCGAAATTCTTTATTTCCTTTATGGAGAAGTTGTAGTTTGGATCTTTACTTTGTTGTTTTTTTTAGTTTTTAAACAATAATATCGATAAAGAATTTAATTAATTGGTGTTTGTAATGGTATTATCTACCTCTTATATTATGATAACTCTATGTTGGATAATATGAATTCATCTTGATTTTATCATTTGTTTAAAGGTGATGAACGGAGTATTGTTCTTAATTTTATGAAAAATCGTAAGATCGTATTTGTTGGTAAAATCGCTCATGTATTAATATATATGGTTGGTATCTAATAGATACGAATTATATTGCCATTTTGTCATTATCAGTACTATTATGTTTACTTTTTATATAAGATTTATATTGCCATTTTGTCATTATCAGTATTATTATGTTTACTTTTTATATAATGTATTGTGTGATCATGATATACTTTTTCACGAGAATATTTCAAAACGAATCTTATTGTTAAATTAGAGTTTATCTGCGTCCATTCTTGAAAAGAATAACACTTTGGATAATATGAAAGTTAACATTTTCGTGAAATTTAATTACGGAAGTTATACATTTTTCTTTATTTTTCGTAGGAAAGTTTCTTATATATATAGTTGTATGACTTATAACCTCGCCTACTAATCTATACCGTCTTCTATCATTTGTTAAATTCCTGGGTATCGGGATGAGTTATTTAACTTTTGATCAGCTTAGCATGAAAAGTTCTTATCGTTATACGATTGTTCGACTACTCAGAAAGTGGGGATCGACTACTGGATCCAAAAGGAGCGGTTTCTTCGGGCAGAATTTTCTATTGATTGATGCTTAGGTTCTTTAGTTTTATTATGTTTAAGTTCTACGTTGTGTGGTTCATTGAAATTGTTGATATTTGGATACTTCTTTAAGATAATTTTCGGGTTTGTTTTGTCTTTAGAAAAATACTATTCAAGGTTCCGTTCATCCATCTCTTCTCAAAGTTTATGGCGATGATTGTTTGGAAGGTAACTTAATACAGATTTCTAATTTCAACGTCCGACTCAATAATATGAGCTACAAGGTTTCTGATAACAAGTATATTATTGTGTTGACCGAGAGGACGAGGGTCTCGTCCGTTGGGCATGTATTTCGTTGGATTCCACGTGAGACATTCTGTTTTGTGGATTATGGTTATTTTTCAAGGTTAACCGGCTTGGTAACTAATCTATATGGTATGATCACTTCTTTATTTTATTTTGAAAAAAAAATATTTTTTTATACATGTGCTTATTGTTGCTTTGTGTGTAGACATAGTTGCTTATATCAAACATGTGGATAAAACCGACGCACGTGTTCAAGGCCATACGGTTGTTAGGAGGGTGGTTATAACATTGTTGCTTGAGTGGTATGTATTGCGCTTCTCTGTGCTGTTGGCGTGCTATTAATTATGTCTCGGTATGTTTATTGTTTTGTTTTATGTTTTCGTTTCAGTTCTGTTGACGGTGTTGCCAAAGGACTTGAGACGGCATTGGTTTTGTGGGGGGAGCAAGCTGAAAATTTTGAGGATAGATTTCGAGTGTTTGCTAACACCAATGTTGTTATGATAGCTACAAGTCTAATGTCCAAGGTTTATGATGGTGTGGTTTCGTTGTCGGGTTCTCCAGCAACAAAATTCTATTTGAATAATGGTTTTGTCTCTATGGCTACCTTTAGAACAAGGTCTATATACTTTCTCTACATTTTTATTTTTTTTAATTCATTTGGCATATATTATTATTTATGTTTTTCTTTATATTATTTTAATAAAGTCGCGTTACGATGAGAATTGTTATGTGCATCTGGGCCGCTTGGTGGAGGGAGATTGTCTCCAAAGTGATGAGTCCTTTGTCTTTGCGTTATCTATAATTAACCCTTCTAGCGACTCGAAATCAAATCTTCGGCGTTCGTCCAAGAGGAAGTCTATGTAGTAACTTTTTTTGGATTTCCGTTTTCGGGTGTTGAATTCGATATTGTGTTTCATGATATAATTTTATTGGAATATTTAAGATTTGTTTTACATGATTTACAATATGATTTATAATTTTTAAAGTTGGTTCGAGATTTGAATTAACACGATTTACCATATTTTATGTTATTTAATAGTATGGGTTTATTATATATCTTTAAACCAAATAGTCGATAATACCATTGAACAATCGGATATGTGGTAATTTGGTTTTTGAGAGCAAACCAAGATATTTCAGATTAGCACGGGTTAGATTTTCGGAATTCAATGTGTATATCGTTACATTTATTTGTTGATATCTGGATGGATGGGTTCGATGTCTAATGTTACGGTTTAACTTATATATCGGTTAGATGTGCCTTTTCAGTCCGGATAGTTGTAAAAGTAACCGCCAAATACGTAATATATATATCGATTCTTTGTTGAGCCGGATCACTTGCTTCTAGGTTCTTTATTGTTCGGGTGTTATATTCGTTCCTTGATTATCGATTCGACTTATATCATGGTTGAGTCTGTTCAACTTTCTAATTTGGGTTCTCGCACTATGAGGTGTCGGATTTGCGTGAAGGTGATGAGAATTTGGAAGGCCGTTTGTTTCTTTGGTGAAACTCTTGAGATGATTCTTTCTGATGATGAGGTATTTGTTTCGTTTGGTTTTTGTTATTTATTGGTCGTATTTTGTTGTTCAACTTTTATCCTTTTTTGCTTTGATACTATTTCTAGGGAACACGTATTTCAGCTACTGTTATGTCTGATGAAGTGCCTACATACGAGGGTACTTTACGACAAGACTTTTGGTTTGCTATCTATGGATTTAAGGTTAAAATTGCTTCTGGTCCGGTTCGTTTAACTGATCATGAGTTCCGGCTCGAGTTTCTACCTTTTACCGATGTTCGACTTATATTCCATAGATCTTACAATCTGTTTCTTTGGTCATCTCGACTTTTTGATGTTGTTACGCGATTAGAAGATCCCGGGATCTTGGTTGGTAAGAACTTGTTATTTACTGTCTAATTGGTTTCTACTTATGTTCCTTTTTGGGTTTGACTAATCTTTGTTGTTCTTTTATATAGTTGTGATTGGTACTATGTTGAGGATTGGCGAGTTATTTGATATAAGCAATGATGCTTATGGAGAAGATATGAGTCACATTCGATTCGAACTTCTGGATGCGAGGTTAGTCGACACAATTTCATGATTCACTTTAGGTTCCTCTTATTTACACCTCTTTTTCTTATATAATTAATTGTTTAGGAGAGAGGCTATCCTTCCATGTATTGCACGTGGGACTTTGGCTAGGAGATTCTATGATGTGTATCAGCTGAATACGAAGTAATCAAATGTGTGCGTTCTAAGGTTTTGGAAGATAACTGAAAGGCAAGGTGTTGACAAGGATCGCGTTTTATTGCGTTCTTATCCAAATTGTTCTGATTTTATGTTTGATCCAGCGGACGTTGGAGTTGATGAGTTTAGGTTAGTGGAAATTTGTCTTTTCTGTCAAGGAATATGATCTGTTTCGGTGTTTAATCGTTTTGCTCTCTTTGTTTATTTGATACACCTAATGATTGTTTATGCAGGCGTGTTCGTCGTACTCTTTGATTAAGGAGTGGATTTTCACATGGTTTCGGTTATTATTTACATTTGTTGTTGTCTAAACTTATATTTAGACTATACTACTTTCGGTTTTAGCGTTTATTTACGTTTTTGTTATGTTGGTACAATGCACCATAACGTTATTACGTTGTGTCCCTTCCTCCTTTTTCATTATATTTTAGTTGGGTTGCATAATCGATTTGTTGGTAAAGATAATTATTATAAGGACATATTATCCTATAATTATTTTTTAATAAAATATAAATATTCTTTTCCTATATGTATAAATATAGTGGTCTGTCGTAGGGTATTGTTAACACAAGTCGTTTCGCTTTGAGAGAACTATGTCTTTCCATCTTTCCAATGCTATTCATAGATCATATAGTCTCTTTTTAGTTTCGGTTTCCAATCTTGATCCTGCTAAACAAAAGTGGGTGGTTCGTTTTAACGTCCTTCGCAAGTGTTTTCATCTTACCGGGGTTGATGAGACGCATGATTTGATATTAGCAGATTATAAGGTAACATATATTTCTTATAACTTTTTATAAGTTTCGGTTTTAAACCTGGCTAAAAAATTTGGATTTTTTGCAGGGTGATAAGATTCATGCTACTTTGGGCGAAGAGTTTGTTGACGAATTCTCTTCACAGATTGTCGAGGGTGATTGTTTGCTTTTGGTTGATTTTGATCTTATTCCCGTGATTGATGGATTCAAGTTTACTCTGCACTTCGTGTGCAGAAATTTCTTTAAAACGGTTTTATATTTTTGATCTTATACGAAGTTTCTCGGATATAGATGTGATTGGACAGGTTGTGAACGTAGGAAATTTTGTTGAGCGTAGTTCGTTGAAACGTAGCTGGCGTTGTGGGAATATTTATTTGGAGTTGGCAAATGAAAGGTTGGTTTTCATTTGTTTATCTAACTTTACTGTTTGGGTGTGTCACGTTTTTTTAATGGTTTTGTTGTAACTTGTAGGGGTCTTCGTGTGCCAGTTCATTTGACTGGTGATTACTCAGAGAGTTTTTTGTAATCTTTGCGTAAATGCAATGCAAACGTGATCATCTGTGTTATGAGGTTTGTGAGGCTTATCCAAGTTCGTGATGTTTGGATAATTAAGACGTCTTCTAAGTGTAGTCAAGTTTTGTTGGACCCTCCGTATTCGGAAGTTGAAGACTTGAAGAGGCTCATTGTCGAGGCCGATGCACAACAATGATGATTTTAAAATTATTTTAAAAATTTGCTACTTTGAAATATTATTTTTGGTTTTTTTAAGTTCTCAAGGTTTGTCACTCAATTGTAAGGTTTGCACCATTTAATCGCCATTTTAGACGAAAAATAATATAGGAGAGGGGATAATAGTTTAAGATGATTCATTAGATAAATACACTTTCTGTTTCCTCTTACATGCAAGCTCGTACCCCGTCTTCTTCGAGTTCACGAAAATAACAATAATAAGCCAGCTATATATATATGTAGACGTTTGGTGTCGAGGCCGATGCACAACAAGGATGATTTTAAAATTATTTTAAAAATTTGCTACTTTGAAATATTATTTTTGGTTTTTTTAAGTTCTCAAGGTTTGTCACTCAATTGTAAGGTTTGCACCATTTAATCGCCATTTTAGACGAAAAATAATATAGGAGAGGGGATAATAGTTTAAGATGATTCATTAGATAAATACACTTTCTGTTTCCTCTTACATGTAAGCTCGTACCCCATCTTCTTCGAGTTCACGAAAATAACAATAATAAGCCAGCTATATATATGTAGACGTTTGGTGTGAGGTTTTGGAAAATAAACAAGTTGTGGTTTCGCAATGTATTAAAGATTCTTTCCCCTATAATATTATCATCTTCAATAGCTTCGGAACATGTTGTTTGGTGTACGTATCCGAATTAGTAGATATTTGGATCGGTTTTCGAATTTTGGCTTCCTTACCAAAGTCGGTTTATATACATCTCAGGGGTTGATTTATGTCTGGTTATTATATATTTATACGGTGTATTGTGTTTTTGGCAATATTCGAATTTAGGATATCCTATATCAAAAATATGTAAAATTGTATATTCTTTTTATGTAGTTGATGATAAAGGCAAACTTGTACATATCTAGATCGGTAGTTATTATTATAAAATAAAATAGGAAAAAATGGCGCGTAATGATTTGTTGAAAATAGGCATATTCTCATATTTGGATTTTCGTATCAAAACCCTAATACATATCATCGTTATATAAGTAGGTTTCGCATTAGTTCTTATCCTATAAATCGATTGTTTAAGTTTTTTGATAATGTTTAGCAATATGGTTATCTCTACTTACGTGAGGGCTCGTGATTCTTTCGTTTGTTATTCGATCTCAAAATTAAGATTAGCTGATGTTGCTTCGAGTGGATTGGTGTGTTCGTCGTTGACGGCATGTGATCATGGTTTGTTTATATCTTTTTTTTATTAGTCATTTAAAAAAAAATAATGATTGAATCCAATATTGTTTGTGTTGCTATTGTATTGTTATATCTGTTTTTTTTATAATCGTGTTATTTTTTATATATGTAATTAATCATGTAACGATCAACACTAACCATCCATTTATCGTCGTTTTCGAATTAGGGTTGACTATTTGTTCTCCTCATGCATTGGTGGAGTCGTCGTCTAACACCGGTAGTATTGGTTAGTTTGCTTATTGTGATTAAATTAGTTTTTTCTATATGATTGTTACGTTTTTCAATTTAGAAATTTTTTGATAAACGTTTCTCAGTTGAAGAGACTTCGATTGTTGGTCAATCTTCGCTTGGTTATACGGTGTTGCCTCATGATTTTCATAATCGAATCCATTTGCCTGTGTGGGACTTCGCCATGTTCGTGTATGCTCAACCTGATAATGGACTCCGTGTTAGTCCGTTTCGTTCGTATAACATCCCATATGTTTTTGGTGAGATAACTTATGCCTTAGTTAATTATTTTTTTATTCATACATTCGTTTGTATTTTTTTATTTTTTTTGGGACATTCTATCATTTGTTGTATTCATTTGGTTGTGTTTTTGTATTGCATATCGGATTCAACTTCGAAGTGGATGTTATTCCGTCGCGTATAACACCGTGTGCGTTACGCCAAAGATGTGTTCCAGCTGATCCGGATCTTTGGGTATTCGGGTTCGGTATATTGTATTCGGATCCGTTGGCTAATATTGTATGTGACGTTCAATCGGGTTGGTGGGGTGTGCGGAAGAGTGTGTCGGAAGTTATTGGTTACTTACATAATTTTATATATACTTCGAACGGAGTTTAGGTTATTTATTCTTAAAATTTTTATAAATTTGTTTTCTTTTAGGTTCGGGTCATAATGGCGAAGTTTATGATGGAGCCTTCGATGTTAGTGGTTATGAAATGGATATTGAATTGGCTTCTGATGCGCATAATGATGTGAGTGAGGGTGATGATTTAGATGGTCATGTTAATGATCTTCAAGATGATGATTCTAACGGTCATTCAAATCCCGATGATGTTGGAACTGGTGATGATCTTTGTATCAATGATGGGTCAGGGTGTATAAGCGATGATGGTGATGGCGATGATGATGAATTATCCGGTGGCGGTAGTGATGATACAGACACGTATTTTGATTGTGGTGATGAGGAAGATTGTGACGAGGATGATGAACTCGATGATCTTGATGATGAAGTTACAGGAGACGATGTAGGCGGAAATGGTTACGGAGGTGATGTCGGCGATGACGATAGTGATGGAGAATTTGATGGTAGTAGTGATGATATTGATTCTGATTCTGAATGTGGTGATGGGGAAGGTCTTGATTATGATGATGATTGTGATGATCTCGATGATATTGACGATGGGGTTACCGAAGACGAAGTTGATAGTTTTATCGATGATCGTTCTGAAAATGATGAGGAATTTTCTGATTGCGACGAAGATTGTGATTACAAACCGTATTTGGCCTGAGAGTTGCGATGTGATAGTATGGGTGGAGTTTCGCCTCCTACTCCGGAAACCAAACGTGGGGTGGCTTCTATCCTCGCGGGTGAAACGCTATACACCGTTAGTCTTTCTTTTCCTTGTACACCAACCGAGATTGTGGATGGTATCTTTGTGAAGATTTTGCCTCGGTGTGGGCTCACACGTCGTAGACTCTTTGATTCGGATTGTGATATTGATGTTGGTATGGAACATGATCACAACGCATGTTTAGAACCGCAAGCTAAGCCTTCTTGTAATGATTCGCGTGATTTTGGTGTATCGCGTTTGGTTGCTGGGATGTTTGATACAACGATATATGTTAAGGTTTTTCGTGTTTGGTCGCATTGTTTGCATCCGTCTGGTCAGCGAATGGAGGCCGTTCTATGTGATGAGCAGGTTCGCCATTTTGGTTTTTTTTTTTGGGTTTATGTTTGCTTCGTGTTGCTTCTTAATGATTTTATGCTGACTACGTTTACAGTTTTTTGTCATGTTGATATGGTAAGAAGATACACGCCACTGTTCCAAATCTCTATTATGATTCGTTCAAGTATCGTTTGTATGAGGGGATTTGGGTTAGGATCCAACATTTTGAGGTTGTCCAGCAGGGTAGAGTTTATAGAACTACTTCGCATCTTTATAAGATATTCTTGCATTCATTGACTACCGTTTGCAAAAAAAAAATTCCGTGTGGAAGGAATTCTTTCGGGTTTGTTGATTTTCTTAAGGTCTTGGAAAGAAAATACTGCGACGATTATTTGGTTGGTAAGTCGATCCACTTATGAAGTTTATTTTTTCTTGAGTTTTGATTTTCATCATGTTTCTTTTTATTTATATATTTTTGGTTTTGTAGAAATAATAGGTCGGGTTGTGAATGTTGGCAAGTTCCATCACTGGGAAGGTTTTACATTAGTCGAACTCGCTGAAAAGGGAAGCAATAGCGAGTATCAGACCATCGCATTCGAGTTGGAGGACTTAAGGTTTATATATATATATATATATGTATATCGTAATTTGATTTAATTTGTATATTTTATTGAATGTTTTAATATTTATCAGTGGTGTTCGCCTCTCGTGTAAATTGACTGGTGATATGGCTTTAAAGTTCTATGAAGAATGGCGGGCATGCAGTGATTATGTCGTTGTTTGCATTATTAGATGGGGCATAATTGATTTTTGTGGAGGTATTTGGCCTTTCGATCATTATCTTTTAATTTATCTTTTAATTTATGGGTATTTTTAAAGGTTGTTCATCGGTTTTTTTTTATATAGTTATTATTTTTTGTGTGTGTTTTGTTGGTCATCTAGGAAAATTGACGATTTCTGGTATCGATCCTACTCGGGTTATATTGAATCCCCTTGTCACAGAAGTGGAGGATTTCAAGGAGAGGTATTGATCGTTTTTGTTATTCCTGAGGTTGAATATCGTTTATGTTTTTTTTTTCTAACATTGTAGTGGTTTTATTTTCAGATGGGTTCACAATATGCCAAAAAGGAAGTCTCCAAGATTTAGTGGTGTCTTCAATCGACATTAAAATGTTATGAATCGGTTATTAGACCAAATCGTTTTTTCTCTGTTTTTTTTGTTTTGTTTTTATAGAGTGGTGCTTTGTTGTTTTCGTTTTAGGTGATAGTTTTCGGATTTCCATATGTTCGTTATATTTATGAGAATTTCGTTTGAATTTAATATTAGATTATATTATCTTTTGGCCCGTTAGTTTTTTAGTCTTATTTATCCTTTCGTAACCTTTAGTCCGATGATTCTGCTATAAAAAAAAAATATATAAAAACCTTAAGTCCTCCAACTCGAAGTACTCTTCGTAACCTTAAGTCCGATGGGTTTTAGTGAAAATGAAATTATTACACATCATATAAAAAGATTTGAATATGGATATATATACATGCAAACACATTTAGACTCTCGAAAGCAGTTTGGTCAATTTTATTTTTATAGTATGTATTAAATTACTGGTTTTGTCCATCTGCAAGGTAGTTAGAAACCGACTCATCTCTCTACAACAAGAACGAAATTCAACAGGCTCACACCTCATTAATCGGTGGGTTTCACTCACGCATTAGAAGATAAATCTCTTCACCATGCTCTGTTTTTCTCTCCCCTATGATCTGTATTTATATTTTTTAGGTAGCATCAAAACGGTCATGGCTTTCTCGTGCAAGTTTTTCCCAAAACATGTATTTTTTTTTTGTTAATAAATAATAGTCAGGTTTCAACAAAAAAAAAACAATATAAATGACTGGTTTTGGATCGAATCCATATTCACAAAGGCATACATACTTTCAAAATTAGACTATATATATATATATATATATATATATATAATATTAGTGTCAGCAATGATTCAATTCAAACATCGATATATGAGTGATTTACAAATATTTTGATTCATATTTATAAGAGATTAGAAAGTATACCGGATGACACGAATTGCATATAGTCGGATTGTTCATTTTACGCATTTCATTGCGATTGTGTGAAAGGGATTGAGTGTTAAACCACCAGACCCATATAGCCCTCGGCATCAGAAATATTTTCACGAAAACGGAGGGGGCTATCTGAGCCTGGTGGTCTAAAAATCAGACCCATCGCTTCTTTTTCGAAACTTGCATATATGTTTTTGTTGGATATGTAGTTGTTGTTACCTTATACTTGTGTGCGAAAGGGATTGAGTGTTAAACCACCGGACCCATATAGCCCTCGAAATCGGAAATAGTTTCACGAAACGGAGGGGACTATCGGAGCCCGATGGTCTAAAAATCAGACACATCGCTTCTTTTTGTTTTTCGAAACTTGGATGAGTGTTTTTCTCGCTGGAATTTGTTAAGAAAAGATGTGGAAGATGTTTTGTTGTTGTGGTGGTGTTGTGTTTTTAAATAGATAGTAGAAGGATAATGTTATATTGGTTTGTGGGGTAAGTTGTAGATTTTCGTGTGTTTGTATTGGGTGATTATGATTTTTGGTTTGTGATAAGTTGTTTTTCAATATATATTAATTGGGTGGTGGGTTAGTTTGTTAGTGATTGGTTGATTTGGATTTTAGGTGTTGATAAAGTGATATATATATATATATATGCGTGTGTGTACTTATTGCTTTATATGTATATGTATATATACGATTTTTGAATTTAGCAAACCAGTTTTTTGGTGGTTATGGGAGTGTCTTGATGATGGCAATCGGTTTTTGAATAAATTCACTAATTTTCGATGCTGAGATTTTATTCGGTTCTTTTTTATATAATTTCTTTGGTCCCAAACTGTTACGTTTAAGGATATCTTCCTATATTGTTTTTTTTATTTTTTTTGGATATATTTACTGATATGTATTGTTAAAGTGTGAATATTCCCCTATAAAAGAAAAAATGGAAAATATACTTCTTAGTTTTTTTTTCGTGGAAATATTCTTAAGCTCAACCACACATAATATTGTTATATTTACTTATATTGATATACTTTGTTTGTACAAAAAGGATAAATATCCTTCTTTTTTTACAATTTATGTCAATCTTTTGGATCTCATCGTGTTTGATTGTTCCTTATTTTTCTTATATATATGGTGCATCTGTAAACCCTAATAGTCTAAGTTTTATCTTGAATAGACAATGGCTACCGAGGAAACACAAGACAATAAGAAGGTTGCCATGTCTTATCTCAAGAGAAAACCCGCTGTTCAAGTGCTGATTGAGGATATCGATCGATCCAAAAGTCAGTACAAAATGAAGGTTCATATAATGAAGCTTTGGAATTTGACTCGAAATAATAAAATTGTCTCCATTGATATGGTTTTGGTTGATGAAGTGGTAAGACTATTCCAATTAGATGGTACATATAATTTGAATTAAAAAATTACTAGAAATGTGTTTGTACATTGTATTTGTGTTTTAGCTGATTATTACGATTGTTTACATTGTTATAGGGTTCCAGGATTCATGCGACTGTGGATGGGGATTCCGTCGAACGATTCCAAGAGGAGCTCAAAGAAGGGCTTTCGTTATTCCTTAGAAATTTCACTTTCAAAGATTACAACACTGAATATAGGACAAGTCCTCTCCATTTCAAGATTAGTTTTTATCGGACTATTGTTGTCAAACCTTGCGATGATTTTCCTAGGGATCTGCCTTTTAATTATTTGAAAGACTTTTCTAGTATTCAGAATGGGGATTACGATAACAGCGTGTTGTTAGGTTTGTTTTTTTTTGTTTTTTCTGTTCATGGTTTGTTCTTTATCAATTTGGTTATTATTGCTGATGAATTTGCCTTATTTTAGACATGATTGGGCAAATTGTTACTCTTGAATCCTCCAATGTTATGGCTAGAGGGAAACGCACAAAGAACTGGACGTTGTACTGCGAGATG
The DNA here is from genome assembly GCA_030161315.1 of Eutrema japonicum. Classification (NCBI taxonomy): domain Eukaryota; kingdom Viridiplantae; phylum Streptophyta; class Magnoliopsida; order Brassicales; family Brassicaceae; genus Eutrema; species Eutrema japonicum. The sequence goes on from BSQW01000011.1 coordinate 20,106,610, forward strand.
TCACGTAAGTTTTTGGTTTTTCTGTAGTATTTTGTTCGCAATAAGTGACTATTGATGATTTGTTTAACTGATTTATAATATACATCGATCGCCGTTTGACGTGTACTTTGTGGGGATATTTTGGTAATCAACTTGCTGCCTATGTTGTTGGATACGATTCGTCTGTAATCGTGTGTGTTGTTAGACTCGTGTGTGTGTCTGAATGGAAATGTATTTTCTTATGATTTTTGTTTGTTTGTCTGTCGTTATGTTAGTTTGTTGTTCATTTATAATACAATTAACGAATTGTGTTCTTTCGTGTTTTTTGTGTAGGTGTTTATAGTATCTCCAACGCTTTCAATGCCACTCAAATTCTTTTGGATCCGGATTCTCCGCAAGTTGACGATTTTAGATAATTGTATGCATTGTTGAAAAATAGTATTTGTGTCTTTTTGGTCGTATTTATCGTTACTGATTTTTTTTTTTAGATTACCGCACGATAACTTGATAATCACTCATGACGAAGTCTTACCTTCGTCATCTTCCAAAACTGGTTCTTGGAATGACGAGTTATTTGGGAATAATCTGAAAAAGTCCGTACAAGAGATTGTTTATGCCACAGAGGTACATAATCTTTGTTAGTCGTGACTGTGTGACATTTACGACTCATTTGATTTGTTATGTCAGCTGTAATTTGTTCTTTACATTGTGTAGGAGGTTAAGTGTGTCACTGCTGCAAAAGTTGTTCGTATTGAGTATAATCCAGGATGGTATTATATTGCTTGCAAAGAATGTGATATGTCCGTTCATCCATTTGGCGATGGTATTGACGATGACGGTCCAATACTATTCGATTGTACGAAGTGTGAGCGGTCTGTTTCTGATGTTATAGCCAGGTAGTTGATTCCTTTATTCGTTTTTACAGAAAAGTTAAAGTTAAATTTGAATGTTAATTGTATTGTGTTATTTTCTAGGGGTAGGTTTAAACTTGTTCTTCGTGTTTCTGATGAGTCGGGTGAGGAGCTCAGGTTTATGCTCTTTGATAAAATTGCAAGTGCCTTTCTTCGAGTTTCGGCTGATACCTTGGCGGAGGAGGTTGCAGAGGTAGGATTTTTTTACTTTATTATTTTCTGTAAGTTTGTTTTTCGAAATTATTCGTTCATATGTGCTTGACTTTTTATTTTAAAGGAGGACTGCTCTGTTTTGCCGCAAGCTTTGAGTGCCCTGGTGGGAAAACAACTCCTATTCAAAGTTGTGATATCGTCCGATAATCTAAACAATAAAAGATTGTCATACATGGTGGATATAGTGGTCGATGATGCTGACATGTTGTCTAGGTTTGTTCGTGGTCGCCTTGAAACTGTCCAGGCTGAAACTGGACTTGGTAGCTCAAGTGATGATTTGCAGGTGACGCCGCCGTTGGTTGGGTTTAAGCGAGGCTCGTATATGATCATTCAAACACCGGGTCGTAGTGAAAGCTTGGGTGGTAAAAAAAGAGGGTGGAAATCGGTGACCGAGTAGTTGTTTTAGGAATTTATTTTTGTTCAGAGTTAATTTGTTTTTAATCTATCATTTTCCTTAATGATTTATTGTATTTCTGGATTTACTCTTTTTGGAGTTTAATTATTGGATTTTTTGCTTAGTTTATTTCGCGAGTTTATCTAATGATATTTGAAATATTATGAAAGGCGATGTTGTTGTTTGTTGAATACACTAATGATATTAGGCGACGTATACAAACGCCCTTTTTCTGCTCTTACGTTCGTGATTATAATATGTGTTCACGTTTCCTTGTCAAAGAAAATTAGGATGTTGTTTACTGAAATTTGTTCATGTTTCCTTGTAAAGGAAAATTGGGATATTGTTTACAAACGAATCAGATTTTTGTTATATTTTCTTTTTGCTAAGGGTTTGTGTTTTTGGTGGAAACAAGTACTTAGTTTCCTTTAACTTTAAATCATAACTTTTATTTATATACTTCTTAAGCTGTTGTTTCATCTTCGCTGTGATCGTTGATCTGATTCGTGTATTCTACTCAATCACGAGTTTAGTGTTCAAAGTTTAGTCTTCTGTAGTTCGAGCATAATATAAGGATAGCAATTATTGTTTCTCTCGCAAGATGGATTTTTTGTTCTTGGCTTATTTGTTTCTTAATGATAGTTGTTACTTATTTTTTTGCTAGGGTTTGCGTTTTGATTTAAATAATTACTTAGGTGCCTTAGGCTTGAAGTTGTTACTTTTATTTATATACATTTTGGTAGTTGTTTTTTCTAAGCTCTGATCACTGATTTGTTTCGATATTTTAATCGAAGACGAGTAGGGTGTTTAAATCTTTGTATTGTTTTGGTCGATCATCATAGAAGAGTCTTATTTATAGTTTTGTCTCGCGCTTATTGCTCAGAGTCTATTCCAAAATTTCATATTGTTGCAGGTTATGAAGCCCCCAAAAACTGGTGGCAAGCGGACAAAAGTTTTTAAATTTCCTGTCTCAAACCGGCGTGAGTTTGTTTCGTTTTATTAAGTAGGTTCGTTGTTGTTTTTGTTAATTTGCTTACCCTGATTTCTATTTGTTATATCATCCATAACTACGAGAGCTGAAATTTACGCACCGGTTGGTACCCCCCAAACGTTCGATTTATCACACATGCATAGATATAGATGGTCTTGGCAAGGTTGGCATGGCTAGAGTTGCCAGGAGAAGAAGAATGGAGGTTCTTCGATCCAAACGTGCCTTGAAAAAACAAATAAGGAGTTTAGGTTATGATTTCGAATTTGAATTTTGTATACTTGGTTTGAAGGTGGTATGTATATAATTGAATTTATTGTTATTGTTGGTTATTTGTTTTCATAGACTTATTAGACAAGCCCGTGGATGTCGATGATTTTGTCTGATTTGTGGCCACTGATTCTGACACCGACGAAGATGAGGGGTCTGCGAATTACTCTGTTCCTAGAAAAGAGAATAATTCGGTTCGGCGAAAACAACAAAGGCTAGTTAATTTAGCTGGGATTAATTCCTCAGCAGTTCTCGGGCAAACTGAGAATGGTAGTAATAGCAAATTTATATATGTTTTTTTTTTATGTGTTGCACATGATGAGATTTTGTTTCATTTTCCAGGTTACTATGACGATCGTGATCCATCCTACATGTGTGGTTTTTGTCATGCTTTTATGTATAATTGCGACCGCTACCCCGGTTTTTACGATTTGCTGTCATAAAGGAAAGGTTGATCTACCACTTCTTAAAACGCCTCCAAAAATATTATTGACGTTATTGTATAACCGCGGTGATAGGAGGACCCATTATCATGAATTCATAAGAGCCTACAACATGATGTTTTCGTTTACATCTCTCGGTGGCAAGATTAATAGTGCCATCAACAATGGTACTGGTCCGTATCTATTTCAGCTATGTGGTGAGAATTATCATCGTATCGGTGATATTTTCCCAGCTGCTGGCAAGCAACCAAATTTCTTGCAGCTATACATCCACGATACCATAAATGAGACAGCTAATAGACTGCGTGCTTACGGGTAATTGTTTAGTTTTATGATTTTTTTGGTTTGTAGAAGTTAGCATAATTCGATAATTTTAATAAGAAATTGTATAATTTGTTTTTCCTTACTAGGACAACTGGGTGTTCGGAAAAACTTAGGTCTGATATTGTGAGGCTTTTAACAAGAATGTTGGATGTTCATAATCCTCATGTCAAAGCGTTTAGGTCTGCACGAGAAAGATTCGTCGATAGTGGTAATAATCAAGGTTATAAATTGGTGCTTGCTGCAGGAAGAGCTGCTGATGGGCGAATTCATAACTTGCCAACCGAGAAAGATGCCGCGGCTTTGGTGCCTGGGGATTTTAGTATGGCTGCTGATAAACGAGATATAGTTCTTGAAAGTAGGACTGGAAAGTTACAACGAATAAGTGAGCTACATCCGGCTTACTTGCCTTTGCAATATCTATTGTTGTTCCCATATGGTGAGGATGGATTCAGACTATGAATTGATATTGGGTTCGTTGATATCGCTGGTAGGAAGCGTACGATTGTGACGATGCGAGAATTTTTTGCATTTCGCATTCAAGAGAGATATGGTGAATCTCCAGTTCTTATGATGTATGGCAGATTGTATCAGCAGTTCTTAGAGGACGCATATACCATGATAGAGTCTAATAGACTTCGTTATATTTGGCATAATCAAAAGAAACTCAGATGTGATAACTTTGATAAGATTGAACGAGCAGTTGAGAAAGGTGATTGTAGTCTTGCCGGAAAAGGAAGACGGGTCATTATACCGTCATCGTTCACTGGTAGTAAGAGGTATATGATGCAGAATTATCTAGACGCGATGGCGGCATGCAAGTATTATGGCTATCCAGATTTTTTATTACGATCACGTGCAACCCGAAGTGGCCTGAAATAACGAGATATTTACAAAATTATGATTTGAAGACTGAGGATCGACCGGATATTTGTTGTAGAGTTTTCAAGATGAAACTCGATAATCTTGTGCATTATATAACCAATGACAATTTCCTAGGTCGCGTTAGCTCAGGTAAGAACTTAATTGTACGTTTTAAGTATGTTTATGTTTAGCTCTTATTATATGTGGTTATTTGTAGTATACGTTATAATATTGAGTTTCTTTCGGTATAGAAACAAATTGTATTAAATACTGGATAAAGTTATTATCATTTTGTATTTTATAACCATATTTGCTCGGGAAGCCTTTTTCGCATTTAGGCGTGGACATGTAAAATCGTTTTGTATTTATATTATTATCCATGTTGAGTTGCTTTTGATAATCGCATATAACACGAGTTTGGCTAACTCCGTTTTTATGCTTTGTTTATTTTCAGCAATGTATACCATTGAGTTTCAGAAAAGGGGATTGTCGCATGCTCATATGGTTGTTTTCTTGCATCCTAATTCTAGGTTACCTACGGGTGAGGACATTGATAAATTTATATCGGCCGAAATCCCTGATAAGGATTTAGATCCCTATTTGTATGAAATTGTTGGCGATTTAATGATACATGGGCCATGTGGTGAGGCCATTCCAAAAAACGTCTGTATGAGCAATAGGAGGTGTACTAATTTTTTTCCAAAGTCGTATAGTACAGTTACGAAGATCGATGATGCTGGGTTTCCTATTTATACACTCCAGGACAATTCGCGAACTGTGCTGAAGAAAGGTTTCGAGTGTGACAATAGGTATGTTGTACCTTACAATGAAAAGCTTATGAGGCGTTATCGCGCTCACATTAACGTCGAGTGGTGAAATCAGACAAGGTCAATCAAGTACCTGTTTAAATATATAAACAAGGGTCTGGATTATGTTAGGGCGGCCTTTGAAGATGAGGATGGTAACCCCGTTATCTTCGAAGATGATGTTGAGAATTATTATAATTGCAGGTGTTTCTCTCAAATTCTTTATGTTTTTATGCTCACCACGTTTTCAAAAATTATTATATATTTGTTTTCTCCGGTGTGACGATTGTGTTGTTGGGATTGTAGGTATATTTCGGTTTGTGAAGCCACCTGGAGGATTCTTGCTTTTCCTATGCACTATCTGACTACTCCGGTTGTTAAACTTTCATTTCATCTTCCTGGTCAGCAATTACTTATATATCACGAAGATGACAATGTTGATGACGTTATGAATAGACCATCGGTAAGTCAGTCTAAGTTCTTAGCTTGGATGGAAGCCAATCGAGAATATGCATTGTCACGTACATTAACTTACGCGGATTTTCCGACAATGTTCGTCTGGGTTACGAAACTCAGGGTATGGAAAGTTCATAGGCAAGGTTTTGCCATAGGCAGGCTTACATATGTACCACCGTCTTTGACAGACGCATATCACCTGAGGATTCTGCTAAACGTTGTCAAAGGGCCTAAAAGTTTTGATGAGCTCAAAACGGTTAAAGGTGTTCTATATGCTACATTCCGGGAAGCATGTTATGCCCTTGCTTTGTTAGACGATGATAAAGAATACATTGATGGCATTAAAGAAGCAAGTTTTTGGCGTTCAGGAAAGTTCTTACGTAAATTATTTGCCATTATGCTACTTTCGAGTAGCGTGGCAGTTCCTATCAACGTCTGGAATGCTACTTGGGAATTATTAACCGAAGATTTCGTATACATGTTAAGGCGCAAAGAGAACAATAATAGTATGATCGTTTTTAACCCCTTTTAATTTTTATCTTTGTTTTAATTTTTTTGTCTAACTTTCGTTTTAAACAAGTCTGGTAATAAGCGAAGCCCATTTGAAGAATCTTGCTTTGTCAGAGATTGAAAAGTATCTGCGGAGGAACGGTCATTCTTTGTCTAATTATAAAGGATCGATGCCTGTCTCGGACGATATTGCTCGGTATAAGAACATTAACCATTTTTTACTTGATGAGCAGAACTATGATTGTGATAAATTGGCTGCTGATCATGCGAGGTTGTTCTTTACAATCACCGATGAGCAAAGACGTGTTTACGATGAGATAATGTACGCGGTTAATGGTGATACTGGTGGTTTCTTTTTTGTCTATGGTTATGGTGGAACAGGAAAAACGTATTTGTGGAGTGTTTTGGGTTATGCGCTTCGGTCTAAAGGTCGTATAGTCCTTAATGTTGCATCGAGTGGGATAGCTGCATTGTTGCTGCAGGGGGGTCGAACGGTTCATTCTAGATTTGGGATACCGATCGTTGTCAACGAGTATACCTTGTGCTCGATAAGTGCTGGGTCGCACCAAGCAGAATTACTTGAAGCAGCTAGCCTAATTATTTGGGATGAAGCTCCGATGATGAGCAAACATTGTTTCGAGACGCTCGACCGGACTATGCGTGATATATTAAAGTGTAAAAAGGTATTTGGTGGTAAAGTGGTTGTTTTGGGCGGAGATTTTAGGCAGATTTTACATGTTATTGTCGGCGGTAATAGCTCGGAAACTATATTGGCGACTGTGAATTCTTCTCCTATTTGGTCTGATTGCAAAGTTTTGGAGCTAAAAACGAATATGAGACTTCTTCGTGGCACTGGTAGTGTTGTCGATCAAGGGTTAAGAGATTTTGCAAAATGGATATTAGATATCGGTGATGGAAAAATTAATGAGCCCAATACCGGAGAAGTTGAGATCGATATCCCATCGGATTTATTGATAACTGAAGATGGTGAGCCCGTGAATAATATTTTAACAGAGATTTACGGAGGAATGTATGCAAAGACACGTGACCCTAAATATTTTCAAGAAAGGGCTATTCTGAGTCCCCGTAATAAAGATGTTATAAATGATTTTATGTTGTCACAGCTCGCATGTAATTTTAGTGTGATCTTGTGAATATTTATGACTTTGGATTCCATTCGATATAACTTTTTAAATTTTGAATCCAGGTGCTGAGCATGAATATCTTAGTTCTGATAGCATTGATACTTCGGACACAAGAAAGATCGATGATATAGTTTATACTCAGGAATATCTAAACAATATCAAGGTGTCTGGTTTGCCAAATCCCTGTTTAAAGCTGAAGATTGTGTCCCGATCATGTTGCTTAGGAACATTGACCCTCGAGGCGGCTTATGTAATGGGACAAGGTTGCTTATTACTTAGTTGGCAAAACATGTTATCGAAGCTAACCTTATAAGCGGTGATAAAGTGGGCAAAAAGGTACTCATACCTAGAATGTTTGTTTCGCCTCCGGAAGCAAGGTTCCCCTTTAGAATGCGGCGTAGACAATTTCCCATTGCTATAGCTTTTGCTATGACGATAAATAAAAGTCAGGGTCAAACTCTGAAAAAACTTGGGTTGTACTTACCTAGGCATGTGTTTTGTCATGGTCAGCTTTATGTTGATGTGTCTAGAGTTACGTCAAGGGAAGGATTGAAGATTATAATTACCGATTCGAATGGTAAACCACAACGTAAGACAATGAATGTTGTCTACAAAGACGTGTTTCAGAATATCTATAAGAACTCGCGTTTGTCGTAGTTTTGTTTTGTTTGTGACTTTAACACACTTCATTGGTTCTGGTTTTTGTGTGTTTTAGTTCATTGATTGATATTGGTCATTTGTTGTTGCTTTATTTACAATTCGTTGATATCTATACATGTTTTATTTTTATTTGGTTTTAGTTAGTTAATCTTTGTGTTTTTTTTATTCGGTTTTGAGATATCTATACATGTTTTATTAGTTGTTTTTTTAGACACCTAGTTGTTTTGAAAACTCAATTTATGGCTTTAAATTAAAAAAAAATAGGGAGAGGGTTGGTATGAGTTAGCCCTGGGCATAAAACGCAACCCGACCCGACCTGAAAAACACGGTTCGGTTCGGGTTCGGTTTTTCACAATAAACCGAACAGTTCCTCTTCACATTTAATTCGGGTTTGGGTTCGGGTCGGGTTTGCCACGAAATTTTATAGCCATCAATGCGACTTTCATGTCATCTGGAACATGCTTAAACTCTAGGATTTCTCTTGTTGCGACGATCCAATCGAGAAGCTCCTCTCCTCGAACTCCACCATGGAACTCTCGCCGTAGTTCAGCCCAATCGTTCATTGGTTCTTCGTTTTGCAAATATCACTAGAGCCTCTGCTGAGATCATCCGCACATCTTTCATCGGCTTTCATGATCTTCTTAATGCGAGCCAGCGGAAGGGGATGATGATGATCCTCATGTGTCTGCTTAAGGAGACCTCTTCGATTGACTGCAATAGCTAAGGGAATGGCTCTAGCAGAAGATGGTGCATTGTTTTACTGAGTTTCTTCCGACTCCAATCTTAGATGCGAGCAGGTTGGTTGTTTTTCTTCAAAATTATATGACTCGCATAGTACTAGTATAAAAAAAATCCATGTTTAACTCTGATCCTGCAGTTACATTCGCTTCGTTCAATGTTAGTTCTGATCAATGTTTAATTCTTTAACATTGATCCCTGAATTCCGTGTTGCTCTTATTCTAAAGTAAATTGGTATTGAGAGATTATCTAATCATGAACACAACAATTCAGCAAAGTATTTCATAAATAAAACAGAAGCTGAATCAATCAAAACATAAAAATGATGATGATGAAAAATGTTAAAAGTTTTCTTGGTCCAGTAAAATTGATTAAACCGTACGGCGAGTAAACTTGGATGATTTTTTCCCCAATAATACTTTGCAAGCAGCAACTTCTAAATCGTGTTTATTACAAAGTATTCTTACACACCAAAGTTGCTTGAACTAGAAACAAACGAAACTGCAAATCCCAGAAATAAAAAAAAAAAAAAAAAAAAAACAATTGCAACATCACACCCATAGATTATTTTACACAAAATTTTCCTCTTAATTCATTCGTTGATGGGACAATTCACGAATCTTTCGTATCCATAACCGACCTGGGAAAAAACACAAATGTAATTCTAGTATAGATTGGGTTTTTTTTGTAGTCCAGAAAGCAAAGTAAAAATAAAGGAAGACAATTCATAGCTGAGTATGTCAGAACTTAGATCTTCAAGCTTTTGCTCGACTTTTTTGAAAGTGTATATTTCTGAGGCATGAAAAAAATAAGAGCAATCACCAATAAATTTGATTAAATAATTTACACAGATGATTACCGATAGCAGTGTAAATCAAAAATCCAGAAGTCATCCATGGGCCAATATGAAAAGTCTTAAAAGATGGAACCACAGCGGCCTTCAAGAGATCAAGCTCTAGAAGATTAACAAATAAAACACGTCGAGACCCCAAAAATCTGATAAATAAATAGAGATCTGAGAAAGTTAACTTCGCTGCGAGGCGATGAAGAGAAATTGCGGCGAGAGCCAATCGATCTCCAGACAGATCTCAGATTCGGCGGCATGATCTGATACTAGGGTTCGCTCTTCTTTTGTCTCTGATCTCGTCAAAAGGTTGAAAAGTCTGGCCTCGGCCAGTGTGTGTTTATGCTCCTTTTAACCCAGACTTAAGTTCGAAATATTAGCCCTAAAAATTGGATCATGTTCGTTGGCCCAATAGTTATAAAAACCCTAGACTACTTTTTTCTGTCGTGATTAATCGGTTACGTATCATGTTAAAAATGTAAAATTTCATATTTTTGATGAATTACGTATCTAATATTTGTACTTATCTTATACGTATATATTAAAATTTAAAAAATGCATATCTTCGGCGATTTGCGTATATAATATTTGAACTTATCTTAGTTAAAAAAACTAAGAAAAAACCCTAGGACGTGTAGGGGCTATATATACCACGTCTTCTTACTCTTCTTTTCGTGATTAGTATACTGTTTTCTTTAGGTTTATTCGTTGTTTCTTTTGTATTTGAATGTTTGCTGATATAAATTTATTTTTTGGGGTCGATCTTCTTTTGATTTCCGTATATTCGTGTTTAATCGTCTCCATGCAACTGATTGTTCGTTTTTGCTGTCTTATTGTGTGTAGGTACCTTTTGGTGTGTGTTCGTCGTGGCATCGGAGTGGTGTATGCATCGTTGCTTTGTGTTCGAGGTATAAGTTTCACGTGATTGTGTTTTGTTGGTAACGTTCATCGTCTTTTGGCTTGGTTTTGTCATTTCGTTCTCCTTTTGTTCTTCTATCGTCCTCTTATTGGTTCTGGCTTTATGTATTCTCGATTTTTTTTGTATCGGTGTTGGTTATTTTTTTTTTTACATGGATCAGGATTGGTCGTGGAATTTGTTTTTTGATTTTGTTTGAAGGGTACATGGTGGATAATCCCATTACTAATTAAGCTACGGATCGGCGACATAATCCAAAATATTGAGAGGTTGGTTGAGTTTCTCTGTTTTGTATCAATTACATGTTTTGATTGTTTTGATAGATCTAATAAATTGTTCCAGTATTCTTCCTACTAAACGTGAACGGAAATCTCGAACCCGGAGACTCAGCCATTATATATGATCGAAGCATCTTTGTATTTAGTATCCTTTTTCCAAGAATCCAAGTCTTGAGTATATCGATTCTTGGAATCTATTTTGTGGATTTTATCTTTTTTTTAGGTTTCCATTGATTTGTTTTCCTTTTGCTTTTACTTTGGTTTGTTTTTCTCCTTGGTTATGGTTGTTATTCGTTATTAATTGTCCATTGCCTGTTGATTAATGGGTTTGTTTTCGTGTTTGTAGGTTGATAAATTTCTGGTGATTTTAAGAACGGTGTCTGTGTGTCTCTGTTGCATGTTCTAACGAGGTATCTCTCTTAGTCTCTGTTTTCTTGTTTCAAAGATACGATACAAAATAGTAGCTTTCATCTCTAGATTCGTATTTTGTATTTTATAATGCTTTGTGTCATGTTTTTCTTTTATGATTTTTTTCTTTTGGCGTGATGATCGAATTTTTTTGTTGTACTCTTATTCGAGTAGACTTAAACTGTGTTTTAGATTAGGTTTGAATTGGTTGATTTGGATAATAATTATTGTTTATTTTTATTTTTTTTAATTTGCTTATATAATTTTGTAAATTCTAAAATGTTAGTCTATTCATTTGATTGAATTTATGGTGTAGTGCTTTTGGGATTTTTTTTTCTTTACTGTTCTTATCTTAAATTCTTTGAGGTTTTGTTAACATTCTTTTTTGTTTTTTTGATCTTTTTGGTTTTCTAGGTGTTCGGTGCGTTTTGTTGTAATTTGGGCTATGACGATTTCAAGGGGTAATCGTATATATGTTGATTTTGTTTTGGCGTTGTTTCATCTTCGTTAATTTTATAATGTCTTTTTAGATTTTCTGATTATTAATATTTTGTCATTTTTGAAGGTGTTCGTGTTTTGCCATTTCATCTCCCTTTGCCTCTGTTTTCGTGTTCTGAAGATACGGTTTCGGAAAACGTACATGAGAACAGTAGTTTTTGGCATGGATTAAGTGTAATCGGGAATATCCTGAGGCACGGATGTTACTGTATTCTGAATTTCCATCTAGATGGGTTTGGGATCGTATGGAGGTTCGGTGGAGGCCCCGTCTGGTCAGTTCGCCGCGTCTGTGTGTCATAGAATCGTGTTCCATTGATGCTGGTGAGGCTTGTTATTTGAGAGTGTTGTTGCTTGTGGTGAGGGGTCCGTGTTGTTATTCGGATATTAGGACGGTGGGAGGGGTTGTTCGTCCTGCTTTCAGGGCTGCGTGCTATGTCTTGCGTTTTATCTCTGATAGTGATGATGAGTATGTTGGAGCTTTTGTGGAAGCAAGTGGTTGGGCTTCTCCTGAATGTTTATGGAAGATGTTTGTTGTTTTTTACGATCTGATTCTATGTTGGATCCTGTTGTTGTCTGTTTATTGTTCGTCGCCTTCTCTTTCCTTTGTTCTATTTGTGAACAGACGATTTTAATATTTTGATTTTATTTGTTTTGGGGTTCGTTCTAATAATTTGAAAAATACTTACCCTCGGTGGTTGGCTCTATTTTCGTTTATCGATTTTAATTCTTAAATTTGTTATCATAGACTAATTACTTACCCTCGGCGGTTGAATAGCAAATGTGCAATTGTGTATTTATATACAATCGACTACAACCTAAACTATGTTCTTGAAGTTGTGGGTTTATATACAATCGAAAAATACAATTAAGTGTTTGTATGGAAACGATCGTTCTGGTTTTAAATGAGTAGGCGTCTTTTACTTTCCATTTTGGTTAGTTCGTTGGTTATTTTCATTGTTTATCCTTCGTGGGAAAGTACAATTAGGTGCTCGTATGGAAACGATCGTTCTTCGGAATTTTTGAAGTTTGATTTTTGGTTCGGTTATTCACGTGTTTTAATTATGGTGTAATATATGGAGAATATTATATATTTTTGGGAGGTTGTTTAATCGGTTCTTGATTTTGAGCACATTATTTATTGTTTAATATGATTTATTAAATTTGTAAAATTTAGGATTGCGATCTAATGTTTGTGAAGATATAACTTTTTCGTGGCTATCTTGATGTCGAAAAAATGTATAAAATCCTAAATTTATATACGAATCTATTTGCCCGATGCAAATATACATTTTTAATATAATCGTGTTTTATTTAATAACAAATTTCAACATTATCTTTATAAATTGGGTTCTTTATAAATTGACGAGTTAAACAATCCGTTTAGTCTCTCTAGATATATATATATATTTTTAGTTATAACTTTGGCAAATTACGATGTCGTGAGACTCGATGACTCGGTTTTTTCGTATGTTCGTGATTTGGAGCCGCTACGATGTTTTTGGCGTATTAGAGTTAAAGTGCTCCAGATTTTTGAGCGCTGCTTTGGATGTGATGGATTTATGTAATTAATTTTGGTTGATATGAAGGTTGCTTAGCTATTTCTTGCCTTTGTTGTTTCATGTTTTCATGTTTTCATAATCCTCGTGTTCAACTTTAAAACTCTTTTGTTAATTTATTGTTGCCTCATCTTTCTTTCATAGGGGGATAGAATACAAGTCTCAATGTCAAGGGAGTATGTGGATGGCTTTTCATCTGAGATATCTGAGGGAGACTCTATTTTTGTTTATCGGTTTGGCCTTGTGGCTGCAGGTGGTGGTTTGAGATTAACTTTGCATGATTATCGAATCGTGTGGAATAACCAAACCTTTTTTTGTCAAAGTTACTAACATTGCTAAAAAATATTTTGCCTTTACTGGATTTGAAGATATACATAGTGGACTCCGAGATCCTCACTTCTGCGTAGGTGGGTTCGTCTCTCCTTTGTTTTTATTCAAAATTTGGTTAAAAATATTGGCAAAAAATATTAATTAGAATCTAGGCTTTTAGATTTTGTTTAATCTTTATGTGTTTTCGATAGATTTGATTGGACATGTTGCTGATATTGGGAGCTTTAGATCTCTGAATCGATCGTTTGATCATCGGATGGATTCGGCCAACGTCTATGTTGAACTACATAACGAGTCGTAAGTTATTTTGTTTGTAAATTATTAGTCCTGTTTGTTTTATTTGTGTTTTATTAGTGTTTTGGCCTTCGTTTTTTTATATAGCAACGTACGTTTACAAGTCCTCATGCGTAGGGATTATGCATTGGAGTTGATGGCTTCTTTGTCTCGGAGTGGACATAAAGTCAACATTTGTGTTATTAGATTTGCTAGGATCGTTGACTTTGGGGATTTCTGGGGAGCTATGACAGCGCACAATTTTACTCGCATACTATTGAATCCTTCTTTTCCTGAAGTCCATCACATGCGTGACTCGATTCTTCGATCCGGAGTTTTAGTCCATGATCCCCATCTTGGTCCAATGAATTATTTTGGGTTTATCTTTTATGATTTGAGAGTGTTGTTCGTTTGGAACATTATTTTATGTGCTTTTCTGTATTTTGGGCGTTTGTGTCGAAATTCTTTATTTCCTTTATGGAGAAGTTGTAGTTTGGACAATAATATCGATAAAGAATTTTTAAACAATAATATCGATAAAGAATTTAATTAATTAGTGTTTGTAATGGTATTATCTACCTCTTATATTATGATAACTCTATGTTGGATAATATGAATTCATCTTGATTTTATCATTTGTTTAAAGGTGATGAACGGAGTATTGTTCTTAATTTTATGAAACATCGTAAGATCGTATTTGTTGGTAAAATCGCTCCTGTATTAATATATATGGTTGGTATCTAATAGATACGAATTATATTTCCATTTTGTCATTATCAGTATTATTATGTTTACATTTTATATAAGATTTATATTGCTATTGTGTCATTATTAGTATATACTAATATAAGATAAAAATTTATATAAGATAAAAAGTTAGGAAAAATTCAAATTTTCCAAAAAAATCAAATTTTCCGAAAAATTCAAAGTTTACTAAAAATTCAAATTTTTCAAAATTTTTCAAAATTTTCTAAAATATTTTAAAATCAGTTTTAATATATAAAAATATTTAGAAAACGTTTTATTACTATAAAAAATATTTAAAACGATTTTATTTCTAAAACAATATTTGAAAAAGGTTTTTATTATTAAAAAAATATTTTAACATAAACTTAAATATATAGAAATATTTTAAAAACGTTTTTATTAGTTAAAAAATATTATAAACGATTTTAATATATACACATATTATAAAAACGTTTTTATAATTAAAAAAATATTTTAACATCAACTTAAATATATAGAAATATTTTAAAAACGTTTTTATTAGTTAAAAAATATTATAAACGATTTTAATATATACACATATTATAAAAACGTTTTTATAATTAAAAAATATTTTAACATCAACTTAAATATATAGAAATATTTTAAAAACGTTTTTATTAGTTAAAAAATATTATAAAAGATTTTAATATATATACATATTATAAAAACGTTTTTATTACTATAAAATATTTTAAAAACAATTTTTATATATACAAATATTATGAAAACGTTTTTATTACTTAACAAATATATTAAAAACGTTTTTAATATATACAAATATTGTCTAAACGTTTTTATTACTTAAACAATATTTTAAAAACGATTTTAATATATACAAATATTTTTAAAAATTCAAACAATATCTAGAAACGTTTTTAAAATATTTTTAGAAAATAAAACAAGATCTAAAAACGATTTTAATATTTTTAGAAAATAAAACAAGATCAAAAATTTGTTTTCTAGATCTAACAATTCTAAATCAACAATCTAAACACATAAACCCTAACACTAATATTATTCTAAATAACAAATTCTATTATAACCACTTAACAATTCACATAAATAGAATTCTAACAACCTAACTAATATATTCCCTAAAACTAACATGATATAAAAAAAAATTAAAGGAATTGATTAAACTTACATGGTTTTTTTGGAGAAGAATTGAGGAATTGATGAAGAGGAGTTGATGAATTGAAATTAAAACTGAAATTGTGAAGAAGAAGAAGAGAAGAGGGAGAAGAAGAGATTTTCTGTAAGGAAGAAGAAGAGAGAAGAGGGAGAAGAAGCGACGGAAGAGAGAGAGGAAGAAGAGAGAAATAAGGAAAAAAACTTACGTTTCGTCGATATAATTCGATGTCCGTCGGAAATCCGTCGGATTTCGAAAAATAATTTCATTTACGCGGTTGATATTCCCGCGGTCTCGAAAATATCAAAGTCCGTCGGAAATCCGTCGGATTTCGAAAAATAAGTTCATTTACGCGGTTGATATTCCCGCGGTCTCGAAAATATCAAAGTCCGTCGGAAATCCGTCGGAAATTTCCGACGGATTGGAGAAGATAAGGTTTATTCCTTGCATGTTTTTCGATTAGTCAGTCAACAAGCACGTGTCTAATTTTTCATATCCGTCGGAAAGCCGTCGGAAATTTCCGACGGATTTCCGACGGATAAGGTATATTCCTTGCATTTTTGTCGATTGGTCAGTCAACAAGCACGTGTCTAATTTTTCAGATCCGTCGGAAATCCGTCGGAAATTTCCGACGGCTTTCCGACGGAATTACGGTATATTTGGGGTTTAGGGTTTAGGGTTTCTTTATATGATTTAGGGACATGTTATTTACATGTTTCATTCAATATATATATTAAGTTCATCAATATTAAAGGCTTTGCATTAGTTTAAAAATTATACAACATCAAAACATATCATTTCACATAAATCAACTATATCTTATACTATAACTTATACAAACACTTCCATCCAAATTTATAAATTCTATAAAACACATTTTCTTGATGTATATACAAGGTTAACCTATTTTATATACATCATACAAGTGTTTGTAAACTTTTGCCACAAAAAAACCTATACCCTATACCCTAAACAAGATTTTTAAATATCCGTCGGAAATCCGTCGGAACTTTCCGACGGATTTCCGACGGTTTGAGTTGAATCTGGGTTATATCCGAGGGATTGTTTTTTAGCCGAGGCAGCTGAATCCGTCGGAAATCCGTCGGAAATTTCCGATGGATTTCCGACGGATATTCAAAAATCTTGTTTAGGGTATAGGGTATAGGTTTTTTTGTGGCAAAAGTTTACAAACACTTGTATGATGTATATAAAATAGGTTAACCTTGTATATACATCAAGAAAATGTGTTATATAGAATTTATATAGAAGTTATAATATAGGTTAACCTTGTAACCAAAATTTTTTTTGTGGCAAAATTCCGATTTTGTTACACTTAATCAAATGTCTAACTTTATAAAACTTCGACATAACTGATATATTACACATTAGAATTCTAGTTCAAATATATGTACATATTTTACGGTGCAAATTTTATAATTAAAACTACTGTCAATCCGATGATGAGTAATCTGATTCTCCTGAATCGGAAGGTTCCCCAAATTCGTCAAATTCTTCTTCTGAATCCTCAAATACTCGATCGTCTGACTGTATGGTGAAATCAACGACAAGGTCGACCTCAAGGGAATGCTCGATTGAACCCAAACCTACGGAGCTTTGTTGGAGGGGTTCATGATCAGACATCCCATGAACTCTACCTCTCGGGTTTATCGATGTGACTGTAACCCACGGGTCTTGCTTGTTTGTCACCCGCGGATAGGGAATGTAGCATACCTACACCATGTACAAATTTAACCACGGGAATGCAACAAAACTAAATTAAAAATTAACGTAAAAGAAATACAAACCTGGTCTGCTTGTGATGCAAGTACAAATGGCTCGTATCTCTGGAGTTTTCTTCTGCTATGTAATGATGTAACACCAAATTGGTCGTGTCGCACACCGCTTCCTACTAATGGGTCGTTCCAGTCGCATAAAAATGCAACACATCTTAGACCGAGCATTCCCGGGTACTGAACATCGAAAATCTCACGTACGACACCATAGTATACAAGATCACCTGACTGAGTTGATACACCGTAATCTGAAGTTGTCGCACTCCTATCATCCCGAAGAATCTTAAAAGCGTACCCCCGTGTGCTATACATCACATGTGACTGCACGGTTGCTAGTGGAAATCTCACAATTTCTTCTAACCACGTGGGAAATGTTTGTCCGTTAGCCTTCTCTGTCGTCACCTGCACAATTAAAATAAAAATACTTCAAATAATTAAATCTTTCATTACATATGATGATTGCTAAAAACAAGGCAATTAAAAGACTTACATAATCTCTTAACCAACGTCTGAACTCTTCCTGTTTGAGCTCGATTAGCTCGTCCTCTGTTTTGTCAGGAAATGCAAAACGTTGATAAGCCATATATATCCTGTGAGATTGAAACAATTATCACGTTAGTACATATATATATAATCAAGAACCCAATAAGTAATTAAAAATTAAGTTCAATATATAATACCTCTCATATTCATCAACTCCGTCGCAGTTTGTGAGAATATACATATGCAAATGCTCTCGCTCTTGTGGTGAAAGTCTCATCTTCTTGCCTTTTCCACTAAGTCGTCCAATCTGTAAAAATATATGAGGTACATCGACCGGATAGAAAGGTAGGACGCCTCCGTCATCATGTCGAGCTGCTCTACGACTCTTTGTTTTGACTTGTGATGGAAAGTAGGACTCGGAAAAATGTGAGGTTTCTTCATTGATGGTCTGTGCGACGATAGAACCCTCCACTCTACTCAAATTTTTCACCTTCTTCTTTAGATGTAACATATACCGTTCGAAAGGATACATCCAACGGTACTGAACCGGACCCCCAAGCTCTGCTTCTCGAGGGAGATGAATTGTTAAATGTTCCATAACATCAAAGAATGAAGGAGGAAATATCTTCTCCAAATTGCAAAGGATTACAGGTATATTAGCCCCAAGATTGCGGATACCGTCTGATGTAAGAGAGCGAGAACATATATCTCGGAAAAAGGCAACAATCCCTGCAATATATGGATAACAAATGAATAATTAAATAATGAAGTATATATTGTATAAAGTAGTAAATAAATAATTTCATGATTGTACCTGCAATTGCTTCGTGGACATTACGTGGTAGAAGACATGCAAAGGCAAATGGAAGGAGGCGCTGCATCACCACATGACAATCATGACTCTTCATCCCAGTAAACATCCCTTCTCCATGATCAACGCAGTTCCGAAGGTTAGATCCGTATCCGTCCGGGAATCTAACACTTTCGGTAATCCAGTCAAAAAACTCGGCCTTTGAAGGTTCATCGAAACGAAAAGCCGGGACCGGAGGCTTCCCGTTCCCTGTCACATGTAGTGCTCTACGAGAACAAATGTCTGGCAAGTCCAATCTAGACTTCAGATTGTCCTTCGTCTTCCCTTTGACATTGAGAACGGTGTTCATAATGTTGTCGAAAAAATTCTTCTCAATGTGCATGACATCCAGATTATGCCTCAAAAGATGGTTCTTCCAATAAGGCAAATCCCAGAAAATGCTCCTCTTGTGCCAATTATGAACATTGCCACAACCATCAACAGGATGATGTCCGTTACCACCACAATCAACGGTCCTCTCTGCACCAAAATCTCTAAACTGAGTCAACAAATACTCACCATCTAACTCAGGAGGAGGACCGTCAAATACTTTCCGGTTCTTCCTAAACAATGTGGTACTCCGACGATAAGGATGATCGCTAGGTAGGTATCGCCTATGACAATCAAACCAAGACGTTTTCCGTCCGTGCTTCAATTGGAACGCATCAGTGTTATCTTGACAGTACGGGCACGATAACCTTCAGTGCGTTGTCCATCCTGATAACATGCCATATGCTGGAAAATCGCTAATAGTCCACAAAAGTACCGACCGCATGATGAAATTTTGGTGACAAGAAACATCAAACGCTTCAATACCTTGGTCCCATAACATTCGCAGCTCATAAATCAATGGTTGCAAAAACACATCAAGTGATCTCTTCGGATGCTCTGGTCCAGGAACGAGAATGCTAAGGAACAAGAACTCCCTTCGCATGCACAAAGATGGCGGCAAATTGTAAGGTGTTACAATTACTGGCCACAAAGAATATTTTCTGCCGTGCTTCCCAAAAGGGCTGAAACCATCAGTACATAATCCAAGGTATACGTTCCTTGCCTCAAACGCAAAGCTGGGATAAATGGATTGAAAATGTTTCCATGCTCCTGCATCTGACGGATGGGCGATTTGTCCATCTGTTGTATGCTCTGCATGCCATCTCATTGCTCCTGCTGTGCGCTCTGACTGATATAACCTCTTCAATCTCTCTATTAACGGTAAATACCACATCCGTTTATATGGCACTGGCACTCTTCCACCTGTTTCCTTATACCGAGGTTTGCGACAAAAACGACATGTCGTACGATCTGCGTCCTCTCTCCAGTAGAGCATACATTTGTCTATGCATACATCTATCATCTGATACGCCAATCCTAGACCTTGAACAAGTTTCTGTATCTCATAGTATGATGACGGTGCAAGATTATCTTCTGGCAAAATTTCTTTCACAAAATCAGCGATTGCATCCACGCACTCCTCACTCAAATTGAAATCCGTCTTTATACCCATCATCCTTGTTGCAGTTGATAAAGGGGAATGTTCACCTCTACACCCATCATATAACGGATGTTTAGCAGCGTCTAACATATCAAAGAATCTCCGAGCTTCTAAATTAGGTTCTTCTCCCCTATCTCCATACTCAGCAACCGATGGTATACTTTCACGAAATGCATCGTTCACCATCTGAACATGACCTACAGTAATTTGTTCTTCCATTGCGGGTTCTTCTAAGCTAGTGTTATCCCCAATATAATGTTCACTAGTACTAGCATAATTATCCACCATTGTATCATTTTCTCCATGATAATACCAAATCGTGTAACCCGGCATAAACCCATGACAATACAAGTGTGACCATACTTCATCTATCACGATAAATCTACGATTCCCACAATTGGTACAAGGGCAATAGATTTTACCGGTTTTTTTTTCTTTCTTCTGCATACCCGCAAATGCCATGAATTCCTGTAGACCTTTTTTGAATTCCTCCGTAACTAGGCCCGTGTCCGGAATTTGATGAGGCTTGTCCATCCATGATCGAAAATAATTATAAGGATTTGAAGAAGACATTTTCGTAAGGAATTAGATAACAGAGATTTTTTTTTGTTGTGATTATAAATGAAGCGTGGAAACGTTTTTATAAGGAAAATTTTGTGCATTTTCCGACGGATTTCCGACGGATATAAAGTAGATATTATCGATGTCGGCAACCATGTCGGCATCTGTCGGAAATCCGTCGGAAATCCGTCGGAAAATTCCGACGGATGAACGTCGTCGGAAATTCGTCGGCAGTATGTCGGCAACATCAGAATTCGTCAAAAAGTCATCGGAAATCTGTCGAAAAGTGTCCGACGGATTATTGTCGTCGGAAAGTCGTCGGAAATTTCCGAAGGAATTATTGCCGTCGGAATTGCCGTCGGAAATACACATGTTTTCTTGTAGTGTATTATTATGTTTACTTTTTATATAATGTATTGTGTGATCATGATATACTTTTTCAAGATAATATTTCAAAACGAATCTTACTGTTTAATTAGAGTTTATCTGCGTCCATTCTTGAAAAGAATAACACTTTGGATAATATGAAAGTTAACATTTTCGTGAAATTTAATTACGGAAGTTATACATTTTTCTTTATTTTTCGTAGGAAAGTTTCTTATATATATAGTTGTATGACTTATAACCTCGCCTACTAATCTATACCGTATTCTATCATTTGTTAAATTCATGGGTATCGGGATGAGTTATTTAACTTTTGATCAGCTCAGCATGAAAAGTTCTTATCGTTATACGATTGTTCGACTACTTAGAAAGTGGGGATCGACTACTGGATCCAAAAGGAGAGGTTTCTTCGGGCAGAATTTTCTATTGATTGATGCTAAGGTTCTTTAGTTTTATTATGTTTAAGTTCTACGTTGTGTGGTTCATTGAAATTGTAGATATTTGGCTACTTCTTTTAAGATACATTTCGGGTTTGTTTTGTCTTTAGAAAAATACTATTCAAGGTTCCGTTCATCCATCTCTTCTCAAAGTTTATGGCGATGATATTTTTGAAGGGAACTTAATACAGATTTCTAATTTCAACGTCCGACTCAGTAATATGAGCTACAAGGTTTCTGATAACAAGTATATTATTGTGTTGACCGAGAGGACGAGGGTCTCGTCCGTTGGGCATGGGTTTCGTTGGATTCCGCGTGAGACATTCTGTTTTGTGGATTATGGTTATTTTTCAAAGTTAAACGGCTTGGTAACTAATCTATATGGTATGATCACTTCTTTATTTTATTTTGAAAAAAAAATATGTGTTTATACATGTTGGTTAGGAGGGTGGTTATAACATTGTTGCTTGAGTGGTATGTATCGCGCTTCTCTGTGCTTATGGCGTGATATTAATTATGTCTCGGTATGTTTATTGTTTTGTTTTATGTTTTCGTTTCAGTTATGTTGACGGTGTTGCCAAAGGACTTGAGACGGCATTGGTTTTGTGGGGGGAGCAGGCTGAAAATTTTGAGGATAGATTTCGAGTGTTTGCTAACAACAATGTTGTTATGATAGCTACAAGTCTAATGTCCAAGGTTTATGATGGTGTGGTTTCGTTGTCGGGTTCTCCAGCAACGAAATTCTATTTGAATAATGGTTTTGTCTCTATGGCTACCTTTAGAACAAGGTCTATATACTTTCTCTACATTTTTTTTTTTTAATTCATTTGGTATATATTATTATTTATGTTTTTCTTTATATTATTTTAATAAAGTTGCGTTACGATGAGAATTGTTATGTGCATCTGGGCCGCTTGGTGGAGGGAGATTGTCTCCAAAGGGATGAGTCCTTTGGCTTTGCGTTATCTACAATTAACCCTTATGGCGACTCGAAATCAAATCTTCGGCGTTCGTCCAAGAGGAAGTCTATGTAGTAACTTTTTTTGGATTTCCATTTTTGGGTGTTGAATTCGATATTGGCCAAAATGCTATGAACGGACCGTTATTGAGTAAAACAGACAATATGGAGTACTGAAACTAGAAATAAGAACTAGAGCCTCCTAAATGAGGAATGAGAAGCATCCATTACTTGTTTACTCATTTCTTTGAAGAACCCTCAAAGTCCCTATGAAGATTCGAAAAACGGGATTTTGTCTAGTAAACGGTCCAATTCAAACCCAAAACAGCGACATATGGCCAAAATGCTAAGAACGGACCGTTATTGAGTAAAACAGACAATATGGAGTGCTGAGACTAGAAATAGGAACTAAAGCCTCCTAAATGAGGATTGAGAAGCATCCATTACTTGTTTACTCATTTCTTTGAAGAAGCCTCAAAGTTCCTATGAAGATTCGAAAAACGGGATTTAGTCTGGTAAACGGTCCAATTCAGACCCAAAACGGCAACATATAGCCAAAATGCTAAAAACGGACCGTTATTGAGTAAAACTGACAATATGGAAGGCTGAGACTAGAAATAGGAATTAGAGCCTCCTAAAAATATGTGTTTATACATGTACTTATTGTTGCTTAATTTGTGTGTAGACATAGTTGCTTATATCAAACATGTGGATAAACCCGACGCACGTGTTCAAGGCCATACGGTTGTTAGGAGGGTGGTTATAACATTGTTGCTTGAGTGGTATGTATCGCGCTTCTCTGTGCTGTTGGCGTGCTATTAATTATGTCTCGGTATGTTTATTGTTTTGTTTTATGTTTTCGTTTCAGTTATGTTGACGGTATTGCCAAAGGACTTGAGACGGCATTGGTTTTGTGGGGGGAGCAAGCTACAAATTTTGAGGATAGATTTCGAGTGTTTGCTAACACCAATGTTGTTATGATTGCTACAAGTCTAATATCCAAGGTTTATGATGGTGTGGTTTCGTTGTCGGGTTCTCCAGCAACAAAATTCTATTTGAATAATAGTTTTGTCTCTATGGCTACCTTTAGAACAAGGTCTATATACTTTCTCTACATTTTTATTTTTTTTAATTCATTTGGTATATATTATTATTTATGTTTTTCTTTATATTATTTTAATAAAGTTGCGTTACGATGAGAATTTTTATGTGCATCTGGGCCGCTTGGTGGAGGGAGATTGTTTCCAAAGGGATGAGTCCTTTGACTTTGCGTTATCTACAATTAACCCTTCTGGCGACTCGAAATCAAATCTTCGGCGTTCGTCCAAGAGGAAGTCTATGTAGTAACGTTTTTTGGATTTCCGTTTTCGGGTGTTGAATTCGATATTGGGTTTCATGATATAATTTTATTGGAATATTTAAGATTTGTTTTACATGATTTATAATTTTTAAAGTTGGTTCGAGATTTGAATTAACACGATTTACCATATTTTATGTTGTTTAACAGTATGGGTTTATTATATATCTTTAAACCAAATAGTCGATAATACCATTGAACAATCGGATATGTGGTAATTTGGTTTTTGAGACCAAACCAAGATATTTCAGATTAGCACGGGTTAGATTTTTGGAATTCAATGTGTATATCTGGATGGATGGGTTCGATGTCTAATGTTACGGTTTAACTTATATATCGGTTAGATGTGCCTTTTCAGTCCGGATAGTTGTAAAAGTAACCGCCAAATACGTAAAATATATATATATATATATATATATATCGATTCTTTGTTGAGCCGGATCACTTGCTTCTAGGTTCTTTATTGTTGGGGTGTTATATTCGTTCCTTGATTATCGATTCGACTTACATCATGGTTGAGTTTGTTCAACTTTCTAATTTGGGTTCTCGCACTATGAGGTGTCGGATTTGCGTGAAGGTGATGAGAATTTGGAAGGCCGTTTGTTTCTTCGTTTAAACTCTTGAGATGATTCTTTCTGATGAGGAGATATTTGTTTCGTTTGGTTTTTGTTATTTATTGGTCGTATTTTGTTATTCAGCTTTTATCTTTTTTTGCTTTGATACTATTTCTAGGGAACACGTATTTCAGCTACTGTTATGTCTGATGAAGTGCCTACATACGAGGGTACTTTACGACAAGACTTTTGGTTTGCTATCTATGGATTTAAGGTTAAAATTGCTTCTGGTCCGGTTCGTTTAACTGATCATGAGTTCCGGCTCGAGTTTCTACCTTTTACCGATGTTCGACTTATATTCCATAGATCTTACAATCTGTTTCTTTGGTCATCTCGACTTTTTGATGTTGTTACACGATTAGAAGATCCCGGGATCTTGGTTGGTAAGAACTTGTTATTTACTGTCTAATTGGTTTCTACTTATGTTCCTTTTTGGGTTTGACTAATCTTTGTTGTTCTTTTAAATAGTTGTTATTGGTACTGTGTTGAGGATTGGCGAGTTATTTGATATAAGCAATGATGCTTATGAAGAAGATATGAGTCACATTCGATTCGAACTTCTGGATGCGAGGTTAGTCGACACAATTTCATGATTCACTTTAGGTTCCTCTTATTTACGCCTCTTTTCTTATATAATTAATTGTTTAGGAGAGAGGCTATCCTTCCATGTATTGCATGTGGGACTTTGGCTAGAAGATTCTATGATGTGTATCAGCTGAATACGAAGTAATCAAATGTGTGCGTTCTAAGGTTTTGGAAGATAACTAAAGGGCAAGGTGTTGACAAGGATCGAGTTGTCTTGCGTTCTTATCCAAATTGTTCTGATTTTATGTTTGATCCAGCGGACGTCGGAGTTGATGAGTTTAGGTTAGTGGAAATTTGCCTTTTCTGTCAAGGAAAATGATTTGTTTCGGTGTTTAATCATTTTGTTCTCTTTGTTTATTTGATACACCTAATGATTGTTTATGCAGGCGTGTTCGTCGTACTCTCTGATTAAGGAGTGGATTTCCACATGGATTCGGTTATTAGGGAGAAAATTAGTGATTTACAACAAGCGTTATAGGAGGTCCAAAATGATGATAATAACACTCATGAGGAACTGATGGACATTACACGAAAACTGAAATAGGCTTATTTAGATGAGGAAATATTCTAGCAACAGAAAAGCCGCACGTTATGGGCAACGACGGGGGACTGAAATACAAAGTTCTATCATGCGCAAGTTAAAAAAATACGGGCAATAAATCGGATTACTGGTCTACATAATGCATCAGGATCTTGGGTCACCTCGGATAAAGAGGTGGAACAAGTGGCGGTCACTTACTTCGAGGAATTATGCACCTCAACTTCTCCGACGGAATTTGAAAATGCGCTAAGGGACATTCCGGCTCCAGTTTCGGAACATAATAATGATATGCTCACGGCAATGGCCACGGAAGAGGAATTTCGAAGGGCTCTTTTTATGATGCACCAAAAAAAGGCTACGGGCCCGAACGGAATGACGGCACTATTTTTCCAACGATCATGGCAAATTATTAAGGCATATGTAGTGGGATTGGTTAACGGTTTCCTGGCAACGGGGATTTTTGATCAACCGCTGAATATGACAAATATTTGTCTAATCCCGAAGACAGGACGCCCCACTCGAATGACGGAATTAAGACCTATAAGTCTGTGTAATGTGGGTTATAAGATTATTTCAAAGGTTTTATGTCAAAGGTTAAAGAGATTGCTACCGGACTTGCTTTCAGAGACTCAATCAGCCTTCGTATCAAGGAGACTGATTTCCGATAACATTCTGATCGCCCAAGAGATGTTTCACGGCCTATGAACCAATAAATCCTGCAAAAGCAAATTTATGGCAATTAAGACGGATATGAGCAAAGCATATAACTGGGTAGAGTCGCCATTTATTGAACATCTCTTGAAGAAATTCGGTTTCGCATAAAAATAGATTTCATGGATGATGTGGTGCATCCAATCGGTACAATACAAGGTGCTTATCAACGGTCAACCCAAAGGCCAAATAACTCCACACAAAGGGTTGCGGCAAGGTGATCCATTATCACCATACCTATTCATACTTTGCACGGAGGTCTTGATCACCAATATACGGAAAGCAGAGAGGGAGAATCACTTACGGGGTTAAAAGTGGCGAGGACAGGCCCTGCAGTCTCACACTTACTCTTTGCGGATGATAGTCTGTTTTTCTGCAAGGCTACGGTACAAGAGTGTCAAACCATCTTACATATACTTAAACAGTACGAGGCGGTCTCAGGGCAACAAATTAACTTTTCAAAATCATCCTTAAATTTCGGACATACAGTACAAGTTGCGATACAGGACGAGATTAAACAATTGTTAGGAATCCCAAATATGGGAGGGATGGGTTCTTATATGGGTCTCCCGGAAAGTCTCGGAGGAGCAAAGAGCAAGAGTTTTAATTTTGTCGTCGAGAGACACAATGATAGAATTAATGGATGGACATCAAGGTTACTAACCAAAGGGGGTAAAGAGGTTCTTATTAAATCGGTAACATCAGCTATGCCCACTTTCGTGATGTCATGTTTTCGTTTACCTAAGTCCATTACCGCAAAACTAACTAGTGCGGCAGCGCGGTTCTGGTGGAGCTCTAACGGACAATAGAAAGGAATGCATTGGATAGCATGGAGGAAGATGTGTCGGAGTAAATCAGACGGCGGAATTGGGTTTCGAACAGTAGAGGATTTTAACACAGCACTTCTGGCAAAACAACTATGGCGGCTAATGGATAAACCGGAATCGTTATTTGCTCGAGTTTTCAAGGGTCGTTACTTTCGGAACACATACCCATTAGATCATATAAGATCATACTCCCCGTCTTTTGGATGGAGGAGCATTATTTCGGATAGGCCTCTGGTTGCAAAAGGGCTCATTAAAAGAGTTGGTTCGGGTGGTTCTATCTCAGTATGGAACGACCCATGGATACCATCTTCTTCCCCGGGGTCAGCAACCTGTAAAGGGTACAATTATTACCCAAATCTCAGGGTCAATCATTTGGTTGACCCATCGACACAAACGTGAAATATGGAGTTGATAAATGCAATTATCGACCCGGCCGATGTGGAAATAATTCGCAATATACCTATCAGTAGCACTTATCGACCAGATATCCCCGGTTGGCATTATACAAAAACGGAAAAATATACGGTTAGGTCGGGATACCAGATAGAGCAACAAAAACCAGACAACGGCGTGAATTACCTCTACGGTCCGGATGTGAAGGAATTACAGGCACATGTATGGAAACTAGTTTGTCCACCGAAACTGCGACATTTCATTTGGCAGGCCATTTCGGGATGCCTCTCGGTTTCAACGAATTTACGCGCTAGAGGAATAAATTGTGATACACAGTGTGCACGGTGTGGAGCGGGAGGGGAAACGATTAATCATGTTCTTTTTGAATGCCCACCGGCGCTACAAACATGGGCACTCTCTCATATTCCATCGGCCCCGGGAGTTTTCCCGTTGACATCGGTTTTCTCTAATTTTGATCATCTCTTTTGGAGACGACCAAAACAGGATAAGAACGCAACTTTCCCCTGGATTGTGTGGAATATTTGGAAATCAAGGAATGATAAGGTCTTCTCAAATGTGGATAGAACCCCACAAGAGATACTGAGGATAGCGGAAACAGAGGCCATTACTTGAGAAACGGCCCAACTTAGTGAACCAGACGTAATTTCCCAACAAATCGGTCCTAATACGGTGATGTCTCAATATGAGGAATACGATGGACTGAAATGCTATGTTGATTGCTCGTGGAAGGAGACGGATAACTATTATGGCTTAGGATGGCATTGTTTTCAGGAGGGAGTCGAAGGTGTCATAATTGGATCACGAAATCTGCGAAGACGTCTCTCCCCGCTACACGTAGAATTGGAAGCGCTCAAATGGGCGATGCATTACATGATTGCAAATCAGAAGACGGCGATAGCTTTTGCAACAAACTGCTCAGAGTTGGTGAAGATGGTGTCTACACCCAAGGAGTGGCCGCCTTTTACACTATATTTGGAGGAATTTGCGAGGAGCAAGGAGGAATTCACTTTTTTCTCTATCACACATATACCACGCTCAAACAACACAGTGGCAGATAAATTAGCACGAGGTGCTCGAGTCTACCCATCAGATTTTATTTATGTAAACTTGATACCCCCGGCTTGGTTCACTGAATCGGTATAGGTATTTAGGTTGTCGACAAAAAAAATAATATATATAATTAGGGTTTTATATAACTAATTCATGTTTTACCGTCAAAATCGCAAACCCGTGTTTTCTGATAAAACCGCAAAATCAAGTTTGTTTTTGTTTGCTAAAACTGCAAAGTTGTATTTTTCGTCAAAACTGCAAAACAGCGTTTTTCCGTCAAAAACGTAAAATCGTGTTTTCTCGCCAAAACCGCAAAGTTGTTTTTCCCGCCAAAACAGGAAAGTTATGTTTCTCCGCCAAAACCGCAAAACCGTGTTTTTCGTCAAAACCTGTAAAACCATGTTTTCTCGCCAAAACCACAAAATTGTGTTTTCCCGCCAAAACCGGAACGTTTTCCTTAGATGAAAACGATGTTGTTTAACGTTTTTAGTGCAAACGACGTCGTTTTAAAAGTATTTGAATCTTTAAAAAAAAACTAAGGTACCCAAAACCCAGTAGGGTAACACCCTCTAAATTTATATCTAAATAAAACTCGTCCGTTTTAAGCCCTCATTTTTAAAAAGCTTTTGGGTAGGGTTTTGGGTTCAACATTTTTAAAGAGTTTTGGGTACCCACTGGGGTTTTACCCATTTTTAACATCCCTAGGTATGAGCTTGATCCAGCTGCTTTACCAGTCCCTGGCTCTAAAAATCTATCAGGAGAAGTAGTAGCACTAGACCAAGACCATCATTCTCCACCTGAAGGATCTGCATGTTGATATCTTGTGTCCATGACTTGTTCGAATCACTGTTCGTGGAGCCGTTTTGATTTTGTTCAAGCGTACATGATTAACTGACAGAAAAATTGGAGCTCGTGAGAGGCTTTTGTTGAGCTTGACCCCTCTCTGTTAGAAGATTGTTTTTGTTATTTTGTCTAGCCCTTGCGTTTTCTCTTTCTTTTTGATTCACTTAGACTTGGAACTTAACCACCATGTCTCTAGACTCCATTGTTGCTACAGTACGAAATTGTGGAATCAAGTTGGTGAAAACCCTTTTTGAGCATATTATACTTGTGCTATCCATTTTTCTCACTTGTAAAATAGCATTCTTATCTATTGTAATGTGGCTACATATATATTTGTTTTCTTAAAGATATATGCAATATAAATATTCCAAAATCACAAGTCACGTTGATCTTCTTTTTAAGTCAGAGTATTGGCAGGGCCGGCTCAACAAATACCGGGGTCCATGGGCAAAAAAAAAAAATTTTGGGGAAATTTTTTTTTTTGGGCCCTTTTTAGTAAAAAAATTTTTTTTCCTAGGCTTCAAAAAAAAAAAATTTGATGGGCCCTGGGGCGTGAGCCCTGGGGCGTGGGCCCCTTTGCCCCTACTCTTAAGTCGGCCCTGGGTATTGGTTGGCAGCACAAGAAAATAAAAAGAGGTCATACAAGAATTCGAAAAACCCGAAATAAGACCGTACTCTACTAGTGTAACCCGAAACAATTCCAGTGGATTTCGGGTTTACCCGTGGGTATCTGAATATTTTTATATATGTTGTATTGGTTTTAATTTTTGTTTATTTTTATAAAATTTTAAAGGTAAATATTGTTTAATGTTTTTTAAAGAACATAATAAATTATATTTTATTTTGGAATTATTTTTATTAATTTTCTAATTTTCATAAAACAACAAGATCTACAACTAAAGATTCATAAATTTGAATAGCCAAACAAAAAGAAAACAAAGGTAAGATGTGGAGGAGTTACCAAACATCTGATATATTTAACATTTTTTTATAATCTTAGAACTTATAGCAAGCTCATTGATGAAATTGAATCGGATCATATGAAGACCCATAAAGGCTCAATTGCTAGATTCAACATACATAGATGTTCAATGTGCAAGCAAAGTCTGTTAAATATGGGTTTATGGGGTACCAACTCAAAACCAATTTGCAATAAGTAAATTGACCCATGTCCCTTATATACTAATGTTGGTCCCTTTACATTAATTTTCGATGTGGGATTCTAACATCCCCTTCGAGATGATGGCTCTTATCGGCCCATCTCGAACCGAATTTCACTTTAGGACCGGTAATAAACCCTTCTTGGAGCACCCTATTTGGGTCAACAAACGAAGATCTGATACCATGTTAAATATGGTTTATGGACTTCCAACTCAAAACCAATTGGCAATGAGTGGATTGGCTCATACCTCTTATATATTAGTGTTGGTCCCTTTACATTTCCGATGTGGATTCCTAACAGAGTCGCAATGTATATTAATTAATTAAGGAAACCTGCAGATTCCATAATCTAGCCGGATTTCAAAAAGTTTAAAAGAAGAAATTAACAAAAAAGCTGAGGATTATGAGAAAGTGAGATCGTCGGATCTGATCGAAGCTTCTCCACCTAACAACGCAATGTAAATCAGAAACAAGATTTAAAATTTAAAAAGACAATAGCAGATCTACAACGAGAAACACGAAGCAGAAAGAAAATAAAAGAGAAGAAGGATGATGATACAAAACCTGTTGGGTACCAAAATCCCGATAGGGTAAACCCGTGTAAGACCCTATCTTTTTCGGCCCGCCCGTTTTAAGTCCATTTTTTTTAATACAAAAAACAGGTTTCAGGTTTTAACCCATTTTTAACATCCCTATGTGGAACATTCAAACGGCCCCAAATATCAAATCATTTCTGTGGAGAGTTCTTTACCTGTTCTTGACAAGTTAAAACAAGAGGTATGAAACTCAGATGCTAGTTGTCCGATTTGTGGGTTGGATGGAGAGTCTATTCATAAACCGTATTTTTACCGGTTTCTAACCCTTGTTTTTGTGTTTTTTATCGAGTGAAAGTTTGTTTTTAAAGTCCTTTATCAAGTCTTTTCAGGTTTTAGGTGACTTTGGGAGAAAATGAACCGCTTTGGGTGAAAATAAACATATGGAGATGCATAATCATGCAGAGACATCAGAAGTTTGGCATTCGTTGGAGGAATTCCAACCGATGGATTGAGCTCAAATTCTGATACACGATATAGGAATGAATTAGCTTTCATTTGGAAGTAGTTTGAGATCATTATAACGGTGCGATCAAAGTTTATGCCGGTTTTAGTAAATACAGTCCAGTATGGCGAGAAGAAGAAGCATGTGCAGGAATGGAACCAGAAGCCAAAACGATCGATCGGTCCTAAAAAGGATGTTCGATCCTTTTCCCAAAGATCACCAGAAGATTTTTTGATCGATCGATCCAATTTTGGATCGATCGATCCTTTTCATATCGAACATAATGAAAAAGGATTGATCGATCCTTTTTTGATCGATCAATCCATGTCCAGAAGGCAAAAAGGAAATTTTAAGTTTTTCCTGTTTCGGCCCAAGTTTGCCTAATTTTGACCCGACACGACCCTTGACCTATTTAGACTTGTTTTTGTCACTTTTTAGGGTTACGCTTTATTTTATTCACAAGAGAACTTTTGGCTTTTGCCATTTCCCACTCGGAATAAACTAGATCGCTTACCCCTTTACGTTTTGTGGTTCTTGCCCTTGGGTAGTAATTCTTGGCTCAGACGATAAGCCTTGGTAAACTTTCCCAGTTTTCGAGCACATATCGCATCTTGCCTCAACTTCTAATTGGCTTACAATCGATCACGTTTTTGGTTTACTGAGTTAGCCTTTCGAGTGTTTTTTTTAGCTTGGACTTAACCTTGTTCCTTGCTATTCAATATTCCGGATCGCGGTTACAACTTGAACCTGATCCTACTCCCGACTTTGACCCACCATTCATAGTGGCTAATACTTCAGAGAAGTATCTTGGTCATTGAGCATGCCTTGGCGAGAACACTAGACTCCCAAGTATTTGTCTCAATTGATCACAACTTTCGATCCGCGTATCGCCACTATTATGCAGATCTACAACGAGAAACACGAAGCATAGCACATATCGCATCTTGCCTCAACTTCCATTTGGCTCACCATCGATCACGTTTTTGGTTTACTGACTTAGCCTTTCAAGTGTTTTTTTTTAGCTTGGACTTAACCTTGTCCCTTGCTATTCAATATTCCGGATTTCGGTTACAACTTGAACACGATCCTACTTCCGACTTTAACCCACCATTCATAGTGGCTAATACTTCAGAGAAGTATCTTGGTCATTGAGCATGCCTTGGCGAGAACACTAGACTCCCAAATATTTGTCTCAATTGATCACAACTTCCGGTCCGCATATTGCCACTATTATGATCCAGTTTTTAGTCATCATTCATTCATTCCCTGACTATTCCCTTATTCTCACATATTTGATACTTTCAATTCAATAAATTCATAACATAATCAAAAAAAGAAAAAGTATGAGCAAGTAGGTCAGTGATTGTCACACCTCTGCTGTCATCCTATCGTTGTCGAATTCGACTCCACATGCCCTCCATGAAGGGTATTTGGCTATTGGGCCAACCTGTTGTGGCCCAGATGACACAAAACAAATATATGAGATTAAGATTTTAGGTTAATTCACGAAAAGATACATGATAATAATAGTTCTGAATTTCAAAAATAAAATTATTAATGTTTAGAACATCAAAAATTAAAGAATGTTGTTTTATGGTTTCGATGCATAATTTTGAATAAAAATACAGTTTTACCCTTATTGTTTTAGTATATTAATTAGAGAGAAAAAAAATATTTAGTGTATTAATAAAAGGTAATATTGAACTTTTAATATTTTTCTTAATATGTGTGAAATGTGTTTAAATGCCATTTTTTGTTAAACAGAGGAAGTACGTCGTAGATCCGTATCTTAATCCGTATTTGTTTTTAAACCGGGTATATCTATACTTTTTATAAGATTAAAGCTTTTTTGCTAAAGAATAATATGAAAGTTAAATTACAACAACAATAAAAATGATGCGTGTCGAAGAAATTAGAAAAGTCGAGATTCGAGAAGACAAAAGTCATACAACAAAAAGATGTATCATGGACAAGAATCATACAGTTTATGAAAAAGAAAGTGTATAAGAAAAATCTTTCGTTAAAAAATACGTATATGCATCAAAACAAAATTACTTATTGGTTCAAGGGGGCCATTCCAAAACAAGCTTTTACGATGTGGACAGCGAATCTAAATCGACTTCCTACGAAATCAAGATTAGTATCCTGGGGAATGATGATCCCTTCCTCTTGTTGTTTTTGCTCTGTTTTGTTGAATCCAGGGACCACCTTTTTCTTCATTGTGAGTTTACAAAGGATATCTGGCAATTGATCAAAGGAAGATTGAGACTCCCCGCTACAGATTTCCATTCATGGCCAGATTTGATGTCATGGCTGAATCGCAGGAGAGGCACATCTCCATCTAGGCTGCGGAAGCTAGCAACTAATGCTCTGATCTACAGCGTGTGGCGTGAAAAAAATAACAGGTTCTTTAACCTTATTTCCTCTCCTTCCTTTCAGATTTTTTTTCGGAAATTGATAGGATGATCAGAAACTCTATAACCGCAAGAAGATATCGATGACATTTCGGAAACTTAATGTTTCTTTGGATTCGATGAGTGTAATAAGAAACCTTCACTAATTTCATTTGTTGCTATGTTTTTTATCTTTCTTTTTGGGCATGGTATCAAAAACCTGGGTTAGATACTTGTAAAACTCAATTTCATTCCTATGATATTTACAGTTTGACAAAAAAAAATATCACGCGATGATAATCAAATACTATATATCACGTCATGTGATGCGACTAATAGTGACATTATTGTTTATCTTTACAACCAGAGAGTAAACGACTCATCATTATATAAAGGGGTCATATATAATTTAGCCACTCAATAATAGGACAAAAAGTCAAAAAAAAAAAAAAAAGGACAAAAAGTTATATATATTTTAGTTTTTTTCATATACATATCTCTTTTATTCATAACACATTATCAGCACGGAACTCTATCCGCAAGTAAAACCTAAAACCATAGTCAATACCTTTTTCTTCGACACCGTCTCTGATCTCCACTTCACTTCTTCTCATCGAGCGAAATCCATAAGCATAACCAATTTTGTTCTCCGTCGACGACATTTCCGATTTCTCCCGTCTTCGTTATCAATCGAGATAAGTATGAATTTACGCTCTAGAATCATAAACAAACCGTGCTTAGTATTTCGTTACATATCATATTTAGTGAATTTGGTTTGTTTGTACCTTGTTGATTCATTATCAATTGCTTGATTTTAGTATATTAAAAACACGGTTCATGTTTATAATTATCTCGGAGAGATTTATAGGTTTATGTTTAAGAGATAATTTGTTTTGCTTTCGGTATGATGCATGACTGCTTTATCACTAACGACACATATTTTCTTTTATAGTTTGAATATCGATAATTAAAAATTGACAAATAATTGGTAAATTGTTACTCGTCGGTTTTGTCGTATGATCTCATTTGATGGATTGATTGAGAACCTAGTTTATAATAGTATGATAGTAATGAACTATGAATGGTAATGATTGATTGAATTAATTATTTTATGTGATTATCATCTTTGTGCCATCACCTATTCGATCTTCGTACGATCAAGTATTTGACCGTAAATTATCCACAAGTTCTTTAGAGTAATATAAAAGAAATGATCACCAGAATATGATATTCTCTATAGCTTGTTATGATTGGTTAATATAAGATTACAAGACTTGGAGTGTGTAAGCGCCTAGGAGCAAAACAATGAGCTAAAGATGACAAATCATGAGTCACAACCAATGAGCTCTGGTCCATTCCTTGAAGTGAATGTGTGACATCATATAATAGACCACACCAATAACAATGGCCGAGAAAATGGCTATAGAAATGATCGTAGATGTGAATGTGGATATGTATATGGATAAGGTCAATGTCGAGGTCTAAGAGTTTCTTTCAAGAACTCAGATTCTTACTAGAAGTAAGAAAGTAAAGATGGTATCATACAAGAGATATTTATCTCATGTAACGATACAAGCTAGCAGGGGCGGATCTAGGTTAGTGGTAGGGGGACAGTTGCCCCCAGTCAAATATGAAATAATTTTAGTTCTGAACCATTATCACATAGATTTTGTAGCTCAGATGGTTAAAAACTCTTCATGTCCCCAACTCCATGCTTCTGATTTAATTTTGTTTTTCATTTTTTCTACATTTTCTGTACAAACTTTCTTAAATCTTTACTTTATTTGTTTATATTTCCTATTCTAGATATTGCTTTTCCAAAATCATTTTTAATTCCATTTCTTGAGATTATATTCGGTAGATTCAATAGGGAAATTCTCTAAATTGGCACTAAAAAACTTAAAGTTCATCTATTTGGGAAGCTACCAAACATAGCATTCATTAAAGGGAAATAGATTAAAGTACCCTCTCTCTCATATACTCTACTATTAATCGATAACCCTAAGAAAAAAGTTTTTCTTCGGAAAAAAAAACTGCCGCAAATCGTGATTCGCCGGAATCGTTGCCATCGCCAGAGATTTATCATCGCCGGAAGCTTTTCGTCGCCGAAAAGTAAGCTTTTACTCTTGTTTATTCTCTTCGACTGATTTTCAAAACCTTTCTCCAAATTTGATTTTTTGGCGTGTTTGGTATTGGTGCCAAAGAGCTTGTTGTGATTGCAGGCGTCGTTGCATTGATTTTCAGACCTAACAAGCTACATGAGATTAGCAAGAGTATTGGAAGAGATATCATCTCTTTTTGGGCTCAGTTTCTTTGATCGCGAAACGGTATTTTATCATCTTGGACTCTCAAAATTTTGTTTCAAAAGGGATTTCAAATTTTTAGGGATTTCAACAGCATTTCATCCTTGTCTAGCTTCAATTGAGAGATTTTGTCTTGGAAGAGCTTCAATTTTATCAAAGCATTTTGTCTTGAAGAGCTACGATTGAAAGATTTTGTCTTTGAAGAGCTTCGATTGAGAGATTTTGTTTGCAGTTTCAACTCCATTTTTCATTTATGGTTTTGTTTGCAGTTTTAGTGATTCGTCCAACGATTTAGACTCTTGCACTTGGCTTGGCTGTGGATTTTTTGAGGTATTGTTTCAATTGAAGGGAGTTTCGAGTGTAAAGAGTTTCAGTGCGTCGGAGCCATGGTTCTCAAGTAATCAATCTCATCTCTCTTCTTCGTGATTCTTAGCTCATAGGCATACATTATTGTCAATGATCCGTGTGAATTTGCTATTGTTGAAGATGCCGCTTTGCTAAAATGAATCTATTTTAGTTAAAATTTGTTTATCCATTTTTGTTTATTTCGACAGACAAATTCCACTCAGTTGCTTAATC
This sequence comes from Eutrema japonicum, assembly GCA_030161315.1. Lineage (NCBI taxonomy): Eukaryota > Viridiplantae > Streptophyta > Magnoliopsida > Brassicales > Brassicaceae > Eutrema > Eutrema japonicum. The sequence goes on from BSQW01000011.1 coordinate 20,143,682, forward strand.
ATATATTCGCCGACAAGGTTTCAAAATATGGTCCCAGAAATTGTTGGTGGATTATGTAGAGATTTTGTTTGTATCTCTAGTGCTTATGGCGATTGAGATCATAGATTACATTGTTTACTCTTTGTGAATTGCAGGTGAAGTTTTGGATTTTGACAGAGCTTTCGAACATTCAACCATCTCTTGGGGCTCGTCTACTAAAGGAAAGGTAACCACTTTCGTTTGGGAAATGGGAATCTTGTACATTTGGAAATCGTTTTAGAAATGAGAATCTAGTAATGGGAATCTTATAGGCTAAGATTGTAGAAGATGACTGGTTTTGTTTGGAACATATATATATGATTAAGCACTATAGTTAACTTTTTGTACGTAATGAGTAAGAATAGTGTATGCTATGATCGTTCCTATTATTTTAATAACAAATCAGAATCGCCGAATTACAGGTGGATCCCTTGTCTTCTTTTGATTTATTTTTAATCGAAATCGTTTGATGGAAGAGTTTTGTGTATTGAATTGAAGTTTTCCTCTGCAATGTTGTGGTTTTGATAGTGTTAAGGTTGCTGATAGCCAATGTGTCTTTTATTTCTTAAGCACATGGTCTCTCAGGTTTCGCCTACTTTTTTATGTGGCAGTGTTAAGTATTGTTGTGAGATGAGTATGAGTTTGAATTTTTTAGTTTAAGTTCGCATTATTAGGGCATCAATATAATTAGGAGATCTGATGATTTGAGAAGATGTCCAATGTTTCCATTGTTGGGTTTGTAGTGTGACTATCCCAAACTTCTAGGCACTTACTATCCCGTTCTGTGCATGAATGTCATATAAAGCATGATAGATCGTGTATGCTATGATCGTTCCTATGAACTCAAATTTTTGTTTTGTTTGGAGCAAATATATAATATAACTGTTGGTCGCTAAATATTTCAGTAGATTTAGGAAGGCTTATTACTATTTTAGGAAGACTATCCTAAAACTGTCAATTTGAGTTCTAAAACTTTAAGATTCCCATTACTAGTGAATACTAAAAGTAACAGTTGTGAAAAATGTCTAATTGTTTGTTTCAAACGCTAATCTACATTGATTAGATTCTTGGTTCATTGATTTGTGAATTTTAGTAACACTTCTCGGTGATTTAGGAAGGCTTATAACTGTTTTAGGAAGACTATCCTAGAAAGCAAATGTTTCATGACATTTGTTCGTCAATTTGGCTAGAAAACGGTGAATTCGTTGATTAACTGCCCAAGTATATAACTCAAACTTTGAGCGAATTTGAAGATCTAAGCATTTAGGGTACGCCTCTTTGGCTATTTTAGATTATGTGTGTTTGGAGTTAGTTTTCAGCACATGTTGCATGAGCTTAGATAAGAATCATCCTTTTGCAACTCCATACTTGATAGTGCATTCTATTAAATCTCTACCTGCTTTCCATTCCTTTACAGTATATACTCCTGGATGAAATGTTCTTCAGTATGTGGATAATGGGATTATTTTTACTATTTCTAGGCTCCACTGTTGCACAAGCCTCACTAGGTGCTTCATATGTTGGATTTGTTCCCTCCTCAACAAGCACGCAAAAGAAACCAGATGTTCCAGCCATGCAAACTACCGTATGTTCAGGTAAATTACATTGTTGTCTCCTTTTCTCCATTAGTCATATGTCTAATACGTAGCACAAAGAGGGAGAGAGGGAGAGGTAAATTAACGTGTTTTTTACATCACATGAAATATTCAAATGAAACAGTAATGTAGGTTTTAAATAGTAACATACATACAGCTTCAGAGTCTTGTGATGATTCCTCTATATTTGTAAATGAAATGAATATCTGCTTCATACCCAGTCGGAGTAAACTGCAGGCATATCTGCATTTGGCCAACCAAGGAACTTAGTCTACTTGGTCTTAGATGAGAATCTATTCGGAAAACTAAAAATAAAAAACAGTTTACGGGTATGTGGTAAGAGCAGACCCTATGTTTATTGATGTCTCCATCTTATCTCCTATCAAGACCCATATCTTGAGACCAACTTGGGCAAGGTTATCTATGCATTGAGGAACCTGAAGTGAACTACAAACGGTAAGCTGAAAAGAATTTTCGAAAGGTACCGATCTTGGTAATTAATAATCACAATAAACTATGCTTCATACCCCTTTTTGCAGTTTGTCCTCCACAGCAGTAGCTCCAACAAGGATCAATTCCTTCTCCATCATATCTAATACCTTCTCGAGCATTTCATCTCTATCAGCTCCAACTGATGTTTTGGCTTTGTGAAATTCACTGTTCCATGTTGAAATACTCGGTTTCATCCAGCTTTCTGTAACCTAGTGCCAATGTGCGTAAACCTGCTTCACCGTATTCATTCAAGTGCTTGGAAGTAGCTCCCATATAATCTTTTCCTTTCTTTGATAACCGGTCAAATATGATGCTGCAAATTTTTTTAGATAATACAAAACAAGAGTTGAATGCTTCAAAAGCTAGACGAAATCAAAACGAAAATAAGGAAAGTTGGGCTAAAAATCAGGAACATAATTCGTGAAACCCAAATTAAAGGCAGAGATAGCTAACTCTCAAAATCCATGTTCTAATTGGAGGATAGAGGAAGGAGAATACCTATTATTGGAGGATATGACATCACCGTTTCTGATCGGAGATGATTATAACCTCGCCGAACAGAAAGCCTCGGGATCGGAATCGCGAACGGAAACTTCGAGATCGGAATCGCGAATGGAAACTTCGAGATCGGAATCGCGAACAGATCGGTGATCCAATATTTTCATCTTTTATAGATTTTAAAAATTATTATGCATTAGTTATACAATATAAAAAAGTATACAATTTAACCATTTTATAATGACGTATTTGCTATAATTAAAAAGTCAAAATATATTATGAAATGTTATAAAATATTATGATCTTATAGCATTTTAACAAAATAAGAATTAGTATAAGATATACAAAATATAAGAAATCTTAATTATCAATATTAAAAAATTATAGTAAAAATTATATTTGTATCATTAAATTCGATTCTATTTTGCCCCCAGTAAAAATAGTTTCTGGATCCGCCACTGCAAGCTAGCGTGAGTACAAGATGAGGTAGTATAAGATTATTGAATGCTCCAGAAAAGAGATAAATTTGCCTATGGGAACGCAATCATTGATGCGTTATACTTTTCCTAGTCTCAAAAGTTAAAAAAATCTAAGATAAAATACATGACCCAAGTTGGGTATGTTGTTGGTTATAGAGTGGGATTCAATTCAAGATGGATGGACTTGAAATGTCATCATCTCGAGGGGGAAAATTGAAGAATCCAACAATCTATCGTAAGTGAAATATCCAGAAGATTTCACACTCAAAATGGATTTGATGAATCATTTATAAAGAAAATTCAGAAAATTTCAAGATTAATCATGTTAAGGCAGTAAACGTATTTTGGAGAAACTACCTGCATTCTCTAATAGATTGTACTACACAACAAATTTGGTATAATGGAGATAAGTAAAATAGTAAACCAGAAGTTTACTGAAAATCTCACTGTTTGGCATTACCGGTTAGGCCATTTCGGTTCTATAGTAATGCAAAAAAATCAGAAAATTATATGGACATTCATTAAAGAACCAAAAGATTCTTATTTGTTGTCCATAAAGCAAGTTGATGATACGGCTTTCACTATCCAATAAATTTGGAATATATTAGTTTTCTGGTACGTATACAAGGAGATATTTTGTACTGATCACCCACTACGTATTTTTGCGAAAGTATTTGGTTAATTGATTAGAGTGAAATCGCATTGATTCGCATTATGCCAATGAATAATTTTGAGTTCTCCCCAAGATTGGTTTTTGGTCAGGAACCAAATATTTCCCATCTAAAAATTTTTGGATGTATTGTTGTTCCACCACATTGATCTAAGATAGGACCTCGAAGGAGGTTAGGAATATATGTTGGATATGAATCTCCCTTGATGAGTAAATATATTGAACCATCAACAAGGGATAAGATTCGATTTATAGATTGTTATTTCAGTGAGCCGGTCTTTCCAACAATTAAGGGGGGAGAAGAAAACAAACAGCTGGAAAAGAAAATCAGTGAAAGAAATTATCTTGATCCTCATAAAGAATGTGCACTAAAAGTTCAAAAGATAATTCATTTGCAGAGTTAGCAAATTTGATGCCAAAAGCATTTACTGATCCTGATTGAGTGATAAAATCACATATACCAGTTGTGCTCCAATTAATATTGATGTCCCGAGGGGGGACAATATCAACTGCTATTGAGTCTAGAGATCACATGAAGCGTGATAGACTTGTTGGTTCCAAAGATTAGAATCCTCGAAAAGAAAAGGAGCAGACTTTTAAAAATGGCAAAGCCGAGGAAGCAAATGATTATGAAGGATCTCTAGAAGAGACATTAGACATGACAAAGAAAGAAATCTAGGTACCTAGTAATCATAATGATAGGAGATTTCAACTAGTTGTGTCATGTATGAAATAAAATGGAACCAAAAGCAAATCGACGTCGATAATATTTTGCATGAACTAAAGCAGTTGATGAGAATTGAGGATCATAAACCGCGGTAGAATAAGATGTATTGAAAAATGTACAAAAAGTGATGATTGGCCAATCATAGAAAAAGGCGTAGAGGCAGAACTAAAATCTCTTGCAGAGAAGTATTTGGACCAGTAGTTCGTACACTTGAAAGTGTAAAACTAGTAAGACATAAATGAATTTTTATGTGAAATATGAACGAAAGTGATATATGAAGAGATATACTTTCTTGTGGTGGATGCAACTATTTTTAGATCACTTATCAGTCTGAGAATAAGAGAAATAGTTGATTTAATCCCAGAAGGATTTAAACTGCCACATAAGAAGTCTAGAAGAATTAAAATTGCTAAGAAGCAGCAAATGATATTTCTCGAGAACACTAGCTATTGGATTGAATTAAAGCAAATACGTTTCATGGAGTATACTCTTTAGTGAATATTATGAGGTTAACCGATATACTCATGTGTATTTATCAAAAGATTATGGATCAATGGGATCCTTGATTTGAACATAATCAAAACTCTTGAAGAGTTATTGGAAGTCGAAAATTGGAAGAAACGACTTTGGAAAGACAACATTTTCTTCAGGTTTTCCAAATTGTGAATATAAGGAAAGAGATGTTATCTCAAAAGATCCTTGCATGATTTTAGATTAAAAAAAAATATGCTCATATATATTTGGTCTTGAAGTGATGTAGTTGTGAATAGTTCCTCATATTGGATCTCATCGTATTTGGTCTTGAATAGTTCATCATATTGGATCTCATCGTATCTCAAAAGATCCTTGGATCTCATCGAAGTTGTGAATTGTTCCTCATATTGAATAGTTCCTCAAAAAAATATGCTCATATATATTTGGTCTTGAAGTGGTCAAATTGTGAATAGTTCCTCATATTGGATCGCATCGTTTCAAACATTTTAAGTGATGTACTCATGAGGGGGAGTAATAGCATGATGCACTCTTTTTCTCTTGACTATGGGTTTTCCTAGTAGGATTTTTAATGAGGCAGCATCTGACGCGCATTACAAATAATAGACATCCAAGGGGAGTGTTATGATTATTATGTTTATTATGTGGATGCCCATTATAGACCTATTAGAAAGTTCTAGAATATTCTAGTTTTACTTATTCCCCAAATTTAACTTCTTCCCTAAATGTATACATATATATACCTCTCATTATTTATTGAATAAGACACACAACAATAATTTCGCTCTCTTTTATTCACAATATGTGTTGGTTAATTTTCGTTGCCATTTTTGCCTTGACTTTCTCTAGACATTTGTTTGACTCTTGCCACTAAATGTCTTCCAGATTTCAGCCATATATAAATGTGGGTTGTCTATACCTTCCACATCATACATTTTTTTTTGTCAACAACCTAAATACCTAGAACGGTTTAGAGATCCAAACCGGGGGTACCGAGTTTACAAAAGTAATATCCACTGGGTAGACACGAGCACTCCTTGCTAACTTGTCTGCATTTGTGTTGTTTGCGCATGGAATGAGTGAGATTGAGAAAAAAAAAGAAAACTCATCCTTACTCTTCACGAATTCCTCCAAGTATAGTGCAAAGCCGCCAGTCCTCGGGTTTAGAGTCCATCTTCACCAACTCGGAACAGTCTGTTGCAAAAGCTATTGATGTCTTCTGGTTTGCAATCAAACAATGCATGGCCTAGATGAATGCTTCCAATTTTGCATGTAGGGGGAAGAGGCTTCTTCGTAGGTTTCTTGCTCCCATTATAGTCCATTCGACGCATTCCTGAAAGCAGTGCCAATCTAAACCGGAAATATTATCGATCTCTTTTCAAGATCCATCAATATAACACCGCCAGCCTTCGTAAGTCGGAATTGCCAGAGTAGGACGTTTCTATTTATTATAGCATTATAGTTATCATCAGTATAGTTTTTTATCTTCTTAAAAATTAAATTAGGATCCGCATATTTTTAATTTAATATCAAATTAATTTCTTATTTTTAAATTGATACCGAAAAATTAAATTAGGATCCACATAATACATATCTTATCATTTCTTATCGATGCGAAAAAGATGAGATCAATTCAAAAAAATAAAAGTTTTTGTTGGAGGTGGGCTTAGCACCCCCAATTAGCTAGGCCCATCTCAGCAAAATGCCATTCTCGATTAAGCCAGCCAAAGGTCAACGCTTGAATAAGGGAGACACCGAGCTGATACCCCGAGCTCCCATCTCAAACTCATCTCGAGCTCCCAAGAGCGCATCCCGGGCTCGCGCTGACACCTCACCAACTCTGCACAGAGAGACCAAAGGGGAAGATGAGACGTGGAGGGCAGCTCGCTGAACAGTGTACTACCTTCGTAGGAGTATGGCACCGGGCTCAACACCTCACCAACTCTGCACAGAGAGACCAAAGGGGAAGATGACACGTGGAGGGCAGCTCGATGAACAGTGTGCTACCTTCGTAGGAGTATGGTGTCGGGCTCATAGTAACCTATCCACTAAATAAGCTGGAACACGCCTCTCGAGGCACCTTACCCGCGAAAAGCGCTGAAAGCACCACGTCACCCCGGAACTTCGGGGAACAGGGAGTCAACCTCTGCTATATATACCCCTGAGCGTGCATTTGTTAAAGGGGGATTCTTTTTGGACTCTCTTTCTCCTTAGAATCGGTATCCGATCTCTCTCTATTTACATCTTAGCAACGCAGTTTAGAACACCGAACTGAATTCCTGTCAGAATTAGTTCGTAAGTCTAAACCGTTTATCTCTTTTGATCATTAATACAATAAACACGGTCCCCGACCTGTTCATCAACACTCCCGATCTTCCCCGAATTAAGTTGGCTTGTTCTAATTGACGAAAATCTCGCCTCCTAAACACCCACATTTACCCTATATTCCTCTAAACACACTTAGTGATCATCCTGATCAACAATTGGCACTAGAAGGAGGGGGGATTTAGAGATCTTTCTATATGCAAAGGACGAGTTCAACCGCAAAGACAACCGCTACAACAATGTCGACCCCACTTCCGAGAGTTATATCATCGTCGGAACAAACGACTCCGGCTCAAACAACAGCCTCGCCGTCGGCTCAGATGACAACCGATGGATCGACTCCTCAAATCCAGCCCCTCGAAACTCTCGGCCAGCCAATCACGCCACCGCCGGTATCAGCATCCACTGCGCCCAACGGCTCCGCCACTCAAAACACACCTCAGGCTCCGGGAGACCAGCCCACTCCGTCCGCCATGATGCAGACCTTGCTCGCCAGAATAGACGAACTAGCACGCACCACCAACCAACGGTTCACCGCATTAACGACCTCGCGTGACCGGTCAGACATCACCGGATCCCTAGCCGTTCAAATCAGAGAACCGGCCTCTCGGGTGGACATCGTTCACCTCCAGAGGAACTTATTCGGGGACTCGCCGTCATCGTTTGAAGGACCGGCCAGACAGTTCATCCCCACGGCAGGTGGCTTACCAAACAGCAGAGCTCACCCTCAAAATACCTACCCGGAGCGCACCAGAAACATCGAACTCGAGGCCATGAGAGAAACAATCCGCCAAATGAGCTCCAAAGTTCACTAGGCCACCAGCGCGGCCCCGGAAATAGACCGCGTCCTGAGGGAAACGCAGAACACACCCTTCTCACATCGGATCGCGTCCGTCCCATACGCCGGAAGCACCGACCCGGACCAGTATCTGACAGCGTTCACCATCGCCATGGGACGCACCCACTTTTTCTCGGACGAGCGCGAGGCCGCCCACTGCCAGCTTTTCGTAGAAAACCTTTCTGGTCCTGCACTGACATGGTTTTCCCGGCTAAAAACGCACTCCATCGACAGTTTCAGGGACCTCTCGACCATCTTTCTCGAGCACTATTCTATGTTTATCAAGCATTACACGTCCGGCGCTGACCTCTGGGCCTTGAATCAAGGAGCGAAGGAGTCGCTCAGATCCTTCATCGAGCGCTTTAAGACCACGGCGTCACAAAGCAGCGTGACAGACGAATCGGCGCTCCCCGCCCTGAGGAACGGCTTACGGACCGATTCGGCCTTCAAAGACGATTTGAAGCTTAACAGGCCGCGCTCATTAGACGACGCCCTACAACGTGCCGAGCTTTACGTCGAGCTCGAGGAGGAAAAGGTAGCCAACTCAAAGAGCAGTATCGCGAATAAAGCCTCGGCCCCAAAAGATAAGTCCCAAGACGAGTACCAGGAGCCTCGGCAACATTACGACGATGAGTACCAAAATAGCAAGGGCAGGCGAGCCGCCGCGTTCCTTGTTGATGAGTCGCCGGCCGTATTGCATATGCACGACCCCGCCCTGTTCACCAAGACCGAGCAAACAAAGTCTTGGAACACATGGACACGCGACCAACATCAAAAGGACCAACGTCCCGACGAGCCAAAAGACAAAGAACCCCGAGCAGAAGAGCGATACGACATGATGGCTTTCTGCAAATTTCATCAGAGAAAGGGGCCCCCGACCTTGAACTGCCGTGAACTCCAAGAGGCCCTACTGAGACTATATCAGAAGGGGGAGATCCGCGTACCATAGACGCCGCGCCCGCGAGCCCGGGATAACGACCGACTCCAGCACCAAGACAACCGAGGCCGAGAGGACGACATGGCTAGGCTTGATAAATGCGGGCAGAACGACGAACGTCGGAGACGGTCTCCCTGTAGAGGCCGCGAAGAGGCCAGGTCGCCTCTTCCAGCACGAAGAGTAGTCGGAATGATCATGGGAGGACTCCTCTCGTGCAACGATTCAGTTCGGTCGAGCAAGCAACACGAGAGGAAAACCGACGTCGCCCTGAAATGGAACTCCACGCCCGAGCTCAACGCGCAAGACACGAGCAAAAAGGGACTTTGTTTCACCGATGCCGACGCAGACGGGGTCCATCACCCTCACAACGACCCTCTCGTTGTTCAGATGTTAATCGGGTTTTGGTCGATACGGGCAGCTCGGTCGATCTCATTTTCAAAGTCACCCTGGCCAGGATGGACCTGCAAGGAGCAAAGATCAAACCATTCGAGATCCCGCTCACCGGTTTCGACGGGAACACAACCAGCGGAATCGGCACCATCGAGCTACCGGTCTACGTAGGTCGGGTCACCAAGATCGTCAAATTCGTCGTGTTCAACTCCACCCCGATCTACAACGTCATACTCGGGACCCCTTGGCTGCACTCGATGAAGGCAGTCACTTCAACATATCATCAATGCCTTAAGTTCCCCAATCAAGCCGGGACATATACTATGCGGAGTAACCAAAGGGTTTCACGCGCTTGTTTCGCAATCGAGCACAAGCTGCGTCACGCCACGCCGGCCTGCCTGACCATCAAAGCACTGCAACCCGGTGAGCCCAGTAACCAAGACCTTCTAGGTCGGGACCTCGTCGTCCAAGTCAGCATCGACCCGCACGACAAAACACGTTGCGTCGGGATCGGAGCGGACCTCGAAGAAAGTATAAAGAGGGAGCTGATCGAGCTCCTAAAACAGAACGTCTCCACCTTCGCCTGGTCGACGAGTGACATGCCAGGAATCGACCCGACGATTTGTAGCCACGAGCTCAATGTGGACCCAAATTTCAAACCGATCAAGCAGAAGCGAAGGAAGCTAGGGCCCGAGTGCGCGCAGGCCGTCAATGACGAAGTAGAAAAGCGGACCAAGGCTGGCTCAATCACTGAGTTCAGATATCCGGACTGGCTGGCCAACCCGGTAGTTGTCAAGAAGAAGAGTGGGAAATGGAGGGTTTGCGTAGATTTCATCGACCTTAACAAGGCGTGCCCTAAAGACAGCTTCCCGCTCCCCCGAATCGATCAGGTCATGGAAGCCACCACCGGAAACGAGCTGCTCTCCTTCATGGATGCCTTCTCGGGCTATAACCAGATCCCCATGCACCCATATGACCAGGAGAAAACCGCGTTCATCACAGACCGCAGGACCTACTCCTACAAGTTTATGCCCTTCGGGCTCAAGAACGCCGGAGCCACCTACCAACGGCTCGTCAAAAAATTATTCGCCGACCAGATCGGCCGGACCATGGATGTCTATATCGACGACATGCTGATGAAATCCTTAGTAACTGGTGACCACGTCACTCATCTCCGATCTTGCTTCCAGACATTGAACGAGTACAACATGAAGATCAACCCCGCCAAATGCTCCTTCGGCGTCACGTCGGTAGAATTCCTCGGGTACATTGTCACGCAACGCGGGATCGAGGCTAATCCCAAGCAGATCTAGGCCGTCATCGACCTCAAATCTCCGGAGAACACACGCCAATTCCAACGACTCACTGGGAGGATCGCCGCGATCAACCGGTTCATCTCCCGCTCAACCGACAAATGCTTACCATTCTACCAACTGCTCCGAGCTAACAAGCGATTCGAGTGGGATAACAAATGCGAGGAGGCTCTCCGGCAACTGAATACGTACATATCAACTCTCCCCGTCCTGGCAAAACCCAAGGAGGGTGAGACCCTCTATCTCTACATCGCCGTATACATGTCGGCAGTCAGTGGAGTGCTAGTACGAGAGGACCGTGGTGATCAAAAGCCCATCTTCTACGTCAGCAAGTCTTTAGATGGCGCAGAGAGCAGGTATCCAACTCTGGAAAAACTCGCACTCGCAGTAGTCGTCGGAGCCCGGAAGCTCCGACCTTACTTCCAATCGCACACGGTCACCGTGTTGAGTATCTATCCGCTCCGAACCATCCACCACAGCCCAAACCGGGCTGGCAGGATAATGAAGTGGGCGATTGAGCTCAGCGAATACGAGATCGAGTACCGAGGATGAACCGCGGCAAAATCCCAAGTCCTGGCCTATTTCCTGGTCGAACTGGCGCCCGAGCTAGCTTCTAATAAGCTCCCCGAAAAGTGGAGCATGCACGTCGACGGATCAGATTCCAAACACGGCTCCGGTGTCGGCATACGCCTCGAATCCCCGACCAAGGAGATCCTAGAGCAATCCTTCTGTTTGGCATTCCCAGCGTCAAACAACGAAGCAGAGTATGAGGCTCTGATTGCCGGTCTGCGCCTGGCGAAGGCAATGAGGATGAAGAAAATTCATGCCTACTGCGACTCCCAGCTCGTCGCCAATCAATTTAGTGGAGAATACAAGGCCAAGAACGACCACATGGATGCCTACCTCAAGGTAGTCCAAGGCTTAGCGGCATAATTCCCCGAGTTCACCCTGACCAAGATTCCCCGAGTTCACCCTGACCAAGATTCCCCGAGTTCACCCTGACCAAGATTCCCCGAGTTCACCCTGACCAAGATTCCCCGAGTTCAGCAGACGCCCTCGCAGCATTAGCTTCCACCTCGGATCCAACTCAACGAAGGGTAATTCCCGTTGAAAGCATCGACTTCCCCATCATCGACTTCCCCAGCATCGAGCTGCCCAAAGGAGTTTGCTTGATCAACTCCCAAACCGAGAACCTCGACGAAGACATGCCACTTCCAGACGAAGCACCGCCTCCCAAAGAGCTACCCCCCCCCCCCATGAGCCCGACCTACCCGACTAGCGCGAGGAGATCCTGCTATACATCGCAGCTGGTACCATCCCCGTGGACCGATGGGCAGCCCGCCGACTGAAAAAGAAATGCGCCAAATACCTCATTACCAACGACAAGTTATTCCGTTGGAGCGCTACGGGAACCTTGCTAACTTGACTCCACGGGCAGGAAACCATTGATGTAATGATGGAAATGCACGAAGAAGCGGGCGGAAACCATTCTAGCGGACGGGCTCTCGCTCTACGAATCCGGAACCAGGGCCACTACTGGCCAACGATGCTTCAAGACTGTGACAAGTTCACAGCCCGGTGTGAAAAATGCCAGTGTCACGGTCCGATTATCCACTCTCCCACCGAGCTGCTTACCACAGCATCAGCACCTTACCCATTCATGCGGTGGGCCATGGATATAGTAGGACCCCTAGTCTGATCTCGCCAAAAGCGCTTCCTCCTGGTTATGACTGACTACTTCACAAAGTGGGTCTAAGCTGAGGCCTACTCAAAGATCACGGCGGACGTCCGCAAATTCGTCTGGAAGTTCATCATCTGCCGCCACGGTCTGCCATACGAGATTGTCACGGACAATGGCACCCAGTTCACGTCGGTCTTATTTGAAGACTTATGTGCAAAATGGAGGATCAGGTTAAGCAAGTACACTCCGAGATACCCACAAGGCAATAGGCAAACAGAGGCAAAAAACAAAACCATCCTCGATGGCCTCAAAAAACGCCTGGATGATAAGAAGGGTCTCTGGGCCGACGAGTTAGACGGCGTCCTCTGGTCTCACGGTACAATGCCCAGGACAGCGACAAATCGCACACCTTTAAGCCTATCCCACGGCATGGAATCAATGGCTCCCTCCGAGGTCAGATTTCCCACTCTACGACGCACTATGCTCACGCAGCACGCCGACTTAAACGACACCATTCTCTTAAGCGAGCTCGACCTCCTCGAAGAACAACGCGACCATTCCCTGCTCCAAATCCAGAACTACCAACAGCTCGCCTCGAAGTATTACAACAAAAAGGTCTGAGGCCGGTTCTTCGTCGAAGGCGACTTGGTTCTGCGCAAGGTCTACGAAAACACGGCCGAACTGAATGCATGCAAGCTCGGTGCCAATTGAGAATGCCCATACCTCATCTCCAAGATAGTCAAACCCGGAGTCTACGAACTGGTCACAATGAATGGCGACGAAATCTCGCGCTCATGGAACTCAATGAACCTCAAGCGCTATTACTATTAAGCCCACCGGGCTCCACTTTCCTCACATTTGTAAAAAAAAAAACCGAACTACGATTGGCTTGATGCCTTCTACCAAAGGGTACGTAGGCAACCCCTAACCAGGACTCAGCTATCAATCTAATATAAATTTCTTCAAACTTGTTCCTTCGCAAAAAAAAAGAAAGAAAGAGGGAGTAAACGGTCCACGACCTGCTCCTTCACAAAGAAAAAAAGAGGGGGAGGGAACGGTCCACGACCTGTTCCTTCACAAAAAAAAAGGAGGGAGTAAAAGGTCCACGACCTGCTCCTTCACAAAGAAAAAAGAAGGGGAGTGAACGGTCCACGACCTGTTCCTTCGCAAAAAAAAAGGGAGGGAGTAAACGGCCCACGACCTGCTCCCTCGCAAAAGAATAGGACCGAGTTCTAACGATCACTCTCCTACGGCACACAAACTTAAGTGCCGAAGTCGAGTTCCAATGCTCGCACCTTTAACAGACACACAAGCATTTAGTGTCTTTAAGCCGGGATATCTACCCGCACCAAAAAAATAGGATACACAAGCATTAAGTATTCTAAGCCGAGCTACACCTTGCACCCTATACAAAAGCGACAGAACACGGTCTACGACCTGTTCACACACAAAATATAGCCAAGGAATATGGTCCACGACCTATTCCTCCAAAACCAACAAAGGAGTACGGTCCGCGACCTATTTTTCCGAGCTCAACGCTCGCCACCAAATAAGACCCGTACCAAAAACTTGCGAGAAAAGCAAAATCGTGAAAACATCACTTTCATTTATAAGATAGGGGGGCGAAACGCCATTTTACACAATGGCCAACGGCCCACAGACAAAAAAAAAAACAAACACAAAACAACAACAAAAAACCAAAACAAATAATACAACGGCACTCCGGCCTACAAATAATACAACGGCACTCCGGGTCTATTGTTGGAGATGGGATTAGCACCCCCAATTAGCTAGGCCCATCTCAGCAAAATGCCCTTCTCGATTAAGCCAGCCAAAGGTCAACGCTTGACCAAGGGAGACACCGAGCTGATACCCCGAGCTCCCACCTCAAACTCATCCCGAGCTCCCAAAAGCGCATCCCGGGCTCGCGCTGACACCTCACCAACTCTGCACAGAGAGACCAAAGGGGAAGATGACACGTGGAGGGCAGCTCGCTGAACAGTGTACTACTTTCGTAGGAGTATGGCGCCGGGCTCAACACCTCACCAACTCTGCACAGAGAGACCAAAGGGGAAGATGACACGTGGAGGGCAGCTCGCTGAACAGTGTGCTACCTTCGTAGGAATATGGTGTCGGGCTCATAGTAACCTATCCACTAAAGAAGCTGGAACACGCCTCTCGAGGCACCTTACCCGCGAGAAGCGCTGAAAGCGCCACGTCACCCTGGAACTTCGGGGAACAGGGAGTCAACCTCTGCTATATATACCCCTTAGCGTGCATTTGTTAAAGGGGGATTCTTTTTGGACTCATTTTCTCCTTAGACTAGGTACCCGATCTCTCTGTATTTACATCTTAGCAACGCAGTTTAGAACACCGAACTGAATTCCTGTCAAAATTAGTTCGTAAGTCTAAACCTTTTATCTCTTTTGATCATTAATACAATAAACACGGTCCCCGACCTGTTCATCAACATTCCCGATCTTCTCCGAATTATATTGGCTTGTTCTAATTGATGAAAATCTCGCCTCCTAAACACCCACATTTACCCTAATATCCTCTAAACACACTTAATGATCATCCCAATCAACAATTTTGTGTGTTAATTATGTGTGGGCTTTTAAAACATGAAAGTATTGCCTTCTTAGGAGTATTCCAGAACTGCTAAGGATAAATATGACTAGGGACCAAGCAGTTGCCTTTATAAAGTTTTATGTTTAGGTCTGGCCACTTATCTACGAGTGCTCTTTATACCGGATAGCATGACCGGTACCCGTCTGGGTTCAGATCGTTTTCGAATACCTAAAATTTATTTCTAATTTTATTTAAATTGAACAGAACGTTTTTGAGTACCGGAAATTTATCCCTAATTTTATTTAAATTGAACATATCGCTTTTGGGTACCCAAAATTTATTCCAAATACCAAAAAAACTTTAAAATGGTTCAATTTAAATGAACTTCTAACCATTACCCGACGCAACACGCGATCGAAGAGGATTATCACCCCAAATACCACTATGTGGAAAATTCTAACCATCACTACCCTAACTTAATCACAATACCCCTCTCTTTAAGTGAAACGACGAAAATACCCTTGAGCTGTTTTAAATGAAATATCACCGCCAGTTCTCGCAACCACTGAGCTCCTGTGCATTTCGTTGTCTTCTTACCAATTCAATTATACTTAATCTTTACAAATCTTCATTAAGGGTAAAATCGCCATTTCCCTCCATAAGGAGATTTGTGATTAAATATTGGGGAGAGTGGTATTCCTGACGATGATCCGATCGAAGACATCTGAGGATGGAAGAGAAAACTATTCATTGCCGATCCCAATCGATGTCATTGTCGAGATATTCTCGATGTTGCCGTTGAAGTCTATAGCGATATGTCGTTGCGTGTCGAAGCTCTGGGCCTCCATACTTCTCCGTCCAGATTTCACAGAGTTGTTCCTGACCAAATCTTCTGCTCGCCCGCAGATCTTGTTCGCCGGGCTGAAATACGGTGAGTTGTTCTTCTTCTCGTCACCGCAGCCTCAAGTTCCGGTTTTGAACTCGTCTCCTGTAGATGTCAATCCTCTTACGCGTTTCACCTTTGCTAGTTACTTTGAAATTAGAGGTCTTGTCAATGGTTTGGTCTGTGTTGAACATCTTCGGATCTTAAAGGGAAGGAGGGAAATGGTGGTGGTGATATGTAACCCTAGCACGGGACAATCTTTAACCTTACCTAAACTGAAGACAAGTAGAATTGGGATGAGGATCTTGTTTGGGTATGATCTGATTGATAAACAGTACAAGGTATTGTCAACGACAAGGCATGAAAAACATGTGGAGTGTGAGGAGCATCATGTTCTGACATTAGGAGGAACTGGAAAGCTGTCATGGAGAATGATCGAGTGTCGCATCAATGGTGTCATGGAGAATGATGGACCTAATTATTCTTATTCTGATAAAGAGATATGCATCAATGGTGTTTTGTATTATCCATCCATTGATAGGTCTACAGAGACTTATTTAATAGTTTGCTTTGACATTAGGTCTGAGAAGTTCAGCTTTATTAAAGTCGAGGAACCTCTAAAACACGCAGTGTTCTATGGAACTATGATAGACTACAATGGTAAATTAGGTACAAGTTTTTTGTTGTGGGTTTTAGAGAATCCCGAAAAACAGGAATGGTCTGAGCATATCTACGTTTTGCCGGCTTTGTGGAAGAATATAGTTGGAGAAGCAAAGTTACGTTTTGCTGGAGTCACTCGGTCTAATGAGATTGTGTTGTCGTCGAACTATCAACCCAACCCTTTCTACCTTATCTACTTCAGTCTCGAGAGGAACACTGTCGTAAGAGTTGATATCCAAGGAATGGATGATGTGCCTAACTATAATACGGATTACACCTTACTAGACCATGTAGAGGATGTGAAGCTTTATGCAAGTGTTTAGACACTTCATAACTTGAGACTTTGTTTGGCATTAGGTTGTCATCTATTTCATCATCACACTATCTTATTTGAATGATTATTTTATGTTTTCTCTGTGGATAATCTGATACATTCCCTTGTTTACTCTTTACAGTGAGCAATGATTGTTCCAAGTTATGTTTTTTTTTGCTTTATATTGTCTTTCTCTTTAGAAGCAAGCAACTGATTTACTGTAATGTTTATTGCGTAAAGCAAAGAGATACAACACACTCTTTGCAGCTACAAACCAATATCACCCAGAAAGCAGGGTTTAACAGAGCACAAAATACCTCACACAACACCACATTACACTTGAATTCAATAGCTTTATGGATCTTCATAGAGGCTCAAAAGCTTTATGGATTTCTTTTTTTATATAAAAAGGTCAGTATTTTGAGTTGATTGTGATGTAGGAAGCCGCGGAAAGGATGGCGAAAAGAGGGAATGAGAAGTTGATAGAACTCCCATCAGACGATGACCCGTCTTGTGGAACTGTTTTCGATCCGTTTGCGTGTTCTGTTCATAGATTAGAGTGTCGAAAATAGATACGATCAGTGGATTGGTTCCCATACCAAAACCCTTTTATCTCTTTACAAATAAGTTAGTCCTTTACCTGAAGTGTTTGATGATCCTGCAGGCGAATTAACCGAATAACCTCCTGCAAATAACAAACTCCTAATGCATGAGAGACAAAAGACAGCGAAAACACACACACAAAAAAAAAGATTGAAACTAATGGGAAAGTGATCCCTCAAAACATAGTATTTTCTTACCATTGCAGCGACTAACAGGAGGAGTTCGAACATTACAAGCTTTAGGCAAAGCAAGAGCTTGTGTTTGGTTAACATTGATCACAAGCTGAGAACCTCCACCTCTGAGAACCTCACACAAACACTCAGGAGAAAACCTGACAACAGTAGCCAACTGGTTGCAGCATTGTTGAGAAGGAGAAGAAGAGTTCCCGGTGACGTAGTCGAGACACGGCGCCATTCTGAATAGGACGTCTGTGCAGCTCGACTGAGCAAGAACCGTCGACATCACCAGCATTGAAACTCTAAGAAGCAACAGTAAACACAGTCCAGGATTCATGTTTTTTCTTTGTGTTGTCCCAAAAATCTCTCAAGAGTTTGTTTTTTTATTGGTTGTTTTGAGTTTAATGGTATTTTGTGTTGGAGTATTTTTGAGCAACTAGAATACATACGGAACTCATGCCGTAGAAAATGACGAAAATATGGATGTGGCTCGATCTGGATGACCAACTTTTGCCAACACCTTTTTGGTGAAGTTGCGTTCTGAATATACATGCATGTCTTCCTTACATGATACTGTAGTTAGAAGGAATAATTATTAACCAATGTATATAAATCCGATCTCGGATCAATACTAATTCTCAAAATCTGTAAAAAAAAAAAGCGTATATTTTTGTCACTTAAAGCGTTTACCATGGAAAAAAAAAAATCATAAGATTTTCATAGATAGTAAAATCGATCTTGGCTTCAGGACAAATTTTCTACCTACTCAAACAAATCACAAGGCCACACACTCTTAGTTTTCATAATTTTCAAGATGAGTAACAAATGTAAATATGTTTATGCCGACAGGCCGTCTCTATTTTTTATTAAGCTTTGAACAAAAAAAATTTGGAGAATGGTATAGTTATTTTTTTTTTAACATTTTTAAAATTTTTGGCGTGGGCCTTGGCCTTAGGCCCCTCTTGCCACTCCTAGAGCCGGTCCTGCATACCAATTTTGTTGCAAAATAGGCTTGAGCACAAGATATTTTATTTTCGACTAATTTTCGAAATATGTATAAAGCTAGATATTTTGTTATTTAAAACGTTTATAATGGCCCCAAAAAAAAGTCATAGATAGTAATAATCGATCTTGGCTTCATGACAAATTTTTTTAACACACTCAAACAAATCACAAGGCCACACATTTTTTTTTTTTTGCTAAATAGTAAATATTTCGTTGAAAATGAAAAAGATAGAGTGTTACAAGATAAGTTATCAAATTGTTCGACCTAAAAATTGGTCACATATCAAAAAAGAATAAAAAACATGGAAGCAAATTCAATCGGTACTTCTGTCGACACCGTAGCAAAAAACAATAGGTGTCAGACCAGTAACGATAGAGACTAAGGCCTTGATTGGTAGAGCATTTAAAAAAGTATTAAACCTTTTATCAACCAATCAACAAAGTATTTAGGGAAGCATTTAGAAGCTCCAAATGCTCTCCAAATGTTCCTTCTTCTATGATTTCATATGAAGCTTTTGGTAGAGCATTAACCTATAAAATATCAAAACAAATTAAAATAATTTTATATAATAATTTTATTTTGTTAAATAATATCAAAAAATTATGTTTAGATTAAAGTGTAAATTTTATACTTTTAAAACTAATATTTACCATTATTTTATTATTTTCAAATAATTTTTTTTAAAAATATATAATATAATAAATACAATTGAAATATGAAAAAAAGTTATTAAAAATTATATTATAAATATAACTATAGATTTAGTGTTTACAAATAAATATATTATATAATTTTATATATAATATTTCACAGCTCTACCAATCACTACATTAATCAGAGCATATAACTTCAGCAGCATACTGTTTCTGTTGCTTAATGCTTGTGCTCTACTATCTGTTATACCAATCAGGGCCTAAGAAGACTCAGGCCACACACTCTTAGTTTTCATAATTTTCAAGATAAGTAACAAATGTAAATTTCAAAGTCAACTGAACTACAAAAAAAAAGTCAAAAACATAAATTATGGGCTTTGATATTCTTCCATCCAGAAGCCCAAAACTAAACAAATCTTCACACGTGTCCGCATCCTCATTGGCCTGAGCACTGCCAACTCAGCGCCTCTCAACAAACCAAAATCTGGGGCAAATTTGTAAATACAGGAAATTATCAAGACCTCCTCAAAGTTGTTTTATTTCCCGCCACCATCGTTAGTCGTCACTTTCAGATTCAACCATAAGTAATCTCTGTAACTGAAATCACAAAGGAGAGATCTCTGAAAGCAACGAAAATGGCCGCCACAATCGTGTTCATCCTCATACTTTCGATCACCTTCTCTTCCTCCGCCGTGGCCGCGACTACGCAGGCACCTTCTTCTTCGCCGGTTATGACATGTACGGAGGAGCTGGTCATGTTCTCTCCATGCCTTCCTTACGTCTCAGCTCCGCCGAACAACATGTCAGATACGCCGAATCGTCTCTGCTGCTCGGTTTTCTCCTCGTCTGTTCATTCCAGCGCCGGAAACTGCCTCTGTTATCTTCTCCGGCAGCCGATGATCCTTGGATTCCCGTTGGATAGATCTAGACTGCTTTCTCTTTCCCAGATCTGTAACGATCAGAGCTCCGACGAATCTTTCGAGTCTCTTTGCTCGCCATCAGGTTAGTTTCGATTCTTCTAATCATCCAATTGAATCGATTTAGTTCTCTGTAATTTTAGGGGTTTTGATCTGTGTGGTGCAGAGTCGCCTGAGCTTCCGCCGCTTCTGAGTATCCAGTTCACATCTCCGTTTGTTTCTGGTAAAATTTGAGAATCGTAAACGATTTCGGTAATGTTTGGTCGATATGAGACGAGCTTCATTCATTGATATCTGCAGGTGATGGAGTTTCAGCCTCTCCTCAATCCGTCGGCTTAGCACCGGAAACCGCCGGAATTTCACCAAGCTCTGATCAATTCTCGCCAGAAACAGCCACCGTATCATCACCACCACTTCCACAATCCATCTCAAACGACTCTCCACAGATCAGAAACTTGTGGTTTCTCTCGACCGTCATCATGACTCTGGTCACTTCTATCCCCTCACTCGCATCTGAAGCAATATGTGTTTAGGTTTACTTCGAGTGGTCTCTCTTTTAAATCTAAACTTGATCTGATCAATATCTTCTTTTTGGCTTTGTGCATCGAAAAAGAGAGTGGAAGAAGAAGAAGTTTAGGTTTTACTCTTCATCTACTTTTGCTTAACTGCTTCATATACACAACATAGCATATTCTCATAAGAAACTGTTTTCATTTCAAAGTGCAATCATACCAATATCTGGGAACTAATTTTCCAGGAAGCTTTGAAATTCGACATAAAAGAAAATGTCAGCTTAGTAAAAACAAACATAAAACGACTCAGACTGCAGCAGTCGTGACGTCTTTTACAGACTGACGCTTCGCGTACTCACGAGCTCCGTCTTTGTCCACGATCTTGATCACAAAGTTTGGGGGTGCAATGACCAGCCTCGACCTGATCTCAAGTATGCATTTGTCGACCAATTCAATGGCTTCTTCAACAGACATGTCGCTGCGGTAGTGCCTGTCCATTGTCGAGAGAGAGAAGTATGACCCGTAACCAAATGCTCCCTTATCAACCTTGTGAAGAGTTGCAATGTAGTCAATGTAGTATAGAGATGCGCCGGCTTCTTTGTCGTAGCCAGCCATCAGGATGTTCACAGAATACGGATTCTGGAATATAAAAAAACAAACAGCGATGAGAATCTCATGACGGTTAAGTGCAAGCCAATCATAAACAACCAAAAGAAACCAGGGAATCCATAGTTAAAAATTAACAGAGTTTCTAACATTGGAATTTTCAGTGTCCATTAGCAATCTAAAGAAAAGGCCACATGGGTCTGTCAGTATATAATACCCCTCAACAATGTCTAAAAGTTGGAAGAATCTACGCAATATCGGCCACAAAAAAAAGATCACAAATCAGTTACGCATGAGTATCTGATTTATATAATCAAGTCTCACAAATCAGAGTAAACAACTTCCTACGTTTTCAAGGATACACAAAACTTCCTAGTCTTTGCACATTCTTATTCAAAGCCATTACAATTACTTATCAAGCTTGAACATAGGAGACTATCGGTTTTTATTAGAGTATCGAATTTTCCGCCAAAAGAGGTGTCACGATTCTAAACTTTATTACTTCAACGAACCCGAAGAGTGACTTCTATGACATCCAAGCACGGAAAAGGAAAGTTTCCTTGAATTAACGAAACCGCAAGAAAGTTTTGGAATAGACTCATTGCTTTGCTCAAATTCTTTGATCATCTCAAAAGAGCACATTATATGTTCCTACATAATGAAAGCATAGGTGTTTCTTCCAGCTGCATCCAAATAGATTTTGAGGTAATGAAATCATAATCGGAGAACTTAATTCCATAACTTAAAACTCATGGTCCGGAATCTCAGAACTACTTGAATCAACAATAATTTTACACCACCTGATAGAAGAGGAAGCGAAACCCGAGAGAACCCAAGGGCTTAAGCATATCAACAAGCATAAACTATCAAAACCACAGCATGACAGAGGAAAGTTTCAATCCAATAACTCAATAACACACAAGTTCAACTAAATTGTATCAAAAGAGGAAGACACACCAAGAATAAGCACATTATCTATCACCTCCAACACCTAAAAAGTTGCTCCAGCAATCGATTATCTGCTGATATTCCGAAATCCCACTATCTCACAAAATCATCTAACGCAAAGAAACTATAAACCTCCCAAGCTCAAATCACAACCAAAATCATCAGTGAAAATAATAAGCAGGGCAGATTCTGAAATTTTTAAAAACCCTAGAAGAAGAGTTAGAAAAGAGATCACCTTTCTCAAAGCAGTGGCGAGCTCTCCACGAGTGAAGTTCGCTGCAGCAGCTGTAGTCAAAGGGATCCCGTTTCGGAACTGATACAGTGACACATTCTTCTGAACATACTCCGTAAACTGAACCCTATAAAGCCCAAAACACGAATCAAAGTAATCAACTGATTCAGAGAGAGAGAGAGAGGCGGAGGAGGGTTTTACCGGTCACCAGGCTCGCCGCTTGCGGCGATGACCTTGTGTGAGTCAAGGACCATGATCTTGTCCTCGTTGTTCTTGTGGACAAGGATACTGTGAACTGCCGATGTATCCGCCGCAACGATGGCGAATCCATTCCCGACGAGACCGAATACGCACTCCATCTTCAGATCTGTTCGTCACAGGCTAAAATTTCGATCTTTTCCGAATTTCGATTCTGATTATTCTTTTCCTCCGGTCGCTGGAGATATAAGAGCTTATAGATCAAAGCGACTTGAGGAACAAGATGGGTGATCGGGTAATTCTAGAAGACAATTAGGGTTATTTTCAAAATATTAGGTTGCGACTAGGCCTGTGCAGAAAAACCGGAACCGACCCGAAATTATCTGTTCGATTCAGATTCAGTTTCAGTTATGGCTAAAATAGCCATTAAATCTTACTCATTGATACTTGTCGTATTGAATAATATCCGAACCCAGACCAAATACATTTAAGATATCCAAATTACCTGAATTATAATTATATATCAAAAATATTATATATATATATTAAGTTTTTGGTATATTTTTGGTATTATGGGTATATTTTCTTTAGTTTTTTTCCGGATTTTCGGATATATTTTTGGGTTTTTGGATATAATTTTGGATTTACATGTATATTTTTTAGTATTTCAGATATATTTTCCTTGAATTTTTTCTAGATTTTCGGGTATATTTTTAGGTTTTCGAATATATTTTTGAATTTTGGATATATTTTAGGCATTTCGGGTAATATGTACCCGAAACCGATTAAGATCTGGAAAAATTCGAATATTTTCCGGTTTTTAAATCTCGGAACCGAACCGTCCTGAAACCGAATGGTACCGAACCAGAATTGAACTGAAAATATTTCGATACTTATATGGATCCTAAACCTCCTAATCTAAAACGGAACCGAATACCCAAATGTCGAGGGCTAGTTGCGACAAGGGCCCTAAATGGTGGGATAGTGTTGAAATTTCGATTTTCTGAAGTATGAGGATGTAAAAAAGAGTATAGCAAAAGTTTAGGGGTTTATTTTGTAAATTAACATTGATTCTGCAAGCAACCTCTCGTTTTCTTCTCTCTCCCGCTTCTTGCTGAGTCGCCGACCTCTGAGAAGAATAAGGTCTAACAATGGTACTCTGCGATTCTTCCTTCAGTTTCTAATTATAAAGGACTGAACAAGTTTAATTTATGTAATTCCAAGCTTCCTTTCGAATCAAAGCACTTTAATCCTGAAAAAGAAAATGAGAGGTTTCGTGATTCTACTATTGACCTTGGTGAATTAATGGATTTCTTCCGATAAAGAAATTTTGTTCTGTATTTCGTTTAATTTAAAAATGACGTATTCTGTTCTTCGGCTTCGAAAGGTTTCAGCTTTCGGGATTTCTCGTCTTCTTCAAGGTTCGAGCTTCGAAACCCTTTTTTCTCTGTTTTCTGTTTCCCGTTTGCTTCTGAGAAATTGCTGGAAACGACGAAAGTTTACTTCATTGAGATATGTTGTAGAAATTTGACTTTTGTTTACGTTTGTTCATTGGGATGCAGAAATTTCGACCTTTTAAATTTGACTTTAGCTCTTTAGCTTCTTCAATCGTTTCTGTGTAGTTTTTAGAAGAAGATTGGATTGGTTATGTTGTATCTTATGATTGGCTTCGTGTTTCAGCTGATAAGGGAAGTTTGTGGCGGTTTCATTTGGAACCTGAGTTTGGTGAGGTTTTGAGATTAGGTTTCTTGACTAGGAGCTACAGAAAGAGCTCAGGATCCCCAAAGTACGACTTCACTGGCATGGAAACCACCTCAAAGTTCGATTTCACTGATCTCACGTAAGACCAAAACTTCATTGTTTGGCAATATTTGCATTGTATGTTACGATTCTCTTTGCAGTTCCGTTGTTTAGATCTTTAACCATTCTTTTGATCTCTTGTTGTGAAGGTATTTGTTAAGGTGAATTGATTTATATTCATGTCATAAACTTGGCTTTCAGCTGTCCTCATACATGGTATCCAATTGCTCGGAAGAAGAAGCGTAAAGTCATTCTACATGTTGGCCCGACAAACAGTGGGAAAACATATAATGCCCTTAAGCAACTTGAGCGGAGTTCTTCAGGTATGCATTAGAAGGTGACTACTAAACTTCTTGTTTTTCTATTTTTTTTTGGAAGCCATTTCCTGAACTTTTAAAGATTGCATATTTTTACTTGGAAGGCGTATATTGTGGTCCGTTAAGATTGTTGGCATGGGAGGTAGCTAATCGGTTAAAAAATCAAATGTTCCATGTGATTTGATCACGGGACAAGAGAAAGAGTTAGTGGAAGGGGCAAATCACAAAGCTGTGACAGTTGAAATGGCTGATGTTACCTCTGTCTACGATTGTGCCATCATCGACGAAATTCAGGCTAGTCTTGCTTAAATTTGGCTGAAGATATTGACCATAACTGTTTTTCTTTTTTTCTTATTCACCTCCTTTCTTTCCCTAATTTCAGATGGTGGGATGTAAACAAAGGGGATTTGCATTTACTCGTGCTCTACTTGGAATGGCGGCTAATGAACTACATTTATGTGGCGATCCAGCTGTCGTACCCCTTGTTGAAGATATACTGAAAGTAACTGGGGATGATCTCCAGGTATCATGTTTATTTGAGCTAGAGACCCTTTTTCTTCTCTAATCCTTTCTTATCTATACTGGAATTCTATGATGTTTTTAGACACTCTTGACATAATCACAACCTCTTGATCCTCTTTATTTTGTATTTAGGTTCATACATATGAGAGGCTTTCACCATTAGTCCCTTTGACGGTTCCAGTTTGGTCAGTTTCCGATATCAAAACTGGGGATTGTCTTGTAACCTTTTCACGGCGAGATATATATAAGCATAAGGTTAGCATTTTCTAGCTTGAGTTTGCTGCCAGAAAGAAATAGAACATTTTGGCATCATATTAAAATGCATACATAGCTCTATGCCTCATGAGCATTGAATGTTATTCTGTTGCCTTAACATATTTATTCGCTGCTCTTACTGTATCTTCATTTTTTGCACCTTGTCGTAGAAAACAATTGAAAAGGCAGGGAAGCATCTTTGCTCTGTGGTTTATGGTTCATTGCCTCCAGAGACTCGCACAGCACAGGTTTGAGTTTCTTACTGTTCTGGCTCTAGACTTAACTGGATACTCTAAGAATTATCTTTTTTGTTCTCTCCAATTTTAATGCTTTTTAAGGAATGCAGGCAACAAGGTTTAACGACGACACCAATGACTTTGATGTGCTTGTTGCAAGCGATGCGATTGGCATGGGTCTTAATTTGAATATTTCAAGGATTATCTTCTCGACCCTTGAAAAATTTGACGGTACCGAGACCAGAGACCTAACAGTATCTGAGATTAAACAAATTGCAGGTATATTTCAACAAAAATCCCACTTAACACTTCAAGAGTTGTGGTATGTTAATAAGGTTGATGGAGTTCCTCACCCAGTTCGCAGAGAGTCAATTCGCACAAGGATCCCAAACCGGAAATACTTCAACTAGTCGGTTATCTCTGGTTTGGTTATTGCATTGTTTATGGTTTGTTGTTTTGATTTCAATGTCAGCTAATAAAGGAAGAATCGGTCAACCTCATGTTGAGGAACCATCTTCCCCAATTTCCCACTTTCCACGTCTGTAGGAGTTGAGTACTCCATGATCTTGTTCTTGTTCTTTATTTAAGTAAATGAAAAAGCCAAAAATAGGCAATTCAAATTGCCAAACGAAAAGTATCGATTGTTTACTTGTTTTCAATTAGAGTTCTAAATCTGAGACCTATCATTTTGGTATCAGAGCATTGCTCTAATTTGTTCCTTCACCAGTGTTACATTTCACCATTACGGCTCGTAAGAAGAAAGACAAGGAGGTGCGGGTTCCGACCACCACCGAGTCCCCGATGGCTGACCCAAAGGACCGCCTCGCCGAGTTGGAGAATGGGTTCGGTTTGATGCAGGACGAGATTATGAAAATGACCGAAGCCATGAACAACAAATTTCACACCTTAGAGGAATCATTCGAGAGGATGATGGAGACCGTTCAGAATAGTCGCGAAAGTAGTACGAGCACACCAAGACCGAGTCACCGCCCCGCTCCGCTCGCACCACCTGTGCCACCACATCAACGCCACGTTAAGATGGAGTTTCCGCGTTTCCAAGGAGGAGATCCAACGTCTTGGCTAAGTAAGGCAAAGCAATACTTTGCTTACCAAGAACTACCGAGAGAGCAGAGAGTGAGTTTTGCTTCTTATCACCTGGAAGAGGAGGCAAACGAATGGTGGCAAGCCACCACCAAAACGCTGGACGATGAGCACACTCCGGCTACATGGGAGATTTTTGAGGAGGAGTTATGGGCAAGATTTGGGCCATCGGGAGCAGAGGATTTCGAGGAGCAGTTGTCAAAAATCACTCAAAAGGGGTCATTAAGGGACTATCACCGTGAATTTGAGAGATTACAAAATAAAGTCACTGGGTGGACTCAAAAGGCACTCATCGGAACTTACATAGGAGGGCTGAGGGACTCAATTGCAGATACAATACGGATGTTCCGACCTACGACTCTCAAGCACACGATCGAATTGGCGAGGACTCGTGATGATCAGCTACAACGCAGTCGAAAATTCTCGAGTTTCACGACAACAACGTCACGAAGCTCGATACCACCATCAAGTGCTATTCAGCGTAACACAAGCTCACAAGACAACCCGTCAAGCGCTCCAAAAAGACTAAGTTGGGAAGAACTTAAGCGGAAGCGAAGCATGGGATTGTGTTTCAGTTGCGATGAGCGATACGTTCCTGGCCACAAATGCAAGAAGTCACAATTACTACTCATGGAGGGTGAAGACAACGGAGATGACGAGTTGGACGAATTCGTGGATAGCCAAGAGACGGTCGAACCCGAAATCACCTTGCAATCTCTAACAGGATGGGGAGCTCCTAAGACGTTGCGAGTAGAGATAGAAATCAATCAACGGAGGTTAGTGGCGTTGATCGATAGCGGTGCGACACACAATTTCATCGGAGAAAGAGAAGCAAATCGGCTTGGGCTAAAGATGACGCCGACCAAACCATTCAACGTTCGAGTAGCCGACGGCCATCCTCTTCGTTGTCAAGAGGCTTACCGAGAAGTAGCTATGGCTATTGATGGTGAATTCTTCGTCGTCGATTTTTTTTAGTATCCCTCTCTCAGGGCTCGACGTCGTTTTGGGAGTTAGTTGGTTAGAAAAGCTTGGGCCAATCACTTGTGACTGGAAGGCCCAATTGATGAGTTTTGAGTGGGCCGGGCGAATTATGAAGATACATGGGCTGCATAATAACCACATAAAGAAGGCCCAGTTGAAAGAATTGAAGAAAGAAGCTAAATTGGGCAAAGTGGTTTTTGCCTTATCAATTCAAACCCACGACGCGACCATCGTCTCTCCCAACTTAGAAGCAATCGAAGGTCTGCTACAACAATTTGCACCATTGTTTCAGACACCGACGGAACTGCCTCCCACAAGAGACATTGAGCATCACATAACGCTCAAAGAAGGATCGGACCCCGTCAACGTTCGACCCTACCGCTACGCGTATTTTCAAAAAGAAGAGATCGAACGCCAAGTCCAAACGATGCTCGATAGCGGACTCATACGACCGAGCTCGAGTCCATTCTCATCACCAGTCCTCCTGGTAAAAAAGAAAGATGGCTCATGGCGTTTTTGTACAGATTACCGGGCTCTAAATGCTGCTACGGTTAAGGATCGCTTTCCGATACCAACGGTGGAAGATATGTTAGACGAACTACACGGAGCAATGATATTCACTAAGCTCGATCTGACGGCGGGGTACCACCAGGTTCGTGTACATCCCTCAGACATACACAAGACCGCATTTCGTACTCACAATGGACACTACGAGTACTTAGTGATGCCGTTTGGTCTTTGCAACGCTCCGTCCACGTTTCAAGCCTTGATGAACTCAATCTTCCGCGGGTATCTACGCAAATTCATCCTTGTTTTCTTTGATGATAT
The DNA here is from genome assembly GCA_030161315.1 of Eutrema japonicum. Lineage (NCBI taxonomy): Eukaryota > Viridiplantae > Streptophyta > Magnoliopsida > Brassicales > Brassicaceae > Eutrema > Eutrema japonicum. The sequence continues at coordinate 20,172,455 of BSQW01000011.1, forward strand.
TTTGGTTTATAGTAAATCCGAAGAGGAGCACGTGAAACATGTGGAGATTGTGTTTAAGCTACTGCAACAACACGGGCTTTTTGTGAAAAGGAAGAAATGTGAATTTGGGAAGACTGAACTAGAGTACTTGGGCCATATAATTTCCAGCGAAGGAGTGAAAGCTGATCAAGCCAAAATCAAAGCTATGACAGACTGGCCAACACCGACCACGGTCACCGAGCTCCGAGGATTTCTGGGCTTAACAGGGTATTATCGCAAATTTGTTCAAGATTATGGTCTAATCGCGAGACCTCTAACGAATCTCTTGAAGAAAGGAAAATTTGAATGGACTGACTCAGCTGAGGAAGCTTTCTCACGACTTAAGGAAGCAATGACGAGCACACCAACATTGGCTTTACCAGATTTTACTCTTCCTTTTGTTATTCAAACAGATGCATCTGGAGGAGGGATTGGCGCAATACTGTCACAAAATGGGAAACCAATTGCCTTCATGAGTCGATCTCTCGGAGTAGCTAAGCAAACATGGTCAACTTACGCAAGAGAAATGCTCGCCATTGTAGTCGCGATTCGCACATGGCGACCGTATCTCTTGGGAAGGCGTTTCACTATACAAACAGATCAACGTAGCCTCCGTTTTCTGTTGGAACAGAGAATTTTAACTCCCGAGCAGCAAAAATGGATGGGCAAGCTGGTGGGCTATGATTATGAGATAACGTACAAGCCCGGAACCGCGAACACTGCTGCGGATGCTCTTTCTAGACGTGTTGGTAGCCCAACTCTTCTCACACTCTGCAGCCAGCAAGCAACGATGTGGTCAGAACTCCGTCAACTTCAACAAACTGACCCTTACTTGCTCAGAATTGGTGATCTCGCTGATACATCTCCCGGTCAACCTTATGTTCGCCGAAACGGGTTAGTTTGCTTCAACAATCGTGTGGTTCTTCCCCCTAACTCCACTTTTGTTCAGTCTCTGTTACGGGAATATCACGACACGCCCACTGGTGGTCATTCTGGAGTTCTTCGAACATTCAAACGACTTGCACAATTGTTCTATTGGCCCGCGATGCAGAAATCAGTTCGGGAATACGTGGCTGCTTGTGACGTCTGTCAGAGGGCTAAATCTGCGAGTCTTTCGCCCGCAGGTCTTCTACAGCCACTCTCTATTCCTCACCGAATTTGGGAAGATTTATCAATGGATTTTGTCGATGGGTTACCGCGATCGGATAATCACACGTCAATCATGGTGGTTGTGGATCGCCTCTCAAAGGCTGCCCATTTGGTTCCGTTAACTCATCCCTACACGGCAAAATCAGTTGCCTCACGTTTCCTTGAGTCCATTGTGAAGCTTCATGGGCTTCCCAGAACCATCGTTTGCGACCGTGATCCTATTTTCGTCAGTGCGTTTTGGAAGGATCTTTGGAAACTCTCGGGTACCAAGCTGTGCATGTCATCGGCATATCACCCTCAATCCGACGGCCAGACCGAGGTAGTGAACCGATGTATTGAACAATTTTTGAGATGCTTTGTTCATGATAGGCCGAAACAATGGAGCTTCATGCTCCCATGGGCGGAGTTTTGGTATAATACTACATACCACTCTTCCACGGGCTGCACACCTTTCAAGGCTGTTTATGGGCGTGATCCTCCGTCTCTTCCGGGTTATGAACTAGGCGCTACACCCATTCAGGAGCTTGACGAACAGCTCGCCGAGAGAGACGCATTACTCAACGATCTTAAGGCTCACTTACAAGCTGCAAATAATAGGATGAAACAACTAGCGGATTCAAAGTGCCGTGATGTCAATTTCGATGTGGGTGATTGGGTATTTCTTCGCCTACAACCTTACCGGCAGCGTTCCATCTTCAAAAGAACTTCCCAGAAATTGTCTACACGATACTATGGGCCTTTTCAAGTGGAAGCTAAAGTGGGACCAGTTGCTTATCGCCTTAAGCTTCCGGAGGGAACACGAGTTCACAACGTTTTTCACGTCTCGTTGCTCAAGCAGAGAGTGGGTACAGACACCCCAACTTCAGGTACTCTTCCTCCCTTACGTGCCAATGGCTTCTTGCGGTTGACCCCGGAACAAGTTTTGGAGACACGTGTGATCAACAAGGAAGGCAAGTTATGTCGTGAGGTTCTGGTTTTGTGGCAAGGTTTATCACAAGAAGATGCGACTTGGGAGGACTTGTCTCAGATTCAACAGAGCTTCCCGAGCCTGAAACTTGAGGACAAGCTTCGTCTTGACGGGCAGGGTAATGATGGAGTTCCTCACCCAGTTCGCAGAGAGTCAATTCGCACAAGGATCCCAAACCGGAAATACTTCAACTAGTCGGTTATCTCTGGTTTGGTTATTGCATTGTTTATGGTTTGTTGTTTTGATTTCAATGTCAGCTAATAAAGGAAGAATCGGTTAACCTCATGTTGAGGAACCATCTTCCCCAATTTCCCACTTTCCACGTCTGTAGGAGTTGAGTACTCCATGATCTTGTTCTTGTTCTTTATTTAAGTAAATGAAAAAGCCAAAAATAGGCAATTCAAATTGCCAAACTAAAAGTATCGATTGTTTACTTGTTTTCAATTAGAGTTCTAAATCTGAGACCTATCAAAGGTGTTCTCGTCAAGTCTAGTGCAGGGCTAGCCTAGGGTGGTCCTCGGAGGTGTAGCTATGCCAGCTCAGCAACAGACCTTATCAGTTAGTTTAGAGCTGAACGTTTAAAGGGAAGCTAGGGGAATGTGTTGCGGCATTCTGGATTGGTCTAGGATCTTGGTTTGGGCTTAGGAGATTTTAGGGTGCTCTAGAATATCTTTGGTTCTTTGCTTTTGTTAGTTCTCTGTTTGTCTTCTGTAACTGATTCAGAGGGTAAATAAATGGAGAATCGTTTCTGGTTCCTATCATATGTCCTTTTCTAATTTTCACATGATCCTGTTGTAGGGAGAGCTGGTAGATTCCGTTCAAAGTTCCCTGTTGGCGAAGTAACTTGTTTGTACAAAGAGGATCTTCCGTTGCTCCACTCTTCTCTTAAGTCTCCTTCACCTCTTGTTGAAGTAAATTTTACTATATAACCTTAAGATTAGTTCTCAACATCTTTTCCTTCTTATGCTTGTCTAAGTTTGCACAAAACTTTTATCATCCAGCGTGCTGGACTGTTTCCAACATATGACCTCCTGTCTATGTATTCGCAAGCACACCCTAAACTCGGCTTGTACCAGATATTGGTAAGATTCGTTTTTCCTTGGTTTTTATCGGTCCTTAATGAGTGGATCTGAAATCATGGCTCATTAACTTTGGCAGGAACATTTCGTTGAAAATGCTAAGTTATCTTCAAACTACTTCATCTCAAATGTTGAAGACATGATGGTAAAACTCAGTGAGGATCTACTTTTGCTCACAAATCAGAAAGAGAATTTGTTATCTAACACGTGTTGGTCTTGATTTTCAGAAAGTTGCGGCTGTTGTTGATGAGTTACCCCTCAAATTGCAAGAGAAGTACCTTTTCGTGGTCAGGTAATAGCATAAGTAACATACTTCGTCTTTTCTTGTTTCTTGCATTCAGTAAGATTTCAAATGGAAACAAGCTTGGACTGACCAAACGTTATTTCGTGCAGTCCAGTTGACATAAATGATGAAATATCAAGCCTGGGACTTGCACAGGTAAAAAAACTACAAGTTCTTATGTTTTTTTTCTTCTTCTTTTGAGAGATTAATAATGGTATCTATGCATGTAAACTAATGGTTCACTTATACTTTTCTTCTTAATACACCAGTTTGCTCAAAACTTCTCGAAAGGACGCATTGTGAGGCTTCGAGAGATATTTGGAGCCGACATAGTTAAAGTTCCCAGAACACCAACAGAACTCAAGGAACTTGAGTCCCTTCACAAGGTAACATCTTTCTTTTCCCGTGAGTAGTGATCGAAGGAATGATATGGGTATAAGGTTCACGGTCCAGTTCGGATTTTGTTAGTCTTACGGACTGATTATGTGCATCACAACGGAACAGGTTTTGGATTTGTACGTATGGCTAAGCTTAAGGCTAGAGGATTCTTTTCCAGACCGTGAAGTAGCGGCTTCGCAAAAGGCAATCTGCAATTTGTAAGTAGCTAAGACTTAGAAAACCGCAGTCTTCTCATCTGCTTTGCTTCACGTTTCTGATGCAAAAAAACATTGGATTTTACAGATTGATTGAGCAGTTCTTAGAGGGAAATCAATTGATTTCTTCTACCAGCTTCTTGCAAAATCGGAGGAGGCGACTATGATTCTGAGAATACATTTCCAGTTTGGTTGGACAATTTTTATTGCTCTTCTCGTTTGGTTTGGTCACTGAGGAATAAGAAAAGACAAGTGATTGTGCCCAAACTCACAAGATCTTACCACAACTTGATCAAAGAAGCATTCAAAAGTTGAGGCGTGACATGCTTTGAGATGTAACAAATTCATTATTGTTTATCATACATTACATACCACTATCAGAGAGATACAATTGAACCAGATGCATTCAATAAAAAAATGACTTGTACCTGAAGTAAAAAAAAATTATGGATAAGTTTATATATTGTCGACCTTTTTAGTTATTATTATTTTGTACACTAAATCAGTTTGAAATCATAAGTTTTTGAGCAACAGTTTGTTCTTTTTTGGTCAACCTACGGACGAGTATAACATATAACTCATGGAGATACGAAGGGGGAAAAAAAAAAAACATAACTTGGAACAATCATTGCTCACTGTAAAGAGTAAACAAGGGAATGTATCAGATTATCCACAGAGAAAACAGAAAATAATCTTTCAAATAAAGATAGTGTGATGATGAAATAGATGACAACCTAATGCCAAACAAAGTCTCAAGTTATGAAGTGTCTAAACACTTGCATAAAGCTTCACATCCTCTACATGGTCTAGTAAGGTGTAATCCGTATTATAGTTAGGCACATCATCCATTCCTTGGATATCAACTCTTACGACAGTGTGTTCCTCTCGAGACTGAAGTAGATAAGGTAGAAAGGGTTGGGTTGATAGTTCGACGACAACACAATCTCATTAGACCGAGTGACTCCAGCAAAACGTAACTTTGCTTCTCCAACTATATTCTTCCACAAAGCCGGCAAAACGTAGATATGCTCAGACCATTCCTGTTTTTCGGGATTCTCTAAAACCCACAACAAAAAACTTGTACCTAATTTACCATTGTAGTCTATCATAGTTCCATAGAACACTGCGTGTTTTAGAGGTTCCTCGACTTTAATAAAGCTGAACTTCTCAGACCTAATGTCAAAGCAAACTATTAAATAAGTCTCTGTAGACCTATCAATGGATGGATAATACAAAACACCATTGATGCATATCTCTTTATCAGAATAAGAATAATTAGGTCCATCATTCTCCATGACACCATTGATGCGACACTCGATCATTCTCCATGACAGCTTTCCAGTTCCTCCTAATGTCAGAACATGATGCTCCTCACACTCCACATGTTTTTCATGCCTTGTCGTTGACAATACCTTGTACTGTTTATCAATCGGATCATACCCAAACAAGATCCTCATCCCAATTCTACTTGTCTTCAGTTTAGGTAAGGTTAAAGATTGTCCCGTGCTAGGGTTACATATCACCACCACCATTTCCCTCCTTCCCTTTAAGATCCGAAGATGTTCAACACAGACCAAACCATTGACAAGACCTCTAATTTCAAAGTAACTAGCAAAGGTGAAACGCGTAAGAGGATTGACATCTACAGGAGACGAGTTCAAAACCGGAACTTGAGGCTGCGGTGACGAGAAGAAGAACAACTCAACGTATTTCAGCCCGGCGAACAAGATCTGCGGGCGAGCAGAAGATTTGGTCAGGAACAACTCTGTGAAATTTGGAAGGCGGAGTATGGAGGCCCAGAGCTTCGACACGCAACGACATATCGCTATAGACTTCAACGGCAACCTCGAGAATATCTCGACAATGACATCGATTGGGATCGGCAATGAAGAGTTTTCTCTTCCATCCTCTGATGTCTTCGATCGCGTGTTGCGTCGGGTAATGGTTAGAAGATCGTCGGAGACGTTTTTCTACCGCCGCGTTTGCATGTCGGAGGTTTAAACCCTAGCTAGTGTGAATGGTTATGAATAAAAATATGAAAGTTGTGAATTTTAGATATATTTATGTTCGATAGACCACTAAAAACAAATCCAATAATCACAATTCAATAAAAGTCTTGGGAATAAAAGAGATAAGAAATTGTTGTGTCTTATTCCATGAATAAAAAGAGCTATATATAGGTTTATATAGATTTGGGGAGCAAGCTGAATAAAAATAAATAACGAAACCGAGAATACTCTAAACCTTCTAAAATATGGGCCTTATAATGGACATTCATATATATAATTCATAACACTACCCAAATCCATTATAATGTAAAGAGAAATAAATAGAAATAAAGAGAAATAAATGTAATAAAGATGAATAAAGAGAAATAAGGATATCCATTATAATGTAATAGTAGTAAAACGCGTAAGATGCTGCCTCATTAAAAACCTTATTAGGGAAATCCAATGGGAAAAACTATAGTTAAAGGAAAAAGAGTGCATCACGCATTTACTCCCCCTCATGTGTACATCCGTCTAGATCTTTTGAGACAGCGTAATCCAATAAGTTGAACTAATTTCTTGAAAGTAGCAGTTGGAAGCGTCTTTGTAAATAAGTCCGCCAAATTATCGTTTGAACGAATCTGTAGGACACGAACATCGCCATTCTTCTGTAAGTCATGTGTGAAGAAGAATTTTGGTAGAATGTGCTTTGTTCTATCACCTTTGATGTATCCTTCCTTAAGTTGAGCGATGCAAACATCATTGTCTTCATACATAATTGTTGGAGCTTATTTCCCTTCACATATACCACAATCTTCTCGTATATGTTGAAGGACAGACCTTAACCATACACACTCACGACTAGCTTCATGAATAACTAAAATCTCAACATGGTTAGAAGTAGTGGATGTGATGGTTTGCTTCATAGAACGCCAGAAAATAGCAGTACCACCACATGTGAATACATATATTGTATGTGATCGAGCATTATGAGGATCGGACAAGTATCCAACATCTGCAAAACCAATCAAGTATTCTTTAGATAGGTTAGAAAAGAATAAACCCATGTCTTTCGTTTCTTTGGGGGTAACGAAATATATGCTTAATCCCATTCCAAAGCCTTCGAGTTGGACATGAGCTAAATCTTGCCAATAAATTCACTACAAATGATATTTCAGGTCTCGCATGACTAGCAAGGTACATCAATGCCCGTATTGCACTTCAGTATGGTACTTCAGGACCAAGTACTTCTTCATCGTTTCCTTGAGGACGAAAGGGATCCTTTAATACATGAAGTGATCTTACAATCATAGGGCTACTCAAGGGATGTGCATCATACATATAAAACCTTTTATGCCCCTTTTATGTGTATGTCGTTTGATGCACTAGGATTCCATCATTTAGATGCTCAATTTGCAATCCCAAGCAAAATTTTGTTTTCCCGAGATCTTTCATCTCAAATTATTTATTCAAATATTTCACTATTTGGGAAATCTCTGTGCTTCTGATAGATTTTCATATTTACATTCCCCTTAGGTGTCTATCACTTACGTGTTTTTTGCTGTCTCATTAAAATTTTGTCATAGAAAAACCTAATGGGATGAAAACCATGATAAGAAAAAAGAGTACAACCACGTATACCATCATAATTCTCCCCCTGGAAGCATCTTCTTCAAGAAATGCATTCCAAATCATATATATCATCCTTAGGGAATAACCTTAGTTAAAACACTCGTATGATTTTCATATTTTCTCAAGTTAATGGACTTATGGTCCATAACACCCTTTTTACATAGAAGATATTTTCTTCGTCTATTTGGACTTCATGCCAAATTACATTTTACTTACAATCTTCTAGATATTCATATTGTACATATTTGTACATACAAGTTATTCATGCTCTTCTTGTAAAAGATATTATGTTGGCTTTCTTTCTTGGCATACGAAAGCACATCTTTCAAATCATGAAAGAGATCACGAACTTGCTCAAATATCATTTTAAGTGTGGTACTTCAAGACCAACTATATGTGAGCATTTTGTGTAACATCCTACAAGGATATTTGGAGATAATATCTCTTTCCTTGGACTTACAATTTGGAAAACCTGAAGACAATGTTGTCTTTCCAAAGTCGTTTCTTCCAAATTTTGACTTCCGATGAGTTTTGATTATGTTCAAATCAAAGATCTCATTGATCCATAATATTTTGATAAATACACATGGGTATATCGATTATCTTATAATTACCACTTTAAGAGTATACCATGAAACGTATTCACTAGAATTTGCTGCTTCTAACAGTTTAAATTATTTGAGACTAATCAAGTCTTTCTTTCATTATAAGACTCATAAGGGATCTGAAAATAGTTGCATCCACCACAAGAGAGTATATCTCTTCATATATTTTCATTCATCTTTTGCATAAAGATCCACTTATGTCTTACTAGTTTTACACTTTCAAATGTACGGACTCCTGGTCCAAATACTTCTCTGCAAGAGATTTTAATTCTGACTCTACGGCTTTTTCATGATTGGCCAATCATCACTTTATGTACATTTTTAAATAAATCTTCTACTACCGTGGTTTATGATCCTCAAATCTCATCAACTGCTTCATTGCATGCAAAAGTATTATCGACGCCGATTTGCTTTTGGTTCCATTTTATTCCAGACATGACACAACTAGTTAAAATATCTTATCATTACCAGGTACCTGGATTTCTTTTTAAGTCATATCTAATGTCTCTTATGGAGTTCCTCCATAATTCTTTGATTCCTCGATTGATCTTGCCATTTCATTATCTGCTCCATTTATTTTCGAGGATTCTAATCTTTGGAACCAATAGGTCTATCATGCTTCATGCGATCTCTAGACTCAATAGCATTTGATATTGTCCCCCCGGGACATCAATATTAATTGGAGCGCAACTGGTATATGTGACTTCGTCACTCAATTAGGGCCAGGAAATGCTTATGGCATCAAATTTGCTAAGCTTTGCAAATGAATTATCTTTTGAAATTCTAGTGCATATTCTTATGAGGATCAAAATCATTTCTTTCACTGATTTTCTTTTTTATTTTCTTCTTCCCCCCCCCCCCCCCCTTAATTGTTGGAAAGACTGACTCACTGAAATTACAGTATGTAAATTGAATCTTATCCCTTATTGATGGCTCAATACATTTACTCATCAAGGGAGATTCATATCCAACAATTCCTAACCTCCTTTGAGGTCCCAACGTAGATCAATGTGGTGGAGCAACATTACATCCAAAAACTTTTAGTTGAGAAATATCTGGTTCCTGACCAAAAACCAATCTTGGGAGAACTCAAAATTATTCGTTGACATAATGCGAATCAATGCGGTTTCAGTCTAATCAATTAACCAATTACTTTCGCAAAGATACATAGTGGATGATCAGTCCAAAATATCTCCTTGTATACGTACCATAAAACTAATATATTCCAAATTTATTGGATAGTGAAAGCCGTATTATCAACTTGCTTTATTGACAACACATAAGAATCTTCTGGTTCTTTAATGAGTGTCCACATAATTTTGTGATTCTTTTTCACATTACTATTGAACCGGAATGACCAAACCGGTCAAGCCAAAACAGTGAGATTTTCAGTAAACTTCATGTTTACTATTTTATCCATTACACTAATTTATTGTGTAGTACATCTTAGTAGAGAATGTAGGTAGTTTCTCCAAAAAACTTTTATTGCCTTAGGTAATACTCATGATGTGAAAATATTCAACATTTTATTCACTCATTGTCTCAACATGAATAATATTGAAATCTCTTGTATTTTCTTTATAAATGATTCATCAAATCTATTTTGAGTGTGAAATCTTCTGGATATTTCATTACGATGGATTGTGGGATTCTTCAATTCTTCCCCTCGAGATGATGACACTTTAGGTCCATCCATCTCGAATTAAATCCCACTCTATAACCAACAACATACCCAACTTGGATCATGTATTTTATCTTAGATTCTTTTAACTTTTGAGACTTGGGAAAGTATAACGCATCAATGATTGCGTTCTCACATGCAAAATTATCTCTCTTCCTAGAGCATTCAATAATCTTTATACTACCTCATCTTGTACTCACACTAGCTTATTTTGTTGTCACATGAGAGAAATATCTCTTGTATAATACCATCTTTACTTTCTCACTTCTAGTGAGAATCTGAGTTCTTGAAAGAAACTCTTTGACCTCGACCTTGACCTTATCCATATACATATTCATGTTCACATCAACGATCACTTCTATAGCCACTTCCTCGGCCAATGTTATTAGTGTGGTCTTTTTATTTCTCAGTATAGGATGTCACATTCGCTTCAGGGAATGGAGCATAACTAGTAGAAGTGTATCCTGATTATTATTATTATTATTTTCTTCTCTAGCTCATTATTTTGCTCAGCTTCAATTAGATCAAAATACTTCTTAAATCTCTTTTCACGATATTGTGTCTGCAGGACAACAATATTTACGTGAAAGGTAGAGTATGGCTTACCTAATATCTTTGTATCAATGATATTATCTCCACATAATATCAATTTGCAAATAATTCTGAACATAGCTGAGTAATGCCCACTTACAGACTTCAAGTCATGTAATTTTATATTCAACCAAACATATCATAATGAGCTTTAGCAATATCACATTCTTGTGATATTGTACTCGGTCTTAAAAAAAAAACAAGATCGACGGTAAAACAATTTTCGAGAATCGATCTATTATGTCAAATACTCGATGACATAAACTAATAAGCATGACATTAATTTACCTGGAATAACGAAAGTTGGAGATTTCGATGGAGAATAGAGACTGTGACGAAGACAACGTCTACAAGAGTTTTGCTCAACAACAACATAATTTTCTATTAAAAATTGAATAATCAAACCAATCAAAATTGAAAGTAAAAACCAAACAACCTATGAATTCATTACTTTAAAACAGAGATCCACTTTGACCAAACTAGTGATTCATTAAATCAAGTTAAATCAACAATGTATCGAACCAGAATGAAGCATCGATTTATTTATGCATGCAACATGATACTACAAGAACTGAATCCAAAATTATTCAATTAAAACAGAGTCCTCACTTTTAAAATTTTCTCAACTAAGTATCATACCAAACCAACGATTCTATGCCAAATTCTAATAAATGATTCTCAGACCAAACAATATAGCATAACAATATTGACCAAACAATAAAGCACATATCTTTTTTTTTTTTTTTTTTTTGATGTCTTTCGGCTCCTGGGAGTAATTTCAAGCTCAAACGGGCCCAGACTAATCTCCCGGGTGGGAGTGACACAACTTACTTATAATGCCCCACTTGACCAAGTGCTTGTCCTGGTAATTATGCTCCCGCGGGGAATCGATCCCTGGCTTTGACCAACAGAGCCGACACTCACCGCAGAAAGAGAATCATCCGACCACCAACAACTTAGTTATAAAGCACATATCTCTATAGTCAACCAATAGAAATATAAAGCATGTGACTATATCTCAATAACGCATGTTTGATGTTTCGTTATATTGTTTAAGAATAACATGTCTCTGTAATTTTAAATTAATAAAATAATAAATAATAAACCAGTGCAATATACCACATGATGACCACGCTTATATCATGGCACTAACGGATGTTTTTCTCGATCAAACAATAAAGAATGAAATGATGGTTTTGGTTCTATAATTAATCGAACCAAACAATAAAGCAAGAAATATAAATAATACTTATCTCGATCGGTATCGACGACGGGAGAGATCAGAGACACGTCAGTTAGACATTTTTGCGGAGATCTCGTTTTGCCTTGATCGGAAACGAAGAAAGTCGGTTAGGGTTTTGAGAACGAAGGCAAAAAATTTCTTAGCTCAGGCGACTAGGGTTTCTTGCTGATAACGTGTTGTGAATAAAAGAGAGAAGAAATAGTTGTGTCTTATTCTATGAATAAATAGAGGTATATATAGGTTTACATAGACTTAGGAGCAAGCTGAATAAAGAGAAATAAGAAAACCAAAAATATTCTAAACCTCCTAGAATATATACCTTATAATGAGCATCCATATATTTAATTCATAACAAAAAGAGAGTTAAAAACAATACTCCCTCCGTTTCATAGTTTAGGGATTTTTTTCATGTTTCATAATAAGTGTTATTTTATATTTTCAATGCAAATTTTGACACAAAATACTTAATTTAACTTCAGCTCTAATGAATAATTATAATAGTTCTTATATATTTAAAGGTAAAATTTAATTTTTAATATGTTTTATTAATTTATGTGCAAAGTGTCAAAACGACACTTATTATGAAACGGAGGGAGTACTTACCAAAAATGGTCCAAAAGGCCAATAAGATCAACGCAATTTGATAGACCGAAGTTTAGGGCTTCATATGCTTTCCTTAGACTGTGCATATTTACCGAATCAAATCAAACCGAATAACGTCATTTGGTTCGGGTTCGAATAAACCAAATAGCCCAAACGGACACATTATTATATTTATTCAGTTTTTGGCTCGGTTCGATTTATTTATCAAATACCAAAATAACCGATTATGTAACCGAATTAAAATCCAACTCATATAAACCATATAGGGTTTTGTGACTTCGTTTTTACGTCTTTAGTAATTCTTGCTAGGTTGTGAATGAATTTGTTTAACTGATTTAAAAACTCATGAATGATAAGACAACTCGGGGCGATAGTGAATTGTGTAAAAATCAATTTTGAAAAAAAAAACTCATCAACAAATTAACAGTTATACATCATTGATTTGTTTAAACCGCACTTGTTGCATAAAAAATGTTCAACATGCAAAAGTGGATGATTCATGAGTTTTCAATCAATTCTTTTAATATTAGTCTCGTCAGCTTGTGAATTTTGTAATTATGCATTTTCACAACCGTAGTAATTTGGACAATGTTTCTTATTTTTCTTCTTCTTTATTTGTTCACTAGATAGTGATCCGCCTTCGCGCAAGATTATTGTTTTTGTTTATTACTTTTGGTTTGTTTTTTGTTTTATCTTATTTTTTTTGAAAGACAAATATTTTCCCTTTTTCTCTCTTTATTGTTTTTAAAACATATAATTGTTGTTGTTATTGCTGACCGTGAGAATACCATGACTTTCAATTTCCTAACAAAAACCAGATATGACCCAAACGATTGGGAGATGATTTTGACCATTTTATGAAAAATAAGGAAACTATTGACATACTCAAGAAAGAACGGTTAAGAGACCAAAAATAGCGATTAGAATAGTAGATCTATGAATTTTACTCTTACACTAAGACCGGAAGCAACCGGAAAAGAACCGTAGTAAAACTTCAGGTACCAGATCCAACAACTCCAAAACTACCGCTCAAGAGTCCCGAACTCCACTCGACCCCACTCGACCCCACTCGCCTCCACGCCGAAAGCTTCACTTTCGCCTCAAAAATTGAGGTCACACCAATGGTTCATGACACAAAGAAAGACAAAAAATCTAAACAAATGAGACACACAATTCCGGTGCTGTGGAAGCCACCGACCAAAAAAAACTGGATCTAAGAACTTGTTTTAAGAGAGAAGGGAGAGCGAGAGAGAATTTATTTTTTGGTCAACTGTATTTACTATTTTGTATAATATTTAAAAATTGAAAAAAAAAGTTACACCCTATTTAATCTAGATTTTTTTTGTCGGTTCTTAGCCAAAAAAAACCTAAACAAATGAGACACACAGTTCCGGTGCTGTGGAAGCCACCAGAACGGACCAAAAAAACTGGATCTAAGAACTTGTTTTAAGAGATAAGGGAGAGCTGAGAGAGAATTTTTTGTTTGGTAACCTGTATTTACTATTTTGTATAATATTTAAAAATTGAAAAAAAGAAAAGTTAAACCTATTTATAATTTTTTTTTCCTTTTTTTAACGTCTGAAAGTTCATTAATCTTGAAACAGAGCAATAGCTCAATAAAAATCGGAGACAAAGACAACCAAAACAGAGCATAGGCTCAGTTAACATCAAACTCCTAAATTAAGGATAGCTAGATGTTGGTCATCGCTTCTCTTCGAATCTGATCATGAAGCCAAGTATGACTGGAACCGCCCATCTCTAGTGATACTCTTTGCTATTTCTCGAACCCTATTTAATCTAGATATTTTTTTGTCGTTCATATAGAGTAGATATAATTTTTTTTAAATTAGTATAATTCTTAAAATCCTGTAGATTTGCCTTATAAAATAATGTGGATGAAGCTTTAGATATGTGTGTTTCTTTTAAATTCTCTATATTACTTTAAACCCTATAGATTTTCTTTTTAAGATAATGTGGAGGAAGCTATAGGTTTCTGTTTTTTATTTTCTTTTAAATCCCATAAATTGGGTGAATGGTAAAAAAACTATTCAGTAAATTACAATGGTTGTCTCTTTATATATATATTTATCATAGTAGAAATAAATTGAAATATGTTATTGAAGCATATGAACCGCGTCAATTCTTTTTTTCTTTTTTTGGTTATTTTGCGAACTTTCAAATAAAAAATCTAAAAAAATAATTAGTTGGTAATTTGTGTGAAATAGAAAAATAAATTGCGAACGACTCACTAAGAAAAAAAAAAAAAAAAAGGGGAGGGCGAATTGAAGCAACTTCTTCTCCATCTTCGACGAAATCCGCCAAAATTCATCTCCATTGAAATTTCGGATCATGCTCTAGCACCCATGTTTAGATCTCGAGGAGGAAAATTGGTAGGATCTTCGTCGTCTGCGGACTTGGTCCGGAGATGCGAACCCTGGATGGAGATCTTGGATTCCATGGATTGCAGATGAAGTACTTGCCTTCACTTCTAGACCAGTTCCCTCCTTCTGATCATTCTCTCTACCCTTCCCCTCCTCCTCAGCTTCCCACTGTAAGTTGGAGAAAGCCTTTTGAATGTTACGTCGAGATTCCCGATTTCGTGGAGGATTTTGATTGGGGTTTAGGTTGATGCTTTGTTGTTAAGCGGTGGTGAAATGTGGAATCTCGAACTGGATCAGAAGTTTTTTCTGGTTGGTAAGTTTCTTGTGTAGATTATTGATTTCATAGGTGAAGGATTCAGAATTCAGGACGCCATAGATTTTGGTGGAGATGAAGATGAGTAAATCGGCAAGGTTCTAATCAGTACAATTGAAGGTTAACAGAAGTGGCGGTTTCATGGCAGTGACTGAAAATTTCAGGTTTCACCGGCGACCAGCGGAGGAGCAGATTAACGATGGCGTTGGTGATGAGGCGTGACAATGAATTTGAAACTGTGCTTCTTTTAATTGTTGATCTTATCGTTTTGTCTGCTTGTAATGGGCTTATTGGGCCTCAAAAATTGCTCTGTTTCTTGCCGGGATGAGAACAAAAAAAAAATATATATATGGAATGAAACAAAATGAGTGATGAGGTGTCAAGATTATAGAGCATGAGTAAATGAGATAGCAGCATAAGAAGAGAAAGAATTCTCCTTTATATATATAGATTTTTGTTGGTTCAATTTTTTCTAATATTTTAAAGCCAAAAAGTTCGAACCGAACGGAACCAATTAACCGTGTTATCGTCTTCCTAGTTCCTTTAGGAGAAACTTACTCTGATAATCAAAGAAAAAAAAAACAGTTATTTGTTTCTTTTTCTTTTGTCAACCACAAAAACAATGAACTCGAGTTTTGTCTCAACTTTGAATATTCACAACGACCAATTATAGTCGAAAGACGTTTCTTGGAGAAGAAACACAGAGCATTCAATGTCAAAGGAAAAGAAGAAAACCAGAGGATAAAAGAAAAGACGAGGGGTAAAAAGAGAGATTCAAGGGCCACGAGCAGGAGCAAAGCAGAAACAGCCGGAGCTCTGATCTTCCGGTATCATTCCGCCGCCTTTAGTGGTATCAATTCCTTCAAGCATCTTCACGACTTCCTCCATCTCCGGTCGTCTCTGTGGATTCCCATCCCAACATTTCTTCATTATATTAGCCAATGCGGTCGGACAGCATCTTGGTATCTCCGGTCTCAGATTCTTTTCAAAAACATAGAAACGTTTCATAATTTTGACCTTACGTGAGTAACAAGGAAACTAACTAGGGTTTTGTTAGGTCAAAACTTACATGTAAGACAACCGCAGAAGAAACATCGACAAAGCTAAGATCAGGATAAGGCATATCGCAGCAGTAGATTTCCCATAAGCATATCCCAAAGCTGTAAACATCGCACCTTCTGTTGTATGGCTTACCGTCGATAACCTATGAAGAAAACCGAGTTTTAATCTATTCAATTTTGGAAAATGAAGAAACAAACCATTAAAAAAAAATGGTTTCACTGCTTACCTCAGGAGCCATGTATCCAAGAGTACCGGTTTCTCCAGTCATGTCCTTCGGATTAAGAGCTTCCACTCGCGCTACTCCAAAATCTGCTATTTTCAAATTCCTATGAACATCCAAAAGCATATTCTCTGTTTTCACATCACGATGCACAATCTTCTCTGAATGCAAATAGCTTAGCCTGCAGCAATTATTCTTTTTTTCGGTTATCATCACAAAAATGTAAAAGAGTAGCAGTGGAAGAAGATTAATGAATTACCCTCGGGAGAGATCGAGAGCGAGTTTGATAACGACTTTAAAAGGGAGTTTCTTTCGCCTATTACGGATCAAGTACTGTTTCAATGTTCCACCAGGAACATATTCCACAACCACACAACAAGCTCGTTGAGGCAACGAGTTTTCTGAATCAGCTGATTTGATTTTAAGATTTGTTGTTCCCATCGACGCTCCAACAAACTGTTTCATACAAAGATTTTTTCAATAGATTCAGACACTTTAGTCAATCGTGTGAGCAAAAACAAACTAATGTAACCAACCTTTGTGACATTTGGATGGTTGAGTTTGTGCCAAACAGTGACCTCTTGACGAAATAAATCCCGGTTTTTAGCGTCTTCTTCCCAATCAAGCACCTTCACTGCCATTACTCAACAGTTACAATCTCTAATGGAAATTAACAAAAGATCAAGTTGATGTGTTTTGGTTTTGAATGTACCTGCAACATCTTGGTCATCGTAGATGCCTTTGTAGACAGTACCATAAGTACCACGAGCGATAACATTCCTTGTTTCCAACTTAGCCAAATCAATCTCCCATTCTTCCTCCTTAGCTTTATGATTCATCTCAATGTTCCTCGACCAAACCCTACTCAGATGTTTCTCAAGTTGTTTATCTAAACTCTTCAAATCGATCTTATCCGCTCGAAAAATCCTATCTTTCTTGTTGTCTCCAACAACTTCTCCTGATGATCTCTTCTCCATGTCTTAAATTCAAATCAAAACTCTTTCACAGCTTTCAAAAAACACATAGATTCTGAGACTCAAAGATTAAATCTTTTCATCATCATCAAAATCATCTTTTTTTCTTCAGATTTACTAGTGAATTGAATGGAAACCACGCAGGAGTTATTAAAAAAAACAATATTTTGCTTAAATATTGAAAAAAGTCTAGATTTTTATAAGAAACTATTTTTCACCAAACTTCTCAAAGATCATGCACGTGCTCTGAAATTCATGTTTTTTTTTTGTTTTTGTGAATTAGAAAAGCAAAAAATCGAACCCAAACCCTAAGAAAACGATTGCCTTTATGATCTATCTAGCACACGAATGATACAGAAATCTTAACTTAATAAAATTCAATCAATAAATTAAAAAAAAAAACCAGAAGTAAAGCTGTATATCAGCCACGAGGACATGCAGAAACAGAGAGGCACGCAATATGCTAAATGAAAATTTCTCAAAATCGAAGAAGAAAGATGAGATTTTTCAATGGTGGGTTTCGGATTACGCGGATAATAGTGCGAGATTTATCTCCTATCCCTTTGAGAGTAAGCAGATGATTTTTTTGTTTTCGTTTTTTTGGTGTTTGTGGATGAAAACAGAGAAGATCTCAAATTTAGAGAGAATCTGAGAAGAGAAACAAAAAAAAGGCTTAGGAAACGACGGAAGAGAGATGGAGAGTAAAAGACGTAATGAGAAGCTGTTTCTTTCAGGCTAGTTTTAAGGAGACGTATATATTTCTTTCTAACTCATAATATATATATATATATATATATATATATATACAAAGAAACAAAAATAAAATATCATCAAATATGTGTATCTATCGTTTTGATTTTACATTTATAGAAAATAAAAAGGGCAATTCTACAAAATAGCACCAAAAAACTTAATGTTCAATAATTTAGCACCCAAGGGTGAAAGTCACAAAATTAGCATTCATTAAAGGAAAAAGACTCATTTAACCTTGAACACAGATTTGATTATTCGCGACACCATTCTTCATATCGTCGGAAAAACTTTCTCATCTTCATCTCGCCGACAAATTGTTCCCGGAGTTATCATTCCCTGATCTCGAAGCTTTCCCGACTCCATTCTCTGATCTCGAAGCTTTCCCGACGCCATTCTCTGATCTCGAAGCTTCTCATAGCCCAAAATCGAGGTATTTTATCTTCTTCGATCAAAAATCTAAAATCCTCTTCCTCGAGACCTTACTCGACCAGTTACTGTAACTCGCATTACGATAACTAGCCCAAACTCGATTTATAGATTTCGTTCATCTTTGTCTAGCTTCGATTTTGTTTCCTAATCGCATGTTAAGTGTCTGATTTCTAATCGATTCAAAATTAGATTTGATTAGAAATTTGGGGTTTTGGGATGTCAACAATTGTTTGGGGATGTCAACAATTTGGGGTTTCGTGATGTTTCAGGATGTCTTGAATCTTAAAAGAGTAAGAAGAAACTCATGGATGGTTTTGTGTTCTTAAATCACTTGTTTTGATTTAGTCTAATATTGGTTTCGAAACTGGTTTTTATTGATTAGACCCAAATGTCTTGCAGGATTGTTAACCTTCATTAAAGAACAATCAAGCAACAACCTGTTAGTTCATCAAAACATCTAATTGGCTTTGACTGGAAGACTCTATCTTGTTGGAACACAATGAACGCGAATAGAGATGGACTATCTGATTCAAAAGAGTCTTTCGTATCGAAGCTGGCCAAGCTCTTCCAGACATTTGAAGATGGGTTCAGTATGATCAATAGTCGCTTGACAACAATAGAGGAAGTTCTGGGAATAAACGAGAATCCTACTACACGTCAAGAAAAAACAAATAATGAAGGCAATTTCTCACAAACAGATGGTTTGGATCAGATAAATATATGTAGCCAGCCTGGGGACAATACGAATGACCAGGTAATGTTCTGAAGTTTTCGTTTCGTTTCAAACTCTCTGAAATACTTCCGAAATGAATAAATGATGAAAACTGATCCTTTCTTGGGAATGAAACGTATTTCGGAAGATATATAACGTATTTCGTAAATACTTCCGAAATAAATAAATGATGAAAACTGATCATTTCTTGGGAATGAAACGTATTTCGGAAGATATATAACATATTTCGGAAATACTTCCGAAATAAATAAATGATGAAAACTGATCCTTTCTTGGGAATGAAACGTATTTCGGAAGATATATAACGTATTTCGGAAATACTTCCGAAATAAATAAATGATGAAAACTGATCCTTTCTTGGGAATGAAACGTATTTCGGAAGATATATAACATATTTCGGAAATACTTCCGAAATAAATAAATGATGAAAACTGATCCTTTCTTGGGAATGAAACGTATTTCGGAAGATATATAACGTATTTCGGAAATACTTCCGAAATAAATAAATGATGAAAACTGATCCTTTCTTGGGAATGAAACGTATTTCGGAAGATATATAACATATTTCGGAAATACTTCCGAAATAAATAAATGATGAAAACTGATCCTTTCTTGGGATTGAAACGTATTTCGGAAGATATATAACATATTTCGGAAATACTTCCGAAATGAACAAATGATGAATACTGACCCTTTCGGAACATATATAACTAATTTCAGAAATACTTCCGAAATGAACAAATGATGAAAACTGATTCTTTCTTGGGAATGAAACGTATTTAGGAAGATATATAACTTTGTTTTTATTACTTGAATTTTAAACATTTAGGTAAAAAAAGTCTTCCTAAACCCTGTATGAAATGTATATCCAGCCTATTGCAGAAGATCTGACTCAGATCGGATCGTCTTTGGATACACCACCATATCCAAATGATTATCGGGGTCATCATGTAAGTTTGGAAGATTTATCTATAAATCAAGAAGTTCTTGTATGTCACAGAGGCTGCTGGCGTAGAGGATCTGTAAATACGATTATTAAGAATGGAAAAGTCTCTGTCCTCATTAAGCATACACTAGAAATCTTCCAATTCAACATTGAGGATATATTGGTTCATAGGGGATGGGTAAAATTGTCTGATCAATTATTCAGAATAGTGTTCAAAAAATTCTGTTACCCAAAAGATGGATCTCACTGAAACTCAATTTATGATTTTACAAATTTTAGGAAACACAAACACAGAAGGTGAGCCAGACACATGATTCAACCCGACAAGGAGATTCAACTGTTGATGTAAGATTTCTAGGTTGTATATTAAACGCAAATGGTCGAATTTTCCTTAACACATATGATTGTAATGTTCATAAAAACTGTTTTGTTTTTGTAGTCTGATGCAGATCCATTGGCTCAGAACAAATCCTTTTTTAATACACATTCTGAGACTCACATACAAGTGGGTGCTGCTGTGGAGGTAAAATCTAAAGATGGCGGATGGTTTCCAGCAACCGTAACAGAGAAATCAACAAACGAGGGTGTTGATATATATACTGTGGAGTACTCAAAACTTTTTGTGGATCAAAAAACGAAACTGAAAAAAATCATGGAGAGTGTCAGGAAGGAACAGATTCGTCCTTCATTGCCGGATATCGAAGGAAGTTGGAAGGGTCCAGAACTATTGGACTACGTCTACGTCTTTTTTAAAGGCGGCTGGTTGAAAGCCACAGTGGTTAAAATAATGACCTACAGAAGATACGGTGTTGAAATTTTCTCTGACGAACAAGTCAGAGATTTTCAGCTTCAAGAACTCCAGATTTACAAGGAGTGGGTGAATGGTGCCTGGGTTTCTCAAGTAGAAGTACAGGTATTGTTTCTTCAAAACGTTTCATAAAACATTTAAAATAAGTTGCTTGGGGCATTCTTGAATCGTCATTAACCATGAATTGTGGTATGCTATTAATTAACTTTTTTTATGTTGGTCAAATGAGAAGGAAGAAAAGGTGGAAGCATCAAAGAAGAAGGCTAGTGTTGCTCCTAAACAAAGGAAAAAAGCTGAAACCAAAAAACAGAAGAATACTCGGACAACAAACAAGAATGTTCTTGTAACTCATCAGAAAAGAAAAGTAGATGAAACTAAAAAAGATGATGACCTCTTGGTTCGAGCTAAGAAAAGAAAGGCGGCAGCGAGTCCTAATCTTTTACAAAAGTATGATGATTTGCCAATAGATAACCTTGCGTTTCTATTGCGAAATGTTCGGAAAAAGAAAAGATCTCCGTATCAATCACCAAACAACCCGTTGTTATGTGTAACGCCTCCAGTACATCCGGTAATAGATCCATTTCTAACTCCTGACATCAATAAATTCAAAAGGATGGATGATTGGCTGAGAAAAAGGGGAGAAAGGTTAGTATTTATTTCACCTTTCCATTTGTTTCGAATCTTAAAAACTTGTTACTCCCCTAACTTGTTTCATTTAGTTTATGCAGAGTCAAAATCGATGGCCGTCCTGTACTTCCATCATGGTTTACTTTTTTAGAAAATCCAAAAGTGTCTCTGAGCGAACAGGTGATCATTAGTTAGTGATTGTGATGTTAGTTAGTAAACACAAAATTGTTTGCTTGTTTTGTGTTTAAGAAAGCGTTCTTAAAATGATTGTGATGTTCAACGTTTATGCAGCAAATAGATGCGACATTATCATTGTTTGATTTGAGAAGGCAGAATTATGAAACATACTTCCATAAACACCATCTCCCTCGAGCTGCATTCATCGAATTATGGTTCTTCAACGCGCTGTCATGCAGCTACGAAAGATTCTTAGAACGTGAGACGGGTCGCAAATTTTTGGGAGGCTTAGTTGAAGTCGTAAATGGGAAAAAACATCCAAATAAAGCCTGGGGGACAGATGTTGAAGTCATCTACGGACTTACCTTTGAGAAGAAGAGCAGTCATTGGATTGGAATGGTAATCAATGTGAAGAAGCAAACAATCACTAGAATCAGTTGTGGACATCCAACAGAGCAAGCTGATTCAGTCTTTACTCATGTGCAACATTTTGCAGGTGGGTATTTAGGCTTGTTAATCATTTGTTAGTTGATAAATTTTAATATCTTAAAAGTTCCTGAAAAACGTTTTTAAATGGTGCAGAGATGATACCCGTTCTAATGTGCATTGCTACAAACAAAGCAATTACTGACAATGAACGAGCTGCTTACAAAGTTGACAAACTAGAAGGGAATAGTATCCCTAAGACCAATTTTGCGGAGAATTGTGCTATTTTCGTGTTGAAGATGATTGAATGCCATTCAATGGGGATTACAGACATGTCAAAGCTTACTGATGATACTTCTGATGACATAAGAAGCAATCTGGCGTGTGATCTCTTTGAAGAGTTGGGTGGTGATATAATCCCAGATTCTACACCTGTCAGAACGTTTCCTTAAAAATGAACAAGATTGTAAACAGCATATTTATGAAACATTTCGGAAAATCAGCCTTTACGCAAAGAAAGAAAGATAAACAATGATGAAAAATGATCACTTCCTTGGAAATGAAACGTATATAGGAACAATTTCGGAAACTATATAACTAATTTACGAAAGCTTTCGTAAATGAACAAGAAACAGGAAAAGTATGATTTCACTCTTTATTCATGTGTTTTTGTTTGGCTCCGCAAATGTTGAAAAATGAACAAGAAACAGAAAAGTATGATTTCAGTCTTAATTAATGTGTTTTTATTTGGCTCCGCAAACTGATGAAAAATGATCACTTCCTTGGAAATGAAACGTATTTAGGAACAATTTCGGAAACTATATAACTAATTTATGAAATCTTTCGTAAATTAACAAGAAACAGGAAAAGTATGATTTCACTCTTTATTCATGTGTTTCGTAAATTAACAAGAAGCTCTAGAAAAGCTCTAAAAAAAGACTATATTAACTGTTGATTATCATCCGTGCGTAAATGAAGCATCAGAACAAATGTGTTGTTGTTTTGTCTACACAATGAAATAAAGTATTTCAGAAGATATATAACGTATTTCGGAAGATATATAACATATTTCGGAAATACTTCCGAAATGAATAAATGATGAAAACTGATCCTTTCTTGGAAATATATAACGTATTTCGGAAGATATATAATGTATTTCAGAAATACTTCCGAAATGAACAAATGATGAATACTGACCCTTTCGGAACATATATAACTAATTTCAGAAATACTTCCGAAATGAACAGATGATGAAAACTGATTCTTTCGTGTGAATGAAACGTATTTAGGATGATATATAACTTTGTTATTTGTGCAGAGATGATTCGAGTTCTTATGTGTGTTGCTGCAAACAAAGCTTTAACTGAAATAAAGAAAGATTCAAATGATGAAAACTGATCCCTTCTTTAAAATGAAGTATTCAATAACAAATGATTCAAAATGATTCTTTATTGAAACGTATTTAGGAAGATATATAACTTATTTCAGAAATACTTCGGAAATGAATAAATGATGAAAACTGATCCTTTCTTGGAAATATATAGCGTATTTCGGAAGATATATAACTTATTTCGGAAGATATATAACGTATTTCAGAAATACTTCCGAAATGAACAAATGATGAAAACTGCCCATATCGGAAGATATATAACGTATTTCGGAAGATATATAACTTATTTCAGAAATACTTCCGAAATGAACAAATGCTGAAAACTGCCCATATCGGAAGATATATAACGTATTTCGGAAGATATATAACTTATTTCAGAAATACTTCCGAAATGAACAAATGCTGAAAACTGCCCATTTCGGAAGATATATAACGTATTTCGGAAATATTTCCGAAATGAACAAATGATGAAAACTGATTCTTTCGTGTGAATGAAACGTATTTAGTATGATATATAACTTTGTTATTTGTGCAGAGATGGTTCGAGTTTTAAGTGTGTTGCTGCAAACAAAGCTTCAACTGAAATAAAGAAAGATTCAAATGATGAAAACTGATCCTTTCTTTAAAATAAAACGTATTTAGGAACATAAATAACGTTTTTCGGAAAGTCTTCCGAAGTGAACAAAAACAGAAAACAATATAAAAAAAATGATATTTCCTGTTGACTTCCATGGGTAAAGTCTTCTAAAAAAGTATGTAAAGTATACTAAATCGTTTGATAAGCTTTGGAAAGTTTCATAAAATCACTTTGAAATGTAATAAGTCTATCATATAGGTACTTTGCAGGTACTCTTGTTGTGCCCTCCTCTGCAACATCTGCTGCACTTGTGTCCTTGAGACTTTGAACCGGGTACACCAAACTCTCCCGCTGATATCTTTCTCATTTTCGGAGGTCTCCCGCTGCTTGGCTTAGTAGTAGGTGGTGCACATAAATATTCAGATACAGAATCTGGAAAACACAGGTCGTTAAATCTCCACACGGATGTATGCTCTCAGCATATGCTTTAGCCCATGTTTCCGTTAAGTACATATCATCAACGTACTTGTTCTCATCCTTTTTTGTGCGCTTAGCAGCAGCAATAGCATGAATACAAGGAATCCTGTCAATGTCAAAAACGTAGCAAGTGCACTGCTTGTTTTCCAGGTGAACAATGTACTTCCGGGTTTCGTCCTTGACCTCAAACTCATATCGGTCCACTTGGAAAACATCAAGTTTCATTGCAGCATCATACCTTGCTATCATCTCCTTCACTACACGTGGTGTGGCAAGATTTTTGTGTTTAGAAGCTTTTTCCCGACGTTCATGAAACCACGTTGTAAGAGTTAACCTAATGGTGTCAAGGAGAGAAATTATAGGCAACTCGCGAGGCAAGTTCAACATCGAATTCAGCGACTCTGCAATGTTGGTTGTCATAATATTGTACCGGTTCGCAGGTGCATAAGATCGAGCCCACTTTGCAAAATCAGAACCTTCTAAATAATCAGCTAATTTTGGGCTTCTTCTTCTTATGTCACTGAAGATTCCACAAAACTCATGACGAGTATAAGCATCAGCTGCAGCTTCTACTAGTGGCAACAATCCAGTTTTTCCAAACTTTGGTTTAATATTCCTCAAGAGATGAATTCGACAAATACCGTGATGTGCAAGTGGATAAATCATTGAAAGTGCTTTTGCAATGGCTGGAGCTCTATCTGAAACAAACACCAAATCAGACGCATCTGGGATCACACTCTTGAGCCCTCTAAAAAACCAAATCCACGCGTGTTCGTTTTCTGAGTCAACTATCCCAAATGCTAGAGGGTATAACGAAAAGTTACCGTCTTGTGCACTAGCTCCAAGCAACGTTCCCTTAAACTTTCCCTTGAGGAAAGTACCATCTACAGCAATCACTCTTCTCATAAGCTCAAAACCTCTTATCGATTGACCAAATGCAACAAAGGAGTATTTGAATTTTCCATTATCATCCAACTCAACATAAACCTTTGATCCAGGGTTTTTCTCATTAACCTGAAACAACCATTTTGAGAGGTTGTAATAGCTATCCTCAGGAGTCCCTCTTATCAAATTCTGGGCGTACTCTTTCACTTTCCAAGCTTGTTTGTAGTCAATGTGTACGCCATGGTCAATTCTGACTTGCTCCATAATTTGTTTTGGTTTGAGTCCATATTTCTTTTCTCCATAGTTGCTACAGAGTAAAGTGCCAAGAACTTTGGCAGAGGCTTGCCTATGGTTGGCATGTCTGTGTGTCGTATCACATGTATGTTTATGATTATACCTCTTCACCACAAAGTAATCAGAAGAAGGAAGCTTTGATGCACGCATCCTCCAGCTGCAATTGCCATCAACACAACCTAATATCGCCCTTGTCTTGTTTGACCAGAGAGACCTGAACTCAAACTTCCACTCTAATGCCCATTTTCTCATGTGAAGCATTAGCTCATCTTTGTTCTTAAAATGTCTGTTCACGTATAAATCATCAGAACCTCGGGTGGAATGTGATATACATATACTAGGAGGAGAAATATCTGGAGCAGGACGCAAAATATCAGCAGTTGAACATGTGCTTTTGTTTGCATCAGATGTTGAATTGCCACTTCCATTTGATCTATGAAGTTCCTACACAAATAAAGAGAGAAATTTGATATAACGTATTTATGAAAGTCTTCTTAAATGAACAAGAAACAGATAAAAGGTTTCGTGTAGAGAGGAATTATGAAAGTACTATATTACCTCTTGGTATCCATGCGTAAATGAAGCATTCGAACATGTGTTGTTGTTTTGCTACACAAAGAAAGATACAAACGTATAAAAGAACCATTTAGGAACAAATATAACGTATTTCTGAAAGTCTTCCGAAATCTTCCGAAATGAACAAGAAACAGAAAAAGTATAATGAAGCACTCACATGAGAATTCCCGTAAGGAAGAATGTTGCATATATCAGTCACCTGAATCTGAATGTATCAGAAAAAGGTATCATGCAGAGAGGAATCTGAATTTAAATGAACAAGAAACAGGAAAAGGTATCATGCAGAGAGGATTTATGAAAGTACTATATTACCTGTTGATTTCCATGCGTAAATGAAGCATTCGAACATGTGTTGTTGTTTTGCTACACAAAGAAAGATACAAATGATGAAAAATGATCATTTCTTGGAAATGAAACGCATAAAGAACCATTTAAGAACAAAAATAAAGTATTTCTGAAAGTCTTCCGAAATATTCCGAAATGAACAAGAAACAGAAAAAGTATAATGAAGCACTCACATGAGAATTCCCGTAAGGAAGAATGTTGCATATATCAGTCACCTGGAGAAGAAAACATTAGATTAGAAGAAAACATTAGATTAAAAAGTAACTGAACTATAAAGTATGAAGCGAATATTTATAACGAAGCTAAGAAATAACGAAGCTAAAAATATTTACTAACCGTTACATACAAAGGAATCAGTTCTGGATTTCCTTTTATGTTGTTGATGAAACTTCTTAGTTGGCGGTCGTTTTTAACAAACACAGGAGGAGATTTCTCTGCCATAAACCTCATCTTCAATGGGAGTCCATAGCTAAGTGCAGCATTACTAATTGAGCAGTCAATCTCAAAGTCTTCAACAACCATCTCAAACAAATCATTGTAATTGAGATTTTCATCAAACTCAAACATTGTTGATCCTCGTTTTGTATCCAATACAAATTCACACTGAAGATTTTCGTTTGTTCTCCACTCTCCACAGACACAATAAATCTCAACCATATTTCACAAGCGCAATATATCACCTTCCTAAGCGTACCAACAATGAATTCCACGCCTGAACTCCATCAAAACACAGAGAATTCACACACTTAACTTTCAGATTCACTAATTCCGCCAAATCGATTGATTTCAATTCGATTTCGCATAAGCATTATACAAAACGAAACCGAGAATCGAAACCATAAAATCGAAACCGAGAATCGAAACCATAAAATACGAAACTGAGAAAGATGAAATAGTCAAAAAGGAACCTGCGATATTGAGCTGTGACGACGGCTGATAATTCCGGCGATGACGACGGCACAATCTTCACAGATAACCAGATCAATCGCCGGCGATGAATTTCTGGAAATTGAATACAGTCAAAGAAATTTCTAAAACTTACAAGGTTAAATATCTCAAATCCTATGGGCAAAGTTGTCTTTTGCCTCTTTAATGAATGCTAAAAATGGGGCTTTTTTATTAGGGTGCTAGTTTGGTGAGAAAGTTTTCAAAAAGTGCCATTTTGATCAATTTCTCAAATAAAAATATTACAGAGATAAACTTTGATCCTTTTCTCTTTTACAATTTATTTTTATTTTATGTATAAATCTAGTTAAACCGAACAGAAAAAATAATAATCTAGTTACAATGTAGATATATTTGAATCGATCCAAATCTAAATCATTTCGAAAAACCAAAATTCAAATGAGAGAAAAAAAAATGGTGTGGATTCTTTTTTTTTTTGGTCACGAAAGTTTTTCATTTTTTTCTTTACTTCAATAATTGAATCAAAACAAGGAAAAATGATACAAGTCTAAAACTACACAAAATTTAGTATTTTGTTATTTTCTTTCAAGAATTTTACTTATGAAAATCATTTCAAATGATTCAACATACAATGATTCCTCTTAAGAAAACATTTTACATTTTACACCAAAATTAACAAAATAGTTTGTATTTTTTAAAAATTTAACAAAACAGCCTAATGTAATCAGACATTTAACAAAACATTTTACACCAACATTAAGTTGGTCTAGTGGTTAAGGAGAAGTGGATATGTGCCTCTCTTACCGATCTTGGGTTCGATTCCCGTTGGGAAGGATCTCCTAAAAAAAAAAAATCAGTGTCGGAGGTCCCTGTTAGGGAGGGGGTCAAATTGGTGAAATGTTCTAATTTGAAAAGAAAAATTGGTGAAATGTTGTAAAATCTGTTTATTGACCCCGTAATATTTGCTTGATCTGTTTATTGACCTCATGATTTTAAAAACTTATTCCCATTTTTTACCTTGCCCAATTCTCATTATTTCAATTATAATAATTATTTTTATTTTTATCCTTTTTTATTATTTTTTTTTTTGTGTGTGTTTCTGCTAATTTTTTTAACAATCCACCACTTCTAAGTTCTATCTTTTCACATACACGATATTTCCTTTTCAATTATATTTTTGTTTCATTAAACTTTCACTTTTTTTTCTTAACCATTTTAAATTACTATTTAATTGTCGACAAAAAATAGATTACTATTTAATGTTCTTAATAATTAATAAATATTAACTATTTTTAAAAGTTAATATTTGAATAATATATTTAATATTTGAATAATATATTTATAATATTTGAATAATTAGTAAAATTTGTGGCTGGCTCTGCCG
Organism: Eutrema japonicum; assembly: GCA_030161315.1. Lineage (NCBI taxonomy): Eukaryota > Viridiplantae > Streptophyta > Magnoliopsida > Brassicales > Brassicaceae > Eutrema > Eutrema japonicum. The sequence continues at coordinate 20,201,570 of BSQW01000011.1, forward strand.
CTACTGAATGTAATGATTAATGTAAGCAATAAATGTCAAATATATTTTCTTATTAATGAAAACATATCTATTATTTTCGATTAATCAAGATAAAACTTAAAATTAGCATAAACAAATACAACGAAAAAATCCTTGAATGGGAATACATGTCACATGACACTCTTCTCCGCAGTGAACTTGTGGTTTCACAACCTGCAGCGAAGCTTCATGATGTAACATAATCTCAGGAGTTTTTTCAGGTAATAAACGTTTTGCCTCAACATTTGGAACTGTTACGGTAATCATCACTACAAAATCAAAACCAGTATGTTGATATAAATAAAAAAAATTATGTAAACATTTTTCATACATATAAGAATATGAGATTTAACAGATGTAATAGATAAGAAGACAAGAAACGCAAACTTCATTGATACTTTCTCCATTGTTTTACTATGAAAAATATTATTACAAAAAGATGTTGAAAATATTGGTATCTACGGTTGTTTTAGCTATCGTCGAACCGTTTATATACAGTGGAGAAATAATATGTTTTGGTCATAAAGTAATCAAATCTTTCGGTCAACTAAAGTCATAAAATTCCATTGATGTGTTACCAAATTTGCTAAAAATACATAGGACTACAATTGATATTTTGCCAGATTTAATAGCACAATAGATACTAGGCATCAGGGGAGAATCTAGCAATATATTTGACCGGGGACATAATAGAGGCGATAAAAGAAATTTGCATTAAATTTCTTCGATCATTCCAAATTTATTTAACAAAATTACAATTTTATAAAAATTAATGAGGGCAAGTGCATCCATACCTCTTTTACTAGATTCGCCCTTGATAGGCATGGACAAAATATCCATAACCGAAAAATCGAACCTGAACCGAATCGAATTAAAAGGTACTAAATTGAATTGGATTATTTCTTATAAACCTCCCAATAATATATTTAGATTTGAAAGAATTAAAATATTCATAATTACAGTTATAAACCGAATATATTAGTTATGTTTAGAACAATTTAACCAAAATACCATAAATATCCAAAAATCTTTAATCATATTTGTCAAAATAAAATAATTTTTGCGAAATTTAACCAAACTTTATTTAAATTGAAATATTTTTTTTATTTTTTTTGTCGAGTATTTAAGATAAATTTTGGGTACCCAAAACCGACCGAATCCGGCCGGAACCAAACCGAATCCAACCCAAAAAAATAAATACATAAATGAGTTTTAAACCTCTAGTACTGAAATACCCGAAATCCGAAAGAACCGAACTGAATCCAACCTGAAACCCGAATGCCCAAGTACCACCAAATCCAGAGCTTGGACCAAGAAAAATAATACATTTTGACTAGAAACCAATCATCAATAATTTAAAGATAATTCTTTATATATTATATTCTATAATAATTTAGAATGTTGATAACATTTATAAAAATTCATGTGTGTAAGCATATTTTTAATGTATTTAAACATAGACCTTAAGATTTATAAATTTAAAGTTATTTACACACATGCTTACACACATGAATTTCAGACATGAATGTTGATAAGATTCTAAAAATATAATTTTGTGTATTTAAACAATTCACAAAAGAATTATAAAGTTCATGTGTGTAAGCATATTTTTAGAATGTGTGTAAGCTTAAGATTTGTAAAAAAAAAAAATTAAAATTGCAGAGAGTTTTGTGTATTTAAAAACCTCAAAATAGCGGCTCCCCCCCTTTCAATTACAAATTAGTTTTTTTCCGTCAAAATCGCAAAACAACAATTTCCCTCAAAAACCGCAAAATAGTCGTTTCCCGCTAAAATCACGAAATAGCGGGTTTTCCATCAAAACCGTGAAATAGCGGTCTCCCGTCAAAACCTCAAAATATCAGTTTCCCGTAAAACCGTGAAATATCGATTTCCCATAAAACCGGAAAATAGCAATTTCCCATACAAACCACAAAAAGCGATTGTCCATGAAAACATCAAAAAGTAGTTTTTCCATCAAACTGCAAAATAGCAATTTCCCGTTAAAAATAGCTATCATAAAAAGGTTATAATCTTTTTTTTTTAATTTAGCCATTTCATTAAAATCAAATTTTATAAATTATCTAAATATTAATTTGATAATTATTTAGTTGTAAATATATTCTAGATTATAAAAAATAGTTATTAACATAAAACATATCATTTTTAGTCATTTGGTTTTAAAGTGCATCTAGATAATGTATACAAACATACAAACAAACATAACTGCATCTGAATGCAATTTCTAAATATAAAAATCAAATATAGAAACGAACTGCATATGGATACTACGTTCAGATATTGCGTCTAAATATAGATTTTAGACGCGACACCCATATATACAAACAAACGGACTTAATAAAGTCATTTAAAACAAACCTACGTCATTTAAAACTTGATCACGAAATTAATAAAGTCCTCTAGTCAAATAGTTATGCCTTACCTTATTTTCTTGGTTATTATAATATTTGAATACTTCTTTTCTAACACTACTACGATTACATGACAAGTCATCTAAATCATCCGTTGATGAAAATTTTATTTCCATAAATCGATTTGTTAGGTTTTTGGTAAAAGTAAATTAGTTTATTTCAAATTACAAAAGTATGAGTTAAAAATAAGTTACAATAAATTAACAAATTAAGCACACAAATATTTAAAATTTTAACTATTGTTAAATAGTGTGAAAACCCTTGTGATAAAATCATAAATCTAAACCTTAGTGAATCCACACGAAAGACATAGATTCAACTTGTTTTCTAAGTAACAAATCCATTAAATACTCATAGAAGCAAAGAACAAAGCATAAAGCTTTAAAATGAGAAAATTCGTTTAAATTCAATAATAATTGTGTGAATAAAATGTACAAATGGCTGAGATTTATATAGAACTCGACTATACTAGGCTAAAAACAATAAAGAAAAAAATTAATCAACATAAATATAGAATAAACATAAATGTAAGAATCAATCAAAAGCTTGATTTTTTGCCAAATGAGGAAAACGTGATGGTTCCTAGTATCTAGACAGTTTTGGCATGAATCCATGAATTTTTGGGAGTCTCTAGACGGTGTAAAAAGTCTCGAAACCAACGGTCCGAATAAATCAAGAAGATATATCCATTCAAAATTAATTGTTCGATTTGGCTTCAGATATGGAAAGTGAGAACACAAAAGGATCTTTCTAATCCTTTGAATGATGATGCAATTGGGGACACTCTTAGAAGCCTCTAGATCATATGTATAATTTTCTGGATGCCAATTGTAAGTTTGCATTTATCCAAATAAGAAAAGATCCGAAATTGGACAATTTTAGATCACTAGGTTTGTAATTTTGGTTATGGTCAGATCTGAATTGGTATGGTCGGTTTTTGGTTTACTGTGTACTTCTGATGGGTCAAAATTATGGAACAAATTGGATATTGACTTAAATCCCCATGGTTGGGCCATATTCTTTCAAGAGATGTCCATATGTCTTTATCGAACAATTTGAATGATTAAAGGTTTGTGGATTTGTATGGGCTCTTTCTCTTTGGGTCTCTACTGGTCTGGACTCTTGAGAGATTGTTAAAGACATGCCGAAGTGTCTGGGGGCTAGGCTGCTTCATCTTGAGTTTGTAGGCTGTCTTTTAGAACATATTGCATTCAGATGTATCTGAGGGTTTATCTATAATTTATTTGAACTCATGTTGATTGTTTCTTATTTTTAGACATGACCAATAGTTCTCCAACACATAGAACACCTCCTCAGTTCCATGTTTCACCATTGGTTGGATGTCCTCATCAATATCATGTTAGATAGTTAGATGCTTAACATGAATTTTACCGCAAACATGTTTGAACATTTTTCTGATTATCCAAGTTTTTTAATGAACAATTTTTTTATTATTTAAAAGTTAAAAATAAAAGACAGACAAACAAAAATTGATTTGTAGGGGTCCGGTCCAAGATCAGATAAAAACAAATATTTATCGTATTGCGTCGCAACACATTTGTTTTTGTTTTTAATTAGGAGGGGTTCGGTCCTAGCCTCCTAGGCCCTAATTCCCCCCCTCCCGTTTCATGGCCCGAGACCAACTTTTACTAATACTTTATGACATGGTATAAAGCATATTTTCAGCGAAAATCAAACTAGGAGCACAATGTGACCAATCTCTGCACTTAACCACTAGCCCACTTCATCCAGTGGTACACATTTGTAAAAAACATGACATACACATATCTAACTATCTTACTAAAAAGTCAATAACATATCTGTTAGAGGGGGGATTAGCACCCCCTGGTTTAACTCGGTTCGAACCGAGATCGGTTCAATCAAGACCGGTTTACGATGGTTCGGATCGAGGATAAGTCGGCCCGAAAACATTGGGCCGAGCTCGGGATCTCGCTGAAAGCCCACCTCGGCTACCGATCTTGGGCCAGCACAAGCCCAGTCCGTTACAACAGATGAAACCGGAATATTTCCTCTTTCCCGCCGATCTCGGAAATGGAAATATTCTCTTCGGTTGATTCATCGAGATATCAGGAATTTATCCTTATCTCGGCGAGAAAACCGGAAGATTTCCTTTTCCTAATCGAACTCGGAAAAGGAGAAGTCCTCCTGTCAACCGCCTCAAAAACACTATAAATAAGGAGGCCATCGCCTCATTCGAGCCATCCACAACTTCCGCAAAGACAGAGAATAGAAGAGAGCTCGTTACCGATCTCGAATCTTTTTGTCTTTACCTTCTTACTTAAACTCTGTTGTAACGCCGACCTTGATCAATAAACGAGATTCCGACTGAAAAGTACTGTTTTACCCCTTTTGTGTGATTTACGGATCAACAATTGGCGCCGTCTGTGGGGAGGGCATAGAACAGTACTTTCGGATATCGTTTGATTGAAGTTCGGCAATGGTTCTTCCGGTCGATACCACCGCAGCCCTCGTCAACGGCTCAGAAACCGATGATCAAAACCCACGGATCGACGAGCTCAATCCTGTCAATACCGAACTACAGACAACCAGAGGAGGACCCCCTCCGACCATACCTGTCGGAGAAGACAACCAGGACCATCCACCTGGGACTCTCCCACAGCCTCCGGCTGCTTCGATACTCATAGATCCGACCGTCTTCATGGAAGCCATGGCGGCACAGTTCGCCGAGATCAACAAAAAGAACGAAGAGCGGATCACCTCACTGATAGCATCCCACTTCGAACGTCGAAACCAGATCGGCACCCTCGATCCAAACCTGATCACACCCGCCGGAGAAAACACGTTACGCCGAAACCTCTTGTCCGACTTAACCGACGCTCAACCCCCAGGCACGATCGACCCGCCGACAAGAAGATCCTCCGCGACCGATTCGGAAATCAACATCACGAACCAAGCCGCCGTGAACTTGGAATTCGCCAAGTTCCAGGCCCAACTACAAGATATGCGGACCAAAGTCCATCAGGCTACAAGTTCGGCGCCGGAGATTGACCGGGTAATTCAAGAGTCACAGAGGACGCCGTTTACCGACAAAGTCGTCAACACTCCAGTCCGACGATTGGAAAGAGTCAAGATCACATCATACGACAGGTTTACCGATCCTAAACACTTCTTGACCTCGTTTGTCATCACAATGAACCGATTTCGTTTCGGCTCGGAAACCGAGAAGGACGCAGCAATGTGCCAACTATTCGTGGAGAACTTATCCGGAGCCGCGCTCGATTGGTTTTCAACGCTCGAGCCAAGTTCGGTAAACAGCTATAACGAGCTCACTACCAAATTCCTCAAACGCTTCACCATGTTTATCAAGCAGAAAACAAAGAATGCCGAACTCTGGGCCCTCGAGCAGAAGCAGGACGAGCCCCTACGCAACTTCATGGAACGTTTTAAAGCGGTTGTATCCCATTGCACGATCGACGACGAAGCCGCAATCGAGGCTCTTTACAAAGCAACCTGGTATGAATCGGATTTTCACAGGGAGATCAAACGCAATAATCCAAAGACGCTGGAGGACATCCTGCACAGGGCGCATATCTTCATCATGGAGGAGGAGGAAAGATCCGAGAAAGATAGGCGATACGCAATGACGAAACAGCTCGCCACTAAAGACAAACCGTACGTTTCCCCGAAACAACCCGTCAATACGGTCCAAACTCAGCAATCCTGGTCAAACACTTGGGTTCGGTCGGATGAGCCAAAAGAGCCCGACACGACTGACTCCGCACCGTACTGCAATTTCCATAACCGGTATGGAAATCATTCGACCGAAGAGTGCCGACATCTACAGGAGTTCCTGATGATGAAGTACAAAAAGGGGGAAGTTCCAGTCGAAGGAGCCTTCCAACCCTCGAACAGACCGCACCGTAACGATAACGGTAGGAGACGCAACTCCAAACCGAATAAGCCTGCCGAGCAAAAGAAAGACAAAACCGACGACGAACAACCGAAACGAGATCGGGAGGACAACGTGGAAACTCAACAACCTCCGCAGGTTCGAAAACGTATCAACATGATCATGGGTGCGTTGGAAACATGCAACTACTCCGTCCGAGCTCTGAAGACATACAGCAAAGAAGCAGTGGCCGCAAAACAGTCACATCAGACTACACCCTGCGGAACGCCGATCACCTTCTCTAAGGCCGACACGGAAGGACTTCATATGCCGCATAACGACCCGTTAGTCGTCGAGACACTCATCGGTGATGTCATAGTCGGGCGAATTTTGATCGACACTGGGAGCTCGGTTAACGTGATTTTCAAGGATACGCTGAAAAATATGGATTTTCCCGACAACCAAATCAGACCGAACATCGAACCACTCACCGGATTCTCAAGCGAGCAAACCATGACAGCAGGAACGGTCAAAATTCCTATGTATACCGGGGGAATGTATCGAATGGTCAAGTTCTTGGTGCTAAACAAACCCGCGATCTACAACGTAATACTCGGCACGCCGTGGATATTCTCGATGAAAGCAGTCGTGTCAACGTATCATCAATGCGTCAAGTTCCCGACACCTTCCGGAATCTTCACCCTTAGAGGCGACCAAGTGATGTCCCGAACGTGTTTCATCAACGAATGCAAACTGAGGACCACTCCCCGCACCTACGTGATCAATAAGAAGAAAAATCCAAACGATCCCGATTTACCGCGACGCGAAACGATCGTCCAAGTCAATATCGACGATTTCAATCCGGAGAGATGCGTAGGAATCGGAGCCGAGCTCCACGAGGACATCAAAGCGGATTTAATCCGACTCCTCAAAAGAAACATCTCGACCTTCGCCTGGTCGATCACAGATATGCCTGGAATCAATCCAAGGATAATAAGCCACGAGCTCAACATTGATCCCACCTTCAAACCGATCAAGCAAAAACGACGCAAGCTCGGTCCTGAGAAGGCTCGAGCCGTGAACGATGAGGTCGAAAGATTACTTAGCGCAGGATCAATTACGGAGGTTCGGTATCCCGACTGGTTGGCGAACCCGGTCGTTGTGAAAAAGAAAAACGGAAAGTGGAGGATATGCGTCGACTTTACCGACCTGAACAAAGCCTGCCCAAAGGATAGTTACCCACTCCCGCATATCGACAGACTCGTCGAAGCCACCGCCGGGAACGAACTCCTCTCGTTCATGGACGCCTTTTCAGGTTACAATCAGATACTCATGCATTCGGATGATCGTGAGAAAACTTCGTTCATCACGGATCGCGGTATCTATTGCTACAAGGTGATGCCCTTCGGCCTAAAGAACGCCGGTGCAACTTATCAACGACTCGTCAATCGAATGTTCGCTAGTCAGCTCGGCAAAACGATGGAGGTTTACATCGATGACATGCTCGTCAAATCTTTAGTTGCGAAGGATCACGCCGGACATCTCAACACCTGTTTTGATATCCTGAACGAGTACGGCATGAAGCTAAACCCGACCAAATGCACATTCGGTGTAACCTCCGGAGAGTTCCTCGGGTATATCGTAACTCGAAGGGGAATCGAGGCCAATCCTAAACAGATCTCGGCAATCCTCGACCTACCATCTCCAACAACGAGAAGGGAAGTGCAAAGACTCACGGGACGCATCGCCGCACTCAACCGGTTTATCTCCCGGTCCACCGATAAGTGCCTCCCCTTCTACCAATTGCTGCGCGGAAACAAAAATCTTGAGTGGGATGATAAGTGCGAGGAAGCGTTCAAGCAGCTCAAAGATTACTTATCAACACCACCAGTTTTGGCAAAACCCGAAGACGGCGAGACCCTCTATCTCTACATCGCGATCTCAACCTCGGCGATCAGCGGGGTCCTCGTTCGGGAAGACCGGGGCGAACAAAAACCGATCTTCTATATCAGCAAATCACTAGATGGAGCTGAAGGGCGATATCCGACTCTCGAAAAGCTGGCCCTCGCCGTTGTTGTTTCAGCTCGGAAATTGCGCCCTTACTTCCAATCACACTCAGTCACCGTGCTAACCGATCAACCACTCCGGACAATCCTACATAGCCCAAGCCAGTCCGGTCGGTTGGCTAAATGGGCTATCGAACTTAGCGAATACGACATCGATTACAAAAGCCGGACAAGCATCAAATCACAAGTCCTCGCCGATTTCCTCATTGAACTATCTCCGGAATACGTCAACACTGATGTCATAACCGCCGAACGATGGATCCTTCACGTCGATGGGTCGTCGTCTCATCGAGGCTCTGGAATAGGCATTCGCCTCAAATCTCCAACGGGAGAAATCTTGGAGCAATCTTTCCGCCTGACGTTCAACGCGTCTAACAACGAGGCAGAATACGAAGCGCTAATTGCCGGACTGCGATTGGCCAAAGCCATCGGCGTTACACGCATTCACGCCTACTGCGACTCACAGCTCGTCGCAAGTCAGTTCAGCGGGGAGTATGACGCCAAGAATAATCGAATGGACGCATACCTCAAGCTCGTCAAACAACTCGCTTCCGAATTCGATTCGTTCGAACTTACCAAGATCCCGCGGGAAGAAAACGCTCCAGCCGACGCACTCGCTGCCTTGGCTTCGAACTCCGACCCTCACCTCAAACGAACGATCCCGGTGGAAAGTATATCAGAACCTAGTATCGGAAGCACAGAACAATGCATCGTCACGACTCGTAGACGAGATTACGAGGAAAATCCTTCGACTGAACCTGTCTTACGTCGACAGAGACGGACTCCAACCGTCGAGTCCAATCAAGACACCGAACTCGAACACTCTAGTACCGCCGAAGGCAACAACGACACGCTGCAAGTCGATGAATCGGCCCGATCAGACGATGAAACGGAGGAACAGACGGACGGACTTCATGAGCCAATAGACCTCGAACAGTCCGACGAGCAGACTCCCGCCAATTGGACACTAGAGATAGAAATGTACATCATCGATGGCAAAATTCCAGCCGATAGATGGGCCGCTCGACGACTCAAAATGCGAGCCGCTCGCTACATACTTATCAAAGACGGACTGTTTCGTTGGAGTGCAGCAGGAATCCTCCTCAAATGCATCTCAGGCGATAAAATTCAGGAAGTCATGAAAAAAATACACGAAGGCGATGGCGGCAATCACTCCGGCGGCCGATCTCTAGCCCTGAAAATCAAGAGAGCAAGCTATTATTGGCCAAGTATGCAAGCAGACTGCGAGAGGTTCGTCGCGAAGTGCGACAAATGCCAAAGGCATGGCCCAATGATACATCTTCCTACCGAGCTGCTAACCACTTCGACAGCTCCGTATCCATTCATGCGATGGGGGATGGACATCATCGGTCCTTTCAGACGATCCTCTACGCAGAAAAAGTTCATCCTCGTCATGACGGATTACTTTACCAAATGGGTAGAAGCCGAGGCATATCCCGTCATCCTCGCCTCTGACGTCCAGAAATTCGTTTGGAAATTCATTATCTGCCGACACGGAATTCCGTACGAGATTATCACCGATAACGGTCCCCAATTCATATCAACACTATTCAACGACTTCTGCGCTAAGTGGAAAATTCGACTAAGTTTTTCCACACCACGATACCCGCCGAGCAACGGTCAGGCCGAAGCAACAAACAAAACAATCATAGCCGGCCTCAAGAAACGATTGGATACTCATAAAGGGACATGGTCAGATAAACTTGACAGAGTCTTATGGTCATACCGAACGACCCCAAGATCGTCAACGGGGCAATCCCCCTTATACATGGCCTATGGCGTGGAAGCCCTATGCCCCGCCGAACTCACCATCCCGACTATCCGTCGGACGATGCTCGTGCAAAATCCTGATCTTAACGACGACATCATGCTCGACAACCTCGACAATCTCGAGGAACAACGTGATCAAGCCTTACTTCGGATTCATAATTATCAGAACTTAGCAGCACGATACTACAACAAAAAGGTCCGCGGACGTCACTTCACCGACGGCGACCTTGTCTTAAGAAAAGTCTTCGAAGGCACCGAAGAAAAGAATGCCGGCAAGCTCGGCACAAACTGGGAAGGACCCTATCAGGTCATGAGGATAGTCAAACCAGGCGTCTACGAGCTCATGAAGCTAGACGGAACCCCCATTCCCCGTTCGTGGAATTCCATGAACCTCAAGCGGTACTACATCTAGGCCAACCCTCAAGCGCTAAAAAAAAAAAAAAAAAAAAAAAAAAAAAAAAAAAAAAAAAGATCACCGAGCTACTACACATACGCTCGATTCTAATATGTAATATGAACTACGAATGGCTTGATCCTTCTTTCGAAGGTACGTAGGCAGCCCTCACAAGGCGCAGCTATAACATTAATAAAATTTTACCAAGGCATTCTACCGAACTTCAACAGTTCGTATTTTCTAAGCCAAACTTTATGTTTGCCGAACTCCAGCAGTTCGTATTTTCTAAGTCAAACTTTCAGTTTGCCGAACTCCAACAGTTCGTATTTTAAAAGCCAAACTTTATGTTTGCCGAATTCCAGCAGTTCGTATTTTCTAAGTCAAACTTTCAGCTTGCCGAACTCCAACAGTTCGTATTTTAAAAGCCAAACTTTATGTTTGCCGAACTCCAACAGTTCGTATTTTCTAAGTCAAACTTTTAATTTGCCGAACTCCAACAGTTCGTATCTTCTAAAGCCAAACTTTTAGTTTGCCGAACTACAACAGTTCGTATTTTCTAAAGTCAAACTTTTCGTTTGCCGAACTCTAACTGTTCGTATTTTCTAAGTCAAACTTTACGTTTGCCGAACTTCAACAGTTCGCATTTTCAACCACCAACGGTTCCCATTTCAACGTCCTGGCCAGACGATCTGATACAGCCGAGCTTAGCTCGCACGCATCCTCATGGTGCAATGGATAATACACTTTCCACATTCAAAGCCGAGATCAGTCTCGCACCAACTTCTCAGATTATCCGAGCCAAATAAGCCAAGTCCGTCTCGCACACTCGGATTCAATGTGAGAAACCTAGAGCATATTAAGATGAGCTGTTCACGTACTCTTAAAACTAAACTCTAGGGTCAAGCCGAACGTCCTTCCTCGCAAACCTAAGCCGACTTCTCAACAGTCGCAAAACTAGCAAGCCGATTTCTCAACAGTCGCAAAAACAAGTAAGCCGATTTCTCAACAATCGCAAAAGCAGTAAGCCAATCTACGATAGGGATTGCCGACCTCGAACAGGTTCAGTCGAATTCATCCTCTTCACCCGGCTAAGACCGTACAGTTTATGGCACCACTGTGTACGATAAATTCGAGAGGTTCGTATTATGTACGACTTCAAATATATCAGAAGAAATAAAGCATAACACTCAAAATAAAAAGAAGATCGATAAAAATCAGATTCGTTAAAAAGCCCCTCGGGCAAAACGGATACCGGACTTTAAAAACCCTCCGGTCCAAGAGGTCAGGTTATAAGCCCATTCGGGCAAAGGAAAAATTAGTCATATTACAAAACCAAAAGACGATTCAGACATTTCGCTTCCGCATCGCATCAGCGCGATCAGCCGACATGGAAGCCTGATTGGATCTGAACTCGTCAAGGCCCGGTGGAACCTCATTGCCCATCGACGTCGAAACCTCTGGATGCACCGGATCACTAAAAGGCGTGACAACCAAGTCCGCCTCATCCAGCTCACAAAGGTCGATCGCAGCATATTCCTTCACCTTTTCGGCCTTAAGCTTCTCAAGCCGATCGATACGAGACGAAGGGACAACAATACCGTGCTTCTTCTTAAGGCCCTCGCAAAAATCAAGTACTCCCTGAACCTGATTGATAACGAGGAACGGTTTCTTCGCCCGCTCAACCGCCGACAAGTGGTCCTTTACCTTCTGAAGCTGGACTTGGCACTTTTCTGTGACCGCTTTTCTCCTGGAGATCTGCTGGGTACGACCGGCCCTCAATCGCGAAGTTTCCGCGAACAGCTTTATCGAGAGAGCGTCTCTTTCCAACCCCAGCTCGGCATTGGATCTCTTAAGTGCGGCAATCTCTCGAGTCAGTTGGTCCACCGCACGATCGCCCGCCTCCACTCGGTCCTCAGATATGTGCAGCTCCTTGCGAAGTTCCGCCACTTGAACCCTCGCCTCGAAAGCTTTACGGCGCGATTCTCCGAGCTCACGATCGTAAGACCCGACGATCTCGTTCGTCTGAGCAACCATCTGCAGGAATAACGAACTTTAAAAATAAGCAATCGAAAGAAAAAGGATAACAAAAAAAAAAAAGGAGAAAAGGATACCTCGGCAGTAGTCTGGGCCAGCTTCTTATAAGCCTCAGGTTGGCGAAGGGAACCGATCGGCGAAAGGAAGTCCGGGCCGAAACTCAAGCGCCGATATGATTCGACATAATCCAAGGGATCGGCCTCGGGATCCGACGTTCGACGCCTCTTCTGCACTGGAGAGCTGTCCGATAGGACAATCGTTTCCCCATCAGTTTGTTGGGGGTCGGTAATCCCCTCGTCGCCTTCGCCACCTTCGGCGTGTTCGGTACCGACTCCAGCAGTCGAACCAGCAGCCCGCCGAGACCCCCTTTTTGTCTTCTTCTTTCTTTTCTTCTCGGCCGGATGAGAAGTGTGCTCCCCAGCAGGAACCTCTCCTTGGCCAACCTCTTCGTTAACGGCTGGAGCTTCCGGATCTGCCTGCTCGGTTGCTGAAGGAGCGCGATCCCCAGTAGGAACTTCATCTCGGCCGACCTCTTCATCAATGGCCGTAGCCTCGGGATTCACCTGGACATCAGGCGAGGGAATGTCCACATCCACCTCGTCGCCGTCCATCTCGGCTGAAAGATTGGGGATATCCTCGAACTTCATTTTTCTCCGACGAGATGGTTTTGCTGAGAGGAAGCAACGGGTAAATAAAAGAGGATCGGTGTCAACGAACTGCGAAGAAAAGTCTGCCAACTTACCTTTAAGGGCTCTTTTCGCTTTTAGATCGAGCTTCTCCTGGTAAGCTTCAGGCCACCGAGCTTTCCCCGCAGCACTCAATTGCTTCGCGTGAGTAAAAGTGAATCCCGGCGTGGTGATAAGGAAGCTTGGAGGGTGACGAGCTGAAGATAGGAAAGAAAGATATAAGTTAGGCAAAATAAGGTACTAAGATGAAATAAAGAACAAGTATCTACCAATAGGAGTTCTCCATAGAGTTCGGTAACTCCCTCCCGGACACTCGACGGAAGATTCATCGATCTTCACAAAGAAGTATCTGGCGCTCCAATGATTGACCTTGTTCGGTTTATTCCCAGTAACAAGATCGGCTTCCGGCTTCACATTTGCCGATAAAAACCACGGCTTTGCCTTCGATAGGTTCACTCGGAACAACCTCTCAAAAACCTTCGCCGTAATGGGAATACCGCACTCTTCCCCGAGAGAAAGAAGACCCATAAGGTTGATCACCGTGGCTGGCATCAACTGAGAGATCGCGACGTGCCGCCTCTTGCAGTATTTATAGACAAGCTCCGGGATGGGAAACCGAAGCCCACAACTCCTGAAATGCTCCTCGTAGACGCAAATGTAGCCATCAGGAGCATCCCACGGGCGATCAGCAGCCTTCGGGATCTTAAACAGCAAGTCATTTGGAGCATCGCACCGCTCCAAGGTGATCTGAATCGTCTCCGCGGTAGACCAAGATGGTCCGATGCTGGTTGGCCTCTCAACCATCCGCCTAGCAGCCAAAACGGGACCATCGTCTCCTTCATCAGGACGACATGCTGGAGAAACGGCACGGTTGTCCAAATCGGCCGCATCTTCGTCCTCGGCGAGCCGAGCAGCGAACTCGGCATCTGCCCGAACTTGTTCATTTAGCTCGGCAATCTCTTCTTCAGGCAGGTACTCGTCGATGAGATGCGGAACTTCGACTGAAACTTTTGAGCTGCTCGGTCCGGCAGCGGCACGCTGAGAGTTGCGCCTAAACATCTCCCGTTCGACGTCACCCAATCCGTCCGAGCTCGAATCAGAACTATTGACGAACAGCCCAATGTCTGGGAACTCAGATGAAGGAGCTCGGTCTTCAACAGAAGGGGAAGAAGTCCTTGAAACCATATCGATCGGAGGAGAGAAGTTGACGAAGAACAGAACGAAGAACTCGAAAATCTTCGAGCAAACCGGAGAAATCACGGCGGAGAGGATGAGCGAAGAACGGAAAACCTAAAAATTCTAGAGAGAAGGGAGAGCTCTAGAGAGAGAAGGAGAAATACCTTTTTGGAGAAAATGAGCAGAAGTGAAAAACAGAAAGAGGATCGGGCAGTATTTATAAGGAAAAACGCAATGATGACAATTCCTCGAAATCCGCGATCGAAGAAGACAAATCGACGCGCGACTCTTCGAATTCTATAGCAAGAGAAGACGAATCGACGCGCGCCTCTTCGAATTCTGCGACAAGGGAAGACGAAACGACGCCCTCTTCTCAAGAAAAACTCACCAAATTCGAAAGAGGATCCGTCCTTTCAAGCCGAACTTAAGCAGTTCGCCGAACTCATACAGTTCGTATCATCAAAGCCGAACTTAAGCAGTTCGCCGAACTCGTACAGTTCGTATCATCAAAGCCGAACTTAAGCAGTTCGCCGAACTCATACAGTTCGTATCATCAAAGCCGAACTTAAGCAGTTCGCCGAACTCGTACAGTTCGTATCATCAAGCCGAACTTAAGCAGTTCGCCGAACTCGTACAGTTCGTATCATCAAGCCGAACTTAAGCAGTTCGCCGAACTCATACAGTTCGTATCATCAAAGCCGAACTTAAGCAGTTCGCCGAACTCGTACAGTTCGTATCATCAAGCCGAACTTAAGCAGTTCGCCGAACTCGTACAGTTCGTATCATCAAGCCGAACTTAAGCAGTTCGCCGAACTCGTACGGTTCGTATCATCAAAGCCGAACTTAAGAAGTTCGCCGAACTCGTACAATTCGTATCATCAAGCCGAACTCGAAACAGAATCTGATCAGATCATACCGATCTCAGTTTTAACCGAGCTAAAGAATACTCCTCAAAAATTCGCCGAACTCATAAACTCCCTCGCCGAACTGAGGGGGGGACCAATTGTTAGAGGGGGGATTAGCACCCCCTGGTTTAACTCGGTTCGAACCGAGATCGGTTCAATCAAGACCGGTTTACGATGGTTCGGATCGAGGATAAGTCGGCCCGAAAACATTGGGCCGAGCTCGGGATCTCGCTGAAAGCCCACCTCGGCTACCGATCTTGGGCCAGCACAAGCCCAGTCCGTTACAACAGATGAAACCGGAATATTTCCTCTTTCCCGCCGATCTCGGAAATGGAAATATTCTCTTCGGTTGATTCATCGAGATATCAGGAATTTATCCTTATCTCGGCGAGAAAACCGGAAGATTTCCTTTTCCTAATCGAACTCGGAAAAGGAGAAGTCCTCCTGTCAACCGCCTCAAAAACACTATAAATAAAGAGGCCATCGCCTCATTCGAGCCATCCACAACTTCCGCAAAGACAGAGAATAGAAGAGAGCTCGTTACCGATCTCGAATCTTTTTGTCTTTACCTTCTTACTTAAACTCTGTTGTAACGCCGACCTTGATCAATAAACGAGATTCCGACTGAAAAGTACTGTTTTACCCCTTTTGTGTGATTTACGGATCAACAATATCATATTACTTCATTAACTTATAGTTGGCGTGGCGTAAGAACATTTAAAAGACAACAAAACATTGTTAGTTGTTTTTTTCTGGCTAAATCATGACAATTTTACAATGTTCGCTCTCGAAAACATAACAATTATAAAATTAAAAAAGTATTATCACTATCTATCCTTCATTAATAACAAAATTAATTTTTAGAGAAATTTATTTGCAAAATTAGGTAAGTAGAAAAAGAAATAAAATTACACCATAAATATCCTTCTCTTTCCAAATAATTACAACAATGACATTGACTGAAAATTGATGAAAACTGTGTTAGCAACTAATAAAGCCGGCGACACTGTTCATCAACCATCCTGCCGATACTGTTCATCCCGCCGACACTGTTCATTTACTACAATAATATATGGTACTTGTTAATGTTCTATCCGACACTTGTTATCGTGCTAACAATAATAACAAGTATCAGATATTATTGTTAGCACGTTACAAGTATCATATATTATTGTTAATACGTTAACATACTATGTTAACACATTACAAGTAGATATTATTGTTAGCATGCTAACAAGTATCGGATAGCACGTTAACAAGTATCAGATATTATTGTTAACACGTTAACAAGTATCAGATATTTTTGTTAGCACGTTAACAAGCATCATATATTATTGTTAATACGTTAACATACTATGTTAACATATTACAAGTATTTGATATTATTGTTAGCATGCTAACAAGTATCGGATAGCACGTTAACAAGTATCATATATTACTGTTAACACGTTAACAAGTATCAGATACTTTTGTTTTTGTTAGCACGTTAACAAGCATCATATATTATTATTAGCATGCTAACAAGTATTGGATATTATGTTTTCCGGTGATGAATAGTATCAGCAATTTCGGATGAACAATGTCAATTGGGGGCGATAAACAGTATCGCCG
Organism: Eutrema japonicum; assembly: GCA_030161315.1. Lineage (NCBI taxonomy): Eukaryota > Viridiplantae > Streptophyta > Magnoliopsida > Brassicales > Brassicaceae > Eutrema > Eutrema japonicum. The sequence continues at coordinate 20,218,551 of BSQW01000011.1, forward strand.
GTATATACTCATGTTTTTAGATCAATGACATTAGTGTAATAAAGAGAAATAATAAAAGAATAAGGATGTTTTGATCCCAATTTTTCTCTCTTTCATCTTCACCTAATTTTCAAATTAACTTTACCTTTCACCTAATTAAAAGATCAACTAGGTATATACACTAAAATCACCCAAATTAAAACCATATTATCCTTATAATCCCGCTCTAACTTACATTTTTTTTTACGCACATCATTCATCTCTATACCATGTAGATTATACGCTGAATGATACTTTATTAGAGAGATTAAGAGAATATATACATGAGTACAAGTAGGGTATTTAGCGTAAGTTAACTAATTACAATTAGGTCCTTTAGACATGAAGTATTTCCTCAACACTCCCCCTCAAGATGGAGGTACTAAGCTAACGCCAATCTTGTTCCTCAGTTCCTAAAATCTGGTTCGAGCCAGTGGCTTGGTAAAACCATCAACAAGCTGGTCCTTGGTGGAAACGTGAGCAAAACCCGTAAAATATTGTTCTGAATTTGACCTCGGACAAAATGATAATCCAAAGCAATGTGTTTCATCCGTGAGTGAACACCGGATTAGCACACAAGTACGTTGCACCAATATTATCACAATATACCGTTGGAGTAGTCGATAAAGAGACACCAAGTTCTGTGAAGAGTGAACAAATCCAACGAAGTTCGACAGCTGTATTAGCGATGGATCTATACTCTGCTTCGGTAGATGAATGGGCAACACCTTGTTGCTTCTTTGAAGACCATGAAATGGGTTGATTCCCGAAGTAAATAATGTATCCATTCGTTGAGACATAGTCATCTGAGTCACCGGCCCAATCAGCGTCCGAGAAAGCATGTAAGGTTGGTTTACATTGCTTGCGGAGTAAAATACCATGAGACAAAGTACCAGCCAAGTATCGGAGAACTCGCTTAGCAGCTTGCCAATGATCAGATGTGGGACGGTGCATGAATTGGGAGAGCCGATTTACCGCATATGAGATGTCTGGACGAGTGAGAGCAAGATATTGCAGGCTGCCAACGACCATTCGGTACTCACGAGGGTCAGATAAATGTGTACCCGAGTGTAGCGACAGCTTTGGCGAGGAAGGCAGCGGTGTGGCAACGGGTTTAGCATCCACCATATTGGTCCGAGTGAGAAGGTCAGTAACATATTTACGTTGCATCAGATGCAAACCTTGTGATGTGCGTACTGCTTATATTCCAAGAAAATAGCTGAGATGTCCCATATCCTTAATCGAGAATTTGGTAGCAAGATCGTCAATAAGACGCTGTACCAAAGCAGAGCTCGTGCCAGTAACGAGGATGTCATCCACATAAACTAGTAAGTAAACATAGTCACGAGCTTGCTTGAAAATGAATAACGAGGTATCCACAAGAGAATTAACAAAGTTTGCACCCAACAAGAAAGACCTTAATTCCGAATACCAGGCCCGTGGCGCCTGCTTCAACCCGTAAATTGCTTTTCTCAGTTTGTAGACATGATTGGGCCGATCAGAATCAATAAAACCAGGCGGTTGGCTCATGAACACTTCCTCTTTGAGATGCCACTGCAAAAACGCATTATTCACATCCAATTGTCGCACATGCCAATCACAGTTTACTACTAAACCAAGAACGATACGAATCATTGTTGACTTGATGATCGGACTAAACGTGTCTTTAAAATCCACTCCAGGTTGTTGATGAAATCATTTAGCAACAATTCAGGCTTTATATTTGTCGATAAAACTATCAGGGTGATACTTAATAGTGAAAACCCAGCGACATCCCACAATATTCATCTGAGCAGTAGCTGCAACTAAATCCCATGTATAATTCTGAGTAGTAGAGTTGAATTCCGCACTCATAGCGGCTCTCCAGCACGGATCTTTCATTGCATATTACCAGGTAGACGGTATGAGATGGGGATCGGTTTGCAGAGTGGCGGTGAGGGTGAATTTGATTTTAGGTTTGGTGATTTTGTTCTTAGCTCTTGTCTTCATGGGATGATGGTTTGCAGGTTCGACTTGAGGTTCATGGATACTGGGTGCGGGGATTTGATTTTGGGAATTGTCGGGTATAGGTGATGGATCTGGTTGGCTTAGTGGGTTACTGGGCCTTTGTCGGGTTTGGATTGGAAACGACGGGCCTGTATTTGGGAGTGTCTCTGAGTGGGCCTCCATTTCTTGAATATTTGGGCCTGCATTTGTATTTGTTGGAAGAGAGGAGCTGGGCCCAACTTCTGATATCGACGGAGGAAGATGAGTCGACACCTGCACAGCAAAATCTCGAGACGGAGTAGCTGTAGCCGGAGACGTCGGCGAAACCGGCGGCTCAGTCATCGAAACCGGCGGTGGAGGACCTGAGCACGGATGAGTTGCCGAGGCTGATCTATTGAGTGGTGGAGCTGTTGGAACAATGGTGAAAGGAGAAGTTTGTGACGAAGAAGATAATGTTGCAGGTGGAGAAGAAGAGCGTGAAAGACTCTGAAACGAGAACTCAGTTTCGTTAAAACGAACATGACGCGATGTATAGATGCGACCAGATGTTGGATCAAGGCAATGATACGCACGCTGGGAGAGTGAGTATCCGAGGAACACACACACGAGTGAGCGATTTTCTAACTTATTCGGAGCATATGGTCTCAGCTATGGAAAACAGATGCACCCAAAGGTACATAACTTAGTGTAGTTGGGTTGAGAGTTGAAGAGTTTTTGATATGGTGATTGGGAATTTAGAATTGGAGTAGGAAGACGATTGATGAGAAAAATGGTTGTAGCAAAGGCGTAAGGCTAGTAAGTGAGAGGGATTTTGGAATGAGAAAGTAAAGATAAACCTGTTTCGACAATGTGTCGATGTTTTCTTTCGGATATGCCATTATATTCAGGTGTATGAGGTGGAGTAGTGAGATGAGAAATACCATTGGCTGAGAGATAGGACCTTAAGGCTAGGAATTCACCCCCATTATCAGAATAGAGATTCTGAATTTTTGTTCCAAAACATTTCTCAACAAGAGCTCGAAAACGAGGAAAGATTTCTTTGACTTGAGATTTAGCTTGAAGAGGATATAGCCAAGTGTATCTCGTGTGGTGATCTACAAGTACAAGGTAATACTTGTAATTATCAGAAGAAATGACAGGGGATTGCCAAACATCTGTAAAAATGTATTCCAAAGGTCGAGAAGAGATTATGGTACTTTGATGAAAAGGAAGTTTGTGAGTTTTATTGAGTAAACAATCATTGCAGGAAAGTGTTTGAGAAGCAGAATTGAAACAAGGCAACAAAAATTTGGAAACAACAGATTTAAGGGTAGATAGAGATGGATGGCCTAGGCGAGAGTGCCCTTGTGATAGTGTAGTTTTCGTATCTGGGGAAGCAAAGTAAGAAACGATGGAAGGAGAAACAGCTAGCCACTCATATAGATCATCCTTTGTTTTTCCTTGGAGTAACCGGGCACCCGTGCTGAGATCCTTCACCTGAAAATGTGCAGGAAAGAATTCAACCGACACTTTGTTAGCATTGCAGAGACGATATACCGAGATCAGATTTCTTTGCACATTGGGGACATAAAGAACATTGTTGAGAGCTAAAGATCGAGCGGGAGTAGGGAGTAAAGCCGAACCGGTATGCGAGATTTGTATGTTTGAGCCATCAGCTGTTGCAACCTCTTCTCCACCAGTGTAAGGCTGATGGAAAAACATGTTGTTTAGATCCGTCGTGAGGTGGTGCGTTGCACCACTGTCCAGGAGCCAGATATTGGGATCATATGAAGCTGCATTGACGAAATTGGCTTGTGGCTGCCATGGAATAGAGACCGGAGATGAATGCATCTGGTTGTTAGCGAATGATCCACTTGAAAGGTGCAGCTGTGAGCATCTCCTAGCACTGTGGCCATGCATACCACAGATTTGACAACGCCCTTGATACCCTCTCGTTGAGTTCTGATTTGGTTTTGGTGTAAATCGTTGTTGTTGCCATGTCTGGTTACCACGATAGCCTCCACGGTTCTGGTTTTTGCTGTCGATAATTATTGTTGTTGTTGTTTCCTTGACCTTTGTAGGTTGTAACATTTGCTGAGATTGGATTTGCAGGATAAGCAGTTTCCATCGACAGAAGTTTGACCTCATGGTTAATGAGCTTTTCATGAAGCTCGGTAAGAGAGAGAGGAGAGTCACGGCCCTCGACTTGATCGATGAGAATTTTGTAGTCTTCAGGCAGGCCGCAAAGAATGTGTTCAATTTGATCTTCAATATCCATAGGTTTGTCAAGGAGGGCTAGCTGGTCAAAGCGTGTAGTGAGCCCTTGAAAGCAATCGTTGATGGACTTACTCCCTTTAGTCCACTGTTTGATCTGAATTATTATTTGTTGGAAGTGACCACGACTTGGATTGGCATAGGTAGAAGAGAGAGTGCTCCAGATCTCAGCCGCAGTGGTGGCCATGGACAAAAGCGGTTGAAGAGAAGTGGAGATCGCACCTAAGAGAGCACTGTAGAGTAGCTTATCTTGTCGTTTCCATAGCGTATAGGCAGGATTAGCAGTGATAACATCAGCTGCTATGAGTGTAGGAGACGGGACAGCAATGGATCCATCGAGATAGCCCGCCAAATCGTAGCCATCAAGTAAAGCATGTACTTGACGACTCCACATCAGAAAATTTGAAGCATTAAGCTTGGTAACATTGGACATGTTAACATTGAGAAGAATTTGAGAATCATAAACAGGGATAGTTTCATTGGCGTTGGATGGAGAAGCCATGATTGAAAGATCGTAGAGAAGAGAGAATTTGAAAAGCGGAAGATGGCGGCCAAAAGAGAAAAAAAAAGTTAGGCATCGTAAGGCTCTGATACCATGTTGATTATACGCTGAATGATATTTTATTAGAGAGATTAAGAGAATATATACATAAGTACAAGTAGGGTATGATATTTTATTAGAGAGATTAAGAGAATATATACATGAGTACAAGTAGGGTATTTAGCGTAAGTTAACAAATTACAATTAAGTCCTTTAGACATGAAATATTTTCTCAACATACCATTTAAGGGAATAAAAGTAGATGACCATATTGAAGAGTATAAGTAAAAGAATAACCATATTAATGAAATGGTTAGAGTATAGGCCTTTTTGCAAAAATACTCTATAATTTGAAGTCAAAGCTAAAAATGCCCCCTTCCTCTCCTATTTTTCAGAATCCCATGAATTACCCTTTAAGAATCTGGGTATTCACGCAAATGCCATTCCTCAGACTGCTGTTAGAGTCTAACGTTTTTTTCAAAAGACAAAAAAATTTCAGATCTAACTTAATTACGGAAATGCCATTGCCATCAATTCTCAACCTCCACGACAACCACCATCGTCGACGAGTTAATGCAGTTACTAACCCATTTTTTCGCCATTAAAGCCCAAGAATAGAGCTTGGACTTCCTTTTCGCGAGTTCTCCTCTCCGATTTCTCCCATTTCCCCTCGATTTTCCGATTCAAACTTACCGAAATCATTTTTTATGGCATAAAAACAGCAAAACACGACTGGGCTTGTGGGATTTCGGTAATATTAGACGTTCTGGGCGCTCGACGAGGGTGAAAACAAACTCTAAACGGATATAGGTAAGAATTTTTGCATATCGTCGATTTTCAGATCTGAGTTGTATACTCAGACTGCTTTAGAAGTCTGATGAAACCCACATGGTCAACGAGAGGGTAGTTTTGCAATTGACTTTTAAATACTCAGATTAAAATTGAAGTCTAGCAATTTCCTTTGAAAACAAAAAAATCAAGTAAAATTCTCTAATCGAGGCATAGGGTAGTTTTGCAATTGACCGAAAACTTGACTTTTTATTCAGACTTTATATCCAGTATGAAGAAAAAATGAGCGACTTTGACCAGAAGTTGACTGTTTTTCAGACGGAATCAGAAGTCTGAAAAAAAAAACAGGGTACTGTTAGCAATTGACCGAAATTTTTCAAAAGTTGACCAAAATGGGGGAAAAAGTATCAAACTTCTTTGGCAGTCTGAATAGGAGGGAAAAAGTATCAGACTTCTATGGCAGTCTGAAAATGATGAAATCTTTCAGACTGCTAAAGAAGTCTGATATCGAAGATTTTGGTCAACGCAAAAAATACACCAATTTCTGTCAGACTTCTATCGCAGTCTGAAGGATTTCTTCAGACTGCCCTGGAAGTCTGGGAACGAAAGTCAAACTTCGGTCAATTGCAAAACTACCCCATAATTTTTTCAGACTGCATGAGAAGTCTGACAAAAAGTCAAAATTTTGGTCAATTGCATAAATACCTTTTTCTTTTTCTCAGACATCTAATGCAGTCTGACAAAAAAGTCAAAGTTTGGGTCAATTGCAAAAATACCCTTTTTGTCATAACTTTTCGTCAGACGGCATCCACAGTCTGCTTTGTAACATTCTAATTGCAAAAATACCCTCTTTTTCAGACTGCCATAGAGGTCTGACGTACTGTTTGTCAGACTTCTGTGGCAGTATGGATTGACAAATTTTTTAAAACCGTTTTTTTTGCATATTTGTGATAAATTTCGTTGATTTTAAAATTTATATATGTGTGTTAGTTGTATATGTTCCTTCTGCGTTAGTTTTACATGCTTATGTTCGATAATTATTTTTAAATATTTTTTTAATAATTCTGGCAATGTCGCGAAGTCTGATATTTCCATTAAGATCGCTAATGTTGTTTTTCCATGATTGTTTTTACAGATAATGGTGCATTTACCTGTTAATTTTGGTGAATGAGTTCTGAGAGACCAGATTTGGCATTTGGTGGTGGATACTCACAAAGTTCAGGGGAAAACATCTTTTGTACTTGGTGAAAAACGCGGCGTACGCATATACGATGTACGATTTTAACCGATACATGGCCTCCTTACGAGCGGTAAATCCTAACCTTGCTAGATACTTGGAGGAGGCGGATCCGAGTCTATGGTCACGCGTTCATTTCGATGGAGACATGTATAATCTGAAAATGCATTTTTCTTATCAGACTTCTTGTGCAGTCTGATTCGTCTTTATCAGACTTTTATTGCAGTCTTTTTTTCCCTTAGAGATGGAAATGCGTTTACATACATGTTGGTGGCTTTGAGTGTCTTCAGATATAAAATGTGCTGCCTTAGGTGATGGGGTTGTATTATATAGACACAAGATTAGTTACTTCTTTTTTTTCCTTTTTTTGAATTTGATTAATTACGTGTGCTAGTTCTGATTTGAAATTTCTGTGCTTCTTTCTTGTCTTTTGGTCTAAGGTTAAATTGCATCAAAAATTAACTTTGACTAATGTAAGTGATTAATGTTTTTTACATTGTTACATCTATTCGATCCTAGTAACATTTCCTTTATTCCATCGTCGTTGGGGAAGAGATTTTTTTTACATTGTTACAATAATAACAGTGACCATCAAGCATTATGTCGAACAACATCAGCATTAGATTGCTTCTCCTCATACTCCTCCTGAAAGAATCACCATATAATCTTAGGACTCAAGAGTCCATGTAATAAGGAAACACAAACCATTGATAAAAAAATACATACTTCCTCATTAGCATCGTTCTCCAGTGACTTGTTATATTATGCCTTTAGTTCAGCAGCTTTATCCAAATAAATTTTCTTCTCCTAAATGATAAAAGAGCACAGCCAGAGTAAGAACACAATAAGCAAATCCCGATGAAACTCAGGGAAGAAACAAAGAATAGAGCAACTCACTTCCTCAGTCAAAGACTTCCACTTTTCAGCACCATGCTTTGGATACTACAATCATATACATAGCACGGTCTAGTAAATATCTGAACAATAAAGATAGTAATCAAGAAGAGTAGTAAACCCAGTCATAGCTTTACATCTTTAACATGAGGTGCAAAAGCAAGATAGTAATCAAGAATAGTTTTTGAGAGTTTACTTCTCCTGCTCCAACACTGATAACATGAGGTGCAAAAGCAAGTCCAGCTGAAGTGTTCATCCACTCACCTAAAGTAATCAACAGAGTCAAAAGATTTCTCTCGATCAAAAATTTACATTGACTAATTTCATTCTAATGACCAATTACTTATCTAAACACAGATTATACCACACATGGATCAGTCAAATCACAGCTTAGTACCTAACGGCCCAAGACTTCAATGCATAATCTCTTCCCCAACGACGATGGAATAAAGGAAATGTTACTAGGATCGTCCATATACTTCGTCTTGTATTTTGCTTCAACGGCGGCTCTGCCTCGCATCCTCCACCGCTCGCTCTGCCTCGCATCCCCCAACGCTAGCTCTATCTCGCAGCCCGTCATCGGAGAAGAGAATGGATTTCGCCCTCCCGACAGCGACGACAGGCAAAGCTCCATCTTCTGGAGAAACAAAACCTCTCGCTGAGATTCCCTCTCCAGATCCGAGATGGATCTTCTGAATCAGTGGTCGTCGAGACCTTCTCCAGAAGCTGACCTCAGATCTGCAACAATAGGATAAAGAAGTGAGAAAGAGATGAAGACGGGGAGATGAAGACGGGTCAGAAGAGATGAAGAAAGAAGAAGAAGACCGACGGCTTACCACTACGACAACCGGCAAGAATGGAGAGGCCGTAGGTTAACGGCGAGAGATGCGAGAGAGTGGAGCGGAGAGAAGTCGCCGGTGGAGCTTTAGCGGGCGAGAGAGAGAGAGGCGAGAGAGAGAGCGCAAAGAGGCGAGGGAGAGAGCGCCGTTTGAGAGAGGTAAGATTTTTTTACATAATTAGGGTTACTTCCTTTATATATGATGGGATAAAATTCCTGGTTAGGTTAATTTTTTCGGTTTAGCAGACTTATCTGAAGTCTCAATTTAAAATCAAGTCGAAATTCAGACTTCTAAAAGAGTCTAATTCGGAAAAGTCTAATTTTAGACTTCTTCTCAAATCTAATTCGTACAAACTCAAATTAAACGAAAGTATAATTTCAGACTTTACATACTTTTAATTTATATACAGCAACAATGAGTATGTGTAATTTATGTAGTAAAAATTTCTAAAAACTAAATTTTTAATATTTTTAAAATTTAAATTTTCAAATTAAATACGTTTCAGATTTCTCTGAGAAGTCTGAGAAACCCCGATTCTCTGAGAAGTCTGAGAAACCCCGATTCTCTGAGACGTATGAGAAACCACGAAAACCACCATCGTCGACGAGTTAATGCATTAACTAACCCGTTTTTTCGGCCATCAAAGCTCAAGAATAGAGCTCGTAAACACTTTTCGCGACTTCTCTCTCCGATTTTTCCCATTTTCCCACTGATTTTCCGATTCAAACGTACCGAAATCGGAAATTATGGCATAAAAACGGCAAAACACGACTGGGCTTGCAGGATTTCGGTGATATTAGACGTTCTGGGCGCTCGACGAGGGTGAAAACAAACTATAAACGGATATAGGTACGAATTTTTGCATATCGTCGATTTTCAGATCTGAGTTGTATACTCAGACTGCTTTAGAAGTCTGATGAAACCCATATGGTCAACGAGAGGGTAGTTTTGCAATTGACTTTTAAAAAATAAGATTAAAATTGAAGTCTGGTAATATATGAGAAGTCTGAGAAATCCCGATTCTCTCAGACTTCTCCGATAAGTCCGAGTAACCCTAAATATAATATTTAGCACTTATGAGTGACAATATTAAAACATAACTTCTAGGAAGCATCAAATTCGTGAAATATATGCACATTACAACACATATGTGCAAATTTAAAATTTCAAATGTAAATTTGGTAAACCATGAATCTAACCCTAAAGTTATATGTAAATGTTTCCATTACAAAGCATGTTTTGAGGTTTACAACCTATTTTGCCTTACATGTTTTTAATTTGATTCAATTTTATGAAATTTAATTTTAATACTTCGAAATCGTCTATATTTAATTTATGTATAAGAAATTTTTAACAAAATATTTTTTACAATTTTTAAATTTAAATTTACTAATTAAATTTGTATCAGACTTCTTCGAGAAATATGATATTTATTGAGGTATATGCATAATTAACTAACCTTGTTTAATTTGATTCAATTTTATGAAATATTAATTTCTATACATCAAAATCGTCTATATTTAATTATTGTAGAAAAAAGTTTTAACAATTTTTTTTTTAATTTTTAAATTTAAATTTACTATTTTAATCTGCATCAGACTTCTCGTATACGTCTGAGAGAAGTCTGGTAAGAGAAATCAATCAGACTTCTATTAGAGTATAAATGTCAGACCTCTATAGAAGTCTGACATGTCGCGAAGGTTAAAATGGTAATAGCGGTTTCGCGTTTTTTGTTTGGTCATAAGGGGGTAACTGTAATTTTCCACCCCCGAAAATGTAGCAAAACATTTGATTGAAATGACAATGTATTTTTATCATAAAAATGAAATTTTGGAGTAAAAACAACAATTTGCCATAGAGTATAATTAAAAGAATAACCATATTAATGAAATGGTTAGAATATAATATATACTACCATTTCTCTCTGTGTCTCTTTTCTTTCTCACACACCATCTCTTCTCTTCCTTCTTCTTATTCTTCTATTTTTTTTTGTCTCCCCTTCTTTTTCCTCATTTCTCTCGCCTTCCAGCAACCATACAAACACCAGATTTCCCATTCCAACAGCAATACACGTACCAAATCTCTACAACGAATCAAATTCTCCTCTATGATTCTTCTCTTTTTCTCCCGACAATCAAATACTATATTATATGTATATATATATATATAATACATAGAATATAATATTAATGTATTCTATTGACAAAAATAATAAATTAGTTGAAGAAAATGATCTAAAATAAAATAATAAATTCTAAATTTTAAACTTTAATTACAAAAATTGAACACTACATTAGAAAAATTAAACCTAAATCCGAAAATTATAGAATTAGTAAAATATATGATAAATAGTATAGTACTTTATTCTATGTTCATAATATAGTATGCTACAATATTCTCCCATTCTTCTTGTTCTTCTTTTTTCCCCTTTTTTACCAAAATAATAAATTAACTAAACAATTAGATTTAAAATTATATCATAAACTCTAAATTTTGAACTTTAATCCCAAAAATTGAACATTACATTGGAAAAATTAAATCTAACTCTAAAATGTAGTGGAATTAGTAAAATGTAAGGTAACTAGTATAATATACTATTATATATATTCTATGTTAATAGTATAGTAGAGTACAGTTTTCTATGTATTCTTCACAATATACTTATCCTCTCCACTTGACTTGAAAAAGTGTAATAATTTAATACTATGTATACTGTAATATATGATCCAAAATAAAAACCTTCCACTTATCCGATATATGAGTGGAAGTAATTTCTATAATATCCAAAGTTGAATTCGAGGTTGAGGTGGTATACAGATAACATTCTCAGCTTCAGACACTAGCTATTAGAAAACATATATTATCATCTATATTAAAAAGCTCAAATGTACATCCCTCTTTATAACATGTTTTGTTATCTTGTAAGGAGCCGGACAGTGGTTATAAAGAAAGTCTAAGGACTATATATATGATATAAGAAAATGAAATTCACCTTGATTCATGAGTTCATAAGTCAAAAGATATGCATATACCACCTTTTGTGTACTTAAAGAGAAAAAGAAGAAAAACTTGCAAAGTCCAAGGTCAGCCCAAAAAAGAAAACGATTACAATTATTCACATAAACCTATGAGGAATGGACAAAAAAAATATATTACATATTAAGAAATAATAATACCGTTTTTATCAACCTTTTAATTTACTTTCAACTACCAACTTATTTAAATCGCATATATGTACAGATGCAGTTAAATAATTTTGATGTGTTATGAATTAAATATATAAATGTCAATTATAAAGTTTATATTCTAGGAGATTTAAAATATTTTTGGTTTCTTTTTTTTTTAATTCAGTTTGCTCCCCAAATCTACGTAAACCTATATATACCTCTCTTTAATCTTGGAATAAGACACAACCATTTTCTTTCTCTTTTTTTATTTACAACACGTTACCAGCACGATAGTTTTTCGATTTGTTGTTACACCAAAAAAACAATGAATGGCGAAGATTTATGTTAGGCAGACAGTGCGACTAGCCACACCATTCTGAAAGATAAGAGATATTTTTCTCATTTGATAATGAAAGAGGCTAGTGTGAGCACTGTATCGGCTATCGGGTAGTGCAAAGATAGTTGAAGGCTCCAGAAGAGCATATACTCTATTGCCTATGAGAACGCAATTTAAAATCAATGATGCGTTATACTCTTCCAAGTCTAAGAAAAATCTTTTGAGTTTTAAAGATATTCGTAAAAATGGATATCATATTGAGAGTATGAGCCAAGAAAGTGATGAATATCTTCATATCACTAGTATTTTCCAAGGCTCTATAAATATTGTGGAATGACTACCCGCACTCTCCACAAGAATGTACTATACTAAGATTAGTACAATTGAGGCAAATGCCACAGTAAACCAAAAGTTTACTGAAAACTTAAGCGTTTGGCATGACCGGTTAGGCCATCCCGGTTCGATAATGATGTGAAAGATAATAATGAATTCATGTGGACATACATTAAACACTACAAGAAAACAACCGATTTGCGATGGCCAAATCCGTAGCAAATCCGTCGCAAATCCGTCATAGCGACGGAATTGCGAGGATCCCTTTTCCGTCGCAAATCAGTCGTCGCAAATCAATTTCCCTCGCAAATCCGTCGCAAATTTGCGACGAACAATATTCCCTCGCAAATTTGCAACTAACAATTTTCCTCGCAAATCCGTCGCAAATTTGCGAGGAAATATTTTCTGTTGCAAATTTGCGACGCTTTTGCGAGTGCACGTATCGTCGCACATTTGCGAGGGCTTCATACCAACGCGAAAGTCGTCGCAATATTTACGATGGATTTGCGAGGGATTTGTTTCCAGTTGTCGCAAATCCCACACAAATTTGCGATGGATTTGCGATGGCATTGTTTCTTGTAGTCGCAAAGCCATCGTAAAATTGCAATGAATTTGCGAAGGAAGTTAAAATTTTTAATAAAAATTATTAAAAATTTTATTAAAAAATTAAATAATAATTTAATTAATTTACTTTTAAAATTATAAAACATAATTAATTTAATATATTTTTTTATTCAAAAAAGTACATAATTGTTTTACAATAAAACATAAAAAACAAAAAGAAATTAGAATGTTTACAACGGACCGGTTCCGGGACTAGTTCCGGTTCCAAAACTGGTTACGGTTCCGGGACCGGATCCCGAAGGCTTACGTCTTTCACGATGAATCACAAAAGCCGGATCTTTCTCAGCACAGTAGTCCATGAAGGCATCATAGGAATTAATCTTCTCGGCCTGATTCGTTAGCATCTCAGCCTGACTCGATATCATCTCGGCCTGACTCGTTATGATCCGGTGTAGATCGTCCTGGGATGGACGTGAAGCCGATGTAGAAGAAGCTTCAATTTTCGGTTGAAGCGAACCGACTCCATAAATTTTTTATTTTTTTTTGCGGGGAGCAACCTATAAAAGACAAAAAACGAACATTATAAATATTTCTAAAAATATTTAAATACAATACAACAATTTAATTTTTAAATACGTACCTCGGTAAAAATTTGGTTCTTCACGAAAGGAGTAAGTCCGCCAGATGCTGTGCTCTCGGGATCATCAGTATCGGCTGACTGAGATAACAGCTCGAGCCGCGAGGTGACATCGTTTCCGTTTTGTCTCCTCGAGAACCGGTAACAAATCCGGAACTGATGATCCGGTCTTTGCGGCCTAAAAAAAATTCATAAATTCATAAGATTAAATTAAATTATGAATGTAAGATTTTTTTTTTAAAAAAAGCTTACTATGTTTCGGCCCCGTGCTTTAAACGAGGTTTGTCCAGAACGATGTTTAGAAGGCCCGTAACCATCAGGATCAGAGTACCGGGCCTTGCGACTATTGGCACTCTTCTTCTCGCTCTTCGGATCAAACCAATATTGAACAAGATCGTTCCAAACAAGCGGATCAATCCACCTAGGCTTCGACTCATTGCCTTTAATCTTCCATTTTTCTTTCCAACGTCCAACCTGACCGCACATGCGAGCCTTCAACTTCTTCTCAAAGTTTTTGCGGACCTCGCTGTTAATTGCAAAATCCCAATGAAACGATTGCTATAACAAAAAATAAGAAGTTAAATTCATAAAAAATAATATTAAATAATAAATTTAATAAAATTTAGCAGCCACAACTTCGTCATCATCAAACCTGAAATGGCATGAGGTTCTTTGAAATCTGTTTCAAAGATCGAACGGATATGAGCAGCCACAACTTCGTCATCATCAAACCTGAAATTAGAAAATATAGTAAATTAAAAATGAAATTATTATAATTGTAAGCAAAAACATAAATAATTTAGCAAAATTAAATTATACCATAACGTTCCTGGAGGACGTTTTGGATCGAGTTGTGGTAGACTATCATGACCGGGACTCTCGAGAAGCTGATGTATCGCAATATCAATGGGGACGGAGTCAGCCGCGGGGTCCGCCGGTGCGAGGGCAGGCTCGGTCGCAAGAACATCAGAAGTCACAAAATCCGTCTGAGTAACATGAGGAGTACATGTGTAACCCATCGAAAGAAATCGAGTGTATTCGTTACCTTAAAATCCCGACATCTAAAAAAAAAAATAATAATTAAATTCAATATAATTATATTATAATTTACAAAATACAAAAAAAATCTAAATTTATACTAAGCATTTTACAAAATTATCTATATATTACAAACATCCAAATTTACAAATTAAACAAAAAATTACAATCAAACTAATCATTTTATATAATTTATTATATAAAATCATACTAATCATGTAATTATCTAATCTAAATTCATCCTAATTGAAATACAAAACTAACAACCTAATTACTAACAACCTAATTACTAACAAATCTAAATCTAACAATCTAAATCTAACAATCTAAATTCATCATAATTTAAATACAAATCTAACAACCTAATTTTGCTAACAAATCTAAATCTAACAATCTAAAATCATCCTAATTGATATCCAAATCTAACAAATCTATTTTGTTTTCACAAATCTAACATCCTAATTGATATACAAATCTAACAACCTAATTTTTTTTTTTTAGATAACAACCTATTTTACAAAGTAAAAATCTTTAAAAAAAAAACCAATGTTTACCTTCACCGAGGAAGAGGAGGTCGCTAGAGGGAGAGAGCGAGGAGGTCGCCGGAGGGAGAGGAGGACTCACCGGCGGAGGAGGAGAAGGAAGGAGGTCGCGGAAGGAGGGAGGAGGTCGCGGAGGAGAGAAGAGGTCGCGGAGGAGAGAGGAAGGGAAGAGGGAGTGCTCGCCGGAGGAGGAAGAGTCGACGGGGTCGCCGGAGATGCACAGTTCGCCGGAGAAGAAGATCCAATGGAGGAAGATTGAGATGAGAGAAAGGAAGAAGAAGAGCAATAGTCGTGGTTTATAAACTAATACGCGATAGATTTGCAATGGATCAGTCGCAAATCCATCGCAAATCAAGGATCCATCGCAAATCCGTTGCAAAATTTGCTATGGATTTACTATGGATTTGCGATGGATCCATCGCAAATCCATCGCAAAAATGTGTGGTCCACTACCAATTCGCGGTTTAATTTGGCCCAAAATGTGATGAAAAAATTCAATATTCGTACCAAATTTCAAAAAATATTATTTTGCAACGGATTTGCGACGGATCCATCGCAAATCCATATCAAAATTTGCAACGGATTTGCGATGGATCCTTGATTTGCGATGGATTTGCGACGGATCCATCGCAAATCCGTTGCAAATTCATGAGTTTTAGTTTTAAGGTTTAGGGTTTAGTGTTTAGGGTATACGTTTTATTATCATAATGAAGTTTACGGTTTATAATCTCATGGCTTATAATCTCATAAGAGAGATGATCATAAACAATTTTCCGAAAATATTCTGATTTTGATAGTACGACCAATGTTAAACTTCTCTATATATTCATAAATAACATATACGGATATATGACGTTCATTTTATCATACGTAGGCATCTCCAAATATTTGGGGTTTATGAATGCACATCATCAAATAACTTTAGAAATATGATTTTTGAGATCTGTCGCAAATCCATAGCAAATTAATGAGTTTTAGGGTTTACGGTTTAGTGCTTAGGGTATATCCACGATTTGCGACGGATTTACGATGGATCCGTCGCAAATCCATTGCACATATTGCGACGGATTTGCGATGGATCCGTCGCAAATCCGTCGCAAATCGTGGATTTGTTTTATAAAAAAAAATTACATTATAGTACATATAACACATTTTTCGAAATCGTTTTCAGATTCATTTTCAGACATATTGGAGTGTTCACTATGCTCATCATTGTCTTCTCCGCTATCATTTTCAGATGCGGCTGCATCTTCACTTGAATCATCCACGATGTCTTCAACTTCTCTGTTTTGTGGATCGATATGTATGATATCTTATGTTGATTCGACTGTGATGGAGACTTCTCCGACTCTTTCATTTTGCATAGCCTCATCGATGCCTAACCCAATTATACGACCTCTTGGGTTCATTTTTATCACCGATAACCATGTCTCACGTCTTTGCTTAATCCGAGGATATTGAATGAAACACACTTGTTCTACTTGCAATGCTAGGATGAAGGGTTCGAACTTGGAAAAACGTCGGTTTTCATTGACATCAATCACCCCTAAGTTATTTGCGCGGACCCCTCGACCGACTGTTGGATCGTACCAATCACATTTGAATAAAATGCATTTCAAACCGATAATTCCAGGATATGTGACTTCTATAATTTCTTGCAAGACGCCGTAGTAGTCGCTTTCACATGGCACATGGATTCCATAATTTGCGGTTGACCTTCGAGAGCCATGCTTATATGTATGAAATGTGTATCCACGAGTGAAGTACATTGGGGGCAGTAGTGATCTTCGCAATTGGTTCTTGAACAACCTCGTGCAACCATAGTGGCAAGGGCTGGCTTGCACATCTATTCATTACCTACATATATATTATTTGAATAAAAATTAATTAATATTTTAGCAAATTATATTAAAAATATTCGTGAAATGATAGATCACATATATATATATATATATAGATATCTCTTACGTACATAGTATTTTAACCATCCAGCAAAGTCACGTTCTTTGTACTTCTCATAATCTTTTTCAAGTAAACCGGGATATGCTTCTCGGATCTGCATGTCGAAAATGCTGCAATAATTTTTTTAAAAAGTAATTAAACAACGAGTGAGATATATATATATATATATATATATATATATATATATATATATTACTTATATAAATGTAAGTAATTAAGTGCAGCTAATTAATTAATACCTCTCAAACGGTTGAACAAAATCATAATTTCGAAATATATAATCGTGAGCTGTACGACAATGTTCATGGTCTTCCCACCAAACTTCTTTCAACTTTCCAGCAAGTCTCCCTATTTGGGCGAAGATATCCGGGACATCAACGTTATACGTAGGTGCAACCCCACCATCGTCATATCTTCTATGAGCGTTTTTTTTTGTTCTGACGGTTGGGCTATAGTAGTATGACGTTAAGTGAGATGTTTCCTCGGTCAAACTACCTGCAACGATGGAACCCTCCACTCTTGCTAGATTTTTGGCCTTTCATTTCAAATGTCCCATGAATCGCTCGATTTCACATTGTCTTTAGTCTTTCCCTTTCCCTGCACATTAAAAATCGTATTCATGATGTCATTGATATACTCAAATTAATACCCTAAAAGTACTAAAGCAGTTGCTGCAGTATATTAGGGGTCGAACACAAGAACTCACAGAAACACACAATAGATTGTATAGTATCGAATCAAGCTAAGTAATTCAGATGAAACAAAAGCAATAAACAGTAAACAAGTTGTAAAATCGATGGGAGGGAGATAGGTTCAGGGTATTTCTCAGGAAATCAATGAATGCAGATAAACTAACTGTTGGATTCAGATTTAGCGCGGTTCTTGAACTCAAATCACTAAGGTATAATTAACCATCTCTCGTTGCGAAAACTATCTAAGTCTAAATCCTAGAATTCCAAATCTCTTTGCGAATCCTAAAGTCTAAACCAGCTTTTAGTTCAAGTTTGATTTGTTCACAAAACAACTAAACCAAATCTCTTTGTGAATAGTTATTTTGCTCATCCTAGGTTCTGTCAGGTAATTAATCGCACTCTCGTGCCTAATCAATTATCCTAAGATCTAAGTTCTAGGTGATCAATCTAGAATTAGCTTTGAAAACAACCTATGGCGAAGAACTAATTCAGATAGTGAATCCTAATAACTAATCAACCTAGCATTCAGAGAAAACCCTTATGAGAACCCTAAACCTAACAAAAGATCTACTCAGACATGGAAATTGAAGCAATAAAGATGTTTGAATAAATCATCAAATAAAATAGAAAGAGTAACAAGAGGGTTCGAAATCTTCTCTCGGACAAACAGAGTTTCAGACTTGTCTCCCTTCAAAAGCTCTCTCACAAAACCAAAGTAAAAATAAAGCATAGCCATGAAAGTGGCTGTAAAATCCTATTAAATAACCTAAATCACGTTTTGGGGCTTATTGTAAATAATAAAGTCTTCTGGGCAATTTTGCAATTCTTTAACTCTTGAAAAAGTCGCGACTCGTGTCTGCTGCACTGAGTATCGACCGATACTAGTCAGTATCGATCGATACCGAGGCTTCAAATCGGGTACTCGGCTACACGAACTTCTATTTTGATCCAAAATGCTCCAGAAAGCTCCAATATCTCCAATTATGCTCCAAACGTGCTAAAACCTGTAAAAGACTCTAAACAACTACAAAATAGTAGAAAGACTCTATAAAACGGACTTATATCATGGCTTAAAAGGAGTAAAAACCATGATATATCAACTCCCCCAGACTTAGCCTTTGCTTGCCCTCAAGCAAAACAGAAAACTAAACCAGAGAAAGAGGTTTCAAAACATAGAGACTCACCTGTTCTTGAAACATTGCAATGACCATTTTTCTTAGTGCTCCTCATATCACATAACCAGTATCAAACCCAACCACCATGTACTTCTCCGTAGACATTCGCAGCTTCCCAGACTACACACATTATCTCACAGCATTACTCAATAAAGCCCTCATCGCCAGTTTCATTGATGTGATTAATACCAAGAACCTTTTAGATTCTTTCCCACACAGTATCATGACAAGGAACCATCCAATTTCACACTTTCTGGTATTATTTTCTCTCCCCCAGACTTATTTCTTATTATACTCTCGCATATGCTTATTAAGGTTCGAGACACGAGTATTGATGGTGTTTGCCACCGAATCCCCGGCTCTTCCCTTAAAATGTAATCAAAGGAGTAGACGAATAATGGTATCACAGGAAATTTTCCTAACCTCGCTTCCACCTTTGTGTGATCATTCCCTCCGAAGTAGAATAATGGGATCGCTGGAAATTTTCCTAACCCTCTACTCAGAAGAAAATCATCTCATCTTTTAATGCATCTTATTTATTAATTTGTAACAGGGAGAGAAATACCATTATTTTAAACACGTGGGTTCCTTTTTCAGATACGAATGAGGAATCAAGCTCTATGGGCATCAATCACATCAATGAAGTGCAAAAATTTGGCTCAGGCTTTAAAGAGCTTTGCTGGAAACATTAGTGTCTTCTAGTTAACTGGTCAGCCTTTGGATTTTTCATTAGTCGATCTGTAACTGATTCTGTAACAATGGTCACTTAGAAGCAAGGTCAGATCAATAGATTCAAGAAAAATATCACAGTCTCCCCCAGACTTGAACAACACTTGACTCAATAAAACAACGAATGACTCAAAAACGACTGACTCTAAAAAAAAAAAAAAACGCTGTCAGCAACTACCTCCCCCAGACTTGAACAACACTAACCCCAGTGTTATCTAGCCTAAGGTTGATGAAAAAAAAAAAAAGAACACAGTGGAATTGTGAAGAAAAGGAAGAGTTACCGATTTGGGACATGTGTATCAACCGACACACGGTCTGGTATCGATCGATACCAGGCTTAAGTCGATACAACGAACTCTTCTCAATCGCGTAGGGTATCGACCGATACCAACATGGTATCGATCGACACTCAGGCGATTTCGTGTATGCTCCTTGTTTATCCTGACACAAAACACAAAACGAAAAATAAAAAGAAAAAGACTTATATACAAACTCGCCAGTGGGTTGCCTCCCACCAAGAGCTCGTTTAACGTCATTAGCTTGACTGTACCGCCGTTAAAGCAGTGGGTGCATCATCCAGAGGCATTATCTGCCCTGCTGGAATATCGGCTTTCGCCCAATAGTGTTTCACCCTCTGTCCATTGACAGTAAATTCCTCTCCTGTAGGACTAATCAGCACAACGGCACCATGTGGTCTGATCTCCTTGATTGTGAAGGGACCTGACCAACGAGAACGCATTTTACCAGGAAACAATTGCAAACAAGAGTTATACATAAGTACCTGGTCGTTCGGCTCGAAATGTCTGGAGATGATCTTTTCTATCATGATAGGCCTTAGTTCTCTCCTTGTACAGCTTTGAGTTCTCGTAGGCGTGGTGCCTAATCTCATCCAACTCGTTCAGCTGAATCAATCTCCTCTCAGCTGCAGGCTTGATGTCAAAGTTCAATAACTTTGTCGCCCATGCTGCCTTGTGCTCGATCTCCACTAGAAGGTGACATGCTTTCCCATACAGCAAGTGAAACGGTGTAGTACCTAGCGGTGTTTTGAAAGCAGTTCTGTAAGCCCATAGTGCGTCATCTAGCTTCGTAGACCAATCCTTCCTAGAAGTACCCACTGTCTTCTCCAAAATTTCCTTGATTTGCCTGTTGGAGACCTCTACTTGCCCGCTGGTTTGAGGGTGATATGGAGTAGCCACGCGATGATTGACACCATGCTTCTTCATCAACTTCTCAAAAACTTTGTTAATAAAGTGGCTGCCACCATCACTTATAACAATACGCGGTACTCCAAATCGTGGGAAAATGATGGTATTAAATAGCTTAAGAACCACCGCAAAGTCATTGGTTTGACTAGCAATCGCTTCCACCCATTTGGACACATAGTCCACAGCAACCAGGATGTATCTGTTATTGTGTGATGAGGGAAAGGAACCCATAAAATCGATGCCCCAGCAATCGAAAAATTCAACCTCAATGATGAAATTATGTGGCAACTCATGCCCCTTGCTGATCTTCCCTCTCTTTTGACAGGCATCACACTATGAGATATAGGCATGCGCATCTCTGAACATAGTAGGCCACCACATGCCTGCTTAAATAACTTTGGACACTGTCTTGAAAGTAGCAAAGTGTCCAGCATACTCAGACCCATGACAATGAAAAAGAATCGCTGGCACCTCAGACTCTGCAACGCATCTTCTGTAGATACAATATTAGCAGTGCTTGTATAGGTAAGGCTCATCCCAGAAGAATCACCTCATCTCGCGCATAAACTTCTTCCTCGCATACTTTGTGGGATGCTTTGGCTCAATCTCTACAGCAAGGTAGTTAGCAATGTCGGCGTACCATGGTCGTGCATGACTAGATACATCAGCTAGATAGGCGTCATAAGAGTCGAAGTGCGCTACAGGAAAAACATGTCCAAATCGTGTCGGGTATCGACCGATACTAGGTGAGTATCGATCGATACTGAAGGTCTGCACTCGCGAAAAGTGCATATTCTCGGAACAAGCATCCTCAAACTGAGCTTCAATGAAGTATATACCCTCCTCTGGCAAGAAATCATCAATAGGCACGACTTCATCGACCTTTATTCGCGATAGGTGGTCAGCAACGTGATATGCTCAAATTAATACCCTAAAAAGTACTAAAGCAGTTGCTGCAGTATATGTAGGGGTCGAACACAAGGACTCCAGAAATTCACACAATAGATTAATTAGATTTGAATTAAGCTAAATCAAAATATGTAATTGAAAGCAGTGCGTAAATTAAACAAGTTGTAATTCAATTGGAGAAAGAGAGGTTCAGGGTTTTTCTCAGGAAATCAATGAATGCAAGTAAACTAACTAACATGATTCAGATTTAGCGCGGTTCTTGAACTCAAATCACTAAGCTATAATTAACCAATTGTCGTTGCGAGAATTATCTAAATCTAAATCCTAGGAATTCCAAATCTCTTTGCGAATCCTAAAGTCTAAATCAGCTTTTAGATCAGGTTTGATTTGTTCACAAAATAACTAAACCAAATCTCTTTGCGAATAGTTATTTTGCTCACCTAAGGTTCTATCATGTAATTAATCGCATTGTCGTGCCTAATCAATTATCCTAAGATCTAAGTTCCAGATTCGTCAACCTAGATTTAGCTTTGAACACAACCTATGATGAAGAACTAATTCAGATGGTGAATCCTAATAACTAATCAACCTAGCATTCAGAGAAAACCCTTATGAGAACCCTGAACCTAAAGTGGATCTACTCAGACATGGAAATTGAAACAATAAACATGTTTGAATAAATACTCAATAGAAAATAAGAAAGAATAAAAAAAGGGTTCGAAATCTTCTCTCGGATGAACAGAGTTTCAGACTTGTCTCCCTTCAAAAGCTCTCTCACAATTCAAAGCCAAAATAAAGCATAGCTAACAAAGTGGCTGTAAAACCTAATTAAATAGTCTAAACACGAATTGGGGTCTTCTTGTAAATATTAAAGTCTTCGGGGCAAGTTCTGCAATTCTTCAAACTTCATTAAAAATCGCGGGTCGTGTCTGCTGCGATGAGTATCGATCGATACTGATCGTAAAATCGAGTACTCATCAACACGAACTTCAGCTTCGCTCCATAATGCTCCAGAAAGCTCCAATATCTCCAATTATGCTCCAAACGTGCTACAACCTGTAAAGGACTCTAAAACACTACGAAATAATAGAAAGACTCTATAAAATAGACTTATATCATGGTCTAAAAGGGGTAAAAATCATGATATATCTCCAAGCAGCCTTGAACGCCTCAGTAGGTCCTTGAGTAAACTGGGAGATCTTGTTCCTCAGATCCTCGGATCGTGCATCATCATAGAAGTTGTTCAGGAAAGCGGTCTTAGTCTCTTCCCAATAAGTCAGTGATCCAGGAGGTAAATGCTTCAGCCAGTAAGTCGCATCTCCACCAAGAGAGTATGGGAAGAGCTTGCAGAAGAGGTAATCATAGGACACTCCATTGCTCTTGATGCTAGTGACCAAATCCTCAAACCTTTCAATATGGTCCATGGGATGTTAATTGGAAAGACCATGAAAAGGGTGCTGACCCACAAGAGTGTAGTATGCAGGTTTCTGCTCAAAGTCATTCCTCTGAAAAGCAGGAGGACGAATCGCTGATCGATTAGCATAAAACTTATCAGGCCTGTTGTACTCTCCAATTGTTCTACCACGAT
This sequence comes from Eutrema japonicum, assembly GCA_030161315.1. Lineage (NCBI taxonomy): Eukaryota > Viridiplantae > Streptophyta > Magnoliopsida > Brassicales > Brassicaceae > Eutrema > Eutrema japonicum. The sequence continues at coordinate 20,241,986 of BSQW01000011.1, forward strand.
CAGTCACAACATTCCCTGCATTCGAAGCAACAACCTCCTCGATAGCAGCAGGAGGTGGAATGATGTTCCCCTCTCAATCCAATCGTTGTCAATCCAATCGTTATCCTCTCTCATTACACAACTGACCCTCTCGGTCTCTGTAAGCACCAGCTGCATCTTGAACCAAAATCACTAGATTGTTGTTCATCTCTGCTGGTTTCTTTGCTTTTCTGTTTGTGCGTTCCAAAAGTGCTAGCTGCTCTAATGACAGTTCAACTAGCTGAGTGTTCTTGCTCCTTCTGGTTTCAAGAATAGGCATACACCAGAAAAAAAAAGTCAAGAACGTAAGTACAGGGTAACACGATGAGTATCGACCGATACCAAGTGGTGTCGATCGATATCAAGAAAAAGAAATCGAAGAGTATCGACCGACACTAGATCGTATCGATCGATACCGACGAACTTAGTCGAGATTCTCAGACTAAAATCTAATGGCGAATTGAGTCCCCGGCAACAACGCCAAGTTTGATATGCTCAAATTAATACCCTAAAAGTACTAAAGCAGTTGCTGCAGTATATCAGGGGTCGAACACAAGAAATCACAGAAACACACAATAGATTGTATAGTATCGAATCAAGCTAAGCAATTCAGATGAAACAAAAGTAATAAACAGTAAACTAGTTGTAATATCGATGGGAGGGAGATAGGTTCAGGGTATTTCTCAGGAAATCAATGAATGCAGATAAACTAACTAACATGATTCAGATTTAGCGCGGTTCTTGAACTCAAATCACTAAGGTATAATTAACCAACTCTCGTTGCGAAAACCATCTAAGTCTAAATCCTAGAATTCCAAATCTCTTAGCGAATCCTAAAGTCTAAACAAGCTTTTAGTTCAAGTTTGATTTGTTCACAAAACAACTAAACCAAATCTCTTTGCGAATAGTTATTTTGCTCACCCTAGGTTCTGTCAGGTAATTAATCGCACTCTCGTGCCTAATCAATTATCCTAAGATCTAAGTTCTAGGTGATCAATCTAGAATTAGCTTTGAAAACAACCTATGGCGAAGAACTAATTCAGATACTGAATCATAAAAACTAATCAACCTAGCATTCAGAGAAAACCATTATGAGAACCCTAAACCTAACAAGAGATCTACTCAGACATGGAAATTGAAGCAATAAACATGTTTGAATAAATCATTAAATAAAATAGAAAGAGTAACAAGAGGGTTCAAAATCTTCTCTCGCACGAACAGAGTTTCAGACTTGTCTCCCTTCAAAAGATCTCTCACAAAACCAAAGTAAAAATAAAGCATAGCCATAAAAGTGGCTGTAAAATCCTATTAAATAACCTAAATCACGTTTTGGGGCTTCTTGTAAATAATAAAATCTTCGGGGCAATTTTGCAGTTCTTCAACTCTTGGAAAAAGTCGCGACTCGTGTCTGCTGCAGTGAGTATCGACCGATACTAGTCAGTATCGATCGATACCGAGGCTTCAAATCGGGTACTCAGCTACACGAACTTTTGCTTTGATCCAAAATGCTCCAGAAAGCTCCAATATCTCCAATTATGCTCCAAACGTGTTAAAACCTGTAAAAGACTCTAAACCACTACAAAATAGTAGAAAGACTCTATAAAATGGACTTATATCATGGCTTAAAAGGGGCAAAAACAATGATATATCAGTTATTGAAATGTTTTTTTCGATGTGCATCACATCAAGGTTATGCCGTAATAGGAGATCCTTCCAATATGGGAGTTCCCAAAAAATACTTTGTTTATGCCAATTGTGAGAAACGTTATATCCATCAGGCATGTTTGCCTTAGTGTGCCAATTGCCCCCATGTTTACATGTTTCTTGAGCACCGTAATAATCAATCTACTCAAATAAATCATTCCCTGAAAGATAGACTGGGGGGGGGGGGGGGGGGGGAACACGCACGACCTTGTTCTTCCTAAACAACTTCTTGTTCTTACGATGCGGATGATGCATGGGAAGAAACTGACGATGGCAGTCAAACCAACATTGTTTCCTTCCATGCTTCAACTGGAAGGCCTCTGACCGATCAAGACAATATGGACAAGATAACCTTCCATGCGTAGTCCACCCCGATAACATTCCATACGCCGGGAAGTCACTAATGGTCAACAATAGCACATCACGCATCTTGAAGTTCCTTTGCTGCGAATAATCGAATGTGCGAACACCTGTATACCACAACTGTTTCAACTCATGAATCAAAGGTTGGAGGAATACATCAAGGGATCACTTCGCATGCTTAGGATCGGGTACTAGAATACTCATGAACAAAAATTCATGTTGCATGCACATTTCCGGAGGAAGATTGTATGGCGTCAATATGACAGGCCATAGAGATTATTGTCTCCCAGACATACCAAATGGACTAAATCCATCGGTGCATAAGCCAAGATAGACATTCATGCTCTCATTAGCAAAGTCTGAATGTACAGTCTGAAAGTGTTTCCACGCCTTTGCATCTGACGGATGCGTAACCTCCCCATCCTCTGTGGTATGTTGTGCATGCCATCTCATTGTCGCCGATGTCCTTTCTTATTGGTATAACCGTTTCAATGTATCGGTGATTGGCAAGTACCATATACGCTGGTATGCAACGCGGGTCCTTCTTGTAATTGGTTGATATCTTGACTTCCCACAAAATCGACATTCCTGCAACTTATCATCATCTTTCCAGAAAATCATGCAATTGTCAATGAATACATCAATCATTTCTGATGGTAACCCAAGACTCGCAACCAACCTCTGTATTTCATAGTAACTCTCAGCGGAAATATTATCTTGTGGCAAATACTCTTTAATTAGCTCAGCCCATGAATCCATGCAAATCTCATTTAGGTTATGATCACTTTTAATTGCCATCATCCTAGATGCCAATGATAGTTTAGACTGCCTTTCTCTACATCCATCGTAGATGGGCTGCTTCGTAGCGTCTAACATATCATAAAAATGCTTTGCTTCTATGTTGGATTCTTCCCTAGTATTATTATCATCAGAAAATACAATTGTACTTTCATGAAATGCATCTGTAACCATATTATGAAACCTATTTCCCTATTGATACCATTCATCAATATTTCCGAATAAATGATCATGCCCATAATTATATAATTACCATAATTATAACTAGGTTGATCAATGCCATGACTCGTACTACTACTTCCAGCATCAACACTACAACCTTCCCCATGCGAAAACCAGATATAATAGTTTGGCTTAAATCCTCTATTATATAGATGCCTCTTCACAGTATTAATATCCACATATTGGGTGTTCTTGCACTTTCTACATGGACATAAAATTTTACCGTCACGAGTCGCACATGGTTGGTTTGTCGCCTGGTACATGAATGCTCGTAACCTGTCCCAATACTCTTTCGTCACTTCACCCATCCCTGGATCTCTTTGATTGTACATCCATGATCGTAATGCGTATATTTTGTGCCCCGAAGACCTTTTTTAAACACCCACCACTCAAAATCTATTTCTCATTTTTTTTTTGTTATCGAAGTTGTTTGTTTTTATGAGCTCTCATCGTGATCCGTATTTATAGAATTTCAAAAATATTTACGACGGATTTGCTACTGATTTGCAACGGATTTGCTACGGAAAAGGAATTTGCGAGGGATTTGCTACAGCTCTGCGATGGAAATTAATTTTCCCTTAAAACGTGGTCCATCTACCTCACCTAACTCCACCTAACTAGACACGATGCAAATCCCTTGCAAATTGCCATAGCAAATCCCTCGCAAATTGCGACGACAATTTTTCCTCGCAAATTTGCAATGGATTTGCGACGACCTTTAGATTCCTCGCTAATCCCTTGCAGATCCCTCGCAAAGTTACAACGAATTTGCGACGACACATTGTTCCTCGCAAATTTGCGAGGGATTTGCGACTATAGACAAGCTCTAGCAAATCTCTCGCATTTCCGTCGCAAATTTGCTACGAATTTGCGACTATAGACGGTCCCTCGCAATTTCGTCGCAAATAGGTTGCAAAGGCGTCGCAATTTTCGACGACCCTTTCCCTCACAAATTCGTGACGGATTTGCGATGACTGTTAAAGCACTCGCAAATCCCTCGCAAAATACTCGCAAAACCGTCGCAAATTCCATTGCAAATCGATTGTTTTCTTGTAGTGAAAGAACCATGAGATTCGTTCTAACGACTTCTCATGTGCTGCCTGTTCTTTAGGCAAGCTTATCATACGGTCTTCACCAGTAAAGATAAATTCTGAATCGATTAGTTTTCTAGAAAGGATACAAGGAAATATTGGTGGGCCGATTCACCCACCGTGTGGAACCTTTAGATATTTGATGGTTCTAATTGACGCATAGACTGGATGGTCACATGTATCCTTGTTATCGACCCGCAGCTTGGCGTTTGCGAGGCTACTTGCTCAATTGATTAAATTACGAGCACATTTTCCAGATTTTCCCTAAAGGCAATTCGCCTTGATAATGCTGGTGAATTCATGTCTCAGGGTTTTAATGATTATTGCATATCCATTGGGATAAAGGTTGAACATCCGGTAGCACATGTTCATACACAAAATTGTTTAGCTGAATCGCTAATTAAGCGTTTGCAGTTGATTGCTAGACCATTACGTATGAAATCAAAACTCCAAATTTCTGCTTGGGGACATGCTATATTACATGCGGCAGAATTAATTCGCATCAGGCCAACGAGTAATCATAGGTTCTCCCCATCACAATTGATTTTGGGTCATGAACCAAATACTTCCCATCTGAAAGTTTTTGGAAGTGTTGTGTATGTTCCAATTGCTCCACCATAGCCATCTAAAATGGGACCTCAAAGGAGGTTGGGAATATATGTTGGATTCGATTCTCCATCGATAATTAAGTTTCTAGAGCCATCCACAGAGGATTTATTTATGGCTCGATTTGCAGACTGTCATTTTAATGAATCAGTCTTTCCAACATTAGGGAGAGAAAATAATAAGCTGGAAAAGGAAATCCGATGGAATGAATTATCATTATCTTATCTTGATCCTCGGACTAAATAATGTGATTTAGAAGTCCAAAAGATAATTCATTTACAGAGCCTAGCAAATGAGTTGCCAGACTCATTCTCTGACCCAAAGATGGTGACAAAGTCACATATACCAACTGAAAATGCTCCGATTAGAATTGATGTTCAAGAAGGAAAACATCAAGCTGCTAGAGAGTCTAAGGCATGCTTAAATCATAGTAGACCTATTGGTTCTAAAGATAAGAATCCTCGGAAAAAGGAGCATAAACTGGCAATGGTGAAACCGAGAATGCCAATAATATAGATGGATCTCTGGAAGAGACCATAGATATGAAAAATAAAGAAATTCAGGTACCTGAGAATGAAGAGACCTCAATTAGTTATGTCATGTCTGAAATAATATGGAACCGAAAGCAAATCGACGTCGATGAAAATTTTGCATTCAATGTAGCGCTTGATGTTGTAAATGAGAATGAGGATCATGAACCAACGTCTATTGCAGAGTGTACACAAAGAAATAATAGGCCAAAATGGAATGAGGCAATAGACGCAGAATTAAAGTCTCTTTCAAAGAGAGAAGTTTTTGGACCAGTAGTCCGTACACCTGAAGGTGTTAAACTAGTGGGACATAAATGGGTCTTTGTGCGAAAGAAGAATGAAAATGGTGATATCGTGAGATACAAGGCACATTTAGTTGTACAAGAGTTCTCACAAAGACCTGGAATTGATTATGAAGAGACATGCTCTCCTGTGGTGGATGTAACAACGTTCATGTTCCTTATCAATCTGGCAATAAAAGAAGGAATTGATTTACGTTTGATAGATGTAGTCATAGCCTACTTATATTGGGCACTGGATAATGATATTTATATGAAAGTTGGAGACGGATTTAAACTGCCAGAAGTAGCAAATCCTAGTTCTCGAGAACAATACTGCAGAAAGTTAAATCGATCTCTTTATGGATTGAAACAATCAGGGCGTATGTGGTATAATCGCCTTAGTGAGTCTTGTTAAGATAATGGTACAAGAAAGACCCTATCATTCTGTTCATCTTTATAAAGAGATTTGAGCAAGAATTTGTTATAATTGCAGTGTATGTTTTTGATTTAAACATTATTGGAACTCATGCAGAGATTTCCCATACAGTGGGATATTTGAAGAAAGAATTCGAGATGAAAGATCTCTGAAAAACGAAATTTTGTTTGGGATTGCAAATTGAGCATCTAAAGAATGGAATATTGGTGCATCAAACAACATACACGGAAAAGGTGCTTAAAAGGTTCTTTATGGATGATGTACACCCCTTGAGCAACCCAATGGTTGTAAGATCACTTGATGTGTTAAAAGATCCCTTTCGTCCTCGAGAAAACGATGAAGAAATACTTGGTCCTGAAGTACCATAATTAAGTGCAATAGGGGTATTGATGTACCTGCTAGTCATACAAGACCTGACATATCATTTGCAGTAAATTTATTGGCAAGGTTTAGCTCATGTCCAACTCGAAGGCATTGGAATGGGATTAAGCATATATTTTGTTACCTCAAAGGAACGAAAGACATGAGTGTATTATTTTCTAACCTATCCAAAGAAGACTTGATTGGTTTTGCAGATGTTGGATACTTATCTGATCCCCATAATGCTCGACCACAGACAGGATATGTATTCCGATATGGTGGTATCGCTATTTCCTGGCGTTCTATGAAGCAGACCATCACAGCCACTTCTTCTAACCATGCAGAGATTTTAGCTATTCATGAAGCCAGTCGCGAGTGTGTATGGTTAAGGTCTGTCATTCAACATTTACGAGAAGATTGTAGTTTATCTAAAAGGAAAGAAGCTCCGATGATTATGTACGAATACAATGTTGTATGCATCACTCAACTTAAGGAATTATACATCAAAGGTGATAGAACAAAGCGACATTCTACCAAAATTCTTCTTCACACATGACTTGCTGAAGAATGGCGATGTTTGTGTCCTATAGATTCGTTCAAGCGATAATTTGGCGGACTTATTTACCAAGGCGCTTCCAACTGCTACTTTCAGAAAGTATCTTATTGGATTACGCCGTCTCAAAGATCTAGACGGATGTACACATGAGGGGGAGTAAATGCGCGTTGCACTCTTTTTCCCTTAACTATGGTTTTTCCCATTGGGTTTTTCTAATAATGTTTTTAATGAGGCAGCATCTTACGCACTTTACTACTATTACATTATAATGGACATCCAATGGGGAGTGTTATGAATTAAATATATGGATGCCCAATATAAAACCCATATTATAGAAGGTTTAGAATATTTTCGGTTTCCTTATTTCTCCTTATTCAACTTGTTCCACAAATTTATGTAAACCTATATATCCTTTTTTTAATTATTATGAAATAAGACACAACAATTTTCTCTCTCTTTTATTTACAACATGATGGAGATTGTTGAAAATATTTTTCAGCTGTCGGAGAAGGTGAATCCCAAAACGACATATATATATATATACTTGTTTCTATAGATCATTAAACCGATGTTCTATAAAATCAACAACACATTCTTTTCTTGAATCTTCGTAAAAATAGAAGGAGATCAACGTTTCATCGGTTTAATGATCTATAGAAACAAGTATATCGGTCATATTTTTTCAAAATTCTAAGAAACGTACGGTATGTAATCTTCCTTGTACAAGTCTTAATTAGGAACCTAACTTTCGAATCCTTAAACTCATGTGAGTCTATTTCTGTCCTAACTTGAACGTTAGACAATCTTAAGATAACACCCCAATCCTAATTGTTCACTTAAAAAGTTATATAACAGTTTCATTGTGGCATGATATCTTATGTGATCACAACCTGAACTTCTGAAAATCTATTGGATAGCTTAACTCATATTTACTTTCGAGCACTAACATGCCTAGTCTTATTTGCTTGCCAAAAGTTAAATTGTTCATCTACGAATTCTTCGAAAATCAATCTGAATTTCGTACCGATCGAACAAGATTATCATTAATAGAAGTCATAAATACATAATGAGAAATTAAACAAGTGATTATGGATGAAAAGAAAAATGATAAAAAGTTAGTTAAAGATTCACCATACAAACATATAATCCCTATGTTTTTTTTTATAAGGGGTTTTAGACATTTTGTTTTGTTTTTTTTTATAAGAGTTTCTCACATTCCCATGCAAAATTTAATTAATCATACTCATTAGTAGTCTTGGTACTATCATGAAATATTAATACTCCTCTATCTAATTGGATAACTAAATGCTGTTATGGTAGTGTTTAATGTTTCAAGCAAAAAAAAGAGATTTTCTTAATTCCTGTGTTTTTAGGAAAAATCCCTTATATAAAAAAACAGAGGGAGTATGAGCTAAATAATGACTTTGGTAAGTTTGCCTTTTCTTATTGTCATTGTGAGACGCATTTAGAGAGGATCTTGACTTAATCATTAAAATGTAAATAATTATTTATTTTGTAGTCTTTCTTAATCTCTGACTAATCTGCTAGTATATAATATATTATTGAGTTGTTTGTCTGATACAAAATTATAAGACGCGCATATATATAGTGTTTAATATTGACATATTGATAACACCAAATAATGTAACTTCTTAATTTTTATCACAATAGGATATTTATAAGAATAATACTTATCACAATAAGATATCTATAAGAATATTTTTTGGTTGGGGTTCACGAGTTTAACTTCATAACTGGGCTCTTCTGGTCCACAACACTTGGTTCGCAAGATACACGTCTTGCAACCCAAGATATCTCTAATACTCTCCCGCACGACAAAGATGGGACACGAAACATGAAATCTGCAATCACAAAGCAAAACACATTTGTAGTGGACACTTATCGAGGAAGGACAAAACATGTCAACTGACTTCCCCAGATTAAACTTCAATCTTAAAAAAATAAGGATAGAACTTTAGTTCGTCTTTGGTCTGAAAAAAGTAACATCCCGTGGGTGAAAACTCATGCAAATGCACAAATAATTGTCTTGTCTCGGACAGTTCATAAATCGAACTAGAAAAAATGACATAAAAACATGAGCGTTCCAATAGAAATCTCCCGTAGTAGTAAAACAATAATCAAACTCCCCTGTATCAAGAGAAACTAAAAACTTTGAGAAATTATAAAATTAAGAATAAATCTCAAAAAAATATGATAATCCCTGAAAACCCATAAACCCTTAGAATCGCTAAAGAAAATGATACCCCAATAAATCTTGCACTTAACTCCAAAAACCAAAAGAACGTAAATATATTAAAAAAACATTAAACCTAAAACAATGAATAGAAGAAAAAAAACAAAAAAAAAACAGAAATTTGGATTTTAATCCACGTAGCCAAAACCAAATTGGAATAATTAAAAGAAAACAAAAAATCATGTGAATGTGTTTCACGCCATCTTCATCATCGTCGCTGTCCTCGCTCTCTTCAACACCGAGGGTTGTCATCATCTCCATGATTTCTACCGTGGAAGCGTTATCTTCGATCCACAAGAATCGAAGACTCCAATATCATGTTAAATATTATAAAATAGAATATATTATTGAGTTGTTCGTCTGATATGTCAAGAAATCTTAGTAGTTGTAAAAAGTTTTCTTATTTGATACGATACAAATGCAATGCTTTATATACAGATAGTTTCGATTTACATAAGTTAATCTAAACATAATATGTCTAATGGCCCAACATGGCCCAATACCCCCGCTCAAGGTGGAGTGTGGAGGTTTCGAACACCTAACTTGCCCAAGAAACTCTAAAACTATTTTCGCCCAAGAGCTTTAGTCATGATGTCAGCGAGCTGCGATTTGGTGGAGACATGTGTAGTGGCGATTGTACCTCGAATGATTTCATCTCGTATGAAGTGACAATCAAGTTCCACGTGTTTAGTGCGTTTGTGAAAAACTGGATTTGCTGCAAGTTGAATAGCAGATAAGCTATCAGAGTAAACCACAGTAGGTGATGTTCAGTTAATCCCGAGAGTTGGTAGTAGTTCTCGTAACCAAAGTATCTCACAAACAGTATCACCATAGCTCTATATTCGGCTTCAGCTGACGAACGAGAAACGACTTCTTGCTTCGTTATCTTCCACGAAATGGGAGAACCACCAAGTTGTATAATCTATCCTGTCAAAGATCGACGTGTCAAAGGGCAAGATGCCTAATCGGAATCACACCAAGCAGTGAGTGTTAATTCTGTGTTTGCACGAAGCAAGATGCCTTGGCTGGGCTATTTTTGAGATAGCGAGCGACCCTAAGTGCGGCTTCTTAATGCTCTAGTTTAGGATTATTCATGAACTGTGAGAGAACATGAATAACGTATGAAAGTTCTGGGCGCATTACTCCCAAGTAGATAAGCCGTCCAATCAACTGGCGGTAACGAAATGGTTCAGTCATCGTATCACCTGTAACCAAAGAAAGTTTGTGATTCTGCTCAAGAGGACAGGAGACAGGCTTGGCGCCGAAGAGACCCCTTTCGCTGATGATGTCTAGCGCATACTTACGCTGACACAAGTAGATACCAGTTAGACTGCGAGCCACTTCAATGCCCAAGAAGTATCGCAGAATACCCAAATCTTTCATGCGAAAGCAAGAGCTCAAATAGCTTTTAAAATCAGTGATGATCTTCAGTGAACTCCCAGTAATAATAAGGTCATCAACATACACCAAAACATGCAATCTTTCACCGGTGATTTTAATAGTAAACAAGGAGTAATCGTTACTGTTTTTCTCGAAGCCATACCCAGTAAGAAAATTAGCGAGTTTCGCGAACCAGCATCTAGGGACTTGCTTAAGTCCATAAAGAGATTTGCGGAGACGACAAACCTTTTTTCTCATTCGTACGAAAACCCGTAGGAAATTGCATATACACTTCTTCATCGAGATCACCGTGAAGAAATAAATTGTGGACGTCAATTTGGTGAACTTCCCAGTCCCGAGAAGCAGCTTGTTTGAGAAAAGATCTCATTGTGACCATCTTTACAACATGTGCAAAAGTTTCATTGTAATCCACACCTTCGGTGTGATTGTTCCCTGAACTACAAGACGAGCTTTATGTCGCTCGAGTGTGCAATCTGCATTGACTTTTAAACGAAAAACCCATTTACACCCGAGCGCTTTCTTTCTTGGCGGTAAATCCTCAACCGTCCAAGTGCCCGTATCTTCAAGAGAAACTATTTCGTCTTCAACTGCAAAATCTTCCGCGCTCGTCTTCCATAGCATCTTTTGTAGTGAATAGGTACGATGCCATTGGTATTCACAAATAGAAATGTCCTATAATTAGACGAGAATTGAGCACTGGACAAGTAATTATCGATTGGGTATGGAGTGACCGATAGATAAGGATGATGAAGAAGTGTAGCAACGTAATTTGCGAGCTTGATTGGTTTCTTTTTCTCGCGCAGGCCTCGAACCAGGGTTCCAATTGCGACATCAACTGCAGATTCATCTGCGACAGCAACTGCATGTTCATTGGTGACAACAATTGCAGGTGCATCTGCGACATCAACTGCAGAATCAGCGGGGATAACAACTGCATGTATTGGCGGGATCGCAGAGTGAGAGATGACGATGAAGTCAGATTCCAGTGATGTCGGAGAAACTGTTTTCGGAAAAGAATTCTGATTATCATCGGTTGGAGTTGTGATGATAATCGATTTTGAAGTCGATGGCACTTCATCAATTGACATAAACTGTGTGAATAATTCATGAGCAATATCAACATGTGATGAAGATGGTGACTGAAATACGAGGTCGGCCAGAGGAAATTTATATTCAAAGAATATGACGTCTCTGGAAATAGAAACTTTTCTTGTTTCGAGATTAGCCATCCATTTTTCCCCAAAATGATAACCAATGAACACATATTTATGTGTGCGACTAGCAAATTTGTCACCTCCATGTTTTTGGTTATGGACATAACACAAACAACCAAAAACGTTCAGATGATTTGTCGGTGGAGGCTTGTTGTAGAGCATTTCATAAGTCGTTTTGCCATTAAGCAATGCTGTAAGAGTACGATTTATCAGATAATTACCTGCTGTAAGTGAAAAGTAGCTCCAGAATTCGCTTGGAAGTGAGGCATGAAACACGTGCAACGTTCAAAATGTGGTGATGCTTACGTTATACTCTACAATTCTACTGTGGTGTACCGACGTAGGACGTCTCGTGTAAGATTTCTTTCTCACAAAAGTTATCAGTAAGGCATATGAATTCGGAACCATTGTCGCTTCGAATCGTTTAAACCTGAGACTCGAATTGTCGTTCAACAACTGAGACAAAATTCTTGAAATGAGTCGGAGCTTCTTGTTTGGACGCTAAGAGGTAGATATATAAGGCTCGAGAGTAATCATCAAGAATGGTCAAGAAGTATTTGGATCCAAAAATTGATGTAGTTATATACGGTCCCCATAAGTCGCAATGAATCAACTCAAAACTCATTGTCGTTTTATTAATGCTTAATGGAAAAGAACATCGCGTTTGTCTAGCGCGAATACAAACTTCGCAATTTTTAGAATAAAAATAAATGCTATCTAAAATCTGATAAATGCAAAAACTCAGAAGAAATATATCTGAAACGACTATGCCACAGCTCCAACGATGAGTTCAAGCTTTGTATTGCCGAGACGACGTCCATTCCTCTAAAAAAATACAACCCATTCAACTGTTCACCCGCTCTAATCAGCATCTGTGTGGTGCGATCCTGGACAACATAAATTCGATCAGATATTTGAAATATGCAACCCCTATCTCTAGTTAATTGTGAGACCGATATCATTTGGCAATGCAATCCATCAACAAAAAACACATTCTGAAGAGCAAGAGAAGACCCCAAATTCGTTTTCCCGTGTTTATTCGAAGTAGTGAATCTTCCATCCAAAAGTTTAATCAACATCGGAGCCATATCGAAAACATCAGTCAAATATTCTAAGTTCCCTGTCATGTGATTTGAGGCCATAGTCAATAATCCAAGATTCGATGAAGAACGTACCAGAAAAATTTCCGTGTGAAGCAGATTTTTGTTCATTGATCATATGCACCAAGGTTTGCTATTGTTGGTCATTCAGGAAAGTAAACCCAACACGATATGACTGCTGAGTTGAGAGAAAAGAATTGGCCAGTAGCGGGAACGACCCCGTCGCTGCCCGAGAAGACGTGATTGACGCGAGCAACATCGGAGCTCTTTCCTCGCGGAGGAGTTAGATGCGAGAATTGACCGGAAGTTGCTGGTGGAGCCGAAACTTGTGAATTCGAACTGGTTTTGTTCCGAGTTCGTTCACCCCACCACGGTGGGTATCCAATCTTCTTGAAGCAGTTCTCGGCCAGATGGCCCTTTTTGCCTCAAAGTAAGCATGTCGCGAGGCCTCCGCGTGAATCTGGTGCATTCCGAGATCGATTTTGTGGTTGAACTACGAATCTAACACCGCCTGCTCGTTCTTCATGTAGTCGAGCAAGAGATTTGGATTCTTCATCTTGTTGTAAAACCTGATAGGCTTTGTCGAGAGAAGGCAATGATGTACGTGATGATATGATCATGGACATGACGACATTGGATGAGGTTCAAGAAGACGCAATGATCATTCCAATATGCCCTATCACCCGGTCCAAGACGCGGAAGCTAGCCGGAGCGGTTCGGAGCTTACTTACGGATACCCGGATCAAGGAGGATCAACTTATGCACCCAGTCCTCACCTCACTATCTTCGAATTCTTCTTGAGGTTTGGCCGTTTGTGTAAGTTGCGTTGTACTCTTTTCCTATATACGATTTTGTCCTAATGGGTTTTCCGTATAAAGATTTTAACGAGGCAACCGACTTACACCGTCTAATGGTCCGATCTCTCGAGAATTCCGCGGGGATTACTTCACCAAAATTCAAATCCAAGTCGAAGAATCTGAAGAGTCATCCCCCCCCCCCTCTAATTATTAAGTCAAACAATTTAAATTCAGTCTTTGTCTTCCCTTGTTTAATTGTTTTGTCATTTTCGAGACCGGTGTTTTCCAACACATTTTCTCTCTTTTTAAACTCTTCTCCTTCCTCTTTGTCGAACACATCTTCATTTTTATCAATAATATTTCCAGAGTTTCTACTCTTTTCTCTCTCGTTTTCTTGAAGGTTATTCAACGAAAACCTTTTCGGTTTATCGAATGTCTTCTGCAACACTTCGATGCAACCATCGATCCGATCGTTTGTAAGTTTCCTTCTCGCGACAAGGGGCACAAAGATCTTCGGGTTAATACCCACGCTTTTTCATCCTTTTCCACGGATTATTCAAGCATCGAAGCCACTCCCTTGTTTCAATTCATTCAACGACGATTGGGCCTAAGGATCTCGAGGGTTACTCGTGCCTTAGCATCTCTCGGCGTGGATTCTTTTGAGTCGAGGATCTATCCAATCATCACCGAACCATGAGCATGCCTTTCCTTGGACAACTCGTATCAAGTGGTATCAGAGCTACATGCTCTTGAAAAATCGGTGAGATCAATCCAATTCTATCTCTTCATCTTCTATCGATTTTGTTTTTGTTGGTTTTTTTTTTTGCTTAATTAAATTAAAAATCGTATCAAAATAAAATTGTATATCTGTAGTGTACATTTAAAAGCATAATTTCAAAGATTAAAAAAAAAAACAAAAACAAAAACAAAATCGTTTTTCTTGTGAAATTTTGAAAGTTTGCAATTTGTGTGAATTTCCTAATTTTGCATACACTGAAAAGTTTTTTTAATTTTGTGCGAGGAACAAAATATCGGATGAAAGTGAGACCGCTACTTCACGGTCAAGAAGAGAACGAGAAGCCGCCATGAACCAAAAGATGTACGGTATAACTCAAATACTACAAGAGATGAGAGATCGTATGGCCGCACTTGAGGTCCGGACGCCGGGAAGACAAGAGAGAAACCAAGGCATCGAACAAAGGACTAATGTGGTCGAAAATTTGAGATTCGACCAAAGTGTGGGTCGAGGAAGTTGTCATGCTCTTGCTAGACATAGGAGAGCCCAACCGAGGCAATACGAGCCGGAAGACAATCCATTTTACGATCGAGAAGACTCATCCGAGGAAACCCAAGTTAGATATCCACAAGCCAGAAGACGGAACGACAATTATCTTGGTGGAATGAAGCTTCGTATTGCATCATTCTACGGCAAGAATGACCCGGACGCTTTCCTTCAATGGGAAAAGAAAATCGAATTGGTGTTCGATTGCCAAAATTTTACCGATCGTAAAAAAGTCAGGTTAGCCGCCACCGAATTCCATGAATATGCTATTGACTGATGGGATCAAATTGTGACAAATAGGAGGCGTAATGGAGAGAACCCCGTAGAGACATGGGGGGAGATGACCTTGATAATGCGAAGACGTTTCGTAACGCTCCATTACCATCGAGAACTTCACCAACGGTTGAGACGGTTAACTCAAGGAGGTAGAGACGTGGAAGACTACTTCCAAGAGATGGAAAATTTTATGCTTAAGGCTGATGTAGATGAGCCAAGTGACGCCACAATGGCAAGGTTCCTAGCCGGTATGAACCGTGACTTACAAGACCGCATGGAAATGCAAACATATGCAACCGTGGAAGAAATGTTACACAAAGCTATTTTAGTGGAACAACAGCTCAAAAGGAAAGGCGTCTCACGCCAACCATGTGCTTCTAGCTCAAAGATGAACTATCCCAAAGGATAGAAACCGATTTATCCTCCTCGGACCGATTTTAAGCCTAAGACGGACTATAAACCGAGTTCTTTCGGTCATGACTACAAGGGTAAGGTCGATTCTAATCATGTCCGTAATCGTGATATTGAATGTTTTAAGTGCAGAGGCAAAGGACATTATGTGAACAAATGCTCAAATCCACGAGCCATGATGATGTTAGACAATGGCGAGATCGTAACCGACGAGGAAGAAGAAAATGAAACCGCACCAATCTTTGACGAGTTTGAGGAACATGCGGTTGATGGAGAGCTACTAGTAGCTAGACGTGTTCTTCTTGCCCAAGAACCGGTCGTTGAGAACGAACAACGAGAGAACCTCTTCCATACCCGATGCATGGTCAAAAGCAAGGTATGTAGTCTAATAATTGACGGTGGAAGTTGTACTAACGTTGCTAGCACTATTCTAGTGGATAAGCTAGGTATAGAGACCATGAAGCATCCACGGCCTTATAACCTTAGGTGGCTGAACAATCAAATACAACTCAAAGTTACCCGACAAGTTTCGGTTCTTTTGACGACATGCCGATACGAGGATGAAATCGTGTGCGATGTCTTACCTATGGAGGCTGGTCATATCCTACTTGGAAGACTGTGGCAGTACGAGCGTAGAGCCATCCATGATGGGTTGACAAACAAGCACTCCTTTGAACATCATGATCGAAAGATCACCCTTGCACTGTTATCTCCTCATGAGGTATTTCTCGACCAACTCAAACTTGAACAAAACCAAGGTAAAAGCAAAGTAAGCGATCCTTCTAATTCTGCAAAAATACGTGAGAGTACACCCGTGAATGAATTTCTACTTGTTAAACCAAGTGAACTTAAACATGCTCTCATTTCTCGGCAATCGTTTGTTTTACTAGTTTTTAGGAATGCTTTTACAAGCATGACTAACCCTGAGCCGGAGATTCCGAGTAGTGTATCGTCTCTTTTGCAGGGATATTCTAATGTTTTTCCAGAAGATGGTCCAAGTGGTTTACCACCGATCCGCGGTATCGAACATCAAATTAATTTCGCTCCCGGAGCTACACTTCCGAACCAGCCGGCTTACCGCACTAATCATGTTTAAACCAAGGAACTCCAACGCCAATTTGATGATCTTATGGCGAAATGACACATACGAGAGAGTATGAGCCCATGCGCCGTTCCCGTCTTTCTCGTACCCAAGAAGGACAGTACCTGGCGAATGTGCGTCGATTGTCGTGCGATAAACAATATTACGGTAAAGTATTGCCATCCAATCCCAAGGTTAGACGATATGTTAGATGAACTTTATGGGTCTAGTGTGTTTACAAAAATTCATTTGAAAAGTGGTTATCACCAAATCCGAAAGAAGGAAGGTGATGAGTGGAAAACCGCTTTCAACACTAAACATGGTTTGTATTAATGGCTTGTTATGCCGTTTGGTCTAACCAATGCACCCATCACGTTTATGAGTTTGATGAACCACGTTCTTAGGTCTTATATAGGCGTCTTTATTGTTGTGTACTTTGACGATATCTTGATTTATAGTAAGACCCTAGACGACCATGTGGAACATTTGCGATTGGTGTTAGACGTGCTTAGGAAGGAACGTTTATTTGGTAATTTAAAGAAATGCTCTTTTGTTCAGATAACGTTGTCTTTTTAGGTTTTGTGGTAAGTTCTCAGGGCATACATGTGGACGAGAACAAGATAAAGGCCATCCGAGATTGGTCGAGTCCTAAGACCGTTGGCGAGGTCCGAAGTTTTCATGACCTAGCCAGATTTTATCGACGATTCGTTCGTGACTTTAGTACCACTAACCGAAGTTATTAGGAAAGATGTGGGCTTTCGTTGGGAGCAAGCGCAAGAGGATGCCTTCCAACTTCTGAAACATAAACTCACTCACGCCCCTCTTCTTGTTTTACCTGATTTTATGAAAGCTTTTGAAATAGAATGTGACGCTTCCGGTATTGGTATAGGTGTTGTGCTTATGCAAGAGAAGAAACCGATAGCCTTCTTCAGTGAGAAACTCGGTGGAGCAACGCGTAATTATCCAACATATGACAAGGAACTTTACGCCTTAGTCTGTGCGCTCCAAACTTGGCAGCATTACCTTTGGCCGAAAGAGTTCATCATTCATACGGAACATCAATCACTCAAACACTTGAAGAGCCAGCAAAAGCTGAACATGAGGCATGCACGTTCGGTGGAATTTATCGAGACGTTTTCATACGTGATACAATACAAGCAAGGTAAAGAGAACATGGTCGCTGAGGCTTTGTCTCGGAGGTACACTTTGATTTCCACTCTAGATGCCAAGGTACTTGGGTTTGAGATGATCAAGGAAGCTTACGCCTCAGATTCTGATTTCCAGGAGGTCTTTCTATCTTGTGAAAAATTCGCTTTTGGAAAATATTTTAGAAGTGACGGTTTCTTGTTTTACGAGAACCGTCTTTGCATTCATAACTCTTCTTTGCGAGATCTCCTTATTAGGGAAGCACACGGCGGTGGACTCATGGGACACTTTGGTATAGCCAAGACTCTTCACATCGTGCAAGATCATTTCTTTTGGCCGCACATGAAGCGTGACGTAGAAAGAATTTGCAACTGATGCACGATATGTAAGTACGCCAAGTCCAAACGCCAAAATCAAGGTATGTATTCTCCATTACCCATTCCTAGTGCACCTTGAACCGATATATCCATGGACTTTGTTTTAGATTTGCCTAGGACTAGAAAAGGTAGTGATTCGATTTTCGTTGTGGTCGATATGTTCTCTAAAATGGCACATTTTATTCCACGTCATAAGATCGATGATACATCGAACATAGCTGAATTATTCTTTAGGGAAATTGTTCGTTTGCATGGGATGCCTAGGACCATAGTCTCGGATAGAGATACAAAGTTTCTAAGTTATTTTTGGAAGACCCTATGGACTAAACTAGGAACTAAGCTTTGTTTCTCTACGACTTGTCACCCGCAAACCGATGGTCAAACCGAGGTGGTCAATAGGACCTTAGGAACGCTTTTTCGGACGGTGATCAAAAAGAATCTTAAGTCGTAGGAAAATTGTTTACCCCATGTAGAATTTGCTTACAACCATGCACAACATTCTACTAATTTGTTTTCACCTTTTCAACTCGTTTATGGCTTGAATCCGCTTACTCCTCTTGATTTAACCCCATTTACCTTTTAGTGAACATGTAAGTTTGGATGGAAATAAAAGGGCCGAGATGGTCAAACAGATGCAAGAAAAGGCGAAAGCAAACATTGAACACAAGACGGAGCAATCCCGCAAGCATGCAAACAAAGGACGGCACAAGAAGGTTTTTGAACCAGGTGATCTTGTGTGGATCTATCTAAGGAAGGAGCGGTTCCCGGAAGAAAGGAAATCTAAAATCTTGCCAAGAGTTGATGGGCCATTCACCATTGTGGAAAAGATCAACGACAATTCCTACAAAATTGATCTCCAAGGTAAGTATTCCCTTAGCTCGAGTTTCAATGTTGCTGATAGTATTCCCTATGTTGCAGATGAAATCGATTTGAGAGCAAATCCCTTTCAAGTGGAGGGGGATGATATGATCATTGATAAGCTCAAATATAATACTCTAAAAGTACTAAGCTTTAATTGCAGTATATTTAGGGGTCGAACCACAAAACTCAAGAAAATCACACAATAGACCAAATAGTTTCGAATCAAGCTAAGTGATTCGGTGAAACAAAAAGCAATAAACAATAGAAGAGGTTGTAAAATCGATAGGGAAAATATAGGCCCAGGGTATTTTTCAGGAAATCAATGACTGCAGATAATCAATCAGTTAGGATTCAGATTTAGTGCGGTTCTTGAAATGAAATCACTAAGTTATAATTAACCAACTGTCGTTGCGAGAATTATCTAAATCTAAATTTCATAATCCCAAATCTCTTTGCAAATTCCTAAGAATAAATCAGCCTTAATATCGAGTTTGATATGTTCACAAATCAACTAAACCAAATCTCTTTGCGAATAATTAATTTGCTCAATAAGGTTTTGTCAGATTTATCAATTGCACTGTCGTGCCTAATTGATTAACCTAAGATCTAAGTTCTAGGTGATCAGGCCAGAATTAGCTTTGAGAACAATCTATAGTGAAGAACTAATTCAGATGGTGAATCCTAACTAATTAATTACCAGCAATCAGAGAAATCCCTATGAGAAAACCCTAAACCTAAGATGGATCTACTCAGACATGTAGGATGAAACAATCAACATAACTGAATTGATCATTAAATTAAACAATAAGAAAAGAGTAACAAGAGGGTTCGAAATCTTCTCTCGGACGAACATAGTTCTGACTTGTCTCCCTCACAAAGTTCTCTCTCTCAAAACCAAAGTAAAATCAAGCGTCCTAGCCAAAGTGGCTGTAAAACCTAAATAAATACTACTAAACACGTTTTGGCTTTGATTGTAAATAATAAAGTCTTCTGGACTTGAGAGCAAAATCTCCATTCTTTTTAAATCGCGAGTCGTGTCTGCTTCTGAGGTTAGCATCGACCGATACCATAAGTGTATCGATCGATGCTCGAGCTTCAAATCGAGTACTCAGCTGCACGAACTTCTGCTTTGCTCCAAAAATCTCTAATATCTCCAATTATGCTCCAAACGTGCTAAAACCTGAAAAGACTCTGAAACACTACGAAAACACTAGAAAGACTCTATAAAAAGAACTTATATCATGGTTAAAAAGGGGTAAAAACCATGATATATCAACTCCCCCAGACTTAGCATTTGCTTGCCCTCAAGCAAACAGAAAACCAAACCATAGAAAGAGGTTTGAAAACACGGAGACTCACCTGTTCCTGAACCATCGCAAAGACCCATTTCCTAAGCACCCAAATGTCAACTAACCAGCTCCATATCTAACCACCATATACTTCTCCGTAGACCTTCGAAGCTTCCCAGACTCCACACATTAACTCACAGCATTGTCCAATAAAGCCATCATCGCCAGTTTCATCGCTGCTGCCAAAGTTCAAGAACCTTCTAGATTCTTTACCATACAATATCACGACCAAGGAACCACCCAATTCACACACTTTTTGGTATTTTTTTCCTCCCCTCCCCCCCAGACTTAGTCCTTTTTAATGTTCTCTTTTATTTTTTATTTTTACTTCGCATATACAAATCAAGGTTTGAGACGCGAGTATTGGTGGTGTTTGCCACCGAATCCCCGGTTCTCCCCTCTCAATGTATCAAAGGCCTTAGGCGAATAATGGGGTCACGAGAAACATTTCTACCCCTCGCTTCCAACCTCTGTGTGATAATTCCTTATCCAAGTAGAGTAGTGGGATCGCAGGAAATTTTCCTAACCCTCTACTCGGCGGAAATCATCTCATCTTTTATGCAACTTATTTTCCAACTTGTGTCAATGGAGAGGTATACCATTACTTTCAAACACATGGGTTCCTTTGTCAGATATGAATGATGAATCAAGCTCTATGAACACTAACCACATCGATGAAGTGCAAAATTTTGGATCAGGCTTTAGAAGAACTCTGCTGGAAACATGGGTGTTTTCTAGTCAACTGGTCAGTCTTTGGATTTATCATTAATCGATCTAGAACTAATCCTGTAACACTGGTCACTCAAAAGCAAAATCAGAACAATAGGTTCAAGCACAGGATCATAATCTCCAACAGGTTTTGACTCGATAAAACAATTTTGCTTTTTTGTTTTTTTTTAAACTCTAAGAAAACAGAAAACAATGTCAGCAAATACCTCTCCCAGACTTAAACAACACTGTCCCCAGTGGTATTAAGCCTAGAGAAGGTAAAAGAAATCAAAAGGACTCAGTGGAAAATGTTAAGGTCAAGAGGTGTTACCATTGTGGTCATGGTATCGACCGACACACATCACTGGTATCGATCGATACTGAGCCTCCGAATCTGATTCACGTGACACAGCAAGACAAAAAACAAAAACTGGAAAAATAAAAGACTCATACGTACAGACTTACCAGTGGGTTGCCTCCCACCAAGCGCTTGTTTAACGTCACTAGCTTGACTTTAACGACGTTCAGGCGGTGGGTGCATCATCCAGAGGCGTTATCTGCTCTGCTGGAATCTTGACTTTCGCCCAATAGTGTTTCACCTCTGTCCATTGACAGTAAACTCCTCGCTTGTAGGACTAATCAGTACAACGGCACCATGTGGTCTGACCTCCTTCATTGTGAAGGGACCTTACCAACGACAACGCAGTATACCAGGAAACAATTGCAAACGAGAGTTATACAGAAGTACCTGGTTGTTCGGCTCGAAATGTCTGGAGATGATCTTTTTATCATGATAGGCTTTAGTTCTCTCCTTGTACAGCTTCGAGTTCTCGTAGGCGTGGTGCCTAATCTCATCCAGCTCATTCAGCTGAATCAATCTCCTCTCAGTAGCAGACTTGATGTCAAAGTTCAGCAACTTCGTCGCCCATGCTGCCTTGTGCTCGATCTCCACTGGAAGGTGACATGCTTTTCCATACAGCAAGTGAAACGGTGTAGTACCCAGCGGTGTCTTGAAAGCAGTCATGTAAGCCCATAGCGCGTCATCCAGCTTCGTAGAACAATCCTTCCTAGAAGTACGCACTGTCTTCTCCAAAACCTCCTTGATTTGCCTGTTGGAGACCTCGACTTGCCCAATGTTATGAGGGTGATATGGAGTAGCCACACGATGATTCACACCATGCTTCTTCAGCAACTTCTCAAAAACTTTGTTAATAAAGTGGCTGCCACCATCACTTTTAACAATATGCGGCACTCCAAATCGTGGGAAAATGATGGTATTAAACAGCTTAAGAACCACCGAAGAGTCGTTGGTTGGACTAGCAATCGCTTCCACCCATTTGGACACATAGTCCATAACAACCAGGATGTATATGTTCTTGTGTGACGAGGGAAAGGGACCCATAAAATCGATGCCCAGCAATGGAAAACCTCAACCTCAAGGATGAAATTTTGTGGCATCTCGTGTCGCTTACTGATTTTCCCTCTCCTCTGATAGACATCGCACTGCGAGATATAAGCATGCGCATCTCTGAACATAGTAGGCCGCCTGAAGCCTGAAGCCTGAAGAACTTTGGACACCGTCTTGAAAGTAGCGAGGTGTCCAGCATACTCAGACCCATGATAGTGATAGAGGATCTCAGGAACCTCTGACTCTACAATACACCTCCTGTAGATACCATCAGAGTAATGCTTGTACAGGTAATGCTCATACCAGAAAAAATGTCGTATCTCACGCAGAAACTTCTTCCTCGCATACTTCGTGGGATGCTTTGGCTCATTTTCTGCAGCAAGGTAGTTGGCAATGTCAGCGCACCATTGTCGTGCAGGAGTAGATACAGCAGCTAGATAGGTGTCATAAGAATCGAAGTGCTCTGTAGGCTAAACAGGTCCAAACCGTGTCGGGTATCGACCGATACTAGGTGAGTATCGATCGACACCGAAAGTGTTCACCCGGGAAAACTTTAGAATTTCGGCCAAATCACTCTGAAATTCGGTCTCGACGAAGTAGATGCGCTCTTCTGGCAAGAAATCATCAATTGGCACGTCTGCATCGATCTTCATTCGCGATAGGTGGTCAGCAACTCCATTCTCAACTCCCTTCTTGTCCTTAATCTCAATGTCGAACCCTTGGAGCAACAGTACCCATCTGCAAAGACGAGGTTTGAGATCCTTGTTCTACAGCAAGTACTTGAGAGTAGCATGACCAGTGTGAACAATCACTTTGCTCCCAATCAAGTAGGATCGAAATTTCTCAAAGGAGAAAACCATTGCAAGTAACTCCTTCTCAGTAGTGCTGTAGTTGCGCTGAGCATCATCCAACGTCCTGCTGGCATAGTAAATGGCATGAAGCTTCTTGTCTTTCCTCTGACCCAACACAGCTCCAACAGCAAAGTTGCTCGCATCGCACATAACCTCAAAAGGTAAACTCCAATCAGGTGGTTGGACAATAGGATCACTCACCAAAGCCTTCTTAATCTATGCAAAGGCTGCAAAACAATCAGGGGTGAAGTCGAATTTGACTTCCTTGCATAACAGGGCGGTGAGTGGGCGGGCTAGCTTAGAGAAATCCTTGATGAACCTCCTGTAAAACCCAGCATGACCAAGGAAGTTTCGAATCTCAGATACAGATCGTGGAGGTTGCAGGCTTGTCATGACCAGAATTTTAGCTTTGTCAACTTCGATCCCTGCCTTAGAAACTTTGTGCCCAAGAACAATGCCATCCTGAACCATAAAATGACAATTCTCCCAAATTAGAACCAAGTGCTTCTCCTGGCATCTCTGAAGCACTTTGCACAAGTTAGCCAGACAATCCTTAAATGACGATCCATACACTGAAAAGTCGTCCATGAATACCTCCATAAACTCCTCAATCATGTCAGTGAAAATTGACATCATGCATCTCTGAAAGGTCGCTGGAGCGTTACATAATCCAAATGGCATTCTTCTGTAGGCGAATGTGCCATAAAGTTGGGCCAGGATTTAGCACCCTAAATCCAGCCCGAATAAGCATTCTCAACAATGAAGGCTCGGCCCACGACGAGGTCTCATGAGACTGTTTACAAGCTGAAGTAAGAAAGGCACAAGTTAAAACAAGCGTACGAGCTCGGCCAAAGTTCAAACCTGGTCAAACACAATTACTTCAATTCCTAGAATCAAGCCTTACATTAAAGACAAAGATTATGGATTTAATTCTATAATTAAGTGTAGTATCATGCAGTTATCTTTTCTGAGCTTGTATAAATTTGTACATCACCTTCATTGTAAAAAAAAATTGAATTCTTGGCAAAAAAGATAGTAATACAATTTTTCTCTCATTTCAAACTCTCCTAAGTTCATACAACCTGAAAAAGCCAAGGATTGAGGTTGTGAGATTCCGCTCTCACAATTTGGCGCCGTCTGTGGGGAGAAGCAAAATAATTTCCTTCTTCTAACCCACGAAGTTTATCATTCGAAAAAGGATAATGTCGAGCACAACAAACGTTCCCATTACCACCTCGGAAGCGAACATCACATCTGGGATCAACGAAATTGTCGTTCCTTCGGGACATGCAGCCGGCTCCGGATCAAATAGCTGAGATCTGGAACCTGATATCGGTTTTCATTGAACAAAATCTCATAATCGTTGCTCACCAAGACGACCTAGAAAGAGTGGTTCAGGCAGGCACGATCGGGCGACCTGTTCCCCGACCTGAGAACGTGGTAGAAAATCTTGCCCAGCTGGGCCAAGGATTCCTGCTTCAACCTCAATACAATTACGGGAATGGTTCAGTCTCAGGCAGCATGCCTGAATTTGAGTCAATCAAGAAGTACTATGAGGACATGGGTGCGGAGCTCCAGCTGTTGAGATCCCAGATCCACATTGCTCTGAGCTCCGCACCGGAGATCGATCAGACGATTTATGAAGTCAATCAGACCCCTTTCACTTCACGGATTGCGAGTCCCCAGCTCGGAGATATCGGAAATATCTGATTTCCCCGATATAAGGGAGAAACCGACCCCAAGGCATTTATGAGGAGTTTCAATTTCACTTTCTCCAGGGTGCGGCTTCTCGAGAGTGACCTCGAGGTAGCGCACTGCCATTTCTTTGCTGAAAACTTGACGGACTCGGCTATGGAATCGTTTACCTCCTTGGAGCCAAACTCGATTGATAATTTTACCCAGCTTCAATCATTGTTTTTGAAGCAGTACTCGGTGTTTATCCAAATCGAGGCCTCGGAGGCTGACTTATGGGTACTTACTCAAAATCCAGGTGAATCGTTGCGGAAGTATATTGACAGCTTTAAGGCCGTTAAGGCCAAAATTGCAAATTTACATAACCCAACAGCCATGAAAGCCCTTCAAAATGGATTATTAAAATCCTAAAAATTCTTCGAGGAGCTCACAGTCCGGGAGCCGGAGTCACTGGATGATGCACTACACCGCGCCTCTCGCTGGATAATTCTCGAGGAGGCAGTGACACATACCTGGGAGGAACTCATGGAATGCGATGAATTTGAAGAAATATTACCATTACAATGAAAGATATTTGTAAAATGGAACTACGAAAGGCTTTATCCCTCTTCACGGTACGTAGGCAACCTCACAAGGGTGCAGCTAGTAAAATAAAAAATAAATAAAAAATCATCTCTTAAGCCTGCTAAAAGCACCCTGAAGTTTCTCAGCTTCTATCTACAAGCTAAAAGCTTACTCCATAAATGAACAGCCTTACGAGCTAGAGCATGCTACCAGCTAGCATGACTCGACTTTGCGTTTAAATTGCAAGGTCACAACATTTTTAGTCTCTAAATGACAACAACCTTTACGTCAAAACTGTTTATGTTGCATGCCTGCCTCTAAACGGTTTCGACCTTGCGTCTTAAAATCGCATGGTCAGCTCCCTAGGTCTCTAAACGACCTGGGAGCAGGGTCTCTAAACGATCTGGGAGCAGAAATTGAGCCTGCTAAAAGCAGCATGAAGTTCTTCAACTTCAATCTCCAAGCTAAAAGGTTAATTACTTAAATGAACAGCCTTACGAGGTAGAGCATGCTACCAGCTAGCATGATTCGACTTTGCGTCTAAATTGCAAGTTCACAACCTTTTTAGTCTCTAAATGACAACAACCTCTACGTCTAACCTGTTTAGGTTGCATGCCCGCCTCTAAACGGCTTCGACCTTGCGTCTTAAACTTGCCTGGTCAGCTCCCTAGGTCTCTAAACGACCTGGGAGCATGGTCTCTAAATGGCCCGGGTCCTTGGCTGAAAAACTGCCTTTGACCCATTGAAAGGTGTTAGCCTCTAAACGGCTTCAACATTGCGTCTTAAAATTGCCTGGTGGGCTCCATAGGTCTCTAAACGACCTGGGAGCAGGGTCTCTAAACGGCCCGGCTCTTAGGCTGAAAGACTGCCTTTGATCCATTGAAAAGTGTCAGCCTCTAAATGGAGAAAATGATAATTCTAAATAAATTCGAACAGGACTTAAAGATCAATTGGATCTCTAGATTGCAAGACCGCATCCTCAGTGACACATCACTAAGGATGCTGGGGGCTAATGTTGGGCCCGGATTTAGCACCCTAAATCCAGCCCGAATAAGCATGCTCAACAATGAAGGCTCGGCCCACGACGAGGTCTCATGAGACTGTTTACAAGCTGAAGTAAGAAAGGCACAAGTTAAAACAAGCGTGCTGGAAGCAGCGAGCATTCTGGAAGCAGCGAGCATGCTGAAAGCACCGAGCACGAAAGAAAGGAAGCGAGCTCGCAAGAAGACAATAGTACGAACTCGGCCAAAGTTTAAACCTGGTCAAACACAATTACTTCACTTCCTAGAATCAAGCCTTACATTAAAGACAAAGATTATGGATTTAATTCTATAATTAATTGTAGTATCATGCAGTTATCTTTTCTGAGCTTGTATAAATTTGAACATCACCTTCATTGTAAAAAAAAATCGAACTCTTGGAAAAAAAGATCGTAATACAATTTTTCTCTCATTTCAAACTCCTAATTTCATACGACCTGAAAAAGCCAAGGATTGAGTTTGTGAGATTCCGCTCTCACACATAAGGACATGTAAAAGTAGTCTTCCCCTGATCCTCTGAATGAATCGGAATCTGGAAAAATCCTGAGTACCCATCGAGAAAACAGTAGTATGGGTGACTCGCTAACCTCTCCAGCATCTGGTCGATGAATGGCAATGGGAAGTGATCTTTCATTGTGGCCACATTCAGTTTCCTGTAATCAATACACATCCTATGACCAGTGATTGTCCTTCTGGGAATCAGCTCATTCTTCGCATTCTTCACCACTGTTATACCTCCCTTCTTAGGCACAACGTGAACTGGTCTAACCCATGAACTATCTGAGATGGCATAGATAATCCCTGCTTCCAACAGCTTCATCACCTCTTTCCTGACCACTTCTTTCAGGTTCGGATTCAGCCTCCTCTGACACTCAATCGAAGACTTCGACTCATCCTCCAGGTGAATCATGTGAATGCATCGATCTGGGGAGATCCCTGAAATATCATCAAGAGAATAGCCGAGAGTTTTGCGAAACCTGCACAGCTTGCTCTGCAGTAAGGTAATCTATGCGTTGTTCAAAGAAGCATTAACAATCACAGGGTATGTAGAATTAGGACCAAGAAAAGCATACCTCAATGTCTTAAGTTCGATCTTAGGAGCTTTCTCCTCACTCCAATCACTAAGCTCACCAGCTTTCTTAGGAGTTTTGGCCAACTCCTCTATCGCACACGTCTGGTATCGATCGATACTATGGGTGTCGATCGATACTGCCTCTGTTGTATCGAGCATCTTGGCGTATCCAGCAGCTACATCACCCATCAACTTCTCTGAGTCATCAGAGCACACCAATGCTCTCTCCAATGGATCTTCAGGGTGCATCTCCAGGAAGTACTCCTCTGCTATGTCACTGAAGGTATCCACATAGAACGTCTGCCCATCGATGGGTGGTCTCTTCATCATCTTCTCCATGTTAAAGGACATCACCAAATCACCGATGTTGAGAGCTATCTGTTCATTCTTGCAATCGATCAAGGCTCCAACAGTTGCAAGGAATTGTCTGCCTAGGATAAGAGGATCCTTAGGCTCAGCATCGTACTCCAAGACGATGAAATCTGTTGGGATCAAGCAATTCCCAATCTTGATATGGACCTCTTAGAGAAGCCCCTCTGGAAGTCGCACTGAGCGATCAGCAAGTATCAGCGAAATCCTCGTGGATTGGAAATCTGTCATCCCCATACGTTTAGCAACTGAGTGTCGCATAAGGTTCACACTCGACCCACTATCGCAGAGAGAACGCTCGAATCTCTCTGTGAAGATAATGCAATCTAAAACAAAACTCCCTGGGTCTGGTAGCTTCTTGGGAATTTTGTTGAGTAGAATCGCACTGCCCTTAGCTGTAATCTTCATGACACCTTCCTCAAGGTTCACATTGCTAGACACCATCTTCTTCACATACCTCCTAAAAGCTGGAGAAGTCTTAATAGCATCAACAAGAGGAAGCTCCACAACCAACTTATCTAACATAGCTTTGCATATGGCGTCCTCCCATTCCTTCTTTGTCATCTTAAGAGGCGTAGGATAAGGCATCTTGGGTTTGTGATATGCTCAAATTAATACCCTAAAAGTACTAAATCAGTAGTTGTAGTAAAGTAGGGGTCGAACACAAGGACTCACAGAATCACACAATAGATTATGTAGATGAGAATTAAGCTAAGCAATTCAGTTGAAATAAAAAAAAAAGCAATAAACAATAAAAGAGTTGTAAAATCGATGGAAGAATATAGGCCCAGGGTATTTCTCAGGAGATCAATGAATGCAGATAACCAATCAGTCAGGATTCAGATTTAGCGCAGTTCTTGAACTCAAATCACTAAGCTATAATTAACCAACTGTCGTTGAGAGAATTATCTAAATCTAAACTTCAGAATCCCAAATCTTTTTGAAAATTCCTAAGAATAAATCAGCCTTAATACCGAGTTTGATATGTTCACAATTCAATTAAACCAAATCTCTTTGCGAATAATCAATTTGCTCACTCTAGGTTCTGTCAGATTACTCAATTGCACAGTCGTGCCTAATCGATTAAATTAAGATCTAAGTTCCAGATTCATCAACCTAGAATTAGCTTTGAGAACAACCTATGGTGAAGAACTAATTCATATGGTGAATCCTAACAAATCAATTACCAGCAATCAGAGAAAACCTTATGAGAAAACTCTAAACCTAAAGTGGATTTACTCAGACATGGAAATTGAAACAATAAACATGTTTGAATAAGTCATCAAATAAAATAGAAAGAGTAACAAGAGGATTCGAAATCTTCTCTCGGACGAACAGAGTTTCAGAATTTTCTCCCTTCAAAAGCTCTCTCACAAAACTAGAATAAAATAAAGCATAGCCCTTAAAGTGGCTGTAAAATCCTCTTAAATAACCTAAATCACGTTTTGGGGCTTCTTGTAAATAATAATAACTTCTGGGCAATTTTGTAATTCTTCAACTCTTCATTAAAGTCGCGATCCGTGTCTGCTTCGATGAGTATCGACCGATACTAGGCAGTATCGATCGACACTGATGCTTCAAATTGGGTACTCAGCTACACGACCTTCTGCTTTGATCCAAAATGCTCCAGAAAGCTCCAATATCTCCAATTATGCTCCAAACGTGCTAAAACCTGTAAAAGACTCTAGAACACTACAAAATAGTAGAAAAACTCTATAAAACGGACTTATATCATGGCTTAAAAGGGGTAAAAATCATGATATATCAATTCTCCCAGACTTAGCATTTGCTTGCCCTCAAGCAAAACAGAAAACTAAACCAGAGAAAGAGGTTTGAAAACATAGAGACTTACCTGTTCTTGAAACATTGTAATGATCATTTTTCTTAGTGCTCCACATATCACATAACCAGTTCCAAGTCTAACCACCATGTACTTCTCCGTAGACATTCGCAGCTTCCCAGACTACACATATTATTTCACAGCATCGTTCAATCAAGCCATCCTTGCCAGTTTCATCCCTGTGATTAATACCAAGAACCTTCTAGATTCTTTCCCATACAATATCATGACAAGGAACCACCCTTTTCACACTTTCTGGTATTATTTCTCTCCCCCAGACTTATTTCTTATTATGTTCTCTTTTCTCTTTTGTTTTTAGCTTTGCATATACACATCAAGGTATGAGACGCGAGTATTAATGGTGTTAGCCACATAATCCCCGGTTCTTCCCTCTCAACGTATCAAAGGCGTAGGCTAATAATGGCATCATAGGAAAATCCTAGCCTCGCTTCCAATCCTCTGTGTGATCATTCCCTCTAAAGTAGAATAATGGGATCGCTGGAAATTTTCCTAACCCTCTACTTAGAAGAAAATCATTTCATCTTTTAATGCACTTATTTATTAACTTGTAACAGGGAGAGAAATACCATTACTTAAAACGATGAAGTGATGGGTTCCTTTGTCAGATACGAATTAGGAATCAAGCTCTATGGATATTAACCACATCGATGAAGTGCAAAAATTTGGCTCAGGCTTTAAAGAACTTTGCTGGAAACATGAGGGTCTTCTAGTTAACTGGTCAGCCTTTGGATTTTTCATTAGTCGATCCAGAACTGATTCTGTAACAATGGTCACTTAGAAGCAAGGTCAGATCAATAGATTCAAGAAAAAGATCACAGTTTCCAACAAAGTTTTGACTCAATAAAACCGATTTTGACTCAAAAACGACTGACTCTAAGAAAAAGAAAAACAATGTCAGCGACTACCTCCCCCAGACTTGAACAACACTGTCCCCAGTGTTATCTAGCCTAGAGTTGGTGAAAGAAAGAAAGCAAAAGAACAAAATAGAATTATGAAAAACAAGAAGTTACCGTGCTGGAACATCGAGTATCGACCGACACACGGCCTGGTATCGATCGATACCAGGCTTAAGTCGACATGATGAACTCTTTTCAATTCCCTAGGGTGTCGACCAATACCAATAAGGTATCGATCGATACTCCGGGCTATTTCGTGTTTTTGCTCCTTGTTCATCCTGACACAAAACACAAAATGAAAAATAAAAAGAAAGAGACTCAAAAAAAACTCACCAGTGGGTTGCCTCCCACCAAGCGCTCGTTTAACGTCATTAGCTTGATTGTACCGTCATTCAGGCCGTGGGTGCATCATCCAGAGGCATTATCTGCCCTGCTGGAATTTTGGCTTTCGCCCAATAGTGTTTCACCCTCTGTCCATTGACAGTAAATTCGTCGCCTGTAGGACTAATCAGCACGACGGCACCATGTGGTTTGACCTCCTTGATTGTAAAGGGACCTTACCAACGAGAACGCAGTTTACCAGGAAAGAATTGCAAACGAGAGTTATACAGAAGAACCTGGTCGTTTGGCTCGAAATGTCTGGAGATGATCTTTTTATCATGATAGGCCTTAGTTCTCTCCTTGTACGGCTTCGAGTTCTCGTAGGTGTGGTACCTAATCTTATCCAACTCATTCAGCTGAATCAATCTCCTCTCAGCCGCATGCTTGATGTCGAAGTTCAGCAACTTCGTCGCCCATGCTACCTTGTGCTCGATCTCCACTGGAAGATAACATGCTTTTCCATACAGCAAGTAAAATGGTGTAGTACCCAGCGGAGTTTTGAAAACAGTCATGTAAGCCCATAGCGCGTCATCCAGCTTCGTAGACCAATCTTTCCTAGAAGTGCCCACTGTCTTCTCTAAAATCTCCTTGATTTGCCTGTTGGAAACTTCGACCTGCCCACTGGTCTAAGGGTGATATGGAGTAGCCACACGATGATTTACACCATGCTTCTTTAGCAACTTCTCTAAAACCTTGTTAATAAAGTGGGTGCCTCCATCACTTATAACAATACGCGGTACTCCAAATCGTGGGAAAATGATGGTCTTAAACTGCTTAAGAACCACCGCAGAGTCATTGGTTTGACTAGCAATCGCTTCCACCCATTTGGACACATATTCCACAGCAACCAGGATGTATCTGTTCTTGTGTGATGAGGGAAAGGGACCCATAAAATTGATGCCCCAGCAATCGAAAACTTCAACCTCAAGGATGAAATTATGTGGCATCTCATTCCTCTTGCTGATCTTCCCTCTCCTCTGACAGGCATCACAATGTGAGATATAGGCATGCGCATCTCTGAACATAGTAGGCCACTAGAAACCTGCTTGAAGAACTTTGGACACTGTCTTGAAAGTAGCAAAGTGTCCAGCATACTCAGACCCATGATAATGAAAAAGAATCGCAGGCACCTCAGACTCTGCAACGCATCTTCTGTAAATACCATCTGAGCAGTGCTTGTATAGGTAAGGCTCATCCCAGAAAAATCACATCATCTCTCGCATAAACTTCTTCTTCGCATACTTTGTGGGATGCTTTGGCTCAGTCTCTACAGCAAGGTAATTAGCAATGTCAGCGTACCATGGTCGTGCATGACTAGATACAGCAGCTAGATAGGCGTCATAAGAGTCGAAGTGCTCTGCGGGCAAAACAGGTCTGAAACGTGTCGGGTATCGACCGAGACTAAATGAGTATCGATCGATACCGAATGTCTGTGCTCGCAAAAAGTGCAGATTTTTTGAACAAGCATCCTGAAGTTGAGCTTCAATGAAGTAGATACCCTCATCTGGCAAGAAATCATCAATAGGCACGACTTCATCGATCTTTATTCGCGATAGGTGGTCAGCAACTCCATTCTCAACTCCCTTCTTGTCCTTGATCTCGATAAAGAACCCTTGGAGCAAAAGTACCTATCGGCATAGACGAGGCTTGAGGTTCTCATTCTTCAGCAAGTATTTGAGGGCAGCATGGTCTGTGTGAATAATAACCTTACTCCCAATCAAGTAGGACCGAAATTTCTCAAAAGAGAAGACAACTGCAAGTAACTCCTTCTCAGTGGTGTTATAATTACGCTGAGCATCATCCAACGTCCTACTGGTATAATAAATAGCATGGAGCTTCTTGTCTTTCCTCTGACCCAACACAGCTCCAACAGCAAAATCACTCCCATCGCACATAACCTTCAAAGTTAAACTCCAATCAGGTGGTTGGACAATAGGAGCACTCACCAATGCCTTTTTAATCTCTTCGAAGGCTATAAGGCAATCAGGTGTGAAATCAAATTTGACTTCCTTACACAACAGGGCTGTGAGTGGGCGTGCAAGCTTAGAGAAATCCTTGATGAACCTCCTGTAAAACCCAGTATGACCAAGGAAGCTTCGAATCTCATATACAGATCGTGGAGGTTGCAGGCTTTTCATGACCTGAATCTTAGCTTTGTCAACTTCGATCCCTGCCTTAGAAACCCTATGCCCAAAAACAATGACATTTTGTACCATGAAGTGGCACTTCTCCCAATTAAGAACTAAATGCTTCTCCTCGCATCGCTGAAGCACCTTGCACAAGTTATCCAGACAATCCTTGAATGACGATCCATACACAGAAAAGTCATCCATAAACACCTCCATAAACTCCTCAATCATGTATGTGAAAATCGACATCATGCATCGCTGAAAAGTCGCTGGAGCGTTACATAATCCAAATGGAATTCTTCTGTATGCGAATGTGCCATAAGGACATGTAAAAGTTGTCTTTCCCTGGTCCTCTGGATGTATAGGAATTTGGAAAAAGCCTGAGTACCCATCGAGAAAACAGTAGTATGGGTGACTTGCTAACCTCTCCATCATCTGGTCGATGAATGGCAAGGGGAAGTGATCCTTCCTTCTAGCCGCGTTGAGTTTCCTGTAGTCAATACACATCATGTGACCAGTGATTGTCCTTGTAGGGATCAGCTCATCCTTCTCGTTCTTCACCACAGTTATACCTCCTTTATTAGGCACAACGTGAACTGGACTAATCCAAAAACTATATGAGATGGCATAGATAATCCCTGTTTCCAACAGCTTCATCACTACCTTCCTGACCACTTCCTTCAGGTTCGGATTCAGCCTCCTATGGCACTCAATCGAAGACTTTGACTCATCCTCCAGGTGAATCCGATGTGTGCACAGGTTTGGTGCTATACCTGAAATATCATCAAGAGAATAGCCGAGAGCTTTGCGATACTTGTGCAGCTTGCTCAGCAGTAAGGTAATCTCTGCGTTATTCAAAGACGCATTGACAATCACAGGGTATGTGGAATTAGGACCAAGGAAAACATACCTCAATGCGACTGGGAGTGGCTTGAGTTCAATCTTATGAGCTTTCTCCTCACTCCAATCAACAAGCTCACCAGCGTTCTTAGGAGTCTCGGCCAACTCCTCTAACGCACACGCCTGGTATCGATAGATACTGTCGGTATCGATCGATACTGCATCAGTCAGATCGAGCATCTTGGCGTATCCAGCAGCTACATCTCCCAGCAATTCCTTTGAGACATCAGAGTACACCAGTTCTCTCTCCAGTGGATCTTCAGGGTGCATCTCTAGGAAGTACTCATCCGCTATGTCACTGAAGGTGTCCACATAGAACGTCTGTCCATCGATGGTTGGTCGCTTCATCATCCTTTCCATGTTAAAGGACATCACCAAATCACCGATGTTGAGAGCTATCTGTCCATTCTTGCAATCGATCAAGGCTCCAGCAGTTGCAAGGAATGGTCTGCCCAGTATAAGAGGATCCTTAGGCTCATCATCGTACTTCAGGACGATGAAATCTGTTGGAGCAATTCCCAATCTTGATTGGGACATCTTTGAGTAGTCCCTCTGGAAGTCGCACTGAGCGATCAGCAAGTACCAACGAAATCCTTGTAGATTGAAAATATGTCATCCCCATTCGCTTAGCTACTGAGTGTGGCATGAGGTTCACACTCGACCCAATATCGCAGAGAGAACGCTCGAATCTCTCTGTGAATTTAGTGCAATCCAGAACAAAACTCCCTGGGTCTGGTAGCTTCTTGGGAATTTTGTTGAGTAGAATCGCACTGCACTCAGCTGTAATCATCATGACACCCTCCTCAAGGTTCACATTGCTAGACACCATCTTCTTCACATACCTCCTGAAAGCTGGAGAAGTCTTAATAGCATCAACAAAAGGGAGTTCCACAACCAACTTATCCAACATAGTTTTGCATCTGGTGTCCTCCCATTCCTTCTTTGTCATCTTAGGAGGCATAGGATAAGGTATTTTAGGTTTGTATATCCTCTCCGTAACTATCTCTGGTTCCTTCTCGACTTGCGCCTAAGTATCGACCGACACAGAAGGAGTATCGATCGATACACGGGATTCTGGATCTACTCGTGCATGTGTCTGGACTAGTGTCGACCGACACTGGCTGGTATCGATCGATACACGGGGATTTTCAGAATCCCAGTCGTCATCTTCAGCAAAATCGACGAAGTTCTCTGCAATTGGGTTATTTTTCACTCTTGTAATCACCTCTTTTCCACTCCTCAAGGTGATGGCATTGATGTGTGCTCTTGGATTCTCAGTTTTCTCTGGAAGAAAACCTCCCTGCCTCTTCACAGCTGTTGCTGTTTGAGCAACCTGAGTTTCCAGCTTCCTCTGAGAAAGATTGATAGCTTCAATTTTCCCATTCATATCAGTGTACAGAGAGTCAAACTTCCCATTGAAATCTACTTGCAACTTCTACTCTCCCTGAAGGATCTGTTCAAGCATGGATTCCATCTTACTCTATGTGGACTTTGGAGATATGGGTTGGTACGAAGAGTTCTCATAATTGTGAGTGAAATCGCTGCTTTGGAGTGGTTTATGAGCAAATTGTTTTGCTCCAAAGCCAGATTGGTTTCCCTCAAAATTGTACCCACCTTGCTGAGTGTTGTTGTTGAAGTTTCGGTTGTTGTTGTATCCAAATCGCTGACCCTGAAAACCAGAACCACCAACGTAGTTAACATCCTCCACTTCATCTTCATCAATATTATCGACTCCATCAGTAAAATGTACAGTCTTCTTCGACTTCCCGATCAGAAAATCTAGCTTGGCTTGAACTTCAGAAATCTGTGAACTATCCATGCTACCAGCTAGCTTCTTCCGCTCAAAATCAGCATTCTTGGTGCTATTGCTAGACGCCAAGTTCTCAATAAGCATCTTCAGGATACCTAGTATTGAAATTCTCATTGCTCGAAGCATCCACAGCCATTTGATACCTCCAGTCAATCCCTCTGAAGAAGAAACCCATCAGCTGAACATCAGAGTACCCGTGATGTGGATAATCTCTCTGGTATGATCTGAATCTTGTCAACGCTGCCTTGAACACCTCAGTAGGTCACTTGAGAAAACTGGGAGATCTTGTTCCTTAGATCCTCGGATCGTGCATCCTCATAGAAGTTGTTCAGGAAAGTAGTCTTAGTCTCTTCCCAAGTAGTCAGTGATCCAGGAGGTAACTGCTTCAGCCAGTAAGTTGCGTCTCCACCAAGAGATTATGGGAAGAGCTTGCAGAAGAGGTAATCATAGGATACTCCATTGATCTTGATGCTAGTGACCAAATCCTCAAACCTCTCAATATGGTCCATGGGATGTTCGCTGGAAAGACCATGAAAAGGGTGCTGACCCACAATAGTGTAGTATGCAGGTTTCAGCTCAAAGTCATTCCTCTAAAAAGCAGGAGGACGAATCGCTGATCGATTGGCATAAAACTGATCAGGCCTGTTGTACTCACCAATCGTTCTACCACGATTAACCACAACGTTCCCAGCGACGTTCTCAGCGATAATCTCCTCGACAACAGGAGCAGGTGGAATGATGTTCCCCTCTCCATCCAGACGTTGCCCTCTCGCATTGCACAACTGACCCTCTTGGTCTCTGTAAGCACCAGCTTCATCTCGAACCAAAACCACCGGGTTGTTCATCTCTGCTGGCTTCTTTGCTTTTCTGTTTGTGCGTTCCAAAAGTGCTAGCTGCTCCAATGACAGTCCAACTAGCTGAGTGTTCTTGCTCTTTCTCGTTTCACGAATAGGCATACACCTGAAAACAAAAGTCAAGAACGTAAGTAACTTGGTAACACGATGAGTATCGACCGACACTGGGTGGTGTCGATCGATATCAACAAAAGGAGAACGACGAGTATCGATCGACACTAGATAGTATCGATCGATACCGACGAACTTAGTCGAATTTCTCAGACTAAAATCTAATGGCGAATTGAGTCCCCGGCAACGGCGCCAAATTTGATATACTCAAATTAATACCCTAAAAGTACTAAAGCAGTAGTTGTAGTAAAGTAGGGGTCGAACACAAAGACTCACAGAATCACACAATAGATTATGTAGATGAGAATTAAGCTAAGCAATTCAGTTGAAATAAAAAAAAAAAGCAATAAACAGTAACAGAGTTGTAAAATCGATGGAAGAATATAGGCCAAGGGTATTTCTCAGGAGATCAATGAATGCAGATAACCAATCAGTCAGGATTCAGATTTAGCGCAGTTCTTGAACTCAAATCACTAAGCTATAATTAACCAACTGTCGTTGCGAGAATTATCTAAATCTAAACTTCAGAATCCCAAATCTCTTTGCAAATTCCTAAGAATAAATCAGCCTTAATACCGAGTTTGATATGTTCACAATTCAATTAAACCAAATCTCTTTGCGAATAATCAATTTGCTCACTCTAGGTTTTGTCAGATTACTCAATTGCACAGTAGTGCCTAATCGATTAACCTAAGATCTAAGTTTCAGATTCGTCAACCTAGAATTAGCTTTGAGAACAACCTATGGTGAAGAACTAATTCAGATGGTGAATCCTAACAAATCAATTACCATCAATCAGAGAAAACCCTATGAGAAAACCCTAAACCTAAAGACTCTAGAACACTTCAAATAGTAGAAAGACTCTATAAAACGGACTTATATCATGGCTTAAAAGGGGTAAAAACCATGATATATCAGTTTGTACACCCTCTCCTTGATAATCTATGGCTCTTTCTCGATCTGCGTCTCAGCATCGATCGACACATAAGGAGTATCGATCAATACACGGGAATTTCGATCGGCTTGAGCAGGTATCTGGATTGGTGTCGATCAACACTGGGTGGTGTCGGTCGATACACGGGGATTTTCAGAATCTCAGTCGTCATCTTCACCAAGATCGACGAAATTCTCTGCAATTGGGGTTTTCTTCACTCTTGTTTTCACCTCTTTTCCACTCCTCAAGGTGATAGCATTGATGTGCCCTTGGATTCTCAGTTTTCCCTGGGAGAAAACCTTCCTGCCTTTTCACAGCCGTTGCAGTCTGAGCAACCTGAGTTTCCAGCTTTTTCTGAGACAAATTGAGAGCTTCAATTTTCCCATTGAGATCAATGTACAGAGAGTCAATCTTCCCATTGAAATCCACTTGCAACTTTTGTTGTCCCTGAAGAATTTGTTCGAACATGGATTCCATCTTACTCTCTGAGGACTTGGGAAAGATAGGTTGGTACGACGAGTTCCCGAAATTACGAGTGAAATCGCTGCTCTGGAGTGGTTTCTGAGGAAATTGTTTTGCTCCAAAACCAGATTGGTTTCCCTCGAGCTTGTACCCACCTTGCTAAGTGTTGTTGTTGAAGTTTCGGTTGTTGTTGTACCCAAATCAATGATCCTGAAAACCATAACCACCAACGTAGCTAACATCCTCTACTTCATCTTCTTCCACATTCGCGACCTCATCAGCAAAGTGTACTGCTTTCTTCGTCTTCCCCATCAGAAGATTGTGCACAGAGTCCAGCTTGACTTGAACCTCAGCAATCTGCGATCCATCCATTCCTCCAGCATGCTTCTTCCGCTCGAAATCAGCATTTTTGGTGCTATTGCTAGATGCCAAGTTCTCAATCAGCACAACAGCATCGTCTGGATACCTGGTGTTGAAATTCCCATTGCTCGTAGCATCCAAAGCCATCTGGTACCTTCAATCGATCCCTCTGTAGAAAGTACCCAACAACTGAACATTAGTGAACTCGTGATGTGGGCAGTCTCTCTGATATGATCTGAACCTGGTCCAAACAGCCTTAAATGCCTTAGTCGGACCTTGGGAAAACTGTAAAATCTTGTTCCTGAGCTCTTCAGATCTCGCATCATCATAGAAATTATTCAAGAAAGCATTCTTCTTCTCCACTGATAAGATAAAATTAATACCGTAAAAGTACTAAAGCT